>OZ020287.1:7330591-8763152 GCA_963971205.1 Aethes cnicana | reverse complement strand
TGTGTTTATTGCAAGCAACATGGACATAATCGCGATGAGTGCCGTAGGTTAAGTAGTAGGAGTGAAAATGTAGCTAGTAATAATAGTAACGTAAGTCCGTCGATTCAATGTTACGGTTGCGGTACGCCAGGAGTGACGAGGTCACAGTGTCAAGGTTGCAACAACAGCCTTTCCTTTTCGTCCATCGATACCAATCTGAATGAAAACGTAAGTACGTCGACGAGTAATGATACTATTATGCCTACTAGCGACAACTCTCATTCTCCTTCTCCAAGCCACTATATCATGCCGAACGCTAACGAATCATGCTTTAAGACACAACAACTACGAAATAACAGTTGTGGTCGTGTCGATTTTTCAAGTTTTGACATTTTGTCGAATAATAATAATTCGCGGAACTCCAGTGATAACACTGATAACGATTCCGTGCCTCGTTCAAGCGCTACTTGCACAGCCGTGCCGCGTTTACACTCGACTGCCGCTACTTCGCCGTGTTCACACACTGATGTTACTTTTATGCCGTGTTTAGACAACTCGCTCGTTCCGAATAATTTTAATTCCGAGTTACACGAAAGTAATGTTTTATGCGAAGTTCTTTCGATGGGTTCTGTCCCTACCGTAACGGTGGTTTCACCGACTACGCCCCTCGCTATTGTTGGTCGGGAGAGTAAACGCTCGACTGTATCGAGCGCTGCGGTGCACACTTCGCGTACGAGTAGGCCGATTATCAGTGTGAAAATTCTAGGAGCACGTGGCATAGCTCTTATTGATACTGCAGCAAAGTGCAGTATTGCAGGTCATAAACTCTATAAAGTGTTAAAAGGGAAAAATGTTACCTTTACATCCAAGCAGGTAAACGTAAAGCTTGCAGACGGTGTTCTGCATTCACGGCATGTCCTGGTCACTGACCTTGAAGTGTTCATCACGGTGGGCAGAAGTGTCACACTGGGCTTCATCGTTTTTCCTGAAGCGGAAAATAATGAAACACTTCTGGGGATCGACTTCCTCAATGCCGCTGGTATGGTCCTTGACTTTTTCTCTTCTTCTTGGCACTTTTCAGGAGAAGCAGTAACTTACCCTCTGGAGTTTGAGGATGAAGTCAAGAAGGACAACATACCTGTCAAAGTGTCCTCGGTTACGCTGAGAGCTGATGAAGGAACCGCGCTTTCCTGCGATCAACGCCAGCAGCTCACCGACGTCCTGTCGCAGCACGAGGATATCTTCAGTCCGGGAGGAGAGGCCACTCCCTTCGCCGAGCACTGCATCGACACGGGCAGTCATAGTCCAATCGCCGTCCCTCCTTACCGTCTGACGCCTGCAAAGCGAACGGCAATGGCAGCTGAAATCGAAAAGATGCTGGAAGAAGGCGTTATAGAAGAATGCGAGTCTGCCTGGGCCGCACCCGCTCTTCTCGTCCTGAAGAAGAATGGTACGTATAGGTTGTGCATTGACTACCGTCGGCTTAACGCTGCTACGAAGACTGACACGTACCCGCTACCTGTCATCGAGGACCTCCTGCATGCAACTAAGCGTGAAGGCTACATCACCACCATCGATCTAAGGTCCAGTTACTGGCAAGTAAGTGTTGCACCAGCAGACAGGGATAAGACAGCGTTCACCTCACCGCTTGGAACGTACCGTTTCCTCAGGATGCCGTTCGGACTGAAGAACGCTCCGGCAACGTTCCAGCGCTTAATGGACCGTTTCAGGTCTGGTGTCTCATTAAAGAACGTTACCCTGCTCGTCTATTTAGATGACCTTCTGGTGCTGTCAGACGGATTTCATAAACACCTGCAAGACCTGGAGGCTGTTTTCGATCGTCTTCGTACTTTTGGACTACGTGCCAACCGCGAGAAGTGTGCTTTCGCTTGCTCTCAGGTAAAATATTTGGGCCACCTTATAACCCCGGAAGGCATAAAACCAGATGATTCCAAGATTGAGGCAATTTTGCAGATGAAGGAGCCATCAAACCTCAAGCATCTGAGGACCTTCCTACAGACCTGCGCATGGTTCCGTAAGTTTGTACCAGGATTCTCCGACATTGCTCAACCTCTAACCAAGCTTACAAAAAAGGACCAAATCTGGATCTGGGGAGAAGAGCAGCGCCAAGCCTTTGTCACCTTGAAAACTAGGCTGACAACTGCTCCAATACTGGTCCAACCTGACCATTCCAAACCGTTCGTCGTACGTACCGATGCCAGCAGCTACGCCTTGGGTGCCGTCTTAATGCAAGGTGAAGGTAATGAAGAGCATCCAATCGAGTACTCGAGTCGCTTACTTACTCCTGCTGAGAGAAAGTACAGCACCACCGAACGCGAGGCCCTAGCCGTTGTCTGGGCTGTGGAAAAGTATCGTCCGTATATAGATGGCCACCAAGTCATCGTCCGAAGTGACCACCAACCACTGAAGTGGCTCCTGTCACTCAAATCTCCCAGTGGTCGTCTAATGAGGTGGGCACTCAGGCTACAAGCCTTTGACATAGTATACCAATACACACCGGGAAAATCCAACGTGGTTGCTGATACACTCAGCCGTCCAGTTTGCGATGAAGACACAAAAGACAGCTGTGGTGTCTGCTCCGTCGTAGTGGATATGCCAACTACGGCTCCATCGGAACTGCGACAAAAGCAATTGGAAGACCCCGACCTCGCGAAGATTATTAATGATATTGAGAGCAACGACGAACTGGCGAATCTTCGCTGGGCTGATCGCGGCTTCATCATGACTCAAGGTGTACTGTACAGATATGACGCTGACGCAGACGCCGAGGAAGCACAACTAGTGGTTCCCGCGTTGATGAGACACACAGTCATTAAGGAGCATCACGACGAGCCTACAGCGGGACACCAGGGAGTCGAGCGTACATTGCAAAGTCTACGACGACTCTATTATTTTCCAGGCATGCGCCGACTCGTAACTGAGCATCTAAAGTCATGCGTGGAATGCCAGAAATTTAAACCCGCCAACACGAAACCGCCAGGTCTGCTACAGACTCCCATTCAAAATCAACGCGGAGAGGTATTGGCCATGGACCTATTTGGACCGCTTCCTGAAGGAATAGGGGGAGCGCGTTGGGTATTTCTGATAGAGGACACCGCCACCCGATGGATAGAGCTGTTCGCGCTGAGTGAGGCGACAGCAGAAGCGTGCGCTAAGGTTCTCATTGAAGAATATCTGTTACGCTATGGTTTTGTTCGACGCATAACATCTGACAATGGCGTACAATTTATATCGGCCGTTATGCAGCAGGTCATGCACATTATGGGTATCAAACAGAACCTTATACCCCTATATCACCCAGAAGCGAACCCTGCTGAACGGAAAAACAGAGATATGAAGACCTTACTCTCAATCTTCGTTCAAGAAAACCACCGTTCTTGGCCTTCGTTCCTGCCTCAAGTCCGCTTTGCATTGAACAGTGCTACCTGTTCCAGCACTGGTTCTAGTCCTGCTTACCTTACGTTTGCTCGCGAAATGAGGACTCCATTCGAAGCTGGACGCGATCTGCGAGGCATTCTAAGAAAAGAAAACTTCGTGCCTCAGATAACGCCTTACCTTAAGGATTTCCTGAATCGCTGGGAGGAAGTGAAGGAGAATGTCGAGAAGCAGCAAGGACGGCGTAAGGTGGATGCAGATTCGCGACGTCGCCCGTCCGAATGCTTTCAGACGGGGGACATGGTTTTACTGTCGTCCCATCACCTGAGCAACGCCACCAAAGGCATCACGAAAAAGTTCATGCCTAAACGCGATGGGCCCTACACGATCGTAAAGGTGGTCAGTCCCACAACATTTCTGATCGCTGATCCCATCACTAAAGCTCTTGTAGGTAAGTTTCATGCCAAGGATCTAGCTCCCTTTGCTACTTCTCCAGGAAGTAGTGTCCGACCTGTGCATCCGCACAGATCCAGGGGAAGGCCTAAAGCCAACACAGATAGGGATATTGTTATTGTTACCAAGCCACCCACGGGTCGTGATGGTGACTTGGAGGAGGAGAGTATAGCGCGTGATTTAAATACTTCGCGCCTTGACACGGTCCGACCTCGTCGCTCCTGCCTTACCAATCAGAGCGTCGCCGCGCCCGCGTCGACCAATGAGAGCGTCTTCCAAGCGACGCAACGTCAAGGCGCATGCGCGCCGACGCGTCCCCGCCGTGTAACCGTCCGACCGTCTCGGTACGAGTTGTAAAAAAGCATATACTCACTGTTTGTTTTATAATTACTTATGTGCCTGTAACCAATACCGTGTTTAAGACAATATACTTCCTTGTGCCAAGTGTTTCGTTCATTTACCAAAGCTGCCCAGTTGCCTACTCGCCCTGAACCCTGAACTAGTCGTGCTATAACTAGAATATTTTTTGTAATTGTCTGGTCAAAAGTTATTGTAAAATCAATTTTGTCCTACCCAATCATATGTTATCATTTTACCTAGACTAGCCCCACCTCGCGTCCCCGCTTCCTTTAATTGCCATCTAACATCCGACTGGTGCAAACCTGAGCATAGTTTGACGTGTTTCGGAAAAATATTTTATACATCGCCGTTTGCGGATTTTTTCCGCTAAGCGCCTAATTTCTTCGGTGACTGAATTTAAGGTCAAATTGTACTTGAATTTTTTTATACTTTTTTAGTGAATGTATGCTGCGATTATCTACATCTATAGTTTTAATTTGAAATTATACTTTAAATACTTACGGATGTAAAAAAATATTTATACCCTAATCTCATTTCTTTGGCGCTAATTTCTTTGGATTTCTTTGGCATTTAGTGCCAAAGAAATTAGATTTAGCCATAGAAATTAGAAGTTTAGTGTCAATTTTCCTAAATATATATCACAAATATCGCTTTTATTAGATTTCATTGTTTTTGTATATTGTTTTATTCATTATCATTCCTAAATCTATCAATAATACTAAAAAATAATATTTTTTACGCTAAACTACCATCAATAAAACGACTTTGTCTCTGTTCATTATAAATAAATGTTATATTCGGATATTTATATAAAATATAGCAAATTTTGCAATTTATTGTGTTTATATACATGATATAAAACAAATGCAAAAAAAAAATTTTCAACATTTTAAATAAGTAACACTGTCGTACAGAATAACATAAAAATGGATACAACTATATTGTACAAAGTCGAACCGATTCAATATCTAAATGGTGCGAAAGAAGAAGAAATCGGCAATTAAAATTAAACAAAAACTAAACAATGAGAGTTCCTGTTACTAGGTAAAGAAACCAAAAATGGAAATGACTAAAAAAAGGCAAACAAAAGATGAAAAGTTGTAAATGAGCAAAGAAACGTTTAGAAGATATTAAAAACAATCCTTTTGGTTCATCAAAAACCATGAACAATTCAAACAAGAGATAGTTACCATGAAAGAAGAACTGAAAAAATGTTTTTAATGGGTACCCATAACTTTTTAAAGGAATTTAGATTTAAGAAAGTCTTAGGTCGATCTGTAGCACAAATGATGTGCAAATAAGAATAAGCTAATGTACATATTTACTCGCTTTTTTGGTTTAAATGATAACCAAAAATATCGAAAGTTTTCTTGATACTGTTATTTCATTACTTACACATGGTTGTAAAAAAAATGTTTTTTTTTGACCGCGTATTACATTTGTAAAATGTGCTACAAATATTTTATGTTTAAAATACATAATATTGTTCAGAGTTTATACCTACGATGGAAAAGATATTTTAATAACACTGTTAAATCTGTGATATTATAAAAAGGACTGAGATTACGTAGATTTTGTGAAACAGATTTTTTAATACAGGTAAAAATATGATCTCTAATTTAGAGACTTTGACAAAAATCGACGCTTGCGATTTAAATGCTTTAAATTTTAATTTTCTGGTTATCTTTTATACTCCATCTATTTTTTTTTGGCGCATTTCTCTAATATGTTTGACAAAATTTTGTTCATTTTCTAATTTTATTGGCATATTTTCTAATTTCTTTGGACCTAACCTAATTTCTTTGGCAATCAAATTTTCAAACTGCTAAAACTTAAAAAGTATTGGAGCTATTTTTGGCACAATAAGATATATTTTATTGAATTTAAGTCTTTTACAGGGTATGTTGTCCGAAATACCCGAAATATTGAAAAAAAAATGCGCCATAGAAATGAGAAATTTTCAAACGAAATCTGATATTCACCCGCCAGCGAAATATATTATTTACAGACGAAAAAATTTTTACCATTGAAGAATGTTGTAACCGCCAGAATGACAGAGTGTATGCAAAAAACAGTCAAGAAGCGAGTGTAGCTATTCCGAGAGTGCAACGAGGCCATCATCCCTCTTATGTCATGATTTGGTTAGGTGTGTCATACTCAGGGTTAACACAGGTCCATTTCTGTGAAAAAGGTGTCAAGACTGGGGCTAAAGTTTACCAGGAAACCGTTCTGGAACCAATAGTGAAGCCTTTAAGCCACTCTCTATTTCAAAACCAGCCCTGGGTCTTTCAACAAGACTCAGCCCCTGCACATAAGGCAAAAACAACTCAAGACTGGTTTCGAAGCAACAAAATTGACTTCATTGCCCACGAAGACTGGCCCTCCTCCAGCCCGGACCTCAACCCCCTGGATTATGCTATATGGCAGGTTATTGAGGAGAAAGCCTGTGTTAAACCCCACACAAATCTTGACTCCCTCAAGCGGGCCATAGTCAAGACAGTGGCGGAATTAGATATAACAACCGTGCGTGCCGCTATTGATGACTGGCCTCGTCGTCTGAAGGCCTGTGTTCAGGCCCAAGGAGGCCATTTTGAATGAAAGTGACAAATGTAAATCCTGATGAAAATGAGTACACACAGTACTTCATTTTAATATATAATTTATTCAACTTTCGTTAGTATATTTTATGTAGATAAGGATTTTTACAGTAACATAACTTAGTAACCAACTAGGTATGTACAGACACGCCGGGTTCTGCTCTTTTATTATAGTATAGATAGATGTGTTTACACTTTTGCAACCTATTCCATAATATAGTTTAGGGTCCAGAATTGTAAACACACCTTTGTCGCCGACTGTACAATTAATTGTTATACTTAATTGTTGTTTTTTTTTTGTTGCAGGCGGACATAGCACATTCGGCCAAGGGCTACGAGTCAGAGGATGAGAACGCGGGCAGAAAGCGGCATAAGGCCACCGACGAGCGGCCAGCCAGCAAGACCACCATGTACTCCAAGCAGGTAACAGCCTTATTACACCCCACTATTACCCAACTTAGAAGGCGCGTGGATTAAGCAATAATAGACTCTGCGTCAACGGCTTAAGTGCTTCACCGCGCGCCTTCTAAGTTGTGTCGTACTGTACGAGTGCAAAAGGGGCGAACTGAAAACCAGCGCAGCGCAGATGCGGTCACAACAAATCGCACTCGCAACACATGCTGAGCTCGCTCCATTTTTCACAAGATTTTGTTTTTTCTTTGTTTCTCTTCTCGTTATAGAGGTAATATTTATTTTTATTTTAAAAAGTGCGGGCCTGGTACGGTAGACCTTACACCACCTAAGGGTTTGGGCTATCCCTATCCGGGCCTCGTACGGATTGTGAAATTAGGCAGTTAAGGTTTTCTTCTAAAATATTAGGTACTTCCATCAACAGCCTCTTATTGGTGGGCAAAGGCCCCGTCAGATAACGTGGAGGCTTGGCCTATAGTCCCCATGCGTGTCGTGTATGTACTGGAGACCTATTCACGATCACCACGAGAGGGTTTGGGCTATAGTCGCTGGGCCTACTGGAACATTTTTAGGCAACCTTTCTAAAGCAACTGCTTTCGTAGTATTATCTTAGTTTATCCATGCACGATTTCAAGAAACTCCATCAAATGCTTAACTAATGAAACTTACGTATGCGTGGAAATATGAACAAAAATCCAACCACACTGACTTTCGTGTTTATATATTTAATAGTTTTTACATCACCCTTGGCCATAAAGTGGGATTTTTTGCCCGCTACGCGGAGAGAAAATCTCGCTTCTTGGCCAAGGCAAGACGTAAAACTTTTGACAAACCACGGGCGGTAATTCGTAAAGCCCCAGATCGCATATTTATGGCCCTCACCTTCGGTTCGGGCCACAGAAACCTGCGATCTGGGACATTTACGAATTCTCCACCCTAGGTCTGTAATGTACTATTGTCCAACTTGTTTTAATTCTCAATGGAATGAATTTCCAAGAAAGTTCTTAGAGCTCTTCTAAATTAGATTACGTTTCTCTCGTTTTATATATTATTCGCCCTAGTGTGCGACCTGATTACGCTTGTGGGGGCTAGTCGTATGTTTAAAATCCTAGCTATAAATATACAAGCACAGCATATGCGGTCTTAGCGTAGTAAAGCCAAATGGACTATGGAAGGTAGCTATTCGTTTATTCTTGGGCGTATTATAAGTGACTGTTTTTGAGGTTCGTTTCTGATTCCACCAGTGTGTGTTGCCAGTGATGACTTATGATTCTGAGACGTGGGCGTTTACGATGGGTCTCATAAGAAGGCTCAAAGTCACTCAGAGGGCAATGGAAAGGGCTGTGCTCAGGGTTTCTCTGCGTGATAGAATCAGAAATGAGGATATCCGCAGTAGAACTGGGGTCACCGACATAGTCCGAAGAATTTCGAACCTTAAGTGGCAGTGGGCATGGCACATTGCTCGCAGGACTGATGGCCGATGGGGCCAGAAAGTTCTCGAGTGGCGTCCGCGAACCGGGAGACGAGCTGTCGGTAGGCCTCCAACAAGATGGAGCGACGACCTCGTGAAGGTCGCGGGAAACCGGTGGAAGCAAGTAGCACAGGACCGGTCTGAGTGGCGAGCCTTAGGGGAGGCCTATGTCCAACAGTGGACGTCTTTCGGTTCGGTTGGTTTACAATGAGTGCTGCTGAGAACAGTCGGGTAATCAGTCCTCTAATCGGGACTATTTACCCAATTCCCCTAAATACAACGATAGATAATAAATACAAACAATATAGATATTAAACATCCATGACTCGAGTACAAACATTCATGCTCATCACACAAAGTTTGCCCCTAGCGGGATTCGAACCCGCGGCCATCGGAACAGACGGCAGGGTCACTACCAAGTACCAACTGGACTAATCTGGTCGTCGTCTTTTCATTTAAATTTTATGTGAGTATTATGGGTTGACCGTCAAGGTTGGAAGGTCACGGGAGAGGCCTTTGGTCAGCAGTGGGACATTTAAATAGGCTAGAAAAAAAAGGAAAAAAGAATGGGTAAGCAGTCAACCCATTTTTTTTCCGTGAAAAAAAATGAAAGCGTGAAACATACGGACAATTAGACAAATGTAACTTGATACGCTTTTATTCGTGTTAGTAATATATTATTTTCTGATATAAGTAATTAATATTAGTGATAGTCTTCCTACATTTACGAACCCAAATAGGCACATTTCGGTAACTTAAGTTGTATTTATTTAATGTTGAAAACGTTTGCATAATTGACATGATATGTTTGGCTCAATGAATATTCAAATTGGGTTATTGTAGTTAACAGTCTACAATTTCAGTGTTGTTTTAGTCAAGTTAATCAGGTAAGTAATTATTGAAAACAATTCCACGCAAAGCTGATTAAACCACCCCGATATTAAATTATGTAGGTATGTAATATATAAGGTAAATTATTATTATGTATCCTCCGATTAAATGGATTTAAATAAAAAAACAGAATTTTGTCTTTTCGCTTGTGTTTTTTTTATACAACTACTTTTTTTTATTTAACTAGCTTCTGCCCGCGACTTCGCCCGAGTGGAATTTAGTTATACCTACTATTACATACCTATACCTAGGTTTTTCCGGGAATAAACGCAGCCTATGTCCTTTCCCGGTTTCCAACAATCTCCATATCAAATTTCATCTAAGTCATCTTTCATCTAAAGAGGTAACAGACAGACAGAGTTACATTCACATTTATAATATTAGTATGGATGATAGTCAAACGAGCACACAGGCTACCTGATGGTAAGGTCACTGCGGCTCATGGACACTGAAATCTTTATGATACCTTTTTAAGAAACAATAAATCTCGAATACCCTGAGGCCTAAGATGGAATATATACTATGCCAGTAATGTCACCTACAATTTTTTTGAAATTAGTACTTATGATCTTTCCCAGGAATTCCGGGAGCAGTACTGCATCAACAACAAACAACTGGATTTGCTGGAGCTGGAAAAGTCCAAGAAGGACCGATTTCTCGGATGCCTCTCACAGTACCACATCGAGAGCCCCTGCTCAAGAACTAATAGGTGAGACATACAGAATAATCAATCCAAATGGGTCTGTACGGGGAAGTCAGAAACTATTAGGATAGCGAAATCTTCAGTAACAATGGCATATAAGGCGATATAAGGAAAAAATGGCGATCGAGTTTATTATTAACTCTCATACATAACCGGGAATCGAACCTGGCCAAAATTCTGTAAGTGCATGTTGTCGTATTTTGTTATTATAGTAGATCCTGTGAGTAAAAGGGGACCAAATTTTGTTATGATATCTTGTTTAAAGATTAGACAGAGATGGCCACAATTTAAATAATTTTCAAAATACTGTTATCAGTTTGATATAACCTTATGCATAAGTGGTCTCTTCAGATAGAAGATTAATAGGTATTGATGACCCATAATAATCACAACATTTTTGTTTTTCGACATTGCATTGCTGCTATAAGGACTGTATTCCTTGTAAAATATACGACTTAATAACATTTTTCATAAACATATTTGTGAAAGATAACCGTTTTATTAATTAGCTTTTCTGTCGCTAACATTTTCCGTACCCGTAGGGGAGAAGTGGTATGAAAGAGCCAGTTTTCTTAACGAAGCAAAAGGATATACTTTTAATGAAAGAAATTAGGATTTTTTTACTCTAATTATTGTTTGTTTATTAAAGTAGATAATTTCATACGAAAAATCCGTAAAAACATAAAAACCAATAAAATAATCATTTTTGTTAAGTGTGTCATTTGGCTCTTTCATAACTTTTCGGTATTTCGGTACAAAATAACAACTATATAAAAACTTCTGCACCTTACTTTTTACGCAGCTGCAAGGTCCAATATATACACAAACTCAATATATAATTCATGCACCTCTATTGGTTCTCAGTAAAATACCAAAAAACAAATTAACCGACGCAAAATACTTACTTTTGAGTGCCAAAAACTTTGGCGCGGCCATTGGCCCCGGCGAATTGTCAAATGTTTGTGGGTGACAGGAAATCAGTATTGCCACTTAAAAATAAATTTGCTAACCAATTCGTTCATAAACTACCGAAATAATGCAAGTGGCTCTTTCAAAACCTGGCTCCTTCATGCCACTTCTCCCCTATTGGTCATAATATCGTTATTTAGGGCGAAGCCATATTGCATGAACTTTTAGGCAACTTCGCGAACATCTCCTCAACATTCGTGCCTATCTTACTGCATTGGATGTCGGTTAGGCCCTATCCTATATCCATAAATTATTACGAAAAATTTTATACGTTTTAGGATAACTAAAACGTATAAAATTTTTCGTAAAATAATAATAAAGTAAAGCCTATACGTAAAGGTTCACGTTTCTGAGACGTAAATATAGAAAATGTTACAGTAATATTTGAAAAATGATGTTCTGGGCACGTAGAGTCAACGGCTTTGTGTGAAAATGTAAAAGGATTGTTCGTAGGTAGTGAAAATACAGAATGCGGTTATTAGAATAATAAGTGCGTTTAAGAATAGACTTTGCGAAAATAGAAGGTCTTTTTTAGGTACTAGGTACATAAAAGAAAGGAAAAGCTTTAAGCAAAATGAAACAGAGATCTATTTTACATAACGTGGCGACCCTGCATAATTCATTTAAGTTTTTCATTTTTCAACAACATTTTTGTGACAAAGCTTCTTTCTCTATACAAATAGGTAATCTTTTCTTTTGGTACGCTCGGTAGCCTAACGGCTTGATGGTTCTTAGTTCATAAATCACATCATAAATATTTTCTTGATTTCTGAACATTTGAAATGTGTCGCATAATGAACGTAACGTTAAGGTAATTCTATAAAACAATCCTCTAAAAATGACATAGAATAGAATATAATAAAGAAATAAATAGAATATTGATCTCCTTTTTGCTTCCAACGTCACAAATAAACCCATTGGAGCTCTGCTAACGTACGATACTAAAAGCAAAGAATATAACTATGATAGTACCATAATCTTTAGTAATGCAGTTCCATTAGAGGCGCCTAATGAAGAGAAAGGTCCCGTTATTAATGATTTAAGCTGACCCTCCAATTTCAAAGGCCATTGTAGCCACACAACAATCCTGCGGTACGAAGCATCCTTAACGGCAGACTCGGCTATCCGAATCTCGTTAATACACTCAACAGCAATGAAAACGGGTCACTTTGTATAGGATTTCCCATACGAAAATACCCGTTTTCATTGCTTTTGAGTGTAGATTCTTACTCCGAATCGGTATTATGTCGGAAAATGCCTTTGTGCGTTTATCTTTTGAAAGATTATTATTGAAAGTGATTAACAAAGAATTGCAGAATCCTAGGCCATTAAACTAAGATGATGAGCTATCGCTATTCCTTCTACCATGGATTCACAACCAGCAAAAGAAGAGACAGCAAAAGGGGTGCCTGAAAAGCTCGGGCATCTTTTGCGCTATATCTTGCTTCGGCAGTTCGAAGTTCGAAGTAAAGTATTCAATGTTTTGAAATATGCGTTTGCAGATTTGATACTTAAGAAGTTTTAAGTCATGTCAAGTTTACTTTTATATAAAATATTCAGTGAAAGGTAAATCAATAAAATACAATCTCTAATTAGGGAGATGGTGTATCACTGATAGGATAGTATAACACTCAGAACAAAAGAATTACTACTTAGACGAGATGGTATATCACATCTCGTCTAAGTAGTAAGTCTTTTGTTCTTCAGGGATAAGGATTCTCCTATACCTAATGTACCGTTACGAATTGAGCCCTAGATCGTTTGGCGACCCTTGGGAGACTATGTCCACTCAGAGCAGTTTACGTTTCGGCTGAAATGATGACGATGATAAAGAAATTAAACACTGCAAAAGTAGGTACTTAGCATTGACCTATCTCATATGGACGAACAGTGCCTAACAGAATATGTCAAAATATATGGAGCAAACTGACATTAGAAAACATGCTATAACGCCTCTTTATAGTATGTGGCAAGATAAATATTTTATACAAAAGTAAACCTAACACTATAAGACTTAAGTGTCAAATTTACTGAGCGCCAAACGGGTGCCCGAATCGTTCGGGCACCCGTTTTGACGGGCCATTTTTCTCCGGCTGATTGTGAATTCTTACTTATAATAGATCAATTGTACTTAGTAACTAGTAGTTTACTTCAGTTATTTGGTGGTAATACCTGGTGCCGTTTAAGCCGTAGTGGCCTAGTGGTTCGACCTACCGCCTCTCGTGCAGAGGGTCGGGGGTTCGATTCCGGCTCACACCTCTAAGTTTACTTATGTGCGAAATTCAGTTTGAATTAACCACTGTGCTTTTCGGTGAAGGAAAACATCGTGAGGAAACCTGCACGCATCTGCGAATTAATTCAAAGATGTGTGTGATGTCCCCAATCCGCACTGGGCCCGCGTGGGGACTATAGCCCACACCCTCTCGTGATGAGAGGCGGCCTGTGCCCAGCAGTGGGACGCGAATAGGCTGTAGTAGTAGTAGTAGTAGTAGTAATACCTGGTGCAAGGTTCGTTCTGATATCTACCACCGTCACACATAACGGTATACGATTATTCCATCAAAGGCCTCAAACAAAGGGTTGGCAACGTTTTCGAAATGATAGATGAAATCTATATATTCTTCAAATAAAGAGTATATTATGTATGACTAGTTGATGCCCGCGACGGCCGTAGACTTGGAATTTGCATACCCGATGATACTATACATAATGTAGTTATAGAAGTATTGAAAAAAATTGGTTTGACCCGTAAAAAATCCGTTCCCGTGGAAATATTGGGACAAAAAGTATCCTCCATATGTTATTCCCAGGGTCTCAAACTATCTCCATGCCAATATTTCATTCAAATCGGTCCAGTCGTTTCGACGTGAAGGAAGGATAAACCAACAAACAAACGCACTTTCATATCTTCTATACTTACTATAATAAAAGAGCAGAACCCGGCGTGTTTGTACATAGAAAGAGAAGTTCAAAAGAAGGAACGGGGGGTGTAAAGATGTACGGTAGACCACAAAACAGCGATTTTTAGAAATATTTTCAGTCTGTCTGTTTGTTAGAGTTAATCTCCGAAACTACTGAACCGATTTGAATGTAGTTTTCAAGTTTTCAGGGTAGATAGAGCATCATTCGGAGCAACATATAAGCTATGTTTGATTAAAATCGGATGTCGGAAAGAAAAGTTATCAGCAATTTTATATTCCACGCATACGAAGTCGCAAGCAGAAGCTTGTTTATAATATTAGTATGGATTTCTTGTGAAACAAACAAACCCACTTCCATATTTATAATATTAGTATGGATGTCCACCAGGTACCAATTAACAATAAAAAGTGCGTGTCGGGCCACGCGCAAAGTATAGGGTTCCGAAGTTGAGGATGCCCACAGTACCTTTCTAAGACTTATTAGCATCTAGCTAGCCTGTGGTATGACGTGCCCGCCCGACGCCCCTGCCGCTCGAGAAAAATCATTGGGTTTTTTAATCATTTCATAAGTTGGTCGACTATGACTCGTAAGTTTGTACAGCCTACTTAGCTGTGATAGTTTTTTGAGTTGGTAAAAAAAAAACATTTTGTATAGGATTCAGGCGTCGCTCACACAACCAATCCCATATACAATTTTTTTTTTACCAACTCGAAAAAAATTCAAGACCTACAAGACAATATACTTAGAATCGATAGCCGATACGGTGGGTTAATTATTTGCCATATTTTCTGACCCACCGTGTATATGCCACAACCGTGATTTTTTTCAGCCATCCAAATACCACCATTTAGCTGGCATGGGGTACGCAAGAAAAAAAAATACATCCCCACTTTACGAGTAGGGGAGGTACCCTATAAAAAAATATTATACCACTTTGACAGCGTAACTAATATGTATATTCATGCCAAATTACAGCTTTCTAGAACGAAGCATCTCCGAGCAATAGTGCGGACAGACAGACGGACGGACGGACGGACGGACGGACATGGCGAAACTATAAGGGTTCCTTGTGGACTTCGGAACCCTAAAAAAGTGCATCATAGTTTTGCACACGCACAAAATGTTAAGTCTTTCCTCATGCGCTTTTCAGCATGCACATTAGGAACTTTGCCTGGAAGCTCACATAATCGGTGCAGCAAGTTACTTCGTTCAACTTTATATAAGAAACTTAACTAAGTCTTACCGCATCCTGTAACTTGCAACTAAGTTACTCCCAGTTTAGGCTAATTGCCTACGAACTTAATAGGTGCCAACCAAAATCAAAACCTGTTAGTACAGCACTATAAAGTTAATTCCAAAAACGATGCTTATAAAATCATAGAAAAACAATGCAGTCGACGTCAGTTAAAAAATTACCGAGAAAATCAAATGCGGACGCGAATAGCATCTTTGAATGATGCAGTAGGAGGTACTTTAAAATTGTATATGGAGATAAATAGACATCTGGATTCCCCAAATATTGATGTTGCAGGCGCAGTCGGTTTTCCAGCTGAAAGCAATATAACCAGTAATTGCTTTGAAACTTTCAAGAGCCATTCGGATAAAGGGTCGATGGATGAAAATGTGCAAAGTAATCGTATAATTGAAAGAGGAAAGGGGCCTTATCGGTTTCATCTCTACTGGCTTAATTTTGTCAGTTTCGCTCAAAGCATTATTAAAATGTAAATCGGGTCAAAGTTTTTCACTTTAGTGAAACTTCTTTGAACTTGGATTACGTACGTAAAATGGATGATATGAGCTTTTTTTCATTTCGAAGCCAATTTAATCAGTGGACGAATTCTTAGTTGTCTATAACCCTCGATGACAGAGAGGTCTTTTTATTATTAGTAATTTTTTTTAGATAATTTTCTCTCAATTCGGCCAGGTATATCTATTTATATCTTATCTCAGGAATATAAGGTAGCCTGTAAAAGGTACCGCCGTCATAATGTTTCTACTATAGGAAAGGCTTCATAAAACTCAAGGTCACTCCTAGAGTAGGTATTATAATATTATACATTTTGTTTTAATTTGAACAGCATTTGGACTTCTACCATGGATCCGTTTCGCCTAAATAGATTCCCTGAATAAATGGAGACTCTTAGGGAAGGTAACGGTAACAAATTGAGCATTTTATTATACTTTGCACCCTTGTAATAGTATTACGTCTTAAGTGGGGTGCACGGACGGCACGTGATTTTCATTTGGACATTTGCTTGAATTCCTTTCGACCTTCCGGCTGAAGCAGCATACAACGTCATGAGTGGACCGATTTGGATGAAATTTGGTATGGAGATAGTTTGAGACCCGGGCACTAACATAGGATACTTTTTATTTTCCCAATATTTCGACGGGAATGAGTTTTCTACGGGTCAAAAAAAATGTTCAATACTTCTATAACTATAACTGTCTATATGTATAGTATCATCGGGTACGCAAATTCATAGTCTACTCGGGACGAAGTCGCAGGGAAACGGCTAGTACTTAATAAATAGTAAAAATAATGAAACAACTATTTATCTTCTCTTAGAATCTCTTATCCTCCGGAGAGACTTTGCATCTCTCTGCGTCTTCTACCGTCTGTACAATGGGGAGTGTTCCGAGGAGCTGTTTAGACTGGTGCCAACCAAGTTCTTCTACCAGCGCACCTCACGTCATCGGCAGGACCTTCAAGCTTATTTCCTAGGGCCACTGAACTCGTCTACGCGTAGGTCCTTTAGAACGTTTCTAGCGCATTAGTATTTGGAATCAACTTCCTGCCTCGATTTTCCGTCTGCGCTACAATTTAGGGCTTATCAAAAAGGGGGTCATCCAATATCTTCGAGATCAGCAACGCATTGGTGATGCCTCTGATGTTACAAATATCTATAGGCAGCGACCACTTACCATCAGGTGGGACGTCTGCCTGTTTGTCAATCTTTGTACATAAAAAAATATTTTTATCTAGATTTTCAGCCAAAATATCAGCGACCGATATTATCCATACTTCTATTAGTAGGACTGATATTAATGATCTGTCTGTTACGCTTTTACGGTTAAACTGCTGTACTGATGAAATTTTATACCTTTATAGTTAAGACTACGGGGAAAAACACGCGGGAACACTCAAAGAGTCGCAGAAGCTAGTTTCAAATAATAAGTTCTGAAAATCATTTCTTAGGATCACTCTGACACACTTAGGTTCTAGCGTTTATAGGTTATACATAATACATCATTTGAAATGTTATCCTATGAGCGCAAGGTATTGTCTGTCATCTGACCTCATGACGAAGGTGTATTAAAAAGGGGCTTATATATGTGGTGTTTATGGAGTTTGGCGATAGGCGGTCCCTATAGGTTCGTTAAGCTCGGCTCGGCCACGAGTACTGTTCAAGCGTACTCTTGGCCGAGGCGGCAGCGACAAGCATTTTCGTAATGTATTTTGCACGATATCGTTACGATCTCACAGCGGTTACTCAGTTATAATCACGCGAAAAATTTCATCAAAAATTGCTGATGTTGCTGGTAACACGTTTTCTCAATTATTATGCTGACTGCTGTGCTTTTAGCGCTAGAATCACGCATTGTACTAGTAAAACGCTCATCGCTACTGCTTATCGCGCTAGGTAGTGGTTGAGCCCTAATGTTTGATAGGCGAAGCGGCAAACCCCAAATTGGAACGTACTTATTTGATGTTCGTATTAAATATTTATAAGAATAACCCCATGTAAATGTCTTACCGTCTTCAAAAATAAAACAAAAGGACGTGTATATGGAAATAGAAATGATATGTTTACCGAAAGAGGAAAAGAAAATTGAATGACGATCAACTTCGAAAACATATCCTTCAAAACTCGACAAATATTCGTGACATGGATATTTTCATAAACGATTAACATGTCATACTGTCCAATACGTCGTTAATTTTTTTTTTGAAATATTTACAACGGAAAATAAATCATTGCACTCTGAAATTTGCAATGTCAAAAAAAGCTATGACTTAGGTCCTACACAAATATTAATTACTTTGATGGTATTTGGTACAAGTGCCTAAACGAAAGAAAACGGCGACGATCCTTTTTAGTATAATTACAGTTAGTCTCTAAAGATTTTTTTTCCAGAGCATCATTTCTCTCCGTATGTGTCCGTCGTCGAGTGCCCTCGGATGAGAATCTTAACACCGACTACGCACCAATACAGAGGTATCCCAGGTAAGTAATAAATACATAACCTTATTTCTAAACAAGTACGCGAAATAAAAATTCCAAGTTAAACTCTTCTTATTTTTATCTGACTGATACTGGACCACATGTTAGCAGAATATATAAAGTAAGCCGCATCAGAATTTAGATGTGATAAATGTCGTAACATCAGTGTGAAACATGTTGAAGTAGCAAAACTACTGCATGAGCTATCAGACGTAATGGTTTAGCTTCTTCTCTTGGGTAGGCCATAGAAAAAACTACTCAAACTGTTTCCTCTTGGATAGTGTGGACCAATATTGTATCAAGCTTTTGTTGAAGGTTCGGCCAACCTTCGCCCGCGCCGCCAGAGCTGTGCGCTCACGACGCCGATTTGGAGTGTTCATACTTTCGCCGACGCCCAAGGTCCGTATGCAGCCAGCCTGACCCCAAACGCTACACTTGGATGCCAGAGGATGAAGACTTCACCCGCATGGAGTGGCCACAGTAAGTAATATACAAATACACGTAAACTTACGCCTGTTTCCCACTGGTAGGTATCTCCCTCGCTTACTCGACATTCATCCAATAAATGGCTCAATTTTTTTCACAATACGCATTATACGGCTGAAATAAAAAGCATGCAAAACGTGGATCCTACACGTGTTTCATCATAAGAAGACGGTATCTTTATTGAAAAACCGGCCAAGAGCGGGCCACGCGCAAAGTATAGGGTTCCGAAGTTGACGATGCCCACAGTACCTTTCTAAGACTTATTTAGCATCTTAGCTGGCATGTGGTATGACGTACCCGCCCGACGCCGTTTTCTAATCATTTCATAAGTTGGTCGACTATGACTCGTAACTTTGTACAGCCTACTTAGCTGTGATAGTTTTCCTTTCAACTACGTTATATATGCCATAACCGTATTTTTTTTCAGCCATCCAAATACCACCATTTAGCAGGCAGGGGGGGGGGGGACACGTGACTCTAACAAAAAATAGCACTTTAAAGCTTAATATTTCACCAACACATCGTTTAATCAAAAAATGGTTTTCACAAACTCACAATATTTTTTCAAGACCTATTCAACGATATGCCGCACCATGGGGTACGCAAGAAAAAAAAATTACATCCCTACTTTACGAGTAGGGGAGGTCCCTATAAAAAAAAATATTTCATAATTTGATTGTACCACTTTGTCAGCGTAACTAAGTATATTTATGCCAAATTACAGCTTTCTAGAACTAAGCATCTCCGAGCAATAGTGCGGACAGACAGACGGACGGTGGACTTCGGAACCCTAAAAACCAATTTCATAAAACCCACTACGGCGGGGTAATGCCAATAACCGAATCGACCCGATACTCTTTTTTTAAGTTGGAACATTCCTTAGTTAATACATCCTCCCCTCATTCTAGGCGAAAACAAATAACTGCAAAGTGCCCCTGAGTCACCTTCAGAATTAACATAAAGAAACGTTCGTGAACTCGACGAACTCGCTTCTGGCATAAATATTCCCGAAGGCGTTTGTTAAAAAAGCCAGGCGTTTGAAGAAAAAGCCTTTTGGATTTTTTATCGCCGCCTTATGAAGTTTTCCCGTAGGACTGTTAAGCCGTGGCGTAAACGTAGTGAATTCAATCTTGATGCCATATTGAACCGCTCTACGGACGTCTGAAGGACATGGAACTGAAATATATCAAAGTAAATGCTTAAAGTTTCAAATACGGTTGACCGACTCTCGCCAAGCCCATAAGTACCTACAGTTTCATAAGCTTAAGCATAGTGCCCAGGTGGTACCAGGTACCAGATTTAACCGCGGTTTCTTTCGAAATGATGCTATGTGATAATATTAGGTATTAAGTGCTTAAAATAAGCCACGTATTTTCTATACCTGTACAAAACTTCAAAAGCGTAACGTAAAGTTCCATTCATTGTAAATCTATATGTACTACTAATAATAAATCTGTAGAAGAAATCTCGTTTGTAACTTGAAAGTTAAAACAAACTATCAAGACGAGGGGACTATAATACTGAACACAAACAAACGATTTTTAGAAAAATTGTCTGTATATATGTGTGTAGGTTTATTTATGTCCGGATTTAATTAGAAAACTAATGGTCGGATTGCAAAAATAATTTGGTATGGTGG
The DNA here is from genome assembly GCA_963971205.1 of Aethes cnicana. Classification (NCBI taxonomy): domain Eukaryota; kingdom Metazoa; phylum Arthropoda; class Insecta; order Lepidoptera; family Tortricidae; genus Aethes; species Aethes cnicana. Next base: position 8,742,649 of record OZ020287.1, on the reverse strand, counting down.
TAGTTTATAACACTGATCAACATAAAGGCTACTTTTTATCCCGGAACAACAAATAGGTCCCGCGGTAACGCTATTACCGAATTCCACGCGGGCAAGGTCGCGGGTTTGATGATATTGATAAAAAAAATGCTAACCATAAAGAAATCTCTAAGGAACTTAAAATAGAAAAAGTAAGCTAACATTCTTGTCTCAGTAGCTAAGTCCAGTAGTGCACAAAACTATTTTATGTGTGTGGAAAGTGTCGACCACTGCATTCCGCTCCATAGAGGGTAGCGGTGACCGCAGCGTGACCCAGAATCGTCCTAGATCCAGGCCGTCTGCCAAGTCCGGTCATATTTCTATCTAAAGCTGCTTGTATAAGAGAAAACTTTTAACAGTTTTCGTAAAATTGATCCCACGTTTTAGTCACAAATTAATCTTTTGAGACTAGTGCTAATTTACGTATCGAAAATTGAAGATAAAATTAGACGTAATATTTTAAAAGCTTAAAAATTACTTAGCAAAGTTTCAGCGGCCTTATCAATCGAATTGGATTTTTCTTTACTAATTATCGGAGGTTCAATTATGTTAGACAGGAAACTGATGTGTTCTAGATTTTTAGTTTTATATTTACATGGACGACATTCGTCTCTCTATCACATATTATCCGTTATAGGTAACTTCGCCACTAGCATAACTCGTGCGATCGGAAACCTACTATTATGATTCGTTTGTTTTTTTTTTGCTTTTGTATGCGATGAGAAGTTACAGCCTTAAGGGAGTAACAAATGATACAGCAGTCGTTCGCGGTCTCCACGTAAAAACCGTATCTCGTATTCCCTAGATTCCTACAGGCCCATTGACCTGCGACCTCCTCGTAAATAACTTTTTACTGCCGCCTCACCACAAAGCAAATTTTAAGGTAATAGAATTAATTAACTGCTGTCATAACATTTTTACCCACGTGTGTAATAAAAAGCCAACTCGATGTTTTTAAATGGTGTTTATTATAATTCCTGTGAAAAAAGTCGAAAAAGCCGTGGTGGCCTAGTGGTTCGACCTACCGCCTCTCGTGCAGAGGGTCGGGGGTTCGATTCCGGCTCGCACCTCTAAGTTTACTTATGTGCGAAATTCAATTTGAATTTACCACTGAGCTTTTCGGTGAAGGAAAACATCGTGAGGAAACCTGCACGCATCTAATTCAAAGATGTGTGTGAAGTCCCCAATCCGCACTGGGCCCGCGTGGGGACTATAGCCCAAGGCCTCTCGTGATGAGATGAGGCCTGTGCCTAGCAGTGGGACGAAAATAGGCTGTAGTAGTAGTAGTATAATTCCTGTACCTACGATCATTTTGTGTTACAATACATATGCCACGTTAGGTACTAAGGCATTGTGAATAGACTTTGGCCAGCTTCCAAACTGTGCGCATCTATTTTGCATGTCGTTCTTATCAGAGTCTCTTAGTCTCTAAACGTATAAAGCTATTGTTTGGAAAACCTGGTATTTTTAAATAAATACTTAAAGAGCTAAGAATCTGAAAATACTTACTGAGAACGTTTTACAAATCTTTTCTGCGCAGAAGCTTTAAAACCCTTTATCTTGACTGCGCTCGGGAAAATGTGTGAAAATTTTATGATCTCGGTTCTAATGTGGCATAAACTGAGTCGCATCCATAGACAGTCTGATAAATAATAGGAAATACCTGGAAACCATTCCTTCCTAATAGAAGTAAAGGTAGTTCCTTAACTCGCACTTTGTACATTGATACATTGGCTCTCCAATCCAGATAGATTAGACCTACTTAATAAGTATACTTACCTAACCGTTACTTTACCGACCTTATAGCCTGGAGAAAACGTTCAGACATATTGGGTACACCAATTATTTATTATCCGTTATTGACGTTTCAGATCGGTAATAGAAGATAACGCGGGTTGGCCGCAGAATTACAATGCGGATCAAATCGCGTCAGTCACTCGAGGAGGCTCGCTACCTAGGCCGCCATCGATAATACCGTAAGTGCATTTTAATTTATGACTGCAAATATACTGTAAGTAGAAAACACTTTATGTGCAAAAGAGCATGAAAATGTATACAAAATTTGCAAACCATGATGTACAAAAGCGAACTTATCCTTCTAAGGAATTTCTTCTTTATATGTATCGCACCTAAATAAAAAAGGTGGTCTTAGCGTGTGTACGGTCGCCATTTTTCTCCATTAAATTTGTTTATTTAACAATAAAGAGTTCTAACAATTTGTAATACAGGAAAACATGTACAACAGAAGTACCAATGGATGCAATTAATAAATATTCTCACATTGATCTACATAACAATGCAGTTATGGTAATGAAGGAAACTGAAATGCTTATAACACTCGGGAAAATAAATCTATGGATCGATCGATAGGTAGGGTAGGTACCTAAGGTGTATAAAAAAAAATGTTGTGCAGTCTTGAATTTCTATTGGTGCTCATCGATTTCGATTGTAGGATGGACGAGTGCTGTCTATGAGTGCAAACAAAAAAACTTTAAGGGCTTCATTAGGGCTGATATGTACGTACCATCCGTTATTGGATAAAATGTCATTCCTTTATTACTCTTTTATGTAAATAGTTATCTTCATCCATTATGTTTTTAAGATTGTTTGTCATAAGTTTCACTAATTTTATTGGGATCATATTAGGATTTTTTTAATTCGGTAGTAACAACAAACCATTTAAACAAGCGTCTCAGCAAGACAATAGGTAATTCGAAACTTCGCTGCGCAATAACTCTGTTTAACAACAGCCGATAAAATATTTCTCGGCATGGAAGCACCAATAATACACATAAACCGCTATCATAAACACATTACTTACCCGTAAAAGCACACTATTCCTTATCAACCCACATAACGCCTGGGTTGACATTTTCTCTCATTTACACCCCTCGCATACAAAACACGCTATTACTCATCACTGTAATATTTTATAATAGGTAGTCGCGAGAAATTATTTCACTCGTGGGCGAAAGTTGTAGGATCTGATGAAAATTGATGGCGCCGTACCGCCGGCAACTCAACAGTTAGATACAAAAGTGGATCAAGTTTTAAATGAACACAGTTTGAGCAGTGGCCACATCGAAAGCCACTCCCAGTGATGAGATTGTCCTGTTTGGATACATCCGATCAAATATGATTAGTGCAAGAACTCGTTTACGTAGAAACTAGAATAAAGGAAAGGAAAGAAGGAAGAGGAGGAAAGGAACCACAACTGCCATTTACGTCCCAATGCAATGCTGCACAGGCCTCCTCTCTCATCACGAGAGGGTTTTGGGCTATAGTGGATTGGGGACTTCAAACAATTAGGTACTTCGCAGATGCGTGCAGGTTTCCTCACGATGTTTTCGTTCACGGAAAAGCGCAGTGGTAAATTCAAATTGAATTTAGCATAAAGTAAACTCAGAGGTGCGAGTCGGATTCAAGCACCTCTCTCATCGTCTGCATGCCAGGCGGAGATCAAACCACTAGGCCACCACGGTTTCATTTTATTCTTACACTGTAATGATAATATAATACTGTCTTTCTCTAGTACCTAACTGGTAGGTAGTTACTATTTAAAGGGGTCTAGTATTCCTAATCTCACACGCTCAATTCTAACAAAAAATGTGCCTTGTATTTTTACGTTCCTTATCTCGTACAGTAAAATAAAAAATAATGAACAGTAAACGTACAATAATGAAGAGCAAATAAGTTAGAACGGAGTCCTTTTTTGGTACCATAAAAACAATAGAACCCTTTTAACCTTTTTCCATATACTCGAATATTTTTCTTTCTAAAGGTAAGCTTTTTAGAGTTCGATTTTTATTCGGCTTAAATGTAAAGTTAGGAGTTACTCTCATGCAGGGTGTATATGAAGGACGAGCAAATGTTTTACAAATGGCTATGTCAGTTACAAACTCGCCAAAATAATACTTAGGCTAGTTATCTCAATCACAACAGCCTATTTACGTCCTACTGCTGGGCGCAGGCCTCCTCTAATCAGGGGAAGAATTTACTACTGAGCTGTTCGATAAAGGAAAACACTTTGTTGAAATCACCAATCCGCAATCGTAAGTATCCTGTGGGATATTAAAAGTAAATGCGTGAATAAAAAAAAACGATAGCCGAAATATTCAATCAATTTTTATACCTATTGATTATATTTATTCTCTAGAATTGTAGAATGAATCAAATAAGTAGGTACTCATAGATTACGGTACACCTTATAAGGTAGGTAACCAATAAGAAGCAAACTGTACCTAAGTGCAAAGAACAAAAAATAGGCGTAATTACTACTACTACTACAGCCTTATTTGCGTCCCACTGCTAGGCACAGGCCTCCTTTCATCACGAGAGGGTTTGGGCTATAGGCGTAATTAATTAACTTTATTTCTTCCATTAATAAATCGTAACCCGATACTATATTAAGCTTGTTATTGTCTACACAACAGATTCATTTGCTCAGATATTAGATGACGTCACAGTTATTTTCAGGAAAATTAAAAAAAGATGTTTGTTTTTAATTCCAGCTGCCCCGCCCACACTCCGATACCTCCCCCGCCACCGCCACCGCCCCTCACAATACCCCCTCACAGGTAAGATCGGTACAATGAAGGAAATACGGTGAAACACTCTCTAATAAATAATTTAAATCAGAGAACGTTGCAGCGAACACGTCTAAAGAACCCGTCGACATTAAATACTGAACACAGCTTAGTTGATAGATAATTTGATATAACTTACTCTGATTCAATCAATATTGCAAATAGATTCTCTAATTTTTTGCCTACAACCAAACGATTTACATTTTTCCCCAATGAAAAATGTAGATAGCGAGAGATAAAATGGGGGCTATCGCGTGTGAATTTGCCACTAGAGGCGCTAGTGTCGCGTGAGGTCCAATAACATTCAGTTTTCACTGGTTTTGGCGGGCTTCGTGATATAAATCATAATTTCTTTAATTTACCCCGTTGAAAAGTGATCTCCTTCGTGAAATTATCGCAAATATGGATTATTTGGCTATGGACGTAAATGCTTTGAAAAAAAAATCTTTTTTCCTAACAAAACGGAACTGCACAACATTGCGGTATAGCTACTCGATATGATGATAGTTATTTATAATTAATAAACTTAATGAGATTCAAGATTGAAATCTTTGTTTCGGCGCCGATGTTATAAAGTCGCCTTTAACAGCTATACCTCTGTACCTTAGTCAACAGCGGCGCCAACTGGTGAGCAAAGAAACGATAGTCCCCAAGGGAGATCTTCTACTCTATGATTCTTAGTAGGTAATGTGTCTTTGTGGTGTCGCCGGAAATTTTGAGTTCTTTGTTAGCTATAAATGAAATTTAACAAATGCGAGTGTAGAGACAAATATAGACGTTTTCTCGTATAGCTCTGAGAAATCACATTAATTACAAAGTATATTATCTCATTCTCTTTATTGAGAACCATAAAATTTATAAGTACCTATCCTAATGATTACAATGAGACATTTGATTTTGTAACCGAAACAAAAATGAAACATAGGACTGTAGTTATAGACGAAATGGGGAAAATCTTTACTTAAATAAACTAGCAGAAACACAAAAATGCTTTCTTCATAATGTTAACATAAAAACCCTCGCAAACCAAACAAATGACACAAAAAGCCAAGATATTGCAACAGGTACTCATTACTTTAGGTACGAGTAATAACAATTGCTCGAAAAGTAAACATTTCAATTGCCTGTTTAGCGTGCGTCAAGTTTTCCATTTCCAAAAGATCGCTTTTTTTTAACAGCAAGTGAGCGTGCGAAAAGTTGTTTTTTCACGCACTAGAGCTATTTGTTATCAGAACTTGGTCCTGTTTGTTCTTACTTTTTTTTTTCGCAAATGTATTAAAAAATGTCGTTTGATACACGTGCGAAATTGTAATTTTCACTCGTTCTTGTGTTTACGCTCGCTGTCGCTCGCGCCAACATAACTAGGGACTCGTGGTAAAATGACAAACTTTTCTCACTCGCATCAAAATGTACTATTCCAGGGCGAAACACGTGTCGTTCGCTCGGTCGCACACTCTGACCACTTTCGACGACTCCGTGATGCCGGCCGCAGTCAGCGGTAATCGGTTTCGAAGAGACTGCGAGAGGCTCATCGATGGTCGAATCATGAAGGTCAGGGTCACACTTAAAAATACTTACTCACTTGCTCCAACCCACTAACATCGGATTATCGTCTCAACTCAAGTTAATACATACATAAACTCACTTCTGTTTTCCAATGGGGTAGGCAGAGATAGAACGCCACCTGCTTCTATCCATCCCACCACCACGACAACAGCCTATTACGGCCCACTGCTGGACACAGGCCTCCTCTCATCACGAGAGGGCTTGGACTATAGTACCCACGCGGGCCCAGTGCGGATTGGAGACTTCACACACACCCTTGAATTACTTCGCAGATGCGTGCAGATTTCCTCACGATGTTTTGCCGTAAATCTCAATGGTTAATTCAAATTGAATTACTTACGCACTGATTGTTCACTGACTTTGTCATAATTGTACTAACTTCCACTAGATCAGAATTCACTTTAATCCTTGCATACTGCCACTTCGCCAATTTTAAAGCGACTCTCTCCCTTAAAATAACATTTTTCGATTTTCAGCCGGAACCAAAACCATACTCCACATTACCGATAATGTTCCAACCGTTCAGTCCCTACCCCCAATACATGGGTCCGCCCGCGCCGCTGCATTACCCGCCAGTCGCGCCGCTGCCCACAGTCCCTATACAGACGCAGGCAGAGCCCAAAGTCGTCGTGCTCGGTAAAGTTCATAGGACAAGTAAGGGATAACAAATTATTAAATAAATTGGTGAATTTGAAATAAAAGTCAAGAACCAAGTAGCTTGCGGCACAAGCCTCCTCTCATCAAGAGTGGAAAAAATTTAATTGTAGGATTTGACTATTACGTTTCATCTGAATAAGAAAGCTTTTATAATGTCACAGCTTTTCAAATAGAGCTTTTCCTTTACTTAATTGTATAAAATGAATGTCTTCTTACAGATTCAATAAAGAAAGGTGTGATGAGAACGCAAGCAACACAGACTGAAGTATGCTTAGGTCGAAAACCGTTACCTCCAAATTACCTGTCTCTAAGTCCACGAACGATAAAAAGGGTAAATATTCATTTCACGACCTGGTCTACTCTTAAAAAAAAATATTATTTTGTAAACTCTAATCGAAATTTTAGGTAAAAATGGTAGCTGCTGGTGTTCAAACAAACGGGTTCACAGTAGGACCTAGAAGGTTAACGAAGTCATTTTCAGAAGTTGGTGGAGATCGATTAGCAGATCGTATGACAGAGAATGAAATTGTTGCCACTGTTGAAAGGTAAATTAGACAAAAATACCTCACTAAAGGTAACGGTGATCTAGATCCATGAATGAGTAAAACAACATAATTTTGGTCTCTTTTAGTCTCATTGGTGCTGAACACGAAAAACTTCATCGAACGCAATCAGAAGAACCTCCCAGATCACCTCGTTCACCTACGTCAATGGTACCAACCTCACCTCACATACAAAGGGGTGACTCCGAAGACAACGCTTCTTCACCTATAAAATCCGTAGCTTCATCACAAATAGACAGATCGTCAGAGCTTAGCGTATTACAGCGGCAAGCACAGGAATACTTTCAGCAAAATTTCCAATTCATTCACGAGAGCGACAGAGATGATACAATAGATGACGATATAGAAACGATAGAAAAAAGTATGGCCCTTAATAGAAGAAATTTGGAATACTTACAACAGGAAATAGCAAAACAAGGAAAAGGGGAAAGATCACTAAGATCAATTTTATCTAAAAGCACGAGTGATACTTCTCAAAAAACCATTAACTCTCAACAGTTCTCAAAAACTTCCTTTCATTCTGAACCTTCGACAGAAACATCTGTTACAACGACTGATGAAAGTGAGAAGAACGAAAAAGAGATAATTATTGATTTTGAACCAAGGCCCGATGATGAAGCTATACCATTCACAACACTTCGACGAAATAGACGGTTACTTCAAAAAACTTTATCGGAAGGTGAAATTCTATTAGATGTGTAAGTTGAATTATAATTTTAATAGATACCTACAGGTTTAAACTTTTATGACATAACATGAATAAACTTTTGAAACTACTTTTAGGAGAAAAACTGAAATTCATAGTAATGGTGATGGCGTAAAAGACGCTCCTTTGATAATGTCGACTAGCCAAGAAAATATGACTAGAGAAGATCGGGAAAGAGAGGCTATATACATGCAGTACATTGGACATAACTACAGCCAAACTCCGATCAAAGACGAAGGTATCTTCGGATTTGAGCCGGACGGATCATTTAGGTAATTTATGGAAAGATGTTGAAGCCTCGCGTAAAAGCTTTCCTTCTCATATAGCTAAAGCACTTAGATTACTTCCACGCACATTACACGATTCTTCTTTAACTAAAACTATGATAAAAATGGCTTAGCTGATAAATTCATAGGTATTGTATTCACTAGTATTGAGTTGTATAATATCTGCATACGTCGTGCTTTCATCTATTCTCATCCATTTAATTTTCTTCATAGTTCTTCGGACGGAAATGCGCCATACGAAGATTTTCATGAAAAATACATTAGTTACAAGCATGATTCTTTTAGAATTCGAAGCGTAAGTTTTGAAGAGCAAACTGAAAATGTTGATGTAAAAAGAGATGAGATTCCTATGAAAAGGTATGCACGACATGGTAGCAATGAGGCAGTAGAATTGAGATGATTAGATTGTAGATGCTTTTTCATATTGTTCATTGCTAAATAATATACAATTTTATAATAACATTTCTGAAGAAAAATCCGATTTACCCTAAATTGAAACGGTCACTTTAAAACCTTTTGAAAAGCGAATTGGGCTTAAATTTTCAGCACCGCTAAATCAAGCCCAGGGTCTCCAGAGCCAGTAAGCATCAGCGTCGATATCGACCATAAAACGAAAAGGGCGATTATTTCTAAAAATGTCAGCATGCTAACACCTTTGGATAAAATGTCACCTTGCGCATCCAACGAATCATTAACCGTAGACCCTTCCAGGTAAAAACTTATAAATAATTCCATCGTAATGTAGCTACTCATACTGCATTTCTTTTTTCATTACACTTTGTTACTAATCATCTTTTTTATTCGATCAGAGACCATTCTGATGGAATGTGGAATGAATCACAAACAACTGTCTTACAAGTTGACTCTGGAACTGATAACGGAACTGTTATAAGGTACCTACCTAATTGTATGTATTTTATGTACCTCTATGGTGGTGGCTTACTCCCTTACCGGAACACAACAGTTAACTGGCAAAATCGCTATCAAGACAGATCTTGCCTCAAAATGCAGTCATTAACCGTCAAATTTATTGAACGGCCGGTATTTAGATAACTAGTTTGAAAACGCGTAATGCACTTTGTAATATTTTTTACAATTTTGATATTACAGTTCTTCAGACCTGAGTTCACTAGCGACATCACCAGGGGCTTTAGCTTTACTCACGCCTACTTCTAGAAGAAAACAGTTACTGTTATTGCAACATCAACAGAGATCATCATTAGATACAGATGCTTTAGACGAAGAATTTGATGCATCCCAGGTAACGTCCCACATTATACACACTATATCATCACGCGATAAACACTCGAAAAAGGCTATTAACATCCCAACATTTGTATAAGACAGAACATGTAAAAATTCAGTAGGTACTGGTGTTTAACTGATTTAGACAGACATAGGTTTTACTTTTTGTTTTGATTTCAGAGCCAATCTCCAACCTCACCAAGAAACAAACTAGATACATCGAGCTCGAGTTCACAAGCAAGGATATCGTTGTCACCACCCGCCGTAGTGCCTAATGTCTCATTGCCAATCACAAAACAGCCATTGACAACCAAAACTTCAATAGCACCATCAAAAGCCAATCACACACCAGCTATTGCCATCACTCATCCTAGTGTAGATTTAGCGGACGTTCCTTTTAAAAGAACTCCAAGTTTTATTAATAAAAAGAGAGAAAGAGCACTGAGCCCGTCTAGGAGAAGAGATTTACAAAGTAAAACTAAGCCGACGGAACATAAATCAACCATCCCTCCTTTAATTGCTGAGTCACCGTCGGAGACATCGAATCTAACAAAAGCTGGCAGTAGCGAGACCAACTTAGCAAGAACTGATTCCGGCAAAACCAATACTACTGATGTTTCAGAAAGCACTACAACTACCGAAGATTATGTTACCGCTAATTCTGATAGTTCTAAGAAATCGAGTAGGAATCAGAATCAATGTAAGTTTGACCAATTGAATTTAATTTCACTATAAGGTGTTCCGGACATAGATTATAGTTACTCCTTTTTACGTTGCAGATCCTGAAAATAATAAAACACAGGAAGGTTCCTCATTTGAAAGTGCATCTAGTTTATATTCGACTACTCGAAATGACAATATCACAGAAGACTTAATAGTACCAAGTTTTTCGCCGCCTTTACAAATCAATGACGACTTAATAGTCCCCAACTTAACATCCCCACCATTGCCTTTACCTGATAGGACATCGAAAATGTCTGTGGAAAAAATCGAGGTAAAAGCAGACATAACGCCCAGTACTGAACTTATTAGGAGAGATAAGACTGATAAAAATAAAACTAGTGAAGAAGTCCCTAAAACAGTAAGTTATAAAATTGTATTGAGTATATAAATTAATCACAAAAGCAAGTTGTCATTGTATTAATATTCTATCGCATTTTTGAATAACGCCGTTCTTTCAGAGCACTTCACGAGATGTGGTAAGTGGTAAAAGTAGTTCAAGTGGAAGTTACAGTATAGGTGGTTCGAATCCTAATATGGCTGAAGATAAGGGGGATAAAACCCCAACTAATAAGTTAAGAGAACTTCCAGAAAAAATAGAAACTCACAAAAAAGCCAAAGAAGACAAAGTAACTAGTCCAATTAGAAATAATGTGCCGCGAGTGTCGAAGATGATGGTAAATAGATAAAATGTAATTTTCATACAATTTAAGATACTGTGTTACTACTGGATTAATATCTTGAATGTTTATTTTCAGGGATCACTATCCGACGATGAAAGAAGTGTTCACTATTCGTCATCTGGCTATTATGAAAGTCCGGTTGATGATGACGACGATGGAGGACTAAGTATGAATTACAGTCTTTGATGGGAATAATTGGTCTAGGCCAAGAAGCGATATGACGTTAATGAATCCCTTCAACATAACGTGTCATTTTCTTTTTTAATTTTAATTTTTGTTTATTTTTTACAGCATATAAACACTCGCAAAAGTATAGGTCGTCACAAAGACAAAAAACATGGTTAATGGATGATAAAAGAAGAAAAAAGAAAGCATTTACTTTAGAATTTTCCAAGTCCTATGATGATTCTGTATCTACATCACAAGATGATTGGAGCAAGAAACCAAAGGATAATGACAGTATAAGTCAAAAATCTGAGCGCAGCGCCTTAAAAGGTGCTAACTTAAAATCTCCTTCCGACGAAAAAGGACCAGAAATTAGGAAGAAGAAAACTCATTTTGCTGACAAAACTAAAAGTGTACTATCTTCGCCTAGAGAAAACATTGATGTAGAAAAAGCTATCAAAGAAAAGATGAAAAAAGAAAAAGAGCTTGAACCTAAACGACTTGAAAGAGAAAGGCATGTGAAAAGGACAAAACTTAAAGCTAAAAGTCCTACACAAAGTAAAGCAGCAGACTGCTATAGGCCACAAATCTACGACAGACGGGATAGTGGAGGACCAAATATGAAATTACATTTGAATATTCCGACGTCTGACGATTCTAGTGAACAATATCGAAAAGATGGTAAGCAGAATTTTCAATGCAAAATAAAAACCTGTTTTTCAAATTTCTATATTTGACGAATATTTTGCTCTTCAGGGCCAAGTAATGGTAATATATCTCCAAGGAAACATCGACGTTTACGAGACAGTCCAAGAAGAAAAACTTCTCAAAATACTAAATTGGCTAGTTCGCCAACCACTAACAACAATCACTCTAGTTATAGGTATGAAAATTAAGACGGAACATTATTTTCTTATTATTTATAACTTGATTTAAACATTATCATTGGTAAATATTATAGCTGCCGACCAAGAAGAAAAAGCGCATCAAATGAAAGTATTTCGCTCCCCGGTAGTTTACCTAGAAGGAAACAATCAATACCTATTTCTACGGGCTTAAGTTCTTTAGAAGCAGAAGATATAGAAACAACAAAGGTGCTGACAAGTGCTGGATCAAGATTAACTCCTTTACGCTATGTCAAAAGTCCCAATTCATCTCCACGTCACCATCGCAAACAGGAAAAAGGTAAAAAAATACATTTATGACTCCAACAGCGATTTCTCCTCTCAAAACCTTTACATCTAATTTGGCATCAATGATACAGTCTATTAAATAGTTTCAAAAATTTAAATCATTACTGGTAATTCAATAAGGTTTTCTTTAGAAGGGAAATTCGCTAAAGCAGCATCTGCAGAATCTCTCCGCTCGGTGTCTCCTGGGTCAGACTCTGTGTTTTATTCAGAGCAAACGGAGCACAGTTTCGCTGGTGCCGATGGAGAAGCCAAAGCGCACTGTTTACACTGCGGCAAGGAAGTTCACATAGTCACGGCCGCACACGAACACGACAGTATGGCTTCGAGAACATCGCACACTGACGTGAGTTAATAATATTATATTATCATGGACAAGTATTCTGCGAGTTCATCCGAGTGAAATATAAAACTGACGATAACTTTTCTTTCCAATAATATAGCTTATACAATGTGTTAATTTTACACTTGATTATACGAAATGTGTGGATATAAATTAAAAAAAATATCCATTAGTAAGTATTTCAAAAATAAAGCCATTTTTTTCTAAAAAAAACAATACTGTCGTAAAAAAAATATAATATGGATTGCTCTTGCTTCTTTAAATGAAAATGCTGACCTATATACTAAAATCTTCCTCTTGAATCACGCTATATATTAAAAAAATCGCATCAAAATCCGTTGCGTAGTTTTAAAGATCTAAGCATAATATAGGGACAGACAGCAGAAAGCGACTTTGTTTTATACTATGTAGTGATAACATTCGAATACAATTACTTTTTCACAGTTATATTTTAATATCATTTACTAATCAAAGCTGCTAAAATTTTAGGAATCTTACGCTGATGCAACTCCAGATATAGTTCCTGCCCCAGCCGGTTTCGCGGATTCCCCAAATTGTACTTCCTCAAAAAAGTACACTAACGGCGCACGACTGTACAAAAAATTAGAAAAGAGATATCGTTCGGAAGACAAGTCAAGGCATCATCGCCACAGGCAAGATGTTCGAGCTAAGGTAACATCGGATTTTAGAACCAAAACATTTTAGTTTACACTACATTTTAAAAGATTAAGTGACTGTTGGCAAATTCAGTGTTCGCAAAATTGTATCGCAAATTTGACTTGATTAGAATATAACAATTTTTGAGGATTAATTCCTTGAGGAGTTCACGTGCGCATGTGTGGATAATTGATATTACAAATATTAAAGCCAATCTCTTTTACAGTCGGAAGAACGAGGCAAAGAAGAGTATGCATCCTGTGAGAAACCTCAAGACGCTCGCATAGCTCGATCTGCAGGCAACAGCTTAGACAAGCTAGGTGGTTCAAGTGGCAGTGTTGATCCGGACGGTAAGTTTAAAACGACCATCATTCTTATTTTTCGGTATTATTACAAATTTTCTTGCCATTTGAAGTATCCAAGTTTTAGGTAGGTATTTTATCATCGTACCATGGAATTATCAAACTTTGTTTGAAAATTTCGGAGTTCCAAGCTTTAACGGTGGTAACGAGTCATGCCACGGTCACTTTGCTAGTGACTTTTACGAGGCGCTGAATATTTTTCAGTTTAATGACTATCGCCCGTGATTATAATATCTTACCTTCCGATATTATTTTTGTTCTTTATCTAAGTATTTTATCTTCTTTTTGGTAGAACAAGAAGACTGTTCTGTAAGCTCTGACGGAGCAGACGGCAGTAGAAACGAGAGAGGTGTTTATGCGGCGCCCTGGTGGTGCGGAAATTGGATTCTACTCTCTGAATGCGATGATAGTTGGACTAGAATTCCACCAGGTAAGTTTCCTTTATTACACAGTAAATAATGAAGTGATACAAGAGAGAAAAAATCATGAACATCACAACTTTTTTTTTTAATAAGCATATTCTTCCCCAATGCCTACATTACGGGAGTCTAATGGAGGAATGAAATTTTGTAATTCTAGAATTTTGAGGATAAGTGTTAAATACAACTCCTATTTCGAAACGATGTTCAGGAATTTTGGCGATTGATTGTCATGGAGTCTGCTGGATTTAGAATTAGATAAGGCGACCAGTTTGACTTGCGAAAGCTCTGCTAGGATTATGTCCACCAGTTGGTTGTCTTTGGACATGATGATAATGAGCTTATATCATAACGTAAGTAAGTAAGTAACACTTTATTGTACATAATAAAAACACACAAATACAATTTTCAATACAGAGAAGAGACATATGTACAAAGGCGAGCTTATCCCTAGAAGGAATTTCTTCCAGCTAAGGTAAAAAAAAAAACAAATCCATAATAAATCCATTTAAACGTGTTTTATCGTTTTATTAGATCTTATAGACACAAGCGACACGAGTGGCGAGGACCCGACGGAGTCAGAAACAGAGTTCAACAAGCGTTATGTGGCGCTGACTCATCGGCTAGTCCACCGACGAGCCTGCATAGAACTCAATAGGAGACAGTCTGAGAACACTTTTGGTAAGTTTTCAGAGGCAAAAAGACCCTTCAGAGTAACGGTTACTAAACGACCTTGAGATTCGTATAAATAAAATTGGTAATTGAGAAAATGTGTTGATAGGTACATTTCAAAATTATCTACTTAATGTAAGATCCATAACGTAGACCCCAATAAACATTTGTTTAAAAATAAAGGCAATATTTTAAGAATACGTTTGTCAAAAAACCCGAGTTACGATTATAACAACTACCTTACCTAAACGTCAAATTAGCAGTTGCTTGGTTAACTTACCCTTGCACTTGAAAATTCAATTTACTTGAAGTTGAGGCGTCCTTGTACTATTTTCTGTTTCCTACTTCCTACTAATTACAACCACATAATCAGGCGTTGCGTCACCGAGTTAACTGCTTCACTTCTAACAGTGACGTAAGCGCCTATTTTCGGTGCACTCTCTTCGTTTTAAATAGCGTCACCTATTATTTTCAGTGTCCCCAGAATTCTTTCGTTTTTCACGTGTATTGGCACAGAAATACCGTGTTGTCAATTAGGGTAATCTAAAATTAATCAGACCATGCACTTGCATAATGAAATACTTCTTGGGATATGCAGGTAATTTTTAATTTTGAGTGAAACAGAGTGACGAAAAATCGTATTGATTTTTTCATCAAGACATTAATCGCCTGAACAACAGAATATATTACGTACCTAGTTAAATTTCATTATAAATTGAAAATAATTTGTTTTTATTTCGCTGTTTTTTCATGGCCATTTGAATAAAGTTAGCTAGTTTCAGCAATAAAAACCCTTGCTTTCCTTTTTATAGAAATTGTCAAAATCAGCAAAGAGACTAATAATAACCTTTGACAAATTACTTCCAATACCTAAGTCAATAATAAAACCAATAACAAAAACCTACAATGCCGAACACAAAATCCCATAATTATTAATTAAATTAATAAGAAAATGTATAGACTGGATGAGTTAAATAATAAACCCATGTACTTTACGACTTGGATGTACCATCTGACCTATCGGTTCGACTGAAAGCGAAAGCAACAGTCGATTCATTCGACTCGTACTCGTTACCGGCCGGCCTGAAGCGAACTATATTTAATTCTGAAAACCGTACGGACGTCAGGCCACAGTTGCTAAAGACACGCGACTACGGACCAGTGCCCACGTGAAACGTGAATAATTTGAAACTTATTGATTTACATCAACGATATGCTCGTTGTAACGTGGATGACGTAATTTTTGCGATGCCCATGTGAGTTTGTGACAAAACGGGTCAAGTGAACGAAGGTCAAGATCAAATAGAAAATTTTGGTAAATAAAAATGGGGCACTTTTACTGTAAGTAGCTTCAGTTTAAAATTTGAATCGTTTTTATTTTTGGTGATATTGATTATTTTATTTCTTTTTGAATAGTGGAAGAAGTATTAACGGATCCGAAAGGTAGTCTAAGAAGCAAGCTAGAAGAAATATTTAAGCTCATGCTCACGTTATGGTGTCGGCAGTGTGAAGTTAATAAGCTAGTTGCTGCGGAACCCTGTGGTAATAATTGTTAAATAAGAAATTCCTGTTACCGTTTATATTTATGAGAGAACAATTTAATAAATAAATATGTCATGCAAATAAATAAATAAATATATAGGTTGAAGTAACGGGAAAAGCTGAGGCATATAAAGTTTTACGGTACCTAACCTACTAATAAACAAATCACTCATTGAATAACTCTTTCTAACCTTCTTGCATTAATGAACTTAAATAATTTAAAGCAGTTCAAGGTGTTCTAAGGCCTACAGCACTCAATAGGTTGGCTAAAACTTTGATTGAAAATGTCAACACGTCATATTCGTATGATTACAAATGCATGTTACCTACTTGATAAGTAATTAAAATCCATGTCGAGTGTTGATGTTAATATGGCTGATAATTAATAACTATAGCTGTTATTAGGAGTAAATTGTGTTGTTGTTCTGTGTATCGGTGAAATTTCTGGCACAGAGGCATTCCATCTTAGGCCTCAGGGTAGGTAACGCATTCGAGATCTTATGCTTTCTTAATGGCGGATCATAGGATTTCGGTATCCATGGGCTGCAGTGACCACTTATTACTATCAGGTGGGTTGCGCACTCGTTTGCCTTTACCAATGATGTAAAAAAATGGTACAAATATCGTTTATTGAATAGTCTAGTGTAACAAATTTTGTGAATGAAACAATGACACTCGATCGACAATTTGGTGTCTTGCCAGGTAATTTAGCGCAAATTGTGTAGACAAATATTTGGACTGGTATCCGTCTTAAGTGTAAAGAGTGAAAACTGTGTCATGGCCAGCTTTTTTGAAGTTTATTGCCGTCTATATATAACCCACTGTACTATTTAGATAAGCGAATAAATATTAGGTCAGCTGTGTTAGTCAGAATCGCGCCCTTGATTTATATCCGTAATACCTTTCACGTATTGAACGTCTGCAAATTCTAAATTTACTAAAGTACGATGGCTCTTGAAATTCAGAATATGCCATTGGCTGTACCTACCTTACCTACCATCAATCTAGAAATATGGATTCTAATTGCTTGTAAAACTGATATGTATATACCGGACTTAAACTGTTTTTTTTGTTTCATGCTCGTTTGAATGTGATATTTCAAACTGTTACCTTAGTGACGTTAATACTGTCATTTTTTTTTACAGAAAGTGACAAGACTGTCGTCGTTCGTCGTGGGAATGAAGAGTTCGGCTTCAGGATCCACGGGAGCAAACCAGTCGTTGTGTCAGCGATCGAACCCGACACGCCGGCCGAGACCTCGGGACTCGAGGTTGGAGACATTGTTATAGCTGTTAATGGTGAGTTCTTAATTCTAGTAACAGAGTAAGAGACGATTGGATATATTTAACAGTTTTAGCAACCATCAACCGAGTGCTGCGAAAAGACCTCTTCATACCTAATTTTAGCAATACGTGAACACTTTTATTTTAATGTGTTCTCTGTTTTCAAGAGCACACCGAAGATTTTACATCACTTCAGCGATTTTTGTAACAAAATAAAACTTAGGTATTTTTATAACGATAGTTATTTTCTCCGTTTGCAGGTATCAACGTTTTAGATAAAACACATTCTGAAGTAGTTAAAATAGCACATTCTGGATCCGAAATATTAGAATTAGAAGTAAGTATGCCCAAACAAATCTTTCTAATCACCATACTTCTCACTTGTGTTGTATTGTCTTCTTTATTTTTTAACCTTTTTATATGATTAACATTGAAAATTTTAATCCCAAACGATTTTGTATTTATTGGTCTCTTACATGTTCTCCAAAAGTGCATTTTTAAACATTGTTTTCTACAATTCTGCTTCATGCAGTGTTTCTTGTTCCTTTAGATCTATCGTATTTTTTTCATCTGATATTTCCAGGTGGCAAGAACATGCGAGGTGGTAGCTTCCCTAGCCCACGAGAGCGGGCCAGCGGCCTTGTATTCCGGTTATTTGTGGCGAGCAGCACCCTTGCGGCCGCACCACCCGCCGCGGTGGACAAGACGGTGGTTTGTGCTGAAGAGAGACAACTGCCTGTACTATTATAAGACAGACTCGGTAAGTCACAACTTACTTAAGTCCTGTTGCCAAATAACAAGAAGTATGTAGTTCCCTTGATATTATTTTCAACCCTTAATCCTAGTTGGCACTTTATCTTTATTTTCACTTTAAGTTCGTTCAGTTTCAAGTTTACCTTTTAAATCCTTTCCAAAAGTAAAAGGCAAAAAATTTACCTTTTACTTTTGGAAAGGATAGCAAAAATCAAATGACATCTTAAAATATATATATTCAGGATTAGTTTTCTAAATATATGACCTTGAACTCTTTGTTATTTCCAGAGTATCCATCCAGTCGGAGCGCTAATGCTAGTAAACTACCAGCTGACCGAGGAAGACGCGGGCAGGCCGCACGGTTTCCGACTACAGCGCGGCGGCGGCAACAGGCTGCAACTCGCAGCCGATACTGCCGAGGCCGCCGCTAGATGGAGCGCTGTGCTTGCCCATGCCATTGACTCTAGCAATCAGGTTTGTGAAATAAAAATCATGAAATTTATAGGTTACTTATCTTTAATTATTATGGAGTAATATTTGTATGATTGGGGAATGTTTCTATAACATGGGTATCATATGCGGTAATAGGTAATAAGGATGCGTTCGTTGCGTTTATGTCGTGTTTCGGCTTGTTTGATACGCTCCAGTCGAGTTGGAAATTCAAAAGCCGACCGCAAGATGTCAGTATTGTGAAAAATTTAATACATTGTTAGGGACGTTGTGTCAAGAACCAAGATTTAACAAACCTTTTAAAGGCGTGATAGAATGTTGAAAATCTCCTCGATCACATTCGTAAACTTAACAGTAAATAAGACATTGTTTCATACCTAGTTTACAGAATCGAAGTTTGAAAGGACTGAATAGTCACAATTGGAACGTTGAAGCTGTAAAATTAAAAAGAAAAACATATATTGTATATATTGTAGATACTTTACGATGAAAATGAGAATATGGAGCTAATTTAGATTAAACTGACTTTCGACCTTTTGTTTGCCGTAGCACAAAGAAATAATGAGTTCCAGTTCCAGTCTCCACGCTAATCGACAGCAATCGATCTAAAAGAGATATTTACACTTTTAGACCCTAATACAGTGGAATAGGCAGCAAAAGTGTAAACATCTCTTTGACATTAACCGTACTATCAAAACATTGGAACGGATTCCGTTCATGGGATACGAAGGTTTATTACCAAGCCGGATATTGGGAGGACCAAAAACCCTACTTTGAAAAAGTGCCGAATGTCCCGTTTCTTTACAGCGTGACGGTTGGTTAGAGGTGACGATGAGGAACATGAAGCTGCCCCCCTCCTCCATCCCAAGACCAGACTGCTTCGGTTACCTGATGAAGCTGGGCTCCAAGTGGAAGTCGTGGGCCAAGCGGTACTGCGTGCTCAAAGACGCTTGCCTTTACTTCTATAGCGATGGGAATAGCAAGAATGCTTTTGGTAAGTATTCATGACAAGTTTACAAGTATGCTCACACTGTTGTGTTGCGCAGAGGCATTCCAGGTTTATTTCTCCAATAATAACATTTAAAATAAAAATGAAAAAAACTAGTTGTGCCCCGCGACTTCGTCTGCTGCGTAGAGTATAAAATTGACGATAACTTTCCTTTCCGATTTCTGATTTAAAAAAACAAAAAAAATAAAAATCGTTTATTATCAGATATTAAAATCCAAATTAAAATCAAACATAGCTTATATGTAGCTCCGAATGATGCTCTATTTCTTTCAAAAACTGCAATAAAATCATCGGTTTAGTAGTTCCGGAGATTAACTCTAATAAATAGACAGTCAGACAGGAAGAAAAGGACAAAAAATCCCTTTTATTATATACACACATTAAAAGTTTATCAAAAAAATCATGTGACAGAAGAATTATTGGGGATTTTTTTATTCTTTGACTTCAGGGTATGCATACGCATTCGAGATCTTATGGTTCCTTAATAAGAAATCATAAGATTTCGTTGTCCATGGACCGCAGTGACCGCTTACCGTCAGGTGGCCCGAGTGCTCGTTTACCTCGTGTACAAAAAAAACAGTTGCCTTCTGCTGGTGCCTTCACTTCCATTCTGGATACCGATGATATTTTTTAGTATGTTTCATAATTATATTGAGTAAGTTCAGATACTAATTGTTAACCTTTGCTTAATTAATTGACGTATGTTGGAGAAAGTGGCGATGTAAGAAGGCTTTAAAAAGTTATCTTTTCTTTAAGTAGGTATAAACTTTAGGTTGAAACTATTTATTTCATTATTATTATGCTAAAGTCCTATTACCTTCACACTTTCCTTGTAGGGGGTAATTCCTTGTAGGGATAAGCTCGCCTTTGTACATGTGTCTCTTCTCTGTATTGATAATTGTATTTGTGTTTTTTTTTTTTTCTGTACAATAAAGTGTTACTTACTTACTTACACTTAAGTACTTCAAATAGACGATTAGTGTACTCGTACCTACTATAAATTCATCATCATCTTCTACTATAAATTGTTCTATATACATTTCAGTCCTGCTTACTTTTTCAAATAGCATCCATAAAATCTCAATTTCTCAATGTAATGCTAAAAAATGTTTTCACTGTGTGCAGTATAAGTATCTGTATTAAATATTCTTTCCATTTGGTATTCCGATAATGCAAAATATCCTGCGTCTCACGCGACCGCCTTAGCTGCGCCTCTGGCGATGGTAATCAACCACGGTGCTCATTAATATGGAAAATACAATAAAAAACAACTGCCATCGATAAGAATTTATTAAGACATATACATTTTTGTAGGTATAGTAAAATGCTGTTATTACACTTTCTTTAGCGTCCTAAAGGATGCTATTGATATGATTGAAGTTAGACTGTAACTTGCCTAGTTATGTGGATGACTTCTTCATTGGCATACAGTGAAGTTTTTTTAATCCTAATTCTCCAATATGACGTTTGACATTTAACACTTTCCCTGTCCGGGTGCCCCCAATAATGGGTCACGCTCATGCACCTTTTCGCGGGAGTTCTACTTCCACTGTGGTGATCATTTTGTACGGGGACAGGGAACGTGTTAATCATAAGCAAAATGAAAATTACTCTATTTTCTCAGATCTCAGTAATCTTCTTATGACATGCATATGTATATATTTGTTTAATGGAATTGCGAGCAAGATCGGGTCTTGTTGCTTGGAGGTCAGTCTTTTTAACGAGGCAAACTTATAACCTCTAGTCAGATGCTGCCGTACAATAGAATGCGGATATTAATATATCTAATTGGAGTACAAATTATACCTTTTTACGTTGTTACAGGCATGGCGTGTCTACACGGGTATAGAGTACAAACTTGCGCTCCCGGTGGCAAGAAATACGCGTTCGAAGTGATGCCCACGGAACCCAAACAGCGACACTTCTACTTCCACACCGAATCTGAAATGGACAGAAAACGGTTTGTTTATAGAGAAAGCACTTATAGCCTCACTGGAGATTAGATTTCAGCGCTTCGCTTATCGTGTTTGGAGTAGAATAGTTAAGTGGCTTGTAAAAAATTGGTTGGATTATACCTTTACGGGCGTTAACTTTTTTGATCTGTTGGTATTGGTAACTTTGTTTAATAGTCCCAAAAATGATAGATTGATTGTTAATTACCTCGTTAATAAACTTGAGTTACGTCAACTTCTTAGGAGTTGCCTACAGAAAAAAAATGTCTTTTATAAATGCCAGCCGAAAGACGTAGGTCTCCTTTAAGACTCGCTACTCAGACACATGTCTTCTGCCACTCGCATCTACCGTTTTCCTCTGATATTCATCAGGTCATCGCTCAATCTTGTTGGAGGCTTACCGGACCCCATTCGGGAACGTTCTGGCTCACTCTGCCATCATTCCTACAAGAAATATGCTCTGCTATACGACTTATCATTCATTTCCTTGTATTGCTAGAATTTAGATAAATACATAGTTGAATATCAGGAAAGATGATTTTTCTTATTTTGCTTTGTTGTTGCAGATGGATGGCAGCCCTCGAGTATTCCATAGACAGGTGGATGAAGGCCGGTTGACGACAGTGTCTCGCTCTAGAGGACTCCTACATATTCTTTATATTCTAGTTTCAAATTATACTCCTATAAATTATCTTTGTTTTTTTTTGTAACATCTTTACTCACTAACACTGTTATTGAAAAATTAAGTACGTTAAATTTTTAATCTTTTGGAATCCTTCTAAAGAGACGTAAACAGCAGCAGACTAGAGACAGGAAAAAAATTAACCAAGTTTGGAATGGTTTTTAATACGTACTTGATACATACCTACTCAGGTAATTCTAGTAATCCTCTATTTGAGCTACCATCTAGAAACGGATTAATAGGTTAACAGGGGTACCGTTTGAATAATCATTAAAAAAAGAGTCCTTAATGAGATATCTTGTGAATCAATATAAAACATTAAGTACATATATACTCAAATTGTAATGCGATTAAACATGTTACGTGCAACGAATATAACGAAAATGAGAATTTTCCAACAGGACATAGCTTTAAACTAAATTGTTTTATACAAATTGTATATAAATATTTGGATCGCCAATGAACCACTTAAATATTTATCAAACGTACACGTAGGGGACGTGCGATTCTTAAAACAGAGTAAGATAGCAAATGACTTATCCGAAAAAAATAGCTATATGTATATTTGAAAGAAAACCTTAATTATGTATGTGTTGGGAGGTATTCATTATGCGAAAATTATCAGATGAGAAAAGAATTATATACGATGAAATTAAAAAGACCCACAGACAGAACAAAGGCTAATTAAAATTATGCGCACGTTGTAAAACATTTTTAAGTTCAAAAATACGTATTAAGAAAACGATTCGTAGTTACCTACACAAAGAAAAAGATACATACGTTGGGCATGATATTTCAAAGATGACTTTTCATAAAAGACATGGTTAAGTCTGTCAATGAATAAAGTTAGGTACCTACTAAAAGTTAAGTACATGATTATTATAATTATAATAATGTTGATAGTACCAAAAAAAATGTCAAAAAAATATTCATTATAAACTGTATAGATCGCTAAATAATATATTCAAATGTTGTAGGTATCATCAGATTACATGATGAGATTGATGAGATGAGTCGTATATAGAAGATAATATTCAACTGTCACTAATTACGAAAAATATTAATATAAAATATTTAGAAAAGTTTTCGGTGCAGATATAAATGTAGAACTAAGATATCCTAGCGAACCTATTACCTGTGCGTGCTTTGGATAATGTAGACACTAGGTGACTTATTTATTCCTAATAATAATAATAATATTGATGTGCCAAAGTCTGTTAATTAAGGAATTATCGATCCTGAATCCTCAGGAAAGCACAAGATTGTAGAATTAAGTGTTTCCACTGTAACCATTCTCGCTAAGAACTTTGAATTCGTGATTGTTATCAGTGTTGTGATTTTTGTATTTAATGTATAATTATGTGTTCTTATTTTGTTAATTTGTATAAATTTTATTGTAAGTAGTTAGTATTTGACGAGTTAAGTACAGATTGTGTATCATAAATCATAATTTACTATTATAAAATGTTGAAAGAATAAGTATCACTAACACTAATGTAATCTCGGTGTATTTCCCATTAGAACGTGGTCCATACTAGGTGACTTAAAATTGTGCATTAATCTGATAAATAATAGAGAATTTAAATCCATGACTATGGTATTGAAATGTATATAAATAATCACGTAAAAGCTCAAATATGTTTAAATAAATAAAAAGACTTGAATATTAACAATATTCAGTTAAATAGAGTAGCCTTATTTTAGTGAGTGTTTAGAGAATAAGAAAATGGAAATACTTACTGTTTTAAAAATAAACGCAAAAATATTGAAAGCACATTATAAAACATAGTTTTAATGTTTATTTGTAATTATATAGATTTATCAAAAATGTATAGTATTAAATAGCATTATAATGTGTTCAGTAAAAAAATAAAAAGAGGGTGTTTGAGAAGGGATAAAATAACGATATATTTATTTCAAGTTTTGTTTTCAAAGATTTTAAAAATTATACTTACCTAAAAAAAGTTTACGAAAAATTCGTGCCAGATTATATTAATAAGGTTGCCAAATTGAATTATATTTACTTGAAGATCATATTATTATACTTTCGTGACATATTAATTAAATAACTGCCACCAAAGTTAATATTTGTTAACAAAATATTTATGATAGGGTCAGAATCAGAAAAGGAAACTATGTAACAGGCGATTTTCTAAATATTTATGTGACTATATCGATAGATTTCGTTGTAATAAACAAGAAAATTAGCAAAGCTTTTCATTTATTTTCCCCGACCGGTATTAACAATGAAACTGGTGAAATAAAATAAAAACAATTAGCGAGAGCGGTCGAAATTCATGAGGCTCGAACCTTAGCGGCATTTACGTGACTTATAAGCTACTAACATGAAAAACAAACAATGTAGAGATATCCCTTTTTTATCGCTTCTAAAGTAAAACAGTGTGGCAGAGGCAGGAGGCTTCGTTGAAGTGGCGCGCGAGGGGCGCGGGGCGGGAGCGCTACTGCCTCCGACGCAGGCGCAGGCGGTAGTACGCGCTCTTGACTCCCACCGGTCGCGCGCCCAGCGCACGCGCAGCCTTGCCCGATGCCACGCCAAGCCACAGATAAACATCAGTGAAACACCACAGAATCAAAACGGATTACAGTGCAACGCGAACATTAAGTGATACACTACAACAAAATACAAGTGATACGTGACACTATGTGACAAGTGATCAATCGGAACGGCAATAACTTTTCACTCACTGTGCCTATTAACTGTTTTATGACCTGTGCGGCTATTGTTGTGCTCGCATCTACTAATCTCCTATTCACCTGTTGAAGCCACTGCGGTTGGACTGTGAAATGTGACAAAAAATTGCAATGAGCTTCTTTTGTAGGGCCTCGGACCCTTCGTTTGGAAACATTGTGGGCAACTACCTGACTACTGGAGGGTTGGACATCTGACGATCGATCGGCCAACCCGTCGACGACTTGTGAGTTCTCTAAACTTTTTTAAGGTAATTTAATACAGCGGATGTGGAATAAATTGCGTAGGCAGGGTGCACTTGATTATCGCTACCTGTTTTATAATCTAGTCATGTGTGTGAGTTCGGGGCGTTTGTTATTGTTTTCGTAGCAGATGCCGTAGAATATAAAACAATTCTGAGAATCGGTGGCTTTCCGGTTAAGCCCATTGTTCTTGTGCATCTACATAGTTTTTGATGTTTATTTAAATGCTTCGTGCTACCGCGTTTCGCAGTAATTAACAACGAGATTGTCTTTACTCAGTCGCCAAAGTTTCTAAGTTCTGACTTTAAATAATCTTGATACTTTATTGTCAGCTGTAGTGTAGGTAGAGTCGAATTTACCACAGTAACATTACTTTTTAGTGCCTTGCGGTTACAGGTTAACAAAGACTCCGTACGCCACAGCTACGTGCCTGGTCGTACGGAGCCAATCACATTTCGTCTTCACAGCTTTCTCGCTTCTTTTCAACTCTTTAATTGGCTGGCTGGCACCTGATTGCCTACAAATTTAACAACAAGGTAAAGCTATTGTGACCATGCTTCAAGTTTCGAGTTTGGAATAGACTACTATATTACTGGCTTGCCAATTTGTTGCATAGTTCTTATCGGATATATTAGTTACCTAATGCAAAGCCTAAAGAATTTGGAAACCAATCTGGATTTAAAGATAGGTATCGATGCTATTGTTAATAGCAATGTCAAAATAATCGTCGATAACGTATCCTTATCACGAATTCAAAGCCACCGCTAAAACGCACGCGTCAACCATAACAGTAACACGGTAGAGGCATCTAGTTGTTTAATTGCTAAACAAATAGTAGTTAATCTTCCCCATCATCTGATAACAAGTACTCTACACTCCACACATATCTCGAGTGATAGATATCACGATCTGAACCTCGCGGCAACCACTAGTACTGCGTTATACAACACCATCAATAAACTTAATTCTTTCAAATAAACGACTCACCTAACGTTTAACATGTCTCATAATAAACTAAGAGTTTCTGCTCTTACGTAATTTGTAAGTACCTACCTAGGTACTTTTTAGATTTTCAACACAAATGCAGTTGATGGTTTTCTTTTAAAGAACTTGTAAAAGTTTGGATCTCTTACAAACGTTCACAGATTAACTGATTGGATATGTGCATTCATTATTGCAATTGGAGCTTTTCTCGTGTACATTCTAATTATGGAATGATAATTAATGTCATCTGCTTACATAATATCGAGATCACAATGTTATATTCAGTGTGAACTGTAGACACCATGAAATAGTTTATTAATGAGTTGTATAAAATTTAAATTGTCCTATGTACTTAATATGTGAGACAAAAAAACTGACTAATAGAATAAACAAGTATGGTTAATGATTAGGTATGTTAACCTTAGGTACATATGTCTCAAAGACCGGCGAGTAGTCCATGGTTTGGTGTAAAAGTATCTAATTGACATCTTACACGATGTTCGAATTCCCTTGAAGTGCTTAGGTAAGTACTACAAGGATTGAATACATATTCATATCTCTAAAATTCTCGAATCAAAACTGAGATAGATAAAAGTATTTCATAGCTTTGGAGCGAGTAAGATGATAGAAACTCGATCAACCGCAGACTTAGTGGGAGCAAGACATAGTCAAACAACTGATGATAGAGTGAAAGAGACGAACAATCAGAAGGCTTTTACGGTAGAACGGGCAACGTGTAGTGAAATGTGGGCCTGGCACGCCGACGTTTTTGATCTCGCTTGAATAAATTGATTCTAAGATTAATCTTTCGTAGTTGCAGTAGATTCTAAAGTTAGAAAAAGTTCAGTCTTTTTATACATACTGTTAGTTAGAGGGCAGGATTATACTAACTTTTTATTAAGGAGGCACAGGTGGACGATTATACGAGTTTCTACGTTTCTCGCGATCGGTGTAAAACTTGTTCCTATTCACAACGATAATTAACACAGTAGGATTAGTCATTAAAGCCCGGCTACAGCATAAAATCTTGTATAAGTCGCAGACCGGAAACCTTATGAAAACATACGGCCTATACAACCACGGCAGTAAAGCAAAGCGTCAGTTTTTATTGTCCCTAGCCATGATACTAATTTCAGTTGGAAATAGACGCTTCAATCGTAAATCTTATGACGGCGATCTATTCAGAGGAGTTATGAGCCTTGTACAAACAGTCGGAGAATGACGAGGCAAGGCAGATTTAACGAACAACCCTTTAGCAGACGACACAATGGAAACTCTAGAGATTCCTATAAACTCTCTTGCAAATGATTCCACAGCAGAATAACCGTCGTTTTAACTGATTTATAGTCAAATTATCATCATTACTGGTATTAAACTGGTAATAATTTGCATGTAGATATATTTTTCAGTAAGGGATTCGATTTTATTACGTAATTATAACGACATAGAAACAATTTAAGGCTTTGAAATAATGAAACTAATAAACTAGATACATGCACAGTTCATCTAGGTATTATTCTGTTCCAGTTCGGTTAGCGCTTTGAAAATGTGAAAGAATGAATATTTTATGGTAATCGATACGTGGAAACAATCTAGAGCTACTTAATTAAGCATGTTTCTCGATCCATAAATCTCAATGTTCGTTACAATTTTTTTAAGCAGTGGGAGACAGTTAATGCAGCCGGTCAGATCAGAGCTGTTTGTTAAACTTACGTTACGATCGAGTGAAAGCTAATATATATAAGAATCGTTTAGAAGACATTAGTAAGGTGCATTATGATAACCTAGTTATGAATAGCAATTAATTAGATCGCAGTGACACATAAAGCAAAAATACTGTGTCAGTAGGAAGCAAACTAAGCTAATATTTATTTTTTCTATTCGCAGATTAAGCGCAAGTCGTGATGTCGGAAAATGGAAGTACGGTTGCATCTCGGGCGTCCACACCACGCCCTGTCGACACTCCTGTCACTGCTCCTTTGCGCTCGAGACATGACCAGTTCCTGGCAAGTTCAACTGAAAGAGCTCCTCAGAGACCGTCATCTAATGGGAGAAACCCTAGTGGTAACTTTGAGTCCCCACCATTACCTTACCATCGGCAGATAACAACAGGGTCTTTACTAACGTCAACCCATCGAGAATCTTCTGCCTTTGTTCCCGTAGTGCCAACAAGAGCAATGCATCCAATGATGTATCCGAACGAAATGCATCCAGCTTTGATACCTTCAGAAATTATTGAAAGGGAAAGAATGTTAGATCGGGACAGAGCTGAACCAGCTAAAGGTTCACCAGACCGAGTATCGGGTAATTTTCCTAAAAGAAACTCGTTTGATTTAATGGCAATGATGGTAGAAAAACGAAAAGAGGTGGCATTACGAGAAGCAGCTGCAGCGATGCTAATACCTCACCACAGAGCGTCATCTATGGACGGGATGATGTCCGACGGTTCGTCTCAACCACCAATTTATGGTCCGCCTGGAGCTTTCCTGGGTGCTCCAGGGCCTTCCCCGACTGCCGCCAATAGCTTCACATTTCCCGGCGCCGGATTGTTTCCACCCGGTGCCGGTCCACATCAAATGCATCCGCATCTTGATCGGCGACTTTTAAGGGCACCAGGAAGAGCATCGAGACCCAAGAAGCAATTTATATGTAAATTCTGTAACCGACAGTTTACAAAATCATATAACCTGCTCATACACGAACGGACACATACAGACGAGCGTCCATACTCCTGTGACATTTGCGGCAAGGCTTTCCGACGGCAGGACCACTTACGAGACCACAGGTAATACATGCACGCTCTTAATAATAAGTAGTAATTACGGTGAAGACTGACGGTGTATCCGCTTGTTGCATTTAAATTTTCTGCCGCGCTGATCATAGTCGTATAAACTTCTAATTTATATGCACGTAACAGGCAGCCGGTGTAACTCAAGTTGCAGATGTTAAGCCGAGTGTGGCTGCATCCGCCCCGCTACTTGGAAACGGAATATTTATAAAGTTACTCGATTGTGGTACGCGCTACTCGGAAGTCTATCTTGATTAATTATGAGTTACCTTCGTTTGTTTAGATAAGGTTTTGTTTTTAAACGATTTTCATGGTGTTATTTTACGTTGTATGAGGTAGTAGTAATGGTAATATTTCCTTTGATAGAGATTCATAATTTTTGGTAGTCTTTTTGTGATAGTAGGTAATTGAATTAGTTACAAACATGCTAATAAAGTGTTGTAAAAAATTATACCAACGCATACAATCGCTTTGATAAGAAATGTAAAGTCCCTTTTAAATTTTTAATCAATTTACTTGGATATTTTCTTATCAGATTGTAATACAATAATATATGCGATAAAGATCTTTGGTATAGTTTTTTGATGGGATTCCTCGTCAGACTTATCGCTTCAATCAAGTTTGTCGATCTGCAGATAAAGTTGTGCTATTGAAAATGACTATTTAGAGAATCATACGTACTCTTAATTTTGGACCAAGAAATACTTGTGATCATTGTTCAATGATCACAAGTATTTCTTGACTGGAACACCGTTTTCATTGCTGTTGAGTGTTGTTAATTCCGATTTAAAGAATTTTACATCAAGGTGACTAAAGTACCAAACTTCCGCCATGAAAACATGAAAACTGCTGCTGTAACGTTGCAACCAATATTACCAAAATAAAGAAATATAAGTCTTAGGAAATTCTTCAAACCATCGGACCTATATCCTATACCCCCCTATAAGCTATATCCATTATCCTATATTCCCCTCAATCGTTCCGTCACTGCTGAGGCTTGTGATGGTCTTCCATGTGCAGCGATCTTCGGCTTGGTGTATCGCCGCGTTTACCGGCATTTCCAGCCGGTTGGCGACCTGGTCCGCCCATCTGTTCGGGCTCCTCCCCCTGGGTCTATTCGCTCCTGGCTTGTCTAGAAAAACATACATAAATGAATACTTAACATTACTTGAGTAAAAACATCCGGGCTTACACAAAGTCTGCACGTCTCGGGTTTCGAACCCAATCCAAAGCCATCTATTAACTGTCAAAACCAGAACTTAACAACATCTTTAAAGCCACGTTGTATTGGTCTCAAAAGATATTATACGTAAACTAGTTTTTCCTAAAAGCAATTTTAACTCCCAAGCAGCGAAGGTATTACGGATGTAATGATTTTTGATGGACTCGAACGCCTGACTGAGGTTTCGTCTCACATTATCTCGTGTTTTTTTTTCTTCCTTTTGGTAATTAGTTTAGAGATACTGATGACTCATCCAATTCTATTGGTGCGGCACGGTAATGGTAGGATAGATACGGTCCGCAGCCATATCCTGACTAAACATTCTATGATCGTAGAATACAATATTCTCATATTACGAATAGATAAGTCCTACACCTATTTTTTCAATGATATTACGTATTCATCATCATCATTATCATATCAGCTAATAGACATCCACTGCTGAACATAGGCCTCCCCCAAGGCTCGCCACTCCGACCGGTCCTGTGCCGCTCGCATCCACCGACTTCGCGTACACGTAGTAGTTTAATTATAATGACCAGATCTCTTTTTACCTTATGCTTCATTACGTCTTGCATTGCTATCGACTGTCCACACTAGTTGCAGGTACATATTTCTACGTTTTATAAACATTATTTAACCTTGTCTTTTAAAATTGAACCTTATTCTATAATTACCATCCCATAATTGCCTTTATAAAATTCGTCTGCTATTTAGTATTTCTCTCGCTGACGCTACAGCCTTCATATTATTCGTACCTTTATATTCTGAAGCAATTTAATACTCGCTCTACGCTGCGTCTGCGCCGCCTTATCATTCCGAAGTTGTCGGTCAAGTATTGAATAGACCATTACAAAATGCTTTTAAGCCTTAATAGCTCCATAGGAAATCTAAAAAAAGTTGCTTTAGTTTATTTGAACCTGTTTTATAAAAGTCTTATGCTAAATTTGCTCTTATTCTAATAATTATAAGTGCTGCAATACCTAATCTGAGTATTTTTTAGGGTTCCTTACCCATAGGATGAAAAACGGAACCATATACATTTGTTTATCTACAGACTGACATCTGAGGGTTAAACCAATTTTGAAATTTGTCATCAGCATCATAAAAGGAATGTCAGCTCATTACAGCTTCATCATTATTATGCGTGGTTACATTTTTTGTTACGAGCATTATGAAGATTGCCGTATAATCGAGATGCATATAAGACCTGCATAATACCAGGTCATTATGTTTTCTGCTATAATTAATACTCCCAACGTTACATCGCCTTTAACCTACCAAGAAACAGAAGACCCGTTTGGGAAAATAATTATATTATTAACGCTTGCTTGGTTTTTGAGACAAATAAGTAAAAATGTATATAGAGTGAATTAAAAGTATAAAACTCATAGTTAAATCCATGTTTGACTTAAGTTGGCCTTTTAATCCGTTATTTAGAAAATGTTCAAAGCAGATAATAAACTCGAATAAATTAATGGCGAAATACCTAAAAGAATAATTTCTTTGGAAATTATTCGTGCCTGCCTGGGTGAAGCCATTGAATTTCGCCGGTAAATTTTCATGAATATTCAATGAATACAACAACCGGCATTACGTAAATAAACAACGCAACGACCATGGCTTATCCGCAATCGATCGAAAAAAGTCCAACTTGGATCAAATTTTCAAGCACTTAATTTTTCGATATAAAAAGTGAGCAAATAATGATACGATCGCTTCGGAGATGAGGCTCGACATTAATATTCAAAACGACGGGTTAGCGTAATTACATTAAGATTCTAAAGTGCCGTACAATATTCCGAAATCAAGATTACGTTGGAATCATTAAAATTAAAAATATGTTATGAGTTTATGACGATGTGGTACTTAAAAGGCATTCGCAATTTCTGCGAATTCGTCCAGATAATTTTAAGTGAGCTTGCTTGTTTTTAATACTTTTATAGAGCATTCATGTACATTTTATAAATTGCTTGAGGGAGTTTCAGATAAAATAATTAAAAAAATAATCCACGGATGTTATTGAAAAGTCATTAATTTACTTACGACAGCGTGCCAAACAAGTCCTTATAAAAATATTTTCGCATTGAGAATAAGTTTATGTCGGCGCTCGTATGCAATTATGATTCGCTCGAGACCACCTTATAATAGGGACTGGGCAGAGCTCCACTCGCTCGTTCCGATAGCTCAAGGGGCAACAGCAAAAGGGATATCAAATTAATACTGAATCCATAATAAATCAAATCGGGCAGGTGGACTGGTCGCAAGAACAACTCTTTAGCCTACGGATAAGTTTTGAAATTATCATCCAAATACCAATTTAATCGTAACACCGTGCTCCCCCGGGCGTTACATCTCACAAATATTCCTAAATTTCTGGAAGAAATCTGCGAAATGCGGATCAAATCACATAATTCCTTTGGACGATCGTTTTCAGATAATGTCACGCGATATTTGAATTTTAAAGTTAATGGCAACCAATCGTTGCGATGAGATAAAAGCACATGAGTGACACAATAAAAGCCCATTTTTTTATTTCATCTGATACTCCAATGCTTTATTGGGTTGCCTTAGTATTAACATTAAAAATGCAAAACCAGTATAGGCAGTAAACAAGGTAGATTTCTGAGAAGAGGTATTGGTAATTACTTCTTGGCGTCTCTGAGAATTAATATTTCTAGTAATCGACGGTTTACTTATATTAGGATACATGTTCGCGTAAAAGGCGCAACGCATAGGAAATCGTGACTAAAGATGTTGAATAATTAGCAAGATTCGCGGTACGCTTGTCGATTTCACAGTTTCTTATTGGCTTTTGAAAGTTCTTACGAACGAAGCTCGCACTCTTGCGCAATTAGATTCATATTATTTATTTTAGAACGTATTTTGTTATCTAAATATTCGAAGTAAAATATTACAGGTGATATCGTTTTAGAATATCTAGAAATATCAAACAGTTCCAGCTGCTAACAGCCCAATTTAAATTTTACAGGCCAATTTCGAAACCACTTTTACATATAATAGCAGCTGCCTTAGCATCTATAGTAGATGAATTAACGAACACCATATTCTATCGGATCGAAATATATATAGACAGCCATTATTACTATTTAAATTATACAGCCGCTTGCGTGTTAGGTTGCAAAACAGTTTTTGTCGCTGCACCGAACCAATTAAGTTTAGGATTCGCGTGATTCAGGCTCTTTGTTGTTTTTATCCCATTATTTATCGTTGTTTAAGCTTCTTTGAACACTTAGTAACTTATGCGTTCGCTTTTTTTCGAATGTGTATGCTTTAAAAGATGTAGCACATCTTCATGATTAGGTACCTATATCACGGATTTTAATATTAACTAGATTTACATGAACCTCAGCTAGTTTCATTTGGCCCTGTTTTTGTATATTTTCCGTATACAGATTATCTTCTCTGGACAGAGGTCAACTCAACTTATGTGTTTAAAGTACCGCATAAATTCTCACCGGCGTGGAATGGAAGCTATTCAGAACCAGATTTTTTGCGCTAATCTCTTGTGGAATGTTTAATCCGACGCGTCGGTCGGTATATCCTTGCAAGTTCTTGTATATCTCGACAAAACCATATATTGAGTATATCGCGTTTTATTAAAGATTAGCAACAGCATTGAATGAGTGTACCACTTGGCGCCGCGTTTCAAATTATAGACTTTTTTTAAATGTTATAATGAGTTTTACGTTGCCTGTGGTCCATGTTCAAACAATAGAAAAAGTGTTCAACATTATGTTGAAATAAAGAACAGCAGGTAAAAGCTTTAGGGACGTTTAAGCAAAATTAGCATCTACACCGCCTGATTACCGTTCAGAATCACTACAGTCCACGTTATCTCAATTGTTCACGCGTGGGTTGACAAGACATATGCTTATCGTCGATTTGGCATTTCTCTGCTACTTAGTCCAGTTTTAAAAGACATTAAGCAAGTAGTAGCTATAAGTTGGTGCTTGCGTTAAACTTCAATGTGTTGAATTGCACTGATTTATTGTTATCACATACCTGGACTTTATTCTTATCTTTAAATACCGTTTCGCTTGTGTCACGTTTGATTTCTGTTCCAAATTCCGTAACGAGTTTTCCTTTTGCTTATTGTTTTTTACTTCGTTCACGAATACGAGTTCGGATTGCCCATTCTTAAATTCAACGGGCACTTATTGCGCTTGCTCAAGAGTTCTTGGCTCAAAATATTTCCGAGTGCTTTCGAGGAGTCTGAGCAAACAGTGACCGGTCGGATGGGCAAACAAACGTGACGACCGTGTGTACCGGTGCTATGCCTAAGGCCTCTAAAACAGCCCACTCTGCTCTGTTGACTCTACGACCCTCCACTATTTGCATGTGAATATTGTAATTAATAGTCAACGTTACTTGTGAAACTATTTCTTAATCCTAAAGTTACTTATGTTTTTAAACTCCTGATGAAGTAAAATTGTGACATCTGATTGATCTTCAAGTATAATAAGTAAGTACACAGGTACTATTATAAATTATTTACTAGTAAAATTAAATGTAACTAGGTATACAATAAGACATAAGCTTAAGTGCGTGACTTAAGTGACCAAATTCCGAAGATTTATTTCTGTAGCCTTAGGACGATGGTATGATTAATTGAAAGTGTCCTATTAGGGACCCTCTTGATCAACCTGAAAAAAAATGTATCTTTTCTCACGACTTGGAGATTTCCACTATTCATATTTAGAGGAATTTAATCTCTTAACCCGTGATGCAACATTAGTAGACGTCGAATGTCATACCAACCAGTTCAGTTGTTTGACTGTCCTCAAAAACAAGTTTTGAAATTATTCCAAAGCCTTAGACCATTGTTATTTATGAACTTACGGAAGAAAGAGTCTGAGGCGACTTTCTGTACGATCATTTATCATACGACGACGTCTCCCTCAGATAAAATCCATGGCGACCCACACTGACGTAGCAGGTATTTTGTAAACGTATATTCATGCACACATGAGTAACTTTATCAATATAATGTTGCTGAAACAAAAAGCGATTTTAAAATAACATTCAGTATTAGCTATTGCTTTTCAAATCTTGATCCACGGTAAAATTCGTTACTACAAAAGAAAATACGGAAACTTATATGAAAGACGATTGCGGTGGATAGGTACTATCTTTTAAAGTGTTGAAAGGTATCCAAGGGGCTTTGAAACCACGCCGTTAACCGGGTGTCCTTGATGGCTTGAACCCTTGACTCGCGCAGCCATGGCTTTCCTTCATGTGCAGACTTTTAAACAACTCTCACGAAACCTATTGAAAACGCCGTGAGAACGTTAGGTATTTTAAATTCAAAATCTCTATCTTTGAATACAATAAATCCATTATAATAATCTTAGGAATCCTTTGTCAAGCTAAAGGTAGCAGTTTCATAAAAGTAGAAAAAAATGTAGGTACGACCAACTATTTCTTACTAATCCCGTTAACAAAGTGGTCTCTCGGTTGATTTAACTGGAAAAAAAGATGCCACAAAGTATATTGAAGCCAGTTTGAAAAGGAAATAATCGCGTTATTTATTACCACTGCCAGAGCTGAGAGAAGCCATCTTTAATCTGTTTTAAGCGTAGATCGATTTTATGAGAGATTAAAAGCATCGATCGAATAAAGTTTTTCGGAAAGCTATAAACATTTATTAGCCGAGACAGGATTGGAACTAGATTCAAGCTTAATGAGACCAATTACTATGCTCCGATTTAGCGGCTTTGGGCCTTATAATTATAAATACTTTTTCTCACAATATAGTATTTTATTTAAATAAAATTGTTAACTAATTGAATTGAATAGTAATTCATCCATGGATAATAAAGTTATAGTTTTAATAAGATGAAACATGTTAATTGGAATTATGATCAGAACCGGACGGTCAAACATTGATTTGAGTATAAGACTTCGATGAAAATTGAAAACTACCATATAGGTTTCCAGTTTATTTAAGTACGTTTTCATTACCGAGACAGGAAATCAATTTATAAACATTTCCGTAGGTTTCTGTTCATACCAGTAATAAAGGCTTACCAGCAATCAATATTTTTACGTTGCTTCGCTCGACAGCAATCTCGTTATAACTTACCCACATCAAATGCTGAATACCAAACGATAGGCTATTACAGAAAATTACTCCTTGCACTTAAACAGAATTTACGACTAAACCAAAATTAACACTCTTCCCAGTTGGCCTAATTACAGCTTTGAATATCGTAAATCTTAAAATACTGAACACCTATGAGAAAATCATATGAAGGATCTGCTCTAATTGGATTTGTACATAGTTCGAATCTATCAATATAGTTTGATTAATGGTATCGAGGGACTCAGTGTAATTACTAGTCGAGACCATCATGAATCAACTGCCAGAGTTATAAATCTGATAAGTGGAACTTGTTTTGAACAAGTTGAAGTATCACTTCCTAAGCTACCTACTTCTCCGTTCGATTCATCTTCCTTTTTCAAAGCATTTACTTTTACGACACAGGTGTGTTTTTTCGATTACACTTTTGTATGTGCTGGAACGAGTTTTGAAACATTAAACTTGTCATTACCTTCATACGAATCAAAGTCTCCAGATATTTCGAGTCTCAGAGAAATATCACCATGTTTTCTGTTTGAAACCTTTTTTACATTGTTACACATGTCTACTTTTTTTTTTGATTAGGTACCTACCTGCAGAAACTTTCCCATGCGTACTAATATTACTAAAATGGACCTGCTTCTCAGAGAGTCAGTATCTTATACCAACATAGAGAGATGTCGGTTTGTATGGTACCTATCTTACTAGATTGAAAGAAGTTGCAAAGATTCATAGATTATATAGTTCATAGATATATAAAGCACCTGCAATATGGAACATAGTCAAGTACGCAGCACAATGAATGTTTGCGTCAGTCAGAGGTGAAATTGAGTGTGAAGCGGCAGCGGCCCGCCGTCGCTCCCAATACGTCGCTTGAGCTGCGCGCGCGCCGCGAACCGGCTTCAGGCGGGCCGTGGTACGATACTGACATTGATGCAATCAGGGCCATCGTATTCCTAACCACCAGTTGAAGTTCCCAAGATAGACTCATTATTAGAAGTTCATATTCGAGTTAGAACTTTTGATACACGGATCTAGTTCTACACATGCCACCGGTTTCAATAAAAGTTGACAAGTCTTTAAAGTAAAAAAAAAAACTATAAAACACACGCCATGCTTCCCAATTTAAAGTAGGTAGCTAATTGTCAAAATTCACTACCCGTATATTACCACGGCTTCCCATGCAAAGATACCTCCATTTTTCTTTTTAAGCTGTTCCTTTAGATTCATCCGGGTTTTTTTTTCTAAACCATTCCTGGATCAAGGAGAAGAAATTAAAAAAAACAAATCGATCCAATAGTTCTCAAGCCAGAGATGACAATTCGATTTTATATGTAGAAGAAATATAGACAGAATAGGTAGACAGATAGATGTAGCAAAGAAATTGGTAAGTAATTTCAGTGAATTATAATTATTATAAAAATAATATCCTGAATTGTGAGCTCATTTATCAAAGTTACTAAAAAAAATTGTCTGATTCTTCTACGTCCGATAATGTTATTACAATACGAACACTTCAAAAATTGTCATCTACACTACAACCATTTAAAACGAGTTCTCTCTCGTTCTACGGTTACTTACCTCGCCGCGGCTGGCCCAACCTCTTTGCTGCGCTCCATTAGTATTTCCCATTTATTTTTTGTCCACGTACCTGTCCGGCTTTGGGGATTTAGTTTTTATACCGCGACGCGACGAATACAAAATTTCTTCGGTATACAACAGAAAATAAATGATGTGACGTGAAACTACGCAACCCTACAATGAGGACTTTATTATTTTTCGATTAACTTTTTTTCCACTTTCCGTAATGGCCGTACGCTAAAGTATGCTGTTTGTGGTTATGATGTCCTGGCTAAAAGCTCTTAAAAGACTTGGATTTCATATAAAACACCATCATTAAGAGGGTTTACTCAGAAAGTTGGCAACGTCGCAAATAGCCGTCAAATATTTTGCTATTTTCATTAATTTCTGAATATTACTGAATGAAAACATGAATTATCGCTCTATGGTTGAATAAAAGATTAAGTATGGATTGCAACAGTTATCATAAGAACACAAAGTTTTTAGTACTATGGAAGTAATATCCTTTGAAAACTTTCCATCGGAGTTTCCATGCATTTTAATGTAATCTTATCATTTGAATGCCTAACCAACAAATATAAAACGAGACGCGTCATTCAACCATAGAATGAAATCTTTCTTTTTAATTCAGCAATATTGAGAAATTAATAAAAACAGCGAAACATTTGACAGCTATATGCGACGTTGCCAACTTTCGGGATAAACCTTCTTAACGTTGGCATTATAAATTACCTGTACTCTTGTTGCTTGAACTATTTAATCATTCCGAAGTCTTTCTAATCAGACATTTTTAAGAAACAATAATGAAAAGTGTTGTATAATATTTCAAAGTTTACCGATTGGATACTGCACATTCATTAGAGCGAAAGGCTCGTTTGTAAGTAGCATGTGGTGCGCTGAGTGAGACCGCCGGTCTACCATCGGTAATGAGTCATTGTACTTGAGTGAATAGTGATTGAGAACTGCACGCCCACCGAGAATCTATTAAACATGTGAGCGTACTTACTTTCATAGTAATGACTCGTTTTGGTCACACTAAGATACGCTGATATATGATAACAATTTAAAATAATTGCAGACTGCTGAAATCATCAAAATAAAATTATAGTGATTAAATGTAATGAGTTTGAACGTAAAGTAGGAGCAAAGTAAGTAAATGTACTTCGTCGGTAAGGATAATGTTAGGTAATTGGAGTTTGATGTAAATACTTGAAACATTAAAATTATAATCTACCTAAAACCAACCGTGTCTCCAAATAATAATAAACAAAAAATAAAAAAGCAAGTTAACATTTCATTAAAAGAAAAAAACATGACTTCGTTTATTGACGTCTCATTTGTTAAAGCGGAGGTGCAAAAAGTGGCTTTAATTATAATACTAATGTAGCCTCAAGTCGTTGCTAAAACATGTGAACGTCTCTGATTTGCATAATGTCATATACAACTTGATGTTTGGCTACTGACGCCGATACTGGTTCCTTGTGAGAAGAATGCGATAAATACGAATCATCTAAGTAGGTATGCATTTTTACGGAATAAAATCAGTCTATATCTTTCCCCAGGCCTCGTACTATATCCAAACCAAATTTCATCTAAATGCGAGCTAAAGCGTAAGGAGGTAATAAGATAGGAAGAGTTAATATCGCATTTCTAATATTAGTATGGATTGATAAAATGTTTTTACATGTTTAGAAAAATGTCTATCATCATTCTCATCATTTAGGTAGGTACCTAGTTAGTTTTACGGAGAACCCAGTGGAAAATTTTAATATCATGATATTTTCTTAAATAAAGCTTCATGAATAAGTAATAGAGCTATTTTTGATTATACAACTATTTTTATGTATCCTTATGAGATAAGTCGACTTGAAAGGTACCATCTCTTAAATAATTACCGTCATTACTAAACTCAAACTCTTAAATCATAACAAAGTTGTCCATATTTAAGTAAAGTCTCTCAATTGGAGCACACACGGGGACAGGTTACACAAGATCTTCGTTAACAAGGCCTAACAAATCTGCTATTCTCATGTTAATTAGTTGAAAGTCAAACGGAGCGTTGGCGTTCTACTGCTGACGCTGATATTAGTAGCATGACAATAAATCGACTTACAGGAAACCAGCTTAGTTGGTTGTAAGGAGATAAAACGTTGCGTGGGGGTAACCGACAGCCGAGATGTACGGCTGTTTAAGCACAACCTTTATGTACCCAAATCTGGTAGACGTATCTCTTGCGAGAAATCTTTGAAATTAATGTTGAAGATGACACTCAACCAAGGAAAAATAACCAGCTAAAACGATTACCTCCTCGAATAAGCTACTTTAAAAGATGTTAGACAACTATTTCTTAGTAACTCTGTTTCAAATACATATGCGATGCAAAGCTTTCTAACATAACTTTTAAAATCAATGCAAATCCGTGTTTTTTAAACGATCAATAAATTATTTTGAAGTATAACCCCAAGAGAACAGTGGTCAATAAGAAAATCTGCCACTTCATTATACAAATCGCGTGATTATGATAATGCAAGCTATTTATAAGCGGTTTTGATTTACTTACAAGTCTGTATGCTGTTTGTAACCATTTCTGGAAATAAATTTATGCATTGGATTCCGCTACCGTTTGCATTAGTGTGGGTTTAGTAAAACTTTATCGAGTCTCTTTAGCGTTTTTACCTTACACTATTCACGTTATTTTTCTGAAATTTTAGTAACAGGTTTTAAATTCAAGGTAAACCATCAAAACAGTCTTTTTTAAATGGCGCTTCTTTGAGTTGAGGAACATTTTCTAAAAACCCATTTTCTTCGTATTTAAAGTTGAATTCATTTGAGAAATAATTAAAATTACAAATTGGAAGGCCGCTACGATTAATCTAGTCGATAGGAGGCTTAGAGATGCTGAGATGAGCTAGAGAGGGGAAGCGAGGAGAGGGGATCGGGCACTGACCCACGCCGCGGCATTCCAGCGTGCCCGGCGGACTTGCTCTCTTTACTTTTAAACTGAAAACGTATGAAATAGCTTCGCTTATGGGAGATTTTATGAAATTGCACTTGAAAATTTCAATCAAATTTGATAAAGGGAAGTACCTATTTAGTACAAGCAACACCGAAAAATTCTTTTTCTGTCATAAATACGGACGATTACCAGAACATCTGTCACAAAAAAATGGAATATTGTGTTTTATAAAATGGTTGTCCTTGACAATTGGAATAAAACAAGAGATAAACTTGAACGCTGAATACATATATTGAAGTACCAGAAAGTGTGTCGATAGTAGACGCCCAAGTAAGCAATGGAAAAAATCTTTGAAGAGAAATTGATTCGCTCCGTGGCATTTGGGTATAGAATAGACTTATATATTATTTAGAATCATGTCATCAATATAAAATATACAAAGATCAGATTCCTTTCAAATGCGCGATTTACTATGACAATAATGTCAACATGGCTACAAAATGAACTTAAACGAATGATTATAAAAGTTTGTGAAGATCTTTTTCGCGATTATCAACTATATAACTGGCCAAAGATAAAATAATATGTTAGAGACAAGATTTTTTTATCCCATCATGTAATATAAAACAATAACTACGTACGTTGCTCATGATGAACATAACATCAAGTTCATTCCTAAGTCTACGTTCTGTTACCGGAGTCTTGATCGTTCGATAGGAAATCTCGGACGCACGAATGAACAGAAAAAGCCGTAGATAAAATATCTCTCAGAAATTCAGTGTCAGTATGATATACTTTGGTCTATTATCTATCCTACTGGTCAGCTTTGGACTTACAAAAAGGATTTTTTTTTAACTGATCATTCACTACATAACCAAAGATATGTTACGCATTGAAACCTGTCCATTTGTTTTTGAAATTATCGTTGTATTTTTATACTAAATTATATTTGACTTTTCTTGTACGAACAGTGACAGTGTTTTCACAGCCTGTGTACCTTCCGTTTGCAAAACGAATCGAGGACGTCTTTAGGAACCAGTTCTTCAGTTATCTCAATGATTATTGCTTTGGCAAAAATCAGCCACACATTCCTGAATGCACGAGTGCTTTTAATTTTATTAAGGTTATTGTTTTTAAGACTTCTTTTATTATCTGTTCGAATTTCTTTTTGTCACATTTCTTGCATGGCATGAACAGTTTAGATTTTTTGTTGACGCATTTTCAAACTTTTTATTTACTTATGTCATTTACTTTTGTATATGACACTTGAAAGTAAGTGGCCATACTTTTAAGTGTCATATACATATGTGCTCCTTAACCATGCAATGCCATAAAAACAAAATTGATACTTGGCGATGTAGGTTGAAGTTTAAATCCCAAACCCAATTTCACAAGTGACTTCACTAAAGTTTTTTCTACCGGCGCCATCCGAGCTCCGGTTTCCACCACACGGGCATTACCCGTCCGACAACTGTAATGGAAATATTTTTTAATGTACACCATTAGCACCGGACCTCGGTCCTCGCTGTAATTTCAAGCCTTTTTTTAATCTGCGGCCTGATGGGATTCTGAGCGACTGTCCAACGCGATCTTATCTTCAAGTATAATAAGAAGAGACAGACGTTACTTATATTTTATTTAAAGTCAGAATTGATCGAACTGGTGCGATAACGCTGAAGATTTGTTTATATCATTAATTATGAGTATTATTCTCATAAGATTCTTTCTAAGTGTTTGAACTTTTTTCTTTACGTACTTCAACTTTGAGATATTCGTTACCTTTGTCAAAATGCTCA
The DNA here is from genome assembly GCA_963971205.1 of Aethes cnicana. Taxonomy (NCBI): domain Eukaryota; kingdom Metazoa; phylum Arthropoda; class Insecta; order Lepidoptera; family Tortricidae; genus Aethes; species Aethes cnicana. Next base: position 8,699,757 of record OZ020287.1, on the reverse strand, counting down.
TTTTCATTGGTTTGGATAGTGGGCCGTGGTGGCCTAGTGGTTTGACCTGCCGCCTCTCATGCAGAGGGTTGCGGGTTCAAATCCGGCTCGCACCTCTGAAATTATTTATGTGCGAAATTCAATTTGAATTTACCACTGAGCTTTTCGGTGAAGGAAAACATCGTGAGGAAACCTGCACGCATCTGCGAAGTAATTCAAGGATGTGTGTGAAGTCCCCAATCCGCACTGGGCCCGCGTGGGGACTATAGCCCAACCCTCTCGTTATGAGAGGAGGCCTGTGCCCAGCAGTGGGCCGTAAATAGGCTGTTGTAGTAGTAGGATAGTGGGCATCGAATAGAGAGTTCGGCTTGGTTAAAACTTTTTCATAGTAACATGGTAATTGTTTTGTTAATTTGATTTGAAAGCGGCCTCTTTGATCTTCGACAGACTAGGTTGACGGCCATCTCCGAATGCATTTCTGGGTCGAGGATTAACTCAATAAACAAACCTATTTTAAAATTGAATTTACGTATACATCATATAAATGACTTACCATATCAAGGTAATCCAATAATAAAGCAAGTCTTTTTTTATCAATTAATGTGAATTAATATATAGGAAACTTAAATCGTCTTAAAAGTAACTTGTCGTATAAAATGGAAATGAAATTTGTTAACTATGTGAACTGTCATGTGAGCCAAGGTTTCATTGCATAACATAGCATAACTAAATTGAGAAGTATTTTCACGTAAACTGGTGCGGTGTCTTTTACCTTTTTTTATTTAAAGAGGCCCAGTAATGATATATTGTTGACGCTGCGCATTCTTTCGATGGCTCGCCGGTAAAAGAATCTGAAAAGTCATTATCATTAAATATGAGGCGGCGGTGACGTCTGTCATTAAATTATTTTTTTATTGACCTCACCTTGGGAAGAATTGGATTGTTTACTTTTCCAAATATTTTCAATGATGTCTCAATTTTTTTGTTTATGCATGCATAACTTCAACAATTCCCTCGTCTTTAAAGCCTATAGGCTAAACTTATCTGCTGATAAATTGGTATAAGTATGGTAATTACATTTTCAAAGAGTTACTTCCTAGTCTATGTGATAAAAAAAAACCTACCTCGATTCCTGATAATCCCGGAAATATACTCTTTATGCGGATTTGGACGATTAAAATACTTGATTTGATTATTTAAATATTGAAAATATGTTTCAATTCATCATGTCACTTACGTTGTACCCAAAGACTAGTAACTTAATACAAGCTGTAGTAATAATAATAATCGCAGGCTGGCCACAAAATGATTTTAACGTAATTCGATTCGGCCGAACACTTGTAGAACGCTGCCATGTTAAAATGGCCAGTCTTACAGTTCCTCTGTCAAAATTAGCTGGGTTCTTTTAATTTAGTAGGGTTGTTCTCTCGCGCATGCATAGTCGAGCCAGTCTCGCCTTGAGTCTGGGGTCTCGGGTTACTCGGATCACGTTCAAGGTGCGTCTGCGCAGGATAGTCGGTGATTCAAGAATGTTCACCACTTAAAAATTAATGTTTAAATCAACGACTTTAATCAACTTTCTTTATTGCTAAATTACATTTTAGTTCACACAGTACCGGTACCTATATTACTTGAGACAGTCCTGAATGTTCTTTGTTATTTTGCTTTACGAAAATCATGATAAGTAATGATGGGCGATATCATTATAAAAACAGTTTTAAATTTAATCTAAAGGTCAGAGATAACTCGCGTCGGAAATTATTTTACGTATAGAAGACATTTAATTAAGATCTGATATTTTTTTAAAACAAAAAAAACTTGATTTTATTTTTTTCATAACTTGCTAATTTTTATTTCTATTTGTTGCAGGTACATTCATTCAAAGGAAAAGCCCTTTAAATGCACAGAATGTGGCAAAGGGTTTTGCCAGTCACGGACCCTGGCTGTCCACAAGATTCTACATATGGAGGAATCCCCACACAAATGTCCAGTTTGTAGTCGAAGCTTTAACCAGCGCTCAAATCTCAAAACCCACTTGCTTACCCACACCGATCACAAGCCGTATGAGTGCAACTCATGTGGAAAGGTATTTAGAAGGAACTGTGATCTGCGAAGACATGCTCTCACCCATGCTGTCGGTGACGTTCCACCGGGTGACGTTTTGGATGTCGGTGAAGAGGACATCGGAAGACCTGGGTCTCCTATCGAACCAGGGTTTGACGACGAAGATGCAGAATGTTCGTCGCCTGATCACTCTCCAGTTAGAAGAGCACGCTCGTCGTCTATAGAGAGTATCGGACGAGAGCAGAGCATTGAAAGACCGAGACCGCTGTCACCGTCTGCTGTTGAACAAACTCACTGTCATCACAACGAGCCTCGAGATCGCGCAAGTCCTTATACAATGCGACCTCATCATCCTGACCGATATCGTGCATCCACAGACCTATATGAAAAACGAAGATTTACATCAGATGAAATTATAGAAAAGGAAATGCGCTACAACGACGTACCAGACCCACCAATTCGCCATCCACAATTACAAATCAGAAGAGATCTCCACCAAGTCGTTCCACCTGACTCAGCCAAAATGGGTCCAGTCACAAATCTCCCAATTGATCCTGGGCCGTCTGCTATTTATTTAAGTCCATTTAGGAAAAGGAGCCATCCACCCGATATCGGGGATAATGTAAGAACATGTGCCCCGGTTTATAGAAGTCGTTCGCCAGAACCTACAAACTTAACAATGCCTCGTCAATCACTTGGGAACGCTGAAGTTGGAGTGGGTATACCTCCTAACATAATGGGGCTGCCATCTTATCATAAATTTGGATTGCCTTTGCCTCCTCCTCATGCACAAATTGCATACGGTGGCGTACCACACAGCGTTCTGGGGCCGCAGCAGACTGTCGCTCAAGATTTAATCGTGAAACATGCCCCTCCAAAAGATTCTATCCCGAGCACGTCGACAACCGTAACTAATTGTAAAGATTTATTGCAGTCTAACTCGAAAGATACTGAAGAATCAAGTTCGAGTTCAATTACGAATGGTATAAAGAATATAGTAGGCATTCAGCCAAATTCAAATTCCAAGCCAGGGAGCAGCCAGTCCAGTGGACCTAAAAAAGGATTTAGTATAGAAGATATTATGAGACGCTGATTAGAAAGTTTTAAAAGGATGAAGATGGTGCATTTTCAATATAATAGGTATAAATATAAGTTTAAACTTAGGTTTAGGTATAAAAAGTATTACTAGTTAAAGTTTTGATTTCACATCATTTACTATCCTAGAGGTATGTTTGTATGTATTTGCAATGTGGATTTGGTTTTCGTAAAGATCTCATAAGGTTTGTTTGTGCAGTGTTTTGTTTACCTCGAAAATTTTAAAAATTAGTTTATCAAAATTTTAATAATAAATGATTATTTGTGATCGAATTATATTTGTTATTGTTGGACGTCTGAATATTGTAAGAGAGAATAGAACAGTTTTTATTTGTCTCTAGCTGGTTTGTACCTCTCAACGCTGATTGTAATTTATCATAAGGTTTCACTTAATTTGCAATCGTATTTATATTTTAGTATTAGTATACTTTTAGCAATGTCGATGTTATTTATTGTTTAGTTATTTTGTAGGTTTAATTTTAAATATATCATTGTGTCAAGTGATTCATCAACAGAATTTAAGAGATTCGTTTTGTAAATATTTACTTTTATTGATATTAAAATTATCACTAATTTGTAAAGTTAGTTCTAAAATTTTAAGCGTAATTTGAGGTGATTCATTTGGTATGAAAATAGTAAGATTCATATCCTAATTTAAAAAACAAATGTGTCTCAAATTAGAAAGCCACACTGAAAATTGTAAAAATAATAATGTATTACCTAATATTAGATGTCATCATCATCATTTCAGCCGATAGACGTCCACTGCTGGACATAGGCCTCCCCCAAGGCGCGCCACTCAGACCGGTCCTGTGCCACTCGCATCCACCGCGTTCCCGCGACCTTTACAAGGTCGTCACTCCATCTTGTTGGAGGCCTACCGACAGCTCGTCTACCGGTTCGCGGACGCCACTCCAGGACTTTCTTGCCCCATCGGCCATCAGTCCTGCGAGCAATGTGCCCCGCCCACTGCCACTTAAGGTTCGCAATTCTTCGGGCTATGTCGGTGACCCTAGTTCTACTGCGGATATCCTCATTTCTGACTCTATCACGCAGAGAAACCCCGAGCATAGCCCTCTCCATTGCCCTCTGGGTGACCTTGAGCCTTCTTATGAGGCCCATCGTAAGCGCCCACGTCTCGGAACCATAAGTCATCACTGGCAACACACACTGGTCGAAGACTTTCGACTTAAGACACTGCGGTAATTTGGACGAAAAGACACTGCGAAGCTTCCCGAACGCTGCCCAGCCGAGTCGGATTCGACGATTGATCTCTTTCTCGAAGTTGGACCTACCTAACTGGACTGTTTGTCCCAGGTATACATAATGGTCAACAACTTCGAGCGCAGAGTCTCCGATTATTACTGGAGTTGGCACAACATGGACATTAGACATGATCTTCGTCTTGTCCATGTTCATTTTCAGACCAACTCGATCGGAAACTCTGCTGAGGTCAACGAGCATAGCACTGAGGTCTTCCATGGTCTCAGCCATAACTACTATATCGTCGGCAAATCGAAGGTGAGTGATGTACTCGCCATTTACATTGATGCCTCGTCCTTTCCAGTCCAGCACCTTGAAGGCATCCTCCAATGCAGCGGTGAACAGCTTCGGAGAGATTACGTCTCCTTGTCTGACTCCCCGCTGCAGTGGGATGGGCATCGTGGTCTGGTCCTGTAGTCGGACGGACATGGTGGCATTTTCGTACAAACACTTCAACACTTCGATGTACCGGTAGTCAGCTTGGCACCTCTGGAGAGACTGCAGCACAGCCCAAGTCTCGATCGAATCGAAGGCTTTCTCGTAGTCCACAAATGCAAGGCAAAGGGGGAGGTTATACTCTTCGGTCTTCTGTATAACCTGCCGCAACGCATGTATGTGGTCTACGGTACTATAGCCCTTTCGGAAACCGGCTTGTTCGGGAGGCTGGAATTCGTCAAACCTGCGCGCGAGACGGTTTGTAATGACTCTCGAAAACAGCTTGTAGACATGACTCAGAAGTGAGATGGGTCTATAATTCTTCAGCAAGGTGTTATCACCTTTTTTGAAGAAGAGCACCACCACACTTCTGTTCCATGCTCGCGGCGTTCTCCCTTCATGGATGACGGAATTAAACAGCGTCTGAAGGGCCTTAAGGACTGGTTTACCACCCGCCTTCAGGAGTTCAGCTGTAATTCCGTCATCACCGGGGGCTTTGCCGTTCTTAAGCTGTTTGAGAGCCATACTAATCTCGTACAGGCTGACGTCCGGGATATCTTCGGTATAGTGTCGGGTTAATCTAGCTCTAGGGTCTTTAGCTGAATCAGCGACGGGTGTTCGGATTGTCGTGTATAACTGCCCATAGAACTTCTCGACTTCTCCCAACAGCTCCGGGTTGGATGAGACGATCCTGCCGTCTTCGGTCTTCAGCTTTGTCAATTGGCTTTGGCCAATAGACAGATCTTTGGCAAACACCTTCGAGCCTCTGTTACGCTCAATAGCCTTTTCAATACTGTTGGTATTGAATCGGCGTATATCACGCTTCAGAGACTTCGAGATCTGCCTATTGAGCTGCCGATAATGACTAGCGTCACCTGAAGACTGCAGAATCATCTCACGCCTCACCTCCATGAGCTTTAGGGTTGAGTCTGAGATTTTCTTGGTTCTTGTACGGCGGGTCTTGAAGAACTTGGACCCAACCGTATGGACAGCTTCCACAAACCCGTCGTTGTAATCGTCCACGTCGCTTTCTAGGCAAGCAAAACGGTTTTGGAGTTCGAGCTGAAAGCTCTCGGGGTTTTGGAGCTGGGTCGGTGCCGGGCGGAGCGTATATTAGATGTACTTTTTTAGTATTAATCTTGCTCAGATATGCTTTGTAAGTTAATTTTACATATTTGTAAAGGGTAAGTACAGAGCGTTAAATTTTACTTAATTTCCTTTGTTGTTGTCTAATAAAATATATTTTTGACTTACATAATCATTTATGATTTGTTTTATGCTAAATTTTGATTCATTACTCAATCTACAGTTCCAATTAAAAAGGTTCAGTTTAAATTAGTTCATATTAAATGAAACGAACAGCATCAAAGAAAAATAAACAGTTTAATTTATGTTGTGTATCACCCTAATAAGTAATACGTTAATATTTTATAAAATTAAATTATAAAGAAATACATGGAGTTTAATTTAAATAATGACCTTGATAAAGTTAAAATAATTTAAAGATTGTTTTTGAATGAATGAATGAATGAAATGTTTATTTACTGAATATGGTAATAAAGGAGGTTCTTAAGATTGAGTTTCACATGTTCCACCGAAAACAACAAATTATTTAATTATATTAGCATTCTTATAATACTTACTAGCTTCTGCCCGCGACTTCGCCCTCGTGGAAGTCGGTTATCGCGTTCCCGCGGAAACTATGCGTTTTTTCCCAGATAAAAAGTAGCCTATGTCCTTTTCCGGGACTTCAACTATCTTCATGTCAAATTTCAAGTAAATCGGTCAAGCGGTTGAAGCGTGAAGAGGTAACAGACAGACAGACAGAAAGACAGACTGACAGAGTTACTTTCGCATATATAATATTAACTAGCTTTTCCCCGCAACTTCGTATGCGCAGAAATATTAAAAAGTAAAATCCCGATTTTTCCCGTTCCCGTGGGAATTTTGCAAAATCCTTTCTTAGCGGATGCCTACGTCATAACATCTACCTGCATGCCAAATTTCAGCCCGATCCGTCCAGTGGTTTGGGCTGTGCGTTGATAGATCACTATGTCAGTCAGTCAGTCAGTCACCTTTGAGTTTTATATATTTAGATATAGATAGATATGGATATGGATTAAATACACAAGAGAAAAGATCTATTTTGAAATTACCAAGCGAAGTCACTATTATTGGTAGAAGTGATCTGTCGATGTATAAAGTTTGCAATTTGGTAACAATATACCTATCTACAACTACTTAAGAGGTGGGGCTTTATTCTAGTTTTTTTACCTATAGAATATCTCAGTGTCGAATTAGATATAGAAAAATAAAACAAGTCACAAGTTTTTAAATAATTCACTTTATCGAACAGTTTATAGTATTAAACAATATTGCATATTATTAAAGTACATTGGGATCCAATCGTTTAAAATATAGGGTCAAAATAAAGCACATCATTCTAACGTCAACCACAGTTTAACAATAAGTACCTATCTCGCGAACAATTGTAGTTTTTAGAGTTCCGTACCCAAAGGGTGAAAAACGGAACCCTATTAATATGCCTCCGATGTCCGTCCGTCCGTCCGGCCGTCCGTCCGTCCGTCCATCTGTCTGTCACGGGCTCTATCTCTTCAACGGAAATAGGTAGGGATTTGAAATTTTCACTGAATGCGTGTTTCTGTGGCCGCTATCACAACAAATACTAAAAAGTTAAAATCTACTATATAAAAATAAGTCGGGTTTTCCTTCCTGGCGCTATAACTCCAGAACGCACGAACCGATTTCCACGGTTTTGCATTCGTTGGAAAGGTCTCGGGCTCCGTGAGGTTTAAGGCGGTACGAAGTCCGCGGGGTCAGCTAGTATATCTATATAAATTGGGGTCTTCATACAAGTAACTGTTTTTTTCTTCGTCTCATTTCTAGCGCTCTATCTAATGAACCATTATTGTTAGACACCTGAAATTTTCACAAAATACGCATTATTAAAGCCTCCATCACAACAAATACTGAAACAGTCAATAAGTTTATTCCCAATGCGGATTTTCACACAGGAAAGTTACGTATTTTTTCAAACGTCGCTCTTTACGTACATTAATACAATACAATTTTATAAGAATAAAAAAAAATGCCTTTACGCATCCCGTCCGGCCGGGGGACCAGGACGGGTATGACGGACTCCCAGGCAGTTGGCCCAAACTGCCCGGACTACCGTCTAAAAACCCAAGGGTTTACCTCATGCCGCATAGTGACGGGGTGCGGGATCGCCGTGACGCATTCAACCGCTGCCCCGTCGCGGCCGCCCGCCGGAGCAGGACTCCTCCAAGTTGGGGCTGGAAGCCCCCCACCGCTGGAGGCGTGGCGAGGAAACAAGACACGCCGACCAGCCCGAGAACTCGACTCACGGGCAGTGAACCCCCCGGTTCACCACCCGAGTCCTCAGCAGCAATCCACTAGGGGTTGGGTTCTGGGGAAACTCCTTCCCCCTTCTGTGGATTCTGCGCACCTCAGGTGGGGTTGCGGAAGACAGGGAGAACGGCGCGTCGTAATACCGACACTCCTCTTCCCCCGCAACCCCACCCCACAAAAGCAGCCCTTACGGGCCGCAACCTCCAAGTGAGGCCCTAGTCAGCAGGTGACCGGGGCCGCACAAACGTCGCCCTGAAAAGGGCAACGTCCCCACTCGTCACCTCTGCAACGCCCTTTGCTTAAATCAAAGGGACGTGCAGAGAGACACTCCCGAGGCTAAAGCCTCCCCCCCCCCCTTGTCGGTTTTTAGCCATCAGCCTTCAACATCCCGCATGCGGGAAATTGTAGACCGATGCCCAGGGTGCACCGGCACCAAGCACTCTTGTTCCCCCAGACGAATCCGAAAGGACTGGCAGCACTTGGGCTCACGAGGAGGAACCCGACTCGCACCCCTTCGGCTTCGACCCTGCCTGATAGGGTCATAAGGTACTCAGTGTTGTGATTTAATTGATTTTCTTTTTCACCAACTGTGAATAGGGATCACATAGAGACGCTCAGTTGTACGGAACCCTACATATGCGATTCCGCATTTGACTGATTTTTAAAGCTAAACAACGCTTCACGTTTACTCGTATAGAGACCTAACCTAACGAGCTTAAATTCGACTTGTTTACTAGCAGGAATTACAGATTCATCCTTTAGAACATAGCTTCATCATCAGATCAGCTCGATGGTGCTATATTATTGCTTTGTCATACAATCATTTATCGTGATACGATAACAAGTAGATGAAATTTAGAAGTGGGTGAAATTTAGCTTGCAACATTTGTTTACATAGTTTGTGTCTTAGTTACAAAACGACCTACTAAAAAAAATGCCGCCACCGCATACGCCACCGTATTTAGAAGCTCGGGACAGTTTTCCCTGTCACATCCCTCATTGCCCCAACGGCTTCGTCAAACGACGCTTACAGTTTATTACAGGCATCGGCTTGGAACTTGAACGGTGGCCTTTGATGCACAGAAGTCGAAAATAAGGTCTCATCGGTAGAGGGGAGCGGGACGCAGCCGCTTTGTCGGGCGCGCACGCTTATTGGCCCTTCAGTCGCAAACATGCGCAGAAATCCCTTCTAAATTCGCTCACTGCTCAAGATCCATGCCGTGAACTGTAACTAGAATTTCAACTATACACATGTATACAAACATACCACAGCAGGTGAACAAAATCAAAGCCAAAACTCATTTGAATAAGCCGTAGGAAGTAATAGGCCATTTACTTCTCGGAAGCGAATGTCACCGTGCCGATTCAAAAAGACTTAAAATCATTGCAGTTCTCTGAACGATACCACCTATTGCGCTTTTATACGGTAGAATTATAACCATGGAAGAGTTAAATAGAAACATAAATAATGGGTGGCCTTAATCGGTAGTGTCTTTGGTATAAAAGACACTACCGATTTGGTATAAAGTCCGAGCGATATTTTTCTTATTTAGATGATTTTATTGAGGACCTAATTTACAAGTTTGATATAGATATTTTGTTCACTGATATAACTCTAATGAGAGTAAAATATCTTCATTCAAATTCAGCGCAAGATCGGTTACAATAAGGGGCTCTATTGTACATAGAGAATATAGCCAAATAGGTTACCGCACCTTTACAGCTTGTGGTTCTTCGATATGTCTCATTCTCATTTTTAGATTTTCTAGATACCTTATCCGGAGAAATGTTACCTTATATAATGGAAAAGTCTTTCAGTCTATTGTTCCTCTCCTCCACATTAGAGCATAAATCTACTCTTCATGTTTTCTTATCTTGTCTAGCCTAATCTGATCCTACTGCTGGGCAAAGGCCTCCTCTCATCCAGTCCAATCTGACCTCTGTCAGCTTTGACCTTTTTAAAAAAATAAAATTACAACTTAAAATTCAAACTTGGGTCACTCACGGGTCTATAAACAGGAGCTCTTGCAAGCATTTGTACAAGAATACAAAATAGACTCACAAAAGGCTGCTAACTGAGCTACTAAGCTACTAAAGTGTGACTGGATGTATATGGCAAATCCCATCTGCGTAGCAAAAGAACAACCTCCTTTATAAGCAAAAAGGTGTTTCTTTTATGATCACCATTTTACGACGCGGCGCGCGAACCTCTCACATACGGCTTTGGGGGGCTGGTCTGTGGTAGGAGCGACAGCGGGTACTGTGGTGATCGTCGAAGACCGTGAAAAGTGTTACATTGATCATTAGGTATTAAAACTAAAGATGCTAAAGTGCTCGCCGTGTTGTAATGCTCTTTGAGGTTAGAGAGCCGGTGAAATTACTGGCATGAGGCATTCAATCTTAGCTCTCAGGGTTGGTAACGCATTCTTAATACATATTATGATTCCAACCTTATGTCCGTGACCACTTAGCATCAGGTGGTCTGTGTGCTAGTTTGCTAACCAATTCCATAAAAAATGGTAAATACCTACCTTACTGTGTTACTTTTCCCTCAGACTGGATTTTTTTCTATTAAATTGATAGATAAATCGCCAAAAGTAGTGGTAGACCTACCTCCTATCATGACGAGGGTTGCGGTTCACATCAAGCTCCTCGGAAAGTTCTATGGAACAAAAAAGCTTAAAACAATTTTATTATATCAGCGTTATAGAATAGCAGTAAGCTCTACAGATTAAAAGAGCGTATTTCTGTTAAAAACAAGTGTGACGCAAATGAGATTTTTTGATTCCATATGAAACCAGATTCATTCAATAAATAAACAACATGGGTTAAAGAGTTTTGTCTCAGAAAATAGTATGTATCACGAAGTCATGATGAAGTGAAGCTTAAGAAGGAGGACAGTGCAGATACCTAGTTAATATTAAGATGTCTCAATTTCCTAAACAAATTTTCATAGGCTATTCGCTTCTAACTCACGCCATCTCTACAACGACCATTCCGACTGCTACTTGGGTGTTTATGCAAATCGTTCGCCGCCAAATGAGAAATAATAAAAATAATTTTACGAGTGAATGTCGTTTCGATATTACAATCCGGTCGAATCGAGGTGAAAGCACTAAAATCGGAGCGGTGGCAATCAATTATTGGTACCTATCGCGTTTCGCGCAGTGTGAAGAATCCGCTACGCCCGGCCGTGATGGATTTTGAATGAAATAGAGACGAGATGGTAGCTAAATCGCTGTCTTTAGCAAAATTAATGTCAGCAACTAAACCGTTTCAACTCTTTAAAATTGTGTGGAATAATTAATTGGTACACTCGTTCTACGTAATTTTCATTTTTAATTTCTAGGTAAATCTAACTACCGATATATCAGACAAACAGACGTATCCGAAAGAGCACTAAAATCTTGAGCTATCATAACTAAAAGTTCAGAACGATAAACTGTCTAGCTAGCTCATTGGGAAGCTATAATTTCGCTACTCAACCCTTTACTTTCAGAGAACAATGAATTTCTCTTGACACAGGATTTCCAGTGTTCAGCTACATCATTTATGATGTCACACACAAACGTTCCGAATAATCGTAAATCTGCCACGTGCGCGGACTCCAAAACGCATGACTCGCCCAGGTTCGACTGGGAAACCCATAGGTAATCAAAACCGCTGCTCTACGTGATGTGGAAACAGAACCATGTAAAATATACACCGGTTAAGGAAGGCAAAAAGTTAAATAAGCCGGTTGGAGCTTTTAAGTTATGGACAGATGGAGACATTTAAAGTTTAAAGTCATGGCACTATTAGATGTCTCGTGTCAGAAAAAACACACAGTTATTAGCACACCTACATAATATAACCGTGCCGTGGATAGTTAATGAAATGGTACCATAGCAGCCCTGAGCATAAGTACTCCTATTAACTGGACAATGATTGTAAATTTCTGTCTATCTAAGTAGTCTGGAGATTGAAAAATCGAAATTTCCTATGAAGTGGATTTAAATTGTGAAGAAAATTATAGGCTCTTTTCTACGAGTAAAGTAGGACATCATCTACGTATTTAAGAAGGGAATTTTTCAAATCATTAATTTAAAGTATCACGTATGGTAGGTACTATAAGCGATTCTTAATTTTTATAATTCAAATGTAGACACGATGTTGAATCCTTTTTCTAGGACCCAGAAATAGAAACAAGAAACAATCGGCGACAACTAGAGAACCAGTTCTTCGGAAGTGTGCTTGTTTTAGTGAAACGGAGTTGTTGAACGGATGACAATGGAATACTAAACACGGTTCGATGTGGTTCTACATGTGAAAAGCATTTTGATATCGTGACTCATAAGAGTAAGGCATAATCTTTTTTTTATATATACCAATGGTATAGGCAAACGAGCGCACAGTCCACCCGATGGCAAGTGGCCACTGCGGCCCATGGACACCGAAATCCTATGATCCCCATTAAGAAACCATAAGATCTCGAATGCGTTGCCTACCCTAAGGCCTAAGATGGAATGCCTCTGTGCCAGAAATTTCACCGGCTGCCTTAACCCCCTACCGGAATGCAACAGTGCGAGCACTGCTATTTGGCGGCGGGTTAGCGGGGAAAGACGGTGGTACCACCCCGGACGGACCCAGCACCAGGTCCTACCACTAACAAAAACTTTAAAGCAATTCGAAAACTTATGTCATCTCTTTGTAGCGCGATTTTTCTTCAGTTCCCGCTTCACAACGAAGAAGTTTGGGTTGCAAATGCCCAAAAGCGCATTTGTTAGTCCATTTTACAGTCGAAGACTAAAATAGGTTAAAGGTTCTTCAATAGCATTTTCATTTAGAAAAGTGAAGTTAGCCAGAAAATACATGAGCAATAAAATCTACTAAAGTGGTACTTAGGTAGGTTGAATTTCCGATTAATTTTCTAATTTTCTACGCTCAAGACAAAAGCACTTATACCAGCGAGCGATCATACTCGTATGGAATTACATTGGCAGTCGTAAAGTTTTATCGCCAGTTTTCCTAGAAACTTGGGGTCCACGTTACAAAACTGGATACAAGTAATTTTGCCATGAGTTTGCTACTTATCAAGATTGAAATATCTTGAACTTTCCGCAAAACTGGTTAATTTTGGCGTTATGTGTTCTTACAAAGTAAACATGAGCCAAAAATAATATAACTACATATTAACTGAAGTAATTTTAGTACAAAGTAAGCTATTTCCATGTTCACTATAATAACCATAGTTTTATATTGATATATCGTCATTTTTCTTGCGAACCCATATTTAAAAAAAGAAAACATCGTAAGAGAATCTGCAAGCATCTGTAAAGTACCTAATTCAAGGATGGCTGTGAAGCCACGAACCGCGTGGAAGGGGTGGTAATTTGAAGTGTGCAGGAATCAAGTGCAAGTACCGGGTGGGAAATAGATAATTACTAATAGGTAGGAGTGGATATTCAAATGAGAGCGGATATTCAACTAGCAATGATCTTGATTTCAATGTGTACCATGTACGCATCGTTTGCTATAAACGCTGCACTTGCCTACAACCGGTTCTTCACTCCAGACCACATTCGAAGCTGTAAAGTCTATACGGGTGTAGGCATACATAGGTATACTTATTGTATACTACCCAAAGATCTTTAAACCAAGCTATCAGGTATTCAAAATAACTATTTTTATCATACAGAAATACTAAATGCTGCACAAAAAAGTAAAAAGTATATATACTCCAATTCGAACATTGAACTTTTTAGAGCTTTTAGTTCTGATATCAAACTAAGAAAAGACGAATTAACTAAATGAATTTCGGTTTTTGGGCACAAAATCATAAACTCACCATGCTTCTTTAAAAATCTTTCGTCAACAAACATAACATACTCAGAATTCTAATGCACACCTTACCACCTTTCCCAATCAGTCCATTATGCAACATGTTTATAATGAACTTAATAGACAAGTAGGTATGCGTCCAGCTGCAACATTTCAGTCTGCGTATCAGCCTATCGGATCTACAGAGCAAAATGGTCCAGCAACTGGCTCAAACTGCAAATGCAAACACTTAGCAATGTTTGAACTTTGGAAAAATTATGTCATTAGTTGTGCAAACGAGTACACAGGCTACTTCGTGGTAAACGGCCTCTGCGGCCCATAGACACACGAAACACATTGAGAATGCGCTGCCTGCGTACCCGAAGCCTCAATTCGAATCACACCGAATGCGTCTGCGATTGAATGTCCTGACCTGTCACACCACTTTTTTTATACCAATGGTATAGGCAAACGAGCGCACAGCCCACCTAATGGCAAGTGGTCACTGCGGCCCATGGACACCGAAATCCTATGATCACCCATTAAGAAACCATAAGATCTCGAATGTGTTGCCTACCCTGATGCCTAAGATGGAATGCCTCTGTGCCAGAAATTTCACTTGCGAGCAGTGCGCTTGCAGCTCTGGCGTACGCTGCAGCCACGACAAAACATCGCCGTCAATCGATTTATTATCTAAAATTATATGAAAAAAATAACGTAACTTTTCCTCCAAGTCCTAAGCTTCAGTAGTAGCAGTGGGTCTGTAGGTACGCATTAAGCAAACCGCACCGGCCAGAGAATCGCTACGTACAGCACTTGCAGCTCAGGGTTGCCACTACAAGAGACTGAGGGTAAGTTACACTGATCTTCTTTGAAGGACAGCGCAAAGTTTGTGATGAACTGTTAAATTGGATAATTTGAAATTATCAGAAAAATCTGCACGTTGTTGCTATGTAACTTGGTAGGTACTGTATTGCACTTTCATTTCAATGTCTAAAGAATGCGAGCACAATGCAAATAAGCGACATTACAATTAGGTATCATTTGTTTAAACAAATGATACCTAACTACTACTACTACTAGTTAACTAGTGGCCACTAAAAGACTTAAGATTTATTTAAATTCAATTCCCAATTAAGCGAGCTTGATACATATACTACTACTTATCTCGTGCTGAACGTGGGTTAACCCTATACTCTACCGTCGTCACTCGATATTCCACCTAATTAAAACCGGGACCCTTTATCGAACGAGATACGGTTACGTCGCCCTGACACGCGAACTGCTTTTGGCGAACGTTCGGCATTCCTCGGCAGTTTTCGGATTTACGATAAACCACTTAGGAGTGGACCAATGACCTGGGGATAAAGAGATAAAAGAGTCAGTAAAACGCTCAATCGAGACAGCCCAAGATATACGCGGGACACTTCCCTCCAAATGATTAGTTCGAGACGCATGAACGTTATATACTTAAGATGTCCGGGCACAATCCATCAGGACCTCTAAGTAGTTAAGTCAAGATACAGAAGAAGATCTCAAATAATATTTGGAATGTTTCGTAAAGGACGACATTTTGCTCAACTAAGATCTGCAACCAAATTATCATTTCCTCGACCTACTTTGTTAAAGACATCTCGTTTACGAGAGTTCTCGAAGAAGACTGGGAACTGGGAATTGGTGTGTGTAACTACACACACCAATAAAAAAATAAAAAAAACTTAGTTTTCCAGAATTTTAAACGTCACGTGGACGTTCTTTCCACATCCCGACCTCTATTAGTTCTGTCTATTAAATTCCTAAATTTCATGTTTTAATAGCATAGACAATTCAGTATTTTACGCGATTTCATGATTTGAAACCACTCATGGGAACACTCAATCATTTTTTGAGCGCTAAGTTGACTTTTTTTTAATCTCTTAATTCGATCATTATCACATCTAACAAATGTTAACATGACAGGTAAGCTAATGAGGCTACACTACTTAATCATTTAACAAGCCGAGAGTTTACCTATATTGAAATAGAAAACCTCCTAACAATATCTGGGGATTTTTCCGGCCTGATTTGCGCCGGAAAAACCCCCAACTAACTCAAAATGAGCCTGAGTTACTTAATACCATCGTTTTTCATTGCTTTTGAAATTTTAATAAAGTTTTATGATTTCTTCAGAATGCACCCAGTGATGTATTTATATCATGTTGTTAATGGAAATTGGTCACTTCAGAAGTGATTTTTTTTAAGGGTAACGATAACAATTTTACCTATCATGTTTGCAAACGTGATTTTTTTTCAGGACGTGTAGATGGAAAGACGTATCAATTGATATTTTTTATAGTTTTTATAGCTGTGAGCCTTGGGGGAGGCAGGTCCAGCAGTGGACGTCTTTCGGCAGGAATGATGATGATGATGATTGGATGCACGGAAATTATATTGATTGGAATACCCAAGGGTATTTTTGCGGTTGGAGCCACGTCGGTATGCCGATTTATTGGACTTTGAAGATAAAATTATAGAAAGAACATGGATAAAAAAAGTATCCTTTGTCGTTCTCCGGGGTTCGAACAATGTCTGCACCAAAATCTGTCCAGCGGTTAAAGCGTGAAGAGGTAACAGACAGACAGAGTTACTTTCGCATTAGAATGGAAGTATGGATATAGGTAGTATGGAATGGCTATTTTACGTCATTAAGGAAAACATAAATAACCTAAATACCGGAAACAAAAAGTCTATTACGCAGAAAAAACTAATAATTAACGAGCAACAGCGAATTCACACCGGCGTCACTGTGCGCTGCGATCTCGCCAGCGCGGGCGCAGGAACCAGTTTGGTTGCCTCTACAGCGGACCGCCTGCGCTGCAGCTGCCTAGGGCGCCCAGGCTGTGCTGAGGACTAGACCGACTATCCTGGCACAAAAAAAAACAGAATATAAAGAACACTGTGAGAAATAACTTTTTATATGCGTGGCGGAAGACGTTTGTCTTTTGCCTGCGGCCTGCCTGGGAAAAAGCGGCCTCGTAATTTTAGTTTTCGAATCGGGCCATCGTATTGCTCGCCAGCAGGCACCACTGGCGTTAGTGACTGCGTTCGAGGTTGTCAAACCGCGGAAAATATCCCAAGCCCACAGGCCGACACCACACGCCGACACCACAGGCCGACACCACAGGCCGACACCACACGCCGACACCACTAGCCGACATCACAGGCCAACACCACAGCTCGACATCACAGGCCGACACCACAGGTCGACACCACAGGCCGACACCACTGGCCGACACCACAGGCCGACACCACAGACCGACACCACAGGCCGACATCACAGGCCGACACCACTGGTCGACACCACAGGCTGACATCACAGGCCGACACCACAGGTCGACACCACAGGCCGACAACACAGGCCGACATCACAGGTCGACACCACAGGCCGACACCACAGGCCGACACCACAGGTCGACACCACAGGCCGACACCACAGGCCGACACCACAGGCCGACACCACAGGCCGACACCACAGGCCGACACCACAGGCCGACACCACAGGTCGACACCACAGGCCGACACCACAGGCCGACACCACAGGCTGACACCACAGGCCGACACCACAGACCGACACCATAGGCCGACATCACAGGCCGACACCACAGGTCGACATCACAGGCCGACACCACAGGCCGACACCACAGGCCGACATCACAGGCCGACACCACAGGCCGACACCACAGACCGACACCATAGGCCGACATCACAGGCCGACACCACAGGTCGACATCACAGGCCGACACCACAGGCCGACACTACTGGCCGACATCACTGGCCGACACCACAGTCAGTCAGTCAACGACCGCTATGAATTAAATCGAATTATTTACTAAATCCAAACCATAGAAAAAAACGGTACCTACCTATATTTCTTAATCCGTCATAGGAAACAAGTAAGTAGCATATTTTTGACGTGATAATGTCTTATAAATTGATGAACGCCGGCTGCGCCCACGAAAAAACATGACGCAATAGTAGCGTTGTAGCGTTATGTAACGTTATCCATACTAATATTATAAATGCGAAAGTTAGTTTCTGTGGTTGACATTCACAATTTTCATAGCTGACATTCACAATTTTCTTTATATTACTTCAGAGTAGCCGAAAACACAACGACAAGACCATTTCTTTATTCATCCGCTCAAAATAATATGGCCACCCTAACCGGTTCTAGATACAAACGTATACGCATGAATTATTATAATGAACGGCAACAGCCTATTTTATTGGACTAGCTTTATGGTGTAGCGAGGATTTTAATTGGAAACTTAATTAAATTGCAAAAATAGGTGGACTAACACATTTTAGTTGCTGCTAAATGATAAACATTTCCATACACACAAGGAGCTTCGAAAATATGGTGATCTCAGATTTACAATGTGAGAAGACTAGGGTAAATGATAATTAATATTATACACCATCATGACGGCCGGATTGGTCCAGTTGGTAGTGACCCTGCTTTCCGTTCCGATGGTCGCGGGTTCGATTCCCGCTCGGGACAAACTGTATGTGATGAGCACGAATGTTTGTACTCGAGTCATGAATGTTTAGTATTTCTATATGTTTGTAATTCTCTATATAAGTATTTATATCGTTGTCTAGCACCCATAATACAAGCGTCGCTTAGTTTGGGGCTAGGTCAATATGTGTGATATGTCCCAGTATATTATTAGGATATTATTACCTATTATTTTTTGTAGGTCTGTTGGCCGATGGGCCCAGCAGAAACTTCTCGAAATGCCGGGAGATGACAACTTGGAGCGACTTGGTGGTTAAGGGCCGATGGGGCCAGAAAGTCCTGGAGTGGCGTCCGCGAACCGGTAGACGAGCTGTCGGTAGGCCTCGAACAAGATGGAGTGACGACCTTGTAAAGGTCGCGGGAGCGCGGTGGATGCGAGTGGCACAGGACCGGTCTGAGTGGCGCGCCTTGTGTGGAGTGGACGTCTATTGGATGAAATGATGATGAAAGTGCTAATGGACCGATTTGAGTGGCGAAACTTGGGAGAAGCCTATATATATCCAGTCGGTCTTTTGGCTGAAATAATGTTGATGAAATACTTTTTTTATAGTATAGGGAAACGAGCGCACAGCCCACCTGATGGTAAGTGGTCACTGCGGCCCATGGACACCGAAATCCTATGATCCCCCATTAAGAAACCGTAAGATGTCGAAAGCGTTGCCTACCCTGAGGCCTAAGATGGAATGCCTCTGTGCCAGATATTACACACTACACTTACAGTAGAGCTCCAAATACAAATAGGTACAGGATTGATCCTAAATCCGTCGAAAACTCTGTATTTTTTTGTGTCCTTTTTTTGTATCCATGAAACAACTTGTACAAAAAAAGACAATTGGTTCAGTAGTTACTTAATAGTGTGTAGATAAGGAGCGACAGACTAACCAATTATTTTTATTTTAATATTACCTACTCAAGTATAGTTAGAATTTCTATGAATACTAACATACTTAAACGGAATTATCATTTCAGCCTAATATATGTATTAGGCTGAAATTAAAATGAGATATATGTATGACTTACTCCTTTTAAGTCTACTATACCAATACTTCCATCTCTTTCCTATCAGTTGTCTTTGTCTCTTTCTACAAACAATGCCACATTAACATAAAAAGAATATGGCAAGATAGGGATTGACGTAAATATATTTAAAAATATCGATAAAAGCCAACCACAAAAACAATAAAAGCTATCTAGTTTAAAAGTAAAAGCACTTTCAAAAGGTCAGCCATCTCGGCTTGATTCGATTTCAGGACATTGTTTTTTTTATTGAATATATATGATCTGACAAAATGACAAAGTTTTGCCCGGAAATACAGAAAAAAATGCATCGCAGCGCGATTTTAAATCCCAATCACGCTAGTCATAATACAAATTACCTAGTGATATTGGAGAATAATTTTAACTAAGTATAAGACTTTAATGCTGAATGAACCATATAATCAACCACCAAAATAATAATTCAATTCAATTCAATCATTTATTCAGCAAATTGGCCACATAGGGGCACTTTTACACGTCAGAAAAAGAATTTACCAGCGCTTCCTAGACCCATTGCTTCAGAAGAAGCGCCGCAACAAACTCAAGCAGAAGGCCTTTTTTCAAAAGTTACAAAATAATATTATTAACCAAACTGACAGCAAAATATCGACTAACTGTCGACAAACAGCACTATCGATAAGCTCAGGCAAGCTACTGCCACAAAAAAATACTCGTATTTTATCGAGCGCGGGTCAGCGTAAAAAAACAAACCGCCGGTAAGTCACTCGCTTGGGAGGAAAGTTATATTTTTTTGTCACTGCCTCGACGGTCAACGCATTGTGAACGCTGCAACGAGATGCTCAAACTTTCGAAGCTTTGTAATTAAAGGCAATTCAATAACGAGTAAAACCTTCTGAAGCAATATATTTAAATAATATGTTGTGTTGTGCAGGCGTGCAACATTCTTTCTCAAGTATTAAGTATATTTTTTTAATCCGTGGCCTGTCGTGGTAACCTAGTGGTTGTACCTGCCGCCTCTCATACCAGGCAGATCGGGAGCACCTATGTGTTGATATAATAAGGTACTAAAATCTGTAATCTGAAGATATCGTTAGTCACTTTCTTTGTGGCTACGTACTTCCGTGCATATTCTGGCTAGTTGGCATAGTTTATCGTAGAGAAGATAGATAAACATGTATATTTTCTATTTATTTGCCACGACACGACAGCCACGAGAGTTGAGGTGAAAGAAAATACACAAAGCTACATAAAGAACGGCTATTTGCAAAGAACAGTAAATTCATAATCCCGGTGTTGTTGTATGCGTGACGTGGCGATCCCTATACCAGTTTTTGTTTTTTAGCCCTGTGGGGACAAGGTTTTTGTAGCTACCTATAATGAAACGAAATATTGAAAAATATTTGGTTTCCTTTTCTCCATTACTACTACTACTACTACTACTATTACTACTACTATTACTACTACTACTACTACTACTACGACACCCTATTTGCGTCCCACTGCTGGGCACAAGCCTCCTCTCATCACGAGAGGGTATCCCCATTAGTATTTGCAGGTAATAATAATACCCGTGTTAATCCAAAAAGGCATCCCATTTTTTTTTAGCAAGACCTAATGTCCCATGTTGAGAACCGTTGCCATGAGGTATGGAGGGCGCATACTTAAACGTTTTGAAACCCTATACAGATAGATAAAATCCAAACAACTTGCGTTTTGATCTTGAAATATTATTATGCTTTATGACATTGTGTTCATGCGTTTTCGTTATTCTAGAATTAATATTCTAGTCTTGTTCTTATTTTACGCTAGGTTTGCTCTCTGTTCTACCGCCGATAGTATCTGGAAAGAATCTATAGATAAGTATTTTTTTTTTTTCCTTTATTAGGGGCATCAACAGCAATACAGTTAATGAGTATACAAAAAAAGCATCAGTTAACATAGCCAATAAATAGATGTCCACAAAAATACAAAAACATTTTCTGAAAGTAATAATACTGAAAGGAAATCAGGAAAATATAAGACATGAGCACTGGTTTAACAATTATGAGCATGCATATGTGTGTGTGGGTGTGTGTGTGTGTGTTTCTGCATGATGTACAGATTTAAAATGTAGAATTCCCAAAAATGGCTTTTAATTTTGACACTTAATTGATTGAATTTATCATAATAAATAAGTACATGCCTATATTAAGAAATTACAAACACAAAAATATAACTGAACGACCGAGCTTTGCTCTAGTGAAAATAGCTAAAACCGAGTTTTCTCAGATAGATATGAGGCTAGATCGATTTGTCGCCCCTATCTTCCAAATTTCGTCCAAATTGTTAGAGCCGTTTCTAAGATCGCTTGGATAAATTAATAAATACCTAAACAGAGAAAGGAAAAAGTTTAGTGCGGTTAAAGTATAATATTACTTTTGCTGACAGTCACCGAATATTATCAATGAAAGATCATGACAAAACAATTGCTGAAAAATGGCCAAAAATAAAAGAGCTTATTTAATTAGCAAACAATTGAAACTAAAATAGGTAAGTACAAAGATTATTAATTTCGATAAGTTACGAGTGAAAATTCTAACTTTGACGGGATCATATACCTATCCCTCATTTGCGCAGCAATAAATATAGGTATTGATATTTGCTCAATGATTTCCTGGAAAATCATTATTGCAATGACGTCATCGCGTCGAAGCATCACGTCTCTCTTGATTCCATACAATCATCAAAATTGACGCGAAACAATACAAATACCGGCACACGTCGCTTTTAAAGACGATCAATGATGTAAGGGGACCACACGGAATTAAACAGTAATTTGCTTTCATTCTTGAAATTTTTATTAAGTACTTACTTGCTTCTGCCCGCGACTTCACCCGCGTGGAACTCACTTTTTTCCGGGATAAAAAGTAGCCTGTATCCTTTTCCGGGGCTCTCATTATCTTCATCCCAAATTTCATCTAAATCGGTCCAGCGGTTCAAGCGTAAAGAGGAACAGCTACAGACAGAAGACAGACTTAGGCTTATTTTATCACAGTTTACACTTTAGCCATATCTAAGTGTAAAAATTTATCCATCTGACTATTTTTTTAGTAGCCTTGCGAAATCATCTGCATGTTGAATAAGTACAGTTTCAAATGATTAAAAAATGCCTCCAAATAATCTATCTTATATTCCTAATAATAAAAGAGCAGAACCCGGCGTGTCTATACATAGAAAGAAAAGTTCAAAAAAAGGAACGGGGGGTCTAAAGATGTATGGTAGACCACAAAACAGAGATTTTTAGAAATCTTTTCTGTCTGTTTGTTAGAGTTAATCTCCGAAACTACTGAACCGATTGGAATGCAATTTTCAAGGATAGATAGAGCATCATTTGGAGCAACATATAAGCTATGTTTGATTAAAATCGGATGTCAGAAAAGTTATCGGCAATTTTATATTCCACGCGTACGAAGTCGCGGGCTTGTGCCCGAACTAGCTTCTGCTAGTTCAAAATAAATCTATCTATCTCTCTCTCTTCAACCTGTGTGCACCCAATGCTGAGTGCAGGCCTCCTCCAATGTGGACTCCTTTCAATCTTAGGCTATTCTCGTCCAGTCCCTTCCCACCACCTTCACAAGATCATCGGTACATCTGGCTGGTTGCCGGCCAACATCTCTACTCCCAGTTCTCGCCGCGAGATTGTCAGTCTATTTCTGCCACTACTGCAAAAATCTTTTACTTGATTTTATTCGTTTTGCTAGTAGTGGTTTTTAGTGGTTTAATGGTAATGCATGAAGGTTTCTTTTTTATAATAAAATCATACGAACGGGTACAAGCTATAAATCTCACAAAAGTTGCTCGACATCCCGCAACTCTCACCCTCGGCATATCAATCACGGTGCCATCTTGATTGCATGATCACAGAGCGCATGCGCGGCCCGACCCCCGTTGCGCCACGCCCCTCACCCTTGGGGGTTGAATGGGGTCCTAGGGGTTGAGGAGAGAAGACTATCTTGATGATAGGGATAACCGAAGGTCGTAGGTTCCAATCGTGTGATTTCTGACTATGGTATGAAGGCCAGGCCACTGTATTATATAGCAGGAATACCTGCTCGTGCGAAATTCAATTTGAATTTACCACTGAGCTTTCGGTGAAGGAAAACATCGTGAGGAAACCTGCACGCGTCTGCGAAGTTTGATGGATGTGTGTGAACTCCCCAATCCGCACTGGGCCCGAGTGGGGACTGTAACCCAAAGCCTCTCGTGATGAGTGGAGGCCTTTGCCCAGCAGTGGGCCGTAAATGCATGAGAGGCAGTAGGTGAAACCACTAGACTTAACTACCACGGCTTTGTGGTATCCATAAATTCCATAATCCATTTCAAGCTGATTAAAACTTCTATCATAATGACGTCAAACCTAAAGAAGACTGTCATAAACGGACGCGACGCTCATTTTACAAAATTATGACATAGTATTGATTTTTACGACGTCCTTTTAAATTACTATGAATTAGAAATCGCGTTTTATTGGTGGTCCTAAGAATTTAGTTTAATTTTGTAGTTAATTAACGGTATCGTCGAATGTTACTTTTTACCCAGTAAATAGAATAGGCAAATATTTACTTCGGCCCCTTCGAAATCACTTTCCCTTCACGGATCAAACTAACATACACTGGCGGACAAATTATAGGCCCATCAATTACGATCGCAATATATACAGTGACTGCAAACACATCGATCTGCCCATGTTTGCGAACACTAGCGGCCCTGTAATGAATCTGATTAAGTAGCTTTCGCCGCCACTAGGGTTGGGCGAGCAAACCGGCGTATGTTTTAGGCTAGAATATAGCAAAGAAAGTGGTAGGTAATTTGAAGAAAAATAAATGGTAATGGAATTGAACTAACAATTTGATCCGAGTAGTACCGAATTTATCATTTGTTTAAGTTGACAAAATAATCCTTTGGTTTGAAAACACTTGGGTTTGTTCACAAAAAATGGTTTAATGTAGATTCAACAAAATAAATAAGTTTTATTGATCAATGATTAAAACCATCAGTTAATATATTGAAAAAAAAAATATTTTTGTACTATTTGCTTACTGGTAATAATAGTGAATTCGAAAACATGCTACAGGCATAAAGTTAGAATAAGCACTTTTGTTTTATTGTATATGTATGTAAGTACATATATATGCGATTGCGAGCCTAAACGGCCTATGTGATGTGTGTGCTTGTGGATATATTTTAGGAAAATTCCACAAGCTCGCACATCACATACTCCGTTTAGGCTCGCATACAGTTTGTGCAATAAGCCCGATCGCCTCCGGGGAGGGTAAACACATAAACGTAATTGGCAAATTGGCCCGATATTGTGGCCGCCAGTGTAATTCATTTGACGCGCGATTATATTGCCATTATAATTTAGTGTCAGTACAAACTAATGTAAACGTGTAAAGTGGATTACGGGATGGCTTTAGTAGGAAATGTTAATAGGCATTTTGCAGTAAATTTTAATTGTTTAATAATAATAGGTATTCGTTAAGTAACGGTATGGAGGAAATGTGATTGCTCTGTGTTACTATAATTATTAGTCTCTAGACCAAATGACTGAATTCAATGAAACAACTAGTAATATCTAATGGTATACATATTAGTAAAGAAACGTTCAAATTCTTTAGCTACTTCAATATTAGAATTAATCAGCTTAAAAATATCCACTCCATGCTTCGTCATGAATAAACACACAAATTACTAATAAATAATTCACAACACGCTTCGTCAAATAAATATGCAACCATAGTACCTCATACACAAATCCAGAATCTGTAACACACTGCGTCAAACTACATGGTACTATTTAGATGTAGAAAAAGTTTCATTTTATTTCAGAACCTTAGTA
Organism: Aethes cnicana; assembly: GCA_963971205.1. NCBI lineage: Eukaryota > Metazoa > Arthropoda > Insecta > Lepidoptera > Tortricidae > Aethes > Aethes cnicana. Next base: position 8,674,297 of record OZ020287.1, on the reverse strand, counting down.
AAAATCGCTAAAATTCGAAATTACTCGTAAATCTCGAAACAAACTTACTTGAATTCCTTCCAGTTATTTCAAACCTGCTAAACCTGTCGACAAATATTTAGCAGCAAGCAGCTATTGTGTTCTGGTAAAGGGGTAAGAGACCCGTTTAAATCTCGTGCCTTAATAAATCGTATGATTCCTTATCACCATGGGCCATAGACATAGATCACTTACCATCAGATGGCCCGCGTGCTCTTTTTCCGATAGTTACTTAAATTTCAACGCCCTACTTAAATTCGTTATCCTCGCATCCTTCCATATTTGGGGAATCTACAGATTTTACCAGATCATTTATACTATGACGTGCTATGATAGTAACTAGCGCTACCTATTGTGTAAACGTTTAATTTCCAATGATACCTACTATTCAATGATCCATCAACAACTCAACATGCAGCACGTAGTTTTACAGACAGCCAACAGATGGCACTCGATCGATGGATCGAAAGTAGAAAGAACGTAGAACGAAACGAAGTAGAAAGTTACTTCTGCCATAAACTACACGAGCTTATTTTCATGATATTTTCACATTTTTATACATTCATTATGATTTTCCATTGACTTCGAATAACAACCAGTACTATGGCTGTAAACAGAAATTGTATTCATAGCGCCATCTAGTTTGTATGGGTGGAACTAGTGACTTCTGTGATTTGCAGCGCGTAAGATGTTTAACTCGAATCGATGTTGCCACGTCGTTCCGTAGATCATCACAAGATGGCGCTTTAATGAAAACTTTAGTGAGGCATTTTCTCATACTATAACCTATTGGGTAGTTTTTTTTTACCCCCGACACAAAAAAGAAGGTTTCTAAATATGACGCGCGTGTATGTGTGTTTGTGTGTTTGCGCGTCTACCGACTTCGTAGGTCCACAACGGATGAATTGATTTTGATTTAGTTTTTGTGTGTGATATGATATTTTGAAAATTATACATTAATTATTACATTCTGCTACCCAAAGGTTGTCTGAGAAAGATCGCTCTTTAGCGATAAGACGCCTTTTATCACCCTTCTTCTGTTGGTCTTTATACTTAGTGTTTTTTGGTATCAATAAAGAGTATTTGTACCTTGTATTCAGTGGCGTGCACAAAGATTTTAGACAGGGTAGACAACAAAATATAAAGTAATATTAGACTTCCCAAATAGGTACCTATTCAGCATATTTTCTCATCTTTTCGATTAATAATGGCGTATACTTAAGTCAATACAAATATCCATGTACCGAAACAACGGAAACAGAATAATCAGTGCACCCCGGGGGCCAAGAATAGTATTAGTATTTCGTATTCAAACTCGGGTTATCTTTGTACCTACACCAGCCTTAAGTATTCGATTAAAACTTGCTAAAAGAAAGTTTTGAAAATGCACCATTTTCAATGGTTCATAGATAGCACACACTCACTAAAAAATAATAGCAGTTTACAAAATATTCATTGTAAAAAAACTTTCCTGTTTATTAGTATCAATATTTTCAAAGCACAAGAACAAACCAAACAACAACATTTCAGCCGAAATATAATTTAATAACAAAAAAGATAAATAGAAAAACGTCAAATAATGTTACAACAACAATACGTATACAAAATGCTTCAAGCACTTCGAAAAGACATGTCTAAACTCCGCCGGATGCTTGCGTGCGTTTGGTTCATACGCCTCCCGTTAGTTGGCGCTGTCGTCGTGCACACTGGCAATATGATGACGCACGCAAGAACGTTTTCGGACGGAAGACAGAATAGTGTCCGTCTTTCTCGTTGAAGGTGCGTAGCGGCGCTAGTGTATTGAATTGCGACTGTCTTCGGATGTAACTATCGAGTTCAGAACAGTACAAAGGATACGATGATGACCCGATAGATGGAGCTGTTTTGTAATTTAAGAATTTAAGTTAATGCGTAATGCACTGATATTTTATATGTAGATGAAGCTATTAGGTCTCACAATAAAGCAAATTAGATAACGTTGGGGTAGGGTAGACAGTGTCTTTTTGTCTGTATGGAGTGCACGCCACTGCTTGTATTGTTCTTTTTTCTGATGTGGTAGACGTTCAAAGGAGGCCTATAATATGTCCAGCAGTGGACGTCTTTCGGCTGAAATGATGATGAGGAGGTTCGATGTATAAGTATGTCGGGGGTTTTTAAAATTATATATTTTCAAGACGCAAAAGAGTTTTACGTGCCTTTTTGCTTGTAAAAAGGCGAGATAGATAGCGTAGATAGGTATACCAACCAATTTGCTGTGCATTTACCGGACAAATTGTCAATTTCACTGAACCCATAGATAGACTCGAAAAATTTGCATGCAGAAGTGCCACTTCAAAGGTAACTGTTGATAACTGCTTTTCTTTCAAGCGAACTCTTACCAACTGATCTTGAGCTCTATTTACAGGAGAATATACTTGAAATTGTGATGCAATATAATCTCCACGCTTTTCACTGAAAATGCGAAGTTGTTTCTTCCGATATTGAATCTTGATGGAGGGCTATAGAGTCGAAGTTCATGTTGTTTATCAGATGAAATAAAGTTGCAAATTGGTTTATCTCAACTGCGGGGACACAAGGGGTTGTTTAATATGATTTTGTACCGGTGAATGAGTTTTGGTAGCTGGCAGCCATCTTTGTATACCCCCCCCCCCCTCGCAAAAAGGAGGGGGGTTCTTTCTGTGACCTGTGACCTCGTAGTTCCGCAACGGGTGAACTGATTATTTTTTATTTAAATTGAGTCTATAGAGAGTTTTGTTATATTAGCTACCCATCTGAAGAAAATGGTATGTTTTAAAATTTTTAATTTCATCAAGCTATGAAATTTTACAAAGCAAAATCGAAGTACATTTATGTATAAGTTAATTTATATTTTAAAGCTTACTAAACAGTACTTATATTTATGCCTAATATACCTTCTGTAACGTTTGATGACTTACTTTTATGCATTGACACCATTGAACTATTATAAGTAAGGATTCACAATCAGCCGGAGAAAAATGGCCCCGTCAAAACAGGTGCCCGAACAGCTCGGGCACCCGTTTGGCCTTCGTTATAAAGAGGCGTTATTAGCATATTGGAACGTATTTTCTAATGTCAGTTTGTTCCATATATTTTGACATAATCTGTTAGCCACTGTTCGTCCATATGTTATTACTTATTATACTCGTAGGTCAATGATTGACACCGACAATTTACGATTCTCCATAAAAGGATTTCAACGAGAATCTGCTAAAATTAATATGATGAGCTTTTCGGTGAAGGAAAACATCGCGAGGAAACCTGCACGCATCTACGAACTAATTTACTGCTGAATGGTTTGAATGTAAAATAACTTAATTTAGTGCTTTATGGATGTCATCATCAATATCATATTGATCTATCTATGCATTTGCTATCATACTTTACGCCCCGTCGAAGCACGTGTTCGTTAAAAATGTCAATGGTCAATCAAAAAGATTTTGAATTATTTCAGGTCCTTATCACAAGGGGATAAATCCTTTTAACGTCTATGCCGATGCCGGGAACAGTTTGAACTAGGGCGTGACGTCACAGCGGGTGTCATGATAGCGATAAGGTCGTACAACACGACACGAACGATAAGGCGCGCTGCGAAGCACTTGCTCCATCGCCGCAGAGTACATTATTGCTTAATTCGTGCGCCGTATTAATTATTTCGTGCTATAAAGCGCAGCGCGTAATTGTCACTTCGCATCTGTTTCGTGATTCTGGGAATCACCTACTCGATTGGTATCGGTATCTACCTATAAAGAAGTATGTATTTATAGGTAATTTAATTATTATTACCTAAAGTAGGTAACTAATAGCAGTACCTACCTTTGTGTTAAGCGTATGTGAGTCGCCGTTTCTGGCATCTTCATTCAAACAAACAAATTTAAGATGAACTATAGACATTTTTCCATTAATAACATTAGGTATGAGAACCTCGTAACTTGTAACCGCACCACCACCACCACAACAGCCTATTTACGGCCCACTGCTGGGCACAGGCCTCCTCTGATTACGAGAGGGTTTGGTTTGGGCTATAGTCCTCACGCTGGCCCGTTGCGGATTGGGCTTCACACACATCCTTGAATCACTTCGCAGATACGTGCAGGTAACTGGTAAAAATAGAGTTAAGGCCCTTCCCTGACCCAGCATCGTCAAATTGCTCATTTAATATCATACTTTTCTAAGAAATGTTAAAAGTTAAAAATATGAAATAAACATATGTTATATTTGATTATATCATCCTTACATTGACAGCTTTCGATACACGTTTCACAAAATTTCGCTCGATACAATTTAATTCCAAAGTAACCTCTAACTCGGACCGCTAATCCAACTTTACTCCAGTTTATTATATCAAACAATGTAAAACTAATTATAACACAAAAAATATCCATATTATATGCATACATCGACAGCTTTATAAATGCAATTTTTTAGACGTTATTTTTATAGAAATTAAAACGCGTTAAAAAGTAACTAAATCGGGCGTTCTGTGCGTAGCGCTTTCTCTTTCACTCGTCCCATGAGTGACAGTGACGGCTGAGCTGGGTCTATGAACGGCCTTAAATTTGATCGCAATAACTCAATTTTAAAAAGTTTCTACGGAAGATACTAAAATGGTCCTCGTTTTTAGGGTTTCGAAGTCCACAAGGAACCCTTATAGTTTCGCCATGTTCGTCCGTCCGTCCGTCCGTCCGTCCGTCTGTCCGCACTATTGCTCGGAGATGCTTAGTTCTAGAAAGCTGTAATTTGGCATGAATATACATATTAGTTACGCTGACAAAGTGGTACAATAAAATTTTGAAATATATTTTTTTACAGGGTACCTCCCCTACTCGTAATGTGGGGATGTTTTTTTTTCTTGCGTACCTCATAGTGCGGCATATCGTTGAATAGGTCTTAAAAAAATGTTGTGGGTTTGTTAAATCCATTTTTTGATTAAGTGATGCCTTTGTAAAATATTAAGCTTTAAAGTGCTATTTTTTGTTAGACTCCAGTGCCCCCCCCCCCCCCCTGCCAGCTAAATGGTGGTATTTTGATGGCTGAAAAATCATGGTTGTGGCATATATAACGTAGTTGAAAGGAAAACTATCACAGTTAAGTACCTAGGCTGTACAAATTCACGAGTCATAGTCGACCAATTTATGAATGGCATGGAATAATTCCAAATATTTGATTACCTAACATACTATTATGTGTACTGAATTCTATTTTACTTATCTTCAAGTAGTCGAAGTCAGATTGCTGGAGTAAGCAAACATTGCAATGGCTGTCATATCACTTTCCCACAGCTTGAAAACGCTACTTCAGACCATCGCATTTGTTGTGACCTACTTACATTAAACTTTAAGCATAGGGTACTCTTTTTTTTTGTAAGAAATATGAAACATATAAGGACTTCATAAGATTATGCCAAAGCATTCCATTGCGTCAAGAGTAGGTATTCTCATGCCGATTTCAACAATCCGTTATTGAATTTGCACTTCCTTATTACAGACACTGCGCTATCAAACCATCATACCTATATGTTCTGTTCACTTTACCAACCGCTTCGTCGTTGAGGGTGATCTAGGCTTTCCGGAGGCGTATCCTGCGTACCTTAGTCATTGGATTGATTTGTAACTTTAATAATAATTTTGTCACGCTATTAAAATAATTTCTGAAACCTTAATTTTAATAGCGGATAATATAAGGTACCTGGACGTTAATAGACTGTCGTGGTGGTAACATTCTGACTATTTATCCTATGCTAATTCTAGACTCATTCAGCCAGGACGGACCGGCGCCAGCAATTTTTCGCACGATAAAATTGTAAACGTTGATAGCTTTGCATACACTCGCCAAATTTAATAATCTTGAGCAAACTGTTTAAGACACGGTGAGAATTTTTTCGACGTTCTTTATTTACTTTCAGATACTTACCTAACTATATGGTAGAGTGTAGTTACGCACCGGGTCGTTAAGAATTTCATACTTTTAATATAACAAGAAAGTAGGTAAGTAAAAAGTTATAAATAGTAGGTACCTGTAGTAGAAATAATCAAACCATCTTCATAAAACTTTTTCAGACAAATATGGTAGTTTTATTTTTGGTAGGCTTATTCTAAACACATACCTAATACAAATGACAATGACATCATAATTATCTACAGTTAATCGAATCAGTGACACATTGAGTCAGGTACTCACTGATCCAGATGATGCCTTAAATACCGAGTAAGTACGTTTTAAGGAAAAAATTAAATATTTACTGCAAATATGATTCAGTTCTTTCCGAATTGGGATCCGTACAAAGTAATTATTTTGGCCACTTATACAACATACAGTGTCAACAGGGGAGCATGCAGTGCAAGTTATACTTTATTATTGTCGATGCCTACCTAAAGGTCATCGAACCTTCTGGAAGGGTTTAACTGACTTCAGTCTACGATCGTGATCTTCAATCGAAAAAGAAACCATATCAAGATCACGAAGGCCATATGGCGAGCGGGGGTAAATGGTCTTAAAAATGATTTCCAGTTACATCTGGAAACCATTTTTGAGGTCTTTTTCCAATTTACTCTCCTATTCTTCTAAAATTACAGGGAAATATAGGTATACTTTAGATGAAATATGGCCAATAATAGTACATTACAGACCTAGGGTGGTGAATTCGTAAATGTCCCAGATCGCAGGTTTCTGTGCGTTCCATAAATATGCGATCTGGGGCTTTACGAATTACCGCCCGTGGTTTGTCAAAAGTTTTACGTCTTGCCTTGGCCAAGAAGTGAGATTTTCTCTCCGCGTAGCGGGCAGAAAATCCCACTTTATGGCCAAGGGTGATGTAAAATACATATCGCAATCCAGCAATAGGTAAGTTACATATGTAGGTAGGTACGAGGATACTTAAATGGAAGTTGCATAAAATGGAACCTAAATAGACTTCCGTAGAAGTCAGCAAGTCTGCGATAAAATGGCAATCGGATGCCGCCAAACAATCTATAAGTAGGTACGCTTTGTTATCATTATCACTATCATTGATTCACAAATTCCGGTCAACATTAGATCATTGTTTTCCGAATAAAACTGTGACATATTTGACATTCACATTTCTATTCTAGGTATGTTACAATTAAGGAAACTAAGTGGTATTCATGATAAATTGATCATCATCATGTTACCCCACATTCACAGCTGCTGAATTTACATAGACGACCATGCCTTGCCTGGTTATGCTGAGAGCTTTAATTCCCTTATTATCACTTTCACTAGGTAAGTACGTTAAAAAAGTCTCGTTGGAGATTCTGTCTGTATGTCTATTCACAACGAACTGAAAAACTAGTAAATGGATTCTCATGAGGTTTTCACCAACATCGCGGGTTCGAATCTTCGAATCCCGCTAGGGGCAGACTGTGTGATTAGCACGAATGTTTGTACTCGAGTCATGGATGTATAAGTATTTATATAAATATGTATGTATTTTTTCTATTTCAGTATTTTATCGTTGTCTAGCACCCGTAGGAACAAGCTTTGCTTAGTTTGGGGCTAGTTATATTTGAGTGAAATGTCCCAAAGTAAGTACCTATTTATTTATTTCAGCCGACATGATGATGATGATAATGATTAATAAAGGTTCTTAGAATATTCTTAAGGAAACAAAACAAACATCATAACTTATCGCTACATTTCTGACTCCCTATCAGTTAATTACGAGAACATTTTTCATTGCGTATGGTTACCTGTGCGATAAAAGATTTCCCCAAAACGTCAATAAGTAGGTAAGTAATACAATTAATGTAATTGCTAGCTTGATTACATAGCGACTTTATCACTAAAATTATAATTTGATTATAATAGTCTTTTTTACTACGCATAACACCAAGGAATAATGCACTCAATTTACTTTTCATCGACTCAATTCATCTTTCTACTAATCGATTCTTGAGCCTTGTTTGCTGCAATCCACGATTTTTCCTTACGATGCTGTTCCTTATTCAAAAATATAGGAATCAAAAGTCAATATTAATTTAAAATTTCCCTCAGGTACTTCACTTCTTACTACGAAGAATAGAAGAATAAAATAGAAGGATAGAAGTTAACAATTTTTTTTTAAATTTGAATTTATTTTGTAATTTATCAGTGGGTGTTAATTTTTTATTACCATTTTGAAATGTTGACGTCCATACAAACTGATGGATCGATTTCCGATTTCCTTCAAACAGGAACATGCTCGATTAACTCGCTGAAAGAAACCTTCGTGAGGCAACCTGCCGGCATTTGAGAAGTAGGTAATTCAAGGATGCGTGGGTTGTCCTCAATCAATCCGCATTGAGCCCGCATTGGGACTATTAGCCCAAACCCTCTCATGATGAGAGGAGGTGTGTGCCTAGCTGGGAACGTACGTAAGTTATAGAATGGTTGTGGTAAGTTGTGTTGTAGAGTGATTTTTAAATCCATAAAAGGATGACATTTCCTCAATCTACTTAGGTAGTTACTTGTCATATTTGTGTCTGTAAAGTCTAATTTACATTTTTGTCTAAAAATCTTAACTTCAAAAGCCTAACAGTCAGTCCAAATTTTGCCTAAAGGAAACCTAGAATGACAAGATTGCGTAAGATCAGGAAGGCATCTTACCGGCCAACATTTCAAAGCACTTGACTGATAACACGGATCATGATAATTGTGGTTCCCATGGATAGGCGGTAGCACGCCGGTGGAACTCGAAAACTATCGGCGCTTAGTGATAAGACGGTGACATTTTTTAAGTGTAGTGCTGACGCTAAAATTATGTTGATAGCTTTGGTTTTTTTCCCATGCCGTTGGCGAAGCTGCTACTAAAAAGGAAGACGCTTATCCACTGTCTAGACTAAGCTAGTTCTCTGTCAATTAGAAAAGACGTAGTAGAAATAGAAATATGTATTGAAGAAACTTGGTAAGGAGAGTTTCTCCAAGTTTTGTAGCGGAAGAAGTGGAACAGCGATTTGTTCAGTCACGCTCATTCGTGGATCGAGAATGTGGTTCACACACACGCACAACACATACCTACATACACACAGACACAAATATTTAAGATCATTGCGAAAAAGCTTAATCATCCATTCACTTCTTCTTCTTAGCTGTCAAACAACGGAAACATTTAAACTTGTCGATAGTACAAATAGTCATGTCAAAATCCTACATTTTCCAGACGTAGCAATTTTATCAAGACACTCATCTTACAATCGCAATTACCAACCTATTATGACATTATAAGTTTTATAATCTTACAGTTTAAGGCTGAAACAGTTTCAAGGGCACTGGTCGCGTGGCGAGCACCCGTTACAATGCCTTTTATGGAAATACAGTAACGGCAGAACGTCAATAGGACTCAAAAGAAACAAAGGCTTTGAGATACTTTCTGCCGTTATGTTCGACGGTAGGATACTCGTAGTTCGGGAAAAGTAAAAGAGTTTGAGTAATCGATATTGTTGATATTACAGTGAATTCTTGTGAATTAGTGAAATTTCACCGTTATTGTGAAAAATTCACGATGACTTTATGCTTGTCATTATTTCAGCCCAAAAACGTCCACTGCTGGAATTAAGACCTCCCCTAAGTTTGTAATAATTTATATATAATAATTCTTTCTTTGCTTGATAATAATTCAGGAATTCCGATTATATAATAAATGAATCGATTATATCTCTTTTACATCACCCTTGGCCGTAAAGTGGGATTTTCTGCTTGTACGCGGAGAGAAAATCTCACTTTTTGGCCACTTTTTGGACAAACCACGGGCGGTAATTCGTAAAGCCCCAGATCGCATATTTATGACCCTCACCTTCGGTTCGGGCCACAGAAACCTGCGATCTGAGACATTCACGAATTCACCACCCTAGGTCTGTAATGTACTATTACGTACTTTGTTACGTACCTTGTGTGTAAATGTCCCATTAGCTATGATATATAATTTGAACTTAAGTTCCTTTTCGAAACACCTTGTCATACGACAATGAATAGTAAAATAATTTTATTAAAAAACCCTGTTTTGTTCTTGATTTTTTCCGAGTCGATCTTTCCAGGCACGCTGCCTCCACGCGCCGGTCATAAAGCAATAACGAAATATAATAAATAATAGGAATTTTCTACGGATCGTAATGAAGGGACAATATTTTCGGAAGGTTTCTGTAATGGCCGACTCACTAAAGCAAAAGGAACGGTGTTTATGGTGACGTTATATATTTTCTTCGGACATTTGACTAGCATTGTTTCTGAAGAACGGCTCTTTTAATTAAACTGTACTACAATATGGCAAGACACATCTAGGAACGCGGATTAAGCAATAATAGACTCTGCGTCAACGGGTTAAGCGCTTTGCCGCGCGCCTTCTAAGTTGTGTCGTGCTATTGCAAATAATTAACTCACAGTATCGGCTATCGATTCTAATTATATTGTATAGGTCTTTAATTTTTTCGAGTTTATAAAAAAAATTGTATATGGGATTGGTTGGTGTGAGCGACGCCTGAATCCCTTTTTTTACCAACTCTAAAAAAAAAAACTATAAAATATGCTTAGAATCGATAGCCGATACTGTGGGTTAATTATTTGCAATAGGATCCGACCCACCATGTATAGTGCGATACATGAAGTTAGTGATAGAAAAGATACACACTTTAATATAGGTATTCGAGATTTTATCCATTGGTTACAAAGTAAGTACTTACTTTGTAACCAATGGATAAAATCTTGAATAAATAGGTATATAAGGTTCTTTCATACATTTTAGAACGGTTTTTAAGTAGCAGCGCAACTTTTCAAGGTAAAATTATAGTCATTATCTTATGAAATATGGTGTAAAATGATCAGAAAATAAAGAGAATTTAAGTAAGTAGGTTACCTAACATTTTTGTTACGTTTAACAAGACATGCTTACTATTTTTAGGTTAGTCGCGTATGAGGTAGGTAATAACGGTTTTCAGCTTTGCGCTTGAAATGGGTATTTTCGTTTTATGCATTAATTATTATGAAGTTAAAAAGTCACAATTTCACAGGAAGCGGTAAAAACATGTACCATAATATTGTTAGCATTGAGAATGAGAAACCTCATTATATTACATAGGTACAGCATTGAAAGTCCTTTACAATGCACCTGTTAATGTTCTGTGTGCACAAAAAGAAGCAAATTAGTATTGGGTAAAAATCGCAAACAATTCATTATTGTGTTGGTTGTCGATTCTGAGTAAAGATGTGCTGTGTCGCGTTTTTTGAGACATCGACGCGTGGCTTGGCTCGGTAAATTTTTTGAGATGCAGTTTTTGTACCAAATAAATGGGGTAACTTTATACTCATAGGTTTAGTCAAGGAAACTGAAACGCGTGGCTTTTCGTTCTTACCGTCATTGTGACAAAAGACCGGTTCGAATTTTCTTCACTCCACAGACCTTTTTAACCCGACTGCGCCAGAAGGAGGGTAATGTTTTTCGAGTGTATAGTATGTATGTACGTATATTTATTTGGCACGCTGTGTAGCCAAAATGGATTGATGGATACTTAGCTGACTTTTGGAGTCATTTTAAATGTTTTCAAAAATAAAATTTGGTCAATCGAGTGGGGTATGAAAATGAAGGGTTTAACGAACGGATTAAAAATAGGTATGTGAAATCAAAAATTTGTTGCAGATGAGTTTTTATTTTTGCAAAAATCGAGCCATTTATAACTACTTACATAGGATTCTTAGCACAGAAATGGATACATTCGTATAAATACGAATTATACTTTTGTCACACAGCCTATAGAGCTCTTCTACTATCTAAAGTCCCGCGCCTTCACGTTTCAAAACGCTTATATTTTTTTTATTAGGTATTATTTAAAAAGCACCACACTCTCAACGCATTGTTGGTGGCTGTCTCAGCACGCACACATGTGCTTTTTAACTACATTGAGGCGTTTTGAAATGTGAAGGCGCGGGACTTTAGATAGTAGAAGATCTCTACCTACTTGGAGTTTTCCCTTTTGAGGTCGGCGACAAATTACAGCCAAGTCCCTCGCCAGCAGGGTGCAACAGCAACAAACAAACAAAAAAGACAATGTTAACATGCGTTAAATGCACGAAATCACTATTTGTATAATTCGGACAAACAGACGGTCGGACATTAACGCGAGCATTAACGTGCACAATGTCAACAATGCGAGACAATGAGCCGCTCGTGTCCGCCTTTGTTTACGACGGAAAACCATTAAAAATTATTACACGCCGTGAGTTTTTGGTCGGTACCGAGAAGCGATCTGAGATTCGGAACTGATCGGGCAGGTGTCTTTTTGCTGAGTAAAAAATGGCTCGAATCTGAGCCCTGGTTGGTCTGCGTTATTAACTAAGCAAACTTCTCTATGCGTTTGTCTTTTCAAAGTTAAATAAATAAATAAAACTTAGTGTTCTAATTTTATCAACATCCTTATGTGCCTTTGAATCTCATACATATTATCACACTACCTATGTACGTACAGCAGGTGAATCGTTTGAAAGGACCCACAGACTAATGATATAATCACCCAATAAATACCAGGCAATTCATAGCTTGTGAATTTGCCCTTCCGTTTTTATACCCCTTCAATGTGTCGTAAACAAAATCAATTCGAACCGAACATCCTTGGCCTAGCATACAAAAAAATCTGGAAAAATGCGAGTTGCTCCCATTTACCGACGGTTCCGCACATACTGAGCTGTAATAAAAATAAAGGATTTTATAGGTAGATAGGATTTTATAAGTAACTTACGTAAGATTTTATCAATCTTTATCAGGCCTTATGAACTTGTGTTGCCACTGACAATACATGCTAATTTAAATACTGTACTTTATTCAATTGTAACTTTATGCATGTATAGTAAAACATACCTACTTGCTGTCTTTGTGTTCTGTAAAACATTAATAAAATATTTTTATTTTCAGACATCTAAAAGGTCTGTGACATGATTATTTATTTTTCTGAATAGACGAGACTGCACCTAATCGATTTTTCAAAAATATCTCTTTAATAAAGCGAACTTGAACTGGTTTTGATTTGAACAATACTAATTGATACTTTCCTACGGATCTCTGACAATGTGAAAAAAAAACCTTTTTGGCAGTGCTTGTTCTCTGCAAGGTTTTTTACTTCCCGATTTGTTTATATTGTTCAACAGCAAATTATAGAAGCACTGTAAAAAGTATACCTACGTGATTGACGTTTTACGATGTATCGTAAATGTAATTTATAGGTTTTTAAATTCGCAGAACTGTCTGTGACGAAACCCTTTTGGTTCATACAACCACAACCCGCAATTCTATGCTAAGAATGAAAACTATACTACTACCAGAACAGTGTGACGTCCAAAAACTGCCTGCTGTCCTGTGCAGGGCTTAACGGGAGGCTTCGTTCTCCCTATGTGGGTCTTTGGAGTCCTTCGTGGAGCTTTGCAGATGCGTGCAGGCTTCCAAATGATTTTTGCCTTCACTGAAATGTTAATTTTTATAGCCGTGTGAACACTCACATTGATTTCCTTCGTAATTTTAAAAAGTGCTATTCCAAGGCCAGTGATCGTTTGCGGCCGTGGCTCCCATCGACAGATCGCGAGACCCGCGGAAGCGGTTCCATCAATTCCCTACAATTACTATGGTCGCGATCAATCGCTGGCCTTCGAATAGTACCTTAACCGAGCGCTACTCCTACCACAACCACCACAACTGCCTATTTCCGGCCCACTGCTGGGCACAGGCCTCCTCTCATCACGAGAGGGTTGGGGCTATTACTCCCCACGCGGGCCCAATGCGGATTGGGAACTTCACACACATCCTTGAATTACTATGCAAATGCGTACAGATTTCCTCACGATGTTTTCTTTCACAGAAAAGCTCAGTCGTAAATTCACCATAAATAATTTCAGAGGCGCGAGCCGGATTCGAACGCCCGGCCCTCTGCATGAGAGGCGGTAGGTCTAGCTACCACGGCTATCCTAGTGGTCCTACCGCGAGCTAGTATTACTTAACTAGTTGTGCTCCGCGACTTCATCTGCTTGGAATATAGAAAGAAGAAAGAAAGAAAGAAAACATTTATTCATGACATTACACAACACACACACAAAAGACAAAAAAAAGAGCAACATTTATACAGAACAAAAGTGTTGTGGCCTGTCACGAAATGGTCCCAACTCAGCTTGTGCTAGCATTAAATGCCAGCGCTGGTCTTCCGTTGGGGCCATTTGGTGAGACCTCGACCGGCTACACACGGTACACTGAATACTTAATTACAAATTACAAAATATTTACATTCAAAAAACAAATAACACCAAAATAAATTATTAAATGGAATTTTACACGGCAACACCGTTGACAAATGTCATCCCAAAAGAAAAAGAAAAAAAAACAAATAAAGTGTAACCTATAACTAATCTGTGGCCTCTGGCCCTTAGTATTATAAAAGTACCGATATATTTTCTTTCCGATATCTTAAATAATCAAACATAGCTTTTATGTACCTCAAAATGATTGCAAACTGCACTCAAATTGGTAAAGGAGTTCCAGAGATTAACTCTTACGAACAGACAGACAGACCGATAAACAGACAGGCAGAAAATTATCTGGCTTTGAAAGAGACAAAAAATTTACCCTTTTACTATAGTAGAAATCTGTATGTAACTCAGTGAATTTGTGTAAAGTAAGCAATGTCAGAAGCCGTGGTGGTCTAGTGGTTCGATCTACCGCCCCTCTCATGCAGAGGGTCGGGGGTTCGATTCCGGCTCGCACCCCTAAGTTTACTTATGTGCGAAATTCAATTTGAATTTACCACTGAGCTTTTCGGTGAAGGAAAACATCGTGAGGAAACCTGCACGAATCTGCGAAGTAATTCAAAGATGTGTGTGAAGTCCCCAATCCGCACTGGGCCCGCGTGGGGACTGTAGCCCAAACCCTTTCGTGAGGAGAGGAGGCCTGTGCCCAGCAGTGGGACGCAAATAGGCTGTAGTAGTAAGCAATGTCATAACTTTGATATTTTTATTTAAATAAAAATATATTTTTAAATAATAATTTACAATTGAAGGCGACACCGGCCCATGTAATAAATGTTTATTGTCCGATAGATAACGGAAGCATGTGCGGTGCGTGCATCAATCGATAAAGTGCTTCAATAAAAGTGCATTGTGTGCGCTTTAAATGCATTACAATGTTGACAGATGGCGCAGTAAAAAGTCGGTCGATCTGCGATATGATAAAATATTTTTAGAACTACCTATTACCCAACTTTTAACTATTTTTTCTATTAATAACTAAGTAATAATTTTATAAACAGTCAAACACTAATATTACCTACTCCTTATAGTCAAAAAATGTATAAAAAAATACATTTAAAAATAAATTACAACTGAAGAGCATTATGTAAATTAAGTAAAACTAAAACTGTAATATGATATAATATAAATTATTTGGTATGCGTTTTAAACAAATATATGTATTATAGTGATAAATTTCATTTTCGTACAAACTGCCTTTTTTTCACGTAGCTCAGAATAGTATTTGTTTGAACTCATCATTTGTTGCGATCCTCAAAATTACGGAAGCATTGGCACCGTGACTGTTTAAATTTTTATCAGGTTCTCTCCAACTGTGTAAATATCGGTTATTTATTGTATAGTCACATTATAAACCCCGACATAAATCTAATTAAACATAAAATTGGAGGTAATGGCTTCTAATGGAGTTTCCATGTTTTCCTACTGATGCGGCAGTCATCGATATGATAAGATTTCAAAATCGCGTCACATAACATAACAAACAATATATACCTAGTTTACAGTCACACGAGGACAAACCTACTTGATCCTTTGTATCGATTTATCTGTTAAAATAAGTCTAAAAGGTTGTTTGGTCTTGTGCCGTTTGTAGAGCGCCTTTTAAAATTATGAAAGATCAGATGACAAGAAATATTCAGCCAAGCCAAGGCAAGGTACGTTAGTACGTTAATATCATGGACAAATGGAAACTCATTCGAAGATTTTTGCGACGGCTTAATTTGGACATAGCACACCGTAGCATGACTTTGAAGTTGCATTGTATAATTGAATTAAGAAAAAAACCGATTTTTTTCCAAGTACTTATGTAGTTATGTTTAAAGTGGGAATGTAACGATAATTTCTACAACTACTACTACTACAGCCTATTTGCGTCCCACTGCTGGGCACAGGCCTCCCCTCATCATGAGAGGGTTTGGGCTATAGTCCCCACGCGGCCCAGTGCGGATTGGGGACTTCACACACATCTTTGAATTACTACGCAGATACGTGCAGGTTTTCTCACGATGTTTTCCTTCAGCGAAAAGCTCAGTGGTAAATTCAAATTGAGTTTCGCACATAAGTAAACTTAGAGGTGCGAGCCGGAATCAAACCCCCGACCCTCGGCATGAGAGGCGGAGGTCGAACCACTGGGCCACCATGGCTTCCTTCAACGATAATTTCACTGTTATACAATTACCTATTTATTAGCAATGTCCTTAATTAAGTTTCCCCATTTTTAGGGTTCCGAAGTCCACAAGGAACCCTTATAGTTTCGCCATGTCCGTCCGTCCGTCCGTCCGTCCGTCTGTCCGCACTATTGCTCGGAGATGCTTAGTTCTAGAAAGCTGTTATTTGGCATGAATATGCATATTAGTTACGCTGACAAAGTGGTACAATAAAATGTTGAAATATATTTTTTTATAGGGTACCTCCCCTACTCGTAAAGTGGAGATGTATTTTTTTATTATCCGTATCCCATGGTGCGTCATATCGTTGAATAGGTCTTGAAAAAATATTGTAGGTTTGTCAAAACCATTTTTTGATTAAGTGATGCGTTTGTGAAATTTTAAGCTTTAAAGTGCTATTTTTAGAAAGGAAAACTATCACAGCTAAGTAGGCTGTACAAACTTTCGAGTAATAGTCGACCAACTTATAATGATGATTTTTCTCGAGCGGCAGGGGCGTCGGGCGGGCACGTCATACCACAGGCTAGCTAGATGCTAATAAGTCTTAGAAAGGTACTGTGGGCATCGTCAACTTCGGAACCCTATACTTTGCGCGTGGCCCGACACGCACTTGGCCGGTTTTTAAAGAATCAAAGTAAGTAGGTACCTACTTAGATTCAACTTCCTCAGTCCATCGTCTATTTTTAAAAAGATCAAATTTCTCATTGGTCATTTACAATAACAACACATTTAGCAAAAACACTCCTACTCATTGAACATTTCGAGTGTCTTCCAAGATTAGCAATTACTAAAGTGTCTCGAAAAAAATCCCATAAACATTATAATTTATGACATTTTCGACAGCAAAATGCACCCCATCTTAACCCACTTCAAGTAGCACGTATCCCATCATTACTTCACTACTTAACATTTCTCTCCAACATGTGTCAAGCCATCTCGATGCTATCTCCACTCGCTTCACTTACGGGCGAGATACGGTATCGCTGGTGTCGGATTGTTTTGAAGTCGTATTAGGTAAAGCTACGCTTTGAATATGACTGTTAAAGTGATAATAAATCTTTACATTGGTGTCATTGATTATTAATAAAGAAATATGGTAGTTGCTGTTTCGTGATTCTCAGATTTGCACTCATCAGCATACCTAATTTAATTAGGCTAATTAAAATTATATCCCGTTATTAATTTTCATACAAAAACAAGGATATCAATTAATCAATCCAAGGTATACCTACTTCATTATCCCTCTTATAGTTTTTCTCTGAATTTGAAATACTACTCATATACTTTTCTACATGGGGATTAATTTAAAAGCATCAGAAACTTTACTACTGCTACTACAGCCTATATATTTGCGTCCCACTGCTGGGCACAGGCCTCCTCTCATCACGAGAGGGTTTGGGCTATAGTCCTTCACACACATCTTTGTATTACTTCGCAGATGCGTGCAGGTTTCCTCACGATGTTTTCCTTCACCGAAAATCTTCAGTGGTAATTTCAAATTGAATTTCGCACATAAGTAAACTTAGAGGTGTGAGCCAACTCGCCAACAATATCAGCAACTCGCCTTTGATTAATTATTAAGTAGTAAACGAAATTTTTTGCCTAACTAAATCTTATTAAATCGATGATGACCTATTAGCTTCTGCTCCTGACTTCTTTCGTATTACCGTTTCAGTGATTTAGCCGTGATAGCGTAACAGACAGACAGTTTGAGTTACTTTCGCTTATAACATTTGTACGGATATTCTCTAATATTAACCACTAACTAGGTAAACCTTATAAATATAAGGATAAGTACTTCCTCGCTGTACCTACTTTAATACTTAATTTTACAACTAGCAGAGAGAGGGTGCAGGCCGAAAACCAGCGCTGTGCAGACTGCGTTCTCACAGCAAATGCTGAGACTTGAGCCTATTGCCACTATTGTAACTACACTAGTTTTTTTTGTATTTCTATGTATATACTTTTATTTTTATTATATATTAAAGTGTTTTTTTTTTGTGTGGCAATAAATCGTATTTTACTTTCTTTTTCTTTTCTATAAAAGTAAGTATTACGGTACAAAATTATTTGTAAATAGACAAGGCATGATTAGTACATTACTGAGTCAAACCAAACATTTGCGATACCTAGGTATTCTCAGTTCACCAGAAGCATTATTTTTATACTATCGTAACTCTCAAGTTGGACTTTTTGCCGCCCATCGTGTCTTTTAACATAATACCAGTATGTTAAAACTTAAAATACATCCACTTCAGCTGAGCGATAAAGAAGTGAAAATGTTCACAGAAAAGGTGTCTCTGGCGAGAGAGTATTTTTAACACTTCACTTGAAGTTTGGTTTTTGTTGGCGATAAACCATTTAGAATGAAAAAAGGGTATCTTACAATTTATCGAGATGTTTTAAAATTTTCTACAACATTTTATTTTCTTGAGTAATTTTATATTGACAATATGCCCTAATTATAAATATTCGTTAAGTATTTATTTAAATGTGTTATCGCTTCTATGGATACAGCTTTAAATTGATCTGATTTATTTGAAAGGTACGCTCGTCTGTAAAGCAAGTGTTGAGACATTTTGAGCCATTTGGCCGGTTCCAATGACAAACATGACAAAATAAATAAACTCCTTTCAAAATTGAGCAAACTGATTTTCCAAAAACTAAATTCTCATATTAAAATCTGTTAGAGCAGCAGTCAATTCTGACATTTGTGCTTTGGGAAAACACAGCAGTCAAATTCATAATTGAAACTACATATAGCTTCAACGACATTTTTTTATCAAAAACACATTTAGAAATCTGACCACCACACCCTAATGAGTAACAGTCAATCGGCAATGCCAGTCGGTGCTGATAAGGAAGCCAGATGTGATGACGCTACCACCATCCACCCACTGAATAGATCCTGTGACACTGATAGCCATAATAGTAATCGATACTTAGTGTCGATATGTATTAGTGTTCATTGGTTCTAATGGATGGGCAACAGGCGGCCCCATGATGATAAGACAAGAAGTTACTTTCCACCCATAGATACGAAAAGGTACAATACACCATGCAGGATACAGCAACACCAAAGACGTCACAAATGTTTGCAGGCAGGTACCCAAAGACTTTATGAAATAGAAAATGAAAACATATATTATACAAGACATGTCTCAAACTTTCGCGATACACACTCATATTAAACACACTATACAACAACGGGACTTAATCGCGTAAAAAACTATTCGTCGAGGTAAAATGTAAAATATAAATAGTTTTTTACGCGATTAAGTCCCGTTGTTGTAGTGTGTTTAATAAATATATTATACAAATCTACCAACATCTGCGCCATCTACGCGACTGACTCTTGCAAATAAGCCTAAGGAGGCTTCAGCAAGCGTAAAGAAATTTTGTAATAGTTATAAGTTTTTCTTTTATTTTGAATAAATAAATGTAAAAAAAAAAAAAAAAAACTCCAACCTCTACAAACAACAAGGAAGATTCTTGTCAACTTTCGCCTTCACGTAAACCCAGTTAAATGATTATCCCTCCTAATATTTCTCACTACATCAGAATGCCGTTACGCCGGCAACCGAAACCGAAATAGCGTAACCAAGGAATTTCAAGTTTTTGCGATATCTCACGCACAATTTCACGTTCTATTTGCAACATGGATGTATCAGGCCGTCAAGTTTGACATTTCGGTGAAATTCGTCGGATACCCACTACCGTGCGGCAGAAGTCACACGCGTCGGATTTCAACGCCACATGTGCGTTTGCGTGTGGTTCTGGTGAATTTTAGACTTTTTTTGCAAAAATGATGAGCTACTGCGTTTAAATACCTACCCGATTTTTTTTTTCAATACACTTCAAAACAGCAACATTGGCGTAAAAATCCGTCTGTCAAAGGATTTCATCGGAAAAGTAATTTCTTGAACAAAATGAGTTTGATCAGTAAAAAATTCAACTTTGTGCCTTTTATTACACTTGTTGGTGAAACCTAGACACTTTTCAACCACTTTGTCACTTTCCGTTTTAACGCTTTGAATTATGCTGTTTGTGCCGCATGAACAGCATGAAGCCTAAACTGTTAGTTATCGCCTGATTTACCATACATTGTCCCGGACGCCCCGCTCGGCTACAGTTACGAAACTATTCGTCCAATAATTACTATGGTAAACGTCTTTCTATAGCTTATTGAATCGGTCAAAACACGAAGGCACGCTTACGGTCTTTTGTCAGTCCGCCACGCTGCATTCGACACCGCAGTATGTCCAAATTTCGGTTTCCATTTCTAAGAACAATATTCTAAACATTTGTAACTTGTCACTCTGAATCCAAGGTCCGTTATACAAGCGTGCTCCATCCACAGTTAGCGTTTTTTCCAACGGGATTTATGGGAGCCAATAAATATTTCAAAACTGGAGCATTTTATAAGAGCAGACTTCCATGGTAGTTAATAACTGTTACTTTCAACGAATAGTAGCTTTTTTCTGTAAACAGTGGATGTGTCTTTGTTTGTAGAGGTAATAAAGTTTCGCTTTTAAATGTTGAAACAATTGGGTTAGGAGCAATGAACAGCAAATTTTTGTATGACTAATTTAGGTATATTAACTGGCGAACTTGGTCTCTTGTTGCTATTGAAATACTTAATACTTGACCGAGGCACGTTAATTTTAAATTAATTTTGATTAGACACCATAAAGGCGAAAATAATACCTACGGTAAGAAGTTTAGACCAGGTAGTGTTGCCATATAAAGGGCACAAACTTACAACAAATGTTGGCAGATTATTGAATCAATGTCAAAATAATATTTTATTTGTACCAAACATCGTTTCCAGTAAATACCTAGTGAACAATCTACCTAAACTGTACAAATGCTAGAGTGAAAGTAACCCTTCTATTTTCCCGAAAACTCCCACAAAATGGAGCGTTGCGAATGAGGTAGCATTCATTCGAAATTTCACTTTTACATCCTAATTACCCTTTCTCTAACAATACCCTTTTCATTACCAGAAAATGTAAAATTTATGGTTACACTGTTTCGCGCAAGGGGTACAAGGTATTACGGAACAATACTGCACAAACGGTTGTTCTCAATAAATGCAACCAACTCTTTCCCTTTGTGACACATAGCGGTCCTTTAGAACTATTGTTTTGACAATAATTTGACGAAACGGTCAGTTACGGTAACTAAAAGGGTGAAAATGTTCGCGTATAACAGTTACCCAACAACAGTCCGCGGCATTTGAAACAGTTTTAAACCGTTTTACAAAGATACAGGACGGGTTTTCGATTAACCGTCGATACCGAAAGACCTTGTGCATTTACGATATTGTTTATTTACAATTATTGCTAAACAGTTACGCGATTTTAGTTTAATTGCCTTTTCGCAAACCCTTTGGTTATAAACCTTTGCTGAAACCCGTTAGTTTTCTCTAGTTTTGTTTTTTTATTTGCTTAAAACACATTGAGGTTTTTTAATGATGGATAATTTGGCATTGCGAAAGGGGTTGCAAACAATTTACAGTTATATGCCTTTAGGGTCTTTTTTTCGGACTTTTTTGGCTCTTTTGACGAGGCATTGTTTTATTAAATAATGTTTTAAAAAAATCGGCTGTTGGAAATTTGTAAAAAGCAGGAAATGTGCCATGTTCAATATGTTTTGTTTTTATAGGCAATTCAAGTATTCGGGGACACTTAGTAGTGCTTACCTATATTTATAATATAATAAAAACATTTCTATTTTCTTATTTTATGACTTAATGCTTACTTACGTATATGATGATGATGATGAGTCCGACCGATTTCGGCCATGGCGACCTCTTCGACTCCTAACAAGTTTTTTGGCGCTCATGCGCCCGAAGATGGCTAATGATGTAGCCTATCTTAAGCTTTGATATTTGGATGCTTTAATGTGAAACCGGTGGAAGCAAGTAGCACACGGCCGGTCTGAGTGGCGAGCCTTGGGGGAGGCCTATGTCCAGCAGTGGACGTCTTTCGGCTGAAATGATGATGATGAATGTGTATTCTGTTTCCATTAAGTAGGTACATAGAAATTCCGTCCTTAGAAAAGTACCTAATAAAAATCAATCGCATAATTTCTGGGACTTATATCATATATAATGGAAAAATGTGTGTCTTTGTAATATAAATAAAACAAAACTACTGGTAACATTTCCAATGTTTAAATATCCCGGAAATTTCCCTATAAGAAATATAGGGGCGCTTCATAAAACTCCTCCAAGACAACAATTTAATAAAGTCGGTTTTAACCATTTAAAATTGACAGAACATCTCAGCCGAGTATCTACTTACGAACAGTTTTATTAGACCTAACAACCTTTACGGTGCACAATTTAACTGTTCCCAGGGTAAGTGTAACGGCGTTTCCTATAATATCAACAACAAAACAAACGGTAACATTTGTCGGCACTTTCAAAGGAATAAATAGTCTAACGGAAAGAAAGTAGCCGGTTATAAAATATTTTGAAAGTATCATAAAACTACCTTGAACCGTTCGTCTAACTGTACCAAAGGATCCGAACTACAACACGTGTAGGGAGAGATTTTAAGAAATACAATATGCAGATGCAATGACGCCTATTGAGCAAAATATTGATCTCGAATCTAAAACATGTAAATTGAATTGAATTTAAAACATCGTGACAGTTAAATATTTTGAGCTAGGAAACATTCTTAAATTCAAATATCAAGAATATGCAGGATTTCAAACTAACTTTGATAGGTAAAATCTGGTACATACTACTCAGGGGTCAGAACTACATAGGTAAGTAAAATGTACCTTTAGAGTTATGTTTCAGTGACGAAATAATAAAGCAGAAAAAAAAGATGTTGTCATAGATAAGTTTTCTTTATTCCTCCAAACGAGAGTAAAATTATGTAAGTACTGTACAATACGGGCAAAATTTAAGACAGAAAAGTCCAGAAAAAATGCAAGTTCCTATTACTGTTGCGACATCAAGATAGACAAACTATTATATCTAATATAATAGAAGACATAACGAGTATAAGCTATCTAAATTATATTTACCTAGCTTTTCCCCGCAACTTCGTATGCGCAGAAATATTAAAAAGTAAAATCCCGATTTTTCCCGTACCCGTAGGAATTTTTCCAAAATCCTTTCTTAGCGGATGCCTACGTCATAACATCTACCTGCATGCCAAATTTCAGCCCGATCCGTCCAGTGGTTTGGGCGGTGCGTTGATAGATCACTATGTCAGTCAGTCAGTCACCAGTCAGAGTTTTGTATATTTAGATTTGTTTCACAAAAAAAATTTAGAATTATTTCGAAGTAGGTAGCTTCGTCGGAACAAATTTCTTAGACGGATACCTAAGTTTTGTACCTACTATTGTACGAAAAATGTCCTTTACCTAAGGTACTTACTTAATTTACCTAGGTGTACATTGGTAATGTCGAGAGAAAGCAATTTCAAAGTGAACAAGCCAATTACCTTTTTTATCACAATTTCTCCGGCCCTAAAACCTTTTGCGCAATAACTCCATTTCTCCGGCGATACTTACCTTACATTTGGCAGTGCAATAAATGTGAAAATATTTTACGCAACGCAGCCTTTTGCAAAAGCATCAATAAAGTCTAAAATTTTAGATTTTTTTGTATTTAAATAAGTCTGTCGTTTTAAGAACGCCGCTAATGTGTTTGAGCTACACGGCTTCACAATTCGGAAGTTTACAATGCAGCTCCACAGTAGGACTAAATTGTTTTATTGTAGGGAAAAATGGATGTTTACGATAGGCCTTTTGTTCTTGCAACTTAGCCCATTTTTAAGTTACTTCTAAAGATGCCGAAGCGATTGGAAGGCACGCTCCATTGTCGTTTTTATATTTTTCTATCCTAGTTACGCAAAAAGGTTGGAGTTATGCAAATTTTGGCTTCGGGAGATTTGGATTTTCTAAACGAGTTTTTAGTCCTTCATCCCCTTAGTTTACGATAACTGCTTTTGTCTAAAGAATACCCCACACGTTTTTAATAAAAGGAAAAATATACTGAAATTATGTTTTATTGGTCAGTATTTTTGAATTTCGGAGCATTTTTATCATCTACGTTCGTCACAATTTGCGCCTTGTTTATTATCAATAGTTACAGGGAATAGCTCACCCTAAGAAATTTTCTATACTCAGCGTATAATGAAACTAATTTGCTGTTCAAACAGGGGATCCTCTGTACACAAACATCATTCAAGCGTAACTACTAATACCGTTTCTTTTGCATTACGTGATAAAATGGCCTGTCCTTTAGCTTTGGTAATACAGCTGAATTTCAAATGAATATTTCACAATGCAGCAGCAAAATGATGTAGTGAATTGAAACTTTGGGACATCCATTTGACACGTACCGATAGCCAATCTATTGTCAGACAAACGAACTACAAATTAGTGGTAAATTGCATCGTGATTTTAGCTTTATGTGTCGGATTTGCTTAATTGTCATCTGAATCATATATATGAGGAATATTTGTCATAGAAAAAAAAATGCAATAATCATGTCGTAAGTATCTATTTATGTCATTTGGTTACTTTTATTTCCTTAGCTTAGTTAGAGGCTTGGATGTAAGTAAATAAAACATTATTTAATCCAGAACTTTCGTGGCATTACAACGAGTATTAACCATTCATTCTATTTAGGTAGGTGAACATATGAGTATAAAACAAATAAACAAAATACCAAATTCATTACCATTATTTTTATTTTCATTATTACCAGTTTTCACATACACACAAAAGCTCGTTACATTGTTATGCTCTCCGAAAGTAAGGTAGTGTATCGGCAAGTCTTTCGATTGTCACTAAATTGAAACCGAAATCGGTATCAAATATGCAACATGTACAAAACGACGTAAAATTGGAGATGATATTTAACAGTATGTTTATTTGGTTAGGGTTCAATTCCGCCTGTTACTACATCACTTTTTATCGGTATTTTTGAATGCGGGAAAAAAAAATCAACGCTGTGTGGTCTACGTAAGTGCGCAGCATCGATTACATTCAGATCAAAATTGCATGAAATTGCGTCACACGGCGAATTCAACTCAAAAGGTCTTAAAAGGTTATAGAATGATAAGCACTTAGGACGTTTTGTAAGTGGCCGTGTAGGATAATGTACGTTGTGTTAACTGTGGTTGTGAAGTGACGATTGTATTGAATGTAGTGTCGCTCCCACTTCTTAGCTAAATCGGGTGTGAAATGATGTCAAGCTCAAATGTGAAGAACCATTTGAATTCACTGGTTTGTTAATGACAGCGGTAAGTTTTGTAGCCTCATGATCCTGGCAAGGATTATCACAGTAGGTACGTTGAATATGTTAGATTTTATCTCATCAAGTCATCGCCGACAGATGTAGTTTTGTCAAAAAATACTTTTATACTAATAATAAGTCTGTAGAAGAAGTCGCATCTGTAACTATCAAGTCGAGGGGACTATTATACTAAAACGATACAGAACACAAAAAAAAAACTATTTTTAGGAAAATTGTCTGTATGTATGTATATCCGGATTTAACTCGAAAACTACTGGTCTGATTGCAACAAAATTTTGTATAGGGGTAGTTTATAACACTGGTCAACATAATATAAGCTACTTTTTGTCCCGAAAAAAAATACCGAATTCGTCGCTAAAGAAGTCGCGGGCAGAAGCTAGTTTTAAAATAGGTAACAATTGCATTTGTGTGCTAAGTTACTTCGCCTTATAATAAAATCTGTTTTTTTTTTAACAATTTAGATTGCTCTAATTTAAAAAACTTTTAAAACACGTGTTATTAAAACTGCTCTAATTTTAGCGCCAGCAAAAGTACCTACGTTCACGGCCAGTGATATCCTTATCTTTGTATTAGCCCCTTTTTTAGCACCAGTCTGTTAGACGTGTGTTAACCATATTTTTGACACACTGTACTTTCCAAAACCGATGCGCAAAATCATCTTGGGTGGTCCTTAAGTGGCGTCATCCAAGCCAACTTTTGCGTTTATTTGTTTTACCCCTAAAACTACCAAAAGTTCTGAAAAAGCATTGTCTTCTTCGGGATAGAGTTCGAAGTCGAATATGAAGTTACTGTTTTTGTTATACGTGTGTAACTAAATATTTAGTTTTGTCAGTCTTTATGAATGAATTTTTTATTTAATTTTTTTTGGATATGAATACAAGACACATAGAAACTGATACAGTTTTAAATCCAAACTTTTTTAATAGTGGAAGATAATTATAAAATTAACTTATATATTTATGTATTATTTAATTAAACTTCATTGCACAAAAAAAATGTATACAATTGGCGGACTTAATGCCTAAAGGCATTCTCTACCAGGTATATATTTATTACATCACCCTTCGCCATAAAGTGGGATTTTCTGCCCGCTACGCAGAGAGAAAATCTCACTTCTTGGCCAAGGCAAGACGTAAAACTTTTGACAAACCACGGGTGGTAATTCGTAAAGCCCCAGATCGCATATTTATGGCCCTCACCAACGGTTCGGGCCACAGAAACCTGCGATCTGGGACATTTACGAATTCACCACCCTAGGTCTGTAATGTACTATTAATGTATGTTTATTCAAAGATGTGTGTGAAGTCCCCAATCCGCACTGGGCCCGCGTGGGGACTATAGACCATACCCTCTCGTGATGAGAGGGAAGCCTGTGCCCAGCAGTGGGACGCACATAGGCCGTGGTGGTAGATGTATGTTTAAGTAAACTAAACTCCTGGCTGCAATTAACAGAATCGCGAATAACAATATCAGAACGGCACCGATAAAGTGTGTGTAAGTGTGTGTGTAAAGTGTGTGTCAGTGAAATCTAATTTATTGGTGTCCGATATCTGAAAAGCACTTGTGAGTTTATACGCTGATTACGCGGAGGTACCGTTACATTACCGAGCCGACACATTGCCGACCGCAATTCACTGGGACAACACGGCCTAAGTCATAAGTGGACCGTTTTATATCATTTATTGCCTAGTTTTCTAGCATGTTCTATATATAATCGATTAAGCTTGATTTACTACTACTACTACTACTACTACTACAGCCTATTTGCGTCCCACTGCTGGGCACAGGCCTCCTCTCATCACGAGAGGGTTTGGGCTATAGTCCCCACGCGGGCCCAGTGCGGGTGCACCTCTAAGTTTACTTATGTGCGAAATTCAATTTGAATTAACCACTGTGCTTTTCAGTGAAGGAAAACATCGTGAGGAAACCTGCACGCAACTGCGAAGTAATTCAAAGATGTGTGTGAAGTCCCCAAGCTTGATTTAACTTAAACTATTCTTAAAAAAACACATTTCTTTATTGTATGTACGGGGTCGCGTACATTCAAAATCGCAGCGTAAGGGATGAATTAAGGGTCTGAATAAAGTGGCGCAAAATGCCTATTTAGGTAGGTACCTACTCTAACTTTAAATGCCTTTCTGGTGACACACCTGCATTTTCCATATACCTAAATAAAATATAGAAATCGAAAAGCTAACAACACTTCATTTTTCTATTAAAATTAATCACGATTATGATTCAAAATTAATTCTAAATACATATGTGAATCGCTGATGACTTATCACTTATTTTAATTACGTCCGATAGACGACGTGATAACACTGTCACAATAGACTTGTCAGGGTTGTTTTATTACGGTCTTTAATGTTTTAATACCCGTGGAGGCTATGGTGATTGCAGATAACGTTTGATGGTATCACTAGCTTCTGCCCGCGACTTCGCCCGCGTGGAATTCGGTTATCGCGTTCCCGCTGGAACTATGCGTTTTTCCGGGATAAAAAGTAGCCTATGTCGTCCTTTCCCGGGACCCCAAATATCTCCATGCCGAATTTCATCTCGATCGGTCCAGCGGTTGAAGCGTGAAGAGGTAACAGACAGACAGAGTTACTTTCGCATTTATAATATTAATATGGATTCGGTTTACTAGGACATGCATAAAAAATTCATAATGCAAATATCGCTTAGCAGTGACCATCTATTAAGTAATACCCCCAAACCCACAATCTACGCCTACCTACCTACTATTTGCGTCCCACTGCTGGGAACAGGCCTCACCTCATCACGAGAAGGTTTGGGCTATAGTCCCCACGCGGGCCCAGTTGGCGGCTTCGCACACATCTTTGAATTACTTCGCAGATGCGTGCAGGTTTCCTCACGATGCTTTCCTTCACCGAAAAGCTCAGTGGTAAATTCAAATTGAATTTGCACATAAGTAAACTTAGGGTGCGAGCCGGAATCGAACCCCCGACTCTCGGCATGAAAGGCGCTCGGTCGAACTACCTACTATAGGCCACCACGGCTTTACAATCTATTAAAACTACCCAATTTCAGAGCCATTAGTAAGTAGGTATTCAAAATTCTGTATGCTTTTGATGAAAACAAACCAAATATTATATGTATTTGTGCAGCCAGATGATTGAAGGAAAGTCGGAACACCTAAAAACGGTTTTTTTATTTATTATTATTTTATTATTATAAGCAAGCATTTGACCACGATCTCACCTGATGGTAAGTGACCAGTGAGTCACCTGGTGAAGTGATTTAATATTATAAAAGTAGAGTCAACTGAGATGACTAATTTATTTGTCTACTCACGCGCATGTTTCCTCTCCACTAGGGGAGGGCGGGGTTCAAAGTGCCGATTTTACTAAGATGCTAAATAAGATATACACTGTGAAAGTTTTAATAATGCTTTGGAGTTTATCTAATGTAAAATTTAATGTAGTTTTTATAACCGTATGCTTTTTGAAGATGTATCTAAGATTAATTAATTTAGAGGCTATATTAAACAAAAAGTCAGAGTGGCACAATTTACCCCATCAAGGGGCGGGTTGTGCCGATGGTGAGGTAAGTTGGGCCGAATGTATTGCTACAAGTAAAAGCCAGTCAGATGTGATTTAAAAATACAAAACTGATTTTATTTAGCAAATAAAGTATATTTTATCAAAAAGTTAACAGTTTATGACTAATATTAGCCTATACATGTTACACATTTGTACATCATAATAAGATCAACAAAATAACTTGTCAATGAAGACAAAACTTTAAAAGTTATAACTTGAAAACACCGGCCAAGTACTAGTGGGACTCACGCACGAAGGGTTCCGTACTATTATCTATAAAAACAGGCCAAGTGCGAGTCGGACTCACGTAATAAGGGTTCCGTACTATAAAAACAGCAAAAAAATCATGTCTGTTTTATGAAAGCCCCCTTAAATATTTTTTTCATTCTGTTTTTTTATTATTGGTTGTTACAGCGGCAACAGATTAATACATAATCTGTGAAATTTTCATTTATCGATCACGGTTCATGAAACACACAGCCTGGTGACAGACAAAAACGACAAAAAACGGCACTTTTCCTATTCTTTGTAAACTCTCATCCTGAAAACAATATAAAAAATAATTATAATTACATGGGGATAGCAGTGCCTTAGACGGCGTTCATTCTGCCGCGGCACAATGAACCCCCGGCTAGAGGCCCTTTTAACCCCGTTAGTAACGTAATAACCTTCAAATGAATTATTAAAAAAGTATTTAACACAGCGTTGTATTACATTAGCTTTACGATTCTTCAATAAATTGTCGAGACTTTATTGAAAACACTCAATACGAAAGCTTTAAAATACAATAAATAGACCAAAAAATACAACCACGAAAATATTTACTTACGTGACATCGGCACGGCACGTGGCAGGGAGCTACTGTTACTGCGGCGCTGACGCAACTAAATTGGCCGCCGATTGTCCGCCTGGGTAAAGCATTTCTCGACGCAATAACAGAATGTATCTATCTTTTTTCTTCTCTGAGTAAATCGCATTGGCACTACCTACCCCCGGCACTTTCAACCCCGCCCTCCCCTACTCAAAGGTTAGCTGGTAGAAATTCCTTACAGGGATAAGCTCGCCTTATAAGCTCGCCTTTGTACATTTGTCCCTTTTCTGTTTTGTGTTTTTTATATCACTGTGTTTTTGTACAATAAAGTGTTACTTACTTACTTATTATACACCCGGAAGAGATACAAAACATCAACGCCCAAAGAGTCTGGAACTTCTTGGACTCAACGGGTATTTCTGATGAACTATAACTATACAAAGGGCCGTCACAATAGATCAGCTATGGTCGAGGTGACACATATCCTCTACAACACCCCTAATAATGATACTTATGACTAAGCATAGATGACCTAAAAGTGATCTTTAAAAGTAAAAGTTCAGTTTTATATTATGATGGAAATGCACATGGAGCCGCTCGATGGAATACGTAGTAGACGTCAGGTCGAGCTGGTGCGGCTCGTCATGCATCCATATATCAGCGGTTGATGTTCACTTGATATGATGTTCACCTACATTCGAACGCATTCACCAATGTCCTAACTCCTTACATTTATTTCCTGTAGCCCACTTGCACCAAGCCGCTAAGCTCGGGTTAGTCTCTAACCCAAGTAATGTTGATACAGCTAAGCCAGAGTTAAGAAGACATATTGTTACATACGTTGACGAAGACCTAAACC
Organism: Aethes cnicana; assembly: GCA_963971205.1. Taxonomy (NCBI): domain Eukaryota; kingdom Metazoa; phylum Arthropoda; class Insecta; order Lepidoptera; family Tortricidae; genus Aethes; species Aethes cnicana. Next base: position 8,643,303 of record OZ020287.1, on the reverse strand, counting down.
GAGCAAAGACTTTTTGAGAATGCTTTTAAAATTTCACATGATGACTGGTTTGAATATGAGTTACAAAGGAAAGGCCGTGACAAACATTTTAGTCTTCATTAATTAAAACCGGCCAAGTGCGTGTCGGGCCACGCGCAAAGAATAGGGTTCCGAAGTTGACGATGCCCACAATACCTTTCTAAGACTTATGTAGCATCTTAGCTAGCCTGTGGTATGACGTGCCCGTCCGACGCCCCTGTCGCTCGAGAAAAATTATTGGTTTTTTAATCGTTTCATAAGTCGACTATGACTCGTAAGTTTGTACAGCCTACTTAGCTGTGATAGTTTTCCTTTCAGCTACGTTATATATGCCATAACCGTGTTTTTTTTCAGGCATCCAAATACCACCATTTAGCTGGCAGGGGGGGGGGGACATGTGACTCTAACAACACCTATTCAACGATATGTCGCACCATGGAGTACGCAAGAAAAAAAATTACATCCCCACTTTACGATATATCTCAAATTATATCGTAAAGTATGTTTTTAAATATATTTCAAACTTTTATTGTACCACTTTGTCAGCGTAACTAATATGTATATTCATGCCAAATTACAGCTTTCTAGAACTAAGCATCTCCGAGCAATAGTGCGGACAGACGGACGGACGGACGGACATGGCGAAACTATAAGGGTTCCTTGTGGACTTCGGAACCCTAAAAATGCTACATATTGAATATCAACCTAACGCTTTGGATATTCTAGTGCCATCTTTCCAGGAGTTTGGATTTTATGTAAGTCGTGACCGGCCTCTCCCGCTTTTGTCAGGCTTTTAGTAAAGAGGGGAAGCTTTAATGTCCGGATTTTTCATTTTAAGGGATGGAAACCCTACCTGCGTTAATAGCGATAAAAATGTACTTAGCAGAACCGCTTCTTGTAATCAGGCAGCACTGCGTACGAAGTATGATCAATCTTTACATCACTGCCTTCATTATTAATAACACATTCGTGTAAATCATTATCAGGACCGGTGACATCAAACCCTTTTCGCAGACCGACGTTATCACAGCTCGCGGTGGCTACCGTAATTCGTCGGCATATTAGATCCATTCTTATCAATAGTCGGTACTCTTTGATCTGTTATCAAATACTTCGCAATCATATCTTTGACTACCTGAGTATTGTGCCTTTATATACAGAGGGTAATGTTTTGATAATGGCACGCAGTGGGTGTGTGCGTGCGTTATCGTATGAATCATGTGGTGGTGTGATTGTCTGGTAATAAATAAGTTGTTGTTGAATTGTGTATTTCCTAGTTATTAGGACTAAGTTATTGTGGTGTTTAACAATACTAATAGTAGTTATGAAAGCAAGAGTGAATTTCGTGTCTTTTTCGTACTCTTTTAATGTGATAGCACCCACCCCACCACCATCTTTTTCATTCTCCGTGTTACCGACTTTCTTCTCTCTACTTGCTATTATACTGGTAACTCTAACACTTACTACACTTTTTTATGCTTCACCTGCATTGATAGCCACGATGTTTAGTGTAAGTAAGTAATATTCTCATTTTCCCGATACATTTTTCAGTGTTTAACATTAAAAAGTGCTAAGTACAACTTAAATAAATTAAAACAATATCTTACTACTACTACAGCCTATTTGCGTCCCACTGCTGGGCACAGGCCTCCTTTCATCACGAGAGGGTTTGGGCTATAGTCCCCACGCGGGCCCAGCCATTTGAAACAATATCTTAATCATATATATAATATGATCAGTCACAGTAGCTTCTACGAAAATATTTGCTGCGCCACATTAATGTTAGATAAGCAGCAATGTTATTTTCCGATCAAAACACTTGATCCGTTTGTTTTTTCCCCTTCAATTTAACGTGTCGTTAGTTATGTCGTTAGTTAGTATACTTTATTTTAAATGTATAGTCGACGTTTTACTAGTTTTTTTATATCAAGACTGTCTTGTCTTTAAAGAGGGTCTCAATCTATACAGGGTATCACGTAAGTCGCGGATAATCCTGCACCGCTAAATAGCCAAGTGTATGACTGTACAAATGTGAGATTTAAGGTCCAGTAATTGAAGACCTTCGCGTGCCACGCCGTTAATTGTAGGAGTTAAGAGATGCTGTTTATTGCAAAATGATCGTCAGTAAAGGCATCAAATCTAATTCACAATTTTTCATTTTTATCAAATTGTTAATTTCAAGGAAATACATTCAAAATTGAATCCAGTTTTTCCCATTTAAGGAAAAACCTCGGCCGCCTACGCGTGTGGCTGCCCAGACCATCCGGCACATGGTTCTGCACTGCCCACTCACTTAATTCTCAGGCCGATTAGAAGATCTTGTAAACCTCACACCATCAGGAGAATCATACCTGAAAGCTGCGAAATTTGAATTTGAATTAACTCCCGTTCGATCAGTATATATAAATAAATAAATAAATATCTTGAGACATTTCACACATATTGACCTAGCCCCAAACTAAGCAAAGCTTGTACTATGGGTGCTAGACAACGATACAAATACTTATATAGAGTAATACATACATATATAAATACCAAACATCCATGACTCGAGTGCAAACTTTCGCGTTCATCACACAAAGTTTGCCCCGAGCGGGACTCGAACCCGCGACCATCGGAACAGAAGGCAGGGTCACTACCAACTGGACCAATCCGGCCGTCAAAATAATAATGATATACGATTAATTAAGTAGGTTAAGTCCGTCCCCTGACACAGCATCGTCAAATTGCTCATTTAAGATTATACTTATCTAAGAAATGTTACTTAAGAGTTAAAAATTTGAAAAAAAACATAATACCTATGTTATATTTGATTTTATCACATTTACAGCTTTCGTTTCGTTCACGAAACTTCGCTCGATGCAATTTAATTCCAAAGTAACCTCTAACTCGGACTCTAATCCAACTTTACTCCACAGTTTATTATATTAAACAGTGTAAAACTAAATATAGGTAACAGAAAAAATATCCATATTATATGCATACATTGACATATTTATAAATGTCCTGTTTTTAGACGGTATTTTTATAGAAATTAAACCCCGTTAAATACTGACTAAATCGGGCGTTCTGTGTGTAGCGCTTTCTCTTTCACTCGTTGCACGAGTGACAGTGACGGCCGAGCTGGGTATAGGCACGGCCTTAATTATTGAGATAAGGTCACTTTCATTGAAGTTGGGAGTCTCATGCAATTTATTTCATTGCTGCACTGTTTCGTCCGCACTTTTTATTTAAATTTGATTTATTATTGCCATATCTACAAAACTGATTTCATTTTCGATTCTCGTCAAAACAGTTTCAATTAGTGCCCAGTTTAAGACTGCTGTTACTACTATATACAATAATAATAATATAGTAATGTCATAAAGTCAAAAGTAAATTGCCCTTTTAGTTTTTTATTTTTATTTTCTTCTTCTATTTAACGATTTTATTTTTTATTTAATTTGTTAAGTTGAAAAGTCAAAACGTGTCAGTCATCGCATGTTGCTCGAAATTTAATATGTATTCTTTTATTTATGTTCTTAGTGAGATATGTTAAGGAAATAACAACAACTATTGTTACTTAGTCAATATTTATATTTATCTATAAGTAATTCCTTGTTAATTTCTGTTTTATCTCCAATAAATAAATAAATAAATAATTATTTAGTGATTTTTGTTTATTTTCATCAATTCATTAAATAACCATGTGTGTGTGTGTTACGTTCCATTAAAAATACTGTTCTAGTAAAACGTTTGTGGTAATTTTACTTTCGATTTCGGTTCGGTTTTACTTAAGCTATTGTTATATATTATCACGTGGAAAATATATGCTACCACACAAGGTTCTTGACCTCCATTACTTTTCTCAAAAACGCAACCCATGTTGGAAGGGTCGCGTGGTAAAATCACATAGATACACTATCAGTACAGTGTTCATGGAAAGGTTACTTAGTTCACAGCACCTTTTCTTATCACCAACTAGAGTTACATATTGGGATAACGATGAATGAAACCCATTGTTCTTTTATCATAAACTTCAGGTATCCAGTCGGCATCACCAAAGGCTCACAGTGGCAAGTAAGGCGCCTTAATGCTATTTGTTCTATTGTAAACAATCATTCAGTATGTTTACAACCTTCGTCGGCTCATTGTATTGTTTTTAGGCGGTACGCTTTATCTACAAGGAAATTGGAGCGACTTGGTACATTTGCAATTTGAGTCAAGAATTCAAGATATGTCTAAGTTTACCTGGCTTAGGAGTTGAGAACCGAGAAGATGAGTTAAATTGTTTCGAAAAAATGAGCTGAGGTAAAGCTGTGTAAATTGTAACGACTATATCATCAAGAGTCCCACTAACTAGGTACCTACCTATAATGTTACACATACTTACTTCCCGCATTCCCTTTAAAAACAGTCATATTCATATTTTTGGATTTACCATATCTTTAAAAATCTAAGAAGTCGAGTTTTACTTCGGCGTTAATTCAGAAAACTCAAATAAAAACGTCACTTTGATAAAAAAAATAGGCGAGCGTGCTAGATATCAAATGCAAATCTTCGCGATGAAACGTCAAACTAACTTACATCACTATGTACCTTAGTGTTATAATTATACAACACTTTGTAATATACGTAAAGCTGCGCAGTGTCAAGTTTGTCGAAAATTGGCTGCTTCGACATTCGGACCGAAGAAAAAGTAAACTGCCTTCATGGACGATGCCTTAGAAAGTAAAAATTGGTTTGCCTAGTAGGTATAGGTAATTTAAAATTATGTTGATGACATCGCTTTACATTTGGCATATATACATTATATGATACTGCTTACCTTTTTAGAAATTAAGGATTTTATTTTCGCTAGGCTTGCGTTTAACTTCAACTTCAAATTAAAAACTAAAAAAAAAATCGAAAAGTTATTTCTGATTTTGAATCTTCAATAATTCTCCTCAATTGGTCATTCTAGTCAGAGTGGACGTATTTTCATTTTTTAATATAAGAAATATAGTCTTTATTTTATTAAATCAAACAGTGTAAAAGTAAAAACCAAATACATATTTTCATTGGGTTTTATTTCTCACGATGATGCACCTCCACTTGTTGGTCTCCATTTTTTCATTACAGAAGTTAAATAGATACTTAATACACGCTACATATTCATAGTCGATAAATACCATATCCATTTTTAGACACAACAGACTGTAATCTTGTTAGACTATGTCTACTACTACAACAGCCTATTTACGGCCCACTGCTGGGCACAGGCCTCCTCTCATCACGAGAGGGTTAGACTATGTCTAACAGACTTTAATTATAAATTGGCCAATTGTCGAAATTATGACACAGAAGTGCTTAGTGGTTGTTCTAGCAAGTTTGGTAGCGGTGTTCATTGCGTAATCGTCGACTAACTGTCCAGCATTCCCTATGAACCACCCAAACTGGCCTCTAACTGTACAGAATTCAACTTATTTAAATCACTCATAAAGACTCGTTTCGATGTCAATTCATGTTACCCTGAGTGGGTTGTATCAGAGTGCAAATGAAGAAGTTTATTAGCAGTGTTAAGGAGAATTTTTATTTTCTTTGTGCTAAGATACTCATATCAGGTTAGAGTTAATCCCTGTTGTATTTCCCTGACTCACCATTATTGCTCTATAGACTAAAGAAACTCGTTGTTAAAAACGTAATTTATCAAAATTCAAACAGTTTTTGACAAGTCACGATTTTTTTAATCGGGTTGCTAATTTGCATCTAAAGAGGATAATGTCATTTAGGACCATTTTAGGGCCCTTTGCTAAATCAGAATTACGTCATGAATATTACCTTTGGAGATTCTTTGATCCATTAAATGGGTTAAGTTTAGATTTGTTTCGCTCGGCAGGGCGCATATTTTTAACAGTGAAATTGAGTCGTTATGATTACAATCATCTGTTGACTGTGATGGTCCCGTATCACTTCTCTTCGGTTATTATTTGAATAAGATACATATTTTCAAAAAGATCAAGTACATATTTTTAATATGTAGTACTTGATCTTTTTGTTTCTTTACATTATGCGGTCTCTAGCTTATACATTTCTAACTTCACTTGTATTTTGATGGAAATTTCAGCTGTATGAGTATCTAAATCATAAAGACTGGAAACTTTTCAATATTTGACCTTCTCCAAGGTTATTACAATTACCTATAGGATGTTTTTATTTCTTGGCATGTATCTTGTTACAATAATAAAATATAGGTACCTAATGGGCGTATAATAAATTTAATACTGTCTATAGCTTTATTTTAATAATCTCGAGACGAAAACATAATCGCTCTTCAAACAACAGTGCCTTTGAAACAGAAGCCGAGTGTAAACAATTTGTTAATGCCACCTCTGCTTTTAATATGATAATATATCCGTTTCGTGTGACACAGTTTAATTGTTTTCTTTTTATAACATTTGAGTTCAGTGAAATAGGTAGGTACGTGTTTAAACTTGACTGGCTTCTAATAAAGTTTCAAGGGATGTTTTCTGTATCATCACTCTTCTTTTGGTGCCACTTAATTATTTTGAGGTTGGCTATCATTATTCGTGCCTTCCTTACATTGCTGGATAGGTATCATAAAATATTTGGCATGCCCTTTTAACAATGAAGATACAGTTTGAATGGTATGGGGAACTGAACTATTACTATCACAGACCGAGAGTATGTATAATGCACACAGGTATTTCTTAACAACTCTGACGAAAAATTCTCTTGCTTAGCGTTAACCTGACCAAGCAACTGCTCAATTTCGGAAATTCCACTCCCATGACAATTGGGTACGGTACGCACATTGCACAAGGTAAGTACTTATTGAGAATTGAAGCGCAAATGTACATAATAAAGATGTCCGTTGGCTTGATTTGCTAACACAATCATTACTTGGCACAACATCTAGACTCAACAAGGTGCCTAGTGGCAACGCGCAGCCGGCACCGACCGACTGAGCAACAGCTTAAACACCAAAAACCCTTTCTAGTAAAATCAACCTTAGTAGAGTTCCACTTAGTGGTATTATTGCGTCGGTTGATACTGAGCTAGGCCGTGTGGTGGTTGGTGCATGGAATGTTTGCGTCGGCGCTTTTGATCGCGCCACAAAAGGTGCCGCGATGGGTCGTGTGTCTCGCCCACCTGACCGATGTTTGCGCTGGGCCATCAAAAACGCTCATGTCGTGGAACATGGTGACATGCGTCCAATATGCGCTGTACGTAGGGTTGACTCCGTTGACTCATTTTAAATCGAGGAGAGAAGTCGCTTTTTTAGGGCATGGTTGGTAAATCCACCTAAGTAGATAATTGGCATCTGCAGCCCATGGACGTAAGGTATCATAGCATTGTGAATGCATTGCCAACCTTGAGGACTAACATTGAAAACCTCTATGGTACTATTATGGCGGAACAATCACTGGATCCCTTACCCCGTAACACATAAAGCGGCTTAGGTAAACATATTCGCTTCCAAAATAGATTTCGTAGAAGTACTAAGTAATTTTGTAAAAATAAATATTTCAATTACTTACCTAGGTACAACCACATGTCACATGTCATTTGCCTGATCAGATTGAATGTTTTTGGAATACTTTTTATCAAAGTGGTCTCTTCGATTCTTTGAATAACTCTGTACGATGCTTACCTACTTGCTCTAGTTAGTAACTATATGAAGATATTATAGGCTTGTTTTACATATAGCACTTTAATAACGGCGTTATTATTCTTTAATTTATTCATTTATTTAGGGTCATCAACATGATTAGGTACTTCACACAAGCTTAGAAATAAAGTGTACATTGTTCGTGAGAGATGCAACACTGTTTAAAGACGGCCACAGCATGCAAAGCAATTTTGATATTTATTCTTATTTTTTATTCTAAACCAAAAGAAGTATTCCTTGTTACATCGTAGGGACATATAATAACATCGCATTTGGTTCTCTGTTCAATTAATGTAGTACAGTACCTAAATCAAAACAACATAATATAATTATTCAAAAGAATTTGTTTTCACAATTAAACTTTTCTGATAGGTACTTAATACTAAATGACATATTAACTATTAATTTGCGGTAATAGCACAACAGGTGTTTTTTAAGCTCTTGATTCCATTTGTTAATGAGGCAAACCTATGATTCATAATTTTGGTGTCAAAAGTATTTGGATCAGTTCCGACACTTGGCAACCCTATTCTACTTAAGTACAAACTTTATCGCATGCCGGGGTCGATAAATGGAAATGACACTGATTGTTAATGCTGAAAGCGGATGGAATACTTTGAAAATTATTAACATTGCCCTTTTCACAAATCCATACTCATATTATAAATGCGAAAGTAACTCTGTCTGTCTGTCTGTTACCTCTTCACGCTTCAACCACTGTACAAATAAAATACCAGCTTTCGCCCGCGACTTCGCCCGTGTGGAATTCGGTTATTGCAACCCCCGGTAACTATGAGTTTTTCCGGGATAAGAAATAGCATATGGCCTTTCCCAGGACTCCAACCAGGTATCTTCATACCAAATTTCATCTAAATCGGCCCAGTGGTTGAAGCGTGAAGAGGTAACAGACAGACAGACAGTGTTACCCTCGCATTTATAATATTAGTTATGGATTTTGCTTGTAGTCACCACGTATAGTAATATAGTTTTTTTATGTGCGAAATTCAATTTGAATTTACCACCGAGCTTTTCGGTGAAGGAAAACATCGTGAGGAACCATCGTGAAGTAATTCAAAGATGTGTGTGAAGTCTCCATTCAGTACGGGGCCGCGTGGAAACTATAGCCCAAACCCTTTCGTGTTGAGAGGAGGCCTGTGCCCAGCAGTGAAACGCAAATGTAGTAGTAGTAGGAGTAGTATACCAACTAATTAATGTCATAAAAAATCCAATAATACATACTTGCATTAAATAAATATCTTGGGACATTTCACACATATTGACCTAGCCCCAAACTAAGCAAAGCTTGTACTATGGATGCTAGACAACGATATAAATACTTGTATAGAGAAATACATACATATATAAATACTAAACATCCATGACTCGAGTACAAACTTTCGTGTTCATCACACAAAGTTTGCCCCGAGCGGGACTCGAACCCGCGACCATCGGAACAGAAGGCAGGGTCACTACCAACTGGACCAATCCGGCCGTCAAAGCCGTGCATTAGATAAGTTTACTAAAGATACGAAAGAAAAGGAAAATAGAGAACGTAAAGCATGGCATGACATAATCACAATGGCAAGCAAGTCACTGACGATGTGAAAAATAAACTACCAACCTAATTCTAGGATGCACTAATCGATTAACAAAAAAAATCATTATGAGGTCAGTCGGAATGTCAGCCAGCTGCAACTTAAGCAGCTCAATATCATATTAATGACCTTTCTGTTTACATGCAATTAACATTTTGGGCAACACCCAAGTCTTTTAAATGCAATTTGCCCAATTGCACTAATTAATTATGTGAAATAAAACCTAAGATTCTCTGTAAAAAAGGGCTAATTAGCACCTAATCATATATCACCTACGTGATTCTAATAATAAATGATTAATTTAAATAAGACGTAAATGTACTAATTCATTAAAATGAAGTTCCTGTCCAAATAAGGGTAATGAATTCCTATCTATGTAGGTATGTTAGGTACCTATCTATGTATATGAAGTTCAACTTATGAAGGACAGTAGTGACAGTAGGTAGGTAGGTAGTAAGTTACAAGAAAGAAAACCAAATCGCACCAAACAAAAGAAAGACTAGCGTCATAATCAAAATACTACTACTACTACTACAGTCTATTTGCGTCCCACTGCTGGGCACAGGACTCCTCTCATCACGAGAGGGTTTGGGCTATAGTATCCACGCGGGCCCAGTGCGGATTAGAGACTTCTCACACATCCTTGAATCACTTCTCAGTAGGTACGTGCAGGTTTCCTTGCGATGTTTTCATTCACCGAAAACCTCAATGGTAAATTCAAATTGAATTTCGCGCATAAGTAAACTTAGAGGTGCGAGCCGGAACCGAACCCCCGACCCTTCTGCATGAGAGGCGGTAGTTCGAACTACTAGATCACAACGGCTATATTAATCAAAATCCTATTTGTTCGCAATTTGCCCAATATTGAGAGTATAAAATCGTTTAGCTACTAGTATACTCACTTCTAAGACGTAGGTGAGTACTTGTAAAACTGAATCCCCCTCAGAAATATAAACCCTACTTGAGTACACTTCAAATTAACTGAAACCCAAACTTTACGCTTACCTACTTGAGCCTTTCATCTATCAACAAGTCGACAGAAACCCGCGCTACCTACTTAGTTCCATCGAGTCCATTCGGTATCCCCTTACAAGAGCCGACATGAGCTTTGTTATGAAACTTAAACAGATTCACTGTACTGAAAGCCAGACTCAACAAATGGACTAAACAAATGATTCAGCTTTCACTATATATCCGGGGCTATAAGATACCTAGCCGCAATAAAAAGTCCCAAAGAGACCGAACAAAGCAAACACGCAATAAAGACTTGCCTACGAAACCAAATTACTAGAGCAATCTCACTTAATAGCTTTACCAAGGGACGCTGTGTCGCCAAAAATTTGCATTAAATCAGCAGTTCAGTTCTAAAATGTCTAGAATCGTTACAGTTTAAAGCGACAAGGGTGTAAGTTTGGTGTTAAAGGGATGGGGATGTGACTTGGTGGAGTTAAGAAGTGTGGTTGTTGGAGCGTTTTGCGATTGTAGCCGATCGATTGTAAAGGCAGTGCTCGGTAGGCTCCGCCTCTTGGGAGGCGCGCGGCTGCCTCGGGAGCCGGCACAGGCGCCGCGCGGCACGTTTGAGCCCCCCTCCCCCCTCCCCTTCCCAAACTCCCCTCGCAAACGACCCGATAACCAACGCACACAGGCTCATAACGCTCCGCGCTCTCACTCAAGCCGGTTGTCAGTCGCAAACCGGTTTAGTGACGCTACAGTGACCAAGTGTTACAGTGCTTGTGTTTGTTGTTTGGACAATTTGTGGAAATGGAAGATAAACCTTACAGTGTGGACAGTTCCGACGATTTCGTTGTTGAAGAAGACGAAGAGCCTATCGAGGAGAATCACAGTGAGTGTTTGATGTTTTTAGTTTAGCGCGTTCAACCTATTCTTAAACTTTTTTTTTGAGTTAGGTATCCTGAATCAAGTCGTTTTTGCACCCTAATTTCCTTTTATTGTAGCTTTGAACCTATTTTATTTTAACCACATTGGTATTCGAAATTTATAGATTAGTGTTCCAATTTTAGGGTTTTTTTTTAACAGTCTCATACAAAAATAGAGGGCCCTTGTGCTAAATACAGTCTTTTCTCCTCAGGTTACCCTCCAGACTTTCCGATCGAAGCCCTGGTGAAGCTCGAGCGTCCGTCGCCTCCTCTGCCGACGCCGCCGCACACGCCCACCGACGACACGCCTCCCGCCGTCGTCATCTCCCGCCACCAGCCCCCCGTGTGGCCACCCTCTCACTACCCCACCTACCCCCGACCAGCTATGCAGCCCTACCCTTACGAAAAACCCCCAGTCCAAAACTACGCGCACCCCGCGATGTCAGCCTACGTCCAAGCTCAAGTCGCCACCCTACCACCTACAGCCCCTTACCACGCAATGCTGGTCAACCAATGGATCAGAAATGCTGCCTTATACCACCACTCTTTAAGATACCCAGGAGCCATGGCCCAGAGAATGCCCGGAAGAAACCCCCCGCCAATGAGAGCGCCTGGTGTTCCCGGCACGCGCCCCAAAAAGCAATTTATCTGCAAATACTGCAACCGCCAGTTCACCAAGTCTTACAACCTGCTCATCCATGAAAGGACTCACACGGACGAAAGGCCCTACTCCTGCGACATCTGCGGAAAGGCTTTCAGAAGACAAGATCACCTCAGAGATCACAGGTAGGTAATTGTAATGCCAACACTAATATTGAGCTACATATGACATTATAATTATAACGTCCCATAATTTCCTTTTCATCATCAATCGCTATCGCTATAACCACTAATTTAACTTAACGTCCTATTCTAATATCAACATCGTGATTTAAGACGCGGTTCAAAAAAGTATTGTTGACGATAAGAAAAAAAATCAAGTTAAAGTGAACCTTTTTGTGAGGTCGCGCCACGGCGGCCGCACGCGTCCCTCGACCGGTTTGGCTCTTTACGATCTCCATATCTGTTTCGCTTCACGAACAAATTACATGTTATATTTCTTCGCTTTTACGAGACCAACTTATTTATTTCCCTCTCAAATTCATTACCCGTCTAATGTGTCCGTAATGTAGAATTACCTCAATTTTCATCCCGATTATACCGTCGACCTATTGAGTCATAACACCTCGAAGAGGTGTTTGTTTACATTAAACTTGTCTATTTGTGAAAAGTGAAAGTTCTTTTAACTTACCTATTTTTTATTATTACAGGTACATTCACTCGAAAGAGAAGCCCTTCAAGTGCAACGAGTGCGGGAAAGGATTCTGCCAGTCGCGTACGCTGGCCGTGCACAAAATTCTTCACATGGAGGAATCCCCTCACAAATGTCCGGTCTGCAGCAAGAGTTTCAACCAAAGATCTAACTTGAAGACCCACCTGTTGACGCACAGCGACGCCAACAAACACCACTTGGAGCACCTGGAGGGTTGCCAGGAAGTCTCCTCGACGAGTCAAGCCGAGAACTCATTACTAGATCTCTCTCAGAAACCATCCCCACCTCTACAATCCTACCAACACCAACCAGAAGTCAGTGCTCAATCTCCCGTTGAGGCGCCAAAGAAGACGCTAGGTTTCTCAATAGAAGATATAATGAAGCGTTAATTCAATATTATTGTATCAGTAGCTTTACTACAAATGTTGTACATTGTTAGTTTCAGATTTTGTATAATATCACTTACGCGTTGATAGTTTAGATATCTCCATCAGATTTTAACATAGTAAGTGATTTAAATTTTGCCAAAGAAATTAAATTCCGACTGATTACTTTCAATTAACATTCTGTAATTAAATAGAACTGATGCTCTATCTTCGCTCCATTGCTGCAAAGACTGAAATTTTGTTTAAGCATGTTATTATTATTGTTATATTTTCTTGGAGGTTTATTTTGTGATAGTCTTCTTAGTAATTAGGTTTAGGTTCAAACTAAAGTTACCGAAAAGTATTACCTTTGTTTTAAGTACTGCATTCTTTGTTCCAAATTATGTGGCTATGATGATTCTGAGCATGTTCAAATTAGTAGTGTATTTGAATTGGAGAGTAGTTTTAACTCGCATTGTACATTCCTGTAAATATGTTTGTAAATTATTTTAAGTCATTAGTTAAGTCGACGAGGCTATCTTAAAGGAAAGATAATTATAAAGAGAAGTACATGACGTTGGAAATTCGTTTCATTGTTTTATTACATCATTCGGACAAATAACGTTACAAAATGAAGTATAAAGGAAACCTTAAGGTACCGATGACGTAAATTGGACCTTTGAACGTTACAGTGGTCAACTCATTCTAGAAGATATTAAAAGCAAGCTGTACTTATATAGATTGGTTAAATTTTACAAACAACATAAAATATAGAGGCATAATATTACAAACCTTTTTAAGGAAGATAGTTATGTTACGGTCTGTAATCTATTGAATATTTAAGGACTGCGATAATTAAGAACAATCCGTAAAATCAATTGTTCCCAAACCGATACCAGTTTTTCTTTAAATTCTTCCCTGATTTCCTAATCGTCCTAAGAACATCCAGTTGGTTTTTGTTTATCTCAAGTAGGTAGAACAATAAACATCAGCCTCCGCTGTTCAAATCACCAAGTTTATCTAACAGATATTTTTTCACCCGGTAACGATGTTAAAATTAATCTACCTATACCTAATTTCAGAAAATGGCACTGGGCTAACCGTAAACGGTACCAACTTTTTTCACTTAATTACGGTAAAAGTAAAAAACAAGTGTGATAGTGAGTTACTAAACCATTAAAGTATGAACTATGGCATTACTCAATATTACAGACAATCAGACAGTTGGCAATACAGAAACAATTATAATTAAGTAATTATATGATTGAATACGTAACAAAATTATCATGAATGAAAATGATTCGACATTTTGTTAGTGGATTAGATTGTAAATAACTGTCACTTTACTCGCCTAATGGTGTAATAGTTATTCATGTTTCAGTGAAATACGTTATACATATTTCTTAACTCTGACTGAGGTCTCTGGTTTAATATTCGGTGACTATGTTTTAGTAGGTATTAACCATATTTCCAGAATACTTAAAGTGTAACTAAATGCATAACGTACCCACTTATGACAGTATTCAAAACCTCTTTCATTAAAACTTATAAAAATAATTCTCAATAAACATTGCAAACTAAAATACATATTTAAACAGAAACCAATTTCATTTCAAATAATAAAGTTCTTAAACAGATACGAATACGACATTTATTTCCAACGGGCCGTAATAGTCCAAGTATTATTACAGATTACACTTAATTTGGGTTTCGAAGTTATTAAATTCTCCTACGCATAGAGGCGCCATCTAGTTAAAAGCGCCCAAACTGCGAGATGTCATTTGTCGCGTCGCGACTCGCGATGTCGCTACGGGTATCGTTACTGGCTTTCAATATGGATTCTATTCGTTTATAGTCTGTTTGCTTCGGTCAAAGACAACGCGTTTGACTCTATTTTCAATGAAGGTAGAGTGTAGTGTATATTTAAGGTAAATGTTTTGATATCTTCCGATATTTTTATATGTGAGAACTAATAGTTGGCCGGTGAATTCCGTATGACCATGGAAAATTCCTACACAATTTATTTTCTTTCTAAAACTTTCCTGAATCAAAGAGAATAAAATTAAAAAACAGCCAAATCGGTCCAGCAGTACTCGAGTGTTAGCAACACACGGCAATTATTTTTCATTTATTTTGAGGATTAATGAACCTATGTAATGGAAGGTAAAGATTAAATTAAATTAAATTCAAATTGTTTACCTACAAATTCATACAAAATCACTATCTTCATCTAACATACCTATACAATAGGTATGTGATTGAACATAATGTTTCTACCATCTTTTGTTTGGCAAAATTGGTTGATTTGAAATTTTCCTAATTCTAACGCCTAATTTGGCATTTAGATACCTATATGTAAATTTAACATTTCTCAAATCCGTTGAACGTCAACGAATCGTTTTATTTTATTTTATTCAATAGAATTGGTAAAAACAATCTAAAACGGTTTTTTTTTTCAAATGTTTTGAAGCTCTTCGTGTGAATCGATTAGAATGCCTTCAAATTAATCGCACAAGCCTAATTTAGTCGTCTTAGATTGATGAGTGAAGCCGATCCGCAATTTGCCAGTCAATGAGAGCAATCTCTGATTGAGGCCTAATCTGTTCAAATTGGTCGAATTGGCGAATGGGAACCCTTTCCCATGACTATTTCGAGTTATTTAAAAATACTTTGCAGTAAGGACGAGAACCGATTTGTTAGTTTCCTTTCACTGCAACTTAGGTACTAATACAATGGAAGTTAATTTTCAATTCCGTATTTGTTATTTATATTTAACAAGCCTTTAGTAAATTTAGCAAAATATACCTAACTTCTAAATATTTTTTTGTAAATATTAGCAAGTCAGCTTACACAAATAGAAGTGATCGGTTCCAGACAATTTTTATGAGGTAATGAGGTATCGTTATCGGATTCTGTCGAGCAAATCAATGTATACTCGTAAATTGCATTATTACTTATGGCTGTTCCGATTTCAACTGACACCATATAGAGCAACTAGATTCAAAGTCAACGGTATACAAAACCCCCAAAACTTTTTAATTTAATTATTTAATTTTAGACAGGCAGCAATTCGCTGATGCGTCTAAATCATATTTTCACTGTTAGAGTTCATGTTAGTAAGAGAGTTTATCTCGTCTGTTTTTGAACTGGTTAACTTTATCCAACTTCTTATAAAAACCCACGACTTCTCTGGCCGCACCTTAAAGCCTTTGTTATTTTGCTTCAATTAAAAGCAATTCAGTAAGAATTATAGTTGAATTTGGAGTCAGACCCATATTTCATGTGATTTACCTTGTCAGTGCAACTGACTGACGCATGATATACAGCGGCGGTGGAACTGATTTATCGAACCAAATTCAGGCAGTTCTATTCAATTATGGGGTAATCGATTTTCAATTTACGGTAGCTAGGAATTTTACACTACCTAGATCATGAAGTGATTGGTTATTGATCTAGAAAATGATTCGGTTGATGCTTTGTGTGTGTATTTAATATGGTATCGATGAAAATAAAATGGTTCATGTCAGTTAATATAGCGAAATTGCAAATGCAAAGTTTCGGATGGGTAGACAAAATCTATACGAAGAAGATTCATAAAGATTCCATGACGTAATCATTTCACTCCTCAGACTCCACCTTGTTGGAGGCGTACAGCTCGTCTTCCGGTACTTCCTTTGACTTCCTTTAATAATACATAAACGTCTCCAAAGTCTTGGTCTAATCGCTAGCCTTGGAATAGCCTTTATACTTTGTTTGACATTACCTACAGTGTAAACTGCATCGGTAGGAAGTATTGTGTGTCTGTCAGTCGGCTCGAATAGTTTACTTAATCATTTCTATCTCCACATGAAATGTATTTGACCATTCTGTGTATCAATCCTTATATGAATATAGGCCTAATAAAATATAAATAAACATTTTTATCCGACCATTATAAAGCACAATTTTCGTTCGTTACCTAACCATAAATTAGCTATCGTGTCGAATTTTGCATTTCATCGCCCGATGGGAGCGTCGTGCTCTAATTGGCTCAAAATAAGTATTATATTCGATGATTTGGGTAAACTGACAGCTGTCAGTCAGCGTTGCGTGTGCGTGCCGCCAGGTGGCGCGTGCTTCGGGAAAATACAAAAAAGATCAGTAGGTAAATAATTAAAGATACACAATTGTTTATTAAACGATTCCTGAATTATTGCAGATTACATTGTCATTAATGACATACCTACAGAAATAAAAGTCAATTTCCAAAAAGATTTCATTTATAGATAAGTAATGGCCACAACAACAACAACAATAATAGGAAATAATTTTGATGCAATGCAATAAGTATAGATATAAAAGAGAATATACAAAATTTAGTTCTTTGGTTGGATGCGTTACCCAAAAAGCATAGCTTAGAGCTAGACCATAAATCTCCTTCAGAACATAAGACAATCATTATCTAAATTGTAATAAATCTTTATATAATTCCCCAATTTTTTGTGTGCTACTTCAGGTGGTGGTTACGACGGCCTCAGGGCGAAGTTTCATTATGGTACATTTTTATTGTTATGTCAAAAGTATCATGGCGGATTATTTTCCATGCGTGCCAGTAATGAACTAATGACTATGACCCAAGTAGCAGTAGCTATTACAGCTGATCTTTTTTGCCCTTGGGGTTAAAATGTTGTAGCATATAGCACGGAACTTGGTGATTATGAGGACAACGGTATCGTTTATTACGATTGTATATCTTAACACGAAAAATTGGTAACTGTAAACAGATTGAACCAAACCAAATCCTATGCAGTATGATAAACATTCAAGTTTTTCTAACTTCCTCCTTATGATGTGGAACCGTTTGCCCCCGTATAGTTAGGTAGTATAAAAAAACTCAGACTCTACCTTCTAAAATCCAATTCTCCTTTCCCCTTTGATTTCACCATATTATGAGCATGGCATACGTAAATAATTAAACTAATTATTCAACATGATTCATCTTAATAAAGGTATCGTAATGATGTACCTACTTACTTGTTTGTTTTGTCGACTGACATTTCGAATTTTATTACACGTAGGTAATCTGTACCGTAATTGAGAAGAGAAACTATTTCCTTATTTACTTGTCTTTCCCAGAGAATCTGTTCCGGCATACAGTAATAAATTATTTGATGATCTTGCTGATGGTGATGTTAGTTCATTGAATGTGTACACTTTTAGACTTTATTACAATGAAGCACAGTTCAAAAAACCTTATGTAATACATTGGGGATCTCGACTGTATAAAATAGCAATTTGTATTTTAGTATGTGTTTAAATTTACCACTGAGGTTTTCGGTGACGGAATATATCGTGAGTACGTACCCACCTACTGCACGTATCTACAAAGCAATTCAGGGATTTCTCTTTAATCCCCAATCTACTGTAATCTCACGTGGGGCTGGACTGTGTCCAGACATTCGGGGAGTACCCAGCCCAACAGTGAGAGGCAATCAGCTGTTTTTATTTAGAACCAGTGCGAAAGCATGAATGGTACCTATTTAAACAGTAGTATAGCTAGCTAGTCGTATACCTACTCCAAAAAAAACCGAGTAAGTAGAGTACACAAAAAACGAAATTTAATTTCCTTCGAAAGTTTTGAAGGCGGCAAAGGGCCGTCTCAAGTTAAACACAGCTTTGACCAGAACAAGCAACACACGTATAACCGCTGTCAAACACATGTCAAAGTTTGACAAGCGGGCGGTCAAAATGTGTACTTCCTCGTACGGTTAACTATGCACGTGTGAGACGTCGGGCTCCTCGATTATAGCTTTTATGATTATTATGAAAGAGGTGCCAAGTAGTTTATTGGGTGATTAAGATAATGTGGTGGATAACGGTGCAATGCTGACATCGGAACGTGTTGGGAAGATTGAAGTAAGGTTAAATTAGAGAGAAGTATACTAGAGGCGAGGTAGAAAGAGCGTCGTGTCGCGGCATTCTGTTCAAGATCTATTAATTTAAAAAACTATTTCGAATAACTTGCATCTTTTGCAAAAATCCATACCCATCCCCTTGATTAAGTATTAACTTAATATTATAAATGTGAAAATAGATAACTCTGTCTGTGTTTCGGTCTGTCTGTGTGTCAGTGTGTTCTCTTCATGCTTAAACCGCTGTTCCGATTCAGATGAAAGTTGGTATCAAGCTATAGAGTCCCGGAGAAAAACATAGGCTACTTTTTATCCCGGAAAGAGCATAGTTCCCGCAGGAACGCTACAACCGAATTCCACGCTGCCGCTGTCGCGGATAAAAGCTAGTAAGTACCCTCCATTAACAAAAAAAGTTCAAACCTCGTTGAGTGGCTAGGCTGGCTAATTTAAGTTCTAACTAGCTTTTTCCCGCTACTTCATCTGCGTGGAATTCGGTTATAGCGTTTCTGTGGAAACTGCGTTTTTCCGGGACAAAAAGTAGCCTATATTTTGACCCGTGTTATAATTTACCCTGATACCAAATTTTGTGGCAAACCGACTATAGTAGTTCTCGAGTTCAACCCAGACATATGTCCGGGTTGAACGAGTCTCGAAACTTCTACAGACTATTATTATTATATAGATATAGATTAGATACGTAATACTACGTATACAAAATACATTGCAGAAAAAAGGAGTTCGAAAGCCGTCGAAAATTGAGATTAGATAGATAGATTTATATGTGGATGATGATTTGGAAATTTAGAAATGACTTCTGCCATTAAAGTTGGCTATTAAAAAATTCAGTATACGATTGAAATAATCACTTTTTAACCCTACCGACATCTAGTAGAGACAGCTAAATTACACTAGAGATTAAACAATTAGAATAAAATTATAAAAGTCTCACTAATTATTGGATGCCGTAAAACCGTTTGATGAAATTATAGGTGTATTTTATCTATTATTAACATGAAATAGTAACTAATAATTAAATACCTACGATTTGAAGGACAGGGGTACAAGTGCAATCTCTCAATCAAAACTAAATCCTTCTCAGTAAAACCAGGTAAATCCAAAAAAGGGGAATCGAAGTTAGAGTTTAGACGTATAATTATAAAAGATCAAAATGTTCGCGGTGTTATATTACCGGTTATTAAATGTAGGTTTTAGAGCAAATGCGGTTATAATCGTCCTTGAATGATACGGGAATAGATGTGGGTAATTTTGTGACTTTTTGCTTCAGGGTTGCCACATGTTTTGGTTTTGGGCGTTGTATTGTACCGCAAATCGCGTGCGTGTAAAAGCGTGCAACCTCGCATTTTGGAAAAAAAACCTATTGGTAAATATTGGTAAATGGCATACCAAGTAAATTGGTGGATGTTGCCCATTTTTGAGCACGCTACCCTGGTCGACACACTCTCGATCTTCACCACGTTGTCTACGAGGGACTTGTGGTACGTCACAATCACAAAGCTCGACCGGAAAAAGAGAGATTGTTCTGTCTAGTTTTGTCGTTTTCCCTAGAGCTAGCCCATACTTTTAGATTTTTACCATATTTTTAGGGTCAAATGCAAGCTTATTCGTAATAATTTAAAAAAAAAGCTCTGTGCAATAGTGGAAGGCCTTCGACTGAAATGATTAAAAGTAACTAATGTGGCGGCAATAAGATTTCAAAGATCTTAAGGTACAATTTGAAATTATCAATCGTCTTTTTTTTCATTTTTTATTCATACTTAAAGGGGATAATTAGCCGACTGGGTACTGGATGAATGAATACATGCATGTGCGTGCAATCGAGAGCCCTATTCACTAGATTCTAGAAGATCCTTAGATCATAGCGCAACGGAAACACATCATGAGGAAAATTACTTATTCCGTATCTTGCACGCTTATTCACGAGTAGGACTTAGATAGTAATGCATGTTGCGTTGTAAACCTATTTACGTCAAACTGCTGCGCACAGGCCTCCACTAATCACGACAGGACTATAAAAAAAAAAAAAAACATTTATTGCCACACACCACGATAGAGAAAAAAAAATACAAAAAAATACACCACGCATTTAGGTTTAGGAAAACTTTACAGGTTTCTTAAATTAAACAAAATTACTTAAATATCCCCCCTCCACGCTGGCCTAGTGCAGATTGGGGACTTCAGACACATCAAAATTAGAGGTGCGAGCCGGAATCGAACCCCCGACCCTCTGCATGCCAGGCTAAGATCGATCCACGACGCCACCACGGCTTCTCCAGCCAGGCAGTTCCTGGCAACACCATCCTATAATTACCCTGGTAACCCCGGTCATTATTGCTTGGTTTTGCGGTTGGTAGTCCGAACGTGCCTTCCGTCATGTACTCTGTCATTTTACTGTCATTTTGCCATTCATGGGTCTAATGGGGACAATAGGGTCGAATTCATTTCAGTAATAAATAGACACTGCCAATTTTGTGTCATTAAAAACGGTGAGAATGACTGATTTATGGTTTAGATGTTGTATGGAATTTTTATGACAAATTAGAATGTTTAAAAGGCAATTCGGATAATTTTACGACGGTAGAATAAAATTTTAGAGGTATTATTTAAGTGGTTAGATTTAGAAAAGATACTCGTAGGTTTTGGCGGAAACGTCTATAACGTAACTGTCTATGGTGATTGACCCATTCTGCAACGAAGACAATAAAATCTCTTCAGTCAACCAAGATTAGAAATCACCTGCGACACAAATGAGAAAATAACTTGTATTTTTTTGCACCTGTAGAAACCAACATTTAAACTTGAAAAAATCATTACCTAATGGAAGTGGAAAACAACGAATTACTTAGATCTTACATCTATCAAAAATCTTGTGGATATGTATTTGATCTTTTTCCTGAAATCAGACTGATGTTTTTAAAATTCGTAATTAAATAAAACTCTGTTCCATTTTTTCTCAAGTTTCTCAATGACGTCTTTCGCTTGAGCCGTAAAATATCGGACGAAGTAAAAAGGAAACAAAGTTACTAAATAAAACAATTTCCGCAACTACATTTCTAACCCCGGTTCCCGGTAACCAGTGACTAATTTATAGGCGCCACCGCTCAGACAGACACCGCAAACTAATCCTGCACCCGATCATTATACCTTCATTTTTCGAAACGGCTAACATAGAAAAAAACATGAAAATAAAATAGGGCCAACATTTGTAGGTAAATTAGAGCAGCCTCAGCGAGGCGTTGATAATTATCAAAGACATCGTGTGACTGTGAAATCATTGAATTTTTGAAGATTAAAATCATTAATTATGCTTGCATTATGCACCATTTAGGCCTAGGTAAAACTGAAGGGGCCATCTTGGTAGATTTGCCTACAACTAACCTTCCCTACTAATCAAAATCAATAAGTAAATAATTAAGTATCTAACTACTCACTCACATACCATCTTTCTGCTGAGCTTGGCTGTCTTGTTTTCGGCAATGAGCTAGCAAGCACTCGTAGATTCATTTAATTTTCCAACGTTTAACTAGGTACCCTGCTAATTTGCAGAAAATGAAAGAAATTAAATTTGAATTCTATTTCTCAATCGGCATTTTATTTAATAACTAGCTTTTTGCCCGCGACTTCGTCCGAGTGGAATTCGGTTATAGCGTTCCCGCGGGATCTAAGCGTTCTTCCGGGATAAACACTGAACCCCTGTAAACCGAACTTTTTCCTGCCCTGGGACTCGATTGTGCGTGCCACTCATATTGAACTCGTATTGAAAAACTACTGGTCATAATAAGCATCGCAAACGGATGGCCAACTACAAGGCCGCTGCGGGTCAGCTAAGTACGCGCTGAATTCATTTTCTTTTCGATAACTCCTAAGATATTCATTTAAATTGCATGGTGTAAATAGCAATCATAAAGTGCAAGAAATGCTTAATCCTATTTCATTTTGATGAAGGGAGGCCTGTGCCCTCTAAATTGCTTTCCAAATAACACATTATGTGGGACCATTTTTATATGGGAATAATTCCTAGAGCCCTGTTAGAGCTCATTTATGTCATAAAAGAAACCTTTTTTTCCAAATTTCATGTTTCTAGGCCCAGTGGTTTAGAAGTTACATACAAACATTCAACCCCGTTTTTACCCCTTTAGATGAGAAATTTCCAAAAATCCTTTATCAATGCTCACTAACGTTACAAAAGCACCTACCTGCCAAGTTCTATATTTTTAAGCCTAGCGGTTTAGAAGTTTCATACAAACTTTTAATCCCCTTTTTACCCCTCTAAAGGGGGAATTTACAAAAAATCTTTATTAATGCTCAATTACGTTATAAAAGGGACCTCCCTAATTACGCTTACTTACGTTATAAAAAGAACCTCCCTGCCAAATTTCATGTTTCTAGGTCTAGCGGTTTAGAAGTTTCATACAAACTTTCCAAAAATCCTCTCTTAGTGCTCCCCTACGTTCCCTAAGGAACCTGCGTGCCAAATTTCAGTTCTCTACGACCAGTAGTTTCGGCTCTGCGTTGATCGATCAGTCAGTCAGTCAGTCAGTAGTCAGGCAGTTTCTTGTTTTATATATATAGATTGCTAACTGCGCCAGTAGGTACTCAAAAACACTGTAATAATAAAGAAATGCTTTTGAATGGAAAACCATGTATAGGACTTAAAAAATACCTTGAAAAAGAAATAGAAAGAACCTTCTAAGTATCTTGATTTGAAAATAGAATTTTAGTCTTAAAATAAAGCGAGGATTCAAGGAGCTCTAACAGTTTCATAATGGAAACTCATATTATAAAACCTTATCGACAAAATCTTTTCCATAACCGTTACTAAAGTTTGTGTAGTTTATTTATTTTTATCATTTTTAAATCAATGGTAACTCTGTATTTCTTTACTCTTTGATCAAATGGAAGGTGTTTAGTTTACGTTCGACATGTCAAAAATTATGGCGTTTCTTATTTGCAGGATACGGCATTACTATAATTAGAACGAGAGCGATTTTTTGGAGTCATCTTATGAAATTAACTTTTAAAATACGGTTGCAAATATTATTGCAAATTGCAATGTATTTTATGGCGCAAAAAATTGACTTTTGGAATAAAGGCGCGGAATAGGTCGGCACCTACACTTCGTTTATATTCTTCATATTATTATTATGATGAAAGTTTAATTCATATATCTTGAGAAAAATATAATTAACTAGTTTTCCCGCAACTTCGTAAGGCGCAGAAATATAACATGTTATATCCCGTTTTTTCCCATTCCCGCGTGGAAATTTCTCTATTAGTGCTCCCCTACGTTCCAAAAAGAACCTGCATGCCAAATTTAAGCTCTCTACGAGCAGTAATTTCGGCTCTGCGTTGATCTATCAGGCAGTCAGTCAGTCAGTTTCTTGTTTTACAGTTCTACATATAGCTACGTATAAGTATCTATTTGAAAAATAACGATTTTGATGCAATAGTTTGACAGACCAAGTTTATTTTTAGATTTATCTCTGTCCCGAATAGGATAATAATAACCATTGAAATATAAAAAATGCATGCAAAAAATCATAATGATTTGATCTCAAAATTCATTTCCGCCATCTTCCGCAATTGACGGCTCACGTCACGCATGACCGTTAGACAGTACTATGGAGGGTTGAAGTAAAGTATATACATATAGACAATTTTTCGAAAAGTTTATATTATATGTTCAGTATCGTTTATATAGTCCCCTCGACTTGACAGTTTCTTTTAATTTTCAAGTTTCAGACGCGACTTCTTCTACAGACTTGATATTAGTACTTATAGATAGATGTTAAAGTAACTCTATCTGTATGTTACCTTTTCACGCCTAAATCTGCAGAACCAATTTAGATAAAATTTCCTATAATATAAAGGAGCGCAATCTTTATAGTTCCAAAAGTGGACACTAAATCGGTGCGCTGCGGTCGCCACTCCAGTCAAGCCACCTAGGCGGATAGTATGCAGTAGCGCCTTCAGATGGCGCTGCTGAGGCGAAAACGGTTGTGAGGAGAGTGTGTTTTGTTTTGTATCAAATCCGCTGGACACGTTCTCAACTGTTTCGCCATATAAGATTGCGCTCCTTGCCAAGACACATTCCACACTCCATAGGCAGTACGAAAGTCCACCGGGTCAGCTCATTGTCCTATAAAGAAATAGGTAAGTATATAGGAGTAAAAGCCGCCCTGAGTCTCATGATGCCACATGCTAAAGACGCCTTTTATGACTCACGATTTTGACATAAACCACAGCAGTCGATAGCAATTAAAATCCTGAACTTCACGTATGCGTATGAGTTGCAGCTATCTTCAAGGTATAAATAAATTAATGTGATAGATAAAGTGTCCTGATTGCGGCCATAGGTGGTCTTAACTACCGTAAACGGTTGTTTCTTCTACGATAACGTCAAATGGGAATGCCACGTGCTCGATTTTAAAGATAAACACGTAAACTATTTACCCTAGTCTTGTTTACTTTTGCTGCTTGATTTGAGGTGTACATTTTTAATATGTATCTGGGTAATATGACATACCTATAAAATATACCTACCAACAACTGAGCTTATGAGGGTATCGAAAAATAACATATAAAAACAATTATACCTAGCATGAACTAAAAGGGTTTTATTATCAAGTACCTAAGCATCGCAAGAAATTGAAATTTTTAAACCAATCCATGCAAAATAAGTCAATAACATTGAATTTACAACTATCAAGAAAAATATTAACAAAAAGTATCCAATATAGATAAAGTATCCAAATTTTCTGGCACACAGGCAATCCATCTTAGGCCTCAAGGTAGGCAACACATTCGAGATATTATGGTTTCTTAATGGGGATCATAGGATTTCGGTGTCCATGGGCCGCAGTGACAACTTACTATCAGGTGGGCTGTGCGCTCCTTTGCCTATACCATTGGTATAAAAAAATAGATACTACTCAATAATTATTTGCATAAGTCGATGCATGAAATCTGATCCTAGATTGTCCGACCCAAAAACGAAGAAACCCAAAACCACCTGCAACAGTAACACCCAAAACATTAAGTCGAAGGTCCCGCACGACTCTGCCCCGAGCCAAGATGCTTATTAGGGATGTGCCACGCACCTGTGTGAATATTTTCATAATCCCCTAATTAGAGGTTCGCATCTTCCCAAAGCCGCAAACGGTTGGGGCCCACTGAGGAGGCCATAAATTGTTCGACATTTGACCCCGCCGACTAACTTTTTTGGGGAATTTGCCCTCCGGCCAGTAAGAAAGTGCACAGAGTAGAGAAAGATTATGATCACGTTGCTGCATTGTGGTCAGATACAGCTCATACAGCAATATCGTCAGGGATTTGTAAGTTTAGATTACAAGTCGAGTGCCATAGAGAAAATAGCACAACGTATTCAATGAAAGATTTAAACCCACAATAAGTAGTATAGAAGTAATAGAAAGTTAACATTAAACATAATCACTAAAAGATCGTCATGTTTCAATAAAAAGTCCTAGTTTAAATAAAAAAAATTGACAATAAGTAAATAGCAAATCACTAAATCTCTGTACGTACTGCTCTGTGTTACTAATGTTATATATATTTATCACGACGATCGTCAACCGACATCTTGCCCCAGGGCGCTCCGCCTTGGCTGAGCCTTTCCCACGTGCACCGAATGCTTGAATTGCGTGCGACCTCTTCGACTAACCATGCATGTTCGTACAAACCACGCT
The DNA here is from genome assembly GCA_963971205.1 of Aethes cnicana. Lineage (NCBI taxonomy): Eukaryota > Metazoa > Arthropoda > Insecta > Lepidoptera > Tortricidae > Aethes > Aethes cnicana. The sequence continues at coordinate 8,616,870 of OZ020287.1, read as the reverse complement.
TAATCATCAAAACATGCCATACACAAAAACGATTGCTTCGTCTACAGCTTCTAAACTGCCAGTATCATCAACGTTATTTCCTCTTACACGTTACTCTGTAACTTCATTTTCAATTTTGTAGCCGTAGTCTGTGGCGGCACATACGGACGCCATTGCTGCTGCAGTGGATCTACTGTTTGCTTGAGGCTAGAGATCTGGGTTCTCACCTTTAACTTCTTTTACGACCGTGGGATTTTGACCAACATGTGGTTCGGAGATTTCATTAATGATAAGTGAAACTTTTGTAGTATAATGTTTAGATTTTGTTTGGATTATTTGGAAATTGAGAATTATTATTAAGTAGTACCTACCCTTTTGCCATTGCTTTTGCTATAACTGAATTAGTAGGTATTGTTAAGGAGCTTATAATAAGACACTATGGGGATCAAAGTAATTCACTAATCTTCGAATAATTCTACGGTGAAGGGTAAGCAGTATTAAAGGATTAAGTAGATATCCCAGCTTTCTCAGATTCCCGACTATAAAATGGTAAACGTTCATAATTTGAGCCCGTGCCCGCCGAGGTAATAACGATACTAAACCACGGAGGTGATTACAAGCGTTTACAGAATTATTCGGTAATCGATCGGGCATGCTATTGGGAATAAAATGTAAGGAATTCAGGAACGTACGATTTTTGAACTTAAGTATTGTATTTACCTGAGTTATTTTAATGTAGGACGTTGAAAATTCCAATGGGTTATTGGACACGTTGCGTAATTTAGGGAAACGTTAATTTCATATTGATATTTTTGTACGTATTTCAGTTGTATTATTCTATACATTTTATATCACCTTTTAGTTTAGTGCTTTTTTGGATTCCCAGTGGATACAGAGCAGAGTTTCCTGTTAACCAAAAGTTCCCACTTGATTAAAAGCCCTTCATAGAATCGCGACGACGGTTACCACCCTCAAACAGCCTTTCGATTAACTCGATTGGTTACGGCCTACCGCCAATTAGGTCAATTTTTCGGCTAGCTCAAAGGGCCCGTGTTGTCCTAAAGATCATTGGTTGGTAATTAAAACAAATAGGGTCCAAAAGAGCCCGCCAGAGGCGCCACGGGGCGGGCCCCGGCGCGCGTCTCGCCGTCGCCAGGGGCGCGCAACCCCCTCATTATAAACTTAATCTAATTATTGAATTCGTACAATGTAGTGTTTACATTTTTTTTTCTAATTTTCCCCACTATACTTAAGAATGGATGCGTAAGCGCTAAATAGCACGTTTAGAGCCATATATCATACGTTCCCGAGTCACTGTAGCGCCGGCGGCTGTTCTCACGCTGTACCTTGCGGGTTTTTTAGGGCTCCGAATTTAGGCTTTTGGGACATTAAGGCGGTCTCATCAGCGTTATTATAAGGCATCGTTTACGGTTTCGCCTCTTGATGATTGTCACGACCTTGTTTCATTATACAGCGGCCCGGACGTTTTGTTGTGATGCGCTTTTAAACAAACTACAATATAATTATATATTAGCGTGATAATGCATTATTCACATTTAGGCCATTTCAAAGAACATGTACTTAAAGATTTTGGGATTAAAATTAAGTTTCTATTTTATTTTCTATCATATTCTTTGCACGAAAATATTCTCCGGGTATTCAGTTAAGTACCTCTAACTGTTCAAGAAATATGGGCTTACTTTTCTATTTCCCACTCATCAATATAATTTAAAATTACGAACACCTTATTATTGACAACTCATTTAAAAATAGCTCAAACGCGCGGGATAGGCAGTCGCCCCCGGCGTCGGCTATCTCCGGCAGAGTTCGGCAGAGGTCGGCTGAGATCGCCATGCATCATGGCCGGTAACGACCTTTATGCAAAACACTTGAGTTGCTTTGACGTATATTTACTACTCATACAACAGATTTGTATTATGTGTTCAGGTTTTATTCAGGGTAAGTAATTAGGTACATTAAGTAGGTACCAATTTTGTTTATCCGTGTTTAAGAAAAAAATGTATGATCCTTTATAGTGCTCTCTTACATTCCCCAAGGAACCGAACATGCTAAGCTAAATTTCAGTTTCCAGGACCTGTAAGTAGTTTCGCCTGTGCATTGTGTGCCAGTCACTAACGGATTTTTTAATATAGATATAATATCCAACGTTTTTTTTTAAAATCAGATCTGATTTTGGAAGCCACGACCGCGCTACCTGCCCCGAGACCATTTTTCAGCGCTACGTATGTGCATTTAACGAACAACACAAAATCAAGCGACAAACGTCTCACAAAAACTTTCAAAATTTGTATTCTGAAAAATATCAAAATGAGAACATGAACTTTTCAAATAAAGAATGAAGACGCGGGGCGTGCGCTCATGAACGGTCATTTGGTGAGATATTTACAGAGCAATTACGTTATGGTATACCATATTTATTAGCGGCCAGTGACTTGATTCATTGTGCCCGGTGCGTTGTTAGTGTCAAACTGACAGTTTATTCCAGAGTTCGATAATATGAGCGTTATTAGTGATTTTAATAGGAGTGTTGTCACTAGTGTTAATAATATGATGTTTATGATCATTGCAATCTTTTATGCTTTTAAAGAGTGCATACTATAGTTACGATCATATTGAAATTTCACATTTATCTTTCACATTCCTTATTCTTTCATATATTTATCTAATCCAATCTCGAAAGTTAATAAATAGCTTTTTAAAGAGTTGCCTATTTTTTAACAACTTGAAAATGCCTTGTAATTATAAATATTTTTGCAGAATCATGTACAAGTTATGCAATCAGAAGCTCAAATCTTCGACAGCCAAGGCTTAAGCGTTCTATAAGCGCGCATAGATACATATCTATTCCCTTCCACCCTCCAACAAAGTCTGAGCCTACGAGTCTAAAGAATTCCAGCATAGATCTAGATCACGGCTAGATAGGGCAGCTCCCGTCACAGCGGCTAGGCGCGGTAACGAGGGGAAGTGGGCTACATTTCACGACGAGGTACGCCCCCGCTCGCGATCTGATAACTTGACGTATCTAGCTCGTACTACATTTAAATACAATAGGCGGTGAGGAAATTTTAGTTGCGGAATAGGAAAATCTTTTTACGAATCGAACTGAAAGGCGGCCATAGTAGCCAAGTAGGTACTTTTTAAACACTTATAAAAAGCTTCGATGTTCCAAAGTTCTTTTTGTTCCAAAGTGATCCAATGCTAATAAGCCTTAGTTTTGTTAAAGTACTAATCGGTTATCGCATTTTCACGGGAACGATGAGCTTTCTTGAATCTGAAATTTCGTCCGTAGTCACATTAGTTCTCTGTCCGTGAATAACATGAAAGAGCCAATAAGCATCTGTCCATTCAGACGTAGGTACTTTCACGTTTAACATTATTATGTTTATGGTAACATCACGATTGGTTAGTATAATGTCTAGCTAATAATGGCGCTGACAAGACCTAAATTGACTTTATTTAAACAGTATTTAAACGAAAACTATTTGATTTTGTAAGGCGAGTAAAATATATGTTAATATTCACTATATGTATACTTTAAAACTTGCTATTTTGTAAAAAGCATTTCGTGAAATCGGTTCGATGAAAAAAAAATCGTGAAGTATTAAGTACGTCTTCTAATCCTATTTAAACGGGTCTATAAGTTTTTTTTAACACAGATTTCTACATTTAAATACACTATTCCGTCATACTCAAACCAAAAAATGATAATTTATATTGTTCATTCAATGTGGGATTTTTTTTATCTTCATTTTTTTGATTTTCTGCCTATATCGCCCACTCTCGCTCCCTCCAATGCAAACAGATATTGTCCGCTAAGACAGTTGCCTGCCTCGATTGCTCAAGGTAAGCTCTGATCAGTGTCTTAAACTACAACCAATCGTCTCAATTAAACCAAGCCTTACGAAATCGTTCCGCCTGGGAACCCTCTGGCCGGGAATCGGACCCGGGTCACGTCGACAGTCAAATTACAAGTCGGCAATCATACGTGCCGGATTGACAGCAATTTGCTGTCATGTGAATGTCACTTGGGTTCGAGGAGCGTGAACTCTGCGACGTTTCGGTAATGGACGCGGAAATGACATTTGCGAGATTGGAATGACTCAAATATACTCGTCACAACCTCTTCAAGCAAAACGTTGCGACGATATTTTACCCACATAATCAGCTATCGATTCTAAGCATGTTTTTTAAGTTTTTTTTCGAGTTGCTAATATAAAAAAATAGTATGGGATTGAGGTATCGCTCACACCATCACCATCAATCCCATAGGTATTTTTTTTTACTCATCATCATCATCATCATCATCATCATCAATTCAGCCAAAAGACGTCCACTGCTGGACATAGGCCTCCCCCAAGGCTCGCTACTCAGACCGGTCCTGTGCTACTTGCTTCCATCGCTTTTTATTTTACTAACTCATGTTAAAATACAGAGGTTTACGGGGGCGACAAATAGATCTAGTTAGGGAATTTACCTGGGAAATTAACTTTTCAGCTATTTTCACCCGAGCAAACCTCGGTTGCCCGGTATAAATTACTAGGTGGCATACTTCTCGCTATATGTAACGATAAAGCGTCAACTACATATTCGGAATTATCTCAAATCCTTAATAAGTAATAAAGGAAAAAATCTTAATTAATGCCCTTTGTGTATGTATTTGTTAACAAAATTAATCTGAAAAATACTCGAAAATTCAACTATGAATCGTCAACTTTTGTCTCTACATTATATTTTAGAAAACTTAACTACTAAAGGGTGAGGTGTGTTTCTATAGTTAATCGTCTTTTACAGGAATAATATGGTAAGAAATTAATATATTTATTATTATTATTAAAGTTCATTAATTCTGGATTTCACCACCATCATAGTTTAAATAAGCATATTAGTATAATAAACATACATTTTACCTTCCAATTAATTACATGTACTTCCATTAAGTATTATGTACCTAATCAAATTGAGGGCGTAGCACGGAAGGGCGGGCTCCCTATTCTAAATACGGTAGAAATGCTACGCCGACTTGAATAAATTAACTACATTTACTTTGCCCTCGTTTAACTTGAAATATTGCTAAAGTGTGCTAGAGACCTTCACATTTCAAAACGCTTCAATTTTTTTATTATTATTTAAAAAGCACCACCAACACTCTCAACGCATAGTTGATGGCTGTCTCAGCACGCACACATGTGTTGAGAGTGTTGGTGGTGCTTTTTAAATACATTTCAGCGTTTTTAAATGGAAGGCGCGGGACTTTAGATAGTAGAATCTCTACCTTAGTACCTACCTAAAATTAGAATTATCTATCTTCCTTGGCCTTGTATCGAAACACGTAGGGAACAAAATCATGTGAAAGACGATTCAAATGGAAAAGCTTGTTGAAATTAGAAAAAGTAATAATTATGAAAATGTTTTTTTTTAATTATCGTTTTGTCACTCCATGACAAGTTTTTCCTGATAGTCTCCCTAGAAATTGCTTCAAATTCTTACGTAAATCTATTTAATTTAACAACAATTTAACATCTAGCTTAGAAGTCTGAAAAACAAACTCGAACTTGAAGTCTTGTGGTTGTCAGTACAGCTGAAAATAAGCACAAAAACCAAATCGCTTAAAATCCTCCAAACACATTAAGTCATAGACAAATAATACTTCGTATGGACCCGGCCTAACGTAGATACATGTCATGTTTCCCCACTTCATTGGTGTCCAATCCAAAGTTAAACTTATATCCTGACACTAAAACTGGGTCACATTTTTCCAACAACGAGACGAGTTTTTAGATACTGAGAAACAGTGTCGAAAAAAGTTTTTTTAAAAACGCTTATTGTCACGCACGCTCGGTGATAGAACTTTGGATTGGACACCGTGGAAGTGGGGACATATTACGTGTACGTTAGACCGGGTCTATATTATTTACGTCTATGCATTAAGTCATTTAATTAACATCGATCAAATTATAAAAATTAATTTAATCAGCAATTAAAAATAAAGAACTCGCTGAACACAGCAGCTGTCATTAGTAAACAAATTTCACACATAAATTGCAATTTGTTATCGAAGGAAATTAAATTAAATTCAAGCGATGTTGCTTGAAAAAGACGCAGATCGCGTGTTTGCGGTCACTTAATAATGATTTTGTTTGGCTCTAAAGGATGCTCATGTTGCTTCAAGTCCGCTTGCTATACAAATCTATGCAAATAATATTTTTTTTATTTTATTACAACTTTAATACAATTTTTATGATATGTCAAGATCTGCTTAAATCCCTAATTTACTTCATTTTTAGGGTTCCGAAGTCCACTAGGAACCCTTATAGTTTCGCCATGTCCGTCCGTCCGTCCGTCCGTCCGTCTGTCCGCACTATTGCTCGGAGATGCTTAGTTCTAGAAAGCTGTAATTTGGCATGAATATACATATTAGTTACGCTGACAAAGTGGTACGATAAAATTTTGAAATATATTTTTTTATAGGGTACCTCCCCTACTCGTAAAGTGGGGATGTATTTTTTTTTTCTTGCGTACCTCATAGTGCGGCATATCGTTGAATAGGTCTTAAAAAAATATTGTGGGTTTGTTACAACCATTTTTTGATTAAGTGATGCGTTTGTGAAATATTAAGCTTTAAAGTGCTATTTTTTGTTAGAGTCACGTGTCCCCCCCCCCCCCCCGCCTGCCAGCTAAATGGTAGTATTTGGAAAAAAATCACGGTTATGGCATATATAACGTAGTTGAAAGGAAAACTATCACAGCTAAGTAGGCTGTACAAACTTACGAGTCATAGTCGACCAACTTATGAAATGATTAAAAAAACCAATGATTTTTCTCGAGCGGCAGGCGCGTCGGGCGGGCACGTCATACCACAGGCTAGCTAGATGCTAGTAAGTCTTAGAAAGGTACTGTGGGCATCGTCAACTTCGGAACCCTATAATTTGCGCGTGGCCCGACACGCACTTGGCCGGTTTTATTTTAATGAGGAACATTGGACCCTCATCTACTTTTATCGTAATTTCACTAGGTATCGCTGTTAAATCACCTAATAAGTAACTACTTAAGTAGTTGAAATTTATGTTAAGTACAAATGTTTATCTGAATTTATGTTTATATTTACAATGTAGGTACTTTTTTTCTATGGTTACATCTTATCTTATTACAAGTATTTGTTGTATGTAAAATGTCTTCACTTTGAACATCTATTTGAGCTTTACTGAATTAATAATAGGGATGACGACAACTTTTTTTTCCTTAGTCTATCAGGAAGATTATTTAAAAGTATTGGACACGTATTTTTTCTTTTTTCTTCTAATCAAACTTATACGGAGATATATTGAGTTGAAATGTCGCGTGACGTCACGGTTAGGTACGATTTATACCTAACGGTGACGTAGTTAGCCCCCACTCCAACTTAATGACTTTTAAGTTGGTCATTCTTTGTTAATTTGATAAAACAAAAAATACGTGTCTAATTATTTTTTTTACCTGACTGACGGACTAATTAGAATTTCGATTTCTTCACCCTGTCGTCATCCCTATTGCCTTTTACTCACTGAAAGAGCGAGCGAAGTGCCTCCGTTTCAACTTATGCGCAAATTTGCGGATTTCAGGATTTTGGATGTTCGCCTCTACAGGCCGCATTTCTCAGTCGATTATCGTGATTTTTTGTGTGCAGGTTCGAAGTATAAGAGTAGATATCCTATCGATTCGATTATTGTAACATTTATAATTGCTGTAGGTAAGTTTTAAATTGATTTTATCAATACAAAATTAGACTATCGAGGGCTCCAGCTCTCAGAGCCCTCTAGTTCCATTACTTATCTACCCACGTCTCATCAACATCCGAAAGCACAATTGTATGGACACCGTGTATGGAAAGGTATCCCAATATCCCAACAAATTGATTGCTACTTATAAAGGGCATTAGTCACCGCAAAGCGTGTAAATCACGCTGCACTTAGATCGTTGCGTGCGCAGCTACCCGTGTTGGCACGCGAAGCGTTTTCAAAAGTAGATATCCCAAACATCTTTGACCGCAGGCGGTGCCATGAAGTTGGTTCGTATTTTTATGGGTATTTATTAATGGAGTGAAGTTATGGACAAATTTTCCAATTAGATATTAAATACTACTACTACTACTACAGCCTATTTGCGTCCCACTGCTGGGCACATGCCTCCCCTCATCATGAGAGGGTTTGGGCTATAGTCTCAACGCGGGTCCAATGCGGATAGGGGACTTCACACACATCTTTAATTGTAATTCAAAAGATATTAACATAAGCTACAAATTCTCAAATGTAGTATGAAACTTTCATTCAAGTTTTTGTAAAATTCAGTGAGTGTGCTGTATCTACCGCTCGAGATCTATTTAACCATAAATAGGTACCTAAATAACGAACATAAGTTACTTACTTACAACCCACAAGACGAGTTCAAAATTAAAATGTTAAATAGGTATATCTACACAAGGTATCCATCTACAAAAAAATACTACAAAATATTGGGTAGGTAATGTTCACCACGTCACCAACTCGTCGATCCACCTCGTAGGGTAGAACTACCGATTACCGACAGATGAGATATTAGGTCCTTACATATGAAATTGGCGTTTGGCGAACTGGCAACTTTGATTCAAAATATGTGGCGTTCGGCTAGGAATTCCAAATTCAAATTTATTTCAAATTTAAGACCATGTATTTCTGTGTTCGAATTACGAAATTTATTTGTTATCGCGTCATTTGTTTTTCTTTCACATCGTTCTGTTCACAATATGGAGAACTTAAAATATCGCTATATTTACGAATATGAGTTTCACCTCGGCACTAGTGCTGCAGAAACGGCTCGTAGGATTAACAATGCGTATGGGGAAGCTACTGCAAAAGAAAATACGGTACGTTATTGGTTCCAACGTTTCCGTTCTGGAAATTTTGACCTACAGAACAAGCCTCGTGGACGGCCGGAGACATAAGTTGATAACGAAGAATTAAAAGCAATTGTGGAAGCAGATCCATCGCAAACCACGTCAGAGTTAGCGGCAGGCTTCGGTGTGAGTGATAAAACCATTTTGATTCACTTGAAACAAATTGGAAAAGTGAAAAAACTTGAAAAATGGGTACCGCATGAATTGAGCGACGCAAACAAAGAAACACGCGTCGAGTGTTGCGTTTCACTTCTCAACCGGCACAATAATGAAGGCATTTTGAATCGTATCGTTACTTGTGATGAAAAATGGATCTTGTACGACAACCGGAAACGTTCTTCACAATGGTTGAACCCAGGTGAACCAGCCAAATTCTGCCCGAAACGAAAGTTGACTCAGAAAAAGGTACTGGTAAGTGTCTGGTGGACTAGTGCCGGTGTCATCCATTACAGTTTCTTAAGATCTGGGCAAACAATCACGGCTGATGTGTATTGTCAACAATTGCAAACGATGATGGAAAAGCTAGCCATTAAACAACCCAGACTGGTCAATCGATCTAGCCCACTGCTGCTTCAGGACAACGCTCGACCACATACGGCACGTTTGACGGCCGCAAAACTACGGGAGCTGCGACTGGAATGTCTTCGACACCCACCATACTCCCCGGACCTTGCTCCAACTGATTACCATTTTTTTCGGAATTTGGACAACTTCATGCAAGGAAAAAAATTCAATTCTCACGAGGCTGTCCAAACGGCCTTCAAAGATTTTATTGATTCTCGCTCACACACTTTTTTTAGTAAAGGAATCAATGAACTACCTTCGAGATGGCAAAAGTGCATAGATAGCCATGGTACATACTTTGACTAAATAAAAAAATAGTTTCATAAGAAAAAATCGTTTTCATTTCTGCCATATGAAACGCCAATTTCATATGTAAGGACCTAATAATTTAGCCGTGGTGGCCTAGTGGTTTGACCTACCGCCTCTCATGCAGAGGGTCGCGGGTTCAAATCCGGCTCGCACCTCTGAAATTATTTGTGTGAAATTCAATTTGAATTTACCACTGAGCTTTTCGGTGAAGGAAAACATCGTGAGGAAACCTGCACGTATCTGCGAAGTAATTCAAAGATGTGTGTGGAGTTCCCAATCCGCACTGGGCCCGCGTGGGGACTATAGCCCAAACCCTCTCGTGATGAGAGGAGGCCTGTGCCCAGCAGTGGGACGCAAAATAGGCTGCAGTAGTAGTAGTAGTAGTAGAGATAATTTAGGCCACAATACAACCTACTAACTAACCTAAATCCATATTAATATTATAAATGCGAAAGTAACTCTGTCTGTCTGTCTGTCTGTCTATCTGTTACCTCTTCACGCTTCAGCCGCTGGATCGATTTGGTTCAAATTTGGTATGGAGATACTCGGAGTCCCGGGAAAGGACATAGGCTACTTTTTATCCTGGAAAAGCGCATATAGTTCCCGCGGGAGCGCGATCACCGAATTTCACGCGGGCAGAAGCTAGTAATCATATATTTATCTGAACTGTTCCCATGACTTGGCAAAAGCCCCATTTTATTCGAAATCGATTTAAATCAGTAGTTACATGTATATCAAATAATTTGTTGGTAAGCACGTAACGCCGCCTATTAGCCCGTTTCTCACAACGCCATGAGAACTTCAATCAGTCCAGCTATTTTAATACCACGATCATTTCAATCAATACTGAACCATTCCACTGGATTTCTGTCATTAGCCGTACGATAATTTGTATTATTACGGTCTGTGTGAACATTTTTTATGGGTTCCTGTGCAAAATAAATGTTTTTGAACGCTTAAAAAATACTCGCAGTCCTTTCGGCTATAATCCAAAAAGTATATATGTACTTATATCTAAGACCTTTACGATTGCTAAGTTAGGGCTATTTGATCTAATTTATATCTACTTAAGAGGGTTCATCCCGAAAGTTGGCCACGTCACATATAACTGTCAAATGTTTCGCTGTTTTTATTATTTTCTCGATATTGCTGAATTAAAAAGGAAGATATCATTCTATGGTTGAATGAAGAGTCTCGTTTTCTATTTGTTTGTTAGGCATTCAAATGATAAGATTACATTAAAATGCATGGAAACTGCGATGGAAAGTTTTCAAAAGATATTACTTCCATAATACTAAAAACTTCGCGTTCCTATGATAACTGTTGCAATCCACACATAATGTTTTATTCAACCATAGAGCGATAATTCATGTTTTCATTCAATAATATTCAGAAATTAATGAAAACAGCTAAATATTTGACAACTATTTGCGACGTTTGCCAACTTTCGGAGTAAACCCTCTTAATACATTTCTAATTCTAAGGCTAAGACTACGTACAGCCTTATCTCCTTCATTGCTATTGTTATAATTTATATGAGGAGCTTAAAACAGTTTAAATTTTCATAATCGACCCCTGTATTATTACCTATCACAATGTTGCATTTTTTTTAAATGTAATTTTACTGAGCTTATTTATCGTTAAAACTAAATGCTTACTTGCTTACCAGTAAATAGTAGGTAATTGAACCTACTTATTTGAAAAGATGAATTATTACGACTGCATATTGTCAGTATGTAATAAATTTATAAATAAATAAATAAACAAACAAGAAAAACATTTGCAATGAATCTTAAATTCTGCAATCGCCGTCTAATTGTCGTGGGAAAGCGATTCGCAGCTGAATTAACCTTTTGACCACCACGCCAACTGCACACGTAGCTCCAATTTGAACCATACGCGCAAGATCTAAAGTAAATTTTACGTTGTTAGCTTTGTCGGCTGCGGTCGACTGTGGCGGGCAGTAAGTTGAAAGAACGAGTGAATTCAGTCCGGCGTTTTGGACGCACAATGTCGATTATTACCGGGCGCGAGGCGCGTTCCTAGTATTTATATAGAGCTGTTACAACCAGAAAAAATGTCTTAAACAGATTTTATAGTTCTTGCAAACCATGTCTGGCGCTTGGTTGTGGTAAGACTTGTACCTACTTACATGTTCCTACGATGTGACGGTGTTCACTGTGTCAGTAAAGTAACCAAGCCCTTGGGATAGTCGTGGTTTGCAATCCAAGAACTATTCGGTACCTACTGCATTTTTTATACCGTACCATAGCACAACACGCGTTTAGAAAGTTCTTGTAATCGTTCTTTAAAATCAACGCAGAGGTACATCATCATTAATGAATGACGTAAGAAGATGTTACCTACATATACATGTAATTATCGAAACCAGTACAATTATTGTATGTCTATGTATGTTTTTTTTTTTCAATAAATATTTATTATTATTTTATGGCATTGGCTGAAAAACGAACAGACAGGACACAGAGGTATCTGTAGCGCATGGAGATAATGAATTATAAATATTGCAAATGCAATGCTAACCCGAGGACCAAGATTCAATGCAATGCCTCTAATGCGAGTACCTAATTTCACTGCCTTTCTAATATGACAATGCGAGCACTGCTGTTTCAAATTAAATTTCAACTAACGAAAGAGCTTTTCAGTGAAGGAAAACACCTTGAGGAAACCTGCACGCACCTGCAAAGTTATTCAAGGATGTGTGTGAAGTTCCCAATCTGCCTTGTCCCGCGTGGGGACTAATAGCCCAAACCCTCTCGTGATAAGGGGAGGCCTGTGCCCAGCAGTGGGACTTAAATAGGCTGTTGTGGTGGTGTGGATATGAAGGCTTATTAAAATAGTGGATAATATAGGTAATAAGCTATTTAAGTATTTTACTATAGATATGCTTTTACATGGATAACTTTAAAAAAAGATAAAAAAAGAACTTTAAAGAAAGAAGAAGAGAGAAAGAGAAGAGAGAAAGAGACTTTAAGAAAAGAAGATCTTGCAATTTCATGTGCAATTCCTATTCTTAAGATGAAAGAAAAAGAGTGATAAGGGGTGGTCCGCGATAAGCAGTGGTAGTGGTAATGACGGCATTCTACATAAGAAAAAATAATGATCATGAGAAATACACGATCCTCAGAATAAGAGAAATTTTCTTCTCTTACAACGCCCACGAGAATAGACGAGGTGGTACAATACTCTACTGGTACCACACTATAATAAAAAAAATGTTAATATGGTAGTTAACTTGACAAAACAAATCGAAGATTACATACAAAAATATACCTATATCTATGTTCAAAAAGTTACCGCTCTATGTGATATCCTGTAATAAAATAAGTGTAGTTTTTTTGCCCGGCGCGCGGCGCACGCGTCGTGGGTGGATTTTTTCACGTTTCTCGGCGATTAGAATGGTAAACTCCCATCGCAATGCGCTTGCTTTTTATTCTCGTTACAAAGTCTGCATTCTATTTATGGTGGTAGGTATAGGTAACTACTTTTAATTTGCAGCCTGCATTGCAAGGTGAAAACACGACATGTAAGTATGATTCACATTTTAGATCGCGAAACTTATAATAAAACTTAGATAAAGTGGTAATTTTACTAATGCTAAATTAGCTGTTAGTTTTATTGAGCTGAAATAGCTTTATTACATTGATAGTTAAATCAATACAACGTTTATGGAGCACAGATCTCGTGATCCTATGCCAGTTTCTCTCCTGCTCTTACTTCCAATGCGAACCACCAAATGCGAACATCCGTTTTGCCCAGTTGTCATCTGCTGTCAATATACTTTCAATGAAAAATCTGTGACATAAGTAAACGAGAATTCCATTCCTTGTTCAACTAAATTTAGTCGTTAAGATGTGTATGATAAGGTTCCTGACCAAAAATTTGACATGCTTTTTTCTTTTTTTTCTTTTTATTTTACTGCATCGATCCGTGGAGACGCGAATTCACAATATATTTTTTTATATAGCCACAGACGAAGGGTTAAGTATGAAATGTTGAAATACCTAGTTTTCTTAAACAATGGTATCTCAGAACGAAAGAGTAAAAAAAAAACATTCTTACTACAGTTTTAATAATACTACTTAGAGTTTGGAAGTTGTAGAACCAAAAACTCGCATTGTTGTATGTGCAAACAAGTATGCCCTCATCGAACACGGTTTACATGAACGTGCTATTACCTTAGAATTAAGGGGAAACTCGGGTAAGATTGGTGCATCAATCAAAATGGAAGTTTATATGCAATTTGGTACCACTTTCGAATGAAACACGGAATTTGTGTGGATTTACAAGCTGTGAGTGGATGTCGTAAGTAACTTTAGCAAATACATCGCATAAAATTGACTCTAACCATTTCAGTGTCTTACGGTTCAGTTAAATAACTAAAATAACCCAATTCAATGTATAAAAAGTAAAGCAAGTAAAATTATAAAAATAAACTAGACTGGTGGCCTGTCCTGAATGTAATATGTTAAGAAAGAAAGGTTTGCTTCCACTGATAAAAACAAAAAAGAAAGAACTAAATCTGCTGTTCGTGACAAGGTAAGTCCACACATTGAAGACATAATAGACTATACAAACGTTGAGTACGATAGTGGTCCCAACTGAGCATTTTAAAGCATTAATGCCAGCTAATATCTTCCGCCAGGATATAAACCTTCGTAACAAATTTCATCCACCATGCAGTGAATTATTAAGAAACATATTCATTTTCACCTTTACTCTCTAGCTTCCGCCGGCAACTCCGTTTGGGTGGATTTGTCACTTTATTATGATGCTAATAATATATTAATATAATATTCTCTTTATTTCTAACCAGCTTCTGCCCGCGTTATCGTGTTCGCGCGGAAACTGTGCGTTTTTCCGGGAAAAAAGTAGCCAATGTCCTTTCCCGGGGTCCCAACTATCTCCATGGCAAATTTCATCTCAATCGGTCCAGCCGTTTTAGCGTGAAGAGGTAACAGACAGACAGATAGACAGAGTTACTTTCGCATTTATAATATTAGTTTGGATACCCATGATCGTCCAATTCCACATGAAATTTTATCGAATTCGGTTCAATAATTTAAGCGTTAAATCTGACGACTTTCGCATTTTAGTAAGGACTACTCATAATCTGCCTACAAGTAAAAAATAATGTTAATGTTAAGCTAAGAAACCGTAATAAATAGACCCAGATATTCTTCCCCTGGTATCACTTTCAACCTCCCGACCCAGTGCCCTTGCGCACCCTGATTGGAATTTATCGCCCTCCTGCCCTGTAACTTCGCGCGGCGTGTTCTTACCTTTTTGGTCCTTTTAGCCCTTTGACTGCCGCGCCAAGTGCACCAATTTCAACTATACGTGCATGACTTGAAGTATTTTTTACGTATGTAATACCTACATACATTGACGGCTGTGGCCGACTGTGACAGTCAATGGGTTAAAGATTCGCTAAAGCTCAAAGCCGGGTCGAAAGTAGTCACAAGCGGAAATTTTGATACTGGTAAATCCCGGATCACACCGAACACGTGACCACTTGGGATTTACTTTGTGTAGCACACGTCCCGTGATCGGCTCGCAAGCGGTATGTCATGTCTTAAGAAGACTAATGCGATACGTTCAAGCACACACCACGTGCGTGAACATATCGTACGCGTTCGGTGTGACCTGGTCTTTAAATGGTTCGCTAAAGGCTCAAGACTGAGTGTAAAGTCTGGGACGTACCTAATGCTTGAAAGCAGAAATGTTAATAAAAGATGATTGTATGGACTCGGTAGAGGTACGGACAATAAAGCCTTGGTTTTAATTTTTACAGACAAAAGGAATTTTTGGTTATTTTGAAGTCTAGGCAAAGTAAAATAAGTCAGGGAACATAGTTAAAAAAAATACACGACTTACAACAACTTTAACGAGACATTAGATTAAGGAAAATAGTGGATACAAGTGGATATCAAAATTGCTCGACTTGAAAAAATATATAGGCTTATTTTTCAAAAACGATCCTCGTCCTCATCATGAGTTAAAACCATATAGTGGGCGATAATTCACAAAACTTCTTACATAAAAGCTAATCGAAACGCGCTCAATTGCATGTTTCTTTTTTCTGTCCCATTCACTTGCGGAGTTTCATGACATGCCGGAGGGCACGCTTCGCTTCCCACGACACTACTTTCAAAATCTATTCAACATAACAGATCATTCAATCCCATTCAAATTAGTAACTTGACCCTATGAGATGAAGTGGCTTTTAGATCGCAGTAAACGCAACGTTACGACGTTTTAAACCCGTCTGAAACGTGGTAACACTCTCTGAAGGCATCGGCTTAAGCATTTTCAACACGTACGAAGCAAAATGATCTCTAGCGCTTTAGAATAAAAGTGCTTTAGATAAACTAATGAAGAGATTAGAACAATCCGTTCGTACATGGATCTTAAAGGCAATTCTCTTAGCTCTCTTTGATATAGCACGCGTCAAAAATAAGCTGGAGTCCATACTTACAAAATATTTTTTCGTTTATACCTAGTTATAGTAGACAATTTTATGGCAACATTTCCGCCCGTGAAGAGTTTCATACGGTATATTTTAACTTCAGGGGACAAAATTTCTAAATTGCTTTCATATGAATTAATGAATGATACTTTATTCGTTGAATATGATTTACAATACAATGGATGGCATACATATCATCCTTAGTACTAACATTATTCTACCGGCTACCGATGTACAAGGCGCTCACTAACGTCATAAATTTAGGGATTGTTTGTATATTGTTACAATGATGACACTATGTTGCATTCTTAGTATCGTAGGTAAGGCAGCTGAATCGTCAGATAAACTAGTAAAGATAATATTAACTATGTATTTTTTTATAAAATGAGTTCATCGTAGTTTTCCGCGTAGGTGTCAGTTTTCTACGACCTTGCGTTAATTCAGCCAGTAAGTCACTCAATAAGTTAGTCAGTCACTCAGTCAGTAAGTAACGGAAAAGTTGTATACAATACCTATATTGTAGATCTTGCCTTAGTTCAAGCGTTTGAGTTTCAGCTCGTGATTTCTGATGATGTTTTGATTGTCTCTTTATAGGAATCTAAACTCATTGTAATTAGATAATTAGGTAATTTCATGATGGTAAATTCAGGGATGATTACTTTGTTTGTGTACCTACTAACCTGATATGATTTAAATGGGTTCATTTATACTATGACTTGATAACTATAGATTTTATAGTTATCAATATGATGAAGAAGATTTTTGACATAATCACAAGAATCACAATGCTTGGCAATAATATACAGAACTACGACTAATACTTTAAATATTATTGATTTAATTGATCTTTTAAATGTATAATGTTAAAATAACAGCATACAGCAGCAGCATGGTTACCCTAGGCCAGGACATGTCATCGATTCCTTTCATAGGATTCACAACCAGCCGGAGAAAAATGGCCCCGTCCAAACGGGTGCCCGAACAGCTCGGGCACCCGTTTGTCCTTCGTTATAAGCATATTGTAACGTATTTTCTAATGTCAGTTTGCTCCATTTATTTTGACATAGTCTGTTAGGCACTGTTCGGCCATATGTTATTACTTATTATAGGTCAATGATTCCTTTGTATTCTTACCTTTTACTTTGTTTGTGTCGGAAACAACTCTCATTTAATCCACAATTTTCATTTTATCAGATTCTTTGGTTTGCTCATTTTACTGTATACCTTGATTCTATTTTCTATAATAATTCTGTAGAAGTCGCGTCTGAAACTTGAAAATTAAAAGAAACTGCCAAGTCGAGGGGACTATATAAACGATACTGAACACAAATTAACGATTTTTAGAAAAAAAATCTGTGTGTATGTATGTCCGGATTTAACTTGAAAACTACTGGACGGATTGCAACAAAATTTGGTACCTATGGGGTTAGTTTAATAACACTGGTCAACATTTTCTTGTCTCATGTTAAGAACCTACTTTTCATCCCGGAACAATGCATAGTTCCCTCGGGAATGCTATTAACGAATTCCACGCGGACGAAGTTAGTATTAAATAACTATGTACATAGGTACCTACGTGTGTCAAGCTTCATTGACGATAATACAAACTTATGAGATGAAATGTACACACATATAAATATTATATCTAACTCTAGAACTCCAACGAACACCGCTAATTCCCCGCCTATAATTCAACCTCCATACAGTATTGACGGTATTTCAATAAATATTGCATTGTCGTCGGAGTTTGGTGTGAAGAGGGATAAGTCAGGGGTCGGAGTCAAGCGTTCGACAAACTGCACCATTGTAAGGCCATTAAGGAGCTACGGGCTGCGTGGAGAATACAGTAAGTGCCTTTACTCCATACTAATATCATAATGTTATTAATCCATATTAATATTATAAATGCGAAAGTAACTCTTTCCGTCTGTCTGTCTGTCTGTCTGTCTGTTACCTCTTCATGCTTCAACTGCTAGACCGATTGAGACGAAATTTGGCATGGAGAGAGTTGGGGTCCCGGGAAAGGACATAGGCTACTTTTGATCCCGGAAAAACTCATAGTTTCCGCAGGAACGCGATAGCCGAATTTCACGCGGACGGAGTCGCGGGCAGAAGCTAGTTTTTATATATGTCAAATAGTGTCAATGCCACTGTGACATTGTTTATAAAGTCAAAAGTAATTCTATTTTGTATTTCGATTTTAGTTATTCAGTTTTATTAAAAATATATATATATATATATATATATTTTACCATATCAGATACGACCGTATGCCGTTGAGGCTAAAATTTATTAGTTTTAATTTCCTTTACACATTTTCTATACCTACGTATAGTTTCTATTTCCCTAATAAATCATCTTGTCTAGTGCTGAAAAACTTGAACTCTAAGGTGTACCACAAACAGGCCGACAGACTCGCCGGTAGACTTTGTTTATAATGTGTTAGTAGTGTCGTGATTAGTTTCGTTTTACGTTTCAGTTGCAACCTCCTCCGCGGCGCGCCTGGCAACATTCATCGGGCGCGTCGACAGCTCGTTGCTTTCGGCCGCGGGCGGCGCGGGCGCACGCCAGCCAGCGCCATCTATCGCTCCACTTGCACTACGAGTTAAGGTGGTAGAAGGATTGCTGAGAACTAGGTATACTTGGGAACAGTAACATGGAAAGGAACTATAGCTATGTAGGTGCAGTATGTATTTCAATGTTCTCTTCAAGATTTAAAGTAACTAGCGTCCGTAAGCAAGGAATGCGGTTAGGTACCTAGTACGTTAGCGTATAGCGTTCCAGAGGGAACTATGCGTTTTTTAGATATAAAAAGTTGCCTATGTCCTCTCCTCGGGACTTGTACTTACTATCTACATACCAAATTTCATTTAAAGCGGACAAGAGTTACTTTCGCATTTATAATAATTATCTACTAGTATGGATTTACAAAAAGTTTCTTCATTTTATTATGGATGTTTTTAAATTGGGAATAAGTTACTCAAAATTATCATTGACTGCTTAACTGCTTTAAGGTTTTAATATAAGATTTTAGGTAGTCTAGTAATGTCTTTCCTATCAACTTTTGGGAAGATTGGTCGACTCGTAGCAGCTTCTGACTTTAAACCTTTGTACAGTCGAGTTCGCCAAGGCGTAAGGTGCAAAAGTGTGTATATATTACACACTTTTGCACCTTACCACGTTGTAATAAGGTCCAAAAGTGTACACATATTAATGAACTCGACTGTACCTAGTTTTAATTAATACTGGTCATGACTAACTAACTCGCCTTTTGCAGAAAACAAAATATTCAACAATGGTTTTAACCTTACTGCTGCTGCAGCCTATTTGCGTCCCACTGCTGGGCACAGGCCTCCTCTCATCACGAGAGGGTTTGGGCTATAGTCCCCACGCGGGCCCAGTGCGGATTGGGGACTTCACACACATCTTTGAATTACTTCGCAGATGCGTGCAGGTTTCCTCACGATGTTTTCCTTCACCGAAAAGCTCTGTGGTAAATTCAAATTGAATTCCGCACATTAAGTAAACTTAGAGGTGCGAGCCGGAATCGAACCCCCGACCCTCTGCATGAGAGGCGGTAGGTCGAACCACTAGGCCACCACGGCTTCACGGGTTTTAACCTTATTTTCACATTATTTCATCAATTTCATCATTCATCATATCTTTACATTATAGCCTTTATATTGGGTCTTTTTCATATATCTTCCGCTGCTTTTCATGTCTCGTGTCGACCTCCAGTGTAATGATTCACTTAACTTAGGTATTAAGTACTTACTGTAATTTCATAACATCTTTAGATTTGGGAACTTAATATTTATTTGGACCTGCCCTTAAACTAGTGTAAACGCTGTGAATGCCAGTCGTTAGTGTAAACGATATCTACGACAACGCGGTCTGTCTGTATGACAACATTCTGGTATTTGTCGGAGCTTATTTATTAGACTTGGCAATTTATTGCCAAAAGATATGAGCGGGAATTAAATTTATACCAAAGGCTTTTATTGTAAGAGTTACGCGATGAAACATACGTACGAGTATAAGAGAACGTTGACAATAAGACCTTGTTACTTATTCGAAAATTTCAAATTCCGGTTTACACTAATCTTAACTTATAAAGGAAATTTATATCGACAAATCATTCAATTCTTTGCTTGTAATTTCATGGATTCTGAAAGAAGATTCTTTTATGGTTATTTGATACTTAAAACCCGTTATATTTCTGCCATACGTAATTAGGTACGTATGATAAGGTTTTGATTCCGTTCCATCATTAAAAGGAGGTTCCCTTTTTAACAACCCCTATTTCGTAATCTCGGAAGCATTAGTTTAAACTTTAACACAATAGGTACCTACCTAACTGTGCAGAATCAAAATACCTCGTTGATTTTATTATTTAAAATCGATACTTAAGTCTGAAAAGACGAAAGTGATTATTTTATGACATTTAAATTGATGCCTGACGTGTCAGCTGTAAGGTTCCAATTTAAATAACAGGAAATTGTTTACTGGGACCTCGCTTTATTCATAAAACTTGACTATCTTTCGAACTAACTTTTTAATAGGTACAGGTGCTCAAAAAGTAAACATTTCGAGACCTGTTTACCGTGCCAAAAGTTTGTCATTTCAGAACGAGCGTTTTTTGTTTTTTGACAGCTAGTGAGCGTGCCTAAAGTTGTTTTTTACGAACTAGTGCGTAGTTTTTTCAGCTTCATCCTGTTCATTTATTTCTTTATTATTTTTTCGCAAATGTATTTAAAAATGTCGTTTTATACACGTGCGAAATTGTCATTATATATACCTATAAAAGGAAAAACTTTTCGCACTCTTGCATCTAAATATACTATTAATGGTGAAGCTGATAACTGATTGGCCTTGTCTCACTTTACAAGAAGTTCATGTCTCAATTTGACAACAGATTAGGTTCTATAATTTAAATGACATCATGCCTAGCAAGAGCGACACGGGGATAAGATTTTTCAGTGTCAATTATTCTTTTTTCTTCAATATTTTAAGAAAAGATTGGATATTTTTTCTGTACCTATCTGTGACAAAAATCGCTTCGTCATGTCAGTTGAAAAACGTCCACTTAATCCATTTCATCATCACCATCATTTCAGGCGTAAGGCCGGCCTTTACAATAAAATTGCGCACTAACATTGATGTGTCTGCCGCTGCCCTCAAGAATATTGAGCAATACTAACCCTAAACGGTCAATAACATTGCACAATTCGAAATATTGTGCAATATAATTGATCGTCTAGGGCAGGCCTAAGATGCGGCGTCCACTGCTAGACATAGGCCTCCCCCAAGGCTCGTCGCTCAGACCGGTCCGGTGCTACTCACTTCCACCGGTTTCCCGCGACTTTCACGAGGTTATTGCTCCATCTTGTTGGAGGTTTACCGACAGTTCATCTTAATTCGTCTCGATTAACGTTTTTTATTATTCGATTTTGTTTCAGTTGCTTTCGCTTTTTACAACATCCACCGCGGCACGCAAGAACTTTTTTAGCAGCGTCACAATACTGGGCACAGACCTTTCATAAATGGCGTGCTAAGTCCTTGATTGTATTTAAACTTATTAACGGACTGTATACAATAACGAATTCTTTTTATGTATAGAAAGAAACTAATTATACAAATACTCACAATGTAAAACAAAAGATTATCAACAGGAACCTTCATTGTTTTCCTGACCCGATCTTATTTGCATACAGTCCATCTGCACCGAATAAAAGTCGAGTATTAAAATAAGAAACGTACCTGAAATATATATCCGATTCACTCATACTTACCATTTGGCCTTAAGTTGGTAAGGGATGTCAAGATATCGATTATATCGATGTCGATGCCGAATATTTCCGATCGATACCGTCAAGATCGCATCGGAACGACTCTCTTAATTTGTTTTATTTCCACTTGCTCATTGTTGCTCGGAGCTTTTGTGTTGTGAATAACCGCATCATCGACGTGGGTCTGAAAAACAAAAAGAATAAACAGCTGTTGAAGAGAAATGTATGAGCATGTCGGTTGTGATGTCTGTTTGACTCAAATATGTTTGACGAAATCGGGCTGTGGGTACAACTGTACATAGTGTACATGCAGGCCAAGTTTTTTTTCTTGGAAACGAAATTTTAATCTTGGAGCTCATCGAACGCTTATTTTGAAACTTAATTCCCATTAAAAACATGGTATTAACACTTCTCATATAAAATCAAGATCGTTTCATTACCCTAAAACATTGTGTATGTAGAATTATTCTTTATACATCTAGTTTGGTTTACATACCTAATTGAAGTTTTACTACTACTTCTACAGACTATTTCCCACCCCTGGGCACAGGCCTCCTCTCATCACGAGAGGGCCCGGGCTATAGTCCCCACGCGGGCCCAGTGCGGATTGGGGACTTCGCACACATCTTTAAATTTCTTCGCAGATGCGTGCAGGTTTCCTCACGATGTTTTCCTTCACCGAAAAGCTCGGTGATAAATTCAAATTGAATTTCACACATAATTAAACTTAGAGGTGCGAGCCGGAATCGAACCCCCGACCCTCTGCATGAGAGGCGGTAGGTCGAACCACTAGGCCACCACGGCTTCCAAAGTAAAGATTTACAGTACAATTATTAAAGTTTACGAAATTAATTAAAATACAAATCTAATGTTTATAGTACGCAATAAATTTTCATCATAACAAAGAAGTAGACTTTGTATCCACAAAACAAATTGCATAGCTTCATATTTCAAAACGCGTCTAATATCTCAACAATATCATTAAAAAGTCACATATATGATTAGTGAAAAATCGATTGCCTCATAAAGGTGTTAAAAAACAATTTATTCATTGCTTTGACGTAAACATGTCAGGTACAAAAAACGTACACACATGCAGATAACGTCTATGTGTTTATCCTCACATGTCTAGATGAATTAAAATAACATTTTTGCCATGACGGTGTAGGTAGAGCAAGGTGTGGTCTGAAGTGGTGTCTTCCTTTTAAATACCGATATCGATATCGATACTTTTGCTAAATTCCGGTAGGAAACCGTCGATATAATTCTTATTTTTGTAATTCTATACTTTCGCGTGTGTTATTACTAAAAATTTACATCACAATTTTACATGTGAAATTCGCGTAAACTACTCTGTTTTTTTTTGTGATAGTTAGGTTAGGTTAGTACTTGATCAGCCTTATTACATTAGGTATTAATAGAAACATAAATGTCTATGGTGCCACGTACTTACCTTTCACCACAGACATGAATAGATATTCATGGAAGTTGTTATTTGTTTAGAAAATCGCTCTTTATATATGTGTGGAAGAAAAACACTTGACTTAAAAAATATCGGCTATACTATAACAAAAGTCTTCAAAGTAAAATGTCGATAAACGCAGTCGATGGACATCACTAGCCGCACCTTAGGCCGGCGTGACCTCTGCCCTTCGCCTCCCTCCCCCGCGGCGATACCGCCCCGCACCTTTTTGGTATCAATCCAAAAAATCAATACCGACTGGTACTGGTACCAAACTTTTGGTATCTGTAATTAAACAGATGGCTTTATGATTTACACTGTTTTATTTTAGGGCGAATTTAATCATACTTCTAACTTATAAATACCTACTATTTTTTTATTTATTTATTTAAACTTATTTGCACAAGAAAACAAATGTGTACAAATGGCGAACTTAATGTCCGATGGCATTCTCTACCAGTCAACCGTAGGGTAAAACAGAGAATATGTCGGTGCTCTTAACAAAACAATATACTTATCTTTTCGAGTTGATGATGTAACTTGTTGTCCTAAGTAGCTGATTCAGCCCAGGGAACGAATCAAAAGGTTACTTACTCTTTTTTTTTCTTTTATTCAAATGACAGGACTGACAAAGTGACAATGCTGTAACTTTTTTTCATTTTTGAAAGAGATGAAAGGAGTAGACTTGGTAGCTTAGTGGTGTGACCTATCTCCTCTCCGGTAGAGAGGATCGGGGATTCAAATCCGGCTGGTAACTTTCGGTATAACCTAGGTAGACGAGTAGGTATGAGTAAAATTTAGTTAGCACTTACTTTATATTTACCACTGAGGTTTTCAGTAAAGGAAAACATCCCACTGCGATGTAAATCAAAGATGTGTCTGTAGTCCCCTAATACGTGCTATGACCACGTTTATTGGGGCTATGACTCGGACCATCTTGTGATGAGAGGAGGCCGTGCCCAGTAGTGGGACGTAACTAGGCTGTTTATTTATTTAAACTTTATTGCACATAAAGAAAACTTTGTGTACAAAAGGCGGACTTAATTCCGTGAGGCATTCTCTACCAGTCAACCTTTAGGCAAAGCAGAAAATGGTTAGGGGCGGTGCCAAAAAAAAACCAACATTACTGAATATACTTAGACACTAGCAAAGAACAAATATACTTTTTTTTTTTTTTTTTTTTATGTAGAACTGACCAGCGATTAGCCTCCATCTCACCTGATGGAAAGTGACGATGAGGCCAAAGATGTAGCTCACTGGGTCAGTAAATACCTATTCACTCTAGTCTTGAAGACCTGTAGATTATAACTGTCGGGGAAAACAGAGGACGGAAGAGAGTTCCATTCCTTAGCAGTCCGCATCAGAAATGACGATGCAAATCGCTTTGTTCGAATGAACGGAGTATGAACTACAAAAGGATGCAAACTCTCCCCCCGTCTGGATGTCCGGTAATGAAAAGGTGACGGAGGAACCAGGTCATGTAACTCCTGAGAACACTCACCAAAATGTATCCGGTAAAAAACGGAAAGGCATGCAACTCTCCGCCGATGCTCAAGATTTTGTAACCTGACCATCGGCGCGTCACCAATAAGTCTCCGAGCTCGGCGCTCCACCGAATCCAAAGCAGCCAACTGATACTTGGCTGAACCGTCCCAAAGGTGACAGCAGTATTCCATACACGAGCGAACCTGAGCTCGGTAAAGCTCAGCCAGCTGCTCCCGTGTGAAATACCGCCCCACCTTATAGAGGACACCAAGTTTTTTAGCAGCAGTGTTTGCCATGGACTCGATAGTAGAGCCAAAATTCAGATTGGACCTGAGATCCAGACCTAGAAGTTTTAGGTGGTCCGTGATCGGTACGGATACATTCCGGAAAGTTGGAGCCAGGGTGAAAGGGCTCCGCTTCGCAGAGAACAGACACGCCTGAGTCTTGGTCGCGTTGAACTCGACTAAGTTTTGATCGCCCCAGTTGGAGACACGCTGCAAGGCTAAATTCAAACGATCGACCATAGACTCTCTGAGAGATTGAACCTCGTGACTACTGGCCTGTGCACTTGAAAAATATCTCTCCGTCACTGTGCTGTCATCTGCATACCCGAAAACTCCAGATTCGAGCAGATCATTAATATGCAGCAGGAATAGAGTGGCAGAGAGAACTGATCCCTGTGGCACCCCGGCATTAATCGCCATGTGATCAGACGAGCAGCCATCCACAACCACCCGAATTGATCGATGCCTCAAGAAGTCATTAATCCAAGAGCACAGACCAGCAGGAATCCCATACGCAGATAGCTTGCTAAGAAGGCTGTCATGCCAGACCCGATCAAATGCCTTCGAGATGTCGAGAGACACTGCAAGGGCCTCGCCATGCTTCTCGACAGCTTCGCCCCAGAGGTGAGATGCGTACACCAAAAGGTCCCCAGTAGACCGATTCCGGCGGAAGCCATATTGACGATCACTGAGGAGATCGTTACCTTCAAGGTACGCGAGGAGCTTGGCATTCAATACACGCTCCATAATCTTGCATAGTATGGAGGTGATTGCAACGGGACGATAGTTCGATGGGTCGGCACGGCTACCTTTTTTGGGCACAGGCTGCACGTTAGCAAGCTTCCATGAAACCGGGACTCGACCGGTGCTTAAAGATAACCTGTAGAGGCGCGTCAGTATGGGAGCTAGTTCAGGAGCACAGGTTTTGAGAACCACCGCTGGTATGCCGTCGGGGCCACTTGCTTTATTCACGTCCAAACAACGCAGTGCTTTTAATACATCCCGCTGTACTTACATGAAATAAACATACTTAAACTAAATACATCTACATATACTATATATATATATATATATATGGAGAAATCAACGAGGACAAGAACCGTTACCAACGAATCCTCCATGCCCCATCTGATATCCTCGGTAACATTAAGTAGAGCTGTACAAGTGCTGTGACCAGACCGGAAGCCAGATTGGAATTGGCTTAGGCTGTTGTAGTTATTCAATAGGTACTCCGTTCATAGACGTTCGTTAGGATTTTTTTACTGAATGCATACCTATCCTATACAACTTTAAATGATATTTTAAACACCTATCTGATTTGGCCTTTGTTTGCTGTTAGTTTACTTTACGGGTCAGTCGATAAAACTTAGAGGTATTACTTGCTATCCAGGTCAGCTCGGCTAGCCGGCAAAATAACCCACTAAACATCGACTGGCAAAATACCTTTCCAGTAAACTTAAAGCCGTAAGCCACTTGAGTTAAAAAAAAAAACTGTCGAAGCACGCGATCGTCCAAAAACATGTGTTCATCATTAAGCCTTTAGAATACCACGAATTCCACGCATTATTGTCCGACACAATGCAACAAAAGTCCGTTCGAGTCACTTAAATCTTAATTCTTACAAAGGAGTAGATTAATGAAATTAAGTCGGCATTTACTCGAGTTAACCATCAAACGACTACAATAGCTTTAAATAGTAACAATCAAATCAAAGGATCCTCGAGCCAACAAAAGCCCTAACTAACCTGACCAGCCTTACGGTGACTATTAAAATTTAATGACATGATTTATTCAGAAAAAAAGACACGAGAAAAGGGTATGTTACGAATCATTTTTCATAAAACGCAGTTGGTAGCGAATGGCCGAATAAAAAATGTTTAACAGGGCCGACACTTTATGAAAAACGCGCTCCGACGGCGCGCGGGCTTTGTCGTCACCGGAATGTATTCATGGCAGCCCGTTGAGCCCCGACTGTGAACAAAATATAAAGAATATTCCATTTTTCTGAATTCGAATTGCGTAAGGTGTATAGGCACACGAAAGTGTCATGGGTCTTCTAGAAAACGCCTTGCTGTGAAGTATCAACATCACCAAATTACAACTTGAAAAAATCATTACACTGCCATATATTATTGTTACTGTGACAAATATAGGTAGCGGAAATTATGTAGCATGTGTCAACTTCCACGACTTGAATAAAGTAATTATATGCAACAAAGTCAATGTTGTTAAGTAGGACCTATAATTGCATGGTTCGTGTTGACCCTGACGACTGAACTTACAGTCATTTGTCACTCAAACAATTAGATGACAAAATTTATGAACACCATTAAACACCTTAACCCTTTAACCGATAAAACAATTGCAAACGTGCGAATTTGCAATACATAGGTATAAGTACGCGCACGTTATTCGACATTTTACGATGTAGGCAAAGTTTTGACGGCAGTGGCCAAAGGACGATACTTCAAGCACTATTGCATATAACATTAAACGCCCTTTAAAAAGAAAATGAAGCGGACAAAAACACTTTCGTCCACCCGTACGCACAGATATAATATTTGGTCATTCTCTTAGTGGTAGCCGTCTCATTTATAATATTTTATAGAAATCAACAAAACAGAATCGAGAACATTAACATTTTGACTATACAACGCGTCGAGTGGACCGATTCCGTAAGGCATTTTTATTATACGACAGTTATTAGGTTTGACCATGAAAGAAAATAAAGTAAATATGTTTGTTTACGCTCATCACACGATACGGTATTTTGATTGCTAGTGGGATCATTGGGTATCAAATGTTGATGCTTATTATAGTAGTGGTTCTGACTTTAACTCAATTTTATACCATTTATTATCATGCTTTTATATTTTTAGGTTTTCAATAATGAGCTTTAATTTAGACTTCCTTCCTACCTAGAAGTATAAGTTCTTAGATACATTGACTAGTTATATTTTTGTCTACAAGTATCACGTGGGCTGGCAATGACGGTTGTACGAGTAGTTGAATATTGTTATATGTTTGTTATTAAAATTCGATTTAGTATCTGTTGTTTGAGTACGCCTATATAGAATATGATTAATACTATTGTTTACACGGTACCTTGTGGTTTTGAATTTTAAGTGAATAACTGGTCGAGAAAAATAAATAAATAAATAAATATCTTGGGACATTTCACACATATTGACCTAGCTCCAAACTAAGCACAGCTGGTACTATGTGCTAGACAACGATATACTTATATAGAGAAATACATACATATATAAATACTAAACATCCATGACTCTAGTACAAACATTCGTGTTCATCACACAAAGTTTGCCCCGAGCGGGACTCGAACCCGCGACCATCGGAACAGAAGGCAGGGTCACTATCAACTAGACCAATCCGGCCGTCAGGGTTTTAACTTTAATTCGGCACCGCCTCGCTTTCTTCTTCTTCTCAATCGATACTCTTGGGAGAGCGGTCATGGCCATTATCATGGCCATTCCTGGCAGTTGTTATTCTCTTACTATCTCTGTCCATTTCACTCTGCTGGTGGTCATTTTGGTGCTGTGAAGTGATGTGGTTCTAAGGGTCCAATTTGAAATTCGACTTGGTGAAATGGCTTGAAAAAGTATAGGTAAGCGGACAGCCTAGCCCAGCCTAGTACAAAGCCAAATACAAAGATCATAGATTTTATTGCTTTAAATGTGAAATTGAAAAGTGCCACTGTTGAAACATACAAACAAAACGGTCGTTTAAAACGCATCCAAGTATTACCTTTTAAAAATCATTTGAAAAAGTGAGTGGACAACACTCACAATAGAACAGTTTATTAAATTTCGATCACAAAAGGATGCAATCCAGTGAACTCGCAGACCATAAGTCGCCGGCCATACAAACAAAAACGGGCGTGGAAAAAGTAGCAAAAACGGAATTCTGAACAAGTCGCGAAGTATCCCGAGTCATCGTGACTCTCCAAAACCCATTCCACCCCCACATGTCACCATCCATTGTGCCCTATTCAAAAATGGTAGCGAATATGACATTGACAAAGGGTGTTGGGGTAAACTTAGAGAAGAACACGTTTTTTTTTCACAAATCCAAAGCGAAGTAGAAAAAAAATAATGTAGAATTTATATGATTTATAAAAATGGGTTCACCTGTCGCTAATTGCCACCTTTTGGCGGCAATGTCTTTTGTGACGACAAAAAATATAATACGATTTTTGTGAAGAGGCTTAAGAATAGCTGGAATAATATGGGAATCAAAATATTAAAAGGAAGAGTGGAACCCCTGGGTTCAGGTCATTTTGGGACGCATTATTCAAACTTACGTCTATGAATAATACCAATTAATTCAACTTTAGATAGAATTAAAATATTTAATTAAAACTATTTTCTTAGATCTATTAAAAATGTCCTTATTTTACACAGTTAGCAGAAAACGAAGAGAACAGTAAAACCAAAACCAATAGAACACTGGGATTTTTGCCTTTTATCAAATCAAGCTTTTGTATTTTATCAAATCAATTTCTTTATTTAGAAAGATAAGAGGGTTAAAGTCAACTGTTTAGCTTTCTTTAACCTCCAAATCAATTCCATGTAGCGCACACCTACCATCTGTCGACACGAGTTCGTAGGGTCAACATCTGCCGCGACACTAATGCTATGTATCTCTATTCCTATCAGTACTGCGCCTGCGCCGTGTTCAAATCAATCATCAATTTGAATACATTCACCGATATATTAGTGGCTGTGATGTTGGAAAACTTAAGTGGATGTGAGGACCGTGTCGGTTACGTATAGTTTTTGGTACGATCCTTTGTATCATAATAAAAGTGAAAAGTTGTTTTTGTGGACGATTTTTGAAGTTTCACATGGTTTCACTCCCTAATCAAATACTTTCGAATACACACATGTTTGTTGACCCTCGATATTATATCAAGACATCTTAATAAACAAACAATCTTTCTTCATAGTTCTCTAAAACAAATTACCCAGTTTAATGGACTGCTTTGACTTTCAAGGACTTAACTCTACATGCTTAGCAATTTGTCGATGCACGGCGTCTGTGTTTACAATATTTACTTTCTTGGATCCCACCATCGGATCATATTACAAATAATGTTTTTGATGATGGAAAATCGATCCCTTTGTAAAATCATTCATTTCTAAACTGTTCTATTCTAGATAGGCAGCTATCTGTTCATTTTACTTTCATTTTCATGACTTTCAAATATGTATATGCCTTCTCCTATCCTTTTCTACCATCCAAGTCTACTTACTTAATAAAAAGTATCCATGCACGTGGCCATGATTGAAAGTGCATGAGATGTGAATGAAGTGGGCACATTATTTTTAATTAGGGATGCGGGGTTAAAGTTGAACTGTATAATGTCAGGTCAGTCGCTGTCAATTTGAATGGGAAAATAAACTGTAATATAGAACTTGGTGATAAAATTCTGGATACAATCACAAAAATGGTGATAGTAGATTCTAAGGAATTTAAACAAGTGATCGTGATATGATTGAATGAAATAGACTGCATTTAGAGTAGGTACAATGGGCGTACAGTCTCGGTGTGTCACCTTAAGGGCCACAATCGCTTGCGCGAGTCTCTCGCTCAAAGACGGACGTAGGCATCTCGCTGCACAGTACAAGCGTTTTTTTTTTTTAACCGGTAGACCGCCAATATACCTATGTGACTGTACCTAAATGCAATCTAAGTAAGTTAATTTTTACCACATTTACTAGCCGTTATACACTCACAGCTACAAAGAAGTACTTAATGGGTGATATCCATACTAAAAGTAACTCTGTCTGTCTGTCTGTCTATCTGTCTGTCTGTCTGTCTGTTACCTCTTCACGCCTCAACCGCTGAACCGATTGAGATGAAATTTGGCATGGAGATAGTTGGGGTCCCGGGAAAGGACATAGGCTACTTTTTATCCCAGAAAAAAGCGTAGTTCCCGCGGGAACGTGATAACCGAATTCCACGCGGGCGAAGTCGCGGGCAGAAGCTAGTACTTGTATAAATTGTGACTCGCACGTTGAGTGTAACTAACCCTCTGATCAAACGAGTAGGTGAAACTGGTGAG
Source organism: Aethes cnicana (assembly GCA_963971205.1). Lineage (NCBI taxonomy): Eukaryota > Metazoa > Arthropoda > Insecta > Lepidoptera > Tortricidae > Aethes > Aethes cnicana. Next base: position 8,585,494 of record OZ020287.1, on the reverse strand, counting down.
GCTTAGGTCCTAGTCACTACTCAGCTGAGAGGAAGTTTTATTCAAAACTAGCAGTGTCTACTTCATTAACTACTACTACTACAGCCTATTTGCGTCCCACTTCTGGGCACAGGCCTCCTCACATCACGAGAGGGTTTGGGCTATAGTCCCCACGTGGGCCCAGTGCGGATTGGGGACTTCACACACATCTTTGAATTACTTCGCAGATGTGTGCAGGTTTCCTCACGCGTGCCTGACGATACTTTATTTAAAGACCAGCTAGCTATAGCTTCTGCCCGTGACTTCACCCGCGTGGGATTCGGTAATCGCGTTCCCGAGGGAACTATGCGTTTTTCCAGAATGAAAATTAGCCTTTGTCCTTTCATCCAAATTGGTCCGGCAGTTAAAATGTAAAGAGGTAACACACAGGCAGAGTTACTTTCGCATTTTTTATAATATTAGTATGGATATTTGAACCCTCTTGTGATGAGAGGAGGCCTGTGTTCAACAGTGGGCAATGATGATGATGATGATGATGGATATTTAGATGGGTACAGTGCCAATTCTTACTAATTAGTCTTGAATGTGTTGTGTCACATAACTATGTAATTAGGTCCCCAGAAAATCCCAAAATATTAGTATTTTTATTGTTGTTGGAAATTTCCAACCTCAATTAGGTACCTACCTTTGGTGGTTTAATAGAAAACGCTATTCCTGAAGTAAAGCGGAGCCTTACAATCCAGCATTAATTTAATAAATTGAGCTTGGACAATAAATTATAAAGACTGATGCCAATTCATTGAGAGCTTTAATATTACCGTTAAGAACTACGCGTTCAGTGTAACCTTTAACGCATAATAACTACTTTAATTGGTCGATAAACAAGAAAATAACTGAGTAAGATAGTTTAAGAATATAAACCTGAAATATCTACATAATGAAATAATGCAAAAACGGGATTCAACTTAGACTGTGGGTTGGTAAAACGTGTGTTTATATTGTCAAAAGATCATATTATGGCGTACAATGACAGTAGGCAGTTTGCAGTAGGAAGGTATTTTTATCCCCACCAACTGGGACACCCTCAGCGACAACCTAATGAAGAATACTGTACCTTATTTACTGTAGCATAGTCAAAAATATTAAAAAAGACTCAGACAAATCTTAGATGGTTTCATACTTTCCAATAGAGCTAAGGAACCATTCAATATAAGATTAACACTAGTCATTCCAATACAGCATTATTTGGCAATAGTGTATTTGGTGTGGCACCGAAAATATATAATCATTTACCTGATAAAATCTTGAAAAAAGTGGCATGGCATCATTCAGAACAGCTCTGTATGATTTTTGTGTGAAAAGGCTTTCTATTTGGTTCTAGAGTATTTAAGAAGTGCATGATAGTTTTATATTTTTTATGACAGTTTTATTATTTTTAGGTAGGCTGAAAATATTTGTATGCCGAATGGCTAGACATAGCGCTTTTCCCTGTATCCATATCATCTGTTTTTTTACCTATATTCCACAAATAAAGTATTTGACTTTGACTTTGACTTTCGAGGTACTATCGGAAACTTAATTAATAACGTCAGGTGTATTCAGAATAATGTGCCATCCAGCCAATAAGGAATAAGATCATACTGTCCAAGATATATTGCGTACCCAATTAAGGAGCCGCTCCCCGCTGCGGCCGATCTACTGGCAGGCTCAAATAATAGCCACGGCACGAGCAGACACACATACAAGGTTGTAGGTTAAGAATGAAACTATTAGATGCCTGCCCTCCGGTCATTATGCACTATTTCAAACTTTCAGTTATCTAGCACACGTTGACAATGAAAAATTGCATAAATCGAGACGTGAGAAGTAATTTGTAGACAATGTTACGATTAATTTTAATCTAGTGGCCATTATGGGTAAGGAAAGTGAATGGTTTCGAGTAAGGTTACCACGATATTAAATCATTGGCGCAATAAATTGTATTTGTAAGAGATCCAGTAAAATGCTTAATAGATTACTAAGCTATGTATTGAAAAACCGACTTTTCGTTAAGGTACGAATATTATGTAATATTTGCCAAATGTGAAACCAAGAGGCACACAAACGAATTTGTTATTTATGCACTTTAGCTCAAGTCAGCAAGTAGGTAAAGTAGTAAAAACTGTTGAAGTTATTAGACTATAATAATTACATATTTAAAAATATGCTCATATTTTACCAGGCCGGGGTAGTAACAACACTTACCATCTCGATAGAGTCACAATAACTGGTTACACGCCAAGCCTGATACGGCCAAATCTCACACAAACGGAAACTCTTATCCAAAACTGAGGCCTAAATACTATTGTACTATTTATTATAAAACACAATCAATGCGAAACCAATCGACAGACAACGCTTAAATCATTTCCCACGCTATCCGGTGACCATAGAACTGACCATTTGTCTGAACCATCTATGGCAGCATTAACTGATGGTCTATGTCAGCTAATTAAAAGTAAACAAGTAGGGTACACAGGTATAGCCAATCGCAGAAGTCACGAAAGACGAACATGGCCTGAAGCTAGTGTTGATGGATGAAATTGACTACCCTCGGGTTTTTGACAGGGTACTCTGTGATTCAGAGACTAAGAGAGTAAACACGCTACAAGCTGCTTAAACGTACCTACGTTTAAGCAGCTTGTCTCGTGTTTACTCTGGCACTTCTGGTCTGAAATTTTTAGCAAGTAGGTCAATGCAATTGTTATTCTTTACGCGTTTTTGTTATGTAGTTATGGATACCTAGTCATGGCAATCCGATGCAACGCATGGATACCGATCCAATGGCATCTTGAAAGAGTACCTACTCTTTCAAGATGCCATTGGTGAAAGATTATAGTCAGTTTGTATGATTTTTTTTTTATTTAGAAATGACCTACTTACGACGTCTAGGTACTATTACTAGGTTCTATTACGTCTATTAATGGTGATATAATACACTCTAGATTATTATATTAAATTTTTAAATAACTAATGTTCTGTATGGTGTTTAAATTTGAATGTAATTCAGTGCATCGTTCGTACTCTCTTTAGTGGTTCCACGTTTTCTTTTTTTTGTTCCAACGTGATCCCAAAATTTCAAAACTACCTCTGATATTTTTAATACTCTGTGCATTTCCATTCATTACTTTTCTTCATTTCTAACACCAATTAATTTCTTTGTTCCAGTACGTCAGTTGTAAATTGAGAAGCAAACACTAGTTTACAAGTTTTTTGCCTCCTCATTGACTCTGACAAACAATGCACATGAAAAACGATCTGTCCGATATGACGCTTAATGAACGCCGAAACCGTTTGGTTATTTATGCTTTATATAGTTATTAATGACTAGTCTCATCTCATAATATTATACCAGTTAATAAAAATAACAAAGATTTGTTTAAGAGCGCGGCTAGACAACAAGTAGAATGCCGTTCTGCCAAAAAAACTTGATGAACCTAACGATGTAAGTAATGTCATTTACAAGGCCAGTGTTTGGTTATTTGGAATACTCATTTAGTTCGATTTCAAAACTTGCCGATAAACTTTTAATGTTCTCAGCGAGTGATCAAACATTTTTCAATCCGAGCATCTCATTAAAATACGCATAAAGTCGCTGAGGAATGACAAAGGGGATTTTAACACCAAGTGCACTGACATTGCTTGATTTAAGGGTTATGCACACGTGTCAAAGCAGTAAGTAAATCACCGGCGTCGTAACAAGGAACGATGATTTATATGCAACAATTAAAACGACGCTATTAAAGGGTCACCCACTCAGACAATAATATTCGCCGACGCGAAATCAATCGTTTAACTGATCGAGCACAAAGGACAGAATGATATTAAATCGATTCGCTCCGCCGCATCGTTTCGGTTACCATAAATATTTTTGACAATTCCTTACCCGCGTTAGAAATATGCCAGCCTTTTAAATTATTTGAGGTTTCGGACCTCCATTAAGGGGTTAAGACGATGCACAATATAACACGTTTAGTGAAAACGATCGGGCAAGTTCCAAGTTGAATGGAGTCATAAACTACAAGTACCAGCGAGATACCTTATGAGGAGGTTTGTAACGATTTACGAAGCATTGTCGTGTTGGTTTTTGTAAACTTCTGTGTAAACAAATTGCCTACGGCATTGGTCCAATGGAAAGTAACCTGTGTCTATTTGGAGTAATGATGGCTTGAAAATAATAACAATTTGGAACAGACTTTTACTGCGTATGGAGCTTGATTTGACACATAAAAGTTCTTCTAACCTATTTTCATAAAGCACTTCAAATTTTGATAAACTAAAATAAATTTATCATTACAAAAGTTCCAGTTTTTATTAAGCGGTTAAACGGTACGCTGCTGCTGACGGTCAAGGTAGGCAGGTTATCATCATGTTTTAACTATTTTTCTTCGTTAAATTATGTTAAGCAGGTACGAATTTCGTCGAATTAAGCTTCTATCCAAAAAAAAAAACTCAAGGCAAACGCAGAAGTCAGATCTCATTTAGACAAAACGAACTAATTGTTTACATTTCCCGTTCAGAAGCCAAAGCTGCTTTGAAAAAAAACCGAATCATTAACATCGAAAATAATTATATTTTATAACATCTCCGCCTATTTTTCGCTACCAAAACCACTCCCGGTTCGAATTCTATTAAAACTTAATTAACTTTTCTGGGGAGTTATAAATTTTAAATAAGCTCTTGGACCGAAAAAGGACTCACAATTTGTTTTGCTACTTCTAAACGTCACTTGCTCCCGTGATAAATGTGTTCGTGGCGTAAATTGCATTCTGTTGAAACGCCGACAGAAAGGCATCGTCACGGGAATTTCGAACAATTTACTGCGTTTAGTGAGTTATGAAATTAAATTACGACGACCACGAACTTTTGTATGTAGTACCTTCCATGTTTTTAGAAATACATGAAACTACTTAGGTAAGAATTAGTCTTTCAGTGAAAGAATACCCTGAAAGTGAAAGAAAAAGTAAACTCCAACAAAACTACATCAAAGAATTAACAATGCAAAATAACTGTCAACAGCAAATCCCAACCAGAAACAATCGTAAACGAAATAATTGCTAATCATTCGAAATTCAAAAACGTTCTACATTAAGATTTACAAGTGGAAGGAATTCAAGACATGCAGGACATGGCCTAAGGTGATCAGTGATCACAGGACTGCCCGCTTCATATTTCACGGTTCCCGGCCAATGGTTTGGGGAACACCCGCTGTGCTTCTGAATTAAGTAAAAGCCTTCGAGCTCTTGTTTCTTGATACCTCTAGTTGGACGTTAGGCTGCGGTCAGGATGGACAGTCTTTGTTCTTGTGACCATCAGTTTTTTTTATTTTTAAAAACAGTATTTATTGGTGAATAAAGTGTAACTCTACTTGCTTATCTCGCTATCAAATTGTGTTGTTATTTCTTTGGTAATTCTGATGAATCGGCGATTAAATAAAATTACAGTAGGTAAATTAAATTTCATCAATAAAAGTAATTTTCCAGAGAACAAAAGCAAAGTAGTTGTGATTATTACAGGACAAAACCCAATTAAAACTAGTCTTAAGTTGCATGTGAAAATATTTGAAATAAATATCTCTCTCTCTCTCTCTCAATTGCTACTTTTTAAATAATCTGTACCTACACATGTCGATGCGAATTTCAATTTCTTAAATGGATTTCTGGTGTCTATGTTTGACAATCTGATCTAAATTAACCTATAACAACTTGAATTTTTTTCATTGCTTTCGTGTATTGTTTTACTTAATCTTGTCACCGTTGTGGATCCACCTTAACCCCCTTTAATAGATGTCTCGGTCCAATTTAACATTTGACGTGTTTTTAATTTAGCGTTGCGCCCGCGGCTGCCGTCGGCTGCACCTAAATAATGCACATATTTTACCCGAAATCATACCTCCGCCGCTCATTACCGGGCTCATTTGAATATATCGTGTTTGTGTTCTTCAATCCTTCGTTTTACGACATATTTTTTGTTTAGAAACCAATTTGAGACTAATTTTATTTCAAGTAGCTTGATAATTATGAACTTTTAAACTAAGCTTATTCTGAACAGCAAATCGCATTTAAAACATTCTGCGTCATTGACTTTTCTAACCTAATTGAATTTAAGATCAATTTTTGTTTTAATTGTTCTACACTATCTTTAAAATCTAGGCTAGGTTGGATACGTATCATTTTTCACAACACTTCATAGCATCAAGTAATTAGAATGGCAACATATTCAAACTAAAATGCTGTATCGGTCCGTGAGTCACATCAGACCGGTACGAATACCCATTGGCCGGGTCAGCCGGGGTCAAGCGCTCAACTTTGACCGGTCTCCGCGAACCAGTGAAACTCAACTACTTTGGCCTTTCCAATCTTATGATTCCATAAAACGGACTTCTGTGTCGATGATCTAATTCGATCTCATATCGATGGTCAAAGAACTCAAGTTTATTAATTTTATCAACCTATAAAAACAGAAGGCATTCCAAGTGACACAAACAACAAAACCTTATTTGTCAATATTTTCAATGCATAACAAAAAACTCAAATCAACATTGTTAATGATATATTTTTCCCCCGATATCAATTCGATGCACAGGATTACAAGGTTGCTATAAAAATGTTTTTACTTTTTATCATTATAGTCGCAGTCGGCGCTATAAATTATAAACCACATTAAAAAACAAGTTAAAAAGGAAACATAAGGCTCGATGACAAGTAAAGAATAGTGGATTTGCACATAAATGGGGATAATTTGCTATGAACTGTCAATGAATATAAATATAGTTTGTTTTATATTTCTTCCTCGATCTGAATGGACACAATAACCTTATAATTATTATCGATGAATTTTTTAATGCGACAGAATTATTTAACTTTTCAACTTGGGCATCTTAATTTGAAGAAATACAGTTTGTGAATAAAATTATTTATGAACTGTATAAATTAATAGCTAAAGGTAGAATCGATGATGACGATACGCTTCCGAGAAAAGATAATTCTAAAATTAGCAATTCGTTTACACTCGACACTAATTACGCATAAGCTAATAAAAACGTACCTGCTGATGACTGTATCTACAAACAAATTGGTATTCCTGGTCCCTTGACAGACAAATAAGAAAAATGTTGCGCCGGTAAAAAAGGCAGTCTTCCATTTGCAACGGCGCATCAGATTTTATATATTTATCGCCACTCTTTTAAGTTGAAATCGCGCCAATACATTTGGTGTCTCCGCCTAAAACAAACAATTTGTAATTCTGAATTATGTGCTGCTGAATGCATACATTTAAGAGATATGAATCTATTAAATGAGGGATGCGAAACTACTGTGCCTTTCTTGGAACTTTTGTCGATTGTCTCATAACAGAATATACCAAGTAGCTTTTGGTATACCGTTTATCCAATAAACCTTCAGAATTCAGATTTCTTTTTTCAAACAAGGATTAGTCTAAGAAAACGGCATGGATATTTTCGAAAATCTCCTTGCTGAAATTGGTGGTGAAAGCTCAATTGAAGAAATTTCTCTCTCAATGATTAGCTTCGCCGTATTTTTAACCCATTGAATTTTCATCGAACACATACCCTAGTCAAAATATACATAGTAAAACCACTTTGGGTTTACATTTTATCGACATTTTTCAGCACTAAACAATAGTAAGTCATCGACTCGAACAAATAAAAACATCGACATGACGCTTCGCCCCCGACCTTTCCTGAACGACGCGACTATTTGTCACCTCGCTCGACTCCCGTACAAACTCGTGGTGAACATGCTGATTCGCATTACGATTCTAAAGAAAACCGATTCAAGAAAACCAATCAGCCTTCTACCCTACGATTCAATTTCAACGCAAAATCTTCAACTATAAAGGTAAAATTTCAAAACCAACGTGTTGTGAGGCAAGCTTTATTAGATCTTGGAGACAAATTTATTCGAACACATTCTTACCCACGAACCGTGTAAATCTAACCACGTTGCGATCAATTTGAGGAACATAGCTTGGATTCTAAATTTAAAAGTCGTGGGTTTACTATTTAATCAAATTTTGTTTCCTGAACTAGCTATGCCAGGCGATTTACACAAAGTCATAGAAGTGGCTTATGTCATGTCCTTCTCTTCGGAGAAGCTCAAGCTACTAGAAATTCATCAACATTATGTAACTTCGTTTTCGCAAAGTTTTATAGCAGCTAATAGTTCTACAGCTGTTTTACACATACTTCCATGATTTAGTACCTCCAACCTCCAATATTATACAATATAGGAGATCATGTAATGACGATAGGTACATGTCATGTTAATTCACTTTTACTTTTAGGACGTTTTTCATCATTATAGGCACTTACTCGTACCAGATTGAATTCCAATATTGATTTACACAGTTATAAACTGTTATTTATTTGGTTCTGTACTTCCAACATTCTTGAGAAGATAATTTAATGGCAAATGTAAAGACCACATGCTCACATACCACCATCTTACCCGCTAACGTGCCGCCAAACAGCAGTGCTCACACTTTTGTGTTCCGGTAAGGGGGTAAGAGAGCCGATGAAATTACTAGCAATCTTATGATTCTAATGTAGGAGGAGGGGGGGGGGGGGGGGTTATTAAAATATCAGCTTACATTCCGATTCAGATTTTTTCTTTCGTACTTCCGATTTACACAGTCATCTGTACGTAGACACTTTTTTTGATTCAGTGCCTCAAACATTCTACAGAAGATCATTGAATGATAGGCATTCTAAAGGAGGCTAATCTACATTAGAATCTGTCGGTCGATGCACATGCTGTAAAAGTCGGCCCTCAAATGAAGCCATAACAGACCAATCGTATAGATCGATGAATAAACATTATCATCATCATCATCATTTCAGCCGAAAGACGTCCACTGCTGGACATAGGCCTCCCCCAAGGCTCGCCACTCAGACCGGTCCTGTGCTACTTGCTTCCACCAATAAACATTATATTTGCTATTAAATGTTTGAGTTTCCATTCGGCTGACGATGCTTGCTATGCTAGTATGCTAGTAAATTGTATATCGACAGTTAATACAAAGGTGCGGTTAGATGGTTTTAAAAATGTGCGATATTATAACAGGAAAACTACGCAGTGCAAGTTTAAAGCACTGACTGCCTCTTTAATTTAATAATATACAAAGTAAGGATTGATTTTTAAAGTTTGTAAAAGTATTTTGCATTAATTCGATCCTATTACCAACGACCAGATCATAGTTAAGAGCAATATAAAGTTTGAAAATTGATAGTGATTATCGATTCAATGTGGACCAGTTTTTATTTGCGTAGGCGTTAAGGCAGGCCATCCGAGAAAATCGGCTATTTGGAATAAATGGCCTACGGAACGATTGTTCAAATTTATTTTCGTGTCGTATCCAGTTATAAACTTCTAATTTTATCACCCGATAAGGCCGTGGTAGCCTTAGGAGTGATATAAATAAGAGGCCTCGTACACATCGATTATGTCGCGAATAGCGCGGATGATATATTAGAAATTTATTCAATTAACACTAAATTAATGGACATCCGCTCGCAGTACCATAGAGCGCATAGACGGATCATAAATTACAAACAGTCAAATTCGAATTAAGTTGAGTACCTCAAGCGGTGCCACAATCATTCTTCATAAAACACTGCAGGTCTAATGATTCCCAAAACTCCGACTACCGAACTAATAAACATCAATCAACCGTCCACTATTAGAGTTCCAACGAATCAATCACGGTATTGTCTATAACGAATCTGGATTTATGCAAGTAGGAGAAAAAAGTAAAGGGAACCACGTTTGACGTGTACCTACTGTGCAATATAAGAGAGAATCGATTAGTCATTATTTGATTTAGTTCAGCGGGCTGGCGCCCGGGGCGCGGCGGCGGGGGGCGACCACGAGCTTTGCTCTTAACTCTTGCGGTCGTCATCGGGACCTTCGACACTTTATATATGGCAGCAGGACGGCTTTGAAGCCTCACCGGCAACAATGACTAGCGGCCGCTTTACGGCACGTTCGAGTTCATCGGTCGTGTGCTAGTACAAAGCAAACGCAAGCATAACCTATCGTAGCGTAATGTTGTAATAACGATGAGGGTATTTTTCAGTACTTACGGCAAACGTAATAAACGCCTTAGGCTTAGGGGCTTCTTAAGCTATTAATTTGTTTTAAGGTCGTTACCCGTTTATTTGATTTCCTTATATTTATAGTAATCAGATAAAATCTTGTAGAGTGTATTGCACGTACCCTTCTACATTCAAAGTTATTTTAAAACAACAACTAAACAGGGTACCAACGTCGCATTTAAATCTGCAGAACGCGCATGTTCGTTAACTCATACAGAAGTAATAAACTTCAAGGGGGGCTAATTATGAATAAGCTTTTAATAAGTAAAAAAAACACCAGCCACATGAACTGAATGCAACATAATTTACCAGCCTTACATGCTCATTTGTGATTAGTCGGCGCGAAAGGGCAAATCCTGTATTAAGATAGGTAATGAGGTTAATACAAGACATCAATTCGAAATGGTATCATAAGATTCCAATGAACAATGTAATTTTAATTCTAGCAATAAGTCATACGGTCCATCTTCATAGCAGCGCACTTGAGGATGCTGACGAAAATGCGGTAGAAGATTAAGTACAAAAAGGTTCAACGTTTAAAGACACATAAAGAATAATGGACTTTACAATAGCAGAACATAAAGTTGATATCGTAAGCGAAGGTGTTAATGAAAGAGAGAAGTTAACGATGGATTGTGTGGTAAGTCGGCACCCTGCTGCCGCGGCCCCCGCCGCGCCTATCACGGACAAGACATCGATTAGTGATCGACTGAATTCAATTGCTTGGCGAGACAAGAACTGGATACCGTCGACGAATCGACACGGACCGATCGAGATTTGTATTGTTCGATTTTTCAAAAATTTGCATTTTGTAAACGTCACGTCAACGACAATGCTGAGTCACCTGACAAATGAAACGAATCGATCGTGTCTCTGATATCGAAAAGCGTTGAACGTAAACTCCATTTTGTATTATTGTTGGGCCGAGATTACTGTCAACTGCAGTATGCGTATTTTTCGATTTCAATCATTGCACCGTCATTCATGTCCATCAAATCTATCTGAATCACTATCGGCGGTGAGCCCTTGGGTCAACAATTCGGGATCCTTAAAAACGTGTACAGTGGCTTTTTATTGATCAAGACTTCGGTTGGTACTATGTCGTCTGTTAAAATTAATTTCGACTTTCGGTTTTCTATGATTTGTTTGTCGAGCATAATCGATTGCGTGGAGCTATTCTTGTATAGCACGAAAGTCGACATCACGCATGCGTCTCACGATCACATGATATTTCATGTTTATTGGCTTAAGTCATGACATCACCGTATGTGGTGGAAGCATTGACGGTTACATTAAAGAGCGTATTTTGATCGTGCCCGGGTATATATCATGCTCGGCAAGTATAAATGGCGGTAGCTATATCTTTTGCTGTGTTTCATATGTGTTTTAATATATTTATTATATTACAGCTCAGTGTTTATTATCAGTGTAAAGGGCATACGGATGATTATGAGGTTTTTATTAAAATTGCAATGAATGACTGCGGCCAAGGTCCAACGGCGCAAAAAAAATACCGGTTAATTGCAAGTTGTAGACGCCATGAGTTACTGTTGCTATATGCGACGTCTCGATTTTTTCCATGTCTATTCTTAGACCATTTTAATAATGTTTATTGCTGTTATTAGTTTTGCGTTTACAAAAGTCATTATGTTTGCGTTTTTTTGCTGTTGGTTTGGTGAATAAATGTTTGGTACCTACCTATTAATTTTATGTGATTTTTACGTATGGTATACGAGTTTTTTCCCTGACACTGTTATCTTCTTTTTCATAGATACTTTTATAAAGCTCTAAACGAACATTGTTGAAGTAAGCGCCCTGTCTGCATCATTATTAAAAGTTATGATACCACAATACATTTGCATTCCTCGACCAGTAGGGCACCCACTGTTAATCTAATAAAGGAATGTGAATAATGCCATTAATAACTTGGCTTAATGTTTTGTTCGTGTTGTGGTCAAGCCACCGGGCCTCTAAATAAGAGCCCTTACTTATTGTAACTATACTATTAAAGCACTGTAATTTAATAGTTCTCCGTAACATGCCCCGATGTGAGATACTCACGTTTTAAATTTTAATGTATCGTTAGTTTTAGTAATCGTTTTGCAATGTACGAAAATATTGTTACATAGGTAATTTTGATCGAAATAAGTAAACGAAAAAATGGACCTTAAAATTTACAAGTGTGTTTTCATAGTTTAAAGACGTTTCTTTTCGGATTTTTGCAAGTTTGAGCAAAACATGCTACGGTACCTATTTCTTTTTGGCAGAAAATTTACCTTTAGGTACAGGACAAAATTATAAAAAGTATATACCCCATAGATGGTATGTCAAGTTGTCAACTAACAAATTACGAATCCACCCTTATCTAGTTTAACTTCATGGATATTAAGATCGTACACAAAAAACGTTAACTGATTAAATTGATATAGACCGAGTTGATACTCGGACGTAGCAAATGATTTCATAAAATTGAACAATTCAGTATCCTTAACCTTTCAACATCAAAATTCCCTACAGGTCCGGTCAGCATGAAACACGATACTAAACAAGTTTACTGGAAAATCTACTAGGTTAGTTAATAATTTAAGAATATATTTTGGTCATTATCTCTTCGCGTTTTGAGCAGTGGAGCGTAGTAATCGAACTAATTGACGGTGCTTGGTCGCACGCGCATCTCTGTTATGTTTACATTTATATTCACTTCATTGCGTTTATGTTTGCCAAAGCGTCTTATAGTAATAAAAAGATGAATGAACAGTAATATTTAAGTATACTTAACTAGCGACGTGCCTCTGCTTCACAAAATCAACAAAATATGGATAATAATTAATCAATACTAGCATACTTACTAATTATATCCTAAACAGCTTTAATACTTTTCTCTAGTTCCAAAAATATCACACTTCAAATCCGGGCCCATAACCTGCACACACTTCCCAGAACGCTCTATACCCAGCTCCATATAAATCCTCTTATAAATATCGTGCTGGGTTAATCTAATTACTTAGCACAATGTCTTATTTGTAACATTTCGTGCAATTAAATGCGCTCTTGTAAACAGGCCCTGCCGATGGTGCGTCGATTAGTTACTCCCCACGGCCCGTTTGCACTAAGTATAACAACTTTGTACATGTTGCACTGCACGGCCGCTAGCTTTACATTTCAGTCATGCGTAGAATACTTGCTCTCAAGAGACCATTCCGTATAAACCATTCCGAAATTTGGCAACGTCACAAATATCTGTCAAATATTTCGCTGTATTCATTAATTCCTGAATATTACTTAATGAAAATGTAAATAATCGCTCTATGGTTGAATAAAACATTAAGTATGGATTACACCAATTATTAAAGCAACATGATTTTTTTGTTTTATGGAAGCATTATCGTTTCAAAACTTTCCATCGTATTTTCCATGCATTTTAATGTAATCTTGCCATTTGAATGCCTAATCAACAAATGTACAACGAGTCGCGTCATTCAACCATAGAATGACTACATCTTTTTTAATGCAGTAATAATGTGAAATTAATAAAAACAGCGAAACATTTGACAGCTATATGCGACGTTGCCAACTTTCGGAATAAGGGCCTTATCACACTTGCGATTCGCGAGCGAGTTTTGTATGGAGGCGAACACGCCGCGAGTTCGCTGCGTACGAGTTTTGTATTGAAAATCGCTTTCAACTCGCTCGCAAATCGCAAGTGTGATAAGGCCCTAAACCCTCTTAAATAAACCCTACAACATCAAAATGCACGTAGCATTAATTACACCGTGTTGCAAATCACCGCGCGAGATATGAAGAAGAAATCTGTACTCTGCAGGATAGATCAGACTAGAACATTTTGATATGTAATTGCATAGGTCAACTGCATAACTCACACGTTATGATATATTATAGCAGTAACACCATTCAACTATAATTGGATATTATATTAATACCTACATATTAATTTCGTATTGGTTGTCTTTGCTTAAATGCATTCATTGTTTTACTTGAAATTGTTGAAAAACCATTTTTTCTACATGACGACGCCGGTCATCGCACGTGCCCGTTTTGAATTTATGGACGAAACGCTTTATGAACATTTAAGAAGAATTACTATTATGCTTGGTCATTATTCGATTGTTAACGTTACTGTCTGTAACGATGTAATATCATGTGACTGTGATAACGTTTGGATTTATTTTATTTCGTTACACGAATGTCAGGGCCGTTTTCGTCGTCACTTGTATTTAGTTGGAGCGATTTAAACTTTGATTGTGCTATATGGCACCATTATCATAACGCGCAGAGCAGCCTCTATGCAGAAAGCAGAAAGCAGAAAGCTCGCTTATTGTCACTTTATGTGTTCACTTGAAATGTTGACATGAGAAGATAAACAATTTACAATGCCAATTTGTTTTTGTTCATCTTATTTGCCATATGATAAAAAGTACAGAATATTCTAACGAGACATAGGTTCAACAACAGTTGTAAAAGGTTTCATGGGAAGGCAAAACAAAAAATATATATTTCTCCCAAGTAAAAAAAAAAGTTCTTATTCGTAAGAAATTAAAACGGTACGAAAACTTACAACCCACTTCGAGTTCCTGTGTGGTACAAAACAAACACACTTGTTGTCCTTTTGTTTACTCCAATACGACAGTAAAAGGTAAAAATCTCTTTCCACCAAACTTTAATTGCGGCCAATGAAGTAATTAAATGTGACCATCGTAAAACATCGCGGCCCTATAAAACATTATAGCTGTGTCGTGTAAGACCACTTGCTCGGCAGTTCGAGGAGGGAAATATGAGACTACAGAATATGTAGGGATATTATGATAAAACTAGCTTCTGCCCACGACTTCGTCCGTGTGTAATTCGTATATAGCCTTCCCGCGGGAACTATGCGATTTTCCGGGATAAAAAGTAGCCTATATGTTGACCAGTGTTATAAACTACCCCCATACCAAATTTTGTTGCAATCCGTCCAGTAGTTTTCGAGTTAAATCCGAACATACTTACACATACATACAGACAATTATTCTTAATGTAGTCCCCTCTTTTAATTTTCAAGTTTCAGATGCGACTTCTTCTCCAGGCTTATTATTAGTATAGATTAGGAAGGTAGTTTATAACCTCAAGATAGGTAGGTACTCTTTATTTTTTCCATTTGCCTGCATTTAGTTTAATTTTTCCTCCAACAAGATGGAGTGACGACCTTGTAAAGGTCGCGGGAACGCGGTGGATGCGAGTGGCACAGGACCGGTCTGAGTGGCGCGCCTTGGGGGAGGCCTATGTCCAGCAGTGGACATCTATCGGCTGAAATGATGAGTTTAATTTTAGATGAAAAAATCGTCTCAAATGCATATTTGTATTGCTTTTATAATGCCTCAGCAATTGTGACATCAGAGACCTGTAAATGGAAATTGGCAGAATTTTGGTGGAAAAATAATTTTTGTTTGAAATATTTCAAGTTTTGTTATCCTTATCTCAAAAAGTCTTGATAATTACAATGCTATCATCCATATACAAACACAGTTTGAGGGAGTCATCATAATGAAGGCGTCAATGCGATTCTAAGATTTCGAACAATTTAATAAAAGCATGTGGCGTAAAACAATCGTTCCTTAGATTTATCAGAAAAAGAACCAACTTTCAACTCGATATCTACCATCTCTCACTAACTGAGTAAGGGTGAGCAAGATGACGTTAAAGATACTTTGACTTTCGAGCTATAAATCGAGAATCGAAAGGTCTGATACGGGAACCGGTTTCTCCTTATAAATTTAGTCTAAAACAGGTCGGAGGTCATTTTGCACACCTGAGGTAATCTTAATGAAAGGTTTTGTGTAATAAATAGTCAAAGCTGGTTCTGATACTTAGTCTTACTCTTATGTATATTTTTAGATTAGTGCATTTAAAGTATAAGAAATCAGCTGTTCCACTGTTGGACAAAGACCTCCCTCTCATTATTCCATGATTTTCTGTCTTTTCAACACCCTACCCAATTATCGAGAAGGCATCAAGTTTCGTTCCATTTTGTATGTTTTGACGTGACCAGTCCAAATCACTTTCGCTTTACGGCTGTCCAGGCTCCCTACATGAGGATCTTGGAGCGCCAGATGATTTTTCTGACGCGGTCTTATATTTTTTATTATACATTGAATATGATTGATTTTATTGGCATGCATTTATTTGCTCTCTATCTCTCTTTTCAGCCCGTATCCACCTCTCCTTCCGTATCCGTCTCCTTCAAATTTCTTTACTTGCCCCATTTATTCTGCGTTTATTTTTAACATACCTGAAAATGTTTAATTGACAGAACATACTTTACTGTGTGAACAGCAATACAAAAGAATATGAAAATTGAAAATTTCCGACTCCAAAATAAAAAAGGTCATATTAATTCAAGTATCGTCCATAAAACTGCCATTACAAACAACGCGATTACAAAAGTTCGAGCACTTACGGCATCAGACTCTACTGCGGCGTCATATCGTGGACGTTGATGAAAATTGTCTATCATGTGCACGTGCTCGTCACAGCTATGCACGCTCGACTAGTATTGCATAACGAGAGGACAAGGCACAAGGCGAAGCGATGGCTTTAGTAATTTACAAATTAATAAATTTGAATTCGAATAACCCAAACTAACAGACGCTTTGGAACTCCTTCAACCAACTTCCAACACAGACACTGCACAGATGAATGCTGTCTTTCCGTGCAGGTAATTCAATTCAATCATTTATTCAGCAAATTGGCCACTTCGGGCACTTTTACACATCAGAAAAATCAATAAATCTACTAGCGCATGCTAGCCCATTTCTGAGGACAAGACAGCCAAACAAACTCAGAAGAAACCTATTTCAAAATTTCACAATACATTTTTACAAAAAATAATTTTCAGGGATATATAATAGTCCCTACATTAAACTTAAATCTAAGTTCTTGGAGATGTATATAGTCTCCAAGGGTCCAAAAAAATAATAGGGAAAGATCTTAAGAACTTTTCTATATGTGCCATCGATGCGATTCTGTAGAAGCTCTCCCCCACGTGTCACTGGATGCCTGGCAAGTCTAGTAAAGTAATTCAAGAACATTGGGGCTTCGTGGTTTTCCCTACCAAGAACTTGCTAGCTGTAGAACAATCTTCCTCCTGAGATGTTTCCGTCGCGTATGATTTGGGGATCTTCAAGGAACGAATGGATATACCATCAAAAAGCAAGCAACACATTATATAAAAGCTCCTCTATGGTTGCACTTGTCCAGGGCCGAAGATGACTACCTCCCATCATGTAGCTCGTCATTCGTAGTTATTATTGCAACCTCTAAATTAATTTTCGTAAAGTAAAATCATCTTACAACTGACAAAAACGCTTTTCACTTGTAACATCAACCGCCGACTCTATCACCATTATAGTTTACGTACAGTTTTATGCGGAGGAAGATCACTTGCGCGTGGGCAGTAATGTTCTGCCTCGTTATGATTAAACGGACAATTTCGGATGCTATCTGTGAAGTATGACACCTATTACACGCAGGAGACCTCTTACAATCCATAGACAATACGCATAAATTTAAGTAAGGTAGTAATTTTAAATGAGATAACGGAATCACACTAAAAAGCGCAGAGTGCGTCAAGTTATGCCAAAGCTGAAGATAAATTTTAAGTGTTTTCGCTCAGCGCAAGTAATAAGTATAATTCTACTGAGGGAAAAATAGTTACAAGGGTGCAGGAGTGTGCAAGCATGTAATTTTTGTACATTGGCAAATAAATAAACAAATTACCAGCATCATTAAACCTAGTGACTAAAATTATTTAGTAAAAGGATAATGATAGAAATGGAAACAAATTATGCGCTTGCCATGACTGGGCTGAGAATAGATCCTCTGACAGTCAACAAGTCTCGAACACTGGACTAATGGGTCGTAAAATTCATGTTTTTAACTTGTGACACGTAAGTCCATTTAACTGTACTAAACTGTCCAAAGCACCGGGCGAGTTTGGCGAGTCCGTAAATCACGCGATACCGTAGAGAAAGCTACAACAGACTGAACTATTCGATTAGGTTGACCAGGTTTTATTTTTTAAAATTAGATCTGACCTCTAGAGTCTTAAAAATCTTTTTGAATCTTGGAAGATATCAGAAGCGACAAGTTTCTGTGAAAACGATGAATAGATTGCTTATTTAGGTATATCCGTCGTTGCCTTCTTGTTTCTGATCCTTAAACTTAGCTCTACCAAAAGTATCAAATCTGGCTAGTCATGTTCTTCTTCTTCGTATGTACAAAAGAAGACAACTTTTAATAGATGAGTTAGGTAAATTTAGTTACATCCTCATGAAGTCATGATGTCATTTTTGATGTTCGAAAAATTTGCGAAAGGAAATTCGGTCATTTTCACAGAAACTTATCGTTCCTGACATCCCAGTCTACCAATTTCAACCAGTTTCATTCATCTTCAAACAGTTCAAACATTTCTATAGTATTTCTAGACCGCGGTATAGATGAATTAGTTTTGTATATTATATATAAGTCACGTCTATATTATTCTGCTGACGCCCGTTTCCCTGTTCCTATAGCTATTTTTTCTCCAGAATCAGGCCAGTCTCATTCCACTTGAAACATAGAAACACCATGGTAAAGATAAATTAATTTTATATCTGTTGTGAGTCGTGCGCGCGCGGTGCCCCCGGGCGGGCGCCGTGAGAACCGCTCGTGCCGGCGCGAGCGCTCCTGTCAACGTCTTGTGACGTCTTGTGGGTGTCATGACGTGTGAGTATGAGTACAGATTGACGTTCCATTGTGATGTGAGAAACTTAGTGTTTGAGTTATGGAAAGAAAATGCTTGCCTTCCTCATGCCAAGCAGCCTCGCTGTTTTCTGGCTTGGTTTTGCTTGGTATATGGCTGCGTTTCCACCAGAAATGTGCGAGGATGCATTTCGAGGGATATGTTTGTCATGAACCAATAGAAACACTTCAGCGGAACGAGGATAGGTTAAAGAAGTGTTTTTATTGGTTCATTACAAACACATCCCTCGCAACGTATTCTCGCACATCTCTGGTGAAAACGCAGCCTTGGGACCGTAATTCATTCCTATATATAGATTCCATCCTATAGATTAAAGAGAACTTAGCGCCGGTCTAAACCGGCAATGCATTGGTAACGCAAATCTCCAAAGCCAGCGGAATTCAGATACTACTTGTATAATGGAAATTTCGTCCGACAAACAAAAACAAAAGAAGTAATTATTTATTTCCTTTATACTTAAACTAGCTTTTCCCCGCAACTTCGTATGCGCAGAAATATTAAATGTAAAATCCCGTTTTTTTCCCGTTCCCGTGGGAATTTCGCAAAATCCTTTCTTAGCGTATGCCTACGTCATAACATCTATCTGCATGCCAAATTTCAGCCCGATCCGTCGAGTGGTTTGGGCTGTGCGTTGAAAGATCACTATGTCAGTCAGTCAGTCAGTCAGTCACCTTTGAGTTTTATATATTTAGATTGATTTGAAACCTAGAAGAGAACATTATAACACCGAATTAAATTCAATTTAAGCCCAAACTGATTAAGTGACTGACAGCCAATACACAGTCCAAAACTACTGATCGCAGCAAGCTGAAATTTGCCAGGTTCCTTAGCGAGTGGAGAGGATCACTAAGAGAGGTTTTACCAGAGACATAAATAATACTTCGTATGGACCCGGCCTAACGTAGATACATGTCCTGTTTCCCCACTTCATTGGTGTCCAATCCAAAGTTAAACTTATATCGTGACACTAAAGCTGGGTCACATTTTTTCAACAACGAGACGAGTTTTTAGATACTGAGAAACAGTTTCGAAAAAAGTTTTTTTTAAAACGCTTATTGTCATGCACGCTCGGTGACAGAACTTTGGATTGGACACCGTGGAAGTGGGGACATATTACGTGTACGTTAGACCGGGTCTATATTATTTACGTCTATGGCTTTTTCCGAAAACAGGAAAAAAGGAACTCAGCTCAACGGAAAACGGCTTTGACGGCTAAAGTTATATTAAAATAATAGCCAACGATGAAGTGATAATCACTATATTGACAATCATTTTAACGATGTCAGGCACGATTAGGCAGGATTAATCCCAAAGCAGCTGTCGGATCCAGGATTTTTGTTCGACGGGGCTTGACCCTGCTAACCGAAGCTTAGTAGGTATAAAGTTAAAGATTGTACACTAGGGGCCGGTTCCTATATCCACGTAACGCCTCGTTTTGCCTACGGACGGTTAAAATTTGACAAATTCTCTATGGAACAAATGTCAAAAATCAACCGTCCGTAGGCAAAACGAGGCGTTTCGTGGATATAGGAACCGGGCCTATGTGATGTTGGGCTTGAGGCCCTAGAGGCTAGGGCCTAGCCACCCTGGATCCGTCACTTGATTGGCCCAATCCGGTAATCGAATAATAATTGTAGAGTAAAACATTGTCTCCATCTATGCCAAAACCCTTAAAGGACGTGTACCACACTCACGCTTCAAGTGGTGTACTTGGATAAGTACGCATATAGATAATGGACAAAATGGTACCGATAGAAGAATTTCGCAACAAGTTAATCGTCCCGTTTCCCATGCCAATCTCGCCATTGCCACGCTCCATCAGAGCATGGGTCCTTTTGTTTCTGCCCATCATCCGGAACTCTGGTTCCTATTGCAGCACGTCTAATTTATAAACAATTACAGGTAGTTAGAGAAAGACTGATTTTTAAAACATTGTTAGAAATAGCTGTGCTCACGGCATCGATCGCGTGAAACAAATATCCATTTAATTTAACAAAGAAACGAAATATTGAGATTACTCGTACATCCAAGTTAGTTCAGTAGGTATTCTCGAAGATGCGCAATAATAACACACAGAGAGACTAAACGCAAATTGTCACTATTGCTGATCTTTAGTCAACGCCTTTATTTTATACATTATACGTATACAATTTTACTACATTTTTGTTATTTTATACTAATTACCTTGTTAAGGTCGCGGGAACGTGGTGGATGCTAGTAGCACAGGACCGGTCTGAGTAGCGCGCCTTGGGGGAGGCCTATCTATGTCCAGCAGTGGACGCCTATCGGCTGAAATGATGATACTAATTGTGCCGACAATGCGTTTATGTCTTTTATAAAAAAAAAATGTTAATGTCACAAAAATCGTAAGCTTGAATATTTTTACTTTTCTGTAATTTGATATCAAAGATAACAAAAGACTTTGACGAGAATGTTTCCCTTCGTCTTATTTCCGAAAGGGTTTTAATTTATATACAATTCAAACCAATAAAAAAATTGTCTTGCATTATGAAACAACCAATAAAAAGCCTGCAGTAACTTCTTAAAAAATCAAATACATTGTAAACGGTATTTAATTAAGGACATTGTTAATAAAGAGTCATTTTCCGACACCAAGTCGAATTTTAAAAAGCATGAGCATTACTCTAACATTTAATAAATGCTGTGATCGTAACGAAGGCAATATCAATATAAATAATGTTCAGTTAATAATAATAACGTAGGTATAAATTAAGGTAAAATGGATCGCAAATTTCACGCGATCTCTTCAAATTAACTGCAGTCCTTTGAACACTAAACAAACATGTTAATTAGTCGCACTGAATAAACATCTCGTATGCAAAGAACGCTGTTTGTCTTGACCTGTCCTTAATCCTTGTCCTTTGTGGGATTTATGTGTATTTTGAAAATAAGTTTCCTTGAATTAAGAGTTTAAATTACTGAGAAAAATAACTTACAATGTTGTGAATTTACGATTTACCTACCTATGTAGATGATATCTCATCTAACTTAGAAAGTAGTTTAAGTATTTAAAAATGTTCGAGTTCTTATGTTGTATACCTATAAGTAAATGTACAGGTAGGTATTTCTCACTTAAATATAAACGGTTTTTTATTACATATAGAAGAAAACTTCCAACAGGCTTATATAGTTAGAGTACGATTCACTTCACTCCAATATAATTATGAATAGGTAGCAGCTTAAATAAAGTTTTTTTTTTATTACAGTCGATATCAACAATATGTACAAACTTTAGTATCCTACCACATTGCAATAAGGTATTCTAAGGTGAACACATATTACCTACTGACCCTACTGATCTCGACTATACAAGAAAGTTCTGTATAAGAAAATTAAAGCTGTGTCTCATCCCCCTGGCCCGAGTCAACATAAAGAGGCTGGTATTTATTCGGTTAATGTCCACTTTTGTCTCGGAGCTTGTTTCTCCAGCTTTATTACCCCTTCGCCGCAATACCACTAACAATTTTAATGACCACACCCATCATTCAAACATAAAACTTTATACCAAATGAGTATTTACTCTTGGATAATCATTTTCCTTTCCAGCTTCGCCTCTTGTCAAATTAATCACTTCTTGATTGCTCATTTCGCCCAAAAGCTCAAATAGTCTTTGTTTACTTTGCTAATAGTCTCCAGGTGAAACTTGCAATAATAACGGCAATAATCTTAAAGGCATCTTAGAATCAAGCTTACCAGATAATACTTATGCCTATACAGAAGATTGTTTTCCCATGGATCAGTTCTATTTGGAATCTCATTACACTTGAAAGGGGAACAACAAATCTGGCGCAACGTTCTCATGGACGTGTCTGTCGTTAGGGCAGCGTGAGGTGACCATTACTGTACAAAGAGTTACCTAAAATAGAGAGCTTTTGTGAGGCGGGAGGCTCGAGGGACGAGGAGGGGGCGGGGCGGTCGCCGGCTGCCCGCCGGCTCAGTCGCACCGCGTCACACGACCGCCTCGCACGCCGTACCGCGCGTGCCTTTCAAACAGCGCACGCGCACGCGATACCCTCCGCACCCCTCCTCCAACACGTGCGCAACCCACCGATGATCCTCAACTAACACCAACATGCAAGAGCAAAGTTCCTCACGTTCCAGCAAATCCACGTTGAACTCGCTCGAAAGTGCCATCCTGAAGCTCAAGAACAACCTACAGATACAAGACACCAAGAGCTCTACCGATATGAACAGCGTGCTAACCGTCGACCCGCCGTCCCCTCATGCGGATGCCAAAACGAACACAAGTAAGACTCCTAGTTCAACCACAACTGCCAATCTGAATTTGTCCATCGCATCAGCGGCGTTGTTGCAAGAAAACATGTTACAAAGATCTCTTCAAGGAGTAGTGATTTCCCTACAAAATGCCATGATGAATTCACTGCAACAAGCTGCATTGTTGCCATCGAATTCAGCAGCAGCCGCCGCTTTGAATCTGCAGGCATTGGAATCTTATTTGACTCTACAGCGTCTTACCTCAGTTTCAACTGTAAGTAGTACAATACAACCCAATGGTTCTGAAGGCAATGCTAGTTCTAAGCAGGATATATTACGAATAGCGACAGCAAGCGCCAAGATAAATGAGATAGATACTACTGAAAATAATTCGCGTGATTATTCTCCAAAAACACCAGAAGACTATAATTTAACAGATGCAATAGCCGCTGAGGACGTAGACTTATCGGAAGAAGTAGAAGAAGACCTGGCTTTGTTAGACAATGAAGATGACTTCACATTAGAACAACATTTAGAGTCTACATCAAAGAGTTATGGCTATGGAACGTCTCACAGCTTAGATAATGGATACCCAAGTCTTTTAATGAATTCAATGTATCAGCAGCAAATGAATGGCAGTCCTTCGCATGCGCCGTTATCCCCACAGGCCTCCAACACCTCCAGTTCCAAATCGACCAATAGTTCAACTTCTTCTACGGGAAGCAACGTATCAACAAAACCGAAGACAGCCGGAAGTGGGCCTAGAACAAAAAAACAATTTATCTGCAAATTCTGTAATCGACAGTTCACAAAATCCTACAATCTACTGATACATGAGAGGACACACACCGATGAACGACCATACTCTTGTGACATATGCGGCAAAGCTTTCCGACGGCAAGATCACCTGAGAGACCACAGGTAATTTATTATTTTTATAACATTCAAATTGCCTTTAAAATATACACATATCATAAATAAAAAGGTCAACGATAATATTTGATAATAATATTTATTACAAAATGTTTTATTAGCATTTCTTGATGTATTATTAGTATCATCACTGAATGTATTAACGTTTTGAACATTCAATTCATTACGTCTATTGGTGAGAACAATTTTAAGCATCTATTTTATGTTTTCTTGTTCGGTAAGATCACGCATACCTGTTAATCCCAAGCCGATAACATACTTTTAAAGATCCACGATTCTCCATTTAAGATATCAGTAAAACATTATGGTCGTCGAGTTCCAACGCAAAATCTTATTAGGAACTTTTGAATAATGGCGTTGAAGAAAAATATATTTAAAACAAAAAGGGTTAAGTATGGCCGAGCAGATGGTATCGACGAGTCGTTCGTCACGCTCGTAAATTATTGCACAAAACCGCTGGTAATCTTTGACGATCCAATGTTTTAATTTTGGGCTCCTTATTTTGTTTTTGTCCTATACGCATTCCATTTAAATCTTTATGCATTATCTTCTCAAATAACTTATTTGTAATAATAAAGCTACTACGAATGGAATGCGACCTAAGAGGTCACATTTCAGACTCATTTGTTACATCTTAAACACTATAAAACATGAGGTAATCCAGACAGCAACTTGTAATCTCAGTTAATCTATTTCTTCACTTATCTCTCCAAGATCCCAACCTAAAAAGAACTAAAGGTGTGGAAGTTTTAACACCTGTCTCACCGATTTCCTCCCAAATCACCGTATCTCTGAAGCAATAAAATAAATTTGGTGTAGACGCCGGAGGGTTAACCCGAGCCCGGCCGCCTGTCAATGTTCGATCGGTGTCTCCTGACACGATACATTATAATGGACCGGCGCGGGCCCTCGACGCCGAACAAAGCACGTGGCGATCTTGACGTGAGGATTAATATGGACGACAAAAAATAACCGTAGTAAATATGCCTTGCACACAGGTTGGGCTTTTGTGTCGGGTCGTCGATATTTTTTGTGTCGATTAAAATTTAAATAACCTTAAATTAATTTTGTCTTGTTTAATAATTTGGGAATCATTTTTCATACTGCCAATTTAGGCATTCAATAATGTGCGTTATTTTTGTACGTCAATTGATGGGAGAGCGTTATGAATATAGGATGAACAGGCAGGGTCGTGTGGCATTCACGAGTTATCAAACTGCATTGCGATCTTAATTAATTAGGGAGTTGTCGTGTTGAGCCGAGGTAGGCCTAACGCGCCGGCGCGGCCGAGCCACGCTCGGCTGCGCGAGCTCCGACCTAATCACGGTCATCATCTCGTGTTTTAATATTGAAATTATTCTTTCATTCACCATCACGGAACTTCTCTTTATCGTCGCCGATCTAACTAATCCCAACGATTATTACACGTATTACGTTACTTCGAACACGTCGTAATTTACTCGCTCCGAGTCTGTTTGTTTATTCGATACGGAGATGATTTCTCGAATCGTACAGTCGATAGCTGGTTTTATCGGTTTATGTTATTATTGATTATACGTTGTTCGGCGTGTTAATTATATCTCGTGTGTTTAAATTTAATTTTAAAATCATAAATAAGTACGTGCGTGTTGAACGGTTTTAATTAATGGCTGGTGCTATGTAATTTTGGAAGTCAAATTATTGTTGAAAATTTAGGAATTCAATTACACCATTGTCTTATGTATAGGTACCTCTAAAAACTTTTAAAAACCTTTTGCAAATAAGAATGCAAATCAGATGTTCCGTCGGACGTAAATTAGCAACATCGGAAATAAGAAATGAGAGGGTTGGCCGATTTATTACCAATATCCCGGGGCGATGTCGGCTCCCCTTCGTCTCCCACAAGGCGTCCAGGCCAACACTGGAATCGGCGATGCGGCGCCTCTAGACATGACGGATTTATTGTTTCTTCTTATACCTTCTTTGCTAAATAGTATTGAAATTTGTCGTTTTTTAAAGTTACACTGGCTTATGGGGTTTAACTTTTGTTGCGAGAGTTTTTTGTTAAAAAAACTACCAGGCTGAATAGTTTGTTGTTAATGGCTAATAACGTGAACAAATTATTTTACAGGTACATTCATTCAAAAGAAAAGCCCTTTAAGTGCTTAGAATGTGGCAAAGGGTTCTGCCAGTCAAGAACGTTAGCCGTCCACAAAATTTTGCACATGGAAGAGTCTCCTCATAAATGTCCGGTGTGCAGTAGAAGCTTCAACCAACGGTCTAATTTGAAGACGCATCTACTCACCCATACCGACATAAAGCCTTACAACTGCTCTTCATGTGGAAAGGTCTTCAGAAGGAATTGTGACCTGAGACGCCATAGCTTGACGCATAACCTCGTCGGTATATCTTCCGTGGCTACATCACCTAACGGTAGTAGTGGGAAGAGTCCGATTCCAAATCCAAACTTTCCTATAGATGCTTTGGACACAGAGGACGAAAATTGAAAAGTTAGTGATTAAAGACTATAATTCGTGGAAAAAAGACTGAATAGGTGCATCATGATTTAGTGCCTTGTAATTTAGTTATATGTAAACATAACGACTTCCCTCATTGCCTAGTTTATAATTGTTCTGTGTTGGGACATCGCTAGTGCTTGCAAATTCTTTGGATCTTTTAGTAATAAGAATTTCAACTGTAGCATCTTTGTAATTTTTTCTGATCTCATGTTTGTGTTTGTAAATATTAAGTTCAACTTTATGGAATAAGAACATTTGCCGTCCTCTAGGTTTTAGATAATGATAAGTTCAGAAAGTCGTTTCAAATTAAGTTATTATTGTTAACTGTATATCTATCAAATTTATACTATTCGAATAAATTTCCTTATCGTAATGGATGATTTTGTTTTTATTGTCGTTCGTTAACGTTTCCATTGTGATGAATATTTATATAAATTTTGTATATAGGTAGGTAACATATCAATTTTGAATGTTGTACTATTAAATCGCAGTCTTCCTCGGGAAGTTTTTCAGATTATTCAGGATAAAGAAAAGAGAGATAACTATTATGAATCTTTGCATGAAATTTTGCTAAGAGTTTTATATTATAATGTAAATAAAAATAAAATTCATGAGTTTTGTTGTTTTCTTCCCTCGCATAACAGTTTAATATAAATAGAACTTTAGATATAGAACAACTTTAAAATAAATAAATAAAGGCCATTCTTCAATGGTCATCTTAAGTGTAGTACTGGGAGACCGAGCTCTTGTAGCTAAAATAGCTAAAAAATAGTATTTCCAGGTATGAGAACAGGATAGTTCGTTTTTTCGCCTCCTATATAGCAAATTTCATCCAAATCGTCGTACGTCGTCGTCGTTCAAAGAGCCGTTTCTGGGACTGTTTGTAGGTGTAAACTGTAAGTAAATACTTATACCTACAAGATTAGCGCGTTGAAGGTAAAAGTATTGTATGTCAGACAGCAAAAATTATGAAAAAAAAACCAAACTCATTATTGCCAATGTATCACACCAACATACCTACACTTAATTCTATCTATGAAACTTGATATTGCATAGAACATAGGGATCTCTAAAGCTTGACCAGGAATTTAGCCAACCTCGCCTTATTGCGGCTTAAATACTTAGTGAAGTAAAAAAAGACTAAGTACTTAATTAATGGATGAATAGATGGAATATTTTAATATAAAATTGGCAACAATTGACTAAAAATAATCAATAACCGTAACCCAATGCCATTAATTGGGTAGTTAGTCTTGTTTACGGCTCCATATTAAATTGTACACAATTAAGTCGGGTTATATTTGACAACTCGCACACACGCTCACGTTTACTCAGGTATGTTGACATGGCAACTTGGTGTTGCTTTATGAAACGCATAACTAGCGCCCTGATTGACAGGTCTGATGCATTCCTGGTCAACCTTAAATGAAAAATTCATTAATGAATATTAATAAATAAGCATAGGCCGAGTTAATTTTTATTTTCTGTAAGTACAAATGTTACAAATAGGCACACTCAAATTAGTATAAATAAAGCTAAAAACACAGTCGTGCCAACATAATCGTACTGAATAGTGGTAAATAGATTTGTATCTAAGTAAGCATGGACTAAGTACCTAAGTAACATTTTGCTGTTTTTTGCTGTTGCACTACATTAAGTACATTCTTAGTTACGTATAAGATACAGCTACTTCTGTGTGAACATTGCGGTAATCCGATAGATGCGTTAGGCACAACACAACACCGGTCCTTGGGGCAAACCTTGGGGGAGGTCTGTGTCCAGCTGTAGCGGCCTTCGACTGAAATCCTATATTATACTTATTATACTATTAAACAAGCAATATTTGTATATATATATTTGTAATCACGTTCTCGAAAACGGCTCTATCTGGGAAAATTTGTTTTTAGCTATTTTCACCTGAGCAAAGCTCGGTCGCCCAGGTACTAATCATAATGTAAGTGAGAATGACAGCGTCACCTGTCGGAGAACAAAATAATTAAAACAGCCAGCTGATACAACTTGAAAACATTTCAAAATTTTTGTAGGGCATAATTTGAAAACCATTTCAGTATCTCTACCTAAAGAAGTCAATAAAAAAACAGATTTTTTCGTTCATTACTTAGATAAAATTGTGTTTTAGTGATAACTGGTGCGTGACGTCATCTCACTCAATTCACTCACTCTCGCTAAAGAGCGGGCGCTACGCGCAGAACTATATCTATGCGCAGAAAGTGATACGACGTCATTTTTGACTTACGCCCTTTTTAATTTTAATTTTATGTATGAAACTGACGACTGATGAAAGAAAGAAAATATACGTGTCCTTTTAATTTTTCCCTACTTTCTAACTAGCTGATAAAACAGCCGTGTCACAATGAAATGTTGTCAATTGTCCTGCAGACTAGAATATCATTGGGCTAGCCCATCTTTGTACTGACCTCTGTACTGGTGATCGAACAATCACGAAAGTTGAAGAGAAATTGTCTGGTATTTTAAGACAGTGGATGTCTTTTACAACATAAACGACAAGGTTACTGGACACAGAACTGAATGAACAGTGTACTCATGATACCTACTGATGAAATACTTAGTTCCATAACATACATTGTCGCAGCGTCACAAGATAGTTTAAAAACATTCAAAGACCAACATTATATAATGAAGACATTTAATCCATCCGATCCATCTATCACAACCGCGGAACAATACCGCGTATTAACAGACCTTATAAATGATAATTACAAAGGTCAACCCATATTAGACCTGCACCACGACACAGCACCTCTATGGCAATAACTATAAAGTTGAAATTTCAATAGTAATTGGGTTACCTCTTGTCTGTGGATAACAATGAGCGACTACTGAGCTTGAAAAATCGATTCAATACGACCAAATCTAAGGAGAACCATCACCGATTCACACAGAAAAAGGCTATTGTCAATTCACACAAAAGATCTTAAGAGTGTATCAAAATGACATAAAGAACTTTACGCCACACAAAATAACCTTGTAATGGGCCACATGTCTGCGTGTTTTTTACATTTCTGGAATAGATGA
This sequence comes from Aethes cnicana, assembly GCA_963971205.1. Taxonomy (NCBI): domain Eukaryota; kingdom Metazoa; phylum Arthropoda; class Insecta; order Lepidoptera; family Tortricidae; genus Aethes; species Aethes cnicana. The sequence continues at coordinate 8,555,841 of OZ020287.1, read as the reverse complement.
TGTGTTAAAAAGGTGAGCAACAGATGTGTTTTTGACCTGACTTATCGTTTGCTGAAAGGTGTGAAATTGGGAATTTCGATTCTTTTTCCTAGTGCAACAGATGGAGATTTTTTTCAAGTTCCTAAGCAATGTTCTAACAAAATTCTTTGTATGATCGTTATTATGGACTTTGGGTTATTAAGCAAAGCACCGTTTGCATATTTAACTTTCTGATTTTGACAATGAACCCAAATATACCTAACCTGAGAGCACTATAAAAGCACGATTTCGTAAACAATTCAAATGAAGTGTCAATGTTTGCGTGCGAGGACGTCTGTACACTTGTAAATGTGTGTGTACCACTACGCGGGCCAATGATTTACTCTCCATCTCCGGATGAAACAAATGACGGTAAGGGCGATATGGGCGCGAGTTGCGCGCCGGCTAGATTCAGGCGGGTGATTCCGTGGCCATTCTGTATGTGGTACTATTAATTAATGTTCCTGGCGCCGAGTGCCGAGCAGTGCTTGCTTGCACAGTTGTATTTCAGGTAAGAAGGCAAGTGAAATTATCAGCATTTCAATCCTAGCTCTCAAAGTTCTTTCAATCTTTCTTATCATTCTTTATCACCCATAACCCAGAACCCTTTATGAACCCAGAGATCTTTACAATCAGGTGACCTGTGCACTCGTTTGCCAACTAACGTCACAAAAAAGCCTATAAATTAGAATAGGTACCCATAGGCACCCAATTGTACTGAAGTAAATGAAAAGATCATTGTTTTGAGCTTGGTATAGGGACCGACCGACCGTCAATTCAAAATGATCAAAATAGCCTAAGTAATTTGGGAAAATAGGTAACACAGACGTCTTACTTTATTTGACTATGTTTCAAATAGAAAAACAAATAGGGTTTAATTCATCGGTTACGTTTCTTCGGGTTACGGTGTCTTTGTTAATTTATTTTTTCCTCCATCAGTATAGGATAATGCCCTAACCACATGATGGGTAATTCGTTATGGTGGAGCCATCGCTGTGGTTATTTGATTGTACGCTTTTTTCCGATACATGCTTTTACACTGTGGTTTTTAATGATACCATGCACTTCAATCGATTTGTAGCGTTCGTGTTCAATAGTATTTATAAAATAACTGTAACTAAATAAATCATTGATAATACCCATACCTTCCGGTCAAGAGATATTCGGTACAATACTCAAGATGCTAAAATATACTTGGTCAATTTAGTTACCTACGGTACGATGGTTATTCCACAAAGTAATAAAACATGAAATTCAAGAGCACAACAAAACCCACACAATAACAAAGATCAAGACATTACATTACAAACACAAAAGCATTCAAAAGCGCATCACTTCACATTAAACACTACGGCGACATAATAATGGGACACCGTATCTTAGACCTTTCAAGTTGGGAATTATTCACAAATTACATAGCAATCACCCCAATCGGAAATCCCGCTGGGTTAAACATAGTACACTTTTAAAAGACAAACTTAAACTTGCACTCGACATATCTAACACAAAGAACCACAGACGTAACCCAAGAGACATACGAGTGCTTTTGCAGCGCTTTGAAAACTCTAGGGGAAATTGAGCGGAATTTATAACCTGGTGTCACTGTATTTGGTTTTTTTCCTTTTTCGCAAACATCACATTGTCATCGACACCGAAATTACCGACGATTGTCACAAAGGATTATGTTTACCCTCGGAGGTGTTTGAGAAATATTTGCTTTTGCCCGTTTCGAGTGCGTTTTTATTAGTGGCGCGTTTTTATTCGCGACCACACACGGTACTGGCTTTTTTTTCTTTTCCGTTGTGAAATTGTATAAGGTGTTTTGACAATGCTCGTGGAACGTGCGTTCGCTGAGTTTCGAATGTTAAGCACGGTTTCGCTTTACTTGTTTGTCTTTGAGTTCTTGGTCGTCGCCTGCACACATACATGCAAGTGTTTCTGCACTCAGGCGCGTTGAGTTAGTAGAAACCTTCTGCTTGTTAGTACTATGATTACTGTAGTAGCCATTTTTGAAATCCTCTTTATTTTTAATTTCAATAAAGTACCTAAATTGTTAAAAAAAAAACTACATGTGTGATTTAAACTCACCTTTCTTCAACTTATCGTTAGAACCATAAACACCTCGTGCCTACATATAGTTGGTACCTACCCAACATACGAATGTAAGATAATTCGAATTAACGGTATCACCGCCACGTTGCGAATGCCATTCGCATAATATGAACATCGAAAGCTTAAGTGCCAGTCGAGTTTAAGATACGTGTAGATTAAGAATAAGCACAGACAGTACACAATTTAAAAATAAATATCTTTATGTCTTTTTACCTACCTATACCTATCAAAATACATATTGTCATGCACAAAATCACGTTGGAGCAGCCATCACAAATGAATTTTAAATGGTTTTAAAATCTAATGACTATGACTCTCTATGGCTTCTTAAAAAGTCTCCGCACCGTAGTGGTTTTTGTTTATTTTGCATTCCAGTGAAGGGTCTACTTTATTCGGTCGATGATGTTCATTGGCGCGCTAATTGCTTAACATCATACTCAAACATGTATAGTTTTTCTCCACTTACTAACAGCTTTTTTTTCCCGGTTATGGTCCAAAATACAATCAATCAATAGTAGCATATTTTTTCAGATACCAACCAGAAAGTTATTTCTGGATTTCTGCATTTCTGCATTTCTATATCACAAAATCGCTTTGCAACGACATGCCCCCTCTAGAAAGTGTTCTTTGAAGTGCCCACGCGCAGGTATCGCCGACATTAACGGCGTGATAGTTCGGATAGTGCCCGCACACGACGCGACCATTCGCGCGACGGATAGATGGCGCCACGGTACTACTACTCCGTTACAGTTAGGAGTTTTAAAAAGCGAAGTGACTTTTCAACGTTCATTTTTAAATAAAGAATAAATTTAAAATTATGAAATATGTAGTTTTATTGCTTTTGTCGTTAAGTATGGTGGGTATTTTTTTTTAACTGTAAAAAAAATATGCTACTTACTTCATACAAAATAATTGAATTTCATTCCATGAATAGCGATTTGAAAAATCAGATGACTTTGGATTTATAAATGTTTGTTTGTAAAATGTTATAAAGTAGAGGTATTTAACATATGGCATTTATTCTACATTTGAGTAAATACTTACCAAAAAGTTTTGAAACAGACGTACTTTTTCACATGTTTTAGTTCTAGAAATTCAATGAAGTTTGATTTGTGTGCTCTTAAATAAAGCCTTAAACCATATTCATTCTCTCTCAGTGTAGACTTAATAAAATCAGCTGACATTATAACTAAAGCTATTGCGTAACCAAACACCACCACCAGCCTAGAATAGAAAAATATCACATCTGTTTCCAAAGTCTCAACTGAATAAAAAAAAAAACAATACATCTAACTAAAGTCGATGTCTGTAATCCAAAACTCACTAAAACTCACGCGCGGGGCGGTAGGTGTGGTATTCCAAGCCCCTCCCATCAGCAGAACGCCGCACTGTGATTGGCTGCCCGACCTGCGTACGCGCAATCAATCCTGCCACAAGCAAAGAATGCAATTCAATTGAAGGCTAGTCTTAAATGTTCTTTTGCTCGGTACTGGGCCTAATAGTTCAATTAAAAGGCTTTGTAGATCGGGAAGAGCAGTATAAATGGCTATTGTAATTTAAGGTAAGGTAAGGCCTATAAAGCTGGCACGAGACCGTCGTGGCCATCATTGAAGATTTATTTTAAGAGTAAGCTAGCATTTAAGCTGCGCTATGAGTATCTTAATTATATTTGTTCAGAAAAAAGACCAAGGTAATTCTAAGTTCCTGCGTTTTATTAGGTACTAGTACCTACCTATAATTTAACATCAACAGATATTAAGTAAGAAAATGAATTCTAAGTTAGGTGTTAAGTGATCCCTACTAAGTGTTTCTGAAGAAAATAAAGTTATCAATCGCCTAATCTATCATATAGTAATCTATCATATCTATCAGCTGTGGAATTATATGTCAATAAATAAATAAATAAACAAAAATAAATAAATAAATCATACTGTTATATATCAGTGCCTTTATGCAGAGAGTCTGGGGTTCAAGTCCGGCTTGCAACTCTGATTTTACTTAGGTAGGTATAGGTATGTGCAATCAATAGGGATGACGACAGGGTGAAGAAATCGAAATTCTAATAAGTCCGTCAGTCAGGTAATAAAAAAATATTAGACACGTATTTTTTATTTTATCAAATTAACAAAGAATGACTGAGTTAAAACGCATTGAAGTTAGAAGTGGGGGCTAACTACGTCACCGTTAGGTATAAATCGTACCTAACCGTGACGTCACGCGACATTTCAACTCAATATATCTCCGTATAAGTTTGATTACGTGAAAAAAGGAAAAATACGTGTCCAATAGGTACTTTTCAATAATCTTCCTGATAGACTAAGGAAAAAAAGTGGTCGCCATCCCTATTTGAATTTCAGTTAAGGACAACATCTGCACTAATCTGCGAAGTAAGTAAGTATTCAAGGATGTGAAATCTTCAATCCGCTCTGGGCCCGTTTGGAGACTATACCTAGCGCAAACCCTCTTGTGATGGGAGGAGTCCTGTGCCCAGCAGTGGGGCGCAAATGGGCTGTTGGGTTCAGTTGTATAATAACAGAAAGCTTTTATTTAACTCAAGAGCTGACATATTGACAAACGACTAGTCTGTAGTCAAGGTGCGGTTCCGCGAGCGCTACCAACAACAATTTGCAACATTAACACCACACTAAATCTCTCAAAACACCTAAGTACAGACAGTTCAAGTAAGTAGGAATAATTCCAAAGCAGATTGAATCTTGTTACACTATTTTATTGCTCGTTACATATATATAGACAATTCCGAGATGTTAACATCGATTGTACGATGTTTGGTTAGCAATGATATTGAGAACAAGGTGTTTATTAGGCATCTACAAATAGAACAACCGATTTAATGCGCCCGATCTGTTAGTTCCGATCTTTGATTGGTAGAGATTTCTGCTAAATAGATTAAGATAGTGATTCTACAGTTTAGTGTCATAGTCGTGAAGGTTTCAAAAATAACAAATTAAGTGGAGCACTGTCAGCCATTTTTAGCGTGACCCATTGTAATGTGCCAAAAACCATGGTTCAAATGAATCACCTCTACTACAGCCTATTTGCGTCCCACTGATGGGCACAGGCCTCCCCTCATCATGAGAGGGTTTGGGCTATATAATAGTCTCCACGCGGGCCCAGTGCGGAATGGGGACTGCACACACATCTTTGAATTAAATCGCAGTTGCGTGCAGGTTTCCTCACGATGTTTTCCTTCACCGAAAAGCTCATGGTAAATTCAAATTGAATTTCGCACGTAAGTAAACTTAGAGGTGCGAGCCGGAATCGAACCCCCGACCCTCTGCATCACGCAAATCCTCTGCAAATGAATCACGAAGACCACGAATACTTACATATACATTAGGTACTTTTGAATTTAGAGTTTACCTACTTTTAACTCCAGGCTTCATTTATTATTACCACCTACCTACTTAGGTATTACAGCTTAATTTTTAAAATATTTTCCGTGATTTCTTCGTCAAACCATTTTTTAATACTTACAATCGACATTACCTGGTCACACTAAGCACATAATAGGCAATATATAGCAAAAACAACCAAACGCACTTAACTGAAGCGAGCGTTATCTTAAACCAACCAACAGCTAATAACAATACGTTTTCAGAAACCGCCATTTTGAATTCAAATTATAGGCGTTATTTTCACAGCTAGCAGCATATGGTCTGGTCCATTTACAGCTTTAGCAAGAAAATCAGAGGTGGGAGGTTAAATTTGAACCCCAGCGACCGCAGCGACTCCAACAACCCCAACATGACAGCGACACTACAACAGCCTATTTACGTCCCACTGCTGAGCTGGCATGGCACAGGCCTTCTCTCATCAGGAAAGGATTTGGGTTATGGTCCCCACGCGGGCCCATTGCATATTGGAGACTTCACAACGTTTTTCTTCATGGAAAAGCTCAATGGTAAATTCAAATGTAATTTCACACTTAAATAAACTCTGAGGTGCGAGCCGGGTTCGAATCCCCGAGGGTCGGGGTCAACCCTCAAGGCGTTTTCATTTCAATAAAAATGTCAAATTTTGAACAGTATTTAATTATTTTTACAAAGATTAGCAACTAGGATACAAAATTCCACCATAGGTATCACATTTTGAAGGCAAGCAGGAGTATGTAAATATGTGAGTAAAATTATTAGCAGCAGCTGTGAGGCTCTAAACTGTCACATAAAATCTCGTTTAAGTTATAGAGTATAAAAACCCTATTATCAGGGAAATAACTATCTCAAGTGTGAAGTCTTGTATGTGTATTATGGCGGCTTAGTATCACACCGTTATGTAATTTTTGGATACACTTTTATTTTTGTACGGTATTTAAAGTTAAAAACGTCTGTGAAACAAAAATGCCCAAGTGAATGATACCTAATCAAATTGCTTAATTTTCTATACCTATCTAAACTAAAAAATTACGTTAATTGTGCAGAGAGTTGTTGTAGTAAGGTAAAATGATAATATTGATTGCACACAAATGGTTACTGAATCAGCTTTCATTTTAAAAAGATTAATTGTACTTTTCTAAGTTTTGTTGGCGTAAGTAAGAGCTATAATTAACTTTTTTTTACTAAATTAATTTGACAGACAGATATTTACTACTTTAACTGTCTAATAAAAATAAAAAAACGTATTGGATACTTAATGACAGTTACTATTATTTTGTCACTTTCTTTATCGAAATTCTTTCGTCATTGAAATTCTTGAAAAAAAAATGAAGTTCTTATGCTAAATAGTATTCTTAATATGCTAAACTGTATTCTAATATTTTGTTGAAAAATGAATAAAACTTTTTTTTAATAGTTGCATATTTAATAACAGATTGATTCGCGAAAGCTGGCACTAATGGAATAGAATGTGTGAGTGTGAGGTCATCATTACGAAGGAGGATCTTTATATTCTGTAAATTTTGTCTATATTATCTGCAGATTTGTCTAAAACATAGGTACTTGTTACTTATTGATCAAACGTGTATGTAACCAATATGTGACTCCATAGATTATGATCATTCATTCATACCAGCTTTCATGAATCGTTCCGTACTTCAAAGGCGACTTGAAATTTGTTTACCTATCGTATAATTCTTAAATACACATACGATACTATAATAGTTCTCTTTTATCGAACACCATAAACAAAACACAAAATAAATACAGAATACACGGAACAGGTAAATAATAGGCAGCCTTATCGCTAAACAGCGATATCCTTCAGTCAACCTTCGGAAAGTGGAAAATGGAAAGAAAATCAATGATGGGCGGTGTAAAAATTGTGACTATGACATAGTCTCCAAGCGAATAAAGAGACCCCTTGACTTTGAGCGCCAGCTCGTTACGCTCCGGTGTGACACACGGCCGTTCCCAGCACGCGCGTCGTTGAAAGGCATTCATATGACAAATATTGACACCGCACCGCCCATTGTGGCGGCCTCGCCTAAAGCTATCTTATCGCATATTTGTGCACCAAACACCGCTGTTTGTTGACAGGCGCTCGTGTGTCTGTCGGTTTGTCTCTCCACTGTTAAATAACCCTTATCTCTAGTGGTAATTGACGTATTGGTACGGATTAGGTTCTGAGAAATACTGTTACCAGTTTTGGAGAGGGATGTTTTACTCGTACTTTTACATCTACGGGCGTACATTACATTATTAGAGGTGCATTTATGTAGGTTCTTACCTATATTTGTTCTATATTTGTTTGTATGTTTTCTAAGAATGTCGTTTGTATGTGCATGTCTGCTTTCTGAATAAACTTTTCTTTATCTTTTCTTTATCTTTTACATTACAGTGGTCTCTGCTGATTATACCTGCTATTTATCTCTGCTAGTTACTTCTACTCGTATAGTATCTTTTCTTGAGATGTGGGGTAGGTACCTATTTGTAGATAAATTCAAACCATCGGGATGTTTTGTGTAATCACCCTTTTTCCTTCCATCTAATTTATTGCTATTGAATAGTAGTGACTAATGTACTGAATTAAAGAAATATTCGTTAAAACAGAAATGTCTGTTTATTATCTTAAAGACACTCGGAAGCAATATCTTTTGAATGCATGTACGAATAATAACAGATCTGTCAACAGACAGACGACCATAGTCAATGGACACAGGCAGTGAATCCTTTTTACTAGTTAATCATTATACTATGAAGGTTATTTTGTATTAAAACATTTACACAATTCAACAATTGCTTCTCCACCCTTCCTATATAAGTTAAGAATAGAGTACACAAATATATAGGTATAAATTTTGCTAGTGACTATAGATTTGTGTGTTTTTATAATCCGTTTCTCATTTTTCAAAGCCTCGTTATACAACAATCCGCAACGAGAAGCCAACACATCCTTATTCTGAAAAAAGACACTTAAACTTAATTAATCAGTTTTTATGAGGCGCACCTGTGACCTTTTTATACTTAAAGGATCAAGTAGTTTATGACTTTATGGTCCAATACTATGTGAAGTGCCTCCTTAATTAACAGCTTCATTTAAAAAGAATTAGAGCACCGTTAATTACCATATATAAACCTACAAAATAGGGGCACGTAATTAAAATGTCTTAATTTTATTGGACTCCCTACCTTTTGAGCAGTTTTATAATGCTGCTTTAAAAGTTATAAAAGAGGATTTCTGGAATGGTATTTTTTGCATCTCATTTATTACCTACCGTGTCTATAAAACTCGATTTGATTACATTGCAATCGCAATGGTTGATGTTATTCTTAGTACACTAAACCGCCGATAATTTCACAACTTTGGCTTAGATTGGCGTAGTTGGTGATAGGTAGATAGTTGTCTTAGTAAGTAAGTAAGTAACACTTTATAGTACAGAATAAAAACACAAATACAATTTTCAATACAAAGAAGAGACACACGACAAAGGCGGGCTTATCCCTAAAAGGAATACTGAAGACTGCAGCTGAAAGAAATTGTCCGAATCATGATCGTTTTGTTTTATAATAGTACAAATACCGCAACATTAGTACTGCCTATACCCAATATTTTTCAACTAAAGTACCTACTACCACTACTACTACTACAGCCTATTTGCGTCCCACTGCTGGGCACAGGCCTCCTCTCATCACGAGAGGACTAAAGTACCTATGTGAAACCATTAAGGCATTTATGTTAGGAAAACTCGTTTTATGAACTTCTTTAAAACAAAATAAGTTAATGTATGAAATGTTTCTTGGCCTAACTCAAAAATAAAGGTATCTTTTTTATTCCAAGAAAAGACGGCAAAAATTGGTTCAAAAGCCAGCATGTCGCAAATAAAATGCTAAATTCGGCAGTTTTTAAATTAACCAGGAACCCGGGCTTACATTGCAATAAATATAATAAGCCTCATAAAGAAGGTAATGCGCCTCGGCGACCCATCATATTGTCTTTATGACACGTTCACTACAAAAAAATATTTGAATAGGTTCATGCTATAACTAACCAAAATATAGGTATTTTTAATGACATTATCCAATAACAATTGGTTAGTGATGTCCGTCTTGGATTAATTAGAAAATAATGTACTTTATGTGCTATGTACTTACTGGAATATAATTAATTGATTTGATATAAAAATTAAAAGTAAATTGTCAATTTAGCGATGCATTATACAATGCATTATAACATTACATATTGACACAAATAAATCTAAGCTTTAATCTTGAAGGTTACTATGGATATATATATATATATATTTTATTTTAGTAAAATAGACACATCAACAGCATACATATAAAACATTGATAAAATTAACATTTGTAGGAACATCCTTCTTATATGTGAGCCTATTACAGGCGTGTACATCACTCATATTTTATCGTAACGGATTATAATTTAAATTAAATAAATTAAACCAAAAAATAACCAAGAAATTGAGAATATTCTCAGTAAATGGTTAAAGAGGGTCGATAATTTAAAGGAAGCAGCAAAACAATATGTAAGATTTTTATACATGAAAGACACAAATAAAAGGTAATTATACAGTGCATATATACAACGAACAATTTGAGGTTATTACACAATAATGTTCCCTGTTAAAAATCAAAACAAAGACCTTGTAAACCTTCAGCGTAGCAGATAAATAATCAGTACACATAATTAATGGAAGGGTACAGCGAATGAACATGTCAAGTAATTTTTTTTGGGATAGATGTCTCTAATATGAACATTCACGGATCTTTACATTTTCAGAATAAAATGTTATTTAAAATAAGAACCGGACAAGAAGTGAGTTAAGCTCGCCTGGAGAGGGTTCCGTTCGTTGATTATTTTCTATATAATTTCAAATACCATGAACTTCCTACCTTGTTCGGGTGGAATCTTGCAACTCAATTTTGAACCAGATATCTTTAACCGATTGACTTGAAATTTTGTATACACGTTTAGCTTGGAAGATTATACATGATTAGGTATGTGACATTATTCTAAATTCAACATGGCGGAGCACCCAAGACGGCGGACTAGTTCTTTTTAATGCACACCTACAACATGGGTATCAAATGAAAGGGCTTGCTGAAAAATAAAGTGACGTCACTCTAAATCTAATATGGCGAACAAAGTTTTTTATGCTTAAATTTCTAAAATAGAAAGATGGGGGAGCAGTCATTCTTCGCCTATTTTCGTAAATAACTTAACAACAAGTAACTAGTAACTTTCCTAATACCACTCACTGTACCTACCTATCAATGGATCCAAGTGGTTATTCTACACTTAATATAAAGTCTCATGAAATTGTCCTTATTAAATGTTCACCGTACCTATTTTATTTAATTCACAAAAATTAATGCATATAGCATAACACTGTCCTACTAATTTGAAGCTACCTCAACAGCTTCGTGTAATAAAATCACAAATTTGTTGACGTTACACATTTTTATTTCCACCGAAATATGACCAGCTCCCTGGTGTATATTTCATATTATAATAACGATATTCATAATGAGGCCACTAATTAAAAATTCTATCGTTAAAAACATAATTGTGCTTATTTATGATGCTTTAGGCTTTTTTAGTGTTTCCGAATTAAGGCACGAGACAAGTTAACGACTCGAATTGTCTTTGATTGCTTGAAATTTATAGAAGTAGGTAAATTTTTGGAAATATATATTGTTTATAGTTATTAGGATTGCTATTGGAACAGAAGTTTTGTTTGCTCTCGACATATTTTAATTACCTGTTTAAATTTTAGTTTAAACTAGTGAGTGGTTTGCAAAAGTTTCACATTATCCAAGCTTTTAGAAGTGCCTCTAGTAGGTCTTTTTTTTAGAGGGGGCTAACGAGCATATAAGCTACCTAAAAGTAGGTAATACCTATCTAAGGTCAAACCTATCGTAGAATCTAAATTTGATGGTAAAATCAAATTGTAACCAATGAACTTGAACTGCTTTCCGCAACATGAAAGTCCTTAAACATTTTTTTGTGACATCCATCTTAACGATCTTCGATTATTTATTTGCATACAATGCATCGATCTTCAGTTGTTTAATGACGTCCATTGATCGGATCTTCATTTAGTGACATCACTTTAAATCCCAAATTTCAACTACTTCAAAAGTCTTTAACATTCCAAAGCCCTTACGGAGCTTTTAGACTTAAACGTAAATAAATAAAAACCACCACGGTACGATGCAATTTTCACGTAAAATTAGTGCACACGTTACCAAAAAACTTAACATAAAACCGACACAAAACGGCGCCCGGACTAAAAGTACTAAAACCATAATGAAATAATTCGCAACAGTTTATTACTTATACATGGTTATCATCTTAGCGGGAGGTAATCGAGTAACGAATATGATCTTGTGCGATCAAATTTAATTTACTTGCACTGATGTAGACCTTATTTCTTCAAGATAAGGAGGTTTAATTTAAATTAACTCTTAGAAATTGAGACGTTGGTCTTAATGGTGTTAACGAAATCGCATGTTTATATGTTAACTAATTTGCAAGTAACAGGTGGTACTGCATTTACAGCATTGATTTCGAGTTATTTAGTGGTATTGAAAACGTGCTTATAATTTGTAATAAAAACTTTATGACGTTTAATTAGGTTTGTGTAGGTAATTGTAAATTCAAATGTGTACAAAAAAATGCTTAAAGAGTTAACTCCTAATTGATATGCGTACCTAATATTTAGACGCTGTTTTACGTCTTAACTACTGATCCAATTTGTTGAAGTTTTTGTGTGGACTTTATTTACTGCCATTTATCCCAATATTGTGACGTGACCACGACCACTCTGTCAAGAGTGTACCACTAAGAAGAGATCCAAATATTGCCTAACGAATTACATTTTTTATATTTTACCATTATCACAGCTTAATTTCTACAACTTCTATGACTCAGCAGCAGGAATGAGAAAGGTGGGTATGAAAAATTGGTGATTTAGGACCAATTACTAAAAAAAAAAAAAAAAAATCGCAGCTGGCAACCTCGTCATTATTATAATCAACTCATATATATTTACAACTGATTCCATGCAATGTTTCAAAAGCATATTTATAAATTTTGGAAGCTCATAACACGAATCTGTCTTATTTTATTTTACATTTACAAACATACCTTTTCATTCAGAAAACCAAATATCTCCAGGCGTCGACTTTACCAGACCGATAAATCCTTTTATTTATTTTTGATACTTGTCTTACAATACGAGTAGGTACGAATAAAAAAATGTCGTAACCACACCTCATCAGACAATTAAATTCCGACACAGAAAGGGTATCGATGGCCGACCATTATAGGCCTATTGTGCCCTGGCGACGCACAATGCTTTACTTATGGGCCGTTTAGGACACGAAAGAATACGAGCACACGGTTACGAGAAATGAATAACTTTAGAGCGTAGGATTTGATACAAGTTCCGCCCAGATTGGATGGCAACCAGCAGCCTACTGGCAAACTTTTTAGACAAAGAGCCTGATACCGGAAAAATGACGATTTTTTTGGAAGCTTCATAGAGCCGCAATTTTCTGGATCAGGTGTTTCTCTGTATGCCAAATTGCGATACGGCGAGGCTACATAGTGGTTACCTTGTCTTTATTTGGCCTGGGCTATTTACGACATATCAATCAAATGAACTCATTTGCGGTTTTTTTATTGGATCTTGGAGAGCCGCATCTGACCTTTCAAAGAGCCGCATGCGGCTTGTGAGCCACCGTTTGCCGACCCGTGCGCTAACCTATCTCCAAACAGCCGTGCTCGCACTGTTGTAAGTATTCTGTTCTGAAATAACCAGCATTTGAAATCTCATAATCTCCTATGTCTATGGGCCACAGTGACTGCTAAGGTACTTACCATCAGGTTGTTTGCTCGTTCGCCAACCAATACCAAATCTCTTTACCTATAATAAGTCTGTAGAAGTCACGTGACCGTATGTATATGTGTAAACGGGTCAATGTATATGTCATGGTTGACCTTGATAACTGCTCGGATTGCCACAAAATTTACTGTGGGGATAAATTATATTCTGAATCTAATTCTGATTATAATAGCGCTACTTCTTATCCCGAGAAATTGCAGGAATGCTACTTACCTGCCGAATTCTACGCGAACGAAGTCGCGGGTAGAAGCTAGTACCTACTAGGTACATAATAAAATTGGTGTTCAGTATCGGCCTGAGCCGTGTGTCTCATATCATTTCGGACCATTACAAATTCGTCCGATCAGCGGCTCTGGACGGCGTAACGCTTGATGTTGTGATGGTGACCTATTGTTAATCATCATTCATAATCCGATTCAACTATTCATTAGGGTCACTAATTCTTCATTTATACCTACTTACTTCAATTAATAATGCATTCAGGAAAGATAATAATTTAGTGTTATTCGTATTTTTATCGTAAAGTAGCATTTCAACCGCTATTCAAACATGCTCTAGATCATTGGATCTACATGCAATCAAATAGACAAAGATGGCGTACCTACATTACAATCTTTACCATAATCCACCTACAAACTTTTCTTAAACATTCAATCCGAGCGATTAAGCTTTATTCCTAAAAGGAAAGAGTTATTCTGGCTGTATGATGATTTTGTGGCTACGTAATGGTACCGTACCGGTATGACAGTTGATTAAAAGGGGCCGAAAGCGGCCCGAGGTTGGGGGCCCGCGACAGCGCCCCGGGAGCGACCCGGCAGGAGGGCCCCCTGATGATTGTATTTAAAATAAATAAGTACTTCAATGAACGATTGTCCGCGCATACCGAATGCTTTATGGACGGTATCCGATAATGTACGTACTATGCGCTAATGTTGAGCATATGAGTTATGTGCCATTATTCCAAGACACTGTTTTTCTAAAACTTGTACTAAGTCAGCTGCTCTCCTATTCTGCTGGCGTTCAGCTAAGCAATGTGAGTAAGGATCTACGTGATCTTTTGGGAAGCGTATGAGTTATGCGCGCTTTCTTTGAGGTTTTCTAAGACCTGTATTAGGCTGCCTTTCCACTGGTGTTAAGCTAAGCTGCTAAGAAAGGAAAGGAAGAACCACCGATTAGGATCGGTTGACCTGGTCCTATCTATGTATGCTTCTTCATAAATTATATAAGTTATATTAATGATCCACTTACCGGAAAACGAGCTGTCGGTAGGCTTCCAACAAGGTGGAGCGATGACCTGGTGAAGGTTTCGGGAAGTTGGTGGATGCGAGCGGCAAAGGATCGGTTTGAGTGGCGAGCCTTGAAGGAGGCCTATGTTCAGCAGTGAACGTCTATCGGCTTATTTGATGATGATGATGATGATGATGATATTAATGGTACAGTCTCATATTAAGGTGATAATCTCGCTAATTCTTTTGCCGTAAACAAGAGAATGTCTTGTCGAATACTTTTGAGTACGTTATACCTATCTACCTAACTAAATATTTTTTGAAGTAGGTACATTTAGGTATACCTAATGAAACTCTCTCTCTCTCTACCTACGTAATTAAAGCATCGACTCAATATAATAATCATTCGAGAATAAGACAATTGTTACCTAGTACTAATCGTTAAAAGTATAACAGCACTTAGAAACACCCCATCTATTTACAAATCACAATAAAATCAGAACAAAATGATACAACATCAAAACGACTGCATTAAACCCCATGACCATGACAACTACCAGCACTGTTTCAATGTATAGATAATAGAGTGTAAAAAAAACGCGCAAACCATAAACTAAAATTAAAAGACTATCAGTAAGTAACCCCATAGAAGCTATTAACCATCCCTACTTAAAAATAGTCTGTTAAAGGGTAGAATGCATTTATAATGGTTTTATAATGTTTCTAGAGTTCTCTATAATCATGGTATTATGAGTATTCTTTTTTTCAGTGCGGTTTTCATTAGCGATGCAGTTTGAACGTGTAATCAGGGTTGGGACCAAACGGGTCAGTTACCAGTTGAACGCGTAATTGTAGGGTTAAGTTAACTAAAAGCGATCTTTTGATGTAATCTGGCAACAGATGTGTTGACAAAGCGCCGTACTGTGTTTGACGGAGTTTAGATTTGGTAAAAAGGACCATAGAAACTTGTAGTAGATAGATAGGTGGTACAAAAGCAATTTCAAGTTTTTTTTAAATAAGGAATGCATCAAGTTTTATAGATGTTTTTTTTAATACTCAAAATTATTTACACTAGACCGACTACTGCTGATTACAATCATATAATACTTAGATAGCTTATGTTAGGTACCTTTTCTCACTAGGGTATTAAGAGTTATTTGAATTTTGACCAACTAAAACAGCATATTACCTGCATCACACTGCTGCGAGCGCCTTCAGTTTTATTTTAATCTTCCATGTTAGGTAGATACTTAACCTACTCTATTTTATCTTTATTATTGATGAGTTTTATTTATTGCGATCGTTCTGCAAAATTGAGACTTGTTTATGAAACAAAAATGGGTTTAATATACAAGGGAATTCATGTAACAAACAGTGTTTATAAAACTTATTATTTATACAGTACGCTCGATAAACCACCGCGGATTACGTTGTAGGTACACTAAAAGGACATCTCAAGGAATCATAAATTTTAGGGCCCCGTTCCGCGGAACCGAAACAGCTAAGTAAAAACTTTATTTATTCTCAGATAGGACTGTGTAACATGCCTCTTTTATTTTTCTCGTGTATTTTCGTATCCAATAAAAGAGGTGGCTTTTTATTGTTTCACGGAAATTGAGACTTTGCCTTGGCTTACTACGGAATTCGGGTAGGTATGTACTTTTTGTGTGGTGTAGAGTTTTTATTCATACCTATTTTAATAGTTTCTTCTGTGACTTTTTAAGTATTTTCTCATGACATAAATACTAGCTAGGTACTTTCTTGTTTCTCTTGTACAAGTATTAGGTATGTAATTTTGTCATACAATGTTACGCTTTCAGCGAAACGATACACTGGTTCAGCGGATCACCACATTAATGTATAAGTTTTAGTATAGTGTTATTTTGTGTGTGTTGTTGCTCTTTTAATGCTTATGTAATTGCTATAGAACCTGGTTCTTGAATAAAAACATTGATTGATTGATTAATGTGTCATCTACTTGTATCTTTGTCATTACCAAATTGCCCCTAAGAAAGACCAGCACTGACTATGCCTGTAGGTACTTATACCCAATGCTGATCTAGGGGGCGTTTCGAACCTGCACCACCTACTGTTTACATCTTTGATCTTTCTATTTAGTATCTATGTGTATCATGCATGAATGAATGTTTTTCAGATGGCTACTTTGTCATGAGATATTTTTCAAGTTTTTTTAATTGTTATTATAATCATCATTTCTGTCGAAAGACGACCGCCGCTGGACAAAGGCTTCCCCCAAGATGCTCCAGTCAGACCGGTCTTGTACTACTCTCATCCACCGCATCAAAAGAAAGCGCATCCCCATATAATAATTCTCGATAGGGCAGTGATCATAACATTAGCGAGCGTTCACGCCGGGCGTGCGCGCGCGCATGCGCGACAGTCGAACTAATGTCAAGGCGAGCGCAATCAGCGAGCGTGGGCGACGACAGGTGATGTGGATGCGCTTTTACTTTTTCTTATTACATTTATACCTACTATCTCCTATAATATTATTTCATTTATGAATCTACTAATGTATCCCTCCGTAACCACTTTATTATAGAGCAGAGTTCAATTACTAACTCAGAATCTATCGGGATTATAGGAGGCCTGGGCTCGCTGTAGTGTGATTTAGGTAATAGGGTGCATATACCCTAGTATACGCTTTAGTTGGTAAAAATACAAAAAACATAATTACTCTTCATACCCAAGCTAGGTAACATAAGCTATCGATTATATTATTGTAACCAGCAGTAGTCTGTTCAGAGTTCAGACTCAAACTGTATTTAAAATAATGACGCGTTCCCTTGATTTCTCTAGGTTCAGATAAAAAGGTATTACCTATCAGATCTAGAAAAATCACGGGGATTGGTACGAAACTAAATGGCTTCATCAGGGTGTTTCAATGAAAGAATTCAATCAATTAAAGAACCATTTTTTTTCTGAAAACTTAACGTTCCTAAATTTTTGAAGTTGATCCAAGAGATGTCTAAGGAAACAAAAGTATATTTACATTCGCACCCATACAACTCTTTCGCCAACTGCACGCCCTGTAATTGAACGCCAATGTGAAGGCATCTACGGTGCAAATAAAAAAAAAACACATAATCGCGGGTCGCGCCCTCTACGGGTATTGTGACGAAATAAAAACGTTCCATTCAATGGGGATTCAAAATTCAAGGCGAGTTCAGGCGGGGCGATGAATTGGTTATTCGCGGTAGGTATTTTTGGAGTTTGAGACCATCAACTTATATGTACATTACATATACATATTTATACTAGTTTGCTCTACGATTTGATTCTACGCTGAACCACTTCAGTCTGGCTAATAAGTAAAAATGACTTTTCCAAGAAATGAGACCTAGCTAGATCGATTTTTCACCCCTGGTACTTACATTTAATTTCAAAATTACGTCCAAATCGTTACAGCTGCTTCTGAGATAGTTTGTATAAATAAATAAATATACCTACAACATTAACGTGTGTAAAGTAGTGTACTTTACACACGCTAATGTTGTATAATATAAGATAAGATCATTTGGGCAAATTAAGGTAAATTCGCAATCCGCATTATCATTTCATTAAAAATTCCGAAACTTCGACATCCATAAAAGCTGTGAAAAAAGGAAAAGTATCAAAACGCATTGCGCCCGCGCAAGGTGAGGACGCATAAAAATCGTCCTGACAGGGTACAAGTGGTGGCGCCCTTCGGCCGCATGCGATCCGATTTGTCAAACGTTACTTGGCCCTTGTTCTGTCGCGTCAGTAGAAAATCGGAATATCTGTAGACGACGTTCTGTATAGGTACCGATAAAATGTAAAAGGCAAGGTGTGTAGGTATGAGTGAGTACCTAGCCTATAGTTTAGTTTTAGCCGTTTAGTCTGTATTATAAGCACACCCGCGACACACCATACAAACCAAACGTAAACTGGACGCTAAAATATTATGGTGTATAAACTGTGTAAATACGTGCGCATGTGTGCTTGATTGCCATTCCAACCGGTTTGGCTATAGGTATCCTGAGGTAAACTGTGTTGGTGCGGGGCGGTAAGTAGGTAGGTACCTACGTTACGCTACTGGTACAATAGTATCTACCTAACCTATTGGATATTATAGGTTACTGAGATTAGGATTGTGTCTTGAATTCTTATCCTTCATTGTCGCTAAAATTGCACCTCTCATTTCACCCCTTTAAGGGAGTAGGTAGACGTATATTAGCTAGATTAAAATATAACTGCTAATTTAAGTAAATAAATTAATAGGTTGGAAACCCCATTATGTATGGAAAATGCTATACAAAGTGACCCGAATTCATTGCTGTTGAGTATATGACCAGGAATTGAACAAATACAAACGTACCAAACACGTTCCGCTTATGCTAAGCCGACGTCTCCATCGTGGGACAAGATTATCAAGCGTTCCTTACTTCATGAAATCTAAAGATCAAACAAACGTGAGGTTAAAGCCTTCTTACAGCCTTTTCGTCGCGGTGTCACTATTGTCTCGATTTTATCTCAGATTCGCTAAGCTTTTTATAAAACCTTATTACGACCTATTGTGTGCGTTACGTCAGCACGCCTGTCAGTGCATTTCGGTACCTCATTATGATTAAACACATTGGTTTATGAGCGCTTAACCGCAAAGAAATTAAAGACGATATTTAACAATACTTTTAACCGCTTTAAAACACGAACTTGGACTTTAAAAACCACAATATCCATTATTGTAACTTAATTCCAATATTTTTTTCTACAGCAGACTCAAAAGAGTTACGATAAGAGAACATACTTGTACAAGTTGAAACCGCACACCGAGATCTTCGAATCTCGAAATCAATGCTAGGCGATAAGATAAGGGGGGACATCAACCGGCCAGCATCGTTGACCCTTACCAGGTAGATCTCTTCCCCTTTAGGGTCTGGGTTTTGTTGAGGGTTTTCAGAGCAGGGTGGGTCATGTTACGCTGGTGGCTCGTATGCAAGCGTTAATTAGGGACCGCTGTGTCCGTCATCGCGTATTAAGACTTCGTTACATCAGGCCAGTTGTTTTCTACATGAGAACCCCGGCGGCGCCTGCGCATACCTGCACGGCGCCTTTTAAGGTGCAGCAGCGGATGCGATCGTGTTACGAAATATTCTTAGCTTTAACATGTCTATCTATAATGATGCGGAGAAAAAAGTGTATGGATTGTTTTAGTTCAATGCGTATTTTGGAAAAAAGATTGTCTGTTCTTATCTTATCTATTTGAGATTTACTATGGGCACTTTGGAATTATCGCGATCCATAGTGATATCATCGATATACTTACATTAAATATGCAAAAAAAAACGGAGATAAAAATTTAGCTTACTGGCCGTTTGTGTTGAAATTGGTTTTTAAAATAATGCCTACTTACATTATAATTATATTGGCGTAGCCAAGAATTATTTGACAATAAACAGCGTCTTTATTATCGTGGTTATGGATATGCACAATTGTATGGCATGATAATATATATAAGTAGGTAGGTACTTGTGACACGTCGAACCATAGTTCATGTGATAAAAAGTCGTAAGACGGACCGTTTATTCATATCGGTACGTACTAAGAACGGCTAATATTATTTTTCTAATTTTAATCTCATTACCGTCGTTTCTACTTTATTGAAGAAAGTCAGATCTGCGTGAATGTATCCTCTATTTATCGTGCTTACAGCAAACAACCGGGCATTACCCGTTTTATCCTGTTTATCCTTCAAACGGTACGAAATCCCCACCAGACTCATTGTCTCTCAATCTTGGAAGATTATCGGCTGTCACCCGAGTCAATCCGATTTGGCGTTAGTACAAGTTTGTTATTTAAAAATAATCCCACCCAGACTGCGGTTGAATATTTAAAGACTTAACAATAAGTCAATGTTTTCTGTTGATGGATTTACGGCACTTAGGGACACTTTTTTTAATAGACACGTCATCAAACAAAGCATTCAACAATCATCCTTTACTCTTTCAAAATACCGTGCAGATTCCTAAAGTTATTAATTTTAATCGTGTGACAATAGGTTGTGGTCATGATTTACAACTTTAAAATTAAAGGAAAGGAAGAAAGGCTTGCTACTGTCTTTAATACTGTTTTTTGTTTATCAGGCTGAAGCTAATCACTTGGGTAAGACCCTTTCGGAGTCAGTATTAGGTATAATCTCGTAGTAAGCTGGAATATCTCCACAAAACATCCGCCTTAGATATTTACCCGTTAGTTTTGTGAATGATATTTTTAATTGATTTTTTGGAAAATATCTTTAATCTCTAACGGTGGTTTACCGTTTGAAGTAAGGTTAGTTTTATTGTTTTTTAGTGTAGGTATTTAATATAGGTTACTCATAAAAGTATTCCTATTTTCTTTCGGTACAGATTATTAGTAAACTCATGAAAATACATGTCATATCCTTTTAAGAAAGCTGTAAGATAATAAGAGTGTATATTTTTCGACTGAAATTGATACTGAAAATTCTATATTTCACTTGGTTAATTTATTATTTAGGTACCTACTATTATATTCGAAAACTTTTACTATTCATCACCTCCAACGAAAGTCACGCTTATTTTTCATACAAAAACTTTTCCATAGCAAGTGATTGGCACCTACCTGTACGGACTTATGCCTTTTGCAAATATTGAACTAAAGCTTTTGCAAGGCTCAGCAGGCCCAGGATTTGATACTTTCTTTTTTTTTGAAACCCGAAAGGGTCTTCCCATATGGAGAAAGTCAGTATTGTTTTTATTATTTTACTAGCTTCTGACGATTTTCTACGAGTGGAATTCGGTTAAGCAGGTAGGTATAGCGTTCTCGCGGAAACTGCGTTTTCCCGGGATGAAAAGCAGCATATTACATCTTTCTTTTCCTGTAACTCGAATCATCTCTGTAGGTACCTACCAAATACCTTAGGTGGATAAGGGAACAACATTTATCCTTGAGCTATTTTGACTTTTTTTATAGTTTACTCATAAACTGTAAATGTAAAACAAAGTATTTATTTAATAAACCAAGTGGTTTCGTATTAAAAATGAACTCTCCTGAACTAATCTAGACCAAATTTGATGCTGACTTCACGTAATATGTGATTCCTTTTCGAGGCCATTAAAGGAGGTGATTTCTAATTTGTTTTTTTTTTATAATATGGTCTGTATATTTTATGGGGAGTTGTTTGACCATATGCCTCTCCTGCAGGGGGCTGGAGGTTCAAGCCTTGGCTTAGAATATCTACCCTGAATAGTTTTTTTATTATAGCGAAATTTAAATTAAATTCACCATCGATGTATGGCTATGCCAAGTATCGACGGAAAAAATAATAGAATGATGTGGAAGGAAGTGGTGTCAATGAATTTTGTCTAAACAAGTCACGATAAGATTCAAATCATTGAAAAGCATTTTATTTACATATCATCATTTCGGCCGATAGACGTCCACTGCTGGACATAGGCCTCCCCCAAGGCACGCCACTCAGACCGATCCTGTGCCACTCGCATCCTCCGCGTTCCCGCGATCTTTACAAGGTCGTCACTCCATCTTGTTGGAGGCCTACCGACAGCTCTTCGTTCGTCGTCGTTTATTTACATATACTCCTCACTTAAAGCTGCTAAAAACCAAATTAAACAACTTATCGACCATTAAACAGTTTTAATTAAACACACTGAAAACGACCTAATTACATTTCACCCGACCGACAACCGACACATCATTAATTCAATAGACATGCCATCACCTCACTGCACGACGGGTTAAAATCTAAAGGTCATATAAGAAGGGATTACATCACTGTTATATGACTTTAGGTGTTCAAAGATGCTATCGCCTGTAATCGTATATGTTTTGGGAACGTCATTATTGTAACGCCTCATGCGGCGGGTCCCATCGTCAGTAAGAAGTTATAGCTCAATTTACCTTAGAAATAAATCGTACCTTTAAACCAAAAAAGGCTTAAACGTCCGACCTCTTTCAATGAAAATTAAATCTTTACCTAAACGTTGTAGAATAAAAATTTAGTAGATCAGTGTACAAAGAGCTTTATTTTTTGAAAACGGTGAATGTTCGTTCAAATGGTAACGAGATAGGTTTTTTCGGTGTTTGAAATTCGATTTTATAAAATACTGAATGAAGTGCTGTGACTTGTTACTTGATGATATGTGTTGCTCAGGGAGTGTCTGTTTTTTTTTAATTAACTACAGGCCACCTGTAAGTTGATAGTCTATTTGATATTAAATGCCCGGTGACATAACATGAAGCTAGATTTTATCAAGTAAGTACCTACCTATTAAAGCTGTAAAAGCAACTTGTTAAATACTCAACAATAGTTTAAGAACATTTTTGAGTTCAGTACGCCAAATTAAACTCTTTTTCTTTATCCATTAACGTAGCTATTATATTACCATTTAACTTTATATAAGAAATGAGTAAATGCTGTGTAAATGAAATTAAAAATCATTGTCAACTTTAGGTGTCTCATTAATACGCTAAAACCGGAAAACAGCTCTAAAAGTGGGTCCGTGCCACGATGGTGGTCCCTTATCGGTGATATAGCCCTGGTGGTACCGGGTAATTCCCAGTTCCACCCAGATGTCACAGGGAATTTTAAAATATACGGTACATTTTTTCAACAAAATGTTTCCCAGTTTTTTTTTGTAGAAAATGTTATTCTAAATTCAATTTGTTTACCTAAGTAAATCTATATGTACCTACGTATTATGACATATTTTATACACATTGTATTTACATGACATGTTTGAAATGTTTTTTTTGCAATTTTTTGAAATCAGATTGTCGTCTTCTGCATTTTTTATGGCGTTAAAATAGCACTCTCGGGAAAAACATTTCAATTTATCCCTCAACAAAATTCCGAATCCTATTTATTTTCTGATCATCAGTTTCTCTTCGCTTAAAATTGATAAGTAGGTTGTTTTGGAAATTTCGGAGAGTTAAGAAGGACCCGGCGCTTCCACTGACACATTTCAGCTTTTTTATTGCCACACTCTTTGCGACTTTACAACACCACGTTACCTTATCTACTATTCTCAATCAATTGCCACCTAACCACGTTTACACAAGCTCTAATTTAGCGTGACATTTTAAATTTCAACAGCATAGATACCGTGGGGTCTATTGTGGTTTTATTCATCTACTTTCTCACCTTTTTACGACATTACGTGTGAGACCGAGTGTCGTAGATACAATTATCGATTACGTAATATTATCGGCGCCATCTATTGTCTCCCGGGTGACATTTGTTGATTTAGGACGCCCTCTAGTTTAGTGCTGGGTTTCCTGCTACATTTCACGGGTTCATTCATGCTTTTCGATGTTTTTTTTATTGGGTTTGACGTTTCACACGTTGTTATATGGCGACACTATCTCCTTGGCGTTGCTAGAGTAGCTTCATTTAAGCCATCGATTCTTCTATCAAACCATCCGTCAACTAAGCTGCTTCGGTAGGTAATACCTTATGCTATGGAGAAAATGTTTCCGTATGTATTTATAGAGCGGCGGACAGCTATATCTTCTATACTATAATAAAAGAGTAGAACCCGGCGTGTCTGTACATAGGAAAAAAAGTTCAAAAAAAGGAACGGGGGGTCTAAAGATGTATGGTAGACCACAGAACAGCAATTTTTAGAAATATTTTCTGTCTGTCTGTCTGTCTGTTTGTTAGAGTTAATCTCCGAAACTACTGAACCGATTTGAATGCAGTTTTCAAGGTTAGATAGAGCATCATTTGGAACAACATATAAGCTATGTTTGATTAAATCGGCAATCGGATGTCGGAAAGAAAAGTTATTGGCAATTTTATATTGCACGCAGACGAAGCCGCGGGCAGAAGCTAGTCGTAGTAATAACGTTGATGAGTCCTTCTGGTCGTTGTAAGTAAAGTCACCCTAAATAGGTTCTTAAGCCACCACCAGCACCACCGCAGCAGCCTTTATTTATATACGGCCCACGGGCACCGGGCCTCCTCTAATCACGAGAGGGTTCGGGCTATAGTCCCCACGCGGGCCCAGTGCATATTGTGGACTTCACACTCATTCTTGAATTACTTCGCAGATGCGTGCAGGCTTCCTCAGGATGTTTTCCTTCACCGAAAAGCTCAGTGGTAAATTCAAATTGAATTTCACACATAAATAATTCCAGATTCAAACCCCCAACCCTCTGCATGAGAGGCGTAAGGTCAAACCACTACCACGGCTTCATATATTTCGCATATTTCTATGTAATACAATAACACATTCATACAACAAATGGAATGCGGTAAGTTAAGCAGGATAGTTCCATAATTCGCTCGTCAGTGCACCTCGCTACTTCAGTAAGAACATAGAAGGAGCATTTAAATCAGGATCAAATTGCGCGAGCGGCTAAATAATGTGCATATTATTGCATTCATGCATTCATATAAAGACGTCAAAAAGGATACGGATCGCAGGAGAGTGAAATTGCAAGAAACATTTCAAGATAAAAACAAGGTTTTAGTTAATGTAATAAATAGTTTATTCAGAAAAGAACAAGTTAAAATATTAAAAATAAACTACAAATAGCAATTAAATTTACAGGAAAAAAAATTAAAGCTAAACAATAACCTAAAAACCGAAATTAGGGCCTTTCGAAAGGGTTGCCATCACGCAGGCAGCATTCCCTCGCTGTATGGCAATAGCCAGTCTTTGCGCGAGAAAGCTGCCGGCGCGAGGGTCTCCCGTTGCCTCCCTCAAGCTCTTTGGTTTTAGTTGGTTTCACCGTTCTAAAATGTGCGTACCAACTATAAATATGTTACTTATCAAGGAACCTGGTCGTTCAACAACTAACTTTTCAAATACCACAAAAAAATTGATGACAAAGTGCAAAAGTTTACACGCTAGGAGTTCTATGCAAATCGATGAACTTTTGCCTTCTTTCGCGCCATCTACAACGAACATCGTGCGGCATATTCTTCCATAGTTATTTTGCAGTCAGTACCTACTTGCTAATGCTGACTGCAATATAGGGTTGTGCGTGCTCGTTCACCTGGCGGCTCGCTCCCATCTAGTACAATCGTGCAAATGAACTAGTTCGGTCTTTTAGTTCATTTAGTTCACTAGTACAGCAGAGACAGATAATAGGATCTATGACCGCTCCGATATTCGGAACGAACTGAACCGATTACGATTTTTAGTACAATCATTCATTATAGTTCAGCGCTTTCTTTGAATCGGCTGGCACTTGGCGGTACGTTCAATTAATCGGAGCTATTCGGAATGCTTCGGTTCAAATTCGCGCAATGGGGACTATCGTTTCTTTGCTCACCAGTTGGCGCCACTGTTGACTAAGGTCCAGAGGTAGAGGTATAGCTGTCAAAGGCGACTTTATAAGATCGGCGCCGAAACAAAGTTTTCAATCTTGAATCTCATTAAGTTTATGAATTATAAACAACTATCATCATATCAAGTAGCTATGTCGCAATGTTGTGCAGTTCCGTTTTGTTTGGAATATTTTTTTTTTTCAAAGTGTTTACATTTATAGCCAAATAATCCATACTTGCGATAATTTCACGAAGGAGATCACATTTCAACAGATAAATAAAAGAAATTATGATTTATATTACGGAGCCCGCCAAAACCAGTAAAAACTGAATGTTATTGGACCTCACGCGACACTAGCGCCTCTAGTGGCAAATCCACACGCGATAGTCCCCATTGAGATAGTGTGCTACATGAACTAAGAGCAGGAAGGAGATGGGAATAGTTCATTATAGTTCAGTGAGACCAACTTATTCTTTTTAGTTCTTAGTTCATGAACTACACAAGCCTACTGCAATATTAAGCCGGCAATCCTGTGTCTCGGACCATGCAGTCCATAAACGTGGCTTGCTAGTCCGTTCAGCTGTTTAAATGGCCAGTACAGTCTAAGAAGTCGATAAGGAATGTTGGTTCCTTCAATACTTACTTAGATAATCGTGTTGAAATAACCAATGCATGCAATGTTCTTTATTTAGACATTTATGGTATAGGTATATAGGTATACAAACTACCTACTACTACTACTACTACTACTACAGCCTATTTGCGTCCCACTGCTGAGCACAGGCCTCCTCTCATCACGAGAGGGTTTGGGCTATAGTCCCCACGCGCGCCCAGTGCGGATTGGGGACTTCACTCACAGACATCTTTGAATTAATTCGCAAATGCGATAGTGAGATCAGTTTAACAACATACGACAGATGGCAAAATTTCATGATCATTTAGAATGTACCTACATAGTATACGTACACGTTGCGAAACGACTACTTAATGTTCAAACTTAAAATTAACAATTGAAAACCCTGGGGGCTCTTTTTAAGTAAAAGTAATACTTGTGATAAGAGCTCCTTCCGCTCTTCCGTATTTTGCAATAATATAAGCAGGTATACGTCAACTACCTACTTTATAATCTAATATATATATAGGTATACATGTTTATTTCTCTCTACAGACTTATTATTAGCAGTCTGTATATCTTGACAAAATAACCGATACTTTTAATTAAGTACAACATGATTCATAAAGACATAGCAGTCGGCACGCCTCCGGTACCTTTTGAAAAATTATCCGAAAATTAAACACGACTTTATACTTAATGATTATAATGAGGAGACACCTAAAGAGCTGTAATCATATAATAAACTTAATCAATGTCATCGGCGCAGAATTAATTCATTTGCATATTTTTAGTATGCAATGGATTTTAAACCAACAATGAGTACCAATTAATAAAAAGGTTTAAAGGCTTGGTTCACACTGAGTTTTAATAAATAAAAAATATTTTTTCTTATAGCTGAGCATCTGGGACAGAATTGACGTCACATCCACCACAACCACAAGAACTTATCTACCACTGCTGGGCACAGGCCTCGTCTCATCACAAGAGGGTTTGGGCTATAGTCCCCAAACGGATCCAGTGCGGATTGGGGACTTCACACACATATTTGAATTACTTCGCAGATGTTTTTCTTCACCTGAAAGCTCAGTGGTAAGTACCTAAATTCTAATTGAATTTCGCACATATGTAAAGTCAGAAGTGCGAGCTGGGTTCGAACCGCCGAGGCAGAGGGCTGCATGAGAGGCGGTAGGTAATGGGTTATACACAGAACGCGACAACAGGGGTTTTTCCTGTGGAAAATGCAAAAGTTAACGGCTTGGGTATACATAACTTATGTTTTTGTCATACAGGTTACAAGAGAGAATTCGTATGTACATGTATGTCAAGGCCCAGCAAGAAATTAGGCTTTAAAACCCCTTAACTTTGGGCTATCCACAGGAAAGATTTGTACAATTCAAAAAATTCAATTCAAAATTCAATCATTTATTCAGCAAATTGGCCACATAGGGGCACTTTTACACGTCAGAAAAGAATTTACTAGCGCTTCCTAGACCCATTGCTTGAGAAGAAGCGCCGCAACAAACTCAAGCAGAAGGCCTTTTTTCAAAATTTACACATAGTTATAACATTTACATTACATGTAAATACCTAACCTACCTAACCTTAAGTCATACTAAAAAATGTGTATGACTCTAATACCACTAGGCTCAGTCGGCATGTCGCGCTTTTACTGTTTCCATTGTTTTATCATAGAAAAAGTAAGATAAACCTAGAACATCCATGTTCATACAAATCAGCGTAGGTATAGTGGTACGACACAAATCAGAAGGCGCGTGGGAAAGCACTTAAGCCGTCGACGCAGGGTCTGTTATTGCTTAATCCGCGCGCCTTCTAAGTTGTGTAGTGCTATACCTTACGCCCGAAATAGGTCTTAAATGCGATGGTAGATGTCGCTGCCTAGGTAGCGTGTATGAAAATTTGAGGCACCCCCTAGATGTTCCTCACATACATAGCTTTTCCGATGTACGCCGCAATGAAAGGAGATTGCCAGCTATATAATTACCTTGTCGCAGGTTTTATTTATATAAATAGGATGCATACGGTGGTGCACCGCACCTTTAAATGGATTCGCGTCGCAACGTGTAATTAGATGCAAGTCCAGGGGCGGGGCGGCACCGGCCTGTGCTGATGTCATTGACTCATCATCGATTCTTTTAAACTTCGAACACAGCGCTGGAATTCTTTAAGGTCTCCAATGACTGCCTGTGAGACTAGATGGCGTTAAAATGGTTACGTTAGTTATGCAAGTTGAACTGAAATTTAATACAAAAGCAATGAAACACGTCCTGTCTTTTTTTTTATAAATAGGTATTTGACACTGTTCATTTACAGTAAAGTACATTACACACACTTCAAATGTCGAGTCGATATTTATGTAGGTAATTTATTTTGTATGAATGGAATCTAATCAGATACGGATGGCACAGGACTGGTAAGTACCTACTGAGAGCATGATGATATCTACGTAAATGTAAATTACACAAAATTACCAGCACATTGACTAACGAATAACCTATTTGCCTATTATAATTTAACAGCTAAACCATGTTGTTATTAGTGCCAATACGTCAAAATAAAAAAAAAACGTCATATCCCTTTCACACGTAAACATGACGTCAAAATGAAATGGGAATCCGGCGACAAATTGTTGGCCGGCTAGACGGAAGCCACAAAAAATTCGCTCCAATTTAAGAAAAAAACAAGCAGCTCTCGTCAAAAACAGCCTATGTCCATGTTAACGAGGTTCCAATGTGAACTTTACCTTCTTATGTAAGGTCTAAAATAGAATCTTCGTTATGCAGAATCGTTCATTCTGCATCTGTTTTAAAAGGCAGTTTTGAAGTATTTTATTGTGGTTAACGAGACAACCCTGATGTTATCGTGTAGGCCTATTACTTTCGTCCCAATCTGCTTTCCAATGACCGCGCCCTTATAATTTGTTAAGGGTTGACTCACACGGAAAAAACATGAAAGGTTTTTTAGGAATATCATTTTCGCAACTAGGTATAAGCCATTCTTTTAAATTAAAATTGTACGTATTCCTAGTGCGCAATAAAAAGGACTAGATTTTTACAAAGCATCAATACCTATGTTGAAATTCGTTCATTCATCTACTTGAGTCTTGCAAACTTTTCATACAACTGTCAGTATTGTTCAAAATAACCTTGTCCTTGACCTGAAGCCCAAAGACTAAACAGCTATTGACAGAGTCGTGTTCTAAACTAAATAGAAACCTTCCATGTGTCCCCGTCTTAACACTTTTTGTCCACAAGGTTACCGATAATCATGTCACAGGTTTTTTATTCAAAACCACACAGGACAAAATGGCGTTACCATCAGATTATCATAGTCCTGTGGTCGGATTATTACTTAATTTTTTTTAACACTCGCCTACCTGACTAAACCAAAGATCTCTCATAGATAGGCCAGAGATGTGAATTGCTTGGACTATAACCATTCATCAGTGACCTCTGAATTTTAAAGGAGATCAAACTAATTGGGTTCTATATAAAGTGGTAGAACACAACAAATTAATAATGCAAGCAAGCTTCTTACGCGGGTGGATATTTTGTTTATTATACTTATTAGAGATTTGTCGAAACATTTTAGGTATTAAGATAAACATGTTGATACGTCAGCCATTCCGTTATTATGTGTGTTAATATTTGTGGAATGTGTTAAGTTGTTGTGTAAACGTCTGATACGAGTGTTTCCAGGAGTTGACGAGATCTGAATAAAAAAATGGTCTATATGGGATTTTAATGAAAAATGTGATATCTGAGTCAACAACGGCCTTTAAGTTATGTAGTTTAAAGACCTTAAGATCTTTGGCAAATTGCGTGCTTGCTTTTCCCGATTGGTGCTGAGGAAATCCTCCAAATCCCAATCCGTACTGAACCCCCCTGGGAACTTTAACAGCCCAAACCCTCTCGTGATGAGAGAAGGCCTGTGCCCGGCCAGTGGTCCGTTAATCAACTGAGGAGATTCTTTCTACCAGAGATTTTGGGTACGCGCTCTTCTAGTGTTAAACAATAATTATATATTGCTGCTAAGCTGTCACTGGCATAGTACAGCGACATAAACTACAAAAGCGTTTACCGACAAAGTAGCTCGTGCAGGTTGCTCTCTAAAATATAGCCAAGATAAATATTTTACGACAAAGAATCACTTTCCAACACGAGGCAGTACATCATCAGTTTAATTTCTAAGCTGTTGTTGGACCAGCTACTAAGTATTTTAGTAGGTAAAAGTGTCCAGTTGAAAACTGTAGTCAACGTGATGATCATAAAATTGGGAAAATCAGAAACTTTCATTTATTTATTGGCATTACTACTACTACTACTACTATAGCCTATTTGCGTCCCACTGCTGGGCACAGGCCTCCTCTCATCGCGAGAGGGTTTAGGCTATAGTCCCCACGCGGGCCCAGTGCGGATTGGGGACTTCACACACATCTTTGAATTACTTCGCAGATGCATGCAGGTTTCCTCACGATGTTTTCCTTCGCCGAAAAGCTCTGTGGTAAATTTAAATTGAATTTCGCACATAAGTAAACTTAGAGGTGCGAGCCGGAATCGAACCCCCGACCCTCTGTATGAGAGGCGGTAGGTCGAACCAATTATATTGGCATTAACTAAGCTCTAATAATATCAATTTCAAGAAAAATCTACCGACACCTCTGAAACAAAAATCCATCACGTCGAGTTGACTACAGAGCATGCCAAATAAATAAAACATACAAACATCCATATCCATACAAACATCCATATCCATACTAATATTATAAATGCGAAAGTAATACTGTCTGTCTGTCTGTCTGTTACCTCTTCACGCTTCCACCGCTAGACCGATTGAAATAAAATTTTGCATGGAGATAGTTGGGGTCCCGGGAAAGGACATAGGCTACTTTTCATCCCGGAAATACGCACAGTTCCGTCTCGAAGAGCGAAGTTTCCGCGTCCTGATGCAGATGGGCAAAAACCAGCCATGCTTAAATTAAAGAATGATACCTACTATATGTATTTTAAATTACCCAACTAAAACTAAGAAAGAACTATATTATCCTGATTATAATTTAACAGAAATATTGTCCACAAAACAAAGCCGAAGCCGTGAAGCCGTGGTGGCCTAGTGGTTCGACCTACCGCCTCTTATGCAGAGGGTCGGGGGTTCGATTCCGGCTCGCACCTCTAAGTTTACTTATGTGCGAAATTCAATTTGAATTTACCACTGAGCTTTTCGGTGAAGGAAAACATCGTGAGGAAACCTGCACGCATCTGCGAAGTAATTTTAAGATGTGTGTGAAGTCCCCAATCCGCACTGGGCCCGCGTGGGGACTATAGCCCAAACCCTCTCGTGATGAGAAGAGGCCTGTGCCCAGCAGTGGGACGCAAATAGGCTGTAGTAGTATTGTCCACAAAAATACGGTAAATTGAGGACCTCCGTCTTGAAAACATTGTAACTTATCGTAGCGTAGAACTATCGGTCGTAACACTTGTTACGTCGAAGTGCGAAGATTATTTTTTATTGACCCTTTAAATTCGTGCTAAAACGCTAAGCCCATCGTAACCTCAATTCCACATCGCTCGTAAAGGCACAGCCGTGTAAAAAACCTATAAAATTCAATTGACACCCGTTAAACTGGGTAATGCACGGTCAGGCGGTTACTTTTCTTCTGTTAACATAAATTGTAGGCTGACTAGCCGGTAACTCCAAACCAACAGTTCACTTTAGATAGAGTTCGCGTAGCTAATAGGGATGACGACAGGGTGAAGAAATCGAAATACTAATTAGTCCGTCAGTCAGGTAATAAAAAAATATTAGACACGTATTTTATGTTTTATCATATTAACAAAGAATGACTAAGTTATAACGCATTAAAGTTTGAGAGTGGGGGCTAACTACGTCACCGTTAGGTATAAATCGTACCTAACCGTGATGTCACGCGACATTTCAACTCAATATATCTCCGTATAAGTTTGATTACGTGAAAAAAGAAAAAATACGTGTCCAATACTTTTCAATAATCTTCCTGATAGACTAAGGAAAAAAAATTGTCGTCATCCCTATTGATAAATTATTTCAATGTAGTTTATTAGAAGAAAAACGAAACCATTTCGGTAAAATAATAGTTAAGTATAGATACCGTTAGTTCAGATATATTCATAGGTAGCTCTTAATTTGAAAATGAAAGCCATTCTAAACTGAGACCCACTAAACCTATGCGCAATTATACCTAGGTACCTACAAAAAGTCAAACATAAGCTTTGGCAATTTGTCGTGTTTTTTTTTATAAATCCATGAAGTAGATAGAACTTAATTCAAAATACTGAACCCGGAGCATGATTAACAAAAGAATTGGGTAAGTACCTATATTTATGCGCGTTTATAACTAGAGAACTACTTCTTTCTGATACGAAATTAAATTAGTGAGGGGTTAGATTATAAAACACCATTCGCCAAAAAGTAGGTAAGTTAGTATTTTTTACCGTGAAAAATATAAAAAAAAAACCAGCGAAGTATTTTATTTTACATTATACGTATGTACCTACTGGTTACTATAACTTATCTGTCACTGCAATGGGAGTCTAATATTGCTACGAGGTGAGAGTAAAATTTACTACACCATACTTATGCATAAGTTAATTCGTTAAGAATAATTGTTAAGGTACAAGTAGTTTTTAATAGGAGGCTATTTCAGAAAATGCATTGTTATTTTTATGTTCGAGGATTAGACAGGTCTGGGCTTTTTCAAATAAGTAAGAAAATATCGAAATTTTAAATTTATTTACCACAAATATACAAAAAGTGTATAGTAATGTTCGTATACATGTTAAACAAATAATGTTCATATAATATTTACTTGATGATTTGATAAAAATAACTATACATGCGGAATACTTGGCAAGACGAAATGATGGCAGGTGGTCGCGGGCAGTCACGGAATGGTAGCCAAGATTGGGTCGACGATCAGCAGGCAGTCCATCATCTCGCTGGTCGGACGATATCTGGCAGTTGGTAGGGAAGCGGTGGATGAGGCTGGCTCAGGACAGGGTAGAGTGGCGTAATAGTGAAGACGCCTTTACTCAGCAGTGAGTGAATGTAGGCTGATACGATGATCCATATTAATATTATAAATGCTAAAGTAACTCTGTCTGTCTGTCTGTCTGTCTGTTACCTCTTCACTCTTTCAACCGCTGGACCGATTGAGATGAAATTTGGCATGAAGATAGTTGGCTAGGTACTTTTATCCCGGAAAAACGCATAGTTCCCGCGGGAACGCGATAACCGAATTCCACGTGGACGAAGTCGCGGGTAGAAGCTAGTTAACTATAAGTTGACTGTGAGCTGCGGAGAGTAAAAAAAAGTTTTCTATCAAAATGAAACTCTTAACCAGCAAGCCATAAGGCTAAATAAAGAATCAAAATGACAATGTTCAATAGGCACTAAGTTCATCGTTCACAATCGGTCCAGTAGTTTCAGAGCAAATTGGCTGTGACAGACGGATGGACACACGAGTGATTCTATAAGAGTTCCGTTTTTTTCCTTTTGAGGTTCGCACCCGTAGCTCAATTACCCTCCTAATATGTGCGTGTAACACGCAATATGCATTTTGTAGCCACCGAATATTTAATAGTACTAGTACATAATAACCATGGAACCACCCGCCTGAAGCTAGCCAGCGCGCAACTCGCCTGACCTCCTTCCAGAGATTAGTAGTGAATAGTTGACCCGCGTGTACACACAGTTACAAGTGTACGTACGTCCTCGCACGCACACATTGACACTGCATTCGAGTTATGTTCGAGATCGAGTTATGTTATAGGCCGTGTCCGCCGTGTGGTAAGGCATCACCACACCGCGTGCGAGCCGTGCAGGTCACGTGCATTATAAGTAGGTACAAAGTAAGCGTAGGAGCGTCGCGTGCAGACCGGACGCAGTGTGTGTAACCAGTACTCGGGCCAATGATTCACTCTCTATCTCCGGATGAATCAAATGACGGTAAGGGCGAGTTTTATAAGGTGTATTATGGAGAGTGCGCTCAGGAATTTCACGATCTTATACCACCATCTCCTTTTTATCATCGGACTACTAGACGACGGAAGGGTTTCCATCCTCATATCGAGTTTCCCATGAGTCGAACAAAGCGATGCGCTAAATCTTTTCTTGTTCGCACTGCTAAACTTTGGAATTCCCTCCCTGCGTTTGTGTTTCCCAGTTCCTATAGATAATCTCGGTGTATTCAAGTCTGAATTGGCATCTTCTGGGTAAGCGTGTTCCACGTTAGACCCTATCATTACTTTCCATCAGGTGTGATTAGGGTCAAACGCAAGTCCATTCGTAGTTTAAAAAAAAACGAGTTAGGCGCGAGTTGCGCGCCGGCTAGATTCAGGCGGGTGATTCCGTAGCCATTCTGTATGTAGTACTATTAAATATTCTGTGACAAAACTTCAGAGCGAGAAATGACATTTTACAGCTAGTCAACAGTCGTGACTTTTAACTCCCCGAGAATTACCCAAGATGTTTGAAACAAATCTTAACAAACATCATAAACCTTTAACGCTTTATCTGCTGAATCAATATATCGTAATGAAATGCTCAGTGGTCAAAGGAAAGGACATAGTTAGGTTAGTTGCCATCTGTCCGTCTTTAGAAGGACATGTTAGTCTTTTTCAAGTCTTGATGATGTCAGGTTTGTGACTTAAATATAGGTACAGTCAGCAGCAGCAGAAGTAGATAAGCTGTCCAGGTGTTCAAAATGACCTACACACGACCTTATTCTTAAGACGTTAAGGGCGTGTGTAGGTCATTTTGAACACCTGGACAGCTTATCTACTTCTGCTGCTGACTGTACTAGCATCTTGGTATGTGAATTGGCATGCTTAGTAAATAACGGTACATTTACCATGGAACAAGTGTAAAATTCTAGCGGACCAAATAATTATGTAGATAGTGTACGTAAATGGTAGTTTTTTTTTATTAACAACTGTTGAGGATATAGCCATTATTTATTCTGACACACGACATTTAACTGATTGATCGATGATGATTCTTTTCAAAGACCAGCAAACATAAATATGACCCACCTGATGGAAAGTTGCCACCGTGGCCTATAGGAATTTGCGATACCAGAGAATGCTGATACCTAAAAGGTCAACCAAAGTTTTCAAGATTCAAGTATTTAGAACGTCTAATTAAAAAAAAAAAGATTTGAACTACTTAACCCATTTTCCATGACATGAGATTCTGGTGGTGTACCATAAAATAGTGTATTGAAGTCAGGTGACCTTGTATGTATGTCCGGTTTTAACTGGAGAAAAGTAGTTTCGGACTTCCACATAATTAGTAATGGAGGTAGATTATAACAAGGGTCAACATATAATTCCCACAGGCACACTCTAGCCTAATTCCACGCGGACGAAGTCGCGGGCAGATGTACAACTTCACACACATCGGGGGGGCTTCACACACTTCACACAATGGGGACTTCACAGACATCTTTGAATTACTTCGCAGATGCGTGTAGGTTTCCTCACGATGTTTCCCTTCACCGAAAAGCACAGTGGGTAATTCAAATTGAATTTCGCACATAAGTAAACTTAGAGGTGCGAGCCGGAATCGAACCCCCCACACTCTGCATGAGAGGCGGTAGGTCGAACCACTAGGCCACCACGGCTTCTTCTTCCTATTTCTGTACTCGTATAAGTAGGTACCTACTTAAAATAACTCGAAAAAAAAACTCAACATAATTATATCGACAAACAAACAAAGTGCAGAACTACGAGGCGACAGACATACTTACACACATACCAAACTTATAACTACTACTACTACTACTACAGCCTATTTACGTCCCACTGCTGGGAACAGTCATCCCCTCATCATGAGAGGGTTAACTTATAACGCCTCTCTTTTATTGTGTCAGGTATTTTCATATAAAAGGATTATTAGAATATAATAATAGCGATGACGACAGGGTGAAGAAATCGAAATTCTAATTAGTCCGTCAGTCAGGTAATAAAAAAATATTAGACACGTATTTTTTGTTTTATCAAATTAACAAAGAATGACTAGATTAAAACGCATTAAAGTTGGAGAGTGGAACTACGTCACCGTTAGGTTTAAATCGTACCTAACCGTGACGTCACGCGACATTTCAACTCAATATATCTCCGTATAAGTTTGATTACGTGAAAAAAGAAAAAATACGTGTCCAATACTTTTAAATAATCTTCCTGATAGACTGAGGAAAAAAAGTTGTCGTCATCCCTATTGTTCCTCGCTACCGCTGGTAACTTGGAGCTACATATTATACTTTAGCACCCGAATGGCTTCCGCAATCGCTATCGGCGCTGCCACGTTTTACGACGCGATAGAAAGCATAATAAAAGTACTAGACTGTGGGTGTCCCAGCGTCCTCTTTGTTTTATGTTAATATCGTTTTTATTAAGGCCCCCGCCATTATGTGGCCCGTGGCTAATAACTTTTGTTTATCGGTTGTCTGTAGCATCTGTGAATGTGTAAGTAGGCTGTGTGGAATTTCCCTGTACTAGGAAAAAAGAGACAGGCCTAAATTCTTTAAGTGCCAAAACATTTTTTAGTCCGTTTCTCTATTTGAGATTCAATTTAATACTTATATTTAGTTACTTAGATATATTTACATTCAATTATAATTTAATTAGGTACTTAGAGTTGCTCAGCGGCTACGGCTCTTGTTACTGGACTCTAGCCGATTAATACCAATGATATCATAAACAAATTACGAAATGTCCATCACGTGACAGATTGTAATTAAAAGGGGCTAAAAAAAAAGAGTTGCTCAGTTTGACGAAGTAAGAGTAGGTATCACTACAATACAAATAGAAAGAGACAGGTACAGGTCAGGACAGAGAGGTAGGTACAATAAGAAAAAGTAAAAAAAGGCATCTGCTGAAAAAGAAGCCAATAATGTAACTACCTACTGAGGTAAGTATATACAAGTCGAAACGTTCGTGTAGAAAGAACTACAAATTTAGTCTGCAGTTTATTATGCAGTTATATTTAATTTAATTACTAACATATTTAAAAAAAAAATGTGTACTAACCAACTATGGATTTCTTTTCTGAAATAAATGGCGTATTAGTATTATTATTTCCTATCAAATACTGCGAATGTTTATCATTTGGCACTTTCTTGTAATAATAGGGATGACGACAACTTTTTTTTTTTAGTCTATCAGGAAGATTATTGAAAAGTATTGGACACGTATTTTTTCTTTTTTCATGTAATCAAACTTATACGGAGATATATTGAGTTGAAATGTCGCGTGACGTCACGGTTAGGTACGATTTATACCTAACGGTGATGTAGTTAGCCCCCACTCTCCAACTTTAATGCGTTTTAACTAAGTCATTCTTTGTTAATTTGATAAAACAAAAAATACGTGTCTAATTTTTTTTTATTACCTGACTGACGGACTAATTAGAATTTCGATTTCTTCACCCTGTCGTCATCCCTATTGTAACAACTGTACCTAAGGTACATTTGTTTTCCAGTAAAATTTAATTTAAGTAGGTATAAGTAAGCAGAAAATATTACTTGATCCAAATAAACTTTAATCGATTGAACGTATTCGACTTCCATAAACGACAATGATAATAAAAAAATCTCTGCAACATATCTCAAGGAAGGCAGCTCAATCGTTATACGGAGTGTGTTATTTATTAGTTTAGATTATCGCAACAAATCACTGTTGCCGGGATCACTTGGTAACCCGAGAACACCCCTTATACTTGATGAGTGAACAAATAAATTTATTTCCAGTATCCAGTTTATCAGGCCCGGGGTGTTAATAAAAATGTAGGGGAGGCTGGGGAGACTTGGAACGAGCGGTTAAAGAGAATTTGGCGAATGCAATCGATTGAGGTTAGAGTCCAGTTTCATTCCTGAAATTTGATTCTGCAGTCGATGATGAATACTAAGATTGATGTCTGTCATGCATATACATATAACCGCGAGGATATGAAGTTCGTATAAGTACTATATAATTAATTACGCACCGCATCCATAATCTCCACTAGAAAACGCTAACGCCATATTATCTAAAAACACTACATATGTCTTCGCAAACAGTAGTTTCTGCTCTGCTTTTGTCGGCGCTTCTTCTCAAGCAATGGGTCTAGGAAGCGCTGGTAAATTAATTTCTGACGTATTAAAGAGCTCCAATGTGGCCAATTTGCTGAATAAACGATTGATTTGATTTCATATTTTTCACCACACAAAAATCAGAAATTCATAAGGTAAAGTTGCTAATTTAGCGACGGGATTTTTTCTAATACTTTTATTCGTACCGCCAATGATTACATCACTTACTTACCGTAGAGACACACTGTAAAAAAGGCAGTGGAATTTAATTAACATCTTAATTCCCAGCTTGCCCACACCTCCTCCTGATGTGAATGGGCCCGTGGCCAGGGTGGCCGATGTCCGTCGTCCTATCGTTCCCAATAAATTAGGAGCCACTAATACAAGCCTTGCCCTTACAGAAGACTGGTCGTGTCAACTCGCCACTAATGTACTGCCGCGATAACACATTCAAAACCACTCATGTGCTACTCACCATTCTCAATAGACCCCTTCGAACCTGGCACTGACTTCACACTTTCAGGCGACGAAGAGGTCAAAACATTCTGGATGTTTCGCATTAACATAAGTGGTACTGATTCGCAAGGAAATGTTACCTCTTTTATATCGTTAGTTTAGTATACCCTGTCACTTGGCTCGTTTGTGTAATGTAAATTCCTGCGTGCTTTATTGTTGACGATGACTCTGTATTTAATTGATTTAGTATACAGATTTATGGTCATAATAAATGTGATTCCGCTTATGGTGTGGGTGCGTTTTCGTTCGGTTTTTTGCAAAGTGAATGTTTAAGTTGGTAACATTGACTTTTTTATACTTCTAAAATTTAATGACGATGTGATAGGTGCCACCAAGAAAAATATTTTTAGCTCGTATATAACCTGCCAATACTGTTGCTTGCTTGCCACAGAAAGATAATATATAACACATCACTCTGTGACTGTTTTTGTCACGCCCATTTCTCTCTATGGTCCTTCGAACCGGATAACAGAACTGATCAGCTGTCAGATTAGGATAGAAATTGTAGCCCATAGACACTATGACCTTTTACTACTAATAAGCGCATGTATGGGATATGACGGGCGCGCATCGAAGCATGGGTGCGCGCGCGCATCGCAATTTGTCGTCGCGATCGCGGCACAGGATCGAGCGTCAGCTGCGCTAGAGTTGGATCGTTATCATACAACATTGCACCATTATTTTTAATAAGCCAGCACAGCTGGTATCACTGCATAGTTTGAGTAGTACCTATCATATTTTGTAACAGCAGCTCTTATACCCTCTTATACCCTTATAGTTTCGCCATGTCCGTCCGTCCGTCCGTCAGTCCGTCTGTCCGCATCCGCACTATTGCTCGGAGATGCTTAGTTCTATAAAGCTGTAATTTGGCATGAATATACATATTAGTTACGCTGACAAAGTGATACAATAAAATTTTGAAATATTTTTTTTTTATAGGGAACCTCCCCTACTCGTAAAGTGGGGATGTTTTTTTTTCTTGCGTGCCCCATGATGCGGCATATCGTTGAATAGGTCTTTAAAAATAGTGTGGGTTTATTAAAACCATTTTTTTTGATTAAGTGATGCGTTTGTGAAATATTAAGCTTTAAAGTGCTATTTTTTGTTAGAGTCGAGTGTCCCCACCCCCTGCCAGGTAAATGGAGGTATTTGGATGGCTGAAAAAAATCACGGTTGTGGCATATATAACGTAATTGAAAGGAAAACTCTCACAGCTAAGTAGGCTGTACTTATTATTTATTTATTTATTTATTTATATAAATAAATAAATATAAATAATACATGAGATACAATTAGGTATAAAAGCAAAACATTGCTCCACAAATCTGCTTTCGCAGTTTGACTGCAGAGTCAAGTAGGTAATCTATTACTAAACTAATAATTAAATACTAGGTAAATACTCATAATAAGTTAACTAAATATTGACGAGTCATAGTCGACCAACTTATGAAATTAATAACAAACCAATGATATTTCTCGAGCGGCAGGGCGGGCACGTCATACCACAGGCTAGATAGATGCTAGTAAGTCTTAGAAAGGTACTGTGGGCATCGTCAACTTCGGAACCCTATACTTTGCGCGTGGCCCGACACGCACTTGGCCGGTTTTTTATAATTTTTCAAGTCATTTCTTCTTTATATTTTGACGTGATAACGTCTTATAAATCGATGAACGCCGGCTGCGCGCACGAAAAAACATATCGCCAGAGTAACGCTACGGTGCAATCGCTCTCGCGAGCGCGGAACAAGCGATAGAAAGGCACGATCGGCCTAAGCATGACGTTATCATGTAAAATTATCGTCCGTAAACCGACTTTATAGATATATTTTTTTTAAATTAAACATTAATCGTCTGAGAAAATGATAATACTTAAGGAAGATAAAGATAAGGTTTCTGATTTTATAAATTAAATCTAGTGAGATAAATGACTACATGCTAACATCCATTAAACAGTGCGAAAGTATTATTTCTTATTAAGTTATGTGTATTTGTAGAACCTAATAAAATCGTCGATATATCTAGGCAAATCAAAAGAGAGAGATGATTTCTCAATGCCTGCCCGCTGAATAAAAAAGCTCCCACAAATCGGGATCATTCGATATGTAAAAATGCAGATTATTTAAAATGTCGATATACTCTATGATCTAAGATCAAGTTATTTAAAATAAATTGCAGGCAGCATGTTGCATGCACCCATCCTTAATCCAAACAAAAAGTGACGTCGCATAATCTCTTGTTAAGCCGAGCCGTTCGCGGACACGGGACAAGCGCATACGGCATGAACTTATGAACTACCCGGCCATAATCGACTCGACGTATCGATGTTCGCTCAATAATCGAAACATGCACGTCACTAGTCCGTGTACAGTCAGCAACAGAAGTACAGTCGAAGGATCTCAAAATTCTCGTACACTCTTATTGCATAGTGAATAGAAGCGCGCTTTGGTCATTTTCAGCTCTTAGACTGCTTTAGTTGTTCCGCTGTTTGTACCTGTATCGGGATAAAATATGTGGAATTGCGGCGTTTGTTATGCATAATTCTATTTTAATAATGAGCCTGTTTCATGCTGATTGCTGATGTTTTTTTGAGTAATCAAGCAAGAGTTTCACAAGTTTCTAGTTTGTCTTAAGAGGGTTTATCCCGAAAGTTGGCAACGTCATATATAGCTGTCAAATGTTTCGCTGTTTTTATTAATTTCTCAATATTACTGAATTAAAAAAGAAGTTATCATTCTATGGTTGAATGACGCGTCTCGTTTTATATTAGTTAGTTAGGCATTCAAATGATAAGATTACATTAAAATGCATGGAAAATGCGATGGACAGTTTTCAAAAGATACTACTTCCATAATCATAAAAATTTCGTGTTCCTATGATAATTGTTCCAATCCATACTTAATGTTTTATTCAACCATAGAGCGATAATTCATATTTTCATTCAGTAATATTCAGAAATTAATGAAAACAACGAAATATTTGACAGCTATTTGCGACGTAGCCAATTTTCGGAATAAACCCTCTTAAACTTAATTTTAGAAAAGTCCAGGACCCTGATTCACAAAGGTTTGAAATTTACTAGGATTAAATAAATAATACATACTTATATCACGTTATGATTCTTCAGGAAATACAACATTTCAAAGGCAAACTTCAAATAAGGAGTTCTTTTAAGTTTCATTGCTTTGATAAAAAAGTGATATTAATACATTAAATAAATAAAATGTCACCTAAATTTCCCCAGTTTCCTCTTCAACTTAAGTTCACTAATGTTAATAAAATTATTGCCAGACTAATGATTACTTGTAAATTCGTCTCAGATCCTAATTGCTAGCTACAAACATTGCGTTTATGAGATTCGAAAATTAAATGAGCATAAACGCTGATGTTTTAACGTAATCATAGGGTCCGACACAAAGTTGCGAAACACAATGTTCATCCTAATTGGACCCCTTGTTAATTATTGGTAGTAAAAAAATACCCGTTAATTTGGTATAGATTTGAATCTCTTTAATTTTTAACAGAAGTCACACACCTCTAATTTTGTGGATGAACTAGTAAACGTCGGCTTCTTTGTTATTCTATCTCTGTGTTATCTATTCATTACCATACGAGCCCCAAAATCTAATTTTAGAATGAGATTCACACCTTCATCTGCATTATTTCAAATGGAAGACGTCCATGATCCCTAAGTTTCAGTAAGTACATAGTCCGGTCTTTCACCACACGTATCCATCGGATTCTTATGACATTCACTATGTCATCGCTCCATTTTGTTGGAGGCCTATCGAAAACATGTCTTTTTACAGGGATGTCATTTCACGAACTTTCTGGCCATGCATCAGTGATGTAGGCCATGTACTCGTAAATAGAAATTACAGGCCTTGAAATGGACAAAGGGAAGTCTAGCTTTACATTGTGAGTGCAACTAATCCTTGCGCACGGTCCGTATACCATCAGTATG
This sequence comes from Aethes cnicana, assembly GCA_963971205.1. NCBI lineage: Eukaryota > Metazoa > Arthropoda > Insecta > Lepidoptera > Tortricidae > Aethes > Aethes cnicana. The sequence continues at coordinate 8,512,648 of OZ020287.1, read as the reverse complement.
CAACCTTTACTTCGCAATACATCAAAAAACATCAGAATCAATGCTCGCAACATTGATTCCTCGGACACACACAGTTTATGACAGTGTGAAATTTGCGGATCGAGTAACATGCCCTCGTTAGTAATATTTACATGTAACTGCCAACTTTGTCTGAACAGTAAAACGGATATTATGTTACTGGCCGATCAACAACTGGTTATGTGGCCGTAAAAACTACTTTAGATCTGTGTGACTTTAGTAGTGCCGTGTGATGGAGGCTGAGTTCTATAGTTTAGTGAGAACAAAGATCTTGAGGATTTAGGTAAGTTCATGTTTGACGAGCAAAAGTGAGCATACCTGTCACTTATCAAATTTGAGATAGAGAAAAATCTTTAGCATCTAACCAAATCGTATCTTTGCAACGATAGCCTTCATCTTCTACTGGTGCCTCTCCAACTAGTGAAGGTTGGCAGTCAGCTCTGCATACTTTGCCCGATCCTTGGCGACAGTGAAAAGTTCTGCGGCACTCGTGATCCCAGTCCACTCGCGTATGTTGCGCAACCACGACTTCTTTCTACGGCCGACTGATCTTTTGCCGATACCTAACAGTACCTAAATTAATCTACAAAATAAACAATCGATTCTATACCACAGACGAATGATCCATCTTTAAGTAATATCTGGAAAATTCTACCGGCACATGATCGGCACTAATTTTTACGTAACGTCGATAGTTTACACTTAAAGCAACTGCATTACACCAAACGCATTGTGTTACTGTCAAAACCTTCGGCCGCTCTGTAATTATGACTACTTAGCTTCCCGCGTCCATCAATCAGAAACAATTGTTGTTGTACTCATATTGATTTATTTATAGAGGATTATTTGGGGCGTGAGAATTGTCGAGGGAAAGTTATTGATATTTTTTTTATTAGATACAGTTTATATCTACTTTAAAGTGATCAATGTACTATGAACTTTTTCTTGGACATTAAAAGGTGAATATGTGGCACAATTTTTTTTACATCACCCTTGGCTTACGGCCAAGTGGGATTTTCTGCACGCTACGCGAAGAGAAAATCTCACTTCTTGGCCAAGGCAAGATGTAAAACTTTTGACAAACCACAGGCGGTAATTCGTAAAGCCCCAGATCGCATATTTACACAAACCTGAACTACAGAAACCTGCGATCGGGGACATTTACGAATTCACCACCCTAGGTCTGTAATGTACTATTAACACCATAACAGATTAAAGAATCTGTTGTGGTGGCCTGTGCCTAGACAGCAGGACGTAAAGATGTCCTGCTGTCTAGGCACAGGCCTCGTCTAACCACGAGAGGGATTGGTATATACAATATTTTACAACTGTATCTAATAACTGCGAATATTTAGGTTATAATTAGATACGTGTAATTCTGTGTTGAAAATAAATTTTCATTGTGATATTTTTACAGAATTGTTATTTCATGGTATGCTTTCCTGCATTACAATTTTCAGTGTAAGTATCTACTTAAATGATGTTGAAAACATTCTCCTCACTTGATTAAGGAAACTAAAAATGCTTATATTTTAAACACAGTCAGCTCGGTCCGCCGCGTTAGCGTAGTAGTTTGACCTACCGCCTCTCATGCATAGGGTGGGGGGCTCCTCGCACAACATTGAATTTTACCACTGAGTAGTGAAGGAAAACATCATGCACGCATCTGCGAAGTAATTCAAAGATATGTGTGAAGTCGTGGGGACTATAGTTAGACACTGTTTAAACACCGTCATTCTATGACCCTGCCATTTCCTTCCTACGATTCTACCCATACTAAGCAGTTTGTATTGTATCCAAATACCAAGGGTCAAGGCAGAACAATACTCCCTTAGACAAGACCGGTGCAACCTTTCGTTAATGCACTGTCCAATGCGGAGATAGCCCAAACTAGTAATTAACCCCAGATTAACCGGCGATGCTGATTGTAGGCCGAGCGCTAACTGCGAGACGAGGTACTTCGTTAGACTACCTGCTAACTTATAAAAAGTCGGCCTGCAATGCCAGACTATCATAGACATTAATAATTTATCTATTAGCGATACTAAGGTAATAATATTGCAATATTTTGCAGGCTTTACTTTATTGGTACCTATTTACCAAGGGTCAAGGCAGAACAATAGTCCGTAGAGAAGGCAGAGAAGCGATATTTCGTTAATGCGCTGTCCATTGCGGAGATAGCCCAAACAAGTCATTAACCCGAGATTAACTGACGATACCGATTGCAGGTCAAGCGGTAGGACCGCTGAGGTAAGCCATTAGATTAAAGGTTACTCAGTGTTCAGAATAGTTTGAAATAAGTATATTTTAAATCTCAAAATAGGAAGGTAAGAACTGGGTACCACTGATCTTTCAGAAGCGTTTCAGTACATAGATTAAAAAAATTATGATCAATGTATTTGGACGACATTATGTGAAAATGATGAATTAACTTTTGACTTTTAAATTGAGAATACAACGAATTCCCTACCTATCTCATAATTCTGGAAATAATTTACATTAAAAAATATGAAATATATTTCTAAATATATGAAATGTTAAATTCAATGACTGCCCAAGTGACTGAAGATTTTCTACGACGGTCACTCGGACTTGTATTGAGATCCCACGATCTCTGATACGCTTCTCAGAAGTAGGTAACTCCTCGATTTTACGGCTAAAAGGTTTTAGATTAGATAATTATATGTAATGCGATGAACGATATCTTACCTTTTAATACAAAATGTGTTAAATGTTGTGTGTGAAGTTAACGGAACTCCATAGGGTTCCGTATTTATTTGACCTATTTCGAAGCAGTCTACTATGAGCCACATGGTCAGTAAGTAAAATAGGAGCCTGAACTGAAATAAATTAATGAACTAAGTAAAGACTGATAGAGAAATAAAAATAATCTACAGAGATATAAGTAGTTTCTCATTTTATAAGACGGGTCTCGAGGTTAGTATAAGTGGTCAAACATAGGTAGGTACGGAGGCTACCTTAATGTAACTATACAAAAATTTTGCCGTCCACAGAACCCTATTCAAGGGACTATTCACATTTTGTTTGTCCGTTGCGGGCAATGATTATGCAGTAGCGGTGCCATATCAATCGACAAGCAATTTTCTTGTCTCTCCAAATGGCCTGGTGATACGTTTTTTGACATTTAACGCGCTACTTTTGACAAAAGATTACTCAGTTTTGACAGACTTAAGTGCAGTGATTAATCTTTTGTTCGGTTGTTGTTAAGTACTTATGCAATTTGGGAATGTGTGATGGCCTTTTGTAATGTAGAATGTAAGGCTAATCTAGAAGGCCAGTCACTTTAAAGAGATTTTTTTCAAGACTGGTGTTACTTTTGTAAAACGTTTAAAAGTTGATTGCATCATCCATACTATCGATACTAATATTATAAATGCTGAAATAACTCTGCGTCTATCTTTTACCTCTTCAAGCTGCAACCTCCGGACCGAATTAGATGAAATGTATGGAGATAGTTGAAGTCCAGGGAAAGGACATACTTAGGCTTCTTTATCCCGCGGGGTCACAATAACCGAATGGGGACTATCGTTTCTTTGCTCACCAGTTGGCGCCACTGTTGACTAAGGTCCAGAGGTATAGCTGTCAAAGGCGACTTTATAAGATATCGGCGCCGAAACAAAGTTATAAAACTTGAATATCATTAAGTTTATTAATTATAAATAACTATCATCATATCGAGTAGCTACGCCGCAATGTTGTGCAGGTCCGTTTTGTTCGGTTTTATTTTATTTTATTTCAAAGCCTTCACATTCATCGCCAAATAATCCATATTTGCGATAATTTCACCAAGGAGATCACTTTTCAACAGGTAAATTAAAGAAACTATAATTTATATCACGAAGCCCGCCAAAACCAGTGAAAAGTGAATGTTATTGGACCTCACGCGACACTAGCGCCTCTAGTGGCAAATCCACACGCGATAGCCCCCATTCCACGCAGGCAAAGTCGCGGGCAGAAGCTAGTAAGAAATAACTTCATTAATTTTGCCAATTTATCTCTTATCTTAATTAAATTTCTCCGTGTATTTTTAAGTGTGCAATTCTCGTTATGCGCAGGCGCAGGTCGGTTCAGATTAAGTTAAGCAGTCATTAGGCGCGGCCATTTGCGCTCCTGTCTGTACGTAATGCGAGATGCGAGATCTCACCGATAATGTACTGACGAGGTATGTCTACAGGATGATGTTTTTCTACATTATTGACTAAGTACAGGCATTTTTTATTTATTTAGGAGATGAAATTTGTAGCATTTCATCAACATCATCATCATTATTTCAGCCAGAAAGACGTCCACTGCTGGACATAGGCCTACTACTTAAATTATACTTATAACTTGACGTTTTGTACAGCCGTGGTGGTGGGTGGCGGGATTAATCCCGGACTGGTGTCATGCTCAAGATCGGCTACCAAGTCTATTACTACGGATGATAATACGCTTGCCGTATCAGACGAGAATTCTAAACTGTAATTGTCTGGCTGGGGTAGGTACCTACATATGTTCATGTTTAAAATACATAAATTACCTATTTAAAAAGACAATCATCACCACTACTACCCTACTTCTTATCTCAGGAGCAAAGTTCAGAAGCAAAAAATAAGGTCCTCCTGATGCATTTCCGCTGCGCTATGATTTAGAGATCTTCGAGAAGGGCACCCAAAGGGCGGCCAAGAATGGAGGTGATTAGTACATAAGTACTTACATCTGAAGCAAGTAGTGTCTTATTCGAAAAAATAAAAGACGTGAGCCCGAAGTTCATTTTGTTCACAATTCATAAACGTGCCCAAAATTTCACTCGGGGCTTTTTTGTCTTTATCTCTCGGTATGAGGTTAGATAAAAAGAGATACAAGCCTTTTACGCGCCTCACCTTCGTGCACCTAGTACAAAATTCAGTCACAGAGGTAGTTCCAGTTATATTATTAGTTACTATTTCCATGGCGGCAACGCATCGGTGACTCCTCTAGTATTATACAAGTCCACGGACGACGATGACTACCTCCCATGAAGTAGCTCGTCTGCTCGTTTTCCCCATTATGATGAAGTTTATACAATTCCCTAAGTTGGAATATAGCCAATTAAAAGAATGTACTCCATATTTCTGAAATGTTCGAATATTCATCTACATGTTTACCTAAGGCTTCCGCATATACAAATCCATCCGCTATTCCATCGAAAAATTACCGCGCCGTTAGCTCAACTTGAAAGGCAGTAAGCGACAAATCAGTATTTTGTAAGCAGTTCCGTTTTCACTAATCGAAATTAATGCATCCCGTTCGATAGTAAAATGAAATCTCTGATACTGAAGAGGTATTCTCAATATTTTTTCCCTGCTGTTATGAAAGTTGTCCAATCACAAAATTAGTTCGACAAATCGAAGTCAAAGATATGAAAAAATCGTTTTAATAAGTACGAGTAAGTATTTTTTATTTTATTTATCTAATATTATTACTTTATTTTAAAGTACTTAGTTTTAATTTGATTTTTATTAGATTTTTCTCATATAAACATGTGTTTTATATTAAACTAGCTTTTGCCCGCGACTTCGTCCGCGTGGAATTCGGTTATAGCGTTCCCGCGTGCTGTAAGCATTCTTCCGGGATAAACACGTTGTTTAAACGGAACTTAATATGTAAGTAGCCGGTTTAGAAGATACTTACATACAAACTTTCAACCCCCGTTTTACCCTCTAAAGGGGGGAATCTCTAAAAATACTTTACTAACGCTCACTTACGTCTTACGTTATAAAAGGAACCTCCCTGCCAAGTTGCATGTTTTTAAGCCTAGCGGTTTAGAAGTTTCGTCATATAAACTTTCAACCCCCGTTTTACCCCTTTAAGGGGGGGGGGAGAATTCCAAAGATCCTTTGTTAGTGCTCACATAAATCATAAAAAAAATCTTTTACCCAAATTTCATGTTTCTAGGTCTATCGGTTTAGAAATTACATACAAACTTCCAACCCATTTTTACCCCCTGAAGAGGGGAATTTCCAAAAATCCTTTATCGACGTTCACTTATGTTATAAAAGGAACCTCCCTGTCAAGTTTCACATTTTTAAGCTTAGCGGTTTAGAAGTTTCATACAAACTTTCAACCCCCTTTCACCCCCTTAAAGGGGAAATTTCCAAAAATCCTTTATTAATATTTACTTACGTTATAAAAGGAACCTCCTTGCCAAGTTTGATATTTTTAAGCCTAGCGGTTTAGAAGTTTCGTAAATACTAACTTTCAATCCCCTTTTTACCCCCTTAAAGGGGAAATTTCCAAAAATCCTTTCTTAGTGCTCACTTACGTCATAAAAGAAACCTTCCAGTCAAGTTTCATGTTTCTAGGCCAATTAGTTTCGGCTGTGCGTTGATCGATCAGTCAGTCAGTCATTCAACCAGCCAGTCAGTTTCTTCTTTTATATATTTAGATTACGTCATAATCACATTTTTTCCCGTTGCCGTGGGAATTTCGGGAAGTCCTTTCTTAGTTCTCCCCTACGCTCCCCAAGGAACCAGCATGCCAAATTTCAGATCCTTATGATGTTTCCCGCGACTTCGTACGCGCCTAAAAATGTAATAAACCCATTTTTTCCCGTTCCCGTAGGAATTTCGGGAAGTCCTTTCTTAGTGCTCCCCTACGCTCCCCAAGGAACCTGCATGCCAAATTTCAGCTCTCTACGATGATCCCCGCGACTACGTACGCGCCTTAAAATGTAAAAAAAAAAAACATATTTCCCGTTCCCGTGGGAATTTCGGGAAGTCCTTTCTTAGTTCTCCCCTACGCTCCCCAAGGAACCAGCATGCCAAATTTCAGATCCTTATGATGTTTCCCGCGACTTCGTACGCGCCTAAAAATGTAATAAACCCATTTTTTCCCGTTCCCGTAGGAATTTCGGGAAGTCCTTTCTTAGTGCTCCCCTACGCTCCCCAAGGAACCTGCATGCCAAATTTCAGCTCTCTACGATGATCCCCGCGACTACGTACGCGCCTTAAAATGTAAAAAAAAAAACATATTTCCCGTTCCCGTGGGAATTTCGGGAAGTCCTTTCTTAGTGCTCCCCTACGCTCCCCAAGGAACCTGCATGCCAAATTTCAGCTCTCTACGATGATCCCCGCGACTACGAACGCGCCTTAAAATGTAAAAAACATTTTTCCCGTTCCCGTGGGAATTTGGGGAAGTCCTTTCTTAGTGCTCCCCTACGCTCCCCAAGGAACCTGCATGCCAAATTTCAGATCTCTACGATGTTTCCCGCAACTTCGTATGCGCAGAAATATTAAAATGTAAAATCTCGTTGTTTCCCGTTCCCGTGGGAATTTCGCAAAATCCTTTCTTAGCGGATGCCTACGTCATAACATCTACCTGCATGCCAAATTTCAGCCCGATCCGTCCAGTGGTTTGGGCTGTGCGTTGATAGATCACTATATCAGTCAGTCAGTCAGTCAGTCAGTCAGTCAGTCAGTCAGTCAGTCAGTCAGTCAGTCACCTTTGAGTTTTATATATTTGGATGGATTGACTTAAAATACGAATATTTGAATTCAAGCATCCTGTATACAGTTTGCAGGCTCAAATGAAAAACGTCAGTCTCTCAAAGTGACGAACCTACTTAGTGGGCGCATACATCAGGGCCTTCCGAACAAAAAAAGGGGCAATTATTGCCAGCCCTAATGGCTTTTACTTGTAGCAATACTGATTACAAAAGGCCTGCTTCTGTGGCTATTTAAAAGCAAATTAGCTATTTTTATCTAGCCGAGTGAGAAAATAAATAGATGGATTTTTGGGAAATGTATTGATGTCAAAGATACTGTATCAAATATAAAGCGGTTGTATATTTTATCTAAATCAAAATTTCCTCGAAAACTATTATGATATTCAATCAAATAAAACAACGAACCAACAAATAAATACGAACTAACACAGGAAATCACGATAACACGTAGGCCTCGGAACAAATCGATTATGTTAACTATACTAACTTCCTATGTTATTTATCGGTTATTTGAAGATCAGCTTCGTGTGTGGAAGATTTTAATTGTTATACCTACAATTAGTTAATTTTTTAAAGGCGTTGATTTATATTGTGAGACTAAGCCGCGAAAGGTAGTATAATGTTACATAACTATATCTCCCTTTTATATTCTGGTCTCTAGTTTCTTACGTATGTTGCCAGCATAATGTATAAGATTTTTTTGTATCCTAAATATTACCCACTACCTACTTACCTACTAATAATAATAAATAAACAAATCCTGAATTATCTACCTACCTGAAAAAATATACAAAAAGCTTAATTACCGAAAACTAAGCGGTTAAATATTCTTTATAGTTTCAAATCAACGTAATAGTAGGTTAGAGGGTTGTCAGTCCATCCTATGCCACTGAAGGACGTTTTGACAGACGGACAAAATTATAATTACATATTAATGGATAGGTAAGTTGGCTCACGTAATAATAGGAACGGTGTCAAGCGTTTGCTGCAGCAATGCATTATGGTAAATTACAGGGGGCACGGTGTGGCCAGGGTTGCCATTACTATTTGTTTATTAACCTTTTCCATACTTACTAATATTATAAAGAAAGGGGAAAATTTATTTATTCGTAATGGGTAAATTCAGAAACTAGGTAGCTACTTTACTGTTTTTTAAAGACCATATAAATAAGTAAATTATCAGCGAGTAACACTATAAGATACATATACACGGTGGATCAGAAAATATGGCAAATAATTAACCCACAGTATCGGCTATCGATTCTAAGTATATTGTATAGGTCTTTAATTTTTTTTGAGTTGGTAAAAAATATAATTGTATATGGGATTCGTTGTGTGAGCGACGCCTGCATCCTATACAAAAAAAATTTTTTTAGCAACTCACAATTTACAATATACTTAGAATCGATAGCCGATACCGTGGGTTAATTATTTGCCATATTTTCTGACCCACCATGTATATCATCCCAGAAATGTTAGTATAAGGATGTGAAAAAGGTTTTTTATAAAACTACACAGACAAAGTCGCGGGCAAAAGCTACTAGAAATATGTAGTACCTAAATTATTTATCCCGTCGTGTCCACCCTCTTATATTTGCTGTATTTGTGTAAATCTGACAGTCCAACTTACTTTTAGCCTCTCGTTTAATAATGACTTTTTGCCCTAAAAATTATGAAATTTGGTAAGATTATAGTTACCTACTACGGGAAAGAAAGTACACTGCTTTTTATCCCGGAAAAAACACATAGTTCCCGCTGAAACACTTTGGACAGAAGTTGAGTATAAAAATCAGCCGTCTACTTTTATTTGGAACAAACAAATGTTTTTGACAGCCCTGTGTTAACCGCAAGCGGAAGGCTTACGCCGAAATGACAGGTGTCAAACGATTTTTTGGCTTGCTTTGTTTTTATTTTATTGGTAGTTTCTTTATTAACTCGCGTTATAGTTAATAGGAAACAATACATTGTTATTGTACCCTAGTATCTATGTAGAGCTGCTATGATTCCAACATATGAAACTAATTGGTCGCTATAAAGGTGTAGGTTACCTAAAAGACATTATTTAGGGTTTTAAAAATAAATCTACAAAGTCAAGGGACGGGTTTCATGAATATCTTTGTTATAATACGTAATATGATCATCCTTCTGTGAATAGGCCAATCAAATGAGATCCATAATGTTAGTCTCTTTACTCAGGTTTAGTTGTAGTATCAAACTTAACTCGAGTTAGTTGAATTGATTAGGAATAGATTATTCTTCTCCCTTCATCAATACAATACAATACACGAGTAGGTACTTTTATTAAAAGTAAAAGCAACCGGAATCCTTTATAGCCTATATTTATGGCACTAACCCTTAGAGCCTCCGTGTCAAATCAATACGAATTGATCCTTCCCCCCACTTTTGCTTCCTCATAAACTGTTTGATTAATTAAAATAGATACAAACGCGTGAAGACCATCAATAAAATTTGCTTTTTAATTATACTTTATTAGAGTAAATTGGGTTTGTTCAATGGTTGAAGTCGACGGGACCCTTTGTGCCCCGATCGGTCCTATTGATGATTTTACAAGGTCAATAATCATTATTGACTGTGATCGTATAATTAACTAGTTTTAGGGTTGATATGAAACAAATTGAGGATCCTTCAATTGGGGTGGGTTTTTTGTACTACTGGCTTTAAATTAATTCCTTGAAATTAATTAATTGTTTTTTTTTTAATATTCCAGGCTGACCAGCAGGTCTTTTGACTGATGTTTATGCAATCAGTATTGAATAACAAAGTACTTAGTATACTACTACTGTACTCTCATCACGAGAGGGTTTGGGCTATATTCCCCACGCGGGCCCAGTGCGGATTGGGGACTTCACACACATCTTTGAATGAATTCGCAGATGCGTGCAGGTTTCCTCACGATGTTTTCCTTCACCGAATAGCACAGTAGTTAATTCAAATTGAATTTCGCACATAAGTAAACTTAGAGGTGCGAGCCGGAATCGAACCCCCGACCCTCTGCATGAGAGGCGGTAGGTCGAACCACTAGGCCACCACGACTTAGTATAACACTGCAATTATTATTCTTCGTTTTAGTACAGTTTCATTATTCAAGCGAATTTATAAAAAAATCAACAAGGGTAATTTTCGACAGAGACCTACTCGTACCTACACGTGATTACGAACTAAAATACTTAGCTGATTTTACTACACAGAAGAAATTATTAAGTTATTATGTTTACGTAAAATCTACTCTCAGCTCTCTTATCATCCATCCACCCAGTTTTAATACTCAATTGCTCATAGCAGCTGTGTTCTATTAGAAAAAACCCTAGATCCGGTACCACAAGATGCCAAATACAATCGTAAATAACTCTGTTTTATAAAAAAAGAGGTGGTATCTGTTCCATTAATACTGACACCTAGGTGGTCACCTCCGATAAGGTATTGGACCAAGAGTCGTATTCGTTCCATGTTGAGACATGTTTTATCTAAATGACTAACATTATTGGAAGCCGTAGATTAGCCTTGCGTTTTTTGAATAAAATAATCAAATAATTAGTTAACAGTTTTATTCTTGTGACACAACACATTTGGAAAATGACTTGATTAATATGATTTGAACTTAGGCCGAATTTTTAACTAAGTATCTATCTATCGTTAAAAACTCACTTAAAGCTTTGTAAATTACACACTAGCTTTTGCCCGCGACTTTGTCGAAGTGTAATTTTCTACAAAGCTCTCAATCTATCTTCACATCCTTGAGGGATTCTTTTTCAGGAAACATGACCCTGTGTCCTGTTGATTTTTTATTTTTTTTACTAGCTTCTGCCCGCGACTTTGCCCGCGTGGAATTCGGTTTTCGCGATCCCGCGGGATCTTAGCGTTTTTCTGGGATAAAAAGTAGCCTATGTCAGTTCCCGGGACCCCAACTATGTCCATGCCAAATTTCATTTCAATCGGTCCAGCGGTTGAAGCGTGAAGAGGTAACAGACAGACAGACAGAGTTACTTTCGCATTTATAATATTAGTGGATTTTATTATTTTAGGAAAACTTACAGCAATCTTATACTAAACAGTAAGTGATGCAGAAAACTATGGTACAAATTAGCCAGGAATGAGTTTTCGCCCATAGCTCGTTGCATTTAGCTGAATTTACTCATTTAAAGATCGTACACACATTTTGAAAGACTCATCAACGTTAAAAATGGCCGCCGGGTCATTTTCTCCGCGGTGTCAAATTCAACGAGCTCAGTTGACGGACGGTTGCAACCCAACCTTAAAACCAGTCACAGTCTATGCCCACCCGTTGGATTAAAACATTAAAATTAATTCAACCCTGCCAGTGACAAATTAATTTTGTTAATCAACCACGGCAGAGCCGCCATGCATCAAGCCGACAGCGGTCGCCCGATAACGGCCGTGATATACGGCTGGCCACTTGAGGTGTTAAAAGTTAAAAAGAACAGTTGACATGTTCCGTTCGCATTTTCGGTACGGTGACAAATTCTTAGGATGCTCCGCGTAATGGATGTGGTATATTCGAGTTGGATGATTTGGCACGTTTTATGTGTAATTGGATGATCTTTATCAAGGTTTGGGTCAAGCTATTGATTTTTACATCGATGCGATACGATGGAGTTTTAGTCACTTGGAATTTTTCGAGTACAGGAGGTAGTCGCCGGCGCTTATGACCATTTGTTATACAAGAGGTTTCTCATACTGGCCCTGCAGAAACCCTGTTACTCCACCGCCGCCACAATAGCGTATTTAAGTACCATTACCACACGGCGGGCACGGCCTATAAAAGCACGATTTCGAAAACAATTCGAATGAAGTGTCAATGTGTGCGTGCGAGGACATATGTGTGCCCGCGAGGACGTCAGTACACTTGTAAATGTGTGTGTACCACTACGCGGGCCAATGATTCACTCTCCATCTCCGGGTGAAACAAATGACGGTAAGGGCGAGTTGAGTTGAGATTCAGGCGGGTGATTCCGTGGCCATTCTGCATGTAGTACTATTATATAATCTGTGCCATTACTGAGCACAGGCCTCCTTTCATCACGAGAGGTTTTGGTTGTAGTACCCACGCGGTCCCAATGCGTTTTGGGAATTTCACACACATCTTTGAATTACTCCGCAGAACAGATGGGTGCAGGTTTCTTCATAATGTTTTCTTTCACCGAAAAGCTCAGTGGTATATTCGAATTGGTAATTTCGCACATAAGTAGACTCAGAGGGGCGAGCTGGGTTTGAACCCTCGACCGTCTGCATGAGAGGCGGAGATCAAACCAATATGATACCCAAGGCTTAGGTAAGTAGGTACACTGATTTTCATGACGACTTCAAATCCAAAATCAAATTCAATTTTATAAATCTCTCAACATTTATAAAGAAAATAACATGTGCATTTACTTTTATTTCCTTGCCGTGTATCTAATCTCTATAGATGTTAAAACAACGCCACACAACCTACATACTACATATTATCTCTCTCTCATTCATCATAGACACCGTGATTTTTCAAATAAAATGAAAATGTTACATCTAAAGTCTCAATTCACTGAATCAAAACTTTCTATGTGTGGGTGTGATGTATTGTAACCGAATACTTACGACGAGTCTATTATACGTGATTAATTCAAAACATTTTCTTTAACATCCGATAAAACTTGGACTACGCTGGAGAATCGAATGACTTTTTAGACAATGAAGCATTTTCTTATCACTAGATGGCGCTACTGGCAAGGAAGATTAAATTCTTAGTAATGCGGCTCTACAAATTTTATTTTATGTGGATATATTGAAAAGAACATACATATATTATATTTATTCGTTGTCCAAATCCTAAAGTCAAACTGAACTCGAAATAATCAACAATAACTTCAATGCGAATATGCACCGTCACTATTGTTGTTATGTGTTGCTATTGTTACTTAGTCAATATTTATATTTATTTATAAGTAATTCTTTGTTAATTTCTGTTTTATCTCCAATAAATAAATAAATAAATAAATGTGCCATCTGTAATTGATACATCAAAATTCACAGAGAAATGTTACGTACAAAGATTGGATCATCATCGTAGTTATAGTCAGACCATACGAGGCCTCTCCCATGGCAAAAATTTTGATCCTCAGCAGCTGCTATTCGTTTCCAATGTGTCTACATTTCCAACCGTTTCCAATACTACGTACACCTGTGTCATTGACTTATAAGTAGATGTACCTGGTGGGAATCGGGAACCTACACTTCCCCTAATAATTCGAAACACCTGCAAACTCCAGCCTAGGTAACGTTAGCCTAAATTTGAGAAATATCACTACCTTTTATGTGAAGAGAGTGCAACACAACATCGTGGATTTGTCGTATTAAATGTAATTGTTTTTATTTATCTTTTAGTAACGTCAATTTGGAGAGGCTCACAGGCAAACTAGAAGGGAAAAGACCTAGAGGAAGGAGCCTGAATAGATGGACGGATCAGGTTGCCAACCTGGACTGGACACCCAAGTAAAGCGTTAGACCAAGCCAAAGATCACTGCACATCATTATCATCATCATCATTTCAGCCGATAGACGTCCACTGCTGAACATAGGCCTCCCCCAAGGCGCGCCACTCAGACCGGTCCTGTGCCACTCGCATCCACCGCGTTCCCGCGACCTTTACAAGGTCGTCACTCCATCTTGTTGGAGGCCTACCGACAGCTCATCTACCGGTTCGTGAATGCCACTCTAGAACTTTCTGGCCCCATCGGCCATCAGTTCTCTGCGAGCGCTGCACATGGAAGAACATAGCACAATCCTCAGCAATAAGGGAGCGATTGAGGAGGAGGATCATCATCATCATCATCATTTCAGCCGAAAGACGTCCACTGCTGGACATAGGCCTCCCCCAAGGCTCGCCACTCAGACCGGTCCTTTGCTACTTGCTCTTGCTCTAGGAGGAGGATATTTGGACAGAGTATAAAGGTTTTCGTAAATTTTCGTAGACCCTTACAGGTCCAACTATTCAGTAGGAAAAAAATAAACAGGTAGTTCGTGCGTCATGATCATGATTGTCGGGGCGAAGTATTCGTTTCTTTTTTAGCAACAAAAAACGGTACGCGACGTTAACATATAGACGACAAGCTTTTGCAATTTAGCCTTGTCTTTAAAAACTTGCTCTGTTCTCGTGTTTTGACAAATTTCGTTTATTACCTACGTTTAATTTTGTTGTTATAATTATTAAAGTTATTCTTTGACAGTTCACAGTTTTCGAAAGCGTTCAAAAAAAATAATTGCAAAACCATTATTTATAATGAACATTAGCTTGAGTAGATAGAAAATAGTTTCGAGTGGACGATGGAGAAAAATATTCTAAAGGTATAATGTCAATTTTGCTACCGAAACCTAATCGCCTATAGGTATTTTAGAACAAACCCATTTCAAAACCCCAAAAGTACTTAATGGATTAAAATGAAAAAATACTACGCGATAACATAGACGACACTAGCATTTTAAGATAAAATAAACCGTACAAAAGGATACACAATGCCGCATTCAGATTTATCCTAAGGCACATTCTGACACCAGCCAAAAAGGTATATCGTAGTATGTGATCCAAACACACTTACACCCTTTTAGAATAGAATAACTGCGTTGAGAACGTATAATCATCCCGCCTGCTATCTAACCAGATGAGTGATCGCTTATTGTCCCTGGGGCTACCGGTCTTACCTGTCCATTTGCAAACACAAAGTGACATAAGAACCATCCACCTACAAACAAGAACCCACCTCAATGTATTCGCTTGAGGTCAATTTAAGAAGGCAGCGAACTTCACAGTTAAGATGAAGTGTGTGTGGTAAATTCCAAGCCGCGCTACCGGGGTTACGCTTTCCAAGGTGGCAATGCAATTTATACCGTGTTGTTCTAAAGTTATGGTTTTTTAAAACGCTGCCTTTTATAACGACAAAGAAAGCTTATGGAACTAAAGTTCTATGGAACTAAGATTATAGTTGCATGGGATTCTGGGAACAGTTTTAGCATTGAACCGACTATTCAGTTTTTCACAGGCGAGTTGCTCAAACTTAGTAAATTTATAAGGTAAGGTAAGGCAAGGAGAAGGAGATTTAAAAATTCAAAAAACAATATTTCTTTCTACGCTATCGTGGTCTATATATATATATAGACCACATATATATATATATATATATATATATATATATATAGGTATAAAACAAGAAACTGTCTGACTGACTGATCGATCAACGCAAAGCCGAAACTACTGGTCGTAGAGAGCTGAAATTTGGCATGCAGGTTCCTTAGGGAACGTAGGTAGCACTAAGAGAGGATTTCCCGAAATTGCAACGAGAACGGAAAAAAACGGGATTTTACATTTTAATATTTCTACGCATACGAAGTTGCGGGGAAAAGCTAGCAGTCAAATATACTTAGGTATATATACTTATCACATAGTTAAAATGTTACTTGATTGTATTTGAATTATGACATCGATCATTTTAATTTGAATAATAGCAGGATTTCAGTTTTGCTAGTGGTAGGTCCTGGTGCTAGGTCTGTCCGGGGTGGTACCATCGTCTTTCCCCGCTAACCTGCCGCCAAATAGCAGTGCTCGCACTGGTTGTGTTCCGGTAGGGGGTTAAGGCAGCCGGTGAAATTTTTGGCACAGAGGCATTCCATCTTAGGCCTCAGGGTAGGCAACGCATTCGAAATCTTATGGTTTCTTAGACCGCAGTGTCTACTTACCATCAGGTGGGCTGTGCGCTCGTTTGCCTATACTTACCATCGACATGGAAAAAAATAGGAAGTGACGTCACAGTTCCCTTTTTCATAAATTACCTGGAGCTATATTTCACCACACGATGGTTATATGAATCTTTATCATTGTTCTTGAAATATGCATGTTGAGTGCAATGCATCAGATACTGACTTGAATCTACATAGTACGAGCATAACAGAATGTCGTATAGTTAAACGACTTGATACTTGCATTTAACGCTATTCGTTTATTTAAGTAATCATCATCATCATTTCAACCGATAGACGTCCACTGCTGGACATAGGCCTCCTCCAAGGCGCGCCACTCAGACCGGTCCTGTGCCACTTGCATCCACCGCGTTCCCGCGACCTTTACAAGGTCGGCACTCCATCTTGTTGGAGACGTACAGCTCGTCTACTTTGCTTGCTTAGCTTGTCGTTATTTAAGTAAATTTTAGGTAAGCCTGTTAAGAAAAAATCGTCTTCAATCTTCTTAATAAGTATGTTAAAACAAACCGTCGGTCTCGCTAAAACTCGAGAACTACCTACTGGACCGATTTTGCAAATACTTTTTAGTCCCATCCAAAGACGGGCGGGAAGCTAGTCGAAGATTAAAAACGCTGAACAAGTAAAGGGAACTTTTAGATATTTCATCTAGAAATCTACAAGAGTAAGTAAATAAGTTGTTCTAAATGTTATGTTTGTTATATCTGTAAATTTGTTATAATGTTATAGCTGTAAATTTTCCGAATGAATAAATTAAAATTAAAGTAGCACTGTTCAGAATAAACAAATATGTTAAAAAGTGTTCGACCTTGCAATTTATCTAAAAATAGAAGGAAATAATGTACCAAATAATTGTGATTTAATTAATTCTATTAAAGGTATTGTAATAAGTATGCCTTGAGCAAATTAATAATCAGTCATGGCTCCTCTATTTAGGAGACTAACTAAACGGTGTTTTTACTGACCACCAATTATCACACAAAACGTTTTAATTATTTGTTAAGAACACAATGATAAACGTGTATTTTTTGCGGCAGCGTTTTGCATAAATCGAACTTAATAATCCCAATTAAACTCAACTACCAAAACATGTCGAGCGGGCTACACGAATTGATTTAATAACCTGCACGGAGTCGATGGTTCGATTCCCGAATGTTTTTGATTTGCGGGGGAATTATTATAATCTGTCGCGGGGAACAATGGGGGGCGGCGCGGGCACCGAAGGGTATACGTCCATTCATTAGGTACGGACGTGTCGTGTACAGGCGGCCATAGAAAGCCTCGAAAGTATCAACACTTGTCAAGTCCCACCACAAGAGCCAAAAAAAATACCTACACCTCAAATACCTACTGAGTGGGTTATAATAGTTCTCAAACGGGCCACGGGAAAGGACTTCCGCTGCACTATTTAAATACTACATACCTACCTATACCTACACAAAATAAAGTACTTACTTATCTACTATAATTCAGAATAGAAGTGAAATATGATTTAATTACGTTGTGTTTTATCTAAATCGGTCGAGCTGTTTTCGCGTGAAGATCCGAGGTAACAGACAAACAGACAGAGTTACGATTGCATTTATAATATTAGTATGGATGTAAAACAAGTACCTAATTTACTTACAAAATATCGTCTTAACTGATAATACTTGATATTAGTACAATAATATGTAAAGTACGTAAGTACTACTACTACTACTTCAGCCTATTTGCGTCCCACTGCTGGGCACAGGCCTCCTCTCATCACGAGAGGGTTGGGCTATAGTCTACACGCGGGCCCAGTGCGGATTGGGGACTTCACAGACATCTTTGAATTACTTCGCAGATTTCCTCACGATGTTTTCCTTCACCGAAAAGCTCAGTGGTAAATTCAAATGGTAAAGTACGTAATTAATAAATATTTAACTTCGTTATGTCAAATATTTGACAGCTGCTACTATCAAGGTTTTGTATGAGGCAGCGACTATCATACGGCGCTATGCGCGTGATCTTACTATAGCACATTTATTACACAACGAATGTACCATCTCCACACAGAATAATGATGAGCCATGTAACATTTCGTGAGACAATCAAACAAAACTCAACGTCATTAATATCGACGAAATTACTTTTTGTCTCAGCCCTATTTAATGTCACATTGTCACCATTTAGCAAAAACAGGGACGTCTATTTTATCGATAGTTTTTATATCGATGTTTCATTTCCCCTCAATCTTCATACCATCGAAATCTTAATTTCATTACAAATAAATAATGGTGTTTTTGTTAAGTCAGACAAAATAATATCATAAAATCCAAAATCGGGAAAAATAAACACATACTCGTAGGTATTACATGATGCGCATTTTCTATCATCTGACATTACAGTAGCATTCTCTATATCTATGCGGTTTTTCTATGCTTAATCCAATGAACGTAATTTTTATTGCTGCATAGGTAACTGTCCTAAGCTATATTTTTGTAGCATTATTTGCATTTTACACTTTAATTATGTAATATGGATTGACTTTTGGATTGTATGCTACATATAAGTGAACTTGTTTATTTACCGTTGGCATGCCTATTATATAAATAATTAAGTATTTAGAATAATAAACCTGGCAGCATGAAAGTTAGACTTCAATTATGATTATGACGATTAGGTTACTACTTCTACTACAGCCTATTTGCGTCCCACTGCTGGGCACAGGCCTCCTCTCATCACGAGAGAGTTTGGGCTATAGTTCCCATGCGGGCCCAGTGCGGATTGGGGACTTCACACACATCTTTGACTTACTTCGCAGATGCATGTAGGTTTTCTCACGATGTTTTCCTTCACCGAAAAGCTAAGTGGTAAAGTCGAATTGAATTTCGCACATTAGTAAAGTTAGAAGTGCGAGCCGGAATCTAACTCCCGACCCTCTGCATGAGAGGCGGTAGGTCGAACCACTAGGCCACCACGGCTATCGATTAGGTTAGGTACAGTGCAATACATTTGAAAAGCATAATCTTCCTTCTGGTGCAGTCAGGTAAATAGTACGAAACCCCAAACTTGCGGAACAAATAACGTTATAATCTTTACTTCCTGTGCGGCGCCTCAAAGAAACGAATATTTACTACCCACTAATATTATTTAGGCGCCGGAACAAATACGTTTCAAAACGTCGGCCTGCGGTCGCTTCCAAATAATGGCATAATAACCTAGTAATAAATATACTAGTGATTCATTTGGTCCGGTTTCGGAGTAAGTACCCTTCGGAGCCCAAAGAAATGTATAATAGTACAGTATGGCTAGGGAGCAAAATGGTACCTATATCACGGCAGGTTTGGCTCAGTTAGTAGTGACCCTGCCCACTTGACTGTTGCGACTGTCGCGGGTTGGAATCCCGCTCGGGGCAAACTTTGTGTGATGAGCACAAATGTTTGTACTCGAGTCATGGATGTTTAATTTTTATATATGTATGTATTTCTTTATATAAGTATTTATATCGTTGTCTAGCACCCATAGTACAAGCTTTGCTTAGTTTGGGGCTAGTTCAATTTGTGTGAAATGTCCCCAGACATTTATTTATTTTTATTTTACCGCGGTGACGGATTAAATTCAGAGCGAAGCTAACGTGGAAATTTCTCACTAGCTGTACCAAGGTGTAAATAATTTTGCTACTGTGTTGTACGACGTACACTCTGCTTTTCACTCTTTCTTTTTGAAAACGAGTAGCAGCAGAGAGAAAAATCGTACTTTGCTCCCAGTTAGCGGGGCAGAAATGGAGAGAGAGCGCAAAATCGCATTTTTCTCCCTCTAAATGGGCAACAAAATACATACTTTTTTTCGAATGATTAAGCAATTTCACTAATGAATTTAACCATTGAAAACAAGCATTGCATTTTAGAAATGTGTTGATATGGCCAAGTTATGAAATAATTCATGAGGATTTCCTGTGTGAATGCTTTGAGAACTATTCAGGTGTAGTGACTCATTTACAATACCAAATACGTACCTATACTTAATATAAATCTAGTCGTTTGTCATAAATGTAGTAATTTGTTATAATAGACAAAATATAAACGCTTTATCGCTTTAAAGTAATAGGCAGAAATAAATCGGTCTTGTAAACTAACCATCAATAAATTCGTCTTTGGAAATTCAAGTGCTCAAAAGCGTACTATAATAAGCAAATTAATAAATTTATTTATCTACGTGCCCAACGTTATTTTTAGTTCTTGTTTATGTCAATGCTTAAATGCTGAAATAGCATAAATTTCTAGTTGATTTATGCGATGGCTAAAAATCAGATGAATGACAAAAGGTTTTAAAGCTTACTCAGAATGCGTCGTTTTAATGGAAAGCTGTAAATGAAATAGCATTAGATTTAACGTACAAGGCTATATATTTAAAGGCTCGCTCTTATGGGACCGTTTGTGACCTTATGTTGTCTGTCGCCACAGCCGCTACGGGTTAGCGAGATTGCGCCCGCGCCGTAGTGACGTACCGTAGGCAAGTCGATGAAATGTATCGACGAACGATGAAGAAATGTATAGTATTTATAATTATAAATAATTTGATTTTATCATGATAAATAAAATCAAATATACATAAATACATAAACTAACGCCTTTTCCCGTTGGGGTAAGGAGAGACCACAGAACTCCACCTGTTTCTATCCAAGCATACCTCCCTCGCTTTCTCTACAATCATCCCTCACTTCATGCAAGCTCTTAATAAATAATAAATGAAAACCTCCTTTTCATTTTCTTTTGCTGAATTTTGTTCACTGTGTTACTGTTGAGGGAAGAATGCTAGTAATATCACCACAATAGCCGATTGGCGTCCCACTCCAATCCAGGCACGATTGGGGACTTCACGCACATCTTTGAATTCACCAAAAAGCTCAGGGTTAAATTCAAATTGATTTTCGCACATAACTCAGAGCTGCAGGCCGGAGAAAACCCCTCTGTATGAGTAGGACCACGGCCTGTTAGCTGTTAGGCTAGTGTATAAACACACACAAATTTTATATCAATATTTGTCAAAAATATAATGTGAGCAATGAAAAATGAATTCATTCTAGTACCTATTTATGTCGATACAAGACTGTTCAATGCCTTAATGTCAAAAGATACTGACTGCATATCCTCTACGAGTGTGGACCCCTCATCCACAAACGTAGTATCCACCTAGGGAGTCACATACATAATACACCCGGAAGAGATACAAAACATCACCGCCCAAAGAGTTTGGAACTTTTTAGACTCAACGGGTATTTCTGGTGAACTGTAACAACACTAAGCGCTGTCACAAAAGATCAGCAATGGTCAAGGTGACACATAAATGGCCCTACAACACACCAATAATAATAATAATATTGACTGCAGGACGAGTAATTAATACGTTATGGGATTTAACTCGCCGTTTGTAATAACTTTTATTTCGGTCTTAAACATGTCGATGAGCGACTATGAGTAGCTCCCATCAAGTAGCTTGTCTGATTGAAAAAAAAAGCTTTTTGATTCCTTGTGTTCCACAGTGACCACTTCCCAAAGGCTGGTCTATGTGCCCATTTAGCAACCATCGATATCGATAACTGGCCCCGACAGTGTCGCAGCAGTACGACCGCCGCCCACGCGGGTCGCTCTGCGCTCGCGCCGCCCCACTCGTGACACAACATCTCCGGATCGTTCAATATCTTTCGCAAGCGTTCGCGCATCCTCAACCTTTGGCGCAAAAAATATAGATTTAATGGCGTATAAACAACTCGCATTTAGGCAAGAGAAATTAACAAGGGCATTATTTGAAAATTAAATGAAAATGAAAAATAGTTTATTGAGTTATCCAATACATTTAGCCCAGTATAAGGTTGAGATCACCTAGAAGGTAAGTAAAGATGGACCTCTAACAGATGACCCCTCTCTTCCATTACAGTAGGTTTTTCATTATAGATAACTATAATGAAAGTTGAATAATCCAATGTTCTCATTATTTCAGTCTGTCTAGTCTTTCACCTCGCTCGTTTACAATATTCTTAAGATAGCTGCTCTCTGTTGAATTATGATGAAAACTATGCTCGAGGTTTGTCTGAAAAATAGGATCTCATAGGAGAAGGAAGTACTTACTTAATATAATTGTTATACCTACTTATATGACGTACTATGACTGATTAGTCAAATTGAAGTGGCATTATAAACAAGTCACATCATACGATGGCTGACAACGTATGAAAGAGATTTGTGACTAAATTTGGTGGCACTCTTTCAAGATTAATATAATCTATATTGCTTGTTATTGGTGATAATTAAATAAGTCTACCATTCGCGATTCCAGAAAACCGAACACAAAAATAAGTGGCCATAGAAATGCGCTATTTACTTTTAAATCCTCGATAGAAATCGAGGATTTAAAAGTAAATAGCGCATTTCTATCACACCCACTATAGTGATGTCAATTCATTCAGTCCAATCAAAAGTCTCTATGAATTGACAACGGGACCGGTCACAATATTGTAACATAATATGCGACCATTAAGTCGGACGCGGAAACGTGTGGGTGCGAAACCACCGTATCTAAACTATAATTTGAGATTTGTCCGTCGGTCCGTTATCCGACCAGTAATAACCGTGACCATAGAGCATAGACCATAGAGCATAATTGTTGAGATATAATTAGTTACAAAATGTTTTAATTGATAACACGTGCGTCAAATTTTGTATACCTATGCTGTCATTTTTACTCGCACTACCCGCACTATTTAACGTGGGAGTGTGGACAACTTTCTATTTTTATAAATACGTAAGCTTTGTTTGGGCACCTAAACAAACATAAAAGATTATTTTTTGAAAATAGAATAGTATTAATCGGCTTACGCCCGGTTCCTATATCCAAACAACGCCTCGTTTTGCCTACGGACGGTTAAAATTGGACAGATTCTCTATGGAACAAATGTCAAAAATCAACCGTCCGTTAGACAAAACGAAGCATTGTTTGGATATAGGAACTGGGCCTTGCGAATGTAAGCCGAATGTTTGTTTAAAGTTTACGTGCGGTCGAAATAATCAAAAAAGGGCAATTTACTATTGCCAGAAGATACAGAAGGTAATGGGTGAATAGGTGAAAAATATCGGTAATCGGTGAAGGAAAACATCGTGAGGAAACCTGCACGCACATGGGAAGTAATTCGAAGATGTGTGTGATTCGCTACCTCTAGATATTAGACAAGCTCAAACCTAGCTCTCCTTCAAGCGAATGCTGCGTAAGCATTTGTTTGAGCAGGTCGCGTAGATTGTTGGAATCCTTCATATTTTTCTTTGCTTCGTGCGGCTGGTTTATGTATGTATTAGTTTATGTATGTTTATCTTTTATATAGTTTTTATGTACGTTTATGTAAATTTGTCCTCTTTTTGAAATTATTTGTTATCTTCCTTGTATTTCTGTAGTTTCTTTCTGATATTGATGCACCTACTCATTTTTCTTTCTGTTTGGCCTTATGGTTGACTGGTAGATAATGCCTTTAGGCATTAAGTCCGCCAATTGTATACATTTTGTATGTGCAATGAAGTTTAAATAAATAAATAAATAATAAGTCTCCAATCCGCATTGGGCCCGCGTGGGGACTATAGTCCAAACCCTCTCGTGATGAGAGGAGGCCTGTGCCAAGCAGTGGGACGCAAAATAGGCTGTAGTAGTAGTAGGTGAATAATATACAGAAGGCGATGGCAGGTGGTCGCAGGCAGTCACGGTATACTACTACTACTACTACTACAGCCTATTTGCGTCCCACTGCTGGGCACAGGCCTCCTCTCATCACGAGAGGGTCACGGTATGGTGGCAAAGATTGGGTCGACGATCAGCAGGCAGACCATCAGCTCGCTGGCAATTGGCAGGATAAGGCTGGCTCAGGACAGGGTAGAGTGGTGTAATAATGAAGAGGCCTTTACTCAGCAGTGGGTGGATGTAGGCTGATATGATGTAATCTCACACGGGAAATAATCCTAACCCTCTCCAAGCGAGTGCAATACGCATATATCCTGATTTTTCAGAATCCAATCAATGGATGATTTAAAAGTCACTGTTACGGTTGAGCACGCCTGCGGCCGATGCGTCGATGGCACGCGTCGACCGACCCAGCCCCCCTCGCGCCAAACTGCGATTTATTCAATGGAAATAACCGCTCCGGTTACTCTAGCATGCTCATGCGCATTCGGGCCCAGGGCTGAATGCTCATGATCGGATATGCTAATTGCCATATCTCTCCCAAGTTTACTAAAATTTGCGTAACAGTTGGAACAGGCCTCCTTTCTTCAGGAGAACTGTTTGAACTCTAGTCACCCCGGGTTCAGTACGGATTAAGGAACTTGAAACGAACTATTGGCAGCCATGAGGACAGTCGTAGGTATTTTCTCAACTGCATGGCATATATTAGAGTATTTAAGTATTTTACTGGTCAATCTACCCACAACAAAGTGTAGGTGATATTAAGTTTCAAGAACTTTGTTTTTTTTTTAGTAATTTTTATTACAAAAAATCAGGAATAATTACATCTCTGTAATAATTACATGTCTGTCTGTGTGTATTCATCGACCTTTTCCTGCAAAAATAACTATGCTTATACTACCTCTAAATGACCAGTAGGTAAATACCCATTCAGCTTTGCTTAATGCGGATTAAATAAATAAAATTCTAATATAACATTTTACGAATCATCTAAACGAATAAAGAACAATTATTACAATCGTTTACCAAAGAACATTTGCGGAGGTGGTAAGCACCTGCTTCCAGCATCCTAATATTGTGCAAGCAAGTGTCTTGTGGGTGTTTGTGTTTTACTATACAATTACAGCTCAATTTGTCAGTCAAAACGTGTAAGTAATGTGATCTATTTAACTTTTATGTCAATTACTGATTAGAATCAATTTAGCGATTTGAATTCTCTTCCTCCTCCTTACATTATATTAAACAGGTAGAAATTATCCTAGTTATATACCTGTTTTAAAGTTAGTTATGCTTTGTAAATAAAACTTAATAAATAAAAATAATGTAAAAAATAACGTCATGACAAAATGGACGTGTAGACTAAAAAAATGCCGTTTAGATTAATTGCAAAATTCTAAAAGTACCTCTTATTTTTGACTCGACACTAAAGTAAACTCAACACAGTCTGAAAAATGTTTAATTGGAAAACTCTGGTCGTCTCGCATTATACGGGGAGAAGACGTGACCCCTCAATCAAATAGTCCAGTATTGTATCATCTTCACAGCGGATAGCGTTCATAAAACCACAGACAGCCCATGGAGGTAACATATAGTAGGTACCTACCTAAAACCGGAGCCTACTCTATGACCGAGTTTTGGGCCAGGTGATTGCTTGTATCACTCTTTATCGAACATTATCAATTAAGCGACGAGTGAAGATAAAGGACAAAAAAAACGGTGAACGCCAAAATTTGGGTGAAAATGACAACGAGCTTCATTTATTTATGTTTAGACAGGAATAACATTCCGTATCATGAGAAAAAAATCTGGGAATTTTCCGTGTCGTAGATTGCGCGTTTTTGCGGTATGAGGGCTCATTAAAGCCGGCTGCTTACTAAAGGTGACAAACAGTCTGAAGGCTATTCCTATGCATAAAAAAATCAAAGCCACATGTACATTTTTCACCCGTAGCCAAATGACACTACTCGCTCCGGATTTACTTATTACTTTCATGGACAGCCCTGAGCAGCCTTTTTTCCTGAATGGGCGGCAGACTGAACGTGCCATGTTGTACACGATGTACGCTAACGCTATAATCGTAGCATTGTGGACGGACCGATATTTATGGCGAAGGCTGTCTTATTGATCGCTGCGCCTCAAGGATACGTTTTAGTCAACCCTACATGGGTTGACTGATGTGTTTGATGAGAATCCTATGTTTTAAAATGACATGCTGAAAGGTATATTAATAATATAGGTACTTTAAATTGACAAATACACTTAAACAAGTTTTCTAGTCTCTTTATCGAACATTATCAATTAAGCGACGAGTGAAGATAAAGGACAAAAAAAACGGTGAACGCCAAAATTTGGGTGAAAATGACAACGAGCTTCATTTATTTATGTTTAGACAGGAATAACATTCCGTATCATGAGAAAAAAATCTCGGAATTTTCCGTGTCGTAGATTGCGCGTTTTTGCGGTATGAGGGCTCATTAAAGCCGGCTGCTTACTAAAGGTGACAAACAGTCTGAAGGCTATTCCTATGCATAAAAAAATCAAAGCCACATGTACATTTTTCACCCGTAGCCAAATGACACTACTCGCTCCGGATTTACTTATTACTTTCATGGACAGCCCTGAGCAGCCTTTTTTCCTGAATGGGCGGCAGACTGAACGTGCCATGTTGTACACGATGTACGCTAACGCTATAATCGTAGCATTGTGGACGGACCGATATTTATGGCGAAGGCTGTCTTATTGATCGCTGCGCCTCAAGGATACGTTTTAGTCAACCCTACATGGGTTGACTGATGTGTTTGATGAGAATCCTATGTTTTAAAATGACATGCTGAAAGGTATATTAATAATATAGGTACTTTAAATTGACAAATACACTTAAACAAGTTTTCTAGTCCTATTCATTTTATTTCATTAAAAAAACCGACTTCAAACTCCGACAGCCTACAAAGTCGATGTCACAGTTCACTATAAGATTGTCATCAGCTTTGGATCGAAATCGGTTCACAATTGACGGAGTAATCGCAGAACATACATACAAAGCCCCTGGGGAGGCCTATGTCCAGCAGTGGACGTCTTTCGGCTGAAATGATGATGATATATACAAAAAAAAATTGTCATAGGGCATTAAGTTCGCCATTTGTACATATTTGTTTTCTTGTGCAAAAAAGTTTAAATCCATACTATCCATACTAATATTATAAACGCGAAAGTAACTCTGTCTGTCTGTTACCTCTTCACACTTCAACCGTTGGACCGATTGAGATGAAATTTGGCATGGAGATATTTGGGAAACCCCGAAAGGACATAGGCTTCATCCCGGAAAAACGCACAGTTCCCGCGGGAACGCGATAACCGAATTCCACGCGGGCGAAGTCGCGGGCAAAAGCTAGTAAATAAATAAATACATGAAGTCGGTTAAAAAGTCTGCAAATGAATTGAAAATAGATTAGTTGAGTTTTAATTCGTTGAATGCATAATCTAATAACTATTATTAATTTTATTATTGCATGAAAACTGTTATTTTTATTGTTTTTATTAATTAATTCTATTAATATAAATGTAAACATTATTTTAAATTGAACTATAATAATATTCTAACAAAAAATAGGAACTATTTATATGTATAGATATAAATAAAATAAAAATTGTAGTGCCCTTACAGGGTATCATATGTGAAACTCTTTGAAATAAGACCATCTATATAACCATATGATTGCAATAAAATTGAATTGAATTGAAAAAAAAAAAAAAAAACATCTTGCACGCTTCTACGATACAAACCAAAATTCTTCTTGTTATTTTTGCTAACTAGTGACTCATCATCATCATCATCATTCCAGCCGAAAGACGTCCACAGCTGGACATAGGCCTCTCCCAACTAGTGACTAAAACAAATCAAAACTAGGTAAGCACAGCCATAACATTGTCACTGAGCTCAAAAGTTTCTCCGAAAGTCAATTTCTCATTTACCGACCGCAACCGCATATGCGCGTACGCACGACGACCGCACTCATGCGTCATGTCTCCCGCGAAGTTACTTGTAATTGGAGTAAGTACTTTTCCTACATTTAACAAAATCGCAGTCATTTTTCCCGATGAGGGCCGCCGCTAAACATCGGCAGCCCCAAATACCAGTGCGACCTGGACTTTTAAATTAAATAAGAGTAATGCGGAGAATGACGCGGTTTGATGAAGGGGTAGGAGGGTATGGAATTCTAAATCATCGTACGAAACGCAATAGCAGGCCAGGCTATTGCTTCACGACGATGTACTTGAGCAAGCGAATATGACCAGTAATCAAAGATTACACCCACACAGCACACTCTACCACTGTAAAATTGTTCCGTCAATTTATTGATCGTCTAAAATATAACTAAACCTTTTTTCATTTAAAATTAAAAAAAAAGGTTATAGGCTATTTTTTTATTAGTTAATTAATATAAATAATATAAATAATTCGTTAAATATAATGTTTTCCTTCACCGAAAAGCTCAGTGGTAAATTCAATTTGAAATATATACACTCAACAGCAATTAATTCGGGTCACTTTGTATATATTTTCCATACAAAGTTATCCGAATTAATTGCTGTTGAGTGTGTATATTTCTAATTGAATTTACCACTGAGCTTTTCGGTGAAGGAAAACATCGTGAGGAAACCTGCACGCATCTGCGAAGTCATTCAAAGATGTGTGTGAAGTCCCCAATCCGCAATGGCCCGCGTGGGGATTATAGCCATAACCCTCTCATGATGAGGGGAGGCCTGTGCCCAGTAATGGGACGCAAATAGGCTGTAGTAGTAGTAGTAGAGTGTATATATTTATGAAATGAGACGGTATCTTTATAAGTCTGAAAGTTAGAATCATTATTTACTTGCAACAACAGTTATTTTTAATAATTTAAAGTAATTTTACGAAAAATCGTTTGAGGTAAATTAAAATCGATATTTACAAAAAAAGGAAGACACCAAGTAAGCAATTGACATATGCTAATTTTTTTGTCTTTTTTCAGATATTACTTCTTGTGGCGGCGATGTGAGCTGGTAAGGGACATATAGGACATATATCGAATATAGAAGAAAATCTTGGCTGCGGAAGATTGAAGAGTGGACTGGTATCGCCAATGCAATACCTGTAAGAAATCGGGACAGATTCATGGAGATGGCTGAAAACTTTCGCAAGTTGAAGGATAACATGAAAAATTATGAGTATGATTTAATTTTGCCGTGATTTCAAGCATTTTAGAAGACTTCTCTTACCTATACAATAGGTAAATGATGAAATGAGCAATAATTATTATAATCTAAATTCTCTAAAGTTTAGTAGCTCCATGTCGATACAAACACGCCCTAGTTCGAATTGCTCAATTACAGATTTAGTGTCCATACAATTTGTTCACGCTGCAATCGACGTCGCCTTCTGCTCCAAACGATCCACTAGACAGTCTAGACATAGGTACACAAGTATTATTATGATACCCGCCATTGGAGTTATAAACTTAGACATATGTGGCTATGTTCAATACTCCAAAGTCCAATCCTTGAATTACTTCGCAGATGCGTGCAAATTTCCTCATGATGTTTGCCTTCACCGAAAAGCTCAGTGGTAAATTCAAATTGAATTTCGCTCATAAATAATTTCAGAGGTGCGAGCCGGATTTGAACCAGCGACCCTCTGCATGAGAGGCGGTAGGTCAAACCACTAGGCCACCACGGCTGTCAAAAGAGGTACAGATAGACTTAAATGATTAGTTTACAGATGCGACTTTTGTACAGACTTTTTATTAGTAATCCACGTAGGATATAGAGATAAGATAAATAAATAAATAAATATCTTGGGACTTTTCACACATATTGACTTAGGCCGCAAACTAAGCAACGCTTGTACCATGAGTGCTAGACAACGATATAAATACTTATATAGAGAAATATATACATATATAAATACTAAACATCCATGACTCGAGTACAAACATTCGTGTACATCACACAAAGTTTGCCCCGAGCGGGATTCGAACCCACGACCATCGGAACAGAAGGCAGGGTCACTACCAACTGGACCAATCTGGCCGTCGATGATGTACCTACCTAAAACCTTACTTTTGATTAGTGTTAAGTTAGAATACGGTAATGGCTCTATTGGATCGGATACAATGACTGCAGACGGAGTAGGACAGGTTCAACAGAAGACTTCTTTCAGGCAATGATGAAAAAGATCTATTAAGTTGATGAAAAGTAGATCTGGATTGCTATTTGACATAGTAAATGAATTTCCCGAATAGTTGTTCATTCATAATTTACAGGTATCTTCTAATCGGCCAAAACCACAAAAACATGAATGAGTGTTTATGATAAATGAGACTGAATGAATGTTTGTCATAATTGTCGTGAATGAACCATTTCCTGACCGGATCGACCTGTCTTAACATTTAACGACCGAATAGCACGCGAATCATTCTTCAAACCGAAATGGGATCATTAAATTGGACTAGTGGAAATAACCATTCATTCCTTCATTCAAAAAATATCATCGCCGTCCTATGACTAGCTATTAGTATAATTATACCTGACTTTAGTTCGACAATCAATAAAGGAAATCGCTGTAACTTTGTAATTTTAGAGTTTTTTTTGTAGTTTTTTGTTTTTTTAATAGATTGTTGATTGGATTGTATTCGGTGTCGATGTTTGTGGTCTAACGCGTTGGTAGTCAATTATGGCGGATTTTGTATGATACTCAAACGGCAATTTATAAACGGTAATTATGTTGTAAATGTGGTCATGCTTCAAATAACACGCGTGGTGAGTTTTCTTCTTGTCTTCGTAATACCCACACCAGATGAAATTTTCTAACTTCAACATTTGCAGATTTCATCTGTATGTTTGTCTGTCTGTCCGTGTTAAGTCCTCTTTACGCTTCAACCGCTGTACCGATTTAAAAGAAATTTGGCATGGAGATAGTTAGTTTGAGATCCAGGAAAGGACACAGGCTACTTTTTATCCCGGAAAAACGCATAGTTCCAACGGGAGCGCGATAACCGAATTCCACAAGAAGTTGCGGGCATAAGCTAGGCTAAAAATAATTTCAAAATGATACGCCAACTATGATATACCCTGTATACTGTTGGCCATAGAACTAAGTATTTCTTACCAATAGCATCATGCAGGCTTGATTGCACAGTTAGAGACATTTGTTCCAGTCAGACAATGTGTGTGAACTTTACTCATTATCCCGCGTACTGTACACCTACGCTTCACCGCTGGCGAGTTACTTTACTGTAAGGGAATTCCAACTATAGTATGTATCGAATATCGGAGATTCAATGTGTATTATAATTATAATACATACATACCTACAATCATGAGAAATCAGCAATACAAATTGCAAATAGTATAGATAGAGGCTTAGTTTATGATTATTAATAACGTTAGTTCAAACAAAATATTGTAATTTAACTCTTCTGTATATTTCCGTCTATACCTTTTTTTATGTACAAAGATTTGCAAACAGGCAGACGGCCCACCTGATGGTAAGTGGTCACCGCCGCCTATAGACATTTGTAACACCAGAGGCATCACCAATGCGATGCCGATCTCGAAGATATTTGATGACCCCCTTTTTGAAAAGCCCCAATTTGTAGCGCAGAGGGAAAATCGAGGCATCGAACCTTTATCAAGATTTTTCTTTATATTCCTTAAAAGAACAATAATTAGGTAAACGTGAAGGCAACATATTCGGGCGCAAAAGGGTTACAAACATTTAGGTTTTTTTAATCTTTATTAAAAAAAGGCTTTTGTCGCTGAGCGACAATGTCAGCCCTGGGAGTTACATTTTTCTTATTGCCTAATCTTAACTAATTTCAAAACCATACGATATAATTTAATAACTAATTTACATGTAGAATCGGACAATATGATATTACATACGCCTATAACTCTAAAATGTACACCAAATTCTAATTCTAACATTCTGCGTTCTGCCCCGATCCGGGCACACTCTACCAAAGCGTAGTAGGCATCCTCTCTCGAATTACAAGTTGTACAATTGGGAGATTCTTCTACTTCCATAAGATACCCAAAGGCATTCAATGGAATGTGTCCAGATCGCAGCACTGGTTTAATTGACGCTGTAAAGTGTGCAAAAGCTTTTCTGTTTCCGTATATATTTTCTGTTTCCGTATATACCTACTTACTGCCAATAATTCTAGTGATTTTGTGCCAATCTTACTGTTTCAATGTGTTGATCTCCTCTTATTTCCCCCTGAAACTAAGAATTTAACCAAGTCGCTACACATTTCTATCCTATAATTTCTTCAAACCGTACATTCGTCACAATGCAGCTATTACGCTCACGTTCATACACTTCCGCGTTTTATGCGCCTGCGCCGCGAGGGCGGCGGCGTGAATCCGTTGTTCGTTCACAACCTGGGTAGTCTGATCACGAATTGAGCGCATTCAATAATTATAAATTACTATTGGCTTCTGACCGCGACTTCGCACGAGTGGGATTCGGCTATCGCGATCCCGCGGGGTTAAAAAGTTGCCTACAGAAGTGTCCCTGGGACTCCAACTATCTCCATAATAAACATTTTCATCTAAATCGGTCTTGCGGTTGAAGCGTGAAGAGGTAACTGACTGGCAGACAGAGTTACTTTAGCATTTAATTTTATAATATTAGGTACCTAGTCCAATCCGCACTGGGCCCGCGTGGGGACTATAGCCCAAACCCTGTCGTGATGAGAGGAGGCCTGTGCCCAGCAGTGGGACGCAAATAGGCTGTAGTAGTAGTAGTAGTAACTAGTATTGATTTCAAATGTAGTTTCAACGTGTGATGAAACATTCGGATCAGACGCAGCTTCCTAACTTTTTTCCAATACTTGATAAGTACCTACTCGTAATAGGTCACAAGCACAAGGCGCTCTTTAGAAAGGAAGTGAAAAGGTTACATCAGGACATCGATTGTCTCCCCTGGTTCGGTAAGCGGTACAGGTTTACACTAGAAGGCGCGTGGATTAAGCAATAATAGGCTTTGCTTCAACGGCTTAAGTGCTTCGCCGCGCGCCTTCCAAGTTGTGTCGTGTATAACCTTTTACTTTTTTAGAGGCGCTTTGGTACCTTTAATATTTTTAGTTACTATTAAAGGTACCACAGCCACAGCTGGTGTAATAAGTTGAAAAGTGGTTTTTATAGTTAAAGGATAGTAATATTAGTATTATCCTTTAACTATAAAAACCACTTTTCAACTTATTACACTTACTAGCTTCTGTCCGCGACTTAGTCCTCGTGGAATTCGGTAATAGCGTTCCCGCGGGAGCTATACGTTTTTCCGGGACAAAAATGTAGCCTATATGTTGACCCGTGTTATAAATTAGCCTCATACAAAATTTGGTTACAATCCGACCAGTAGTTTTAGTGTTAAATCCGGACATAGTTACTGTACATACAGACAATTTTTCTATTTTTTTTTTTGTATTCAGTATCGTTTATATAGTCTCCTCAACTTGATCGTTTCTTTTAATGTTCAAGTTACAGACGCGACTTTTTCTACAGACTTATTATAAGTAATATAGAGTATAATTTCCATTCTACGTTCATCCATTCCATGTTCATTCATTCGTCATTCGTCATTCCACGAGCTGTTGCCTCCAACAAAATGGAGCGATGACCTCGTGAAGGTCGGGGGAATCCAGTGGCAACGAGTAGCACAGGACTGGTCTGAGTGGCGAGACTTGGGGAAGGACTGTGTCCAGCAGTGGACGTCTTTCGGCTGCAAATGATGAGGATAATGACGTAGTTCAACGGAAGACGTCCACTTGCTTGCGCCAGGTAGTTGCTCCATCTTGTCAAAGGCCTACCTACTACTACTACTACAGCCTATTTGCGTCCCACTGCTGGGCACAGGCCTCCTCTCATCACGAGAGGGTTTGGGCCCCCCACGCGGGCCCAGTGCGGTATGGGAACTTCACACACATCTTTGAATTACTTCGCAGATGCGTGCAGGCTTCCTCACGATGTTTTCCTTCACCGAAAAGCTCAGTGGTAAATTCAAATAGAATTTCGCACATAAGAATACTTAGAGCTGTGAGCCGGAATCAAACCCCCGACCCTCTGCACAAGAGGCGGTAGGTCGAACCACTAGGCCACCACGGCACGGCAAAGGCCTACCAGTAACTCAAAATCATGACAGGATATTTGTTACTTACGCAATAATTATTACACTAAATCTTCCATCCACGTGAATCATCCATTTCCATTACCAACATCCAACCGCAACATCCGTGACGAGCTAGACTTGCAAAATCCCTTTAGTCACCGGACGAAAACTGTAACGTGAGAACCTTAAGTATAAAAATTCGCTTTCTCGTTGGCTTCCGTTGGGCGACCTGACCTTAGATACGATCTGAGATGACAGATACGTCGCTAAACGACCCGGTGAATCACGGTGCTCCGGCTCAGCCCTGTGGGTCAATTGTGAATGTCAGTTGCTTTGGAAGAAACAAATGACACTTGGCATGGACATTCAATCCCAGTGGAGATTCCAATTAACCCTCTGCTCCCCTAAGTTGAGAGTTTAGGACGTTCGTAAATGGATGTGGTAACCGCTAACTTGTTTTATGTTTCTGGATTTTTTTTTGGGTAATAAACGGCTCGTTTATTATTTCAGTTTTGCCTTTGCTATTTCAGGTCAGTACCTGATCGAAAAAAATCAAATCACACTTCAATATCTTATTGTAACACCTGCACCTAGTTGATAAGATTCTCCTGTACCCCACAAGCTGTCGCTAGCTATAAGCGCGCGCAGCACATTTTTGTGATATCTCTAGTTATCAATCTTACTTCTTACTAATATAATAAAGCTGTAAGTTTATGTGTTTGGATGTTTGTTCCTTAATCACGCTAAAACGGCTCAACCAATTTGCATGACATTTGGCAAACAGTTATTTTGTAACCTGGAATAAGCTATAGGCTACCTATTATCCCGGAAATCCCGGGAAATCCCGGAAAATCATTAGAGGGACCCCGGAAGAGGACTTTTGATAGAAATCCCGGGAATCCCACAAAACCTGTTATCCCGGAAAAGGTTTTAGAAATATCCTGGAAATAGGTCTTTGGAAATATAGTGTCAAATTCCCTGCAGACGAAGTCGCGGGTAAGAACCTCGTCATCCTGAGCTTGATATACATATGCTCCGCTCACGAACCTGCATTGCATTATACATTTATACATCGACCGATTCGATCGATTTACAAACTTGCACAATATTTCATCTCTCGATGCGATGATGATGATAGTGAATTCTATCTCTATTTCTTCTTCTTCTTCGTTAGCGCATTTTCGTCCACCGTAGGGCATACGCCTGTCCAGATTTTCTCCAAGTGACCCGGTTAGAAGTCTCTCGATGCAATTACTCCGAACTATTAAACCAGACCAGTTCCAGTCGTATTCTTTGTAACTAATAAAGTGACCTTATTGCAAGATCCTAAACAGCTAAGTCCTAAGACGGATGACTAAGCGGGGCCGCGCCGCGCCGTCTGCCGCCGCGTTACGCAGAAACCAGTTCCTTGCAAATTACCGATACACCTGTTTCGTCTGAGATAGGTGATTACTGATTTGTTTATCGGTGCTGAGAAATGCTCGTAACTGATGCAGAATTTATATAGCTAGTCTAAAATACCTTACATATCAGCCAATATACAGCTAGGTAGTAGGGCCTCATGTGCGCCTGAATTGCTAAACACTACATTTAGACCGGCCACATATGTACGTACAGTCGGAATTCTGATTTGAAATTTCTATATTGGGAATATTCGAACGCATACACTTGCATACAAAATATATATTATGGACCTACCACATAAATACCACATAGATGCAGTTTTCCGTTGTCCGTTCGAAATTCCGACCTGCATGCAGGTATGGTTGGTCTGTAGTTAGGTAAATTTTGTATGGACCCTCCATTCGAATCGGAATTCACACCTGTGTGAGCCGGCAAAGTTTTATTGAGCGCCATGACGTTTTGAGGTTCCCTATAGAATCCCTATGAAGTCCCTTTACTTACCGAATGAGGCCTCATTTTACAAACTATATAATCATGATGATGATGATCTTATTACTTTTGCAAAATTTGACTTTCCGTCAGGTTGGTCGTCTGCCTATTTATTGGATTAGCAATGAAGAGAGAGAATACATTCAAACTCACCTATACACATATGTTCTTCATGGAAGAACACGTACTTTCTGAAGCCTGTGTCCGGAAAGCCTGCCTTAGTAGAAGAGTTGACGAGCTACTTCCATACAACCTTTCTTTACTGCAGTCAGAGTGCGGTATCGTAAACTTTTATTAAGTATCGGCACCAGGCAATTGGTGATCTTTAAGATCAAAGGAAATAATCTCTAAATACCTTTGATATTCGATTCTTCTATTGTTATAATGTTATCAACATAATACTCATGACAGCAAGTGTCCAGATGCGACCACCATTACGTAAATACCTACTACCTAGACATTAAGTTTCCTTTACCATCAAACTACATGTAATTACGTAAGTATTTTATATGTCTTCTAGATATGTACCTAGATAGGTACATAGGTATATGCTTAAACAAGACAGCTAGGTACGTATACTTACGTATGAAATGCTGTATGTCTGCTCGTATAAAATAGGTAAGTAAGTTCATCAAAAACTTTTATACCTACTCATTAGTCAATTCGCATCTATCATCACTGGAATTCTAAATCGATACCTAAAAAGGATTATAGTTCGCTAATCCATTTAAAGAACCGCTTTGCGGTCTTATAAGTTACTTGTTACTTGGTTAAAATGCTTAGCAAAGTTTTGCCAGTTTTCATAAGCCTGTCCTTTCTTGTGCGTACCGACTGAACTACCATAATTCATAATCCATATATATACTACTTAACTACTAGTACTACTACAGCCTATTTGCGTCCCACTGCTGGGCACAGGCCTTCTCTCATCACGAGAGGGTTCGGGCTGGGCTATAGTCCCTCCGCGGGTCCAGTGCGGATTGGGGAATTCACACACATCTTTGGATTACTTAGGTACTTCGCAGAGGTGTGCAGGTTTACTCATGATTTTTTCCTTCACCGAAAAGCTCAGTGGTAGGTAAATTTTAATTGAATTTCGCACATAAGTAAACTTATTCTATATGTATATTTTTCTGTGGTATTGGTTGACGAACGATCACACAGACCAGATAGTAATTGGTATCTGTGGCTTATAAGGAATCATAAGGATGCAAATATGTTGCCAACCCTGAGGGCAATGCCTCTATGTTTTTATGTAACCTCACTGGCTCTCCTTACCCGTTACCGGAACCACACGGCGGACACGGCCTATAAAAGCACGATTTCGAACACAATTCGAATGAAGTGTCAATGTTTGCGTGCGAGGGCGTCTGTACACTTGTAAATGTGTGTGTACGCGGGCCAGTGATCCACTCTCCATCTCCGGGTGAAACAAATGACGGTAAGGGTGAATTGGACGCGAGTTGCGCGCCGGCTAGATTCAGGCGGTTGATTCCGTGGCCATTCTGTGTGTAGTAGATACTATTAAATATTCTGCGCCGGAACTAGGAACAATACAAAGGAACTGGAAACTTTCAACGCATCTCCAGGCGGTAATTTAAAGAAAACAACAATGTTTTATTATGAAATCTTTATTATCATTGATTCACAATGAAATGGAATACATAATAACATAATTCGAAAAATATTATTTTATACAACTAAACTATAAAATATGGCTACGCGACAGAAGACCTGTCCATTATTGGCACATGGATTATTCTCGATATTTAACATTTCTACGTTTATTTCAATAATTAATAATTAAATGTTATTTTTATGAGATGATTCAAAAAGCTGTTACCAATAGTGTCTCGGGACACTTCATATATAAAAATATTTATATACTGTGCATAAAGACGATATATTTATTTGACAATATTATTTTACCTTACCGCGTCTATTTCGCAAAAACGTCGAAATAAAGGTAAAGTCATTTTATGGAAACTAATTC
This sequence comes from Aethes cnicana, assembly GCA_963971205.1. Classification (NCBI taxonomy): domain Eukaryota; kingdom Metazoa; phylum Arthropoda; class Insecta; order Lepidoptera; family Tortricidae; genus Aethes; species Aethes cnicana. Next base: position 8,474,656 of record OZ020287.1, on the reverse strand, counting down.
TCTTTTTTAAAGTTCTTCTTACCATTTATTTTCAATTGAAAGTTCATAACCTTCAATGCATAAATAAGTAGGTTTAACAAAAGAAACTGTTGAAAAAATTACAAGACTAGAGCTTATAACATTTCAGTGAAAGAGGGTGACCATGTTCAAAATTGGATCGAAACCTTTTTTCCATTTCATATTTTTATTCCAAATTTCTGCAAGTCATCTGATTCAAATATGAACCGTTAAGTTTTAAACATATTACATAATACTTTCATTTCCATAGATCTTTCCTATTCTAGATATCTTTAGATCAAACAACCCTAGTCTTCTCTAAAATTCTACGTATTAGGAACAACCCTCAAAATATACATTTAGCAGTAAAATGGAACGTTACTTACCACTAAATACAAATAAATATTTAAAAATATCATGAATATACATGATGTACTTTGAAATAAATCAGCTCCGATATGAAATACGTAATTACTTGAATTTAAGAATTTTAAAATGTACGTTCCACGTATTAGTAGCTTAGGTATAACCATAACAATATTTTAAATATCATATAAATATTATTTTACATTAAAAATAATAAGCTAAGCAATTAAGCTGTCTTAATGCTACCATCACTTACTCTAATAAATACTATTTACAAATCACCAGAATGTTCTTCCGTTTAAAATGGCGCCGAAATTGTGTTTAAGAAAAAGATAGGGAAATTTTTTTTGTTTCAAAAGAAATCGCTCTTTATTGTTCAATTTGGAGATTGCATAAATTCCCATCCTGGCGGTGTTAATGGTGAAGCACGAATACTGTTATGTGGCGGATTTTCCAGATAATTCGGAACTGCGTGGTCACAGCAGCCACGAATTATCACCATCTTATATATGTGGTCTCCTTATTTGGATTGTAATGAATTTCTCTGCAACAAAAACGATGAAAATCAATTTCACTATAAAAATAAAAACGAAAAATTAGAAGATGATCATTATAATTCTGTTAACTGCTTACTGTACAATGAGAAGTTATTAGATTTGGTTAGTACAATTTAGTTCCAAATATTATTACAAAAATAATAATAAGTTACAAGTTCATCAATAATAGGACTTTAAAATCACAAAACTTGTTGAAAATAGAAACTTTAATGCTTGGGTATATTAAAATAGCACGATCAATATTTTTCACATTTTTTGCGGTCCCCTTCACTATTACAACGCTTTTATCAGAAGTTAAAACAACTCGTTTCTGACATTTCACTTTTTCTTTCAGTGATGAATGAGTGATGAGGTCATTTGTTAAAGTGATAACAAGTGATTAAAAGTGATTCTTACTCTATCGTGTAAGAGAGACCGCTGTTGGATCGTGCTGCTCACCTTCACCGCCACAAGCATTGACTACATCTACAACAATTGAGAAAAACATGTTAAAAACAATTATAAACAAAAGTAAATGTTCATGTTAAATTGCTCTTTCACACGTCGAAAAGTAAAGAAGATTGGTTAGACCGGTGCATTAAAGGAGGGTGCAACCTCAGTTAGTCTTAAATAAACATTAAGAATTAAACAGTGCGGTATTTACTAATCTTACAGGCTTTCTGTGAATATAAAAAAATGGTCGCTAAAATAAGATTATGGTTTTACGCTTGATAAAAAGTAAGACCCTAAATGCATTTTCGACTCCTCTGTTTCCATCCGCAATAACAATGAGCAGTTTTAAAAAGGGATTAATGTCTGCAAGCCGACGAGTTATTCATATTAAACCCTTAAACCGTGGCTAAAGACTCAATTTGTCGGCCGAGGAAATTGTCCGCTAAAATAAGTCGTAAACATTTTGGCAACAAACGCGTTACGGTGTTTCTGGACCGCGAAATTCCTAATTTAAAATGTTCGATTTTTGTTCTTTGTATTCACCTAAACATGTCGCCAGCCAGTAAGAAATGATAAGTCGTGATGAGGCTATTAATACTTCATAGTGTCGGTTGCTCACAGCTTAATCTTCGTGTTGTCAGATCTTTTTTTTATTTGATCTGATTCAACAACTTTTTTTTGATATAGATAAAATGAGTGGCCATAATTCTACAAACACGACTTCTGATGACTTTTAGAAATATCGAAAATATATATTAGTAAATTGCTCTACCTACTCTTAGACACGATTCTAAAGCGAAGTGTTGAGATCGGCCGATTCTGTTAGCACAATGGTGTAAAGGGCGTAGGTGACAGCATTTATCCACTTCCGCGCGAAACGCGGGTTACTTCGTGAGCACCCTGTGTGTGGCTGTGGGAACTGAGCGTTCTATTTCAAATACGGAGTGATTATTTTTTACTTCCATTAAGTTTTTAGTTTAATATAAAATATTTAACGTGATTCATGATCGATTCGATTAATGTCACATTAATGGTTAACACTACGTGCCCTAATTGTTTTCTTCATTTTGCGAATTTTTTATATTGAAACTTTTTGACATGCGTTTTTTTATTCTCCATTAATTAATTTGTTTTCACTATGCTATTCGTATTTTATGGAACATGACTACTTAAAATTGTTTATCAGTCCGTCTGAACATTAAAATCGTACCTAACTTATCGTCTGTTTTTGCTACTCTTTCAATCAAAAAGCGCTTTTTAACAATGAAGGAAGGTAGTTATAAGGCTGAGGGAAAACATAGGCTATACTATCTTTTATACGAGTATACATTACAGTGACTGAAAACATCAATCTTATTAAATTTATTTTCTTTTCAAAAATGTGAACATCCTGTGGATCCTAATTAGCGTCCACCACCTCCGATGCGCAAGCGCAAGCGCGAACAATTGTGTTTACTTAACAAGATCTACTAGGATCTATAATTAAAAGAAATCCTTTAGTTTAATTACTTTCAATGAAATCAGTTCTCTTAACCAACACAGTTGAGTAAAAATAAAAGAATTTAAACTAAATAGAAGCAAAATACTTTTAATAAAATGTATTTATTTACAATGTAAATCATTGGAATTACTTGTTTGTGCAATATTGAGGAAACCTGCACGCATCTGCGAAGTAACTCAAAGATGTGTGTGAAGTCCCCAATCCGCACTGGGCCCGCGTGGGGACTAAAGCCCAAACCCTCTCGTGATGAGAGGAGGCCTGTGCCCAGCAGTGGGACGCAAATAGGCTGTAGTAGTAGTAGCAGAAATACTGAGGCTATCATCGTCAAAAAAATCAATCTGGAGATTTCACATCCAGTAGGTAGGTAGAGATCTTCTACTATCTAAAGTCCCGCGCCTTAACATTTCAAAACGCTTCAATGTATTTAAAAATCACCACCAACACTCTCAACACATGTGTGCGCGCTGAGACAGTCATCAACTATGCGTTGAGAGTGTTGGTAGTGCTTTTTAAATAATAATAAAAAAATTGAAGCGTTTTGAAATGTGAAGGCGCGGGACTTTAGATAGTAGAAGATCTCTATAGCGGGTAAAAAATAGATCATGCTAAGGTCAATGAATACGATTGACACAACCAAAAGCTTTGATTATAACGTCATACTGTAGTTGTAATCTCTTGAATAATTAATGGCAAATTCAATTGAAGTCTAAAGCCAATAGCTAGCCAATTAAATGTATTCCCTGATTGGAACGGATCGACCTATCGAGCGATAAGCGCTTGCGCCGATGCCCCACTGAGCTAACTATATGGGACATCGAACTCGCTTTTGAACTGCAATTAAAGGGTATGCTGAAATACGAGTCGTTGAGATGAGATGATTATGAAAATAACTATTTTAAACGATCTAAGAGATTTTATCATGTATACACATGTAAAGTAGCAAAATTATTTAGGTACATTATGATTCTGTCTGGCTTACGACACGTCGTGTGTTAAAAACATTTTTTGTAATTAATATTTTTTTCACTTTACTATCCGTCTCTCACTTACACTTGTCTATCTGGCCCCATAAAATAGTATATTTTGATGCAAGTGCGGAAAATTTGTCATTTTATCACGAGTCCCTAGTTATTTTGGCGCAAGCGAAAGCAAGCGTTAACACTAGGGACGAGTGAAAATGTCAATTTCGCACGTGTATCAAACGACATTTTTTAATACATTAGCGAAAAAAAGAATAAAGAAATAAACGAACAGGATGAAGCTCAAAAAACTTTACGCACTAGTTCGTAAAAAACAACTTTAAGCACGCTCACTGGTTGACAAAAACAAAAAACGCTCGTTCTGAAATGACTAACTTTTGGCACGTTAAACAGGTATCGAAATGTTTACTTTTTGAGCACCTGTATTAAAAATCAAATTTACTTGCACAATGCGCAAATTTTCTAATTTACCTATTAACAAAATGTTAAATCAACGTATTTTCCTTAATACCCCTAAACTACCTAGCGATTTCGGTAGGGTCGTTTAAAGATTTTCAACCTTTTCTTTTGACCTTTTACCCTGTGCCCACTCTTAAGAGCAGGTAACTATTAGAATTACACAAAGCACAATGTAAGTAACACGCATAATAATCGTGGTGAACCTTCGAGAAAGACCTAGAAGATTCCTCAGATGCTTATACCGAAACTATGCTTGTAAGGAAGTGGCTCATATGTGATTATTTCAACAAACAATCGTCGGTAGCGGTACCGAGCCCAAGGCGCTCACGCGGGGAGGTTCACACGGCCGCGTCGTTTCGTGTGGCATCGGGTGGGTACCTACGTTTAGGGTTTCGCTTCCGACTATTTTCAATTTTACGGATAAAATACAAAGGAAAATAGAGAAAGGCTAGCAGTCATAAAGTCCAAAGTACCTATCTAGCACCAATCAATATTAGGTACGTACTATGATGGACGCAGCAGTACCTACCTACGAGTATATCTGCGCTTAACAGAGTTGAGAGAACAACCTGCTATTTTATAATAGGTATGTATGATTGTTAACTATAAAATTGGTGGAGATAAGCACGGTCAAAAAGTCCCCCAGCTCAATAGACTGTAAAGATTTGTCACGATTATCTATTACATTACCATAGATAAACTTCTTGCAGTCTATAAAATGCCGGCCAAATTGCTGGCAATTTGATCGCGGAACGGTTAGGCGCTGTACACATTGTTCCTTGTACGGTCGGCGCATAAACTGCAAATTATACCGGCGAAGTCACGTGTGCGAGTCTCTCGCGGGCTACCGTCCGCGTTCGCACAGTTTCGGAAGCATTAGCCCCCATTAAGAACCGTTAACACACGGGCGCGTCACGACTCACGACGAGCGTGAGCGATCTATCGACGATCTCGGTAGCCCGGATGCGATGCTGCGATGGGTCGCACGGAGTTTTGTTTTCTCTGTGGACCGTACTTTCTAAGCGAAGCTACAACACAATAGGATGAGCATTCAAGAGTATTCATCAAGGGAAGTTTAGCATATTTAATCATCTAGTTGGTCTATGAAAATCGATTAAACGCGCGACAACTTGAAAATCACATAAAAATTTAATATGAAATACTATGTTACTCTCGCATCGGTCATAGGCTAAAAAGTAGATTACTTGCGTATACTACGTTTTTCTTCAATTTCGAACTATACCTACTTACACCAAATGCCATGAAATTTTTAGAGCAGTTCGGCCGTGCGAATGTTACCAAGGAACTACGAGCAATCAGATTAACTTTTGCAACTGCACGCGGTAAATGCTGCGTTGACATTTCCCATTATCTAAACCAGAAACGGCCGGATCGTTCTATAATGGCACGCAGAGCATTTATATTCCAGTCGCTTCTGCCGATACGCCTGGTATTTAGCGGAGAAAGTTTCGTAATGTATTGTCTAAGATGATATTTGCATAGGCGAGGGTCGCGACCCCGTCACTATAACTCGTCGCTACCAGCACATTGTATGGTAATTTTCGGTGACAACCGCCGGTTCGCAATAGTGACAGGAGAGCACAAGTGTGAACGCGGCCTTAGGACGCGGGTTAACGACCCGCGTTGACAGATTGCTTTTTAAAATTTTATATTTTTGCCATAGACAATAGAATGATGTTTTTTTAATGAAAATTTATAAAGGGTAAATTACGAAATATTTAGAATACAATATTTAAAGAAAATCAATGGTTTTTTTTATACCGTTAAGCATCAAAGTAGGCTCGTCTAGTTCGGGTTAAGTATCATAAATCCCAAATTGAGTCCATGGGCATCTCGTATCTCTTGTGCAAGCATATTTTTGTTTTATCTCGCTTGATAATTTTACCGTTCCGTGGGTTGACGACTTTCTTTGTGCTTCTTCTTACGTTAAAATTAACAGTAGGTATTTATTTCAGCCCTTTACGTTTTAAAGTGGAAATTTATTTTTTGCAAACGCTAGGAACTTTTCAAGTCGCAATGCTGTTTTTGGGTACCCATGTAGGTAGTAGGTAGCTTAATTAGCAAAGTATCTAATTGACTTTTTTTGTAAGATCACGAAGGTGGGTTCTCGTGGTTTTGCTTTAAATTGTTAATTTAATGGCCAAAATAAAGTCACTTAAGTATTATATTAGGTATAGGTAGGTACCTAGCCTTTAATTTTTTACTTTTCGGGCACCTTAGTGGATTATTTGCCCGTCTACGTTCTTTTGTAACCACGTAACAGTAGTCTAGATTCCTAGTCAGCCAGGTGGACCCTAATCTGAGGCGACAGGCAACCGCGACCTTGCAGCACCTTAGTTTAACCGCTGACATCTAGGCTAGGACGAAGGGCTAACCATTGAAGTACACAGTATCGCACGTAGGAAAAATACTGCGTAAATGCCGCTGGTAGTATAGAATGTCGTGGTAAGTCATTCCTTACATCTTCTTCATTAAGAATTATTCTTCACTAGCTTTTCCCCGCAACTTCGTATGCGCAGAAATATTAAATGTAAAATCCCGTTTTTTTCCCGTTCCCGTGGGAATTTCGCATAATCCTTTCTTAGCGTATGCCTACGTCATAACATCTAGCTGCATGCCAAATTTCAGCCCGATCCGTCCAGTGGTTTGGGCTGTGCGTTGATTAGATCACTATGTCAGTCAGTCACCTTTGAGTTTTATACATTGTAGTATTTAGATTAAGAAATCTGCTAGCATTTAAAGTAGGTAGCTTCGGGAAAAATAACATGTTCATCATAACGAGGTTTATGATTATGACAAGTAAATTAAAATATATATGGCATTAAATGACCGACGGCTCGTAATTAAAAGATACCTTTCAGAAGAAAAACGAATTATTTCTCCCTATTGCTAAATTAGAGGATTGCATAAACGTTGACATTTAGATTGCGACTCAACTACGCTATTGCCATATTTTTATTTCAGTTTAAAATAAATCAAACCTAAGAAAAAAAAAGACATTGAAACTAGATACTTATTCAAAATTCCGTCACCGTCTTTAAAAAAAAACACCACCTGAAAGAATCCACTTACCTATGCTGACGTAGGTTGTCCTGCCGTTTGAACGATTTCCCACAGACTTCACAGCTGAACGTGAGTTCAGGGCTTTTGTGGGTGCGTTCATGTATCATCAGGTTGTAGGACTTGGTGAACCTGCGCTGGCAGTATTTGCAGACGAACTCGCATTTTGGGCGCAGCTTGCGTCTGAAGTCGCGTGTGTGGTCTTCGTCGATTTGCATCACTGCGAACATTTTGTCGGTTCTATCTTGCTTGCGCGACGGGCGGGGCTTGTATGCCTGTTGAATGATAACTTATCAAACGACACGTTACAAACAAATCTTCACTCTAAAGCTATGGCTACGTTCAGTTGAGTTTCAAGTGTAGATACGATAGATATGGCTGCGTCTATTTGTTTTGTAGATACATTGGACTAGGTAGTGTAGGTATGTATGTGTAGGTTTTGTTTCTGAATACGTAATAAAAATACTTGTTATAAAAATTAATAGCTCCCCTCATTCAATCAACACACGTTTACGCCTTATTAACGTTGATTGCGTTCAACAAATCTTCATCAAACCTTAATTAATCTTAACACGAAATACGCACCTTGAACGGCTTAATCGTTTTACAAGTGTATTAACACTTTCACTGTTTTATAAACACATTCACGTAACTAAAAAAAACAAACGCTTTCTATGATCCTATTAAAGTAATCAAGAGTTGGAATTGACGCGGAGTTAGAGTGGTACTGCAGGAAGTGTCAAGCAAGACGTGCGTCCGGGAGCGGGGGCGTTTAGCGACTGGCAGCGTTTCTCGGGGGTGCAGAAACTACTGATAACGTAACGTTACACGGTAGGCGCCCCACCACGTGCGCCGGAGTGAATGAAGTAGCGCCCGGCACGGTAGGCGACGGGGAAACACAAGCTTTGGACGGCCGGTGCAGGTGATTTTAATGACGCATTAGAGAACTGGTTGCGAATGCGAATTTATGTTGTAATTATGTTTAAATGAGTCATTTACGTTTCTTTTTAATCCATGGCTAGTAGTAGTAGGTAACAGAGATATTTTTTTACCTTATTTAATTTTTATTGTTATCTTGTTCAAGTAAACACAATACAAAGATAATAAGTACTTTATTGATAAAATTGAAAAAAATCTTAATTAATAAATGGTCTTTAAAAACGTCAAAAATGTCAGTTCAGACCTTTCTACTTTTAAATAACCACTGTATTGCTAGGTTCATTAACATCTCTTATACTAATGGTAAAAGGCTTATTCATTAAAAGTTTAGTTCAAAATTTATCTTTACTCCGTATTCACAAGCTACCATTTTTAACAGCAAGTAAGTAACGTAGATCCTTTTTGATGTTTGGTTATTTTTTTTACGTGGGAAAGCCGCGGTCGCCTTCCGGCTACCGTGCGTTTCACTCACGATACGCACCCGGTACTGCGGTAATTGGTGATGATTTTTGGCTTCTGACATTACCGTGCCCTGGGGCGGGCGCTTTCTAGAACATTTAGGTCGGTGGTCTTAGGGCTGGTAATGTGCATTTTTTTCTTTTTTCGGTGCCTAAAAGGCTATATAAGGCAGTACTTTCAAAAACTGTATAAGGCTTGGTCTTATAATTTAAAAAAAACAATGCATGTGTGCCAGGCAATCTTTGCTGCTGGTAGGACCTGGTGCAAGGTCCGTCCAGATGGCTACCGCCGTCTTACTCGCTAACCGGCCGCCAAATAGCACTGCTCGCATTATTGTGTTCCGGTTACCCCTCATAAGGCAGCCGGTGAAATAAGGAAAAAAAATAGAGGCCTTTCATCTTTGTCCTCAGGGTTGACAACGCATTCAAAATCTTATGATTCCTTATGTCCATGGGCCGTAGAGACCACTTACCAACAGATGGCCTGCGCGCTCGTTTGCGTACCTACTCGTAATGGACGTCGTTTCACTACACATTACAGGCTATAACGCCTATAATTCGTAAGTAAGAATACCTAGGTAGGTACAGGTACTTAAACGTTATTATATGGCGGATCATAAGTGTCTACTAATTGGCTAAAGATATTGTATTTGCTAGGCAGTAAAGATTCGTTGAACCTTTGAGCTTTCACGTTCATATGCGGTAGGTACCCACATACTCGTATAGGGTTTATAGTCACTTACTTATGTAAGTCTATGTGGAAATTTTGAAAAAAGGCCTTCTGCTTGAGTTTGTTGCGGCGCTTCTTCTCAAGCAATGGGTCTAGGAAGTGCTAGTAAATTCTTTTTCTGACGTGTTAAAGTGCCCCTATGTGGCCAATTTGCTGAATAAATGATTGAATTGAATTGAAAAGTAAAATAAAGTTGACACAAGAGGTCGAATTTACCAGTAATGTTCAAGAGCGTGACGAGATAAAATTCAAGTATGTTAGTAATGAGATTATATTATACTAGCTTTTCGCCGCAACTTCGTATGCGCAGAAATATTAAAAAGCAAAATCCCGATTTTTCCCGTTCCCGTGGAAATTTTGCAAAATACTTTCTTAGCGGATGCCTACATCATAACATCTACCTGCATGCCAAATTTCAGCCCGATCCGTCCAGTGGTTTGGGCTGTGCGTTGATAGATCACTATGTCAGTCAGTCAGTCACCTTTGAGTTTTATATATTTAGATTTCGTAATGTACGTACCTGACATATTTATACCCATAATTTTGGATCCTACCTAGATCCAAAATTATGGGTACATGTATACAAAAATTGAGAAATTGGCCGAAATTATTATTCTTAATACAGTAATTTCGTTGCTAATAGGTAGACGTTAAATAGGTAGGTACGTAGCTCTTTCAGTGTTCAACCTCTATAGTTCTAGCATCACCACATCAACAGAATTAATTCAAAGATGTGTGTGAAGTTCCCAATCCGTACTGGGCCCGCGTGGAGACTATAGCCCAAGTCATAGGCTTATAACTAAAGATTTTCCCCAATGATGCTGGGCACGAAGAGCCTTCTCATAATCACATTTTTTGATCAATTTTTGTTATTTCATGTTTAGTTTAGGGCTCGATGTGTGTGGGCAAACACTGGCGTGATGAGAGGAGGCCTTTGCCAAGGACGTAAATGCAGTTATGGTGGTGCCGTAAAGTACCTACTACAACAGCCTATTTGCGTCCCACTGCTGGGCACAGGCCTCCTCTCATCACGAGAGGGTTTGGGCTATAGTCCCCACGCGGGCCCAGTGCGCAGTGCGGATTGGGGACTTCACACACATCTTTGAATTAATTCGCAGATGCGTGCAGGTTTCCTCACGATGTTTTTCTTCACCGAAAAGCTCTGTGGTTAATTCAAATTGAAATTCGCACATAAGTAAACTTGGAGGTGCGAGCCGGAATCGAACCCCCGACCCTCTGCATGAGAGGCGGTAGGTCGAACCACTAGGCCACCACGGCTATCGGTGGCGTAAAGTACCTACATGTCAGTAAAATTACAATCGTCTCATGAAATATTTTCACGTAAATTGCAAATATGGTAGCCAAAAAGCTGATGTTTGCCGACATACCGTCGGCCATAAAGGCGGATCGGCAATCTCTCATCACAACTCGGAATAATCGCCTTTTATGGCACTTGGGAACTTAAAACGCTTGATAAACATCTGATTCGTTCACGAATTACTCGTCTTAAGTGAAATACCGTGAAGCGAATTCTTATTTGAAATTATATAAAACGTTTCCTTCGTAAATGAAGTAATTGGGCACGACACAACTGAGAAGGCGCGCGGCGAAGCACTTAGGCCGTTGACGTAGAATCTATTATTGCTTAATCCACGCGCCTTCTTTTTCTCGCAAAACTGATAGTCCATTGGTATATGGATAGCGTATTTCATAATGATCATTAACGCATTCACTGCCACCGACGCATATATGCGTTTTGCTGACTTTCCCGCAGTGCCTTGAACGCACATGTGCGTTGCAATGTTCCCTTAATGACAGATGTGGCACCTGGCGAAAGTTCGTAAAACAGAAGTGGCAGTGAATGCGTTAAACGGAAGGATTTTTTGTACAATGCTCAATATTAACCTTTCTGAAGAGTGATTGACTGGTACAAGCAGTAATAAAATCCAAAAAAATTCAAAATTCAATGAACAAGCCTCTCTTTTTTTAATTGTACATAGGTATTTATTCCAAGGGATTATTGTTTTGTTTTAATGTTTATTTGTTAATTATAAGCTATTCTAATACCTAATAACTTTTTTTTTCAACGAACCATAGTGTAGCCCTAGTTCAGAAAGAGCTCTGTAACAACGCAAAAGCGTATCTATCGTAAAATAGGCAATAGAGATGAGTGATTATATCAAATCATCGACTCGACAAGGACGTATCGATTTTAAATAGGTAGATGAAATCCGCAGCAACACGAGGCGGATGTCATGAGTCATCACGACCCGACATCATCTTAGCTCGATGATTCACGTACAACTTGTAAAGACAATGTCTGAACTATTGACATTTCAGAGTTGACTAACTACCACGGGGCAAATGTGTAAAAAAAAACGCAAATTTAGACATGGTACAGTCAGCAATCAATAATGAAATGATGGAATGAACATTTCCGGGCTCTTCTACTATTAAACCCATAAAGCTACCTATGACTATGGAATCGATCATGACGTTTGAGCAAATAACATCAATTAGAAATAAGTAAATATAAATATTGCGCACATACCTAATATGAAAATTTTACATTCAGTTTATATCTTAGCGGATAAAAGCCTACATTTGAAAGCTCTGAGTCATTTCATTTTGATGATTAATAAAACTATTAAATTTATCTTGATTAAGAAGAATGTCAGGGTTAATCATCATTTTACAGATCCGCTACCAAGATTTCTTGTTTTTAACTGCTAAATCAATAATTAATACTTTAGAGAATGGTCCTTTGATCAACACTTAACGTTTTCATTATTCGATTTATGATGTGTTTTTACAGTGAAATTATCAAATTACTACCATCGCGGAAATATTTGTACAGTTAATTGTGTAGAATGTTTTGCTCCCATGGTTTTACGTTCCGCACTTGAAAATATATTTATAAAGTTATTCATCGATATGTTTTGACAGCACCATTATGTACTTAGTACCTACAACAGCCTATTTACGGCCCACTGCTGGGCACAGGCCTCCTCTCATCACGAGAGGGTTGGGCTATAGTCTCCACGCGGGCCCAGTGCGGATTGGGGACTTCACACACATCCTTGAATTACTTCGCAGATGCGTGCAGGTTCCCTCACGATGTTTTCCTTCACCGAAAAGCTCAGTGGTAAATTCAAATTGATTTTCGTACACGTTACGTACTTGCATCTATGCATCATACTCGAATTACAAGTACCTATATGTCTTAATGGAATAAAATGTGTTCTACTTATTTATTGGACTCGAACCTCGATGGCCAAGCAACCTTTTAAAAGCATCACATACTCGTATACATCACATTCAAGACATAATTACGTAGAAACTGCCACTTCAAAGTTAATTATGCAAAATTCCACATCAACACAATGCCATCCAATTGTTGGCAACATAGTATCTCCCGGATCCGACCGTCAATAAAATATGCTCGCTTCTTCAGGTCTCAACAATGTCTAGCTCACATAATAGTGGCTATAAGGACACAAAGACCTTGCATAGTCGTAGTAAAATCATGCTATCTATCAAGAGTATTGAGTCTTTACGTTTAATGACCGACAACCACTGAACTGTTGAACCAAAGATCAGATGCCACTCGTAAAACATTACCGGTTCTCGACTTTAAAGGATCGCAATTAAAATTTTTCTTAAAGCGCAGTCGATCGTTAATTTGAAGCTAATTTTGCTCTATTCAAATCTTTATGAATTACTGGATGTTTTTACATTATTGCCGAACTCTATTGTGTGGTATGATTTATTGGCAGTTGTCAGTTTACTGTCGACATTGAAGATTTTAATTCCCCTGTACGTTTTCATCGATTCGCACTAAGGCTTTCAAGTTTTCCTTTAGATTTTATGTTAATTAGGACCAAATGGTACGTTTAACCTACTAGTTTACGTCGAAACTTGCAAGGTTCTCTATTTTGACAAGGATTATTTTGTTTGTCTTACATTATAATTCATGAAAAAATCTATTCAAAAGGCGCTCATAGAAGCTTCAATATTATGGTCACTTCCGGACAAACAGACATTTGCAAGTCTACTTTGAGTAGTCGTTTAGTGAATGCTATGGCGGCAAAAACGTGAGCAGTAAGGATCGATATAATCAAATCACATCTACTCGCAAAGTGGATGCAGAAAATTAGTTATCATCACGAGAATCATCCACCAATGGGGGCTATCGCGTGAGGCGCTAGTGTCGCGTGAGGTCCAATAACAGTAGTATAATATTGGGCATTCTGGCCCACCTCTCGTTCGATCGGGCGAAATTTTCGCCCTCACTCACTCGTGATGGTCCAAATGCCCAATATTATTTTGAATACGGTCGATTGGGCATTCTGGCCCACCTCTCGTTCGATCTGGTGAAAATCTCACTCACTCGTGTTGGTTCAAATGTCTAATATTATTTTGAATACGGTCGATTGGGCATTCTGACCCATCGATCTGGTGAAAATCTCACTCACTCGTGTTGGTTCAAATGTCTAATATCAAACGTAACGCACACCGGATACAACACCAGAAACCGTAAATTTCGTTTCATTGGGTTTATTATTCAAAGAACGAATGAACGATCGATGCAAACCAAGCTAACCCGAGTCCGTTTCCATCCGATCACATTATTGTTCTCTTTCACTCACTTCAATCGGTAACACCACTTGCGTGCTTATTATGAATACGCTTAAAACACATAAATCGTGCAATAATTTGATATATTGCTTGTTTTGCATTCAACTTTAATTTATCAACGTAACGCAGAACACTTGAATTTGCAAATTCCGTTTGTTTTATCACCACACTAAGTCGAAACTCTGCGTATTTGTTTTTAAATATTACATAAAGAGGCAAAAACACCACACACACACCGCGTCCGATGTGTGCACGAGGCAGCGCCACTGAGCCTTCGTCGCAAGCGTAATCTCAAACTTTTGACTCAGGTTAACTCAGGTGTTTGCATAACTTACAATGGAGTTGATCAGGCTCCACTGCAAGAACGGACCCCCGGGAAGTTGCTCCCCGGCAGAAGGCCGCGTTTTACATGCGTGGGTGAGTTTCCATCCATCCCAGGGACGGGGGTCATCCATACAAGCCACCGCACAAGTACAGAATCACCCCTCTGATTATCTTAGAAAATTCAGCCAAACTCTGTGTACTGGGTTGATCAGGCCCAGCACGTCGAGAATTACAGACTGGGACTGCATCGCATCCCCCCGGTCGGTCAGGGGAGCCATACAGCCACTTAGGATTTAGGGATTGTTACTTCTATATATATCAACAAACTTAGAAACTTCGATAGCGCGATGCACGTCAAAGGTTTATTTTTGTATAAACATCAACATAAACGTTTAATGTTGCCAAGAAAATTGAAGCACTTTTATTCAAATTTTTCTAGCATAAATTGAAGAATAAAATATAATGATTTAAATCTAAAAAACATACGAAAACTAGTTTTAACCATGTTTATGATTTATTACGCCATCTGTGACGATGTTATGCATACTGCATTATGTTTTCTAAGATCATTCATAAACATATTAGGTTGATGTAAAAACAATCTTAATGATTATATATTAAGTTTCATTTAAAAAAATAATGTATTGCTTTGCATTCTGGCAAACGTAATTGGAGCTTAATAACGTCATCTATCGATACTACGCTGAATTACTTCACCATGCACTTATTAATGTAGCTAACCGTGCATTGACTTAATTTGTCTACTTATTTCATTACTTAAGCAATTAGCGTATAGATGACGCTTTAAAAAATAAACATAACAACACTGAATCACATCGTATTGCAATGCTTAGGAATATATTATTTTTATATTATTACCTATTTATTTTATGTTTGATTATAAAGAAATGATAATACAAAGAAAATGTTTCCGACATTTGAACGTCTTTTGGTATAAAAGCGTTGAGTACCTGAGTGACTGAGCTTTGCTCGGGAACAAATCTGAAAATAGCTAAAAACGAGTTTTCCCAGATATGATACCTAGCTAGATCGATTTGTCAGCTTCGAAAATACCTATATTCCAATTTTCATCCAAATCGGTAGAGTCGTTTCTGAGAATACATTCTAAATAAATATAGAAAAAGAGAAAAAGAAATATACAAGTATATCGCGTTAAAAGTTCAAGATTAATTTTAAATTCTTTTAGTCTTTAATTTTTAAAATCATTAATTAGGTACGTTTATGAATATATTTATTTGGGATAAGTCCACATAATTTTAACTTATTTAAATATTTAGCGATAAAAATCTATTTCAAATTATTTATTACCTACCTATTTATTAAGTTCGACTCATAAAATCCATGAAATTAGGACATTGACAAAATTTCGCAATTATGGCGTACAGAGGATGTTTGTGCAACGACCTAAATAATATGCAAGTAGTTGCATTTTCAGGGCTGGCACTAAAGGCTTTGCGTTGAACAATTTGATATAAAAGCGGTATTTATAGTTTTAGTATGTAAAATCTTTATTTTGTATTTATTTTTTCTTCTTATTTGTTTTTTTTTTTTAATTTACCAGCAATCAGTTATTTCTGTCTAGATTCATGTTGTACTTTTTTATTTCATGTGGAGTTAAATATATGACATACTAGTTTTTTTTTTTTTTTTTTTTTTCATTTTGGTAAAATTTCTAATTATTCGGAATTACCTTCCATTGGGTTTCTTATCACGTTTCTCTGTAGTGATGAGAATTGATTGTTTTTTGTATTAATATATTTATTCTTAATAACACGTATTTTAGAATATATTTGAATTTGCTGGAACTATCTATTATCCATGAGTAAAACTAATATAATACTTACCTATTGTTAGAACAATTTGCAACGCGACAGCCCTGGCTCGTTTTGTAAAATCAGCAATAATCACCTATTTTTATTTTCCATCGATCTAAATTCGTTCTATTCCAATTTTGGCTGCCGCAGTGCAAAGAACAAAACTCTACTGTCTACTCTTACGAAGTCATCCATCATCAGCTCAAAGGCTACGTTACGCAGTACGCTGTAGCAGTTTCCACGTTAGTGCCCACTCGATACATTGCTGAAAAATGTAAGTAAGTAAGCAAACGCTTTACTTTCCTCATTTATATATATATAGGTATTTTAACTTTGTAACAATAAGCATTATTTTATTAATATCTTATTTTAATTTCAGGTCTGACTCCGAATTTGAACACATCGTCGTTGCGAACAGTGTACCTGTTCAACCAAAAACGTCCTCTCGATCAAAGGCGGCAAAAAAAAGGAAATCTTCAGCTACCAGGTATCATTTTCAATTGATAAGGAACTTACTTGCTAGTTAAACCAATTTTTTTAAGTTTTTAAATTAATTTTTGTACTTTCTGTTTTAGATCTGATTCAGAGGAAAGTGTTAGCGCAGAAAGTCAATATACACCGAAATTTAAAAAAACTGCTCAAAAAGGAAAGGCAGCAGCTTTAAGGTATTTTTGTTTTCATTTTATATTTCTATTTATTGATTGTTTATTGAAATTTTAGTGTACCTACATACAGATTGTAGATTGGAGATTTATGAAATTGTATTTTGTTGCTACAAATAAATTAATTTGGAGCAAGTGCAATAACATAACGATATCACAATTGTTTTCTTATACACAATGTTTGTTATCAGGTCCCCAGCATCCAAGAAAAAAGAGTTTAAAAACCCCTTCGACGTGTTCGGAGTATTTCCTGAAGAGGTTGTTCCTACGAAGAAGCCTGTTCTATCAGATCCAGTCGAATCGTCCATTACCAATCGAATTCCTAACGGTACCACCAAAAGAGCCTGCAACATCGATGGTGACTTTTTCGTCGAGCTACGAGTGTACAACACTGCTGACGTTCGTGGTGAGTTACGTGAGGAACGTTGGAAAAAGGCTCTCCTTGCCGTTAAGGTGCAAATCAACGACGATTCGCCTGAATGGGAAGCATTGCAAAAATTTATTAAACGAATTAAAGTACTTTTCGCTGACGCCGACGTCAAATTTTATTCTAATAATAACATTAAATAATTATTTATTTTAATTGTATACCTTTGCAATTCAAGTTAACGCATATATATATATATATATATATATATATATATATTAATCGCAGTAATTAAAATTATAATTTAAGGTTAGCAATGTGTTTCTCTCTCATTTTTATATAAATAAGTAGCTGTTTATTTTGACAATAATAGTAATTTCTAACAAGAGATAGCAATAGCTCAAGGTAAGTTGTTAGAGCAAATAAATAGGTAATATGCCTTTTTGCGCGGTGTGTTTAATCAAAATAGACAGAAAACAATGGGTGGGACACCTAAAAAGTAATAAACATAAAAATAATTCGGTTGTAAAACTTGACGATGATATTGTTGAAATTTCGTCTGCTTTTAAAGGTCGCATATCCTCATATAGAATTATGGCAACTGATGAGTTTAAGTTTTGTTTACCAGAGTCATTTTTGAACACGTTAAAATTGAAGTTGTTAAAAGTTTTTCAAGAATCGCTTCAAAAACACATGTGTTTTAAAGTAAATTTAGAATATTTTGCAAATTTTCTTTTATTCAAGGATAACAAGCAAGAAATTAAGTCTTTTGCCACGAAAAATTTTGCTGTACATCAAAATTATCAATTTGAAGACTTTTTTCAATCATTTATTATTACTATAAAGAAAAAAATCGAAGAATTTCAAGAAAGGGACTCAGGGTGGACTTTTTTATCTAATTTGTATTTAGAAGTTAATATTAATAAGTATGAGCCGTTGAAAGCGTCATCTTACGTGGATTTACCCAAGTTCATAAAAAATAAAAAAGCCTGCATTAACATTCATAATCATGATGATTACTGTTTTCTCTGGTGTGTTGTTGCAGCTCTTTACCCGTCTAAAAAACACAGCGAGCGAATATCGTCTTATCCTCATTTTAAAGACTTATTGAAAATTGATGATATGTCTTTCCCTGTTACTTTCGATGATATTAGAACATTTGAACGTAATAATATTGATATCTGTATTAATATTTATTCGTTAAAAGACCGTCGAACTGTTGTAGGACCTCTATATAGATCCGAATACAAAAGGAAACATC
Organism: Aethes cnicana; assembly: GCA_963971205.1. Taxonomy (NCBI): domain Eukaryota; kingdom Metazoa; phylum Arthropoda; class Insecta; order Lepidoptera; family Tortricidae; genus Aethes; species Aethes cnicana. The sequence goes on along the minus strand of OZ020287.1, from coordinate 8,456,069 downwards.
GGATCAATTTACTTTTAATCGAAAATGGTGATAAGTCGCACTTTGTTTTGATTAATAATTTATCGCGTCTTGTTCGCTGTCAGATTACGAAACATCATGCTAAGCTTTATTTCTGTGAAGACTGTTTGATATTTTTTCCAACTGAACTCGGATTTAGTAATCATGTTTGTAGTGGGGTTGCAACGGTACTTCCTCAGAAAGGTACTTATCTCGAATTTAAACATTTTGAGCGAAAACAAGATGTTCCATTTGTTGTGTATGCTGATTTCGAAACAATTCTTAAGCCCTACCATAACTGTGAACCTAACCCGACCAGTAGTTTTACTTCAAATAAACAAATTCATATACCTGCAGCTTTTGCTTATTACATAGTGTGTTCTCATGATGAGAGTCTGAATCGATTTGTTCAGTACCGTGGTCCCGATTGCGTTTCTAAGTTTTTGCAATATTTGTTTAGACATGTTAATGATATATACAAAATATTAAATAAGGAAATTCCTATGATTTTTGATGAAGAAACTGCTTTAGCTCACAAAAATGATAAAATTTGTCATATTTGCGAGTCAGATCTATTTCTGGATAAAGTAAGAGACCACTCAGATCTCACCGGCCTCTTTCGCGGATTTTCCCATCAATATTGTAACTTACGTTTCCGCGTACCGAAATTCGTTCCTATATTCTTTCATAACTTGTCAGGTTATGATTGTCACTTATTTATCAAAGAACTGGGTAAATGCTCCGGTCCTGTGAAAGTAATACCTAAAAACAAGGAAAACTATATTTCATTTACAAAATTTTTATGGTTATCTAACGAACAGTACGCACAAATACGATTTGTGGACTCGTTTAAATTTCTAGGAGCCAGTTTAGAAAAGTTAGCAAAGGGCTTAGGTAAATCTGACTTTTTCCATCTACGAAATTTTTTTCCTAAACTAATTGAATTTGATTTATTAATACGTAAAGGAGTTTATCCTTACGATTACATGACCAGCTGGGATAAATTTTTAGAAACTCAGTTACCTGAAAAGTCTTCTTTTTTTAACTCTCTTTCTGCAGAGCAAATTAGTGATTCTGATTACCAACATGCTCAATGTGTGTGGAATACATTTAAATTAAATAACATGGGTGAATATACAGATCTCTATATTAAAACTGATGTTTTGCTTTTGTCAGATATTTTTGAAAGTTTTCGAAAAATTTGCAAGTCAAATTATCATTTAGACGCAGCTTTTTACTTGACTGCACCAAGTCTATCGTTTGATGCTATGCTTTTAAAAACGAGAGTCAAGCTAGAATTGATAGCTGAATTAGAAATCATTCGGCTGATACAAAAAGGAATAAGAGGTGGTATTTGTATGTGTTCGACTCGATACGCTCGTGCAAATAACAAATACATGGAAAGTTATGAAAAGAGTAAATCAGATTCATTTTTAGTTTATATCGATTGCAATAACTTGTATGGATATAGTATGAGTCAATCGTTGCCCATGTCAGATTTTACTTTTCTAGATCTCCATGAAATTGTTCAGCTAGATATTTTATCTGTGGAGGATGATGCTGAATTTGGTTTTATTCTCGAAGTTGATCTGTTATATCCCAAATATCTACATCATAGCCATAATGACTATCCATTTTGTGCACAGAAATTTATTCCTCCAGGAGGTAAAACTTCTAAATTAACCCCAAATTTATATGACAAATACGAATACGTCATTCATTACGTTCATTTGAAAACATGTTTACAAAATGGCTTGATTCTTCATAAAATCCATCGCGTTCTCAGATTCCGTCAAAGCCCATTCTTAAAAGAGTATATCGATTTAAATACAGAACTGAGAAAAAAAGCTAATACTCCTTTCCAACAAGATCTTTTCAAATTAATGAATAACTCTGTTTTTGGAAAGACTCTTGAAGACAGTGAGCGACGCGTAGACGTAAAATTAGTAAATAAGTGGTGCGATAGCCGAAACAAAACAAAAAAGTTTACATCTGCCAACCAATTAATCGCGAAACCAAATTTTCACAGTGCAACAGTGTTATCTGAAAATTTAGTTGCCGTGCAAATGAAACCTGAAAGAGTAATTTTGGATAAACCAATTTACATAGGATTCTCTGTACTAGAACTATCTAAAAGTCATATGTACCAATTTCATTACTCTGTAATGAAACCTCACTATCAAGATCGAATTACCCTATGTTACACTGATACTGACAGTTTTATTTATAAAATCGAAACGGAAGACTTTTATCATGATTTAAAAAGTAGCTTTTTAAAATTTTTTGACACAAGCAATTATAATGACCTAAATAGATTTAATATACCTTTACGTAACAAGAAGGTACCTGGGTTGTTCAAGGACGAGCTTGGAGGACAGATCATGTCCCGGTTTATAGGACTACGTTCTAAACTATACTGTATTAAAAGCGAGAAATCTCTTATTAAAAAGGCTAAAGGAATAAAAAAGCCTGCAGTTCGAGAGTTAACATTAAATGACTATCAGGACGTGCTGTTTAATGATAAAATAATTCGGAAAGCAAACATATTATTTAAATCGATTAAACACGAGATCTTCACTCAATCTGTCAATAAAGTTGCCTTATCTAACAAAGACGACAAACGACATATATTATCAGACAAAATTTCAACAAAATCATGGGGACATATGTCTATTTTTTAGTGTAATATTTAAAAACAACCTTACCTTGATAACTTTATTTAGGTATATAGGGTCCAGCAAAACGTTGTGACTGTATTTTAACTACTGTATCAGTTATCGATATTAAGCATGTTTATTAGGTTTTTAATTTTTTTTCGAGTTGGTCAGATAATTTTTTGTATGGGATTGAGGTGTCGGTGTGTGAAAATTATCTATATGTATAATGGTTATCTAGTAAAAACGCATTAAGTACCTAAAATAGTTAGGTGTTGATTCTAAACTGATATTTGTGTACTTTGTAAATTCATACTATATTAATTTGGTTTAATTAGTAGTAAGACAATATTAACTTAATCCTTCTTTGAAAATAAAATGCTTTATACTGCGATTTGTTAATTGTTTCGTATTTATAAATAAATAAATGCATGGGTTTATAAACATTTGTTTTCTTTCTATTATACCTTATCTGATAAAGTCTATTCTCACGCACATAAGAGCGTAAGCTTAAACATGAAAACGTGAACGCAGCTAGGAAGTAAGCGTTGTATAGGTAGGTACCTATATCCTGTAATTATTCGATTATTGTTTAACAATATCGAAAAGTTATAGCTTCATTTCAAAAACAGCAAAACACGTTGTTACTTGTTTATGAGTTCAATCACCTACAAAGCTGATTCAGCTATGACCGCGTTATGGCAGTTTGAATGGAATTTTGTTGTCACGTGTATTTTCACGATACATGCTTGCGTAATTTTGCTGATGCAAGAAGTCAAGCTATTTATTTGATATAAAACGATTCATATTCAAATTCAACTACACTTGTTCGAATTAAGAGCCAACTGGACACACGAATTTCCTACTGATTTAAGTCAAATCGCGGTGTATCTACAACTGACCTTAGGTAAGCTATTTTTTCTATTATTTATATATATATATATATTTATAAAGTGTATTTGTATTAAAAATCTGATTGACATAGTTGATAGTGATCCTGTCTCCTGTAGGTACTGAAAGTAGCGAGTTCGAATCTCGCAAGGGCAAACTTTCTGTGTTGAGCATGAATGTTTGTATGTACTAGAATCATGAACGCATAGTACCTATTTAAATGTATTTATTTCGGTGTCTAGTATGCATAGTAAAAGCTCTATCTTGTTCGAGACTAGGTCGGAATGTGTAAAAAAAACCTATAATTTACAGTTTGCTTTGTATAGTACTTATGTCAAACTTCAACTATATATTTTGTACTGATTAAATTACGTTTTTTGTTACAGAAAATGGAAAATATCTTCGAAATGACTGAAACTCCGAACGAACTATTTGATTCTTACACTCAACCATTTCCTGAAGAGGAAAACGACTTAGTCAAAAGAATTCAAAACAGCGGATTGAAAAGAAATAAAGATAGAAGAGCAAAACTACGTTTACAAAATAAGGTAGTAAAAAAAAACAACCATCCTCAACTATCATCTTTTGTGGTAAATAACAAACCTGGAAATGGTACGCGATTAATAAAAATTCAGATAATAGACTTAAGCAAAGGTAGTGATGACGACGAAAACTCAATTCTGAGTGCACAATATGTGGCAGATGATGGGTACGACGAGATCATCGATAGTGCTGAAAGTGTAGTTAATAAAATTTCAAAAAAACTGAGTGGATATAGTGTTAGTTATTAAGATCTCTTTAATATGTAGTCAGTATGTATTTCATGTAGAAGCTAAAAATAAAAATAAAACTATTCTGTTTATGATGTTTTATTTATTCGCAATTTAACTTAACTAGTTTTTTCACATTAGTATTCAAAATGTTTTTATCTTTAAATACATGTCAACAGACTTGACTGAGTAAAATAAAAATGAGAGTAACAGTATAATCTTTTTATTTTATGATAAAATCATATCTAAATGCAAAAAAATTATAAGTTACTTTCAAAATGCCATTTTTTTATACATAAAACATTTTTCAATGCACAAGATTTATTGTGGATTAAACAATTGTATTTATTTTTGTTGTCATTACAATATTTTTGATACATAATTTGAAAATTAGGAAAGCCTTGCTCACCCAACTCTATTACAGTACAATTATTGCACAAATCTTTGATCCATTGAATTTTTTCTAATCCTTTTACATATATTTTCTTACTTTCTAAGTAATTATAAATCATTCTTTTAAATTCTCTATAATCAATATATCCTTCACACCACATAATTCCAAGATTTTTCTCTACCCACCGTACTTGTCGTTTTTCTTTTTCCGATAAAGTAGAAAATGCGTATGGAGGTTTTATTGAAAATATTTGTGTATGTTCATTTGTACTGTATGCAAATTCTTTAACAATAAATTCATTGTTTGATGATTTAAACCCTTGAAGATCTACGAATAGATTTTCCAACATTATGATATTCTTCGTGTTATATTGCTTAATGGTTTGTATTCTACGATACTATCATTCAAAATTAGACAGTAAGCTGCAGTATTGTCAGGTATGTCCTTGTCGAACTCTAATTCAATGCGGATATCGACTGAACCAGTTTTGAGGGATTCACACTGTCTTGAGCAATCGATAACAAACAGAGGCGATTTTTCTTTAAATTCTTGTGGACCTAACAATGGTGCCTGCCTGCGGTTATAATAAGACTGTTGAAATTTAGCATACTGTTCGTATAATATAGCAAACTTTTCATCTGCAAAATTAACGTTTAAACTTTCGTATGGATAATAAGCTGAATTTAAAAAAAATTTTACATCTCTTAAATAACAATGATCAAAGTGAGTTATATCTTTATCAGACGTATTTTTTCTATGTGTTTTTAATCCAATTATAGCGTAACGTGGTTTTTCAATTTGAGAAGAGGTTTTGACTGCCCAGGAATGTTTTGATGTTTTAGGTAAAAGCGGATACTCGTAGAGATCCCAATTTCTAAACGCTATCTGAATAGTTCTATCTCTTTCTAAACTTTTGAGTAAAATTAATCTTTCCCGATCAGAAACCTTAACATGAGGCATACGCCATACAATCTTAGATATGGTGATGTTATCTACGTATTCATTTGTATTCAATTTTACGCTATTCAAATTTGTGTTGGATCGTAAAAGAATAAGTTCATGCTTGCAGTTAATTATTATTTTGTTATAATCCTCTGCAAAACCAAGAATTTTATTTAAAGGAATAGATACGGAAAATGACCCATGCGTAACTTTTGTACCGTCAACATCCCAACCCCATAGCTTTGACATCGATGCTTCGAGCTCATTCATGGATACAAGAGATTTCATAGTTGTTGTGATTCCTGCATTTTTTATTTTATCTATTTCAATTCCATTCAGTTCATATCGAATATCTTGAAACAAATGAAGTATAGGGTTATTTGTAAAAAGAACACTATTCGCTTTCGCTTTCGTCTCCCTGTTGATTACTTCAATAGTACCCTCTATGTATAAAGTACTCGCCGAAGGCAATACATAAAGATCTTGTTGGTTAATAGGTATACGGATTTCATCATTCAGGTTAAAACTTGATACGTACGGCTTATACGAATGATACTCAAAACTTTCAATCGTGTTATCAAAACTTACATTTTCTGTTAAGCTTAGTATTCCCATTTTAACAGACCTATGTTTTTTAAAAAAATAATATTTTCCTTTGTAAGTTGTTGTTGTTTAGGTCTTCTTTTCTTGATGGCACAATGAGTACTGAAACGTTTTTCGCACGAGGCTGTATTTTTATTGAAATCTAACATTTTTTCGAAGATGTAGATAAATTTGAATCTCTTCACCTCGTAAATTAACTAAATTATCGTTTTCGTCTAATATTCGTACATTAAGAGAGCCTAAGCTGTTTTGTGTAACTGGGAAGTAGATAACGTTTTTCGGAGTTTCTATGATCCGATAACCAGGTGGAACATTTGGTACAAACTCATGAATTATATGGCTTGGTTTTCCGTTTACAAATGATCCGCTCACGATGTCACATTCTACTCGTACTATAGTTGTAGACAGAATGGACACCGGGAAGGGGGACTCTGTTAATATATTAGCTTGTATTGTTTCTTTACCGAAACCTAGTAAATTACCAATTGAATTTTTTCTATTAAAATATACATTTTTAGAACACAATATTGAAGTCTTTAACGTATTATTATTGCACGTTAATGAAAAGGTACACCCTTGTAGACTTCTTTTGAGGTAATCGTCGAGATCTTGAAGCTCATATGACCCTTCAGGAATTTCTACTACCTCATTGTTGCCATAATAAAACTTATTATTTCTGTAGTCTATATTAGGTATAGAGTTAAAAGTTGACATGTATAGCAGCCCACATTCATATCCACCATCTAGCTGAAGAGCGGGCGAATGATTCGTAATCAATTCCGAAGAGGATCCCGTTATAGACAAAGTGAAAGACATCGTGCGAATGGTATTTTTTTTATTAAACATGATTATTTAAGCGGTAACTTACTCCAAAAAATTTTTAAATATTTCAAACACAAATGTCCACAATTTACAGTGTTGAACTTTTGATATGTGTTGTAGTTATATGAAATATCATGATTTTTTAAATATTTTATTAACTCTAGTGGAGGTTGAAGGTCTCCATAACTATTAAAATATTCACAATAATTGTTGTATTTGACATAGGCTACCCAGTGAGTCCCTTGGTTTTTAGAACTGTCTAAATTTATAATTGCGCATTCTACTTTTTTTGGATGCTTTGGCAGATTATCTCTCATATAAACACCTCGAAAATGAGGAATATTTATCGAATATTTTAAAATATCCACATTTGTAAGAGCACGTCTGGGGAGCCTTATATTCAGTTTTTTGATCTTTTTAAACACAGCCCCTTTCCATTTTTGTACGGTTTAATATGTAACCCTTTCCCTAAAGCTATAGATTCCATCATTTTGTTATGACGGGCTGATTCCACCAAGTTCTTTTTAGCAGTTTTGTAATCGCCAACAGCTTTCGCAATCCCAGCAGCTCCTCCCGCTAAAGATCCTAGAGCTGAAAGTCCTGCGAAAATAGGTATGAGCGGTAATATACCTCCAGATTTCGGAATTGGTATTAAACGTGGAACCCGTAGTTTTGTATTATTAGCGAATACTTTTTTTGCTGCAACAAATGCACGATCGATCACATTGGCTTTATTTTTAGGTTTGTTTTTTCTCAATTCAGTGCGTATCTTCGAAATATAGTGTTTAAAAGATCTTATTCCTGCACCGGCTTTAATTTTGGCTTTCATCACTTTGCTTACTAACCACGAAGCAAGCTTTTCTCCTTTTCCTGCGTTTTTCGATTTCAATCTTTGTTTAGCCATATTATATAGATCTAAATCTGCACGGTGTCGATCTATTAGATTAGAATGTTTATCGTATGCAATGTCGTGCTGCATGCATGCGTCATCTAACGCATTGATTCCCTTATCACCTCTTAGCAGTCGTTTGTGTAATTTTGTACCTGGACCGCAATAATTATAGCCAGGTATGTGCAATTCAAACGGCAAATGATTAATAGCACTATTTAAAAGTCCTCTTCCTTTCATATCCTAAATGAGAATGATAAACACACTTGCGCAAGGGTCTTTAAGTATTTACATTTAAACAATAGCATTTCTATCTATCCAGCTGTTTTCGGTGTTACTCAATCCTAACCACTTGACGTATAATTTGTTCCCTCTTTTTTTTATCACCTTTTCTATAAGGTAAACGTCAGGGTATTTGGTTTTCTGAAGTTCTTGATCATAAAACGTACCGAGTATAATATTTCCTCGTTGATCTTCAATGTGATACGTTACTGGTAAAGTTTGATTAACTTTTTTTATAGTAAACAGCTCAGTTGACCAATTAGGTGTATAACCTTTATGGAAGGTGCTTTTATATTTGCTTATACGTACGCGATCTCCCACGTTGAATTTATTTAATTTATGACATACGTTTGAATGAGATTTTTCTATGTTTCTCATTACTTTAGCTTCATTAGCTAAATTAACATCAATGGGTCTAAATTTCGTTGTTCTATGCACAGTTTGGTTATAAGATTGGACTATGTCATCTAAAGGTTTCCCAACCCATTTATAATTTCCGATAAAACTAAAATATTTGTAAAGTTTGTTTTTCAGCGTTCTTATTACTCTTTCAACAATAGATGCTTTTTTAATTGAATACGTAGAATAATGGTTTATTTTTAAGGCTTTTACGAAACAATTAAATTCATTATTATAAAATTCTTTTCCATAGTCTGTCTGTAAATTTTTTGGTATCCGTTTTGTTAACTTTATAACTTGTTGAAATGATTTTTTTATTTCTGTTTTAGTTTTAGATTTTGTAGGAATACACCAAGTATATTTTGAAAAGGCATCGATAACCACTAAAATGTATTTGTTTCCCTTGTTAATCTTTTGAAAATTTTGTAAATCGATCAAATCCGCTTGCCATAGATCGTCAATTCCTTTTAATATAACTCGACGACGTTCGAAATTTTTTCTTGCTGATCTATGGATTTCATTCACGACTTGTCTTTTTGTCATTTTTGATATTATTTAAAATGTTATCTATATCCTTTTTTGTATAAAAGTTCATTTTCAACTGAGTAACAAGCTGATGGATTTGAGAATTTATAACTTCAAACAAAGAATCAAGATGCTTCTTCTCGTAAATGTTCTGAACAAGCTGATCAACATACTGCTTATTAACAGCATCATCAGGTGACGAAGGATCTGCTACTCCCTTTAACCTTGATGATTGTAAATCAAAATCGCCATTATCTGAACGCAGCAAAGTTTTATTTTTAAGTTCAGAAACTTCACATAGACGTAAACGTTTATGAACATGATGTCCAAATTTGTCTATGTTCATTTTAATTTTTGGGTATTTATAAGCAAAGTCCGTCTATGACTGATACCAAAACTACTATATATGTATATATATATATATATATATATATTATAACTGATATATATCATTAATTAACCAAGCCAGCCTCACGCAGTTCTTCAATAATTGATATAATTTCATTGTCTAATCCTGTGTTACCAGCATCACGGGAAGCTATGAGTAATTTCAGTCTTTCAACTAATTCATTAGGGTTATCCCAATACACATATGAAACATCTCGTTTAACTTTTTTCATTGATGGTAAGCCTTTACCATGAGTACTTTTATCGCTTATTAAACGTTCTTTAGATAATTTGAAAAGCGGTTTTATTATGTACAAATATTTTTTTCCTTTATTACTTTTTATTGGTTTATTAGGGTTAAAATCTCGTCTGTGGGCATTCGTTTCTAGTAGCAGCATTTTATAGCATCGTTTATCGTCTTCAGTTATGATATCTAAGTCAGGTAATTTCTTAAATAACAAGTTATGTAAACCCGGTGTTAAATTGTAACTATTACCTTGTAATTTGAGTTTATTGTCACTAACGGAAACTGAATAAGATCCTAGCATTAGTTTATCACGGTCTGTTCGAATTCCAAAAGGAATGTTGAAGGTGGTATTATATTGCTTTTGCCATGCAGGGTTTTCACGAGGAGATGTAAACGAGTCCGTTGTCTTAAATGATGTATCAGTGGATTCAAGACCATCCTTGTTAACGCTTTCACATGACGAGCCATCATCATCATCATCATCGCTGCATTCGTCACCATTCGATATTTCATCATCATTTGAACCGGAATCAAAAGATTTTTGTATAATTGTCTGATTATTAATGCTACTTCTCTTTTCATTATTAGGACTAAATTGTAATGTTTTTGCTGTCTTTTTCCATTTAAACATATCTTCATCAGAATCAGTATCGTTAGTGTTAAAGTAATTATTTTTACTAGTATCGTTTCTTTTAACGATTTCATTAAGCGGTTCTGTTATTGGTTTCAAGACAGATTCCAATATAATATTATCATTGATTTTCATGTTACGAAGCAGTTTAACTTTCTTTTTGATTGCCTCAGCAGACCGAATTACTTTTTCCTTTAAAGTTTTCTCTTCGTTTATTTTAGATGTCATGTCCGATCTCAATGGTATCATAAGAAACAATAAAAGTTTCTTGATAATGGAACTCATTAAGTATCTATCACAGTTAATCTATAACGATAAATGTATCAAATCCCATTCTATAACATCCTGAATTTCTGGAACAATCTTTATTAATAACCAAGTAGTTAAAAGGTATGTCCCATATTTTTGCACACATTTCCCGAAACTGTGACCAAGACATATCGGACCCAACATGCTCATCATAAACATGACGTAAGTTAACATCATCTTGTTTAAAAAGGATTATTAAATTAGCGTTGTCCCTTATTAATTGTTTAGGAATTTTACTGTAAGTTTGATTCAAGTAGAAGCTGTCAATATTCTTATGTCTTCCCATTGCAAAGTAATCCCTTATATTGTTTTGATTTTCGCAAGCAACATCATCAAAAATGAAAATAGAATTATTCTCGGCCTCATGCGGGCTTAGTATTTCATCATTTTCATGATATTTTTGAAATTTTACTGATGGAACCAACATCAATATTTTTTCCAACAACTGGTACATCGGTTGAAAAAGTGTTTTTGAATATATATAAACATTTTGGAAGCGTAACCCTTGTTCATGCAGTAAAAGACCGACAGTTAAATTAGTTTTTCCACAATTAGATGGTCCGCAAATGATACAGCGAATTGTATCAGGTAAAAGTTCACCATGACGAAAACTACGATTGTTGCGATCTGGACAAATGACATCCAACTGCAAGCTCTGAGTTTGTTTTAAAAATTTCATACTTCGTTAAGATTATATTCAACCAATGCGCGCGTGTTGCAAGCATGAAAGGCTTATTCAAAATGAGCATAGGAGTTCTTTTTATTTTTATTTCTTACGTTGGGTGGGGCAGAATGCTCAATCGAACGTATTTTGCACATTGCCATTTTGGGTGAAGGTTTTCAAAATAATATTGGGCATTTGGACCATCACGAGTGAGTGAGGGCGAAAATTTCGCCCGATCGAACGAGAGGTGGGCCAGAATGCCCAATATTATACTACTAATAACATTCAGTTTTCACTGGTTTTGGCGGGCTTCGTGATATAAATCATAATTTCTTTAATTTACCTGTTGAAAAGTGATCCCCTTCGTGAAATTATAGCAAATATGGATTATTTGGCTATGAATGTAAACGCTTTGAAAAAAAAATCTTTTTTCCAAACAAAACGGAACTGCACAACATTGCGGCATAGCTACTCGATATGATGATAGTTATTTATAATTAATAAACTTAATGAGATTCAAGATTGAAAACTTTGTTTCGGCGCCGATCTTATACAGTCGCCTTTGACAGCTATACCTCTGGACCTCAGTCAACAGTGGCGCCAACTGGTGAGCAAAGAAACGATAGTCCCCATTCCACCACAACAGCCTATTTCCGCCCCACTTCTGGGCACAGGCATCATCACGAGAGGGTTTAAGCTATTGTCCCATTGTAGGTCCATTGCGGATTAGAGACTTTACACACATCTTTGAATTACTTTGCAGACGCATGCGGGTTTCCATTAGATTTCTTTTTACCAAAAATCTAACTTGTAAAGTCAAATTGAATGTAGTGCAAAAGTAAACTCAGCTGGTTTTGATTGAACCACTGTCTGCACGAGAGGCGGTCGTCAAACCACTAAGACGGAATAATGCTCAGCTGTAGACAAATGCGTTTCTCAAAAGCGAATTTTATCCCTTATTGCGGACATAAACTGTTACCGAGCGGAGAACTTTCACAGCGCCCTGTCACTGGACAGTGCTCCTTAATTTTATTTACCAACAATCGTAAATTTTGATTTACGACGTCGGCTGGTGATGAACTCTTCCTTGATTGTTTCTCATTTAATTTGAGAATTTAAAGTGTTCAGAGCAAATACTCTACAAAGGCTTTCTGGGTGAATTCTTGTTAATATACTTTACTATATTTAATTTTCACATAGTTGATTATCATTTCTACTTGAAAGATCGCCTGTATGAACGAATGGATGACTGCTTGCTATCCTTTCTTTCATGCTACTACTACTACTACAGCCTATTTGGGTCCCACTGCTGGGCACAGATCCCCTCTCATCACGAGAGGGTTTGGGCTATAGTCCCCACGCGGGCCCAGCGCGGATTGGGGACTTCACACACATCTTTGAATTACTTCGCAGATGCGTGCAGGTTTCCTCACGATGTTTTCCTTCACCGAAAAGCTCAGTGGTAAATTCAAATTGAATTTCGCACATAAGTAAACTTGCGAGGTGCGAGCCAGAATCGAAGCCCCGACCCTCTGCATGAGAGGCGGTAGGTCGAACCACTAGGGCACCACGGCTATAATTTCTTTCTTTCATGCACTAACTGCTAACTATATTTTGATGACATTAGGAGACAAACATACCTAAATTGGACGCAGTTCTGCAAACCAGATCCAACCCACAGCATGGCAGTTTTGAGAAAAAGCCGTTTTTGTTAAAAATGTGTGTACAAAATTTTCTATAAATATTTTTAATAAAGTTTGAATGCACAATTATAGAAGATGGCTAGCTCTATTAATTGTTATGTTAATCTGTTGCAAAAAGCATTTATTACCTGATTTAGAACCAATAAATGGGGATGGATCTTTTTAATAAAAATGCGAATGTGGGTTGGATCTTTGTTTATTTAATAAAAAAATAAGGGAAAATTATATTTACACGGTTTTTTTAAATGAATTTTAATCAAAAAGGGCACAAATACTAAGGCAAACTTGTAGCGTGAAAAGATTTTAGCAAAAACAAAATATTTCATACAAAATTTTCAACAGAGACGAAAACTGCAATACTTTAGTCATAAAGAGAATTCGAACAAAACGTATGAATTAATCTGTAACTTTTTATATATAATTTCCAGTTTTCGTGTTAGTAAATGTCTTCTACTTCAAAGTCAGGTTGTCCTGAAAACCCTTCCAGGTCATCATCCTTCAACCGTTGGTCTGGAATAAGTTCAGTGTAAAAAAAGGTGGTATTCCTGTGGAATCAGGTGAAGGAGAGTTTTCAAGTCCCTTAACTTGGCTTCGAGAATAGAATTCCCACAGGTCAAAGTACCTCTACTTCTTTTTTGTAAGAATAGCCCCTAAGTGAACGTTTTTTTTAAATATATTCGTCCACCAACTCTTCGTCAAGGTTGCTCGCCTGTAAATTTTGAACATATCCTGTATTTTAACTATATCCCTAATCTGCAGCCGTGGCAGCTTATTCCCGTCTATAGTTTTCTTCCTAGTTGTTCTCTAATTGTATTGAAAATAAAAAGTAGGTATAAAAACGTGCAAGAAGACTTCAGTTTAAGATGAATGTTCACCGTTTTAGCAAAAACTACTTTATATCATCAATAAAATTAGAGAAAGTATAACTAACAGGGAGAAACTACTTATAGACAAGAATAAGGCTGCAGATTAAGGAAATAGAGATAAAATAACCGGATAGGTATCCTTCCAAAACTAAAATCCAAATTTTGAACATAGGTAGGTACCTATGTTCAAAACTTACATGACGACCAACCTCGACGAAAAGTTTGTGGTCGTAGATATATTTAAAAAAGTTCGTTCGGGGGCTACTCTCATAAATGAAATAATGGAAGTACTTTGGCCTATGAGAAAACCTATCCCCGAGGTCAAGTTAAAAGACTTAAAAGCTCTTTCACCTGATTCCACAGGCATACCACCTTTTTTTACACTAAACTTATTCCAGAAGAACGCTTGGAGGATGATGACCTGGAAGGATTTGCAGGACAACTAGACCTTGAAGTAGAAGACATTTTCAACAATGAAAACTGAAAAATCTAGAAAATAATTTACAGATTAATATATAGGTTTTTTCGGATTCCTTGTTTGGTCTGATTTTTGTACAAAATAAGTAAATACTTTATTTTTGCTGGATTTTTTTCATTCCACATTTTTTGCTATTGTTGCCTTTGTATTCTTGCTATTTTTCTCCAAAAAAAAGCCGTTGAAATGTTTTTTTCCCTTATTTGTATTAAGAGTATTAAGACCCTGTAAATCAACAAGGATTCAACCCACATTCAACATTCTTACTTTTTTATTGAAAAGATCAATCCCTTTTATTTACCGTAAATGTAATTAATACTTTTCGCGAAAGAATATCATAAATCCACAACTCTGTTATGGCATAATCCACAACTCTATTTAGTGAAAAAGATTACGTAAAAATACTTCCATGTGTTAAAATATTTTCAATATGGAACCAAGTCACATGAACCCTCATAAAATTGAAAAATTTAGGCTATTTTTAATATGCAAACAAGATTCAAGATACATGGTTTCATATAACTGTGAAATCTTTATTTTGCAAACGGGATCCAACCGCGCTTGGTCTCTTATAGAGTTATAAAATTATACGTCTATGAGGTACCATGTGAAATGAATCTTGTTTACAAAATATGGATTTGCTGTTTTGTGGAATGGTAACTTTGTCAACATATTGTTTTGATAGGTTAAAATGGTCAGATCATTTTGATTTTTATAGGGAAGGTGTAAGGTGCATTTTAAAACCTATCTGCATATTTAACTCAATTTTGACAGGTGTGTGGGTTGGATCTGGTTTGCAGAACTGCGTCCAATTGTAAGTACATGGGAATGACACAGACTACTTTCTATCCCGATAGCAGTAGTCTCGCTTAAGAATACGGGATAATCAGTAGGAATTTCGGGAAATCCTCTCTTAGAGCGAGCTCCCTTACACTCCCCCAAGGAACCTGCATTTAAAATTTCAGCTTTCTACGACCAATAGTTTAGGCTGTGCGTTGTATATCCTTTACTCCGTCAGTAACGGAAGATTTATATATATATATATTGATTAATTTGACATGAAGCCTAGTCCTGTTCGGACCGTAAAAGGAACTCGACATGAATAGCCAAACTTGGTATTTATCAAGTTATTGTACCTTTATAGTTGCATCAAATACGGTCTATTAATGCGTATTCAGGCCTTTGTGGCGAGAAAAGGCCGAGTCAGCGTGAGTCCATTCGGCGTTCGGCTTTCGGCTTTCTAGGAATTTGTCGGCGTTTAAGAATGTATCGATCCCTTTTGTTAATATTAGCTCGGCCAACGGCCCAGTTAATTGTGTTTGTCTTTTGAATAAAGATTAATGAATATGTAATGTGAATTTATAGAATTCAATAAATTTGACGTTTTTTACGCCTTCTTTTTTATTCGATCCAGCTTTTTTTATTTCGATGTTTGACAAAGCGTTTCTTAAATAATTATCTGATAGACACTGAACAGCATACATTCGTTTAGAAACCACAATATTTAATATCCTCAATATCAAATAATAAACATACCTATGTATTAAAGGAAAAGAAGAGTTGCAAAAGTATTTCAAAACGTCAAAAGATTAAATTCAACGTTGACACCTTTTAATGAACAATAAAGCTATTCAAAGCTCATCGTTTCAACAAGATATTTATGTGTAATCATTGTGCCGAACAATGGTATACATCCCCCTTTCTTTCATGGCAACAGTACGGTAAGAGCGAAAGAGAGGCAACAGTCACGTCGCTGTTCCTTATGAGGTTGGAATGTGTTGATAGAATTTGAAACATGAGCTGAATCATTGTGGTACAAATTTAGTGCAGGAAGAAAAAGAAGTCAGTCCCTGTTAAATTCTTAACATTAACATTTACCAATAATTTGAAAATTCATTTCGATATTCCTATGGTACAAAGAAATGATAATCTAGCCAGTGCCAGATTTTAAGACCGTTCCCTGACCCAGCGTCGTCAAAGAGCAATTTAACGATGCTGGGTCAGGGAACGGTCTTAAAATCTGGCCTGTGTTTTTTTATAAAAGTATGATCTTACATGAGCATGTAAGATCATACTTTTATAAAAAACACAGACTGACTGATGTAGGTATCAAAGCACAGCCAAACTACTGGACGGATTAAAATGATCGGAATGGCACACTAATAGTTATGATGACCTATACATTCGCTTTAAAGTATCTATTTTTGAAAATCCATCCCTAAGGGGGTAAATAGTTGAAAATTACGCCGACGAATTTGCGGGAAGAATCCAGCAGTTAAAATAGAATGTTTTGGTTCCTGAAAATCAACAGCTGACGGGTTTTATTAGGTATGATTACCTTTCGTAGAATCAAGAAGTCAGTAGATATTACATGTTTTTTCCCCTTTTAATAGGTATTGTTTTGTTACTGGTTAATAAATATCTAACAATGTCATGTCAATTCTCAATTCTAACAGGACTGACTTTTTTACTTTCATATCTGACACAGATTGTATCATTTTAAAATCATTGAATTTACCTAAGCTATGAAACAAAGTGGTTTTTTTTAGGATGGTAGTGACCCTGCCTTCTGTTCCGACGGTCGCGGGTTCGAGTCCCGCTCGGGCAAACTTTGTGTGATGAACACGAATGTTTGTACTCGAGTCATGGATGTTTAGTATTTATATATGTATGTATTTCTCTATATAAGAATTTATATCGTTGTCTAGCACCCATAGTACCTACAAGCGTTTCTTAGTTTGGGGCTAGGTCAATATGTGTGAAATGTCCCAAGATATTTATTTATTTATTTTTATTACCTCGACAATACTTTGTAGTTGAATACGAATGACATTGACCTCCATCCTCTGGTGCTGCAACTTGTTCGAGATGTTTTACCTATTACCAAGCCGGTTTACGTAGTTTGCTTTACAATTAGTATTAACATTAATTAAAACAGGTAAACAATAACGTGTAGAAAAAGTTAGGATAAACGATGAACTTTTTACTTTCTATAGTAAATATTAATTTCTGGTTTAATTTTAAATAGTAATGTGAACGCTTCATTTCGATTAAATTTGGATGTGGAAAATTCAGCCAGCCAACTATTTATCTACCTAATTACGCCATTGCCATCTATTTACTAGTAATAAGACTGTAGAATAAGTCGCGTCTGAAACTTGAAAAAATAAAAGAAATCTACTATCAAGACGAGGTGACTATATAAACGATACTGAACATACCTAACTAACGATTTTTAGAAATATTGCCTGTATGTATGTATGTCCGGATTTAACTCGAAAACTACTATACGGATTGCAACAAAATTTGGTATGGGGGTAGTTTATAACACTGGTCAACATATAGGCTACTTTTTTCCCCGAAAAATGCAATAGTTCCCGCGGGAACGCTAGCTTCCACGCGGACGAAGTCGCGGGCAGAAGCTAGTAATCGAATATTTTCCAATCAGTACATAAAGTCGAGTCGTTTCTGTAAACGATTACAGACTCTATGTAAAGGCATCATTGACTTTATTGACTGCATCGTAGTTTAACTACAAAGTTAGCTACGTGATTTAATCGAAAACGTTTTCAAGAAAACCGCATTGGCGCACATAATGACGGTAATAATAACAATTTAAATTCAAGTTCGGCCTCGCTAAACCGAAACCAAATTATAATATACAAATGAGTGAGTGAGCAGATATAACGAAACAGTTTATGTCTCGCGCGTTCCCACAGGAACGGTATGCGATGCGCCGGCGCAGGGTGGGTGGAGTCGCCTTACTATACAATTTTTTTTTACTGAATATTACTTTGGAAAGGATGGAGCTTCCTAAGTAGTTAATAACGGAATTAATAACTTTGTTACTATTTATTTTATACAAATTAATGATAGGTACGACTATATAATGAGTTTAATTCAATCCTTTTCTTTTTTTACAGAAAGGAACATAAATACGATGAGTATATTTCAAAATCACCTACTTATCTGCATATGTTTCCCAAAAAATTCGTAAATCGTAGTAAATGATATCAACTTTTTCTTGAATATTCTGTAAGTAGATATTTTTTTAACTCCAGTGCCTTTTTATTATGTTTTTTTATGCGTCACATAGATAATACGACTTCAAATTACTGTCAGTGTTTGTTTTCAAAACATATTATCATGTTAAGAAGTAAATAAGAAGAAAACTATTCCCCTCAACAACGCATAAATATATCATTATCTAAATCATAGTTTAAATAAATTTAACTGTAAACTATTACTATTTTTATCAGCAACAAACTTCATCAAAACCACAGAAAATACAAATTAAAATTCATCACAGCCTTTTATATTGGAATCTTTTTTGCCGCATTTGTATTTCTTTTTTGTTGAATGCGTCTCCACGGTGTTTCTGTTCGAGTAGTCCTGCTCGCCGGCTGATATATTAGGCCCTCGAATAGCCCCCGGCGCAGCGCCGATCTCGGGGCCTCGGGCCTGATAAAGTTTCCGGATTTAACCCAGGGTGGGAATTACGCAAACCACTCACATATAGTATCAATGAGTGGTAAATAAGAAAGTAGTTTCGATAAACGTAACGTACGTGATTGAAAGTTAACGTTGAAATGTAAAAATCTATTAGATTATAAAATAAATAGGTAACATATTTTAAAGTAGGCACTTTCTGATCAATCTAATTAAACCCAACACTATTGTACTACTGCTTCATTCCTTCTCCTTCAATTTCGGAATTTCGGAAATCCGGGAATCCTTCACTCGCGGTTTTCAAATAAGTTTTTGAAATTGAGATTTTCGGACCTACTTATATCAACTTATTAAAAAAACATGGAACACACATCAACAGAAGCGATACTATATTGTTTAGTATATATCTAAACTATAAAACTTATTTTCGTTTGTAAATAGCGCCCAAGTTCAAATCACGGAATTTCAAATAACATTGTCTACATATGACTTCTTAAGTTACGCAATCAGGCCTCTCGATTAAGCATTCCCCATTTGTGTACGAAAACTCTTTTATATGTACTGACACTTCTACAAACAGTCAGTTTCCAAATATGTATCCCTCCTCGGGAGGGCGGGCCTCCGGTAGCCCGCGGCTTATGTACAGGGCATGTAAGTGCGGGGGCCGCTACTGGTTTACGCGGCGGCCAATCAAAGGGCCGCTACATATTACATGAACCCCGCTTCCGGCGAGATCCCGAACGAATGAGGACTTGTTTAAACACATGGGAGGTAAAAAATACTTTCGATTTTATTCGTAGGGTACTTGCATAGATAAATAAATGAGGATGAACTACTTAAACGTCTTTCGTTATTATCAATAATCTTAATCCTCATGGTCTTTGGTCAAACAACGTTATTTTCTAGTGCAATGATTTTGAACTTTGATTACTAAGGCTTGCTTGGCCTTGTAGATATTTGTGAACTAAATGGTAATTAATGATAAGATAACACGAACTGTTACTACATGTAGCTAGTACTTTTGGAATTGCCAAAAAACACTATTTTCAGCACATGCATTGACATTGAATTTAGTATCTTTATAAACATAGGGTCTCCTGATGGTAATAAGGTCACTGCCACCCTTGTAAATGAAGACAAAACGGAACAAGCTATCGAACCTATCGCCATACCTATAGAAATGGTGAAAATTACTCCATAACAGTGTATGATGGTAATATTCGAGGTCCCAGCGTGGGTGAACTTTCTACCGCCCGCGGCGTTCCGTCGGCGTAACTCTAAAACCAGCAGTTAAACCATAATATCGTGTAACGTGGTGGACCCAGTTGTTAAAATCTATAATGAAAACGCCGTTATATGTTATGGCTTCTATAAAGTCACTTGTGTTTGATGATAGATATCAAAAATAGACATCAAACCACTATATATAGTCACAACAATACTAACGAGAGCCGTTGCCTTATCCTTTCCAAAATTAACTTAGGTAAGTATCCAACCTAACCTGAAAAGTTGTAGGTAAAAATAAACGTTAACTCACACTTTTAAACACTTTTTTTTAGGGTTACCATCCAAATCACAATGTAACCCTAAACAGTTTAAAATAATTTGGACACTACCTACCTACAACCAATTGATCTAGCCCAATGTAAGCAAAGCTTCTAGGGGTGCTAGACAACTATAAATACTTATACAGAGATATGCATCGAATGTAGATACTAACTTAAATCCAGATAGAAGGTATTATAAGTATTGTATTAGGTACCGGACTGGCTAAAGACTACAACTACAACCCCTAAAGCTGCACTCCCGAGCTACGCGCTCCGCCCCGCGGCCTGATTGGCGCACGCACGGTAGCGCGTTTGCCCACGCGCATGATCATGACATTAAGTTCAGAACTTGACGTCTCAAATGGTCTCAATAAACATTTGTTATTCAACATGAAAATAGTTGGAAATATAATATAATAGGTGCTTTGTCATAGGACGCAGTTAATAAATAGGTAAGAGAAAAAGACTATAATTTTGTACCTACTTATAACGAGATAAGAATCATGACATTCTTCTCCGTCTTTTAAGTAAAACGGAACTCTAAATTATAACCTCTCATTGTTAGGGCAATTTGGGTGGCTTCAGGAGTTTGATTGAAGGATCGACATTTGTGTACATTTTTATAATACATATATATTTTTATATCTAAGTATTTTACGAGCAGCTACCAAATAACTATATCTTATATATTACACACACACTTAAAGCACCGGCGCCTTTTTTGTTTTAATTTTTCAGATTGTTATGAGTAACAAGTTACGACGTGCTCAAACTCACACGAAGCCAAATAGAAATTCCCACTTCCTAAATCGACAAAAAAAGGCCAGGTACTTCACCTGTGGCGTTAACACAATCTGTTGGTTCAGTCCGGCTCGGCAAACAACCGGTGTGAACTGACCTTTACAAACAGATCAATGAGACCAATTGTGAATGAAAATGTGCTAACTGCGGTGCGAAAAAAAAGTAAACTAAAAACGGCGTAAAAATAGTCCCGAGTTATTAAGGATATATGTCGAAAATAGATATTACTTAACAATTAGAAGTGTGCACACATGTGAACAGACAAATGCAATTTATAAGTGATGTGATTAGGTCTGTTTTGGATCTTTAATTTAAAATGAGAAAATAACTTTGCAAAAAAAGCTGTTAGGTACTTAATGTAAATAGTTATACCTATCAGTTTAAATTCTTCACAATTATTTATAAAATGCGATCGAAAGATCAAATAAAACTGACCTCGATAAAATACCATTTTAAAATTTTAACAGCATGCTAAAAGGAACGATATCTTAAAGAGCACTTTCTTTTTTAAACCTATTTTTTGCAATGAAGGTCAAATTTTTCATGAACCCAAGTTAAGTAGTTAATGCGAAAACACTAAAACTCCACGTTTACTAGGAAAACAGAGAAATGGCCTAAAAGCATTATCAACTAGGAGCCATTGTAGGTACAGTAAAGACATAATGTTATCGCATCGCTTTGTCGGCGATCTGTGAAATCACGAGGTCCGTGACCCGTGCGCAAGCGCAAACATGATAAAGCTATCGACGGACGTTATCTGCCGGCCATAGAACACCCTGTTCTGCGCGATTCGGATGCCTTTGAGGCTGAACGCTTTTATAAGTGCAACTGATGTTAAGGAAACTGCGTTTATGTAAGGGATTTTGTAGAGGCAGAATCCCAGTTGATAAACATAACTGATAAGTAAGACCCAGGCGCTCTAGAGGGAGAGAAAGAGAAAGTAAAGAAAGACGTTTGGCCGTAGTGGGACATTTAACATCAGACTAAACTGAAAAGTTTTGATAAATGACCTTTGTTTATGATTAATTTTATGTATTTTTGCACGGAGTGAATACCACGTACACGGGTAAACGACAAAAAATGTCCCATGCATGTACCCTATTTTTGATTGTACTACCTGTCATTATAATTTGTGTCTATTATTGGATGCAATGTGGCCTACTTTTTGAAGTCATCAATAGATACTTTTATAGACTTATAATCCAGTACTGTAAGATCTCATGTCCAAAGCCAATGTTTGTCAACCCGAAAAAGGCAATGGCGCTCAAACTTCCACGGTCTATTTGTTGATATTTAACACATCCAAGAAAGGAATTCGTTTATCTATCACGTCGAGATTACCAAGAGATAAGCTTAGCCCGAAGCTTTGTCTTTTATCTACCACAAACAAAGGTTTCCTGCGACACCGTCTATTACAAATTAGGCGTTAGAACTACGTTTGTTATGTACAAATAAGGTATAGCTTATTCTGCTAAACCAAAAAACACTATCTGTGTAAGAAAGAACCTTATAAAATCGACTTTATTTTAAGTGCATTAGTACCAATTTTTTTAAACTTAACTCCGATTGCGATATCACTTTTTGGCTTCGCAGTGTAGTATTGACTTTTCAAGTTCGTATTGGTACCCGCTGGTCGGTAAATAATGTGAAGATTTAGAGGCTATTTTGGACTAGTTTTTGTGAGTTGGCGCCTTTGAATTTCGAATATCAATGTCAGAGAGCCAGTGTAAAAAAATGACGGTCAGTAGAGATCTTCCATTATATAAAGTCCCGCGCCTTCACATTTCAAAACGCTTCAATGTATTTAAAAAGCACCACCAACACTCTCAACACATGTGTGCGTGTTGAGACAGCCATCAACTATGCGTTGAGAGTGTTGGTGGTGCTTTTGAAATAATAAAAAAAAAATGAAGCGTTTTGGAATGTGAAGGCGCGGGACTTTAGATAGCAGAAGATCTCTAGAGGTAGGTAAGTAATAAAAATCCTGTTTCCTGTCTTCATGTGTTACCTACCTACTAAGAATTTTAGATTAAGAGTTTACATCAGACCGAAATTTTCATAATTAATACTACTACTACTACTACAACAGCCTATTTACGGCCCACTGCTGGGCACAGGCCTCCTCTCATCACGAGAGGGTTTGGGCTATAGTCCCCACGCGGGCCCAGTGCGGATTGGGGACTTCACACACATCTTTGAATTACTTCGCAGGTGCGTGCAGGTTTCCTCACGATGTTGTTTTGTTGTGTGATAATTAATACAGCACAATTAATTGTGAAGAAAACTGTTTAAATACGAGTAGGACCTACATGGAGTTGACACCAGTGTGTTTAATAAATAAACTAATAAAATTTTGAGATAAGTAGTTAGGTACATAATTTGTATAGGAACTGTTATCCTAGCCCCTCATATGAAAAGACGTGTACATCAAAAGGTAAGAAGACGAAGTTATTTTACTCGCGTAGAGATGATCTCGAGTGATTCAATACACTGGGGCTCTATTCGAAGTTTTAAATAAGGAAAGAGACATTACCAATCCCTGCTGTCACGCGTCGTGTGGCAATTTAATCAGCTAGATTTATAGTTCAATTTAGCGCGCCGTGACGAGTGAGCGCAGGAATTGGGAATGTCTCTTTCCTTATTTAAAACTTCGAATAGAGCCCTGCTAGACTTACTCATCAACAGTTCTTACAATAACCATGGGTTCATTAATCTAGATAATTATTCATCATCGAGACTAAGGTCAAGTATCAAAATGCTAATGAGACTTTCGCGGTACAACAAACGTTCACAATATATAATCTCCGGCGACATTATTCCGCCCCGTCGTAAACATGAATGTGTTAACGCGACGGTCCTTTTTGACGCAGCGAGACGGCACGCTCAAAAGAAAGCGGCGCCCCGTCGCGACGACGTTCAGAAATGCGCCTCGAAATTTGAAAATTCGAACGTCATTTTTAAATGAGTTCGGAAGGATTAGATCCTGGTTGAGCTTCGTACTGGCTGGCTAGGTCACCGTTTACGCCAATTTTGAAAAAAAAAATCATTTCTTTATGTTTAACTTTTCTTTGGAACCTACCTATTACTTATTACCTTAGTAATCGCCAGTGCATTTGCAACTATCTCAAATCTTTTGCTTTGATTTTGAAGCTATGGAAAAACGATGTATTATGTAAGTACCTAAGTATATTATATCTACCCATAATACCTACCTATCTACCTATAAAAAATAATATGGAGGATAGATACTATACGTAATTCCTGAAGTCGTCATAAAGCCTTATAAGATGCCACCTACAAGATTACGTAATAAACGAGGATTATAAATTGTACTTATTATACCCTGTATAATTAGGTATAAAAGGTATTATACGAGGTATAATTTGTTGGAATCGCAATCAGACCTCAATTGGAAGACGCGCGGGCGGTGCGCCGGCGCGTGCCACTGTGTTACGCATTATAGGCCGAGAGCGAGTCGGGAGATGGCTTTATTTCCGTGAGATTTATTATCTAATTAAAAATGACTTGACTGATTTGACTGGTGAGTCTCTATCTATGAAAAAAAATATATTTTCCTTTCGGTCGTAGGTAAGTATTATTATATTCGATTAAGTAGATGTTTCATTGCTAGAGCACTATAAAATATATTATATTATTATTATTGCAGGGCTTTGTTAAACGTACGTACAAAATATGACTTGCCTCATTATATACCTAAATAAAACCAAAATCTTGATAAAATAGAACACAGTTTCGTGGGAACTATAATTAAATTAAATCGGGCATTAAATAATTGTATTACTTAGTTCATACATTAAATGTACAATCCAAGTTAACGAATAAAGCAAATAAAATCATTTTAAAAACCAAATAAGTTCACCAAAGATATCTATACTATAATAAATGAGCAGAACCCGGCGTGTCTGTACATAGAAAGAAAAGTTCAATAAAAGGAACGGGGGGTCTAAAGATGTATGGTAGACCACAAAACAGCGATTTTTAGAAATATTTTCCGTCTGTCTGTTTGTTAGAGTTAATCTCCGTAACTACTGAATCGATTTGAATGCAGTTTTCAAGGGTAGATAGAGCATCATTTGGAGCAATATATAAGCTATGTTTGATTAAAATCATACCTATGTCGGAAAGAAAAGTTAACGCGTACGAAGTCACGGGCAGAAGCTAGTATTAAATACGGCATTAGCTCTCGGCCTACGAAACCCACAGTAATTAGGGATGTAAATTCGGTCAAGCCTCGGGCGGCGTTACGATGTTTGCGCAAGCATGAATTAGCTCGCCGGCTGGTCGTATTTGGTACAGCCCTATTTTGTTACGTTTACACATAAATTGAAAAATCGTCGAGTTGATTGAGAAATTAAACAATACAGTGTTACTTTTTATGTTTAAGTGATACACACAAATGGAATAAGTATAGAAATAATAATTGGTGCTTTACTGTGTCTAAAAAAGGTTTCTAGAAAGGTACTTATCGGGGAGACTATTGAGATACACATAGGACATGGTAAAAGTAAGTAATTTGAATAGGAGTTTCTTTTCTCCATTTGGTCCTTTTATAGAAATCCTATATATAAATAGATTCAAAGGAGGCCTGTGCCCTGCAAAAGGATGTATAAATAGGCTTGCTGACTATAAATTATATGTTCAGATATAGTTTTATGCGCTGAGTAAGAGAAAAAAAATGCGAGGTAGATTGTTTATAGACATAATTATTGGAAATAATTATAATATTAAATAAATAGGTATTGGGCATCCTCCAACAACTTAAAAGTTAAATTTAAATTTAAACGTCAGTTTCATTTCATACGCGCGTTATTTATGCTCTTTAATTATGAAGTCAAGCGTAGGTACTGCATTAATTTTTATATGATACCTACATTTATCGGCGTTCATTTTATTTTTATATATAAAACTTAACAATTTTAATTTCAACGATTAATTACGTCGCCGTCGTATAGGTACATACAGGTAACAGAAAGTATACGATAATATATTGATCATTAAGTAGAGTCGAAATATTTATTGAGAAAAAAAAAAGGAAATACACAATTAATACATATCCACACTTTGATCACATGTTTTCGATTAAAAGACAATTAGGTAGCTACTACTTTGAAGCACTATTATTTCTACGGAAATATTCAAAGCAAATAACTAAAATTTCATTTACATACAACATTCTATAAAATGAACTTCTCCCATAAATATCTCCATCAAATAAGTATTTGCCTATTAATGTTTTCATTTTTTTTAGCAAATAATTATGAATCGAATGACGAGTTCACACGAAAGTGTCAAAAATGGAATCGATGCGCGAGCATCACAAAGACCCTAAAATGTTCGACGTCACAACGCTTTTCCCGGACTCTTTTGTTGTTAAATAAACCATAAATCGTTATAAAATGGTCATTTTGGGTTGAATGGCGTGTAAAAAAATGTATTGGAAGAAAAAGGTTTTTGTGGATAGCGCCGAGGCGCTAGGCCGTTCGCATGGTAATGCGGAGGCCACTGGCCTCCGAAGGACTAACTAGGTTATTTATGTCCTACGAATATATTCTCATGCATAAATATTGTTCATTAAACACACTTCTAGGAAATTTGAAAGGATCGTAAACGTAGCTGATTGAGCTTAGAAAAACTGTGACGTAAATGAAATACATATAAAAAATATAGTTTAGATTTGTATCACGGATAAGAGACATTACATAAAAATATACATAAGTATAAAATAAAATGCTTTTGGAAAAACACTCAAAACAAAAGAAACACAAATCGGTAAGGGGTCTAAACGAATCACTTATTCGTCTATCGACTAATAAGATTCTCTCGAAGTCATCTCGATTTGCGATAAAGCAATGCGTTTAGACCGATAAACAAAAATCCTGGTACTCACTGCGCTGGCGCTGCGTTTGCTGACGAATGTTTATTTTGCGTATTAATAAGTCGAATGCGCGGCGCAGACTGATGGCGGTAAAAAACTGTAATTTATTAGTGGCGACTTCTCGTGTTGGCTCGGAGTTAACGAGTGTCGAGAAAAAACCAAGGTACGTAGCTCAGCAGTGGCCTGGGGAAGAATAACCCGGGAGTCGCGGGAGCTGCCACCGCTTCCGAACGCGCCCCGCGCCCCTCTCCCCCCGATACAGATCACGCATTCGTAGAATACCTTTAAAGACGGCGCCGGGGCCCGCCGTCCATCCCTTTCTCTCCAAGGCTGGGGCTCAACACACGCTCGGTAAGTTCACCAAGTAAAGGTCACGCGGGCTAAGCGAGCCGCGGCCGGAGAGAACCTGAGCTGCGCGCGCGCAAGACCGGCAGCGCCCACCGAGCTGGCCGTTTATCTGAAACGCCGCAACTACAGCCGTCTCTCTCACTCGCGCGCGGATCGCCATAAGCGCTCCTCCCACGCGGCGTCGTGGAAAAATGTATCTAGTTTTGAACCGATGCGGAGTGCAGTAGCGGCGTTTTTTTTAATGAATTTGTGTTTGTGTCTCGCTTCGTCGGGCGCGGGGGAGCGGGACGGGAGACCGCTACCGGGTTACGCCTTACGGTCGTTATATAGGTTGGCGTGTTAGCATTGCATGTATAAATAATGTCGTAAATACTTGTCCGTGCGGTTATGTGCGCTACTGGGTTACGCGCCGCCTTCTCTTTTTATTTACGCTCTTACTATAGGTACGTTCGTATAACTGCACTGATGAGGCGAGTTTTCTTGTAGTAACTTTATAGACGATGATACTTATTTATTAAAATGATAATCCGAATAGAAAGTTCTAATTGGTTTATTGATGCAAATTCCATTTTCAATATGGATAATATTATTTTTACTAACTAACAACACCCCACTTCTTTTATGAATGCATAGTTTCTTAAAACCAATTAAACCGCACGTTGCACACGAATTTAACATATGTATGTAGATTATATTAATTTATATATTTCTAACCAGGTAGTTCTCGTTTGCGGCCTATGCCCAGCAGTGGGACGCAAATAGGCTGTAGTAGAAGTTCTCGTTTGAGGAATAGACATCAACGTGCTTTTACTCAAGCCCTTCAGTAAAAGAGTTCAACGAAACAAAAGTGGAAAGCTTTTTATTTTAATCTAGAAAGATTAAAATAAAAACCTTTCCAAAAAAAAACATATATTAGAAAATATCTGTAGTATTCGTTAAGCCTTCGTTACTTATTCTTATTAGAATACCTACATTTCACAATGAAATTGTTAACAGTTTCATCGATCATTTATCCCGAGACGACTTGTCTCAGACAAGTTGCATTAGATAGGTACCTACCAGTAATAATAAAGTAATATAAAGTAGGTATACATCTAAGAAACTATGCAAAAAAATAGGTAAATTGAATTAACTGAATAATAAAAAGCACATTAGCAACTTTAATAGGTTATTCTGAAGAATCCGTCCCTCATTCCATGCTAAACCGAAAACAACCAAACCAACGGAACCCAATAACAATAAGAAACCTTATTCCATTACGTTCGACAGGATTCAAAATTGGAAAATTAGCAACGCATGTCACCAGCCAGTGTGGTCGCCATTCAAGAAAGCTACAAAAGAACAGACCATAGAGTTTTTATCCGGCCAGTGTTTCTACGCATTGTGAGCAAACATTCGGTTTTCGAACATCATTGTCCGCGACACTTCGCCGAGCTCCCCGTAGTTTCGAATAAAGAGTTCCAATTTCGAAAACAATCGTCCGTTAATGTGTTTTGATGTTTTCAGCCGTTGTAGTGTTTGTTTGCATTGTCTATGGCTGATCGAGTGTATGGCCGTGACGGCTTTGACGCTTTGTGACATTTTGTAGCATTGTAAGTACATTGTAAGGGACGTATTTAACGGTCGCGTGGCGGTCCGTTAACTAAAACCCAGTGTTAAATCTTTTTGATGCTCATTTTGAACACAGCTTCATTAAAATCGAACATTTTATGAAGATTATTAAAGAAAACGCTTGATCTTTTAATATACTTAGCTTCAGGTAAGTGTTAATCAGCATATATACATATATTAAAAGAAGTGGAAAAAGTGGATAGTTGATACGCTCAACTACTATCTATCTACCTACAAACGATGTTTCATCAGCTGTTGACTGGACCTAACCCAGGAATCAAAATAAGTTAGGTAGCCGATTTCTAATATATTCCTAAACAAATTTACTTTGTGTGTAGGTAATTTTCGGCCGGACAAGGATACTAATTGTAAAATACTTATAATCGAAAATTCACCGCAAGAATATTCGCATACCAAAACAGCACTTAGATATCGAGTCGGGCGATCGTAAACAATCGATTCCCTTACGACTCGACAATCGTTCTCAACTCCACGCTACCGACGCCATAAAAGCGTATCATACATACATATCTCAAATCCGATCTATACCTTATAAAGAGACCCGGACTAGAACTCCTAAAAATATTGTTTCTGTTCATCATTAGCTCGAACGCGACGATCGTTTCGTGCTTTGTCTTTCAATCTTTTTGGACGGTGACGCAATTCATACCAAAAATGGAACAATAAAATATCTCGCTCGCACAAGCGAAGCTAAACCATAAAGTTTTCACGCCAGAGTTGAATTTAAAATGGAGTCGGCTCAGTTGATCTCCGAAAGAATTGTCCGTTGACAACAGAGACATCGATGCTGTTCTTTTTTTGAATATCGATTGTAAAGAGCATTCTCATGATGTTGTGAGAACGTTCAAGAAGGCTGTACAGCCGTGGCTTAAATTCTTCAGCCTATTATCTCGTCTGTTTAGCTTAGGATTGTCTATGGTACGCGTTCACGAGCGATTGAATTGACGTTGGACTGTTCAGAAGCGAGACTACAAAATGGGCAACTTAATTCCTTCTAAGTGGCCAGTCACACGGTCCATAGATAATGACTGTATTTTTTGGTAGAATATAATTTTCATTGTGAAATTAGGATCAAAAATAGTGTATGCTAGCTAATGTAAGAAGATTATGACTATGGAGGGAGGGTAAATGAGCGCAATCTTTATAGTTCCAAAGGTGTTCGGGGCGCGGCGGTCCTCACTCTAGTCAAGCCACCTAGGCGGATAGTCTGCAATAGCGCCTGCAGATGGCGCTGCTGAGGCGAAAACGCAGCGAAAACGGTTGTGAGGAGAGTGTGTTTTGTTTAGTTGCTTATCAAATCCACTGGACACATTTTCAACTGTTTCGCCATATATAAGATAGCGCTCCTTACCAAGACACATTCCACATTCCATAATTATGACGATGAGATTAATGCTAATACATTGTAAAAGTGTCCCGATGTAGCCAATTTACTGAATAAATTATTTGCATGTTAAGTATTTAGGAAACCTCGGTTAAGCAATCCCTAAATATTTATCAAGTTTTAGAGAGCGCTTAGAGAGTGATTGTGTGAAAACAAACAAATTATGTTAATTTTATGGAAACTTGCAAACAGGAATTCTGGCCATCTCGAAATGCTATATTAAAACAACAATCGGCATTTTTAATCAATAATCTGCCACTGGATTCCTCCAGCATTCCTCCTTCTCAGGTAGTCTAATATCGACAATAAATCAAAATTCCTTTAATAGCGTTGGCGAAATACTTTGAATTCTATATTAAGTTCAATATACATTAAAGCGTGACAGTCTTAATAAATTATCGCCATATTAACGGTAAGTATTCAACTGTCATAGTTCATAGACTTACCTAATTATAATAACACTTGATTTGGGAAAATAAGCAAATTGATAATGGTGAAATTACATTGAATAGGGTTAGGGTATAAAAAGGATACGTAACATGGTAAGTGTATAGTTTTCTTAACATTGAATTTTTTTTTTTAAGTCATCATATTATGAAACAAAGTCCCGCGCCGTGTCTATCTATTTATTTGCAATAAACTCAAAACCTAATAAACAGGTTTTCATGCGATTTTTGCAAATAGACAGAATGATTCATGATCATGGGGGAGATATTTCTTTCTACGTAAGGTCGCTAGTTAACTAGCTAAGGCTGCCAGTAGAAAATGTTAAATTATTCAGAATATGCTTCTGAAATTATACAAAATTGCATGTTAGGATACTGCATAAAAATCCTTCACATAGGTACACAATATTGATTATTAATGACGTGAACTTACCTACATTGATTAATTTGGGTTTTATGTATCCAATTATACATGAGTGTCCAGGATACGATCAGTCACCTAATTATACAGTTTTTGTATCCAATTATACAATCTGGCAGCCCTTAGCTAAACATCATGAGTCGCTCTAGCAACGTTCAAAATCTGGGGCACGATAGTTTGGTGGCCGAAGCGTTTCGTCGTATTTTCGGACCCCTATAGATTCGGTCTATGGTCAACACCCCGCCGGAGCGTGTGACCACTCCAGGTCCCGACCATATACCTAAACAGGCATAGATTAGAATTCCTTAAGGAAAGCGAAAACGTGGCCACCCCAAACTAACATAGTGACGCACGATTCTGGACGAAGCGAAGCGAATAAAATCGGGAAGTTGGAGCGAAATTAAGCGCAAAGTTCAAGGCCGATCGAGATGGAGACTCACTGTGGACGCCCGCTGGCCCATCCGAGGGGATAAGGATCTTAAGATCGAATCTATGACTTAAGTACTATGGGCCCGCGTGGGGACTACTGCCCAACCATCTCGTGATGAGAGGAGGCCTGTGCCCAGCAGTGGGCCGTAAATAGGCTGTAGTAAGTAGTAAGTACTGCTATACAGTCCAAAATTTCAGGATATATTGTCAAGATAGGCAGATTTAATCTGCCAAGTTCTAAGTGTGTGTATAACACAGACTGTAAAAATCATAAGTACTTTTAGTTTCAACATGTATAAGTCCAAGGAAGAAATAGGACAATGTTGATGTGTATGGCGGAAAAGGTGGGGAAATCTATCGTTAAACTAACATAGAAGATAAAATCATAATTTTAGCCAAAAGACGTCCAATAATGAACATAACTATAGGTAAGTAGTAGGTACTATTAAATATTCTGTGCTGTAGGTCTCCCCCAAGGCTTGCCACTCAGATCTATCTTCTGTCACTCGCATTCACTGTATTCCCGCGAATTTTGCCAGAAAACAAAAAAGACCAGAGCAGATGCACCATAAAGCTTTCAGAATTTAGAAAGAAAAATACCTAGTAAACTTAGTTCCAATTCGTAAAGGGCTTGATTCGTTGTAAACATTATCAAGTAAGCAATATTAATGGCCATGCTCCGGTCTAGTCGTGCATTTCATAAAATTAAATTACTTAATCTTGAACTGCTGCAGTTTCTATTTTCCTGCAATTAAGATGTCCGTCCGTAGAATCACGACCTGGTTGCAGGGGATTGCTCAGTAAATATAACAGTTCACTTACTTAATAAGAAAAAAATATCTCTACGTATTCTACTTGAAGAGAAACGATTGTTTGTTTGTTTGTACCTATCTAGAGGTAAAAACGGATTTTAAAACTCAAATTTCTTCAAGTGTAATCTACTTATCTACATTAATCAACGAGTGACATATAGGGTACTTCTCCAGGATACTTACTTTTTATCCCGGCAAAAATCCCTCAAGGATGTGAAAATAGGTGGACAATGGGACATTTACCTATTATGAAAGTTGCTTTTTCCCGCGACTTCGTATCCGCGTGGAAATTCATACTATACCTAACCCCCCCCCCCCCCCCTTTTCACACCCTTGAAATATACCATGCCGGTTCCCAAGACTCAAGCTATTATCTATCTCCATTTTCATCTAAGTAAATCGATCCGGCCGACCGACAAACAGAGTTTTTATTTATTCAGAGTTTTACTACTACTACAGCCTACTTACGTACGTCCCACTGCTGGGCACAGGCCTTCTCTCATCATGAGAGGGCTTGGGCTATAGTCCCCACGCGGGCCCAGTGCGGATTGGGGACTTCACACACATCTTTGAATTACTTCGCAGATGCGTGCAGGTTTCCTCACGATGTTTTCCTTCACCGAAAAGCTTATGGTAAATTCAAATTGAATTTCGCACGTAAGTAAACTTAGAGGTGCGAGCCGGAATCGAACCCCCGACCCGCGGCATGAGAGGCGGTAGGTAGAACCACTAGGCCACCACGGCTTTTTTCACTTGTTTTACCTGTGCTATTAACATTCGCATTTACGAGTATAAAAGGAGTTGATATAGATTCCAGTCCAGCCAACGTACCTATGCATATAGATACTAGATACGCAATCGCGAGTAAAAGCTAGCAGGTAATAAAGGCATTTTTAAACGTAGCAAGTTTTGTAGTCCATCTGTGAAGATAAAAATACACAAATGCATAGACATAAATAATACTTCGTATGGACCCGGCCTAACATAGATACATGTCATGTTTCCCCACTTCATTGGTGTCCAATCCAAAGTCAAACTTGTATCGTGACACTAAAGCTGGGTCACATTTTTCCAACAACGAGACGAGTTTTTAGATACTGAGAAACAGTTTCGAAAAAAGTTTTTTTAAAAACGCTTATTGTCACGCACGCTCGGTGACAGAACTTTGGATTGGACACCGTGGAAGTGGGGACATATTACGTGTACGTTAGACCGGGTCTATATTATTTACGTCTATGCACAAATGACTATAAATATAGCATGCCTCGTCATCAACGAGTTCTCGTGGCTGGATTCTTGACCACTCCGGTGCAGCAAGCAGGGTCAATCGTGTCACTGAGCCATCTGGGTCATCAGTAGGTATCCATTATTTCCATTAATATTATAATTGCAAAAGTAACCCTGTCTGTCTGTCTGTCTGTTACCTCTTCACGCTTCAACCGCTGGACCGATTGAGATGAAATTTGGCATGGAGATAGTTGGGGTCCCGGGAAAGGACATAGGCTACTTTTCATCCCGGAAAAACGCATAGTTCCCGCGGGAACGTGATACCTGAATTCCACGCGGGCGAAGTCGCGGGCAGAGGCTAGTCGTTTATAAGTAGCAAAAGGATGGGCTATTAAACGGTCGACTGCTGACAGCTCTGGTCATACAATTATTAAGAGGTCTCCACACATGTAAATTTCCTTTCACATTAATATATTTATTTCACGCGAACCGGTAGACGAGCTGTCGGTAGGCCTCCAACAAGATGGAGTGACGACCTTGTAAAGGTCGCGGGAACGCGTGGATGCGAGTGGCACAGGACCGGTCTGAGTGGCGCGCTTTGGGGGAGGCCTATGACCAGCAGTGGACGTCTATCGGCTGAAATGATGATGATGATGAATATATAGGTGCGGCATTGGATTGTCTAGTCTTTTTGGACACAAAAAACCCTCTTGCACCTACGCCACTTATATAGGTACTTAACTCAGGTTATCCCAATAGCCTATTTAAGTCCCACTGCTGGGCACAGGCCTCTCATCAGGAGAGGGTTTGGGGATTGAGCTATATAGTCCCTACGCGGGCCCAGTTGGGGACTGGGGATTGGGGACTTCACACGTACACATCCTTCAATTACGATGACCTTCATTGAATACAGTTTCCTCACGATGTTTTCTTTCACCGAAAAGCTCTGTGGTAAATTCAAATTGAATTTCGCACATAATAACTTATCACTATAGGTACTTCGGATTCAAACCCGCAACCCTCTGCATGAGAGGCGGTGGTCAAACTACTAGGCTATCACGGTTTTTCTCGATAAAAAGTAGCCTATGTCCCCAGGAACTTACCAAAACTCATCTAAATCGGTCCAGCGATATTAGCGCGAAGAGGTTACAGACAGAATTACACACAGACAGAATAACTTTCGCGTGACTAAATCATACAGAATCTACCTTGCATCTGCTTGAAAAAAAATAACAAGTCTTTTGACGACATCTTCGCATAAAATATTCCCGCGTCAGTGTAACAGCTTCTTTAAACGTCTCAAGGTCATAAATTAAACCGTCGTCGACGCCATTTGCATTTTTATTGTCACAACGCACGGACAAAGGTTTTATCGGTCGACCGCAAAATTGAATTACTTATTCATTACTAGCTTCTGCCCGCGACTCCGCTCGCGTGGAACTCGGTTATCGCGCTCCCGCAAGAACTATGAGCTTTTCCGGAATAAAAAGTAGCCTGTGTCCTTTGTCGTGACTCCAACTATCTCCATACCAAATTACATCCAAATCGGTGCAGCGGTTGAAGCGAGAAGAGGTAACAGACAGAATGACAGAGTTACTTTCGCATTTATAATATTAAAAACTAGCTTGTGCCCGCGACTTCACCCGCGTGGAATTTGGTTATCGCGTTCCCGCAAGAACTATGCGTTTTTCCGGGATGAAAAGTAGCCTATGTGCTTTCCGGGGACTCGAACTCTCCATACCAAATTTCATCCAAATCGGTCCTGCGGTTGTAGCGTGAAAAGGTAACAGACAGACAGACAGACAGTTACTTTCGCATTCATAATATAAATATGGATAATGGATATTTGAGTATTGAGCCACCGAATAAGTAATAGTTTGAGCATCCCTATCTAAAAAGAGTACCTACCTACCTACATGTTCTCCCTATTCAGAAATAGGTGAATATGTCAATATAGTAGGTATATGGGAGATGATATGACACTGATATATATGTAGAAAGTGTATTTCTATTTAGGGATACGGACACTCCCTATTCCTACTACGTACCGTTTAGAAAAAAGCCCCAAATACGTCCCCCGTGTATACGATTTGCCAATGTAAACACAAATACCTCTGCCCAGATTATCTGGCTATTTCTTAATTTGATTCAACAGACAACAGTAAATTTAGGTTATTTTGACAAGTTTTTTTCGAAAAAAAAACGTTGATTTAGCCTTTATTCCCGGCCAGGTGTTAGCAAAAAAATCAATTTGCATGTTCTAAAACTGACGTATTATGCAGATCGGTTCGATTTTATTCGTCGATCGATAAATCGGCGCAGGCGAGACAAATAAGTCATAACATTCGAAACAGGTAAAGACGGCGCTTTTTGCCGATGTTTTTGGCATTTGAAATAAAAATATACGTTCATAGTCGTACAAAAACTTTGGTTTTAGGGGTTTTCCGATTAATTATTAAGTCACAGATCGATCAATGGGAATAAGCCAAAGGTTTTAAAATTAAGTTTATAATTGAAAAACGTGACTATAGAACCTTGAGATCTCACGAAATAATTTAAATTAAATTATTAATGCGAAAGTAACTCTGTCTGTCTGTCTGTCTGTCTGTCTGTTACCTCTTCACGCTTCAACCGCTGGACCTATTGAGATGAAATTTGGCATGAGGATAGGTGGAGTCCCGGGAAAGGACATAGGCTACTTTTTATCCGGGAAAAACGCATAGTTTCCGTGGGAACGCGATAACCGAATTCCACGCGGGTGAAGTCGCGGGCAGAAGCTAGTTTTAAATAAATCACAGTACAAAGAAGATCTCATCACATCATCCGGACATAGAAGCTCTTAACACTGTAACAGGAGCTCTACTCCGTTAGCCAAACTGACTTTAATTTAAAAGCAATAGCTTTTGAAGCGTGGTGGCCTAGTGGTTCGACCTCTCTCATGCAGAGGGCCGGGGGTTCGATTCCGGCTCGCACTTCTAAGTTTAATTATGTGCAAAATTCAATTTGAATTAACTACTGTATAAAATCATCGTGAGTAAACCTGCACGCACCTGCGAATTAATTCAAAGATGTGTGTGAAGTCCCGCACTGGGCCCGCGTGGGGACTATAGTCCAAACCCTCTCGTGATGAGAGGAGGCCTGAGCCCACCAGTGGGATGCAAATAGGCTGTAGTAGTAGCTTTTCACAGTGAAATTAGTTGGTTTTTCACACATGCAAATTTCGAACTCTAAGTCATGGTCCATTAAGACGTAAAGCGATACTTCGAGGCCCACTTAAAGAACACATCTTAACTCAGATCTGTAATCTGAGTAGCGAAATCACCAAAATATTTCATATTGAAAAAAATCTTACTCTAAATTTAATTCAATATTCTCACACTTTAACGCCATGAAATAAAGATCAATTTCCGTCGACGACTTTGCAAATCGTCATAATTGAAATTGGTTATCGAACGGCTCATTGACTTCAATAAATAATTTAATAAACTGATATTGAATTTTTACTTTTGCGTTTGAATCGTTTGTATACTCATTATATTTACTTGAAAACTCAATTCGGAGGTATATAATATTTCTAAGAAAGATTATACCTACCTTATAAAAGCCTCGGTGTAACTTTGAATCTGCTTCAAAGCAGACCCGATGTGGCTGTACTTTTAAATAAATAAATAGACCCAAGCTTACTTATGATTTTCCTCTGCTACTACTACTACTACTACTACAGCCTATTTGCGTCCCACTGCTGGGCACAGGCCTCCTCTCATCACGAGAGGGTTTGGGCTATACCTAGTCCCCACGCGGGCCCAGTGCGGATTGGGGACTTCACACACATCTTTGAATTACTTCGCAGATGCGTGCAGGTTTCCTCACGATGTTTTCCTTCACCGAAAAGCTCAGTGGTAAATTCAAATTGAATTTCGCACATAAGTAATCTTAGAGGTGCGAGCCGGAATCGAACCCCTGACCCTCGGCATGAGAGGCGGTAGGTCGAACCACTAGGCCACCACGGCTTCCTCTGCTAAATACCTACTTATTTTATGTTCATAATAATATTCAGAGTATGGAGGACTGGTGACTACGGTTCTACAATGAAAGTTTCCACGCGATGTTTTTTCTTCTTTTCCTATTGAAATTGTGAACGCATCCAAAATGAAAACGCATCTCCAAAGGCCATCATTCGAGTGTATCGTACGAAACTGATTTCCTACAGAGAGCGACCTGAACTTATTTATATAAGTATTATTATTATTTTATTTCTATCTATCAACTAACTAAAATAGGAGAACACTCTCATCTGTTTTATTTTTATTTTGTTTCCTTCACTCGCTCATAGAAATCACACGTTTCAACATTTTCCGAACGCAACGGATGCAAGATAAGAACAACTTACCTCACAGGAAGTCTTTATTTGACAACAATGTTTGACGCCTCGCACACGGGGACAAACAAGACGTTTCCAAATTCAGAAATCAATCCTCGTTCTCGGAACGCCGCGGAAAACCGATAGCCCACCTTTATTGCTTACAACAAAAACCACCTTAACTTGATCGCTTCTAAAAAGGCACCATTCGCAAAAGCAACCTTTTCCTCTCAATTTAAGGTATTAAAGTTTCGTTTTTCAATGGTAAATCGACTTACGAACGTTACTTTTAGCTCATCGTTGGCGGTGACACTTCACGATCGCAAATAACGTTGCGGCCGCGCACCGCCAAAAGGCTTTGACGTGGCGGGCGGTCAAGCCGTCCGTAGCAATGACATTTTTTGACATGCAATGATGTATGTTCATGTATAACGAAGAAGGATTAAAGCGGGACCTTTCTTGTTGACGCCGAAATTGCTTTGCAGTTTTGAAGGGAAATACGGTAGGTACCTAAGTTTCATAGGTTGGTACCTACAAAGTTAAAGTGCAAGTCCACTCGATAAAGATGACTATAATGACTCACTACATAAATAAATAAATATCTTGGGACATTTCACACATATTGACCTAGCCCCAAACTAAGCAAAGCTTGTACTATGAATGCTAGACAACGATATAAATACTTACATAGAGAAATACATACATATATAAATACTAACATCCATGACTCGAGTACAAACATTCGTGTTCATCACACAAAGTTTGCCCCGAGCGGGGCTCGAACCCGCGACCATCGGAACAGAAGGCAGGGCAGGCAGGCAACCAACTGGACCAATCCGGCTGTCACATAGTATAAAACAAAGTCTAGAAGCTAGTTAGTCTTGTAATTTATTAATTAAAAAATTAATGTACATCGACGACATAATTAACACAACATCAGAAGGGAGCCGATAGACTTCAAACAGCTGAACCAATTTTCTTGAATCGTAATAATAAATACCTAGCCTATACATTTGTAGGTACTTATCTCGCCTGGTTATTAAATACTAGCTTCTGCCCGCGACATCTCCCGTGTGGAATTCGTTATGCGTTTTTCTGGGATAAAAGTAACCTATACCTACCCTTGCCCGGGACTCCAACTATCCCCATACCAAATTTTCCAGATCGATCCAGCGGTTGAAGCGTGAAAAGGTAACAGACGGATAGACAGAGTTACTTTTGCATTTATAATACTAGTTATAGATAGAACGGCTATATGACTATTGATGCCTGCCTGTAACGCAGGGCTAACGGCGTCCATTGACGTTGGCGACGCGTCGCCGCGACATGACACGCGCTCGCATGTAAGTATATTTTATTCTCCTAAAGTTGATATCACACTGGCGTATTAAATAATACAGCAACGATTAAAATCTGGATTTAAACTGTGTAGATGGAAATTTAAATTTCCCTGTATCAAGAAAACAAAGCTAGTGTCTCTACCAAATCCCTTTTCCCCTTCAAACTTCAGTCACCTATTATCATCATTATCAGCCCTTGCACTGAAATTCACAGTTCAACCTACTTACTAATCTACGAATTAAATCCATCATCCATCAATCTAGTGCGTAAACTACCATATAAATATAAACGTACGATCTTACATATCACGGAAGCGCGGTAACGTTTTGACAAGCCGTGGTAGCCTAGTGGTTCGACCTACCGCCTCTCATGCAGAGGGTCGGGGGTTCGATTCCGGCTCGCACCTCTTTTACTTATGTGTATTCAATTTCAATTTACCACTGAGCTTTACGGTGAAGGAAAACATCGCGAGGAAACCCGCACTCATCTGCGAAGTAATTTAAAGATGTGTGTGAAGTCCCCAATCCGCACTGGGCCCGCGTGGGGACTATAGCCCAACTCTCTCGTGATGAGAGGAGGCCTGTGCCCAACAGTGGGACGCAAATAGGCTGAAGTAGTAGTAGTAGTAGCGTTACTTAGACGACGGTAAATACCTAAAAAAAACTCAACGTTAACACTATAGCTGAGCTAACTTTAGGACATCAACCCTTTGCCGAGTTGTCCTCGACACCGAGTGTGCCTTCACCCTAACATCTTGCACCGTAGCAGAAAGCGGCCGCCTGTAATAATAGGATGAGCATTGTACGGCCCTTATATACAGCCATTCATCTCCGCACCGATGACTTACGGGCTTTAGGAATGCCCGAGCACTTATTAGACTGTACCGACGGTAAGTTTGAGTGAATCCTTAAGGATTATTGCAGTTTTCACAGCTGGGAGAATGTCGCTTCTTATGCTCAAAGAGAGTAAAGGTTCGGGCTACAATGATCATAGAATTTTTGTAATAAGTTGTTGAACCTTTGAGTAAGTTAAGTATCTACTAAATATTTCGCCTTTTTGCGCAGCCAGATTCCTATTTTTACCATCAAGAAGCAGGAAAATAAAGCGTTTATTTTAATTCTGAAGTACCTAGTAAACAAATAGAATGAATATGATCATTGTTTTAGGTTTCGGTGACAATGTCTTCGCCAATGTTCAATATCCAGTAGATAGAAATAAATAAAACATTCTCAATAACATAAAGAACAAGCGATAAATAAAATTCATCATTGTTTTAGACTTTACTTTTGTCAAACTGAAGCCGAGTTTACATTGTACGAGCCTCGAGTCGGCCGCCCTCTGAAGTCGGACCATTACCTTCACCCCATGCCGACTTTACAATAAAATGTTTTAAAATTCAATAAATCTACTTAAACACTTTTTAAAAGGACAAAATGGCACTTTTCTGAACAAGCCGCTTTAATTTTTCTGTGAGAGGCTGTGCCGCCTTTTGCAGCTTCAAATCGGCTTGTTCATTTCTACTGCCTACATACTTGCAATACAATGCATTACTACTACAGCCTATTTGCGTCCCACTGCTGGGCACAGGCCTCCTCTCATCACGAGAGGGTTGGGCTACATCACGATGTTTTCCTTCACCAAATTCAAATAGAATTTCGCACATAAGTAAACTTAGAGGTGCGAGCCGGAACCGAACCCCCGACCCTCTGCATGAGAGGCGGTAGGTCGAACCCCTAGGCCACCACGGCTTATTGGAATGCATCGCGTGACATAATCTGCTGCTTGAAAATTGAATAAGTAATGAATGAGATCTTTATTTACGCTTCGTACACATGATACAGCAAATACATTAGTTTTAGTACAAAGTTAAATATTATCAAATATTATTATGAAATTGCTATATCAAAAAGTTGATAAAATAAAATATAAATTACATGTCCTTAATCTTAAGCTATGTAGCTACATAAATTATAAATTCCCTTAATCTAATCTAACAAGTTGGCTAAAAATTCATTAACTGAGAAGTGGTATATTTACATAATACTATTCTTTAATTTTTCTGTCAAATAAGAAAATATTTTCATAGCCTTTCAGTTCTGTGTTTAACTTATTATAAGTACATAAATGGAATTATTAACAAAACTTTTATACATACATACATACTAATATCACGCCTTTTTCCCATAGGGGTAGGCAGAGACCACTTCTTTCCATTTGCTACGACTCTTGCATACTTTTCTCGCTTCTTCAACTTTCATCCCGTTCCGCATGCATGCTCGTCGGTTTAGAGTACTTTTGACCTGGCCTTTAATCAGATTGTCCTGAATTTGATCCAAGAACATTCGCCTTCGCCTCTTCCAGCACCTCCATTCACACTAGCCATATAAATACTTTTTTTCAGTCTTCTCTCATTCATTCTTTCCATATGATCAAACCAATATAGCATACCTTTTTACAATATAGCACACCACACCGCTCCCTTATCACTCTATTCCTTACCCTATCACTCAATTTAACATTTGCAATATTCCGCAATGCTCTCATTTCTACAGCATTGATTTTACTTTCGTGCTTCTTCTGCCATACCCAACTTTCACTACCTCTATGTACAGCCACTCGAGCCTTTGCCGAGACTTTGTGGCTAGTCATAAAAGCATGCAATGCCCCATTTATTGAATTTCCAGCATTCACTCTTCGTTCTATGTCACCATCACACTTTCCATCCCTAGTAAATTTTGAACCCAAATATCACACACACATTCATCCACTTGTTCCACTTTCTTACCCCCTATCATAATTTCACACAGCGTCCTAAATTCATCTCTTTCAAAAACCAGAACTTTCGTCTTGCTTACGTTGATTTTCATACCCTTTCTTTCTAATGACACATGCAGACTTGTTACCATCTCTTGTAACTCCTCAGCTGATGACGCAAGTATAAAACTTTTATAAAAATTACTAAATTTTGATTTCACTATTGCTAAATTTCACTATTCCTCGTTTCTTAGGGTAAGACTTGTCTAGCTTTTGGTAGATGCTCTATATTTTCATGTACATATAGGCATATACGATATAGGTACATTGAAACAACTGTGAGGATCTTATTTTCAATAAACATTTTTCCGTGGGTTACCGGTATTTTATTACAGCCTTCAATTACACGGATAGCTTTTCTTTAACAGAACCAATGTTAGATCCATTTCCTCACACTTCAATACAGTACCCATCTCAGGATGCTTTCAAAATAAGAGAAATGATTAATATTAAGCGTTTCCTTATCACGTGTTTTCGATAGGGCTCTCATTGTGTAGCGCGCTTGCAAGTGTATTGCTGACTTTGTCGATTTGCTCATTCCATCTCAGCTCAACTTTGACGCCCAAAAATCGAACACAGTTGGATTTTCAAATCGGTAAATCACATTGAAAATCAGCACTAGTTGAACTACGGCGAAATGTGATGTAAAAGCTTTTATCGCAATTAATTTTTAACCCATTGTTTGCAAACCACACAGTCAGATCTCTCCAGCACTTTTTTATCCTAATATTAAACTCATTAACACGATAAGCCATTAAATTATACTATAGTATCGTCAGCATAGAGTTATGGAGTGCTGCAAGTAAGATGATCTGGTAGGTCATTTATAAATATTAAAAACAGCAGTGATCCAAGGACAGATCCTTGGGGCACTCCATAATATATTTAATTCCACCTTCTTTTTTCTTTTCGTGATGCAGTCAGTATCTTGCTCTTATATCTCAACGTATTGAGTGGCGATCTGTGAGATGGGATTTTAGGAGAGTTAACGCGTTGCCCCTGATTCCGTAGTGTTCAATATTAAGTTTATGAAACTTAACTTGTATCTTTGTGAAGAAAGCCTACCTACCACACGTTCAAAGGAATTTGACAACCTATTTAC
The DNA here is from genome assembly GCA_963971205.1 of Aethes cnicana. Classification (NCBI taxonomy): domain Eukaryota; kingdom Metazoa; phylum Arthropoda; class Insecta; order Lepidoptera; family Tortricidae; genus Aethes; species Aethes cnicana. Next base: position 8,412,610 of record OZ020287.1, on the reverse strand, counting down.
AGATGTACGAGATGTTTTACAATCCTACTTGAAGATAACGATTAAACAATATTTGTTAGGGATCGTCGGTTTTAAATGCATTTTCGCCATATTAACTGACACGATCTATACCAAGATGTAGAGAGGTTCACACAGTTTCCAAACCCAAATGCGGAGTCCGCCTGCTGACTGAGAACAATAGCTGATTAGAAGGCTGGCCGAAAATAATCGCTCTATTCTTCTAAAAAAAACGGTCACACGTCAAAGCCGAGCAATGGACGTTCGAAAATCAATTTAAAACAGCGTAAGGCAATGAAACTACGCATTACGGGCTAAATCACCGAGTGACGGCACGGCGCGTTCCCACGCCGCGCCCGAGGCGACAAACCCGCGAGCCGTAAGTCTCTACAAATCCCTTGGACGCAGGCTTTTTCATGTTAGAATACCTTTAGGATTAGCTATGCTGAGTGGATGCATGTTGAAATTCAGTACGAACCGCTATTAGAGTAACAGCCTGTGACTGCAGAGTCCTTCGTTATTTTATAAAAACAGAAAGTTCAGTCTGTACGTTTCGTGAATACTTAACAATTCAGAGTAAAAATAAATAAATGGCGAAAATTTGTTGCTGGCTGTACTTTTAAATCGTATGAAAGGTAAGAATAGGGAGTATCTAAGGCATTGACCTATAATATAACATACATATAGACGAACAGTGCCTAAGAATATTTCAAAATATATGGAGCAAACTGACATTAGAAAATACGTTCCAATATGCTAATAACGCCTCTTTATAATATGTGTCAAGACAAATATTTTATACAAAAGTAAACCTAACACTATAAGACTTAAGTGTCAAATTTACTGAGCGCCATACGGGTGCCCGCTTCGTTCGGGCACCCGTTTTGACGGGCCATTTTTATCCGGCTGATGGTGAATCCCTACTTATAATAGATCAATGATCTAAGGGAATATTTAAGTCCTTTCCCAACATTTTTCAATCGGACTACATGACATTTATGAAAGCGAATGTTGGCGTTATTTCTAACAAAGATCGCATGAACATTACAAACAAAACACTACACCAAAAACAAAAGAATGCGGATTCTCCGAATGTTGTGAGACATTTGGCAAGCGCCAGGCATTCGAACTATTAAAATAAGTGAAAAACTGAGCACAACGTCGTTCGGGTGCATTTTGCTGATGCGAACTCTGCAGGGTATCTCACGCTTGCTTTATTTACTACCACCGTGCCCTGACTGCAACTAAATCACTTATAAAGCAGCCCAGACTAAATTAGACTGTGTTTGTGGAGAGTTAGAGCTGATTTGCTGTTGAACGAAACGCTTAATAGGATAACTAGATGACGTTTGCGGTCGGTGCAGAATTAATAGAAGTAGAGCTACTGGTGACGGTAATTTGTGGTGTTCTAATTAGATGGAGTGTTTTGTATTATTTTTTATAACTTTTTATCGGATTCAGTATAGTATAATTTCATATACATATATTTAATCCTACACGTATAACCTATTCACTTACGTTATCATTTCAATACTTCGCATCCCAGTGTGCATGTTATCGCAGGAGTTATTAATGAGTTTTAAGAGTTGCAACACTTGCAACCCTTGGAGGAGATGAGTACCTAAGTACCTATAACAGTGGACATCTTTTGGCTCAAATGAAGATGGCGCTGATGATTTTAACCCAAGAACTTGAAAAACTCAGGAGAATACCTTTTTGCTATAGGTAGTTCTTACCTTTAAATGTCAGATCTAATAAGCTGAGGCAATTATAAAGTGAAGCTTCACCTATACGTACCTACTTATATATTATACCTAAATAGCAAAGCAATTAACTCCCCAATGTCATCACTAAAAACCTAATTATAAAATGAACTTATCTTGGTTCCTATTGGAGGTCGCGCATAGCCTTTTAAAACGTCATGTCACCTAACGAATTCATTCATACTCTTTCATCACAACAGCCAATAGAAACCGATTCATTAAACACTCTGCGGTGAAAAAAACAAACGAGCTTGTCAATGGATCTTCTAAATTATAGTTGAATCTTTCCTAACAGCTTGCAATTTTAACAAATAACTTGAAGCTTTAATAACGGAGGGCTAAGATTGAGATTTCAATTCGTAAGGGTTTTGAAAAACGCTATACGTATACATAGGTATAGGTATTCGTCACGCTCGCCCAAGACGGACGGTTAAAAAAAGAAACCGATCGACGCCTTGTGAGGCCTAATTAAGATATGTATCCGATGTGACCAACCCTCCGTTGTTTCACGTCGCTGTTGTATGGGTGTGAGGTTTGAATGGGACGGGAAGCATTGTCTGAGCCATGTGCGGGACCTGACCAATCTATAGGCTTAGCGATTATCTCAGTCCGTCATCCCGTCGCTTCGAGACATCTGCTGCATCCCAATGTACTGACAACTTTGAAAATATTAAGAAAAACTAGTACCGATTATATCCCACAGAGGAAGTAGGTATCGATATGATGGCTGCAATGACCAGAGAGAGGTTATCCAAGGATAGAATTCTAAGAAATGATACAAGCTAAGTACCTATACCTAAGACCTCTTCGATATCTTGGAACAACCGACTAATTATGAGGTAAAAGGTAAGTGAAAAATTTGCATTTAACAATCGTCTTTTTTTATTAGGTAGGTGCCTAATTAAAGCGCAGTCGAAAAGTTTTCGCGTGGGTTGATGATAAGAAATATTGACCATTGTTATTGACCAAAGGGAGGATTCGTGGGTTATGTAAAATATGAGACTAAATCACTACATAAGTAGGTACTTATTATACAAAAACAATAGGTAAGTACCTATGTACCTAGTGAGTCTTTCACCGCGTCTGTCTGTTTGGTCCGCTCAAACACTAGGTAGATACTGAACGGATTGTCATGTGGTTTTCACAAGTTGATTAATGAGGAAGGTTTAGGTGTGACAGAGGTGATATTGTTGCTCTACTACCCGTGCAAAGCCGGGGCGAGTCGCTAGTGAACAATAAAACGAACGAACACATATCCTATGAAAGAAATAGCGTAGGGATCCATCTGGTAGAAGCAAAAGTTTTAGCGCTGTGCGTAGGTACTTTACTCTAAATGTGGCATCGAAAAAGTATCTAATTCAATACCTACTTATAACTGTGTAATAAAAGAGATCTGTGTTTAATCAACGAACATTGATACGCTTTGAGCTCAGAATTGAGCCTGTAATGAGTTTATTAAAACATAACCGACTATAGGGGTGTGCCGGCTCCGCGAACATCGCATTTGCATCCCGGCGCTCGCAGACCTCAATCGATCGCTAAAAAATCATCGCATTATACTCCACGCGTAACTACATAACTTTCCAACCAGCATCAAGTCATAAAAACCACCAGACTTTGAGACAAATGTGGGTCTTATCGAGTGTGAGTAAGATCAAGAATGGGTTAAAGCGGTGATGATGTTGAGTCGTTTTTAACCGCGGAGATCGGAATACAATAATACGTGCATTGGGCCGGCGCGCGCGCGGGCCGATCTGACCACTACTGTGCATTTCCCACGGGCTGCGTATTCGGGCGCGCCGCTCACTCTGTATGCGTTTGTCCCGCTCCCTCCTGATGGACTGCTGCTCGAAACAGCGCACCCACACACGGCGGTATTTGAGATTGTTCCGAGCCACGGCCGGCATAGATTATGACGGCCCACGGCGAGCTAGGAGTTTGTTATCGATGTAGCACAAACTTCAAGCGTGTTACTTACTGTAAGCACGCTTTTGGATATAACAAGCATTAAAGTCTATGTAATGCGCATTGGGCATAGACATAAATAATACTTCGTATGGACCCGGCCTAACGTAGAAACATGTCATGTGTCCCCACTTCCTTGGTGTCCAATCCAAAGTTAAACTTGTATCGTGACACTAAAGCTGGGTCACATTTTTGCAACAACAAGACGAGTTTTTAGATACCAAGAAACAGTTTCGAAAAACGTTTTAAAAAAAACGCTTATTGTATCTAACGCACGCTCGGTGACAGAACTTTGGATTGGACACCGAGGAAGTGGGGACATATTACGTGTACGTTAGACCGGATCTATATTATTTACGTCTATGGCATTGGGTATTTCGATTCGTTGCCGTTAATGCTGCTACTATCGCGAATTTCACCTAGGTATTTGTTGCACGTAAACGCGACTATACCTACCTACGTTCGACTAGACTAGATCATGTCAATATCAGTATACTAGGCTAGTTAGCGTCTATGATGTCATGAATTCATTCGAATACACCACAGGACATTTGTCATATTAACTGATATAATATACCAATGCATAGTACAAGCGATTTTTTTTAACTGGTAGACTGCCAATATACCCTGAGACTGCCTATTTACAGACGTTTGACAGTGCACCCTCTAATCAATTTTATATAAATAGATACTTAGATTACATACGTCGCAATATCATTGAAAATTAGGTGCCTAAATTAAGTTTCATACAAACTCATTCACATTCCACATTGTTTAACACACATTAGTTAAACTACCTATACTACTACTACTACTACAGCCTATTTGCGTCCCAATGCTGAGCTCAGGCCTCTTCTCATCACGAGAGGGTTTGGGCTATAGGCTATAGTCCCCACGCGGGCCCAGTGCGGATCGGGGACTTCACACACATCTTTGAATTACTTCGCAGATGCGTGCAGGTTTCCTCACGATGTTTTCCTTCGCGCACATAAGTAAACTTAAAGGTGCGAGCCGAAATCGAACCCCAGACCCTCTGCATGAGAGACGGTAGGTCGAACCACTAGGCCACCACGGCTTTTTACCTTTTTTTTAAACTACCTATACAACGCAGCTAAAATTGCTAAAGCTTTCACGTTTTCACGATACATTGCTGGGTTTTGAAAGCGCGTTACAGCGAACTCAATAGGCAACGGAGCAGTATATTTGATATAGCGCGGCACAACTTAGAAGGCGCGCGTATTAAGCAATAATAGATTCTGCATCAACGGCTTAAGTGCTCTGCCGCGCGCTTTCTAACTTGCATCGTGCTATGTATACATGGTGTTACAAGCAAAGACATCAGCGCCGACCTACTTACTAATAGACAAGTGAAGACACGAGAGGATTGGAAGGAGATAACCACAGCAGCGACCTAGGCCTATGTCTAGGCAGCTGCCCGTTCCTGCTAGACACGTGACCGGACAAATCCCCGGCTAACCATTATTTTACAACATTATTTTGTTTTCATTACTTAAATGTATAGTATACAATAATACTTTTCTCAAACATGCTCGGAAATGTTCGTGTTACTTTCAAAAAAAGAAGACGCGAGGCTGTCCATTGCCGGCCTTGGCCAGCAAAAACATTATTGTCGTGTGTGTGTTTTTTTTAATTCGCTTTCTATTTGAGACACCTCTGTAGAGAAACTGACAAATCCATGGAGGTAATAAGTACAACTTCCATGGCCAAATCATCCACGATCATGGAAATAGTAAATATTGATGTGGGGTAAGTGCGCCTAAATTTATTTCGCCCCTATGCCTTGTAAACAGCCCACTACTAGTTGAGTAATATTTATAGGTTTCGATATATTTATGTTAGGCGCACTTACCCCATCCTGGCGCACTTGCCCCGAAACTGACAAATCCATGGAGGTAATAAGTACAACTTCCATGGCCAAATCATCCACGATCATGGAAGTAGTAAATACTGATGTGGGGTAAGTGCGCCTAAATTTATTTCGCCCCTATGCCTTGTAAACAGCCAACTACTAGTTGAATAAAATTTATAGGTTTCGATATATTTATGTTAGGCGCACTTATCCCATCCTGGCGCACTTGCCCCGACTGACCTTACGTATTTCCTCGCTGTTTGAGAAAAGCATTATATATAGGTACCTCGGCCGCAATTGCGATTGCCGGACTCGTACTAATAGAAGGCTTCGCTTCGCTCAGCCTTCGCTTCGCTCAGCCTTCTAACTGACTCGTCCAGCAATGCGCTACTTGGCGGCCTCTGCAATAATGTACTATTACGAGCTTCTAGCCGCGACTTCGTCTGCAGGGAAATTTAACACTATATTTCCAAAGCCCTTTTTTAGGATACTTTTAAACTTTTTGCCTTTGGATTTTTCCGGGATAAGTAGGTCTGTATCTGTTTGCCAAATTTCATGCAATTTGGTTGAGCCGTTTTAGCATGATTAAGCAACAAACATCTAAACACACGAACTTTCAGCTTTATTATACCTATTAAATAAGATTGAACACCACACATTAAAGGAACAGTACAGACATAATTTAATTACACAAGAAGAATGGCATACAGCAGGCGACCTTATCGCTTAATAGCGATCTCTACCAGACAACCTTTGGATAGTGTAGGGTAGGTTGCTAGTATAACTTTTATTGCAATTAGGTAGGTAATATTGTATTACATTGTTTAATTATATTGTTTTAATGGTCACATATTAAAACTTCAAAACTTTGGTTATTTTAATCATGACTAGTGACGCCATTGTGGATCTTTGTGAAACTAACGTTTTTGTTCAGCGTTTTTGGATGGAATGTGTCATTGTCATAATAAAACCTGTCGTCGAAGAACCACAATCTTTTCTTGTTTATTCGGGATTTATTCCTGTAAAATCTGTAATAATAGTCCAATTTTATTTCAAAACGTTGCTAGCTGAGTAGGGGTTGTCTAATTTCTGCGAGCGCGTGCGCTGCGCAGTTATCCGTCTGCTGTCAAATAACGCCGCAGGCTCTCGATTGGTCCTAATTACGAATACTTAAGTATTTCAAAGACGATTAGACCCGATTGGCTTTCAGGGAATTTTGAATTGCGGCGATTTTGACGTCACAATTCGATCGATTTCGCGGTTTCTGTTTTTGGTATTTATACTTACGTACAGTCAGCCACTATGGGAAAGTAGATTTTATATGTTCGTAGTAGTCGTAGATTTTTAATGGGTAGGTCATGGGTAGGTGAGTACAAAATAAAACTTGTGTAAAACCAAGTAAAACTCATCTAAATTATAGGTTGCTAACTTTGTAGATACATGTCTTTAAGAATACATACTAATACTGCTAATACATAGGTATATGAATGCGAATTCCTAATGAATGGTTTTATACAGGTAACTTATGTTGATATATATGAATTAATTTTGCACCACTTCGTATAGGAATTGCCTTCGGGTGATATGATAAGAAGTTCTCCAGGCCAACTAGTAAGTAATAAAAATACATATATTTATACAAATCATTTATTTACTTATTTCTCAATTAACAAAAATAGTCTTTCGTGGCATTGTTTTGTATTTGACAATACATTGTAAACTTGCCTGATCTTATAGTCTATTATGAAAAAAATACGAAATGAATTACTTATAACAAAAAGATACCTTTTTACCAGTGGTCGGACAAAACACTTTGCTGAGAAGAAGCGCCGCAAGAAACTCACTTGATAGGTGCTTAACAAAGTAAACATGTGCGTAAAATATTGCGTAAAGTGCGTCAGGCAGGTATTCTTTCACGATAGTAGTTATTTTTTAACGTTACTGAGCATTGATAAAGGATTTTTGGAAATTTCCCCCCTGAAGAGGGTAAAAAAGGGGTTGAAAGTTTGGATGTAACTTCTAAACCGCTGGGCCTAGAAACATGAAATTTGGAAAAAAGGTTTCTTTTATGACATAAATAGGCACTAACAAAGGATTTTAAAGTGCCCCTTTATAGGTGTAAAAAGGGATTTAAAAGTGTGTAAGTACCTATGTATCTTCTAAGCCGCTAAGCCTAAAAAAAATAACTTTGGCAGAAAACTTTCTCTTATGATGTAAATTCCCCCATAAAGGGGTTAAAGGAAGTTGAAAATATGTATGAAACTTCTAAACCAGGTTTTCTCTTGTGACGTAAATGGGCAAAGAGGGGGCTGAACGTTTGTATGAAACTTTTATTTCTATACGAGTTAAATACGAGTGGCGTGCATAATCGAGTCCCGGGGAAGGAAACAGGCTACTTATTAAGTTCGGTGTACACGGGGTTAGTGTTTATCCCGGAAGTACGCTTATATTCCGCGGGAACGCTATAACCGAATTCCACGCGGACGAAGTCGCGGGCAAAAGCTAGTTAAAGATAAAAGTTTCTGTGGCAAAGCCTCCGCCGAAACGTCGAAGAGGAAAAGGTGGCCTTAGGCAAGTAGTCGTAGAAAAATTCAGATGATACACAAAATATTTAAAGGAAAGAAAGTAAACAAAACATCAACTTGACAGAATTGAAAAATGACAACCGGATGATACTATTTTTTTTAATTTCAAGTGTTATCTTCATCGCAATGACGTCAACTTCCGGTTTACACTCGCTGCCCTTTTTTTCCAAAACTATATTTGTAAAAAAATCCCAAAATATTTTTTCTGGTATCTCTATAGATATATATATATCTCTAGATCACTATGTCGAAATGGTTTTTGATTTAGACCAATCGAAAAAAAAAATGTTGTCAATTATGCATTCTGCTTTCTTAAACTTAAAAAAAGAACAAATATTCAGCTAATGAATAACTAGTTTCATATTGTGCTTTAATATTTTACTTGAAAGAGGTTACTTATTTTCAATCGTCACCAAGCAACTTTTTTGTGCCTACATCGATGGTTTTGTCCATTACTTCGCGCTCCCCTGCGGAAATAATCTTGCGCTGCGGCGGCCGCGGCGATACTGACCCACTTTACACCATTCGATCGGGCTCGAAGACCTTTGTAGGGGAGGAACTTAGGAAAAGGGTAAAGTGGGTTATTGAATTAAAAACAATGAACCTTTAGCAGTAAATGCGGCGGCAGCGTATTAGTATGGCGCGCGCGAAGGAAGTATGACTTGTCTCGATAAGTAGAATTTGCGAACTAAAAAATGACTTTTTCTCAAACAGGCAATGAAATATTGATATTATGTTCTTCTAATTAGCCTGGGATGTATCACGTTTCAGGCGCAGCTAGACAATTGGTCTATAATGAAATTTCATACAAACGTTGCAGGCCAAGGCCGGGAACTCACTTTTCTCAAACATGCAATGAAATATTTATGTTCTTGTTATTAGCCTGGGAAGTATCACGTTTCAGGCGCGGCTAGACAATTGGTCTATAATGAAATTTCATACAAACGTTGCAGGCCTAGGCCGACAACTCACTTTTTTTTAATTTCCATTTGATATATTTGTGACACAGCATCTTGGCATTCCGCCATTTAAAAAAGCTACAAGCAATATTTACTCTATGGTTCGCTATGACATTCTGCCAATACAGCTATTAAAAAATCATGAACCATATTTGCTACATAGGTATCGCAGTTTTATTTATGTAAAACAGACCAAATATATTATACATAAAATATAATTGTATTTATTTATTTTATTGCATGTTTGAGAAAAGCTCTATACATACATCGGCGGGGAACGGAAGTTCTCAGCCTCGTAACTATCCGGCCTCACTTCGTTCGGCCGTATATAACTCGGCCTGCAACGGCCTCCTTCCCGGCCTCTATAGTAATGTAAGTACTATTTATTGACAGCTCGTGCGGCCATCGTCGTGCTACCCTCAGATTTCCTTTATTTAACTACCCGTTATCAGGTGACATCCGTAGGTTGACAAGTGTTGCTATTCTTAATAACATTAATAATTAAAATAAAGGCTGCAGAAATCATGGAGGCAAAGTGAAAAAGTGTCATAGAATATCGTATCATCGGCGATTAACATTACCTTGTATATACCATCAATCGAAATATTTTTGTAAACAATAAATTTATGACACGAAGTCGCCATAGTTACGGAGACTGCTTGTTAAAGTAACCTTGTAAGGACGTCATTTTTACACATGAAGAATTTCACGTGAGATGTTTAATTTGGACTTCTAAGAAAATATAAATAAATAATGTATTATGTAAATAAATAAAGAAAAGTTGATTTTTGAATCATGTCTTATTAGGAAGAAGGATATTACAGCATTCACGACGCTTGTACTAAATAGAATGAAAAAACTAGCAACACCTCTCGTTACGTCAAAACGAGGTTATATAAAGCGTGTAAAACATTCTCGTGGTTCATGCGGTTGACCACCAGACGGCGCTGTATTTCATTGTATGAAGAAAATGGCGACTGGATGTTCGAATAGGCCTATCCCTAAGTATAAAAATCATTGGGACGGCTTTATCTACATGTCATAAGTTGTTTCATTTATATGTAGATGAGTAATACGTTTTTAGGGTTCCGAAGTCCACAAGCTTTAAAGTGCTATTTTTTGTTAGAGTCACGTGTCCCCCCCCCCCCCCCCGCCAGCTAAATGGTGGTATTTGGACGGCTGAAAAAAATCACGGTTGTGGCATATATAACGTAGTTGAAAGGAAAACTATCACAGCTAAGTAGGCTGTACAGACTTACGAGTCATAGTCGACCAACTTATGAAATGATTAAAATACCAATGATTTTTCTCGAGCGGCAGGGGCGTCGGGCGGGCACGTCATACCACAGGCCAGCTAGATGCTAATAAGTCTTAGAAAGCTACTGTGGGCATCCTCAACTTCGGAACCCTATACTTTGCGCGTGGCCCGACACGCACTTGGCCGGTTTTTACGTTCTATGGGGGTCTCCAGCTGTCACATTTCGGTTTGAAAATCTCTCCTATTATAACGTCAGGCGGGCTTCAAAGCTGTCTCAACGGACTTTATGTTGGCGCGCAGGGAATGTCCACTTGACATTTCCTCCTAGTTTATTTTTCCATGGTAATTATTAAGTAAGAAATGTAAATAAAGTTTATCATTAAAAAAAAACATTTACTTAATTATACAACAAATACAAATTCCTAGATTATACATGTACATGTATAATCTAGGTACAAGTACAAAATTTGCTCGTAAAGCAAATAGAAAATACGCCTTATTTTAATCAACAATAATATAAGTTTACAATTAAACAACAGAGTTGGAATGATCAATATCATTGTAAACATATGCATTATGAGTTTATGAGTTTATGAGTCCATAAAAAATATCTCTTCTAATATTAATTACTGATTTCCTACTTAACTTTAATCAATGTCTTATCTAATCAGCTATCATGGGTCTTCATTTGGCTATGTTATTTTTTTACACCAAATTAACCTTTCCCAAAGTATACAAGTCGCATACAGGACTTGAGATATTTCCTTCTCTCCGATCACATCTCATTGCTGAGGAACGTGGGGTATTTAGCATCTCACGATAAAAATTTCGACGGACATCGCAAGTCAAACCTAAAACAACAGGGACTTCAAAAAAAGTTTAACTGATTATATTTATATCTTGTTCAAAACATACAACATCAAAGTGTTTTCCCATGACAGCTGCTACACTACGAAGGCACTTATAATTATTTACATATCAATAAAGTTTTATAAAGAAATTAGGAATTATACTTTTTACAATTATAAAAATTACACAAGCACACACAAATATAACATTCCTATTAAGTCGACAATAGTAATTTATGAATTGGCAAGTATAGAGATTCCAAAGGAAAGAATTACAACGTCACAACAATTCAGCTTCTTCCGTTGCATATAACTCATTCAATCCCTTGAACGCACATGTGCGTTACAATGTTCCTCTAATGACGGATGTGACAACTGGCGAAAGTTCTAAAAACAAGAATTAGTTAAAGAGTATTAAGTAAACTAAACTAGAGCAACCCATATACGAATAGACTCTTACAAAATAACTTTGAATTGTTATATTATAATTTTTAGTCAATCATCGATTTGTGTGAAATGTCCAGACATATTTATTTATTATTGCAACTTCTCCTGGGCTCAGTTCACATTGAAGTTACAGTTCAAACGCAGTATGTCCTGTACTAGTCCAAAATCGAATTCGCGTTAAAAAAAACGAATCGGTGCCTCATGTCAATTCGTTTGTTTTTCGTACGCTCTCTAATAAGCCCGCTCGTCGTTTACGTATTAAATAGTAGATCGATAACCAAGGGTTGAAAGTGACCCATTTCACCTGAGATATTTCTGGCGCTCGTACGAAGTGACAGCGCCAATAGTTCAAAGGTGAATGGGTAATTTCACCCGAGTCACTCTACTTTGCATTTCGACTGCGAGGAAAGTGAAATATTACACGCACATTTTTTTTCATCATAATAATGAACTCAACTCCGTGGCTAATTGTACCAAAAAAAAATACTTTCCATTCTAGAGATGAAAACGCAATTTTACATCCGAAATGAAAATAAACTAAGTACCAGTATTTTCGACTAGGCCTGAACACAGAAAAATTAACGATAATAAGTCCTTAACTATCTACATACATACCTATAATAATATTGATTTGGTATGGCTGTCCCATTGCTTTTGCTCAATCAAGTTTAGGTAACTCCACAAATTCAGATCTCTTAATCGAGCCAGCTTTTAATAGATATTACGAGTACTCGGTAATAGACTAAGTGACTAAGGGACATAGAACACGGCGACTTTTTTAGCAATACAGTCGTGCGTTTCATCTTTGTTCCTTTTTCATATCAAAGAGTAGCTATATGAATCGCGCGCTACAAAAATATGTGCTCTATGTCCCTAACTTTCTGTTTTAGCACTCTAAATTACTTACTCTACTCTAATTATTTTAAGTTGGGCCGTGAATTTATGATTGGAGCCGCTACGCCATGGGCATGATTGGGTACAAGTGGCGCATTATGTTTTGCCATCGGGATAACTCGGAAATGTACAAGACCCAAACTGTCACCTGCATTTGCACTTTTTCCAAAGTAATCATCTTGCAATTCAGCGCACAATATGGAGACATTTTGGAGAAGTATCTACGCGAACTTTTAAAACCTGTCACTGTCATGAAAAGTAAGAGTTTTTGAAGTGTCAACTACACGACCTTCGGGCTCACATCTTTAAGCTCAATTTTTATGATCCAGATGAGTTCCCCTTGTTTACGCATTTATTTATTTTTGGCAGAATTCGATTTTGCATAATCAGTATAGGCATAATAGTGTTTACGCCGAAACTAATCTCGCATAACGATTTTTCGTCGAATTCTATTACGCATAATCTATTTACGCCGAATAGTATTCGCGCATAATTTTCGAATTGCGAATATTATTTACGCAGAAAATTACTTTCGCCGAAATTTGTTACGCCGAAAACTACTTTCGCATACCTTTATTTTCGCCGATTTAATTAAATGAGCCCAGTATAACATCGATAAATAGGGGGAGGGGGATTTTTACTAACTGATAATTTCGTTTACTTATACATATAAAAAATAACCTAACCTATGCGAGTCGGCTTTGCTCCTAACTTTGGTGTTACCGCACACCGTGCACTGCCGAACTCTATCTAATAAAGATAAGTATGTTGAACAAATTATATGATACAAAATTTTATACTTAGCTTAAATCGTTTATGACCAATGATCGGATATTTGGATTAGACACGGGGTGAACGACCTCAAACATTATGTTAGTATGGATATGCCCCGGGAAGCCGGGCTTTATGTTGTTAGAAAAGGCAAAAAAATACAATGTGTTTATTTTATTACACTTTAAAACAACTAAGTAGCTGATAGACACGCCACGTGCCACCAAAGCGGCACATTTTGTACCGTTTGGATAAAAGTTCGGCGAGTAAGTACGCGTGTCTATCAGCTAATTTATGGTTACTACAATGTCAATGTCAAGATTTTAAAGTATTTTTTCCATCATGACAGATATATAAGCTAATACATTGTAGAGGTTTTAATATTTTTTGCTTAAATGTGTAAAGATTAGGAAAAGAATAGAAGTTTTTGTCTCAACTGGTTGCCATGTAAGAGTAAAAAAAACAGACAATTTAAATTGTTTTTAGGGTTCCGAACCTCAAGAGGTAAAAACGGAACCCTTATAGGATCACTCGTGTGTCTGTCCGTCCGTCTGTCACAGTCGATTTTCTCCGAAACTACTGGACAGATTAAGTTGAAATTTGGTACGTATATGTAAGTTTGTGACCCAAAGACGGACGTGTAACGAAAATAAATGAATTTTAAACATAGACCTTATTTTTGGGGGGTAAATTTGAAAAAATATTAATGATGTTTTTCAAACTATATCGTGTGACATATCAAATGAAAGTACTTCTTATGAGGATCTCAAATATATATTTAATAATTTCCTTTTTGGTCAATACTTTTCGAGTTATTTAAGAAAATAGCCGAAAAATTAACATTCCCCCCCTTATCTCCGAAACTACTGGACCTAAAATTTTGGAAAAAATACGGAGGATAGTTATTGACCTATAAATTACAGAAAAATTATGAAGAAGTCCATGATATTTGAAATCTGTCATATAAAAGAGCATATCTTGTGAAACGGTTTGAAAATGACGTCATTGAAAATAATCAAGGGTCGGAACCCTCTCCACGCGAGTTTAACTCGCTTCTTGGCCGATTTTTTATTTTTGAACGATTTGTTCGGCTTCGCGGGAAACTGTCGTATCTACGAGTATATTAACTTTTCTACTTGATATCCCGCGAGGGAGAATCCAAATATCCGATCACTGTTTATGACACACATTTCCGGACTTCCAGTTTTCGGACTAGCAATTTTACGTGAACTTTGGCGCTCCCTGCACTAATTGTTGTTTCGGACATAAATTCGGACAATATTTCGGCCTATCAAAATTCTGCTATATTACTAGTATGCCAAACAATATTATGCATAGTAAAATTCGGCCAAGTCAACATTATGCCAACACAATATTCGGGTAAACACCCATTCGGCCAATTAAGAATTATGCTTAATAAAAATTCGGCAAAGTCAAGATTCGGTGTAAATAAAATATGCGAAGCCTGTTATGCCTAAACAGTTTCGGACAAAAAGAATTATGCCAGATAGATGGCACCCTAACCAGATGTACTTATTGCCTCCATGAGTACACACTTGCTAAACTCTTTGGTACAGACAGTCGCTTAATGCGCCATCTAAAGTGAGCAAATGGCAGTTTTCCTCTCCACTGCATCAACAATCAGTCAATAAATATAATGATTTCTACACATGTCGATAGCATTCGCTAGTGTAGTTATATTTGTGTTTTTCGAGATTTCCCGATGGCAAAATTTCTCTATACAACAGTAATGTATCTAGTTCTTTGAAATGGCACGACACAACATAGAAGGCGCGCGGCGAAGCACTTAAGCCGTTGGAGCAGAGTCTATTATTGCTAAATCCACGCGCCTTCTGTAAACCTGTACATACTACGAAGGCTACAGACTCGATTGATGAAAGTGGGCTTATAGTATTTTTCACCTATTATGAGTTCTGTGACACTTGAAAATTTTCCGAATTACGCATATGTTCGCAAAATATTTTTTTAATAATTTATATTTTGAAACAAAATAATCAAAAAAAATCTGTACTTTTTAAAAAGATATAGCAATATCAGTGTCCATTAAATAGACTCCATCGAATACGATACAAAAATGTTTATTTGTTTATATGACGCAATCTGTGAAACAGAACGGAGTAGTGACGTGACACAATATTATCGGCAATTGCCGCGGTTCATCATTCGATAACAGTGAACACTAAGATATTTTAAATTTTTAAACAAAACTTGCAAGATTTTGTAAACTCGGCTATTTGGAAGGCGGCCGCAGCCACCTTGTGGTCGAATGTCAGTATCACTGTCATAACGAGTGCGTCTGCCTTGTATAAGAGTTGAGTTTCCGTTTATTATTATGATTATTCATTTCTGTTATTATTGTTGTAGACAATTGTTACTATTTCTCATGTGTTTTTGTTTTTTTTTTCGCGAAATGCCGAAACGGTCTAAAAAGACCGTTTTGAACTCCCAGAGTCGGAAAACTGGAAAAATATATTTTTTAAATATACCTAACGCAACTTCTCAAAAAATAGGCACCAACTCGATAGTTCACTCTATAAATGGCGCATCTCTAAACTGTCAAACTCAAAACGTCACAGAACTCGTCATAGGTGAAAAATAGTATAACTGCTACGTAATATCGACTTACAGAGTTACAGGAAGAACAGTCGATCCGAGAGCGACTCCGAAGGCTGCTGGTGTATATTCTGTCCGACGAGGTAGGCCAGCTTGTGTGCGTACTGGCAAGGCGCCGGAACTCGCACCGTCCCCGGCCAATTGTAATAAAGGTGGCACATTTTGTACGTGAGCACCTGGCACTTGTCGGGCGACAGGCCGCTGTCGTCGTACACGACGACGTAGTGCGTCGGCGTGACGGTGCCCTGGTTCACTTTCTGGGAGACGACGAGGAAGTCGTACCTGAAATGGATTTGGTGAAATTTTAGGATGAACCTGCAAGCATCTGTGATGCAATTGAGAGAGAATTTTGTGAAATCCAAATAAGCCAGAGACAGAAAGAATCAAAATCAAAATCGGTTCATCAGTTGCTGAGCTAGCCACAGACTACTAACTTTTTTTTGTATCTTAAATATATAAAACTCAAAGGTGACTGACTGACTGACTGACATAGTGATCTATCAACGCACAGCCCAAACCACCGGACGGATCGGGGTGAAATTTGGCATGCAGGTAGATGTTATGACGTAGGCATACGCTAAGAAAGGATTTTGCGAAATTCCCACGGGAACGGGAAAAAAACGGGATTTTACATTTAATATTTCTGCGCATACGAAGTTGCGGGGAAAAGCTAGTTGGGTATAAAATGTACCGGCCTGTGCCCAGCAGTGGAACGCAAATAGGCTGTAGTAGTAGTAGCAGTAGTGTAAAATGAACTCTTCTAGTAGCATTTTCAATATCGCCATCACGTCAGATGCAGCGAAGTAATAGGACATTAACTTTTCTTCATCTTTTTCGATGTCAAACAATTCAATTCAAATTCAAAACAAGTTGATAAACTTGTAAATCAGTATTTGCACACTTATCTATTACTAGCTTCTGCCCGCGACTTTGTCCGCGATTAATTCGATTAGAATTTTCCCTAGGGAACTATACGTTTTCCCGGGATAAAAAAGTAGTCTATGTCCTTCCCCGAAACTTTCTACACTCATCTAAAGCTTTGCTGGTGGTAGGGCCTGATTCAAGGTTCGTCCGGATAGCTACCACCGTCTTACTCGCTAACCTGCCCCCAAATAGCAGTGCTTGCACTGTTGTGTGCCGGAGAGGAGGTAAGACGGGTGGTGAAATTATTGACACAGGCATTCCATCCTAGGTCTAAGGGTTGGCAACGTATTCGCCATCTTACGATTGAGAATTCTCATGTCCATGCCACCACTTAGCAATGGTGACCTGTGTGCTTTTAACCATGATACAATAATATACTTCGCCAGGTATGACAGTCCGGTATTCTATAGTAGTATGGGTCACCCTAACGTCATTCGCAATGCTCTGTTGCAAGTGGGGTATTAAAATGATCCCCGAGTCCCATGTATCCTGTGTGTTTCATTAAATTATTACGTTCATTTATTTTTACCTTGTCCCATTTTGTGCGCTGTTTTATTGCAATAAAACAAAAGATAAATATAATTTAAGTGGCAACTCGACTTTGACGTTACGGTGACACGTCACCCGGATCGGCAGACCTTGTTTTCTTAGGCCATGCTTATAACGCGAAGTACGTGCACCGATGTCAAAAGAACAGGCAATCGGTGAAGACCCGAAGACGTAACAGATAGACAGACAGAGTTACTTTTGCGTAGCTTGTTTTGCTTTAGCTTCTGCCTGCGGATTCGCCCGCGTGGAATCCGGTTATCGCGTTCCCGCGGGAACTATGCATTTTTCCGGGATAAAAAGTAGCCTATGTCCTTTCCCGGGACTCGAACTATCTCCGTGCCAAATTTCATCTAAATCGGTCCAGCGGTTGAAACGTGCAGCTGACTGCTGACAGACAGATTTACATTCGCATTTATAATATTAGTATGGGATCATGGCGACTTACCAATCGCGTCGTGTGATGGAATGGTCCAACACGGTCCCGGGGTTGGGGTTCTCGTATCCGGAACGCGCCTTCATGAAGATCCTCGTGTTGATCCGTTTCTGGACCACGATGTACGTGAGGCTGGGCTTGTAGGTCTCGCCCACGACGGAGAAACAGACCTTCATCTGAGGTATCTCGTAGTCAACGAGCAGCTTCAGTTGGCCGTCGCCAACCCCGTCTCTGTGTTTACACATTATTATTATTACAAATGTTGATTAGGATATTTTTAACCATAGTAGTCTAGCTAGTGATGATGAAATAAATTACAATTGAGATCGTCAGAGAGCACTCAAAATCAACACACGTTATAACTTGAACTAAAAAGTGTAAAATAAACAGTTAATTAAAAACAAAAAACGAGGTAGTGGTTCAATCTACCGCCTTTCATGCCGAGGGTAGGGGGTTCGATTCCGGCTCGCACCTCTAGTTTACTTACTTGCGAAATTCAATTTGAATTTTTCATGAGCTTTTCGGTGAAGGAAAACATCCTGAGGAAACCTGTACGCATCTGCGAAGTAATTCAAAGATGTGTGTGAAGTCCCCAATCCGCACTGGGCCCGCGTGGGACTATAGCCCAAACCCTCTCGTGATGAGAGAAGGCCTGTGCCCAGCAGTGGGACGCAAATAGGCTGTAGTAGTATGAAAGAATGAATGATTTATTAAAAAATATATAAATATCTTTATAACAGGTTTCTTAAAACTAGAACTCTACTCCCTAAGTAGATTAAACCTGAGTAGAGATCTTCTACTATCTAAAGTCCCGCGCCTTCACATTTCAAAACGCTTCAATTTTTTTTTCATTCTTTAAAAAGCAACACCAACACTCT
Source organism: Aethes cnicana (assembly GCA_963971205.1). Taxonomy (NCBI): domain Eukaryota; kingdom Metazoa; phylum Arthropoda; class Insecta; order Lepidoptera; family Tortricidae; genus Aethes; species Aethes cnicana. The sequence continues at coordinate 8,393,835 of OZ020287.1, read as the reverse complement.
CAACGCATAGTTGATGGCTGTCTCAGCACGCACACATGTGTTGAGAGTGTTGGTGGTGCTTTTTAAATACATTGAACGGGACTTTAGATAGTAGAAGATCTCTAGTAGTAGACCGATGAGTAGTAGTAGTAGTACTTCCATGGATATAACTATCATGAGCCGTGTGACAAGAAGTTACCTGTATATGATGATCCTCTCGGGGAAGGTCCCGTTGACGCGCAGGAAGTGTTTGAGCGAATCGACGAGGCACGACTTGAGTCCGTCCACGATCTCCTGCCCCCGCTCTTGGAACACCGCCCGTGAGTACCAGTGGGTCATGGTCTCGTTGTACGAGGCCACGAAAGCTGAAACGAGGAGTTTCAGCTGCAGTCTTTGAATAGTAAGTAGATTATTGTCTGGGAAGTAAGCATTTGCTGGCCTAGTATTCGGTTTATGGAGCTGAGAGATTCGCGAGGCCCACAAATAAAAAATGAAAAATAAGAGGTCTGCAAAGGCTTACCCGTACCGCGGTAATAGGTATAGTGCTTTCTCAAAATGTAATAAGTACATTACAGACCTAGGGTGGTGAATTCGTAAATGTCCCAGATCGCAGGTTTCTGTGATCTGGGGCTCATAAATATGCGATCTTTACGAATTACCGCCCGTGGTCTGTCTAAAGTTTTACGTCTTGCCTTGGCCAAGAAGTGAAATTTTCTCTCCGCGTAGCGGGCAGAAAATCCCACCTTACGGCCAAGGGTGATGTAAAAATAGTTATTTGTGCAACAAGAGAGCAAAATTGTTTTTTGCTTCGAGTGCCATGTTTGAGTCCTGAGCTAGCGAAAGATTCTATAGTTGAATCACGAGCGTTCAGCGAGTGATTCTAGTTTAGAATCTTGAGCTAGCGAAGGACTCAAAGGCATGAGAAGTAAAAGAAATTGCTCTCGAGTAGCACATACAATTTTTCACCTCAGTAGCGAGAACACATTAAAGGTAGGTACTTGCAAAGAATACTTGCAACACGAAAAATCTAAAATAACATTTCTTCTTCACTCTTTTCACTCAAATTATTACTTTAATTTCATGTTTTAAAAGAATTACTTTAAAGTTAGTTATAGAAAATTAAGAAGAAAGACATGATTTGACATGAGACAATGGCGGCAATTTTCCAAACGTATGTTCGGAAACTAGTACAATGATATGTTTCGAATTCATTCGGTAATATTTGAAAACTTTTAGTTTACTTTAAATTAAAACTTTAGTTTAAAATGATAATTATATTAAAACATAATTATATGAAATATAAGTCATTTGAAAATTGTAAGATTTTCAGAAGTTTCAACGAACAACAAATCAACGTATAATTTTAATATCTAAAAATACAGCGGTACTGATGCGTTGCGCATATCCGAACGTTTCTAATTCATTTTTTTTTTCTACGAAAATAGATTCGCACTAAGACTTGCCTAGTATAATTCTACCTCTTTTCTTAAAGAAATGAAAAGAAGAGAGCGGATAAAATCGAGATAGTTAGAATTATTGGTATAAGAAGTAGTTACTAGTTAGATGCCGCAGTATGAAATGACCATTCGCAGTAATCAAAAAAAAAAAAAAAAAAGCGCGGGAACGATTTAACTGTGGCTGCAAGGCTTAGGCCTTTGCCTTTGCCTGATGGGATTGTCTGATGGGATAAAAGGATTAAAAAAAAAACAATTTAAAAATAGTTATTTGTTATGCAAGGCTGCAAAGTTGTTGTTTGCTGTGAGTGCGTGATTGAGACCCGAGTGAACGAAGGATTCTAGGGTTGAACCACGAGCGAAGCGAGTGGTTCAAATATAGAATCCTGAGTGTAACGAGGGTTTCAAGGCACGAGACAGCAAACGACTTTGCTGCTGAGCGCAACACAAAATTTTTCACCTCACGCGCGATTTTTCGGGAAGAAGACTTAGTTCGGCGTCACGTACAGTTTGTGCTAACTCTGGAGGAGTTAAATTCGTATCTTCATCGCTAGAATCGCTCATATTTTCTTTATTACTCCGTATAGGTATTCTAAATTACAAAACCAGCAATCTAAAACTTTTTTTTTTTTTTTTAATGTTTTTTTTTCCGGAGGTTGCGTTCCAAATCACTCCTACTCGTACTTCAAGATTCAATTATTCATTGAATACAGTTAAAATATACATATATTTAAGTATTTTTGTGATAAAACATAGTGAAATAATGAAATACATCTGAAACGGTGTATTATTAATATAATTTTATTAATGATGATATTAAGTAAATTGAACCTTTATTTTAATAAAACTCTCACGACGAATTGCGTTTCAGAACGTATCGTTGTTTTTTTATTGTGACAGTGGCGTCATGCGTCGTTCGAATTTCAAAAACACTTTCCACGCTAGCGGATAAAAACAACTTTTGCGCTCGGATATCAAGCTGCAAAACGACCACTTTCGAGCCAGTGAGGTGAAAAATACTTTTCACCTCACTGGCTCGAAAGTGATAAACAACGATACGTTCTGAAACTCAATTCGTCGTGAAAGTTTTATTAAAATAAAGGTTCAATTTACTTAATATCATCATTAATAAAATTATATTAATAATACACCGTTTCAGATGTATTTCATTATTTTACTGTGTTTTATCACAAAAATACTTAAATATGTGTATATTTTAACTGTATTCAATGAATAATTAAATCTTGAAGTACGAGTAGGAGTGATTTGGAACGCAACCTCCGGAAAAAAAACAAAAAAAATAAAAATAAAAAAGTTTTAGATTGCTGGTTTTGTAATTTAAAATACATATACGAAGTAATAAAGAAAATATGAGCGATTCTAGCGATGAAGATACGAATTTAACTCCTCCAGAGTTAGCACAAACTGTACGTGACGCCGTCTTCTACCCGAAAAATTGCGCGTGAGGTGAAAAATTTTGTGTTGCGCTCAGCAGCAAAGTCGTTTGCTGTCTCGTGCCTTGAAACCCTCGTTACACTCAGGATTCTATATTTGAACCTCTCGCTTCGCTCGTGGTTCAACCCTAGAATCCTTCGTTCACTCGGGTCTCAATCACGCACTCACAGCAAACAACAACTTTGCAGCCTTGCATAACAAATAACTATTGTCTCACTGAGTGAAACAAACACGATTTTGCTCACTAATTTCTGACAGCAAAGTCTACTTGTTCGAGCTGCTGAGGTGAAAATATTATTTATTGCATTGTCACTAACACAGAAATATTATTGAACTAGAATAAACAAGCGAAGGCGCTTGTATAAAATCCAAGCGTGCCGATTTCCTTGACACCATTGATCTATTATAAGTAAGGATTCACAATCAGCCGGAGAAAAATGCCCCCGTTTGGCCTTCGTTATAAAGAGGCGTTATTAGCATCTTCTTCTTCTTCTATTTAAGAGCCGTGCTCCTGTCGGTGGAGTAACCGCCATGTCTCTCGATCCTGTGCCCGTCTTATTACTACCTAAGTAATAAGACAGGACATTTGCTCTTTCCTTCAGCTGGTCAAAGTAGGTTAAGCGTGATCTACCTCGTCACAGTGTTAACTCCTCCGAAACGGCTAGACCGATTCTTATGAAATTTGGTGTGTATGTTCAGTAGGTCTGAGAATGTAAGCTATTTTTAATACCCAAAATTCTAAGGCGGTACGAAGTCCGCGGGGTCAGCTAGTCTAATATATACAATCTCGTATCACAGTGTTTGTAACCAAACTCCTCCGAAACGGCTCGACCGATTCTTATGAAATTTGGAGTGTATGTTCAGTAGGTCTGAGACGTAAGTTATTTTTCACGTCAAAAAAAATCTAAGGCGGTACGAAGTCCGCGGGGTCAGCTAGTAAATAAATAAAATGGGTCACTATTCTATTACTTTTTTACTTTATCTTCTTGTTTATCTATTCTTAATTTCTTACCGCACACGCTTCGCTTCTTCCGGCTGGCGTCGTGGTACGAGTCGATCCCGATGATCATGGCTTTCTTGAGCGGCATGGATATGTTCCACAGCGTGCCTCCGAGCTTGCAGTTGATTTGCAGGAGGATCTTCTGCGTCACCGACCGCACCTTCTGTTGGTTCATCACTGTGCGCGCGTTTATCACCTGCGATCATGGCAAATATTAACTTAAGAGGGTTAACTCCGAAAGTTGGCAAGGTCGCTAATAGTTGTCAAATATTTCGCTGCTTTCATTAATTTCTGAATATTACTGAATGAAAACATGAATTATCGCTCTATGGTTGAATAAAACATTACGTATGGATTGCAACAATTATCAAAGGAACACGAAATTTTTATGATTATGGAAGTACTATCTTTTGAAAACTTTCCATCGCATTTTCCATGCATTTTTATGTAATGTTATAATTTGAATGCCTAACCGACAAATATAAAACGAGACGCGTCATTCAACCACAGAATGATAACTTCTTTTTTAATTCAGTAATATTGAGAAATTAATAGAAACAGCGAAACCTTTGACAGCTATATGCGACAGCTAAACCCTCTTAACCATATTACTTTAAATGCATAGGCTGTGCCGGCGCGTCTTCGTTGATTTTTACATTTTAATGTTTAACCGCGTACGAAGTCGCGGGCAACTATAACAGCTAGTGTAACCTAGCAGTGTGTAGGTGTGGTGGTGGTGTGTGTGTGTGTGTGTGGTGGTGTGTGTGTGTGTGGTGGTGTGTGTGTGTGTAGTGGTGTGTAGTGTGTATACCTGAGACGGCACAGGGTTTTCAGCGCAGCATATCTTCTTGATGGCAGCGTAGCGGTCGTCGCGCGCGGTCGGGCATATGCACACGACGAGCTGGGACGCCGACGTGATCGACTTCTTCAAGGCCTGGACGTAAGTGTCTGTGCGGTCGTTGGGAAGGACCACCATCTCGGGCTCCTGCACCCTGATGCCCATGGGGCCGCAGCAGCGCTTTAGTGTGCCGAGGAATTCCTGGTGATGTCACAAAAGGTCGCTTGTAACAACAGAGGCGCGATAATAAAGGGTGCAGGGGAAAAAATCTAGTGTTTTTTTTAATGGGATTACAATGATAAAATAAAGAGTTCAACGAGCTCTAAATTGTGAAGAACATTTAAAAATAAAAAAGTCAGCTTATCATTTGATGAAAATATTGTTATTTCATCATATGTCCCTACAGTCATGTTGACGCGAGCGAAAGATGATGTGACGATCCAAGATGGAGTTACGTTCCGACCTGGTCCAATGAATGCGCGAGGCCCGTTCTGTAAAGCGAGCTTTAAGACGGCCTATATCCACTTGTGAAGCCAGAGGTATCTTCAATGGTGCGAAAATCCGATGAATTTCTCGACATCCTACAGTTAGATGAAAAAAAACAGCGAAAACCTGTTGAGGGAATTTGATAGATGCATAAGGAGCAGACCCGTTGTGTGAAGTGAGCTTTAAGACGGCCTATATCCAGCAGCAAGCCGTGAAGCCGTGGTGGCCTAGTGATTCGACCTACCGCCTCTCCTCCTTTCGACCTCCTAAGGGTTCGATTCCGGCTCGCACCTCTAAGTTTACTTATGTGCGAAATTCAATTTGAATTAACCACTGTGCTTTTCGGTGAAGGCAAACATCGTGAGGAAACCTGCACGCATCTGCGAATTAATTCGAAGATGTGTGTGAAGTCCCCAATCCGCACTGGGCCCGCGTGGGGACTTATAGTCCAAACCCTCTCGTGATGAGAGGAGGCCTGTGCCCAGCAGTGGGACGCAAATAGGCTGTAGTAGTAGTAGTATATCCAGCAGCAGTAGACTTCGGCCTCATTGTACTATAGTCATCCTTACCTTAGTGACGGCTTCGTCTCGCTTCGTGAATATAATCGACCAGCGGATGATGTCCACCGCTTGCATGACGGGGTGTTTCGTCGCGTCGAAGTTCCAATCTGCGTTAGGTTTCCCCGGCACCATGACCCCCTTGCCGAAGTACAGCGCCTCGGGGGGCAGGGTGCGAGCGGTCAAGTCGATGGTCTCCGGGGCGATGCTGAGGCCCCAACCCTTGAGGCGGTTCCGGGCGTTCTCATTTTCGAGAACGTTTTGGATGTACTGGAAAGAACGATAGGTTAAGGCCCTTCCCTGACCCAGCATCGTCAAATTGCTCATTTAAGATCATACTTTTCTAAGAAATGTTAAAAGTTAAAAATGTAAAAAAAAACATATGTTATATTTGATTATATCATCCTTACATTGACAGCTTTCGTTACACGTTTCACGAAACTTCGCTCGATACAATTTAATTCCAAAGTAACCTCTAACTCGGACATTTAATCCAATTTTACTCCAGTTTATTATATGAAACAGTGTAAAACTAAATATAACAGAAAAAATATCCACATTATATGCATACATTGACAGCTTTATAAATGCCATGTTTTTAGACGGTATTTTTATAGAATTTAAAACGTGTTAAAAAGTAACTAAATCGGGCGTTCTGTGCGTAGCGCCTTCTCTCTCACTCGTCCCACGAGTGACAGTGACGGCTGAGCTGGGTCTATGAACAGCCTTAATACTGATCCTGTGATCCTACATCAAAACACGCCTTTCATCACGAGAGGGTATGGGATCCCGCGCATGTGTGGATTGGGGATTCAGACAAACCCTTCACTCATTTCGCTGATGCGTGTAGGTTTCCTCGCGATGTTTTCCTTCACCGAAAAGATCAGTAGTATATTCTAATTGAATTTCGCACTGAGTCAAAGCAGAGGTTCCTACCTCGGGTTTGAAGCCCGACCCTCGGCGTGTGAGGCGGTAGATTAAACCACTAAGTTATGGGCAATATTTCGTTACGCGAGCATTTTCCCGGAAAAAACGTAGTTCCGGTGGGAACTCTCAAGCCAAATTCCACGCGGACGAAGGCGCGGGCAGAAGCTAGCAATCTATAACTATAAATATGAACCTTTTTGAAGGCAGCGTGCCGCTGATTCGGTGTGATCCGGGTGTATGTCGCTACGTCCTTCATGAGCTTGAAATTGACCCTTTGGCTGTCGGACAGGCCCGTCAGTTGGCAGAGCTCGGGAACAAGGCATATCATGAAATCGGTCGGAGCATCGCAGCCTGGCATCCGTTTAGTTTCCCTATTTGAAAAAAAAATAGTACGTTTTAATGCAATTGTGTATATCATGTAGTTTTATGACGAGTCCCTAGTTGTGTGAGCCCGAGCGAAAGCGAGGTCAACAAAGTCAACATTAAGGACATGTGAAAATGAAAATAATTTCGTATGTGTCTTGATACATCTAATATATAAATCTATCTAATATATAAAATTCTCGTGTCAGTGTTTGTAACCAAACTCCTCCGAAATGGCTCGATCGAATCTTATGAAATTTGGTGTGTATGTTCAGTAGGTCTGAGAATAGGACGTAAGCTATTTTTCATGCCCAAAAAAAATTCTAAGGCGGCGGTACGAAGTCCGCGGGGTCAGCTAGTCTAATATATAAAATTCTCATGTCACAGTGTTTGTAACCAAACTCCTCCGAAACGGCTCGACCGATTCTTATGAAATTTGGTGTGTATGTTCAGTAGGTCTGAGAATAGGACGTAAGCAATTTTTATAACCCAAAATAAATAATCTACGGCGGTACGAAGTCCGCGGGGTCAGCTAGTTTTACTATGAATTTTGCGATGATTTGCTAGTAAAAGTAGGTTATTTTTATGAAACGGCAAAACGCAACTTTCATATTGAGGCATGAGGCATTGTAAAAATACCCAGGATGGACGTCACCCATAGAGAGTATCTCATATTTTTATTAAATTCTAAGAAAATAACCAAGCCAAATTGGCTACGGTAAAAAAATAATGGCTAAAATAATCATTTTGGTTTCATGAAATACTCATAAAAAATAGCATAAAGATAAAACAATTCACCTTGATATCAGCATCGGCTGATCCCAGTCCATGATGTCGATACCATAGTGTTTCTTGTAATAGTCAATGTATGATATTTTGACCAGCTCGTTACCTTCTTTCTTCTCGAAGGTAGATCGGGGTGTCATAGTGTCATCTATGCTGTCAACTCTGCAATTTACATATTTATTTGAGAATGCAGTGTAAATACAGATTGTAAAGACGTCGCTCAGGTAAACATGTAAGGTTAGATTATTGTATGTATTGAGGTTCGAAATGTACATTGTACATACACAATACTGTTGACTATTACAGTGCAGTTGAATTATACTTCACTAGTTGTTTCATGCGACTTCATATTCGCATAAACTGAGCACGTACAATCCCATTTTTTCCCGTTCGCCTCGTAGCTATTAAGACGGTTTATCCCGGAAGTTGGCAACGTCGCATATAGATGTCAAATGTTTCGCTGTTTTTATTAATTTCTCAATATTCAGTAGAATTAAAAAACCATAGAAAGAATGATAACTTCATCATTTTATGGTTGAATGACGCGTCTCGTTTTATATTTGTTGGTTAGGCATTAAAATGATAAGATTACATTAAAATGCATGGAAAATGCGATGAAAAGTTTTCAAAAGATAGTACTTCCATAATCCTAAAGTTCGTATTCCTATGATAATTGTTGCAATCCATAGTTAATGTTTCATTCAATAATAGCGTAATAATTCATGTTTTCATTCAGTAATATTGAGAAATAACGAAAACAGCGAAATATTTGACAGCTATTTGCGACGTTGCCAACTTTCGGAGTAAACCCTCTTAAGGGAATCAATCGTTCACACCTATTTTAGTCTTAAGATTCCATGTCTCATTGTGTTGTAATTAGTCGTGCCGTGTTGGCTTTGTAATTGTGACAGTTATTTATTAATAAAATCAGTTATTTATTGTTAAAGGAATAAAATATAAAGAGTAGCAGAGTACAGTGCGTTCGGCGGAACGCACTGTAGTAAAGGCTCTGCTACACTTTATATTTTATTCCTCTATGATCTAATACAGTAATTAATTTCATTAGTCACTTCTAAAGGTCTTGTTTTTGCAATAAGTGTTTGCTTCATTCATCTATGTTTTGATATTATTTTTATAATCATACATTTAAAATACATACCGGAACAGCTTTTTGTTGTAAGTGGTCATCACGGAGCACCCAATGAGCAGGTCCGTCATGGCCCTCTTCCAGTTGGAGCCCTGCGTTTGCACCGTCTCCTTTATAAAGCTGAGCACGGACTGGGTCCGGAGGACTCTGCTCGTGGAGTCCAGGGTCAACATGAGACCACCCTCGTACTCGTCTACTGCTGTCACATATCTGTAATTTTTTTTAGATTTATTGGGTCATTCAACTATTTCTTCTTGTTATTCTGTCCCGTTGTCAAAGGTAACAAAATGCGAGTATCTTAGAAAAACTGTTTCAACATAGACTTCTAAAGCTGCTTCTAAATGCCCTAAGGGATTTAAAATGACAAAGAACTCATGTGCGGGTGTGAAACTCGCAAAATCGCAGTTGTGACCCATTACCTTGTGTTCATTAAAAGATATAAGATAAAGATAAAAAAACATTTATTCAAGTAGGATTTTACAATCACTTTTGCATCGTCATTATGTACAATTTGATGTATTTATCATTAAAAACATACCGTTATCCACTGCAAGCTTCGTCATTGATTTAGGTACTTACATCTTCTACTTTGTATCAAACTTTTTTGTTTTTAATCATTAATCACACACACTATATCAAATTTTAACTAAGTCCTTAAGCGCACACATGTTTATTAGTCCAATAGGGATGACGACAACTTTTTTTTATTAGTCTATTAGGAAGATTATTGAAAAGTATTGGACACGTACTTTTTGGATCATTTAGTACGTACCCAGGCCAGACCTCCAGCTTGTGCTGCGGTATCTGCACGGCCGCGTGCTCGTTGAAGTGCTGGCGCCCGAACCGCACCAGCTGTAGATCCTTCATGATCTGTTTCAACAGCACGTACGGTTGGATCATTTAGTACGTACCCAGGCCAGACCTCCAGCTTGTGCTGCGGTATCTGCACGGCCGCGTGCTCGTTGAAGTGCTGGCGCCCGAACCGCACCAGCTGTAGATCCTTCATGATCTGTTTCAACAGCACGTACGGTTGGATCATTTAGTACGTACCCAGGCCAGACCTCCAGCTTGTGCTGCGGTATCTGCACGGCCGCGTGCTCGTTGAAGTGCTGGCGCCCGAACCGCACCAGCTGTAGATCCGTCATGATCTGTTTCAACAGCACGTACGGTTGGATCATTTACTACGTACCCAGGCCAGACCTCCAGCTTGTGCTGCGGTATCTGCACGGCCGCGTGCTCGTTGAAGTGCTGGCGCCCGAACCGCACCAGCTGTAGATCCTTCATAATCTGTTTGAACAGCACGTTGTACAGGTGGATCATTTCGCTTAGACGCCGCGTCCGTCGCAATGTGATCTGATGGGAAATTGTTCACATTAATACACACTTCAATACAATACAATACGAATCATTTATATCCGACTGGGAATGCATAAAGCGTTAGTAAGTTACAATCTCAGAACTATGGTTAGTAGTACTATAATTACTTAAGTTAAACTTAAGGGGGCAACGTCGCAAATAACTGTCGAATATTTCGTTTTATCGTTAATTTCTCAATATAACTAAATTAACTTCACTTCCATAAAATTATTTTTAAATTATGTTTATTATTTGAACAAATCTATGTTTATTATTCGAAGACTCCGTAGTTCAGTATGACATCATGAAACAAGAAACTGACTGACTGACTGATCGATCAACGCACAGCCGAAATCGCTAGGCCTAGAAACATGAAACTTGGCAGGAAGGTTCCTTTTATGACGTAAGTGAGCACTAAGTAAGGATTTTTGGAAATTCCCCCTTTAAGGGGGTAAAAATGAGGTTGAAAGTTTGTATGAAACTTCTAAATCGCTAGGCGTAGAGACATGAAACTTGGCAGGGAGGTTCCTTTTATAACGTTAGTGAGCATTAATAAAGGAATAATGGAAATTCCCTCTTTAAAGGGGTAAAAAGGGAGTTGAAAGTTTGTATGTAACTTCAAAACCACTATGCCTAGGAACATGAAATTTGTAAAAAACTAGTAGCTACCTATAACCGAATTAAACGCGGACTAAGTCGCGGGAAAAGCTATTTTCAAAATATGTAACCAGAAATTTCTTTTTTTTTTTTGGTTCACTTAGTTTTTATTGAACTGTATTACTTTCTCAAGTCACACAACTGATAATCAAATAAAATAAAACTTACGGTTATTTTGACCTTGGACTCGTCAAAGGGATTGGTGGAGACCAAATTTAGGGCCTCTTGGGGCAACAAGTGCGGAACATAGAGAGTTGTTCCGTCAAAGGTCTTTTGCTTGAAAAAGTGTGCGTGCTCTAGAAAAAATATAATTATTGAATTAAAATTTGAGCTCATGTTAACCATTTACCTAACAATTACATTTTCTGAGCCTTATTTGACTAGCAATGAGAGACATGACTGTATTTAATTAAAATATAGATACTGAATCACCGATTAAGACTGGTGGGCTTACCTTAGCTTCTCTTATCACGCCCAGGCTAAAAAGCTTTTTCTGAGTAATTATGCGAAAACCGACTTTATGTAAAATTGACAACATTTCAAAATGTTAATAGGGCGTAATTTCAAAAACCATTTCTGTATCTCTACCTAAGGGAGTGAATAAAATGATTCAGATTTTTTCGTTCATTACTTTTGAAGAAAATCTTGTTTTAGTGATAACTGGTACGTGACGTCATTTCACTCACTCTCACTAAAGAGCGGACGCTACGCGCAGAACTATATCTATGCGCAGGAAGTACTACTACGTAATTGCTGACTTCCGCCTTTTTAGAATGAGGCGCTTTTTAATTTTATGTATGAAATTGAAGACTTAATAGCCGTGTTAAAAAAAAAACGAAATTTTGTCAATTGCATTTGTGCTGATTCACTACTTTAGCTAAGTCAAATCAAGAACCCTTTGGCTTTATACTATTACATAGTGTCAAAATACAAGTACTTAAATCACATTGTGTAAAAAAAAGGTCAAGGGTTACCGTTTAGTAATTTGAAACGAAGATGCTTATAGTCCTGGTCCGGAGAGTAGGCCACTTCATACTCGTACACATTGTTTTCCTCGAACTTGAGGTAAACGAAGTTGGCCGTTACCTCACAGGGGGTTCCACTGCTGCCCTTCATGACAACCGGGGGTGTCTCTTTAACTTCCCTCTGAAAAATGATACATATGGTCATATGGTTGATATCTCGTTGAATTTCTTCTAGTCTTGAAATCGACACGAGTCTAGAGCTATTTTAATATTGTGAAATGCAATAAATAATTGACAGTATTAACTGGTTAATTATTGGACCAAGTCCAAAGATGAATCAAACTAGGTAAGAAATGTTAATAAAACAAAATGAAATGTGTCCGCTTGCTGCTATATTTTAAACTAGCTTCTGCCCGCGGCTTCGCCCGCGTGGAATTCGGTTATCGCGTTCCCGCGGGAACTACGCGTTTTTCCGGGATGAAAAGTAGCCTATGTCCTTTCCCGGGACCCCAAATATCTCCATGCCAAATTTCATCTCAATCGGTCCAGCGGTTGAAGCGTGAAGAGGTACCAGACAGACAGACAGACAGAGTTACTTTCGCATTTATAATAATAATTATGGATATGGAAATATGGATTTATTGTATATTTTTCATGTCAAAAACAGGTTTATGGAGAGCCTCTATTAAAATTTTCACTATATAAAATTAAAGACACTAGCCATAATTTCAATCAAACAAACAGAACTGAAGCTAAGTAATATCTTAAATGTAGGGTAGATGATTATCACAAAAAAAACCTATTAATCCATAGCTTTAATTGTCATTTAAAATGGGAATGGGAATTTACTTTGATTCTTAACGCGTTCACTGCCACCGACGCATATATGCGTTTTGCTGACTTTCCCGCAGTGCCTTGAACGCACATGTGCATTTCAATGTTCCTTTAATGACAGATGTGGCACCTGGCGGAAGTTCGAAAAACAGAAGTGGCAGTGAATGCGATATTGGAAAGCCAAGCTTTGTCCTAATGACACTTATCTAATTCATTGAGACATGTAAAATTGTCAGTACTTACAAAAAATTTGGACTTTCCCACAGACTGGTCAGTGCGGGTCACAGCACTGACGGCACTATCACCTCCGGCTTTAGCGGCCGCATGCGAAGCTTTCCTGGAAAATTAAATGAGAAATAATTAAGGCTCTATATTTTCTTTCTAAGTTTACATAAACATAGAATTGCTTCAGGGCTTCAAAATCACACAAACCAAGGACCTGATTAACTACTACTAATACTACAGCCTGTTTTGCGTCCCACTGCTGGGCACAGGCCTCCCCTCATCATGAGAGAGTTTGGGCTATAGTCTCCACGCGGGCCCAGCGCGGATTGGGGACTTCACACACAACTTTGAATTACTTCACAGATGCGTGCAGGTTTCCTCACGATGTTTTCCTTCACCGAAAAGCTCAGTGGTAAATTCAAATTCAATTTCGCACATAAGTAAACTTAGAGGTGCGAGCCGGAATCGAACCCTTAGGAGGTCGAAAGGAGGAGAGGCGGTAGGTCGAATCACTAGGCCACCACGGCGTCACGGCTTGCTGCTGGATATAGGCCGTCTTAAAGCTCACTTCACACAACGGGTCTGCTCCTTATGCATCTATCGAATTCCCTCAACAGGTTTTCGCTGTTTTTTTTCATCTAACTGTAGGATGTCGAGAAATTCATCGGTTAGAGGTGCGAGCCAGAATCGAATCCCGACCCTCTGCATGAGAGGCGGTAGGTCGAACCACTAGGCCACCACGGCACCTGATTAACACTAACAACCAAACTAGGCTAAAAAATGGCAGATACAGCTCAATGAGAGATACTTACAAAACCTGTGTACACAACTAGATTCTGGAAGAAAATATCTGATGGCTTTCAATATAACGAAAAATCTGCGAGGATATCTCATTAAACTAAAAAAAAAATGGTACAAAGTAGAGGATGTAGGTACCTAAATCAATGACGAAGCTTGCAGCTGATAACGGTTTTTTTTAATGATAACTACATCAAATTGTACATAATGACCATGCAAAAGTGATTGTAAAATCCTACTTGAATAAATGTTTTTTTTTTATATTTATCTAAACTAACTGTTCTGCTGAATTTACACCACTGAGCTTTTGATTTGATGAAGGAAAACATCATGAGGTATCAGTGAAGCTATTTAAAGGGCAATCCGCCCTAGATACTACCAGCATGGGTACTGTATCAACAACCCTCTTTTGATGACAAGCCAGCCAGCGACGGGACATAATAAGCTATTGCTGTTGTTGCGGTGGTGGGTACCGAACGGTGGTTACTCACAATTGCAATAGCTGTATTCCCCGACCGATGCCTCTTGGGGCCGGAGCGTTCGGCGCGGGCCCGGGACTGACGTCAGATGCGGGACTGAAGGACGGCCCTAAAACATATTCATGTAGACAATTACTTTTCATTCACATTTTTATAAGCAAAACATTCCGTGTCTTGATAAGCTATGACATGACATCTACTAGCGAAATGCCGATCATACGAGATGGTAAAGAACCGGAAGGGACACGCTTGATGAAGATGACCTACAAGACCTAACGATAGGGAAGATAATAGGGTTCTGCAAGGCTACAGGAAGGTTCAACGGGGCGACGGCGCTGGGAAAGGATAACCCGTAATCCCAGGGGAGACCGGGGAAATGGGTGAAATCGTTCTGGAGGACTGATCACCCAACTGATCCAGGCAGTCGTCCCCTTTCATAAATAATAATAATAATAAAAGCCATGACTACACTACGAATATGTGTCATACTAAGTTAAAGATACCACATTGTCAGGTCATCTGGTGTCAATAAGGTTGATTTCCATTATGCATTATTATTAATAGTATGCATTATCATGTACTTTAAACGCGCTAAACTTGGATATCTCTGACTTGTTTATTTCTTTATTTATCCAAGTAATTTCAGAAACGGCTCTAACGATTTGGACGAAATTTGGAAAATAGGTGTTTACGGAGGAGACAAATCAATCTAGCTAGGTGTCATATCTGAGAAAACTCGGTTTTTGCTATTTTCACCCGAGCAAAGCTCAGTCGCCCAGGTCCTTACTAACGAATGTTGTAAAAAAACATGGTTTCTCTGGATTTTAATGCAATCTGTCTCAGTATGACATTCAGCAATAGCTGATATCCATCTGATATCTATGATCAATATACTATTTCATATGCCTGGGATGACACCAGTGTGTCATCAATCCAGAAAAAAAAACATGGTTTCACTTTAACTACTCAATACCAAAATAGTTTTATTTGGTTTCATGACGCATTGGTGTTAACTGTAAGGTCATGTTAATCTTTTATGAATAAATAAATAAATAATAAATAAATAATAGTTTCTGCAGCCATTTTGTATATCTGATTACTGAATAACCG
Source organism: Aethes cnicana (assembly GCA_963971205.1). NCBI lineage: Eukaryota > Metazoa > Arthropoda > Insecta > Lepidoptera > Tortricidae > Aethes > Aethes cnicana. Next base: position 8,378,419 of record OZ020287.1, on the reverse strand, counting down.
AGTAAAGTTTATTCATCAACACCCTAACAGTTTTCATTTCTGATTGCACTTACCTCCAGGTTTCTGCTGCCTTTTAGCCAGCAACATCGCAGCAATATGTCCGCGACCTCCCAGTGTAGACCCAGTAATTGTAGTTGCGCTAACCTGAGGTAAAAGAAAACATACAATTTACAGAATGTTCTATTATAAATCTATGCACAAACCAATCGGATCTGAAGAAAGCTATCTTCAGATGATGATGGTGTAAAAATCAAGGTGTGTAAGTAGGTTACAGACTTGAGAGGGTATCTGTAACTTTCAGTAATTCTAAGTTTAGCAAAAAAGCGCAAAAATCAAGATCGAAATTTTTTTGGAACAGATCCAGTACAAGTGACTATTTGTTCAACCACCCATGGGTGCGATGAAACCAAGACAATAGGAATAAAACATTATTGTACAGATGAATACCAACTTCAGCACCTTTGAAATGAGACCAAATCATTTAATCATTATGTAATAAGGAAGCTTTCTTTTTAGTTAGCTGTGTGTTCATGTTGTACCTATTTTCTGTTGTTTATGGTCCAGCTGTAAAATAAAGAGTATCTTATACTTTAAACGCACATGATCTTGTATGTTTCACTAATTATTTATTTATTCAAGCAATCTCGGAAACAGCTCCAATGATTTGGACAAATTTCTAATATAGGGGTTTACGGCCCCTAAACCTCTTAAATTACAGGCGCGATAAATTGATCCAGATAGGTGTCATCTGAAAAAAAACGGTTTTAGCTATTTTCACATGAGCACAGCTTGGTCGCCCAGGTACTTGTATTTATTGTAGGTACTTGGTATTGTATAGAAGTATTCACCCCACTTTCATTTTATCTTCTATTCATTTTTTAATAAAAAATATTGTTATAAATAAATTACCACGCTGGCGGCTGTGCTGCCCCCTGGAGTGGCGTCTGGCGAAGGGTCCTGTGACGGTGGGGCCGAGTCCATCATCTGTGACCTTTTCAGGGCCAACAAAATGTCAATCCCACGCCCCCTTCCTCTATTCGGCTCCATTTTTAGCTATAACATAAGATTTTTTATTCATTCAATAAGTCATTTAGTGGTAAAACAGTCTGTCAAGCAACTTGTTATATGAAGTGTTTAATAATCTAAATCATACAAAGCATGACATATTGACCAAGATTTCTAATTATTTCCATGTTACTGGATAAGTACTGAGCAAAATACAATGTTGGACTGACCTGAAATTACTTTTGCTTGTCTAAACTAATAATAAGTCTGTAGAAGAAGTCGCGTCTGAAACTTGAAAATTAAAAGAAACTATCAAGTCGAGGGGCCTATATACCTAAACAATACTAAACGCAAAATAACGATTTTTAGAAAATTGATCGGATCTGGTCACTTACGGCCACATTCCTTATAAGGCCAAGTATTATGAACGGCCACTTCCCCAATGGGCCACTTCCTTTAATGGCCACTTAGAAACAATATTCCCCGAAAGGCCACAATCCGCTAAAGGCCTTTTCCTCTTATGACCACTTCCTCAAACAACCTTTTCCTGTTATGGTCACATCCTCAAACAAGATATATTATTAACTAAGTATAAAAATGCCGATATAAAATAGGAATGTGACTGGGTCGACGGGTCCCCGCTACGCGGGGCCCCTATTTCTTAGTAGTTTGCCCTTCGGGCATATATAGATAACTAACGAACCTAACCTACTTCACACCTTTGACCTATTATATTACATTTTACATATATGACTATAAGACCCTGGCAACTAGTGAAACTGGCGAATATAGAAACCGATTATCTAGGGGAAATGACCATTTGACCAAACTGACGAATAATTAAATTAGCACATAAGGAAACTAGTAAATTTAAGAAACTGAAGCCTAGCAAAACTGGCGAAAGAGTAAACTGAAGGTTTAGGAAAATGACCCACTAGCGAAAATGACCAGAAGGTAAACTGTTGAATCAGCAAAATTGACGAATTAGGAAACTGACCGGCGATACGCTAATTCGGCTCCGGCTCTCCGTCTTATGGTCTTTCGGGGAATCGGCTGAACTAGGAATTTGCACAGTGGTCTTTCGGGGAAATGGCCTTAGTAGGAATCTATATTGTGGTCCTTTGGGGAAATGGCCGTAATAGGAAAAGACTGAACAGGAATATGGCCGATGTAAGAATTTCCACGATGGCCGTAGAAGGAAGTGGCCGTAGGTGACCGGATCCAATTGATCGGTTTTATATCGAAAACTAGACCTGGTCAACATAGGTATAGGCAAACTTTTTATCCCGGAAAAATGTATAGTTCCCGCGGGTATGCTATCGAATTCCACGCGGACGAAATTGCGGGCAGATGATAGTAATATAATATGCTATGATAATAATAATATTCATAATATTACGATAAAAGTGAGTAATCCTAAAGATTCTACTTACACCTACCTACAATTTTCCTACTGCAATAGTAGAGGGATGGTCAGATTTCATCGCAATCGCACGCTTTCGTGCAATGGCATCCTAAGTACCTACTACCAACATGAAAGAATCCCCTTGAAGTACCATTTTAACATTCTCAACGAATTATTACGAATATATCATAAAATGGAAGTTTGTTCTACTGATTGGCAAACAACTGTTTTTGACCGGAACTCTGTATTATATAAACAGTTCAGTTAAAATGTTAAAATATTACCTACCTGATCAATTTTAGCTTAGATCAGCTTAATACAAATTGAGGTTTCGGTTTACAAAAAACACTAACATAAAGATTTATACTTACTGGAATTAAAACAAACTTTGATTTCACAAAAAAACACAATAATAAACGTGTACAGGATCAAAGCAACGACCCAGCCAAACCCAACCAAACAGAAAAAGACCAATAAACAAGCAACAAACAAAGCACAGCCACAGAGTATAGAAAACCAAGACCACAGGATACTTACAGGATACAAATTGATGGTGCGTTTACATGAACGGCGTTCAAAATGACATTCACGGGCGCGTTCACAGGCACGGGCGTGTAAACAAGCTGATTTTGAACGCGCTCGTGAACGTGAACGCCGTCGATCGGTCGGCTGGCGGTTTTTCGGCGTCGCGTTAGTATCGCTTGCACCTTTGTGGCGTACGGACGATGACGACTTGCCAAATAAAATTAATTTAACAATGCCAATTTGTCGGAATGGTCAAACGACCAAAATTTTACATTTCCTGGGGTGTTACCAAGTAGAACCAATAATATGGACCCCTTCAAATAAGCAACATAAATTTTAAAAAAAACCGGCCAAGTGCGTGTCGGGCCACGCGCAAATTATAGGGTTCCGAAGTGGACGATGCCCACAGTACCTTTCTAAGACTTACTAGCATCTGGTATGACGTGCCCGCCCGACGCGCGTTGGTTTTTTAATCATTTCATAAGTTGGTCGACTATGACTCGTAAGTTTGTACAGCCTACTTAGCTGTGATAGTTTTCCTTTCAACTACGTTATATATGCCATAACCGTGATTTTTTTCAGCCATCCAAATACCACCATTTAGCTGGCAGGAGGGGGGGGGGGGGGACACGTGACTCTAACAAAAAATAGCACTTTAAAGCTTAATATTTCACAAACGCATCACTTAATCAAAAAATGGTTTTAACAAACCCACAATATTTTTTTAAGACCTATTCAACAATATGCCGCACCATGGGGTACGCAAGAAAAAAAAATTACATCCCCATTTTACGAGTAGGGGAGGTACCCTATAAAAAAATATATTTCAAAATTTTATTGTACCACTTTGTCAGCGTAACTAATATGTATATTCATGCCAAATTACAGCTTTCTAGAACTAAGCATCTCTGAGCAGACACTTCGGAACCCTAAAAATGTTGCAGATGCTTAGGAGAGGTTGACAAACTCATGAAGGAGTTCAAACGGAGAAAAGAAGTACTTACGGGCTCACTATATCTCTTTTCCGTGGAAACTGCATCTTTCCGAAATAAAAAGAAGTTTACCAACCCAAACTATCTCCATATCAAATTTCATTGAAATCGGTCCAGAGGTTTAAACGTGAAGAGGTAACAGACAGACAGAATGCGAAAGTAAATGTAATTTCGCATTCAGAATATTAGTACGGGTGGATTTAGACGCAAACTGAAAAAAAAACATCTTCGTCATCATTTTGTTTCATTACATATAAAAGTAAATGAAACCCAAAGCAGTTAGCCCCCACGAGATTAACGTCCTCGTCGTCTGCCATCCTTGCACTTACTAGCACGCCCGCGGGCGTGTAAAAACACCCTGCTTTTATTGCGTTTACATGAACGGCGTTCTAAAACCACGTTCAAAGGGCACGTTTACGAGCCCGGGCGCGTGTATGTAAACGCACTATTAGCAGTTGCTCTGTTACTTGAAGCTAGATGGCGAGCCGAGCGCAAAGTGTATTTTTAAACAATTTACAACAAATATTATAACTAGTTTTTTTTTAATCCTCTTATTACACAGAGACTTCGGGTTGTAAATTGTGAACTGTTAAGCAATAAAATATTGTTGCGTTCGGCTCGCCATCTAGCTTCAAGTAGCGGTAGCAACTGCTAAACGGTCGGGTAATCGGGGTTCAGCCACTGGACGCTAGATGTCGATCTAGTGTTAAACCGGGTTTCGGAGCACGCACTACAGTGTAGACTCTGCCACTCTTCTTTTATATCATTTCTCTATGATACAAATCAAATTTGCAATTTTGCATTTATCAAAACAACAGATTAAATATTTAAACAGTACCGATTAGCCATTCTCTTTGCTGTGTGAGTTGTCAATCACCACAACTCTCGTGGCGATACCTTCTGGAGTTTGTAGATTTCCCTAGCCTCTTTGAGATTAATAAAACTATTTTGTTTCACAAATAAAAGATGTAATATTAAATGAAATTGATATATTTATCTACATTGGTTCCTAATAAAAAAACATGCGCTGGAGATACACATTAATTGTCTGGCCTTTGTTCTTTATTAAGTAAGTAGTTTTATTCTTCAGGAAGTTTGATTATATACTGGCTGTTATATATGTTTGGCTGGGAAGTCTTACAGCATCCATGAATTCTAATCCTTTTTTTCTTGCACCTTCGCTTGTTCGAACTCCCTGAATAGCTTTTCGCTCAATTTTTCCCCCTCGTCGTCAATTTGTTCTACAGAGAGGACCTCGGGAATATAAAACTGCATCATGTTTTGTACCTGAAGCAAGAATTGAAATCATTCAAAAATTGGATATTTTATTTAAAACAATCTAGGTAGGAACTTTAAATAAGTCCAATTATAGTTTAACCACTATCATAGAGCTAGAAACATACGGAAAGTTTTCGTTGACTTCTTACTTAGACTGGGCGTTGGCTTACTGGGTGCAATCAGAAACTAGCAAATTGCAAATCTTACAAGTGAAAGTAATCAAAGGAGTATTTGTGTATTGTGTGTATTAAATGAAATAAAATTGTATTTATGGGATACTAACTCCATTTTTCAAGGTCACTATTGAGCTGGGGCACGATGAACAGGATCCTTGCATTTTGAGCCTTAGCACCCCGTCTTTAAAGTCCACGAATAAGACATCCCCACCATCCTCCTGCACAGTGGGTCTTATCCGTGTATCTAGGAGCTCCTTTATCATTTGAACTATTTCATCATCGTCTTCATTAATTTCTGCAATTCATAAATAAGTTTTTTTGCATTCTGAAGTTATACCAAGGAAGTTTGATAATTACTTACCAAGATTTATTAAATTTAAAGTTGACTATTAATTATTAGTCCCATTGGAATATTCTGATGGAAATGGGACTAATAATCAAGATGTTATAACATAACGGAGGTGACTATAACCCAAACCCTCTCGTGATGGGAGGAGGCCTGTGCCCAGCAATGGGACGCAAATAGGCTGTAGTAGTAGTAGTAGTATAACATAAGGTTGTTGAGTTCCTGAGTTTGTAGTTTGCAGTCTAAGCTTATATTTCAGATTCACAATCTTATACTTTAAATGGGCTAATCTTGTATATTTATTTATCCAAATGATCTCAGAAACAGATGTAACGATTTGGACCAAAATTTGGAATATAGGGGTTAACAAGGGCGACAAATCGATCTAGCTAGCTAGGTCTCATATCTGAAAAAACTCGGTTTTAGCTATTTTCACCCGAGCAAAGCTCGGTCATCCAGGTCCCAGTGAAGTTTACTAAGCTATACTTACGGGTACCGCCTGAAGGTTTAGCGTCAGTGACCACTGGCAAGCCGCTGGCGAAGAAATCCATGATTGTGGCAAAGATCTCCGGCTTCAGCAGTTTCCACTCCACATCATCATCTTGCTTTGTGACTGTCACAAAATCTGACCCAAAGAACACGGCCTTGACTCCCTCAATGCGGAAAATCATTTTGGCTGCAATGAAAATAAGTATAACCAGTCTTTAAACTTATAACAATCTTTTATATCCATACCAAAATAATCCAAGTTAAGTAATTTACCTAATGGACTGCAGTAAGCCGCTGCCATGTTCGGAAAGTCCAGCGTTTGCCCAGGTTCCAACACTTTGGTTCCCGGTAGAAATTTGAGGCTGTTTGGATTTGGAGTGTCTTGAGTTTGTATGAACATGGATCGACATTGGCATTCTCCGAAAACTCTGATCCCATTTTTCCTTTCTAAATTTGATAGTGTGATACCGCTAAACTGTCTGACATCTCCATTCCTGAATAAACATGCAAATAAATGAATTACACTTCTCGCGCAAACCGCGGCGTAGTATAGAATTTTTACCGCTATCTTAAGGCAAATAAACCGCTTTGACTTTTATAGGTATCAATTACCTGTTTAGATTGATAGCGCATATACGTCGGCATTGATTTCCAGCTCTCAGTAATCTTATTGAATTCCGCAACATGGTAAAATATCTGTGATGAAATTAAAGATCACTACGATCTCAGTGAAATGAAATGTCAAGATTGTTAGTGTCAGTTTGACAGTGACAGTTAATAAATATAGTCCGTATTACAGATACCTACATAAAAATATAATAATTGAATTAAAAATAAAATTTAAAACTAGAACTAAAAATAACTATAGAAAAAACACCCCTTCCAAAATTTCATTTTGCGGCATGGTGCCCATAACGCTGGCGGCGTTACCTCTCTGGATTGTTAAAGAAATCCTTTGCGAGAGGTAAGCGCCAGCCCTTGGGTCGCCGGTTTTGTCGATCAAGTGGGCCGACAACATCCTCATGAAAGCTTTCATGTCTGCCGACCAGGGACCCAGAGTCTCAACCGCGAGAGCCGCAAACTCATATTCATGCATTATGCATGAATACTTTCGGCGCTTGAGGCTCTGGGCCTGGCCAGCAGCAGCGCCGGCTTGTGACCGGGTGGCATTAATGTGAGACGCAGCGAACGTGTCAACACATGGTCGACACACGTTACGTCCCACACCAATGCCCTCCCCAATTTCCAAGGCACCAAGGTGATCCCGTATTGGGATTTTGAATACCAACATAGAAGTAGTATACCTGGAAGGTACAATTCTCATTATATAATTTTCAATTCTTTATTTATATTAACCAACTGTGGATCTCTTTTCTGAAATATATTAATTATTACTATTATTCCCTTTATTAATTGGTTTACATGAGTTAAGTTTTTACAATATGGATATAAAAAGTAAAATACAAATATAAATACACTAGTCGATGCCCGCGAACTTCGTCCCGCGTAGACTTCGAATTTGCGTACCCGACCGATGATACTATACATATAGACAGTTATAGTTATAGAAGTATTGAAAAATTGGTTTGACCATGGTTTGACCCGTCAAAAAACCCTTTCCCGTAGAAATATCGTGGGTTTCGTTGAATAGATCTTGGAAAAACATTGTGGGTTTGTTAAAACCATCTTTTGATTAAACGATGCGTTTGTGAAATATTAAGCTTTAAAGTGCTATTTTTTGGTAGACTCAAGTGTCCCAGCTAAATGGTGGTTTTCAGATAGCTGAAAAAATTTATGGTGGTGGCACATATAACGCAGTTGAAAGGAATATCACAGCTAAGAAGGCTTACTATATATACAAGTAACCGGGTCATAGTCGACCAACTGCAAGCAAGCAAAAATGCGTAGGTACGGAAAAGTAAGTCAAACGGGTACGTTATACTGCAGCCTAGCTAAGATGCAATCTTAGAAAGGTACTAAGGGCATCGTCAACTTCGGAACTCCATACATTGCGCGTGGCCTGACACGCACTTGGCCATTTTTTTACAAATGGATGACCTAACAAAGGTAGTGTAAAGAAATGAGACTGTCTTTTATTACAGGTAGATTAGATAGGCAGGTATATTAAAAAAATCGTCGGATTCATGGTTCTTTATTTGCCAAGTATTACTCGTAACTCGCTATCTGGTCGCTAGTAAGGGATACTTGCACATAGTCGTACATGGTAAATTTTACAAATATACATTATAAAAATAACTAATAATAAGTATACTAAGTAGGCACTTAATAATATTCCCAACATTTAGAATTGATAAATTTAAAAAAGACATGAATTTGATACATTTTTAAATAATTGAAATTGTATTGTATGTTCTGTATGTAGTTTATTGCCTTCCGTCCCTTGCGCGTGGTCCACGTCAGTTTTATCGGTAGCTTTGCTATTTATAATTTCTCAATTAATGATTCCGGCCCTCCTGACGGTAATAAGTTAAGGAATGTGTGACGGAAGTCTACCTAAATGCAAAATTATGTAGTAGAAGATATCAAAGCAAGGAACAGTAGGAGAGACGGGATTTTGTTTATGCCGAGTTAAGCAATAAAATGTATGTACAATAATGTACATACATTTTGAATGTTTGAATCAACCCACCCTACGTCACTCACTCACTAAGCACACACTACTGACTAAAACGTCCGGTTCCTAGATATTCAAACAACGCCTCGTTTTGCCTATGGACGGTTAAAATTGAACAGATTGTCTATGGAACAAATGTCTAAAATCAATGCCGTCCGTAAAAGGTCCGTAGGCAACACGAGGCGTTTTGTGGATATAGGAACAGGGCTTAACTCAGTCTAGATCTAAGAAAAATAGAGATAATTTATATGGTATCTAAAGAGTCTGAGAACAGTGAAAACTAAGCCAATGACAATGACAGTGTCAGTCTTCAAAACCTATCATTTCAATAATTTTGGCAAACACAGTATTCATTTTTGAAAGTTTAATTATTCACAACTAGACATATTTTTCATAATCATAAGCAACGTAGGTATGTAAATAACTTGGCATAGATTTTCATGAAGCTATCGTAAAAACATGATTTCACAAATTATTCTAATAAATAAAGTCAAAATATAACTGTACAATGGCAGTGTTTTATTTTAAAAATTAAAATGACTGTTTTCACATGACGTAATGATAATGAATTCAAGTAAATGTCTATTTACATAATACGTTATTTAGAAATTTAGGCATAATGCAAGTAACTACTTAATTAAAGGTATTCACATGCCTTAAACATTTTGTATACTTAGTAGATGATCATGATTCAAGAATTAAAATACTTTATTTACATTATATACGTAAGTACAATTTACTGGAAGGGAAAAATTTATATTTCTCCCTTGCAAATTACAAATCCTGGATGGCGCGACCCTCGTCAAGCTGAACTTGTGAATGCAATGTGCACAGACTTTAGAGAACGTGACGTTTGTCTATGGTTTGACAGCTATGGCGGCCATGTTTAACGGAAATCGGCATGCCAAGCTCAGTCGAAACTTAAGGGTTGCACCGACACACGCAGCAAGAAGGAAATAGAAACCAGTCCATAAAAATGCCAGCGCAGTCGTCGTTGGGATCGTATGCTAGGAGGCGATGCCATTTGTACTTCTGCTCGCAGCCGCAGTCGCCCGAACACCGGGCTGTTGACTTCTTGCTGGAATTTAAAGAAATATTTAATTATTTATTTTAACTTTATTGCACATTAGTAAAAAATACTAATACAAAAGGCTCTATAAGTTAGCCTTTGGGAAAAACAGAAATTATTCTGGTGGTGCAAAAAAGCCATTATGCAGTACACAAAAGAAAACATACTAATACATGTTTGGATTAGTAATTGAAGATGGAAGAGCATTTTATATGAACAGAAACGATGCTGGGTTAATACTCTGAGTATCCATAATAGCTGTTATCGATATCATTTTATCTATAGGTATCCTGTCATCCTGGAGTCTATCACGTCCAACTGGAAACGAGACAGTAATTCTGTATGTCGGTAACCTCTTCACGTTAAAAACTACTGGACCGATTTAGATTCAATTTGGTATGGTGAAGGCTTGAGTCCCAAGGAAGGACACAAAAAAGTTTTAAGCCGGACATCATCTCTTAATAAGAATCTTACCTTATTTCTTATCTTTTCATAATCTTATTTTTCTCCAGCCTAACAAAGCTCTGCAGAAACTCCTTACCTGCAAACCTCCTGATGTATGGCTTGTTCAAAATGCATGGTATTGACGATAGCCCGTAGCTTTCGCGCGGAGTTCAGCGCCCAGTACGGCGTCATTATTTCCGTCTTGCTCTGACATGAATCCACCCTGAAAACATAAAGAAGGCCGGAATTAAAGTAACTGGCCACCTAATATATTGTGTGGTGTTCATTAAAGTATATTGTGTATGTATATTAACAGTAAGCAAAATGAAACAGGTTGGCCTCTCCCGCTCGCTTATATCATATAGGTAGAAAGAGACGCACTTAAGCTATTATACCTCTCAATGAGACTGGACTTTGTCAGAGTGATAGTTCTAGCTATACATGACATGACTATCATCAGCTGGGAATATGATGGATTTGAGTGGCACAAGACCGGTTTGATTTATAATGGCGTTGAGGCACGTAGACTTTCGGTAAAAATGCTGATCTATATAGATCATGAAGGTAAGTAGTGACTAATGACCGGAACTACCTCTGTCCTCTGTAGCCAAACTTTGAGCCAGGTGAGCGAGGGGCGTAAAAAGCTTGAATCTCTCTTTATCTACCTTACAACGAGACATAATGACAAAAGAAGCTTGGGGTGAAAGTTTTTGAATTGCGAATAAAAACGACTTTCGGGCTACCGTCTTTAAGCTCAATTTTTATTGTTTCGAAATTGACACCACTCGCTCCAGATGCAAGTATATTTATTACCTCCATGATCTTTATTTAAAAGTTCAATACGACTTACCTGCCAGTATTATTGACCGACTGCGGATCAGGCAGTTGCGTGTTAGAGGCTTGCCGTACGTGGCGGAAGTACGAGTCGCCCGCATGCATGTCGGGCACGCCCGGGGCGCGGCGCACGCGCCCCCCGCCCGGGGTCGCGAACGAGCCGTACATGCGCTTGATCAGCGCTTTGTTCTCGTCTATGAACTCTTCTATCTTGTCTCTGGAAGCGGAAAATGTTCAGTTAGACCCTTTCCTTTAAGCCTATTTGCGTCCCACTGCTGGGCACAGGCCTCCTCTCATCACGAGAGGGTTGGGCTATAGTCCCCACGCGGGCCCAGTGCGGATTGGGGACTTCACACACATCTTTGAATTACTTCGCAGATGAGTGCAGGTTTCCTCACAGTTAGACCCTTTACGCACTGCGATCTTTCACACATTGAATCCTACATAATTGGGTAGCCGCACTACATACATACATACATACATAATATCACGCCTTTTTCCCATAGGGGTAGGCAGAGACCACTTCTTTCCATTTGCTACGACTCTTGCATACTTCTCTCGCTTCTTCAACTTTCATCCCGTTCCGCATACATGCTCGTCGGTTTAAAGTACTTTTGACCTGGCCTTTAATCAGATTGTCCTGAATTTGATCCAAGAACATTCGCCTCGGTCTTCCTCTTCCAGCACCCCCATTCACACTAGCCATATAAATACTTTTTGTCAGTCTTCTCTCATTCATCCTTTCCATATGACCAAACCAATATAGCATACCTTTTTCTATTTTTGTCACTACATCCTCTTTCACACCACACCGCTCCCTTATCACGCTATTCCTTACCCTATCACTCAATTTGACATTTGCAATATTCCGCAATGCTCTCATTTCTACAGCATTGATTTTACTTTCGTGCTTCTTCTGCCATACCCAACTTTCACTACCATACATAAGTGTCGGCACTAGCACACCTCTATGTACAGCCACTCGAGCCTTTGCCGAGACTTTGTGGCTAGTCATAAAAGCATGCAATGCCCCATTAATTGAATTTCCAGCATTCACTCTTCGTTCTATGTCACCATCACACTTTCCATCCCTAGTAAATTTTGAACCCAAATATATGAATTCATCCACTTGTTCCACTTTCTTACCCCCTATCATAATTTCACACAGCGTCCTAAATTCATCTCTTTCAAAAACCAGAACTTTCGTCTTGCTTACGTTGATTTTCATACCCTTTCTTTCTAATGACACATGCAGACTTGTTACCATCTCTTGTAACTCCTCAGCTGATGACGCAAGTATTACTTGATCATCCGCATAAAGGAGACATTTGACGAGTAACTCATTCATTCTTAAGCCACACTCTTTCTCTTTCAATTCCTTTAGGCAGTCATCAATGAACACATTGAACAGCCACGGCGACGCTACACATCCCTGTCTAAGACCTTTATCAATCCTAAACCAATCAGTGTACGCGCCGTTCACCCTGACACAAGCACTAGAATTCTCATATAGAGATTTTAATGCTCGAATCAGGTTGTCGTCCACCCCCTTCATAGACAAGGCCTTCCATAATTCATCCCTCTCCACTCGGTCGTAAGCTTTCTCCAGGTCCACGAATACGCAATAAACCTTGTGACTTTTAGCCAAAAACTTTTCGGTTATGCCACGTAAGGAGAAAACCTGGTCCGTACATCCCATTCCCTTTCTAAATCCTGCTTGAACATCCCATATCCTTTCATCTGTTTCTTTCACTACCCTTTCAATCAATACTTTTGCATATAATTTCCCCACAACACTTAAGAGGCTGATTCCGCGGTAGTTTTTGCAGTCCTGCTGTGACCCTTTCCCTTTAAACAACGGTACGATTACAGCCTTGCACCAGTCACTTGGTACTCGGCCTATCCTCCAACACAGGTTGAAAAGGCGGTACAGCTGACTCGCAACTACACCCTTTCCAGCTTTAAGCATCTCAGCTGAAACTCTGTCACACCCAGCAGCCTTACCTACTTTCAAACTAATCAGTGCTTCCATTACTTCATCTAGACTAATTTCACTTTCATTCACATAGCCGCACTAGGTGGTAAAAATTCGCGATTTAATACTTAATACTCGCAAGCGCGTACCCGATTATTATAGCGTAAGTACCTAACTAGACTACACCTTAATACTTACAAAGGATATGTGTTCCCAGCAGTGGGACAGTACAGCTGGTAGTTCCGTTTGACACACGGCACACCTCGGATGATCTGACCTTGCAGCTCATATCCCAGAGCCACTGAGAGAGCGGTCCATAAAATCTGGAAAAAATATATAAATTACGGTAATGTGTGATTATTGAAAAAAAAAAACTTTACTTAAATTGTAAATCCATACTTAAACTTATATTATAAATGCGAAAGTAACTCTGTCTGTCCGGCCGTTTACACCGCTGGACCGATTTATAAGGGAGTCCCGAGAAAGGACACAGGCTACATTTAATCCCACGGGAACTTTATGATATTTTATTCAAATACTAAGAACACTCCATTCTCAACTCACCTATCAAACAACAAAAAAACTAAACCAAAATCAGTTCATCCATTGCCGAGCTATAAGGTCACAGTCATCCATTGCCGAGCTATAAGGCCAAGCGACAAACCTATATCAAACAGCCTTTCTTTTTTGCGTCCTAAATACCTATCTACTGGGACTATATACCTATATACGGAAGGGGTTTCATAAAACCCCTTCCGTATAAGTACAATAAACATAGTGGAAAAAAGTTTAGGGCCCTGGAGGGAAGCTACCTTAAATCCTTTAGTTAGCTCATTTTACGTAAAGGAAACACTCCTTTATTTTTAAAAAGAAACTGCATCCAAATATTTAATAAAAATCGCAAGTCACACCCGAAATAAAATACCCGTAAACCGTAAACCTCGATTCAAATGCCACAGTTTCTAACCACATGGATAGGTATGAGTTGAGATTGTAAACAACAGACGACCTGCGTGAGAAGTCTCATCGTATGAATGAATTAAACAACGAAGATTAAAGTGAATATGATAAACACGCTTTAAATCGCACCTAAAATAGCTGCTTGAAAAACCGAAATTGATTAGACTAGGTAATTACTTAAAATTAGACAATTCAAAACAATCTCGGTAGGCAATATTAGTACAGAGCGCATCGATTTTGAGAAGGAAAAATATATTAATTCCAATTGTCGGTAACTACCTATTTCATTAACATATTCACAAATATGAGCCCTGTTTATCCAACGTTCTGCATTACTGGTAAACACTTCAAAGTAGGTAATGACTAATGGCATAATCTTAGTAACAACAAACTACAAAGTAATATCCACCCTTTGCCTCTATTAAATATAGTGAAAAGTTCGCAATAGGCATTAAATTGCCTATCAAGCTACGTCCTCGCATGCAATCTATTGTCTCCCCATTAAAAACAAAAGAGGAAACGCTTGTCTCGCTTGAAATAAGGTTTGAGGTAACTCACGTAGTTTCGGCTCGAGCAAAACGAATCCATATCCGTTGGTGGTTTGTTTCATTACAACGTTCATTAGCACACGTCCTGCTGGCGACGAAGCCGCTAATTATCTGATTTGAACGAATTTGAAGCGAGCCGAACGCACCTACCGAAAAAATCGAACACCCGAATTTTCGAGCACATGTGCGAACTTGAGATGGATCTCACGTTATAGCGAGTTGTGTTTAGTCGTAAAAACTCCGCACATTTATATCTGGGTAATGTTAGGTCACGTGATTACATGTTGCTCTAGATATAAAGAATCGATAAGCGTTACAAATAATAACATGTAGGTACTGAAAATAAAGATGGCCTAGAAAATACAAACTTGAAAATTTTGCAGTTAATCGATCGTATCCATAGTCAAGTATTTCTGTAACAAGAAAAATGCTGTGATTTTCTACTACGTAAATTATACAACTTCATCTGCAATAAATGGTCATCTATCTCTCATACTACCATAAGATCTCTGATTTATTATTTTGTAGTGTCGAGATTAATTATTACGTGTGTAAACATGATTGGTGGCTTTATTACGAAACGGTTGTGCGAAAAGAAGAAAAAAAATATGGATCGCGTCATACAAGGCGCCTGTCAAGTATTTTGTAATTCAAAAGTAGTCCTGTCTTTTAGACGCAACTGTGTCAATAACCTTGCACGGTACGAAATAAATTATCATATATTTTGTAAGCAAAAAAACTCGAGTGCTTGCCCGTCTTCTGGCGCCTGAACTTATTCGCGAATGATTTATTATGATGTTTTATGTCTCTAGAATGTCGTTTTTTTATCGCAATTGTAAAGACCATCCGGGGACCGCTTGATCATCATTAAATGAAGGTTCATGACGCTATTCCATCACAATCCATGTTACTTACATAATAGGTATGAACTTTTATAAAAAACTCGTTTCAAAGTAATTTGGTAAATCTCTAATTAGCTGTTCATATAAAATCCTTTCATAAATTAAACAGTATTCTACTAGAATTGTGATTTTATTTTAACCTTGTACCTCATCCTTCGTTTGGAAAGGACGTAGGTTAAAAACGTGTAATATAAAAATGAGTTCCAACTTTACGTGCATTCCATAAGATTTCAGCGAATAAAATTGACAGCAAGTAGGCATTGAGGTCAAGACTTGTGTTTCAGACGAGCTGTCGGTAGGCCTCCAACAAGATGGAGCGACGATCTCGTGAAGGTCGCGGGAAACCGGTGGAAGCAAGTAGCACAGGACCGGTCTGAGTGGCGAGCCTTGGGGGAGGCCTATGTCCAGCAGTGGACGTCTTTCGGCTGAAGATGATGAGGCATTGAGGTTAAAATAAGTACGATACTCGTATCTTCAGAGATATTGTAACAAACGTAGCGTACTGTGTGTTCACTTGGCGCAATGTATTGCGTAAATAATAATCTTCCCAAAATATAATTTTATATTTTTACAATACAATTGCTTTATTGAAAATACAATATATCGACATCGAAACCTTTTACGAACTAAAATAACGGAAGGTACCTACTCGTAGTTCGTAAGGTTCGTCTGGATGGGTACCATATACCGACCCCGGCCGTAAGTTGGTCGCAAAGCAGCCGACATTAGAGACCTGCATCCAGTCCCTTTGACGCCAACAATTAAGTTTGAGCCGGTGACCAGTTTCCATCAGGTGGCCCTAAATTATAATTATCTTTTGTCCAATTTGTCCAATAGCATAGCAACAAAAAAACTAAATGTAACCTTGCTGGACTTGAGGAATTGGCAGTTTTGGCACGTATGATGAGAAATGAGCAATGTTTATTGGTGTTAAAAAGGAAAACAAGAAACATATAAAAGAAATGAACTTAAAACTTATACCCTATACAAAAACAAAAATAAAATAAAGAAAATATTTAAACAAAAACAAATACAATTAAAGAAAAAAAACAATATAACAGCAAAACAACTGCCCTCAGCTTTGTGTCTGGGTGCTCATAGCTGAATTCTAACCACGAGGCTTCGAACCACAGATTACTAATATGTACTCGTAGCTAGCTTCGAACGTGACATTAGGTAAATGACTCACTAGACTAGAACAATGTATTAGGATTCTACGCTAGACTATGGCATGATGGATTTACAGGTTTATGGAGTTGATAAATCGAAAATGACGGAACGATCTCGACAGTCTTGAAAGCGTGGGATGCTTGGAATGCAGTTTCTTTTGACTTTTGCTCTTGATTTTTAAATGTCCCGTGTATTACATCATCATTACGGCTGTAAAGTTCTCGTTTTAAATTATGTCGTCTTTACATTTTAATAGAAAAAAAATATAGCATCTTTTTGGCAAATGTCATAACTAAGTCTATTTGATGGCAGATTAAAATAAGACGGTGGTAACTTTCCGGACGGACCTTGTACCAGGCCCTACCACCAGCAATTATAGTCATCACGTGACTAGGCTGTTACGCAAAAGTCATTCGATTGACAGATACTTACTCTATTTAATAGTACCTATACAGACACCCGTGAAGCCGTGGTGGCCTAGTGGTTCGACCTGCCGCCTCTCATGCAGAGGGTCGGGGGTTCGATTCCGGCTCGTACCTCTAAGTTTACTTATGTGCGAAATTCAATTTGAATTTACCACTGAGCTTTTCGGTGAAGGAAAACATCGTGAGGAAACCTGCACGCATCTGCGAAGTAATTTAAAGATGTGTGTGAAGTCCCCAATCCGCACTGAGCCCGCGTGGGGACTATAGCCCAAACCCTCTCGTGATGAGAGGAGGCCTGTGCCCAACAGTGGGACGCAAATAGGCTGCAGTAGTAGTAGTAGTAGTATACAGACACTATGAGTTTCACCATCTTGCATTCAAGTGGGCTAAACTAATCCACTTTTGAAAAATCGGGGTCTCATTCCGAATGCATAAGGGATTTCATTAAGGAGCTATATAGGATTAGGATTTAAGTTTAGTGTTAAGTAGGTATATTGCACCGCCCTAGCAGGGTCCATGCCCGTACTATAGGATTTATATTACTCCATCTGCATGTAATACCATGGTTGCTAAAATAAATAATAGTAGTTTATGTAACTGCTACGTAATAAAGGTCCTTAAAACACGAGTGGGGTTTTATGAAACGAGCCGACACGCGAGTTTCATAATAATATCGCACGAGTGTTTTAAGGCCTAATTATGTGCAGTTACATACCTACCTACACAACTTTATCTACACTAATTTTATAAATCCTTTAAGATGCTTCAAAATCTGTCCGCAATGGCGGCAATTCGAATAGGTACGTCAGTGTTTCACATTCAATTTTCAAAAAGCATAGACTAAATAGAGCCGACATTTGAATTTGGAACAAACTTGCGCTCTGTCTGACTGAAGAATTTAGGCGGGTTTTGCTGTTCGAAATTTGAATGCTATTAGACAATCGAATTCGATTACATTACGAATATTACGATACAGCTATTAGAACATTTTCACAGATAAGAAATCTGTTCTAACTTTGCGGTTTTTGAACGCATCATAGAGGGTTTATGATATGTATGAGTGTAGATAAATACATTTATGTATATGAATACGAACGTCTAAACGTCACGGCGCTCAAATTTAACTTTAAATCTAGCTATTTAATGTTCGGTTCAACGCACTGACGCTTTGATGGTAGGGATATGGAAGTTCCCTTTCCCCATGTAACGTATCGAATAGAGCCCCCGGTCACCGTGCCTGCTGAGCTCTAGCAATGTAAAGCGGAAATTACGTTAATGGACTGGTTGAATTCAAATAAGTACCTATCTCACCCTACAGTTGTAATGCAGTTCTCATGCAAGCCGGTACTGGCACGTGAGGAAACGACCAGCGTGTGAAAGATCACAGATACTTGCGTTGCAGGTGAACGCTCTCGCTCTAATGTGGGCATGCAATGTAAATTGTTCACGTACCTACTTCATCTGTGGTTTGCCCACGCGCATGAGTCAAGCTCGGACGTTTCCTGCGGTCCTACGCTGCCGCAATGGTAATCAGGTGGGTTAGAGTTAGAGATATACGAGTATACCTCTATAGCGATTGCAACATGAAACTTCAAGTCTCCTTTATGTAGGGTAGGTACTCTCCTGAATACTACGCTATGAAATAGATTCATATCTAAAAATGTAAATAGATTTTTAAATACAATGATGACATGCCTTTACCTCGGTCCTCTGGCATCTGATGAAGCATAACATGCTGCTAGTACAGTACAAACTCTGCAATCAAAGTATTTTCAAGATCCCAGATGTTAGGACATCTGGGATCTTGAAAATACTTTGATTGCAGAGTTTGTACTGTACATTTGACTTAGGAGTCAAATGCATAACACTTCCCTGTTATTTTTCTCAAACTTACATGAACATGAACATGAACATAGGCACCCCCCAGCCAGACAATTCCAGTTTGGAATTTACAGTCTGATACGGCAAGCGTATTATCATCCGTAGCAATAGACCTGGTAGCCGATCTTGAGCATGACCTCCGTCCTGGGTTCACATTTGGTACCACCTCAGTAGTACAAAATGTTAACTTGGAGTATAAATCTTGCTATTAAATGGAGACGTAGAAGAAAAAACGATAAAAAAGTGAAAAACGATAATACATGAAATAGTCGAATGAATATATTAAAACTCTTCCTTTACTGACTGACTGATAACAACGCACAGCCGAAACTACTGATCGTATGAAGCAGCAATTTGGCTTGTGGGTTTCTCAGGAAGTGTAGGAGAGCACAAAGAGAGGATTTCCCTAAATTCCCACGGAAAAGGAAAAAAAAACGAGAATTTAAAACTTTAAATGTTAGTGTTCATGCGAATTCGTGGGAAAAAGCTAGTGACATATATATACAAATTACTTAACTGAATGAGAAATTTAACATCCGATCATTCAATTGATCATTATATATGATCGAGGGAAAACTGATAAAAAACGGAGAAACTAATAACTATGTGGCACTATGGCTGGTTGCACAAATAGAGAAAAAAAACAACACTAGCTTTTCTTTCCGGAAGGACAGCCGTGGTGGCTTAGTGGTTCTACCGCCTCTCATGCAGAGGGTCAGGGGTTCGATCGTTTACTTATGTGCGAAATTCAATTTGAATTTACCACTGAGCTTTTCGGTGAAGGAAAACATCGTGAGGAAACCTGCACGCGTCTGCGAAGAAATTCAAAGATGTGTGTGAAGTCCCCAGTCCGCACTGGGCTCGCGTGGGGACTATATAGCCCAAGCCCACTCGTGATGAGAGGAGGCCTGTGCCCAGCAGTGGGACGCAAATAGGCTGTAGTAGTAGTAGCTTTTCTTTCCTTGTACCAATCCGAGTAAGGTAAGACGAGGCATTTGATTTAATACTAACAAGTTTATCCTTTTGAATGCATGAATGAATTGAATTTTAGTATGGACTTGCATAATCGTCCGCGTCGAGAATTATGAAACTGCTTTTATATATCTTAATAAACTAAATTGATGCATGTAATTGGATCGTTAGAATTCTTTATAAGTACTTAATAGTCTGTAGGCGTTACTTAAGGCTCTATTCTATATCTAGTAACTACTTAAGGTTAATTATTGCCATAATTAGGAATTCTTACATGTCAAACTCGTGTACTTAACTAAGCTAAGCAGGTACATGCAAAGTTGTTAAGTTAAGAATTACTGTTAATATCCAAGTAAGGAATTTAGATACCACTGCAAAAGGAATAACATAAATTTCGCTTGATTAGAATTAAATACAAATGATAATTCATTGATATGAACCACATCCATAATTATGTAGGTTATAGCTAGAATGCAATTCTAACTACATATACATGTAACTATACAGTTATAAATAAATTTTGATTTGATTTGATTTTGATTTGATTTATAGATTAAAGGAATTATGGTCTAACATCTTATATCAACTAGTTTTGCAATAAGTGGATGATATTTTGGCCACGTTTTGCACGGAGCGTGAGCATTTGTATGGAGGTCGTTAGTTTTATATCTCACCCTCGCTTTTGCTCGTGACTCCACCCTCGTGAAAATGAGTTTTCCGGGAGCCTATGTGCTTCCCCGGGACTATAACTATGTCCATACCAAATTTGATCGAAACCGGTACAGGAACGGACCGATCCATAGGTTTAAGCGTGAATAGGTAACAGACAGACAGACAGACAGAGTTACTTTCGCATTTATATCTATTAGTATATGTGTATGGCTTGGATATTTGTGATACACCATTCTAATTATAATGAAGAAAATGATTAAATGCCGATCTAAAACCGCCGCGTAAAAGCCTATTTTGTCACAAGGATCCTTGGATGCCGCAAAATAAAGAAAGGATTTTTGGAAATTCATACCCCTTTAGATACGCATCTGTGAAGTAATTCAAAGATGCAGCACTGTTGTATGATAAGGAAGTAACAGAGCCGCTGAAAGTACGCTAATATAAAAGATCCAAGAATAGCAGTAAGATATTACGGACTAACCTAGTATTGTCTTGAGTTGACTAATGATCTGAATACTTGATGACCGAATTCGGTCAGTTGGCGTGGGTGTAAGGTAACGGTACCGAATTACGGAGTCTTAAGGCATTTTTGACTTTGTAAGCTATTTCCAGTAAAACCTGAGATCTCAGCTAATTGAAATCGATTCACTAGGAAAGACTGGCTTTTAGAGTATACAATGTTATGTAACAAATGTATATTAAACTGTGTTTTGTATTAATTATAGTCGTTTTTCTAAACCTCTTAAATGTCCGTTATTACGGATTAAAATTAGTCTCTGTCGGTTATCCCGTAAACGCGTGCACGTAATTCCGGTAACTTCAGTAAATGCCCCTTTCCTGCAGAAATAATAAAATAGGAAATTTAAATAGAATGTAACTTGATACAAAATAAAATAACAGTACATGTTTGAAAAAAATAAAATTTATTTTTATTATTAGAGGAGATGGGGGAGAAAAGATTCGGTCCAGAAATTTTCGGTTAGTTTCATTGTCCCCCACGAGAAACAATCTTATCCAATGTCCACAAAATATTCAATCGTGAAAGAAATGGGCCCCGCAGTAACAAAGATTTTTGATTAAATTATTGAAAATTAGATTGTATGTTGTATAACTCTCTCCATCGTACGTTAAAGTAAGTATCCTAAGCCTATTTATCAATATATGAGGTTTATAGTTATCCACAAAGTCTCTATACCAGGTTGGTCTCGCCTAGTCCACCTCGCCCTTCCTTGTACCCCTTGGTAGGTTTTCTCTATGTTCACCAAATGTTTGTAAAAATCGTAAATCCAGCTATGTCAATTTTCCACGAAACCTATGTACCTCTCTTGGTACGCGGTCAATTTCACGGTAAATAGCATTAAAGTAACATGTGCCATGGTAGTCCCATTGCCAAGAACATACTACAAGACATTATGAAATAATTGACCAGCTTGTATAAAAAAAAACTACCAAATATCTGTATAATATATATATAAATATATCTTGTATATTAATTAATATCAACATTATTTCAAAGTCAGTGTACCAACGGTTTCCCGTTGGCAATTTAACGGTTAACTGTCTCAAAAAACATACAATGAAAAAATATAGCTTTTCTATGTGGGTCCACCCGTCGGTGCCCAGTGGGGACAAATGGGAAAAATAATTCCCGTTTGTCCCCACTGGGAACAACTGAGAATTTTCATTCTTATTTGTTGCCACTGGGACAAATGCGAATATGTTTCCAAATGGGATATTTTACATTTGTCTTGACTGGTACAATTGTTCCTAGTTTCCCCTAAGTGCCTAGTTCGGACATAAAACTCAACGTGCATTAGTTTAACTAAATATAACTCAGAAAATAGAGAATAATCTTTTGAAAAACAAAAGTACAATTACGCAATTATTATAACGCAATTAGAAGCACAGCCAAAAAACAGTGTAGGGAATTGCGGCAGTCGGAAAAACAGAAGTTTTTAAGGAGTAAGGTTTTTCCATAAGCTAAATATACTTAAATTCTGTAGTAATATGTTCAGATTAGTAAATGGACCATACATTACATATAACATTGGGCTGCAGAAATATAATTAAGCCTTTTTGCATGTGGACTTCGGGTGAACATTTTTTACAAAGTAGGAAAACTATATTACTTTAGACGCCTTTTTTCATAACAACGGTCTACAAAATCATAATACGTAATTTGATAATAAGAAACTATGGAAGACATCAAACTCGTAACGAAAAACTTGTTTGTGTATCTTATGTCAATATCCGGAAAAAAAACAAATACAAAATCCCTTCATTTTACTCAATTCCGTAATTTTTACGCTTTTCGGGACAAGGTTGGTTTTTGATGTACAGAATTGCGGCAATCAGTAAATCGACCGTAATTTATTACATTCCAACTGAATTTCCATGAAACTTTATTTAATCAATTCGTTATGAAATCCTACACAATGATTTAAACAGTTTATAATGAAAATACTTACCCATTAGTTGTCAAACCCTTAAGAAAATCATTATAGGCGCTTACGCACACGCGAAGCACTTGCTGCGCTTTCGGCGGTTTGGCGCGGATTCGGGAATAAAAATTACGTAATCACATACCATATGTCACAGTTCGTTGACCTCTCGTTTATTTGACGTTATATTGTCCACACTTTATATGTACATACATATTTTTTGTAAATGGTTTGTGGTTTTCTTATTTTTGGGCCTTAACCAATAAATTCCGGAATTACGTACGTTAACGCAAATCGGTACCGTTACCTTAGTTGCTATGACAAGCTTCAAGTAGCCACCTGACAAACTTGATTGTTTTGTGCACAATAATAATAACGATAAACCTAGTTCCTGGTAAAAATGGATATAAATGTAAGATTCTATCCTAGTTATAAGACCTAGCTAGATTGATCTGTCGCCCCTGCAATACCCGATATTGCACTTCCAAATCGTTAGAGCCATTATTGAGTTACTGTTATACGTTCGAATACATAATATACGGTGAGCTCGTTTAATAAAGTAATTTCATTTTTAACTTGCTTCAGCCACAACAGTCCTTTTCTGGTAGATTTTCTATATGATTATTGATGAAGTTGAAGATCAATTAGACCAATTTTGCAAACTACCATAGCAAGAATCTTGGTGGATAAAAGAACTTCGATTCTATCCGTCTATACAAAATTCTATGTTCAGTTCCACTACAGTCGTGTCATAACATCGACTATAAAGTTGCTTTGATTATTACTCCCTTATTTATGTGTCCCCCATGTGATGCAACAGTTTTTAGTGCTCTTATGTTTCTAAATCCATATTTTGACAATTCTCTTTGTTTTAAATCAACACGTAAACACGTTGGTTCACTCGAGTTTGCGAGTGCGGTTTCCACACACAAATTAACACCTCACTTATTTGCTAACTAAACTGTGACGCTCTGCCCATAGCGAAATTCATACGTACCACAATATTTTTGTAGTTTTGTGGTCTAGTCATGGTACTGATGAATGTAGATTCGGGTAGATTTTAGAATAGAGTAATAAATATACTTTTAAAATAAATATGAAGGATGTTGGTGTGCGAATTTCACTTCTTAAACTAAATAGTATTTCGAGTAGTCTTGTGGGAAAATAAATGATTTCATATGAAGAACAATCTTAAGGGTGAATTATTTTTATACCTAGATAACACTGGAATGTAAAGACACACGTAGAATGCTTAACGTTATGTAAAGTGCGTTAATAAAGACATAAAAATACTTGCCATTTAACACAATTCCGCAAATACTAGTGCACTGAGTGCATTGAGTATACTTATTACTAACATTGAGTAATGTTTTAACTTGAGCAACACGACTTACAATTATTTGCTTTGCATTTGTTTACTATGGCTATTTGTTTGACCTACCTTGGACACATGTGTCGTTCATTTGTTTAGACGTTATTTCAATGGCGTTAGTGACATCTATCTTATCTTATACTATAATAAAAAGGAAAATTTTCTGTCTTTTTCTTTCTGTCTGTCTGTCTGTCCGTTTGTTCGAGTTAATCTCCGGAAATTCTGAACCGATTTGAATGCAGTTTTCAAAGGTAGATCATCGTCATCATCATTTGGAGCTAAATAAGCTATATTTCCGAAGAAAAGTTATCGGCGATTTTATGTTCCACTCCGACGAAGTCGCGGGGCACAACCAGTTAACAGTATACTCGCAAAAGACGATTTCAGATTGCTCGAATAGTTTCCACTTCTCTGATTTAACAACCTACATCACTCTCATGACTAATACTCGCTCAAAAAGGACGATGAAAATTAGAAAGCAAATATTGATAATAGTGTAACAGATGTGAAACTTACAGGTATTTGGTAGAAAGATCCATTATTAACAGTCTGGTAGGATGTGAGAGGAACAACAGGAACTGATCCGTTTCTTAGGAGAATTGGCCCTTGCAAGGGAGTTACCGCAGGCTGCCCCGAATCTGGAAGAATTAAAAAACCCACTATAAGTAAACTATAAATAGCGAAGACAAAGGTTATTCAAATTGTGGCAAAGGTTAAAGGTTAGTCAAATATTGCAAAGGTAAAACCACAAGGGATGACTTCAAGTAACTCACAAGCAGATAGACAGCTGCAGTTCATTGACCTGATATAAATAAGACGATTTCAAAAAGTTTTTGCAAAGTTTTCGCAACAGTCCCGGCGTTGCGTGCATCTTATGCCGATGCTTTAACAAACTGAAGAAGGCATATGTATTTTAACTTAGCTCGGACATTCGATGCCCCTCCCAAGTTTACACGGTCATTTTAGGCGCACACTTTGTTATATTGCAAGGTATTGGAGAGTATGAGCATTTTCTATTGGTTAAACAACTATTGATATTGGTTGGTTTAATCGATATTTATATTGGATCTCTTAAAGAATTCCATAATCGTTATGACCGAAAACTAAAGAATTGATTTTCAATTAACACATTCCAAATTAGAAACCTGTATAACAAAGGACGGAACTAAAGCGAATAATGTGACACAGTGTGATCTGTCTGTCTGAAGCGAAGCTGGGTTTGAGTAGCGCTCAAGTTGACAATGTCATATAACTTTCTCCCTGGAAATAAGTTGTCAAATCACTTCATCTTCCTCATCAGAAAAAATCTGTCAAATATCTGTGCTAAGTTTTGCCAATTTGGCACGTTCTATTCGATTTTGTGACTGGCCTTGTCTGTAGTGTTGGTGACTCCAAGTAACGCGAAAGGTTAAGAGGGTCATTTCGGTTTATGCTTATTAAATAAGGCCGTGTGAAGTTCAATTGCGGTTTTTGATTTCTGCCGGCGAATGTAATTATACTCATATGGAGATATATAACTACAACATAAATATTATAATAAAGTTCAGGAAAAAGGTGATATGGATTTGTTTTGAGGATTTCCTCAACAAAAGTGGTGAATTATGCTTAATTTTCGAATACTTTGCAGGATGTTAAGTGCAACAAAAAATAAACTTACGAGTACATTATAAACAGGTTTATTAATGAACCATTTTCTCGAATCTCGATATTTTAGTTCATAAAGATGCGTAGTATTTGTTTAACATAGTTTCGTTAAATTTGGCTACGCTAGGTACTTTTGGCGAGGGGGAAGGAGAAATCCCAGATATTGCAAAGTTGCTGTTAAACATAAAGCTTCCATTATATGATGTGACGTGTCATAGGAATTACAAGAAAAACAAGGTAATTTCATCACAGCGCTAGGCGCGTCACCTTATCCAGGTCAGACGTTACAAAACCTCTAATATCTTCATATGTAGCTGCTTAAGGGGCATGTGGAGCAGAGCAACCAAGTTACACCTGTATGTAAATAAACAAAGCAAAATCAGATAAGAATATTTCTGAAATTGAAGCCGTGGTGCCCTAGTAGTTCGACCTACCGCCTCCCGTGCAGAGGGTCGGGCGGGTGTTCGATTCCGGCTCGCACCTCTAAGTTCACTTATGTGCGAAATTCAATTTGAATTAACCACTGTACTTTTCGGTGAAGGAAAATATCGTGAGGAAACCTGGTATTAACGCTAAAATAAAGTATAGTGACAATGTGACAATATTTTTGTTATTATTGCGTTTCTATTTAATGGGATTTTTCAATCAGTTGGAAGATAGCTAGAGATAATCAAAGATTGTCTCTTCTTGATTTGATACCATAATTTAAATTATTTGTAGCATTTCTTCTAGCATCTACTTGCATAACCCTCTAGGCCTTAACGCCTCTGAGAGTGTAGAAACTTAAAAATGATTCACTCGACCGTGACATAGAACTATATAAGCCAAACAATACCGTATTACACATCTCATGAATAACAATTAGTCTTTGGTGTGACAAGATAATTGAAAGGCCGAAAAATTACAAAGTCCTTAACTTTCTATTGATTCCATAAAGTGTACGACAAATGCCGACATCTAACGTAACCGAGTTTAGTTACCTACAAAGCGGATGAGGTCTTAAAGTTTTGAAAAACTACACAGGTATCTTCAGATATTTTCTTCTGTAGTATGTTAACAAGCTTTGTAGGTACTTCGTGAAGGAAGGAATATTGTCTTACGTTAAAATTATCCCACGCACCGTATACCTATTATAAAATTCTGTTACACCGTAGCAGGTAATTATTACGGTTTAAAGTTTCCCAGCACCAGTGAATCCTGACCTTGCTTCTGATAACGTCTCGAATTGGCCAATGCCGCAACAAGTCGCGTTTACTAATATATTAACATAACTATAAATAATGTTGAGGTCGCAATCAACGGAACACGAGTTAAGATGATACTCAATTACCTAATATACAACTATAAATGGGTTAGAATGTTGACCCCTGGGTTCCGTAGATTCTGTAAACAACTCTTTTTAAGTTTCGTTGTCACGTATTTGGTGCGTAATTTTGTTTTGCGTATTATTCGCAAGGCTCGCAGGACATTAAGCCTGGGTAAATTAAATTGCAATTAAAACGATTGTCTACGTAGTTACAACAAGTATTAGATAAAGATATCTAGTTGAGTTTGCAGGCAGTTTTTTTTAGAAAAAGAATCAAACGACTGCCAAATTGTTATTATTATTATTATTAAACATTTTACAAACCAGAAAACTTCCTTGCTAGATTGTAACCTGGTTACTTTGCTTGTATATAATATAAAGTTCACGTTCTGTACATCATTTGATGAATATATTTATGTTGTGACCTTTGAATTAAATTGTATGTCGTCTGCCTGTCTCGGATTCCTTCTGATTTCAATAATGATATGAATCAACACTACAAGTAGTATAGTGAAGGATTGGAATTGAAGAAACTCCTCCGAAGAAACCCTTAGAAAATGAAAGTGGTCAACCAAACTAAAAGATTTATTCGTCGAACTTGCAAAGGGCTGGTAATTACTTTTTTGTCCGCCCGCCACTGACAATTGGTAGAGTACGATTTCGAGTGGAGACCACGATAAAGCAAATGCAGTGTATTGCATTCTGTAGACTGAGTGATGATTTATGCAAGTCAGGTGCAGGATAAATTCCGCATGCCATGGATAATAAGTAGTGCAATGAAGGAAATTTAGAATACAGTTCAGTTATATGTCATCATCATCATCAGTAGCTGTAGTTATTTGTAATTAAGATTTTTTTTTTCAATTTAAATAAACTAAGGACCTTTTTACTGCCTTCGGAATTTTGCTTGCCCAATAAATCGTCAAAGTAACGAACTCAAATACGAGAACATTAAATACCGGAACTGTGATTTTTCGAAAAATATACTGTACTTGCTGCAAACTGCTTTTATCTCTTTAGAAAACATATACAATAACCATAATGATATATATACAATGTACCAAATGATAATAATGCTGAGATTAATAATATATTAGTTTATAAGTAATGATTTGAAATGAAAGATGATTTAGTAACATTATTGATTAAGTAACGGCAAGCCATCAAGTAGGTAAACTAAGTAAGACTTCATTGATTCAACAATGACGTTGTAAAAAGTGTTGTCAGATGTAAGATTTTCAGTTTTAATTTCGTAGTTCTATCTCTATACTCATTTCCATAAGATTACCACATGCACTTCCAAGCATAAATAAACCTCACAGCTTAGTTCAAACTGGACCGATTCGATTGTGCCTCGGTAAGGTCGGAATTCGAAAGGGCTTGGGATATTTATGTACGCTCGGATTTATTTCTGTGATATATTACAGCTGTTATAAGCCTGTAGTACCCGTATTTCTGTAGTTCAGTCTGTTGATCTACTTCGTCCCTTTTGTTGGTCACGTTATATTCGCAATTTTAGTAAATTCTGACCCCGACCGACATAATGATTTTAGAAAATTGATTGTTCAAACATGAACAAATTGATGTTGTTCGTTATCTTCGCCACTATTATCATCAACACCGTCCTCTATGTTAAATTCATCACCATCATCCATCATTATCATCATCCGATTAGGCATTATTACCAATCAGCAAGAACATGCCACTGATATCACCTGAACGGTTTTTAACATAAACTCTAAGTAAGTAGTCTAAATTAGTGAACGCAACATTTTATTATTTCCGTAGGTACTTGGTGATACTCTAAGCTAAGACGATGAACACAAAATGCAGACTAATATATAACAAAAAAAATATTATTATTGCATAGTACAGATCGAAGGTAGTACTTAGCCAAGGTAAGTACCAACTTGATGTCGTGTAAGTGAAGTGTATACTATCAAGTGTATGCACGCTTGTGACGTGCATAACTCCTGATGCCCACGCGCTCGTAGCACGACAAAAAGCTCCTTTCACACGCGGCTTGTCTCTCGTTTCGACACTTTATGAACCTGCACTGTTACATAAAATACGTGGACGATGCAACTAGCATAAAAAACGCCGGTTCTTGAATCCTGCTCAACTATATTACGATGATTTTCATCTTTATTTACTGTGTTTAAACTAGTTTTGTTGAATGGTTGCAATTACGTGATATTGGTTCCTTTAACTTACGATCATGCAGGTTGGCAACTTTCTAATCAATGGTTTATTGTGATTATAAATTTTATTACTCTTAAATACTGCATGTTCTCAAGTAGGTACAGTTAGGTATACTATATTATAAATAAAGGTGTAAAAATTCATGAAGTGTTAAAAACAACTGCTGTTTTTTTATTTGTAATAGTCTAGACAGACTAGACATAGACAGTATGCCCTTATTGAAACGACACCTTGTCAAACGCTACAAAGTTGAGAAGAAAGAGTGGTCTCAAAGAAAGAAATCATTAGACTCCCTTACGGATAGAAGGACACTTTACACGAGGACTACGATCATAGATCAACAGATTATAGACCACACAACGAACCTTGCTACTGTCCAATCCAGACAAATATGGATGTTCTTTAAGCTGCACACACTCTCGTGCTTTGTCTCTTTAGATCTCGTGAGACATGTCACTAGCGATTGCATGCCGTGCACTTGAAGACTTTGTTTGTATCGTGGACAAACTGCGCACGCGTCCGGTGTGCCCCGGGCTTTAAGCTCGCATCGTTATACTTTCTCTCAGCAGGTTACATCAGCCGGCCCAATTCCAGCCCGAACTCTGCTCGAGCTTGCTTGAAAACGAAACCAAGGTCAGACGATGAGCATGATCTTGCGCATTCAGATCTAACTATATGATAGTGAATGCAGTTGGATCGTATTTAGAGCAGTTTAGTATTAAAATTAAGTAAGTATCAGTGCAATGGAAATTCTTTTTTTACTTGTATCCACTATTAACCCAGTATTTATCGACCTCGATCTTTTGCTATACGGGCATGTAGTATCGGCGTTTTTTTATTATGTTGTTAAGTCCCTTGAGATTTGTTTATACCCAACTTTACAACTCTGAGAACGTTGTGCTACCGGTGGGGGGTATTCTCAACCCATATTTTTACTCGATAGTAAGATAGTAGGTCCTCATGGAATGAGGTGTGGGCATGGTTAATTTTGATCGTTATTAGCGACTTAAAAAATAATTTACATTCATTTTGACCACAGGTTTGGCTCAGTTGGTTGGTTTGGCACCCTGCCCACTGTTCCGACTGTCGCGGGTTCGAATCCCGCTCGGGGCAAACTTTGTGTGATGAGCACAAATGTTTGTACTCGAGTCATGAATGTTTAGTATTTATATATGTATGTATTTCTCTATATAAGTATTTATATCGTTGTCTAGCATCCATAGTACAAGCTTTGCTTAGTTTGGGGCTAGGTCAATTTGTGTGAAATGTCCCAAGATATTTATTTATTTATTTTCCAAGACACGCATTCAACCGGTACGAACGAATGCATGCTCCTATAGGAGCTGTAATGATTTTCTCTCAGCGTAAGTAATTTGTAGAGAATTTTGATATAATGGCAAAGAGATCCTTTTAATTTAATACAATCTTTTATGTTCAAATGTCATACATGTAATTTCAGTAATTTTTGAAACTGTTACCTAATAAACAATTCAGAATAAAACGGGAAATTTACAAGCCACCATCAGCTGCAGTTGACAAGTGTCAATGGTTAGTAACTGATCTAGGAATAGTAATTCAATATTAAGTTTTCGTATCTCAGAGTATAATTAAGATAAAATGAATGTGCGAATACGGAGGATTACGAAGGAATAAGTTATTAAGACTACCTATGTTTACGTGATAGCAATCTTTATGGATGATTCTCGTCACGATCGAACGCTTCCGCTTAAAAATGCCGGAATCGTCCTTTTAATTACTCTACAACTCCAGATTTATTTGGTCTAATAGTTTTGACATTGGGGAGAGTATGGAAGGCCGAGGTCAAAAAGTTAAAGCAAAATTGGCAAATTCTGGTACTTAAACCTCCAACTAATGCGTGAAAAGATGCCGGTGCTTTACTAACTTTCAGACTGAACGGAAGAAATTAGGAGTAGATTTATGTACCGACTCCAGCCTTCTTAGCCATTATCATTTCAGCCGAAAGACGTCCACTACTGGACATAGGCCTTCCCCAAGGCTCGCCACTTAGACCGGTCCTGTGCTACTCGCTTCCACTGGTTTCCTGCGACCTTCACGAGGTCATCTGATAGAATCAGAAATGAGGATAATCCGCAGTAGAACTAGGGTCACCGACATAACCCGAATAATCGTGAACCTTAAGTGGCAGTGGGCAGGGCACATTGCTCGCAGGACTGAAGGTCGATTAGGCCAGAAAGTTCAGGAGTGGCCTCTGCAAACCGGGAAACGAGCTGTCGGTAGGCCTCCAACAAGAAGGAACGACGACCTCTTAGCCAAATCAGAATATTCAAATAAGAGTATAATGTTTACAAAGGCTTTGAAAGAAGACAATCAATAAGGAGCCTGTTTCACAAATTAATTCAGGTGTATGTGGTTTAGTCAAATTAATCACGATCAAAATAAGACAAGTGCATAACTGACACGCATTAGTTGGGCGATTAAGTTTGACGCTCGCCCTTTGTTTGCGCCGGCGCCGAAGGCCACGGGTGTCCGCCATCGACTGATAGTGGAAGTAATTGGATCGTGGCACTACTTCACTGTCTACTAGACGTTTAAGTAGGCACTATTTCGCAGATCACGATCAGCATTCTGGCGTGTACTAACTGTTATCTCCGCTAACTATCTGTGTACTAAATTGCTAGCTCTAAACGCTAATAATTAATTTGGTGAGCCGTTTTGAGAGTATTTTGAAATTAGGGATTGTAAAGCAGTAAGAGTTATATACTTACAAAGAAACATTGCAAGTAGTCAGAGCTACTAAAGAATAATCCCAGTCTTTTGAAAATGTCATAATATGAAGTATATTCACCTGATCCAGAGTCATCGTCGTAATACTCGTCGTCGTAGTCGAGCACGGCGTGCAGTTGCGTCTTCCCGCCGGAGCCCCCGGTCTCGACCTTCGTGAAACCAGGGGGCCGGTCCGACGGGGTCTGCCCACTGGCACCACCGACCTTACTCCCAGCATTACTGTGCTGCCGAGGCGCAGGCGTCGACGTAGACACGGGTACATTCACAAAGTTGTAATTGTTCACATTCTGGTTCGAAATGCCGTCGAACCTTCGACTAGAAGTCGGACTCGGCGTTGTCACGGGAGGGTAAGGAGCATCCGCGTACCCCGGATTGTAAATCGGCCTCTGACCACCTTTCTGATTCAATCTTCTTTGTTCGTAGTCATAGTCCCCTGTAGGATCATGGATGTACTGTCCAGTATTGTCATACTGAGGATTCACTTCACGCACTCGTTGGTTTTCTATCTGTATATCTAACCTAGGGTTCTGTTGATATATTTGTGTATGAAGCTGCCCTGCGTAGGGATTTTGGGGGACATCATCGTGACGAGGATAATGAGTGTACTGGTTAGGGGGAGGGAGATAGGCAGTACCAGCACGCTTTCGAATTTTTGATCGCCTTTGCTGGTTCTCAGGAGGAGCGAAGGGTTCGTTTCCAGGTTGCGACGGAGCGCTATCTGCTTGATACTCCTCTGGGGAATAAAGGAGATCGTCCAACCCGAGCCTCATAGGGTCGGGAGCGGGGGACGTGTTCGCAAGTGTCGGAGTGGCCGCTGCCACCGATGCCAACGTAAAATTCGCCAACGCCATTGCTCAGTGCTGCTTCGGCATTGGCGTAAAATGTCAACTCACTAAGTCAATACAATGTACGTTGGAGGTGCTATTACGGCTGC
Organism: Aethes cnicana; assembly: GCA_963971205.1. NCBI lineage: Eukaryota > Metazoa > Arthropoda > Insecta > Lepidoptera > Tortricidae > Aethes > Aethes cnicana. The sequence continues at coordinate 8,345,051 of OZ020287.1, read as the reverse complement.
GGTTGCATAATGCCGTGAGAGGTTTCGAGGCGTCTAGGCGCGCGGCCGTCTTCTCATTGTCGGGGCACAGACTGACGGCAAAGAAACCGTGCCAGTATGTATCACATGCCACGAATAAGTGGTACGTCTTGTGAACTATCTGAAACAAGAAAAATACAATACAAACGTGGTTCTATAGGTACAATTCAATTTATATGTATTAATCATAAAAATAACAAAGCTTGAATCGGTTGTTGCTATTTGTCAAAGCGTTTATTGTCGGATTTCCCCTGAATTTACTGTATCCTTGCCACTTTACAAATGGCATTTTGTTTGAAATGCGAGAATCGTGATGCCATGAACGCCTCGAACGGTTTTGGTACCGAATCTAGGGAAAACCCGTCCTAATATGCTGAACCAAGTATTAAGCTCGGAGACGAAAGGCATAAATATGGGATCATAAAATAAGAAATACAATAAAATACGACGCGTAAAACGTCGTTGATGATACCTAATACACTGCATTGATTTCGGCTGATGTTGGAATGGTTTATGTCCTACTTTCAAATACCTATTAAATTATTATATCTTCATGCCTCAACATAACGTTATTTGGTGTTATTTATAGTACATTGTAAGCGAGAGAACGGGTAAGTTATGGGCTGTTACAACACTAAGATTTAAAGTTATTTCAGATGACTAAGGACAGGACAATGACTTGACGCCTTTTGTTAATAGGATAAATAAGCCAAATGCCACATTGAAGATCAACTACGAGTACAAAATTATTGAAAATTTACAGAGTGAACATTTGTGGTCAAATTAAGTCTAAGTTACTATATTAATAATTTTACCACATTTTTTTAAAATTTAACCCACATTAATGAGACCTTAAAATATCTTTTATATAAGAGACTAGCTGTTACCCGCGACTTCGTACGCGTAATGGTAATAGCGTTCCCACGGGAACTATGCGTTTTTCCGGGGTAAAAAGTAGTCTATATGTTGACCAGTGTTATAAACTACCCCCATACTAAATTTTGTTGCAATCCGTCCAGTAGTTTTTGAGTTAAATACATATACATACATAAAGAATTTTTTTCTAAAAATCGTTATTTTGTGTTTAGTTAGTATCCTTTACAGACTCGTATATAGTCTCGTGTAGTCGTGTCGTTCAAGTTTCATACGCGACTTCTTCAACAGACTTATTATTAGTATAGATTAGTATTAGATGACACTATTAATACCTAACCCTATACTAACGTATGATTTAATATGTTCGCGATGGAGACAGCCCGCTGCTTGCGATAGAAGGAGATGGCCACATTTGGGGGCGTTTGGCACACCATAACCGGTCTTTCGTTATCAGTCGTGGGTAAAAGTGCACATACGTTGCAATTTTCTGAATAAACAATATTGATTGAATTTTGAATTACACTCAACGCAATGAAATCGGGTCACTTTTTTTTAGGATTTTCATGAAAGTGCAGTATCTTAAATTGTACTTATTACGGATGCAGAAAGTTTCCCTATGACTACTCCCGTCCCGCCGCAACGTCCGCGCTCGCCTAGGTACCGATTGACAATGATAGAAAGGGCACCAAATACAAATTTAAAAACCTATTAGGTTAACGCTGGTCTCGTACCATACCTCGAAAGCAAAAATTAGGATCACGTGTGGCTGTGGCCGTCTGTCAGTCCATCTGTTACAATCGATTTGCTCCGAAAATTCTGGACCGATTGAATTTTGGCACACATACTTTCAAAAATGTTCATGTCCACAATATAAAATTTCAAAACGATGCCGTTTTCGTACTTAACGTTACAATAAATCATAAACACTACACCCATATTGATATTTACACATTTCAACCCCACCGCAATCCAACAGGGGAGATGGTATTTCACGTCCACCAAGTTGGAATTTAAAATCGTTGTTGTTTTCGTAATCAGCAACCCGATAAACCTTAAAAACGACACTCATATTGATATTTACAAATTTCAACCCCATCGCACCCCAACAGGGGAGATGGTATTTCCCGTTCGCCACGTCGGATTTAAGAAAAATATAAAAATATATAATATATAAATATAAAAGAAGAAACATACAAACAAATCTTTAACCTCCTTTTTAAACCTTTAGGGGGGAATTTCCAAAAATCCTTCCTTAATGCTCGCTTACGTCATAAAAGGAACTTTCCTGCCAAGTTTCATGTTTCTAGGCCTAGCGGTTTAGAAGTTTCATACAAACCTTTAACCCCCTTAATACCCCATCAGGGGAAGAATTTCCAAAAATCCTTCCTTAGTGCTCTCTTTACGTCATAAAAGGAACCTTCCTGTCAAGTTTCATATTTCTAGGCCAATTAGTTTCGGCTGTGCGTTGATCGATCAGTCAGTCAGTCATTCAGTCAGCCAGTCAGTGTCATCTTTTATAGATTTAGATTACGTCATAATCACATTTTTTCCCGTTCCCGTGGGAATATCGGGAAATCCTTTCTTAGTGCTCCCCTACGCTCCCCAAGGAACCTGCATGCCAAACTTCAGCTCTCTACGGTGATCCCCGCGACCTAAACATTAAAATGTAAAAATCCCTTTTTTCCCCGTTCCCGTGAGAATTTCGGGAAATCCTTTCTTAGTGCTCCCCTACGCTCCCCAAGAAACCTGTATGCCAAATTTCAGCTCTCTACGACCAGTATTTTCGGCTCTGCGTTGATATGTCAGTCAGTCAGTCAGTCAGTTTCTTCTTTTATATATTTAGATAGATAGATAGCTGTTTCCCACGACTTCGTACGCGCCTAAACATTAAAATGTAAAAATCCCATTTTTCCCGTTCCCGTGGGAATATCGGGAAATCCTTTCATAGTGCTCCCCTACGCTCCCCAAGGAAACTGCATGCCAAATTTCATCTCTCTACGATGATCCCGCGACTACGTACGCGCCTTAAAATGTAATAAACCCATTTTTTCCCGTTCCCGTAGGAATTTTGAGAAGTCTTTCTTAGTGCTCCCCTACGCTCCCGAAGGAACCTGCATGCCAAATTTCAGCTCTCTACGATGATCCCCGCGACTACGTACGCGCCTTAAAATGTAAAAAAAAAAACATTTTTTTTCCCGTTCCCGTGGGAATTTCGGGAAATCCTTTCTTAGTGCTCCCCTACGCTTCCCAAGGAACCTGCATGCCAAACTTCAGCTCTCTACGGTGATCCCCGCGACCTAAACATAAAAATGTAAAAGTCCCATTTTTCCCCGTTCCCGTGGGAATTTCGGGAAGTCCTTTCTTAGTGCTCCCCTACGCTCCCCAAGAAACCTGCATGCCAAACTTCAGCTCTCTACGGTGATCCCCGCGACCTAAACATTAAAATGTAAAAATCCCTTTTTTCCCCGTTCCCGTGAGAATTTCGGGAAATCCTTTCTTAGTGCTCCCCTACGCTCCCCAAGAAACCTGTATGCCAAATTTCAGCTCTCTACGACCAGTATTTTCGGCTCTGCGTTGATATGTCAGTCAGTCAGTCAGTCAGTTTCTTCTTTTATATATTTAGATAGATAGATAGCTGTTTCCCACGACTTCGTACGCGCCTAAACATTAAAATGTAAAAATCCCATTTTTCCCGTTCCCGTGGGAATATCGGGTAATCCTTTCATAGTGCTCCCCTACGCTCCCCAAGGAACCTGCATGCCAAATTTCATCTCTCTACGATGATCCCCGCGACTACGTACGCGCCTTAAAATGTAATAAACCCATTTTTTCCCGTTCCCGTAGGAATTTCGAGAAGTCCTTTCTTAGTGCTCCCCTACGCTCCCGAAGGAACCTGCATGCCAAATTTCAGCTCTCTACAATGATCCCCGCGACTACGTACGCGCCTTAAAATGTAAAAAAAAACATTTTTTCCCGTTCCCGTGGGAATTTCAGGAAGTCCTTTCTTAGTGTTTCCCTACGCTCCCCAAGGAACCTGCATGCCAAATTTCAGATCTCTACGATGTTTCCCGCGACTTCGTACGCGCCTAAACATTAAAATGTAAAAATCCCTTTTTTTCCCGTTCCTGTGGGAATTTCGGGAAATCCTTTCTTAGTGCTCCCCTACGCTCCCCAAGGAACCTGCATGCCAAATTTCAGCTCTCTACGACCAGTAGTTTCGGCTCTGCATTGATATGTCAGTCAGTCAGTCAGTCAGTCAGTTTCTTCTTTTATATATTTAGATTTTAAGTGAGCTTTATAACGGAACATGGAAGTACCATGGAAGCTTACAACCCATAAGAATTTTGAAAAAATCCTTCTTTAGTTGATGCCTACGTCATTAAAGGAATACGTGAGAAAATTTCAAGTTTCTAGCTCTAAGGGTTTGGCCTGTGCGTTTATTTAAAACTTTCATCCCCTATTTTTCCCTCTTAGGTGTTCAATTTTAGAAAACGCTGAAATACGTCACACATTATTTTTGCCGCACTCAATTCATACAAAACGTCATGCACGTATGATGAAGAAATAAAAAGTTTAATACAAAATTCTATCCCCTCTTGGGGTTTGAATTTTGAACAATCATTTCTTATTGGATGCCTACGTCATAAGAGGAATACGTGTACCAAATTTTCTGTTTGTGGCCCGAATGGTTTGGCCTGTGCGTTTATTTAAATCTTTCATTCCCTATTTTACCCTTTTAAGGGGTGAATTTTAGAAACTCTGAAATACGTTACTCATTATTTTTGCCGCACTCAATTCGTATGAAATTTCATGCAAATATGTCCAAGGAATAAAAAGTTTTATGAAAACTTTCATCCCTTATTTCACCCCCTTGGGGGTTGAATTTAGAAAATTTCTTCCTTGGTGGATGCCAAAGTCATAAGAGGAATACGTGTGCGAAATTTCAAGTTTGTAGCCTTAAGGGTCTGGCCTTTGCGTTTATCTAAAACTTTCACCCCCTAATTCACACCCTTGCGTGTTGAATTTTGAAAATTCCTTCCTTGGTGGATGCCAACGTCATAAGAGGAATACGTGTGCGAAATTTCAAGTTTGTAGCCCTAAGGGTCTGGCCTTTGCGTTTATCTAAAACTTTCACCCCCTAATTCACACCCTTGGGGGTTGAATTTTGAAAATTCCTTCCTTGGTGGATGCCAACGTCATAAGAGGAATACGTGTGCGAAATTTCAAGTTTCTAGCCTTAAGGCTAACCTTTGCGTTTATTTAAAACTTTCACCCCCTATTTCACCCCCTTGGGGATTGAATTTTGAAAAATCCTTCCTTAGTGGATGCTTACGTCATAAGAGAAATGCGTGTACTAAATTTTAAGTTTGTAAGCCGAAGGGTTTTGCCCGTGCGTTTATTTAAATATTTAATCCCCTATTTTACCCGCTTAAGGGTTGAATTTAAGAAAACTCTGAAATACGTTACTCATTATTTTTGCCGCACTCAAGTCGTATGAAATTTCATGCAAATATGTCCAAGGAATAAAAAGTTTTAAAAAAACTTTCATCCCTTATTTCACCCCCTTGGGGGTTGAATTTTGAAAATTCCTTTCTTGGTGGATGCAAACGTCATAAGAGGAATACGTGTGCGAAAATTCAAGTTTGTAGCCTTACGGATCTGGCCTTTGCGTTTATCTAAAACTTTCACCCCTTAATTCACACCCTTGGGGGTTGAATTTTGAAAATTCCATCCTTGGTGGATGCTATCGTTATAAGAGGAATACGTGTGCGAAATTTCAAGTTTGTAGCCATAAGGGTGTGGCCTTTGCGTTTATCTAAAACTTTCACCCCCGAATTCACCCCCTTGGGGGTTGAATTTTGAAAAATCCTTCCTTAGTGGATGCCTACGTCATAAGAGCAATACGTGTGCGAAATTTCAAGTTTGTAGCCCTAAGGGTGTGGCCTTTGCGTTTATCTAAAACTTTCACCCCCGAATTCACCCCCTTGGGGGTTGAATTTTGAAAAATCCTTCCTTAGTGGATGCCTACGTCATAAGAGCAATACGTGTGCGAAATTTCAAGTTTCTAGCTTTACGGGTTTGGCCTGGGCGTTTATACATCAGTCAGTCACCTTTGCCTTTTATATATACAGATATGAAACAGAATCTCAAACTAATATTTAATAAAAAATAAAAAATACGTCTAATGCAAGCCATATAAAACTAGTTTATTAATGCCGCCAATATTGCAGGAATGTTGTAATACGGTGTTTATGTGACTCATTTGTAATAAGGAATTAGTTTTATTAAGTAATAATTAAGCAATATGACGTCTTTGTTTCCGTTCATTCGAGGTAACAGAACAAATTCCGCCATTTGCATTCGTCTATGTGCAAACTGGTTCATTATTTGTATCACTTAAATTATTTATTACTGCGATTGGTATATGGATCCGGCACGAGTTTGAGTCTCAAAATGATCTAAAATAGTAATTTAAAATAATAGGAAGATCGATGATGCCATGATCTGTGATGATCCCTCTTCCGTATGATTTGGATGACGCAGCCGGATTCGACTGAGATGAGAGAGACAGACGAACGCAGACAGTACGAAATTAAATTCATCATAATTTGGCAAGCTGTTTTAATTTTGGAGATCAAAATTAAAACATAAAAGCTTGCCAAATTATGTTCATATTATTTTCAAGATTTGCATAAAAATATGCGTGCATAAAATCATCCAAAATCACCGTCTGGGAAACCTTAATCGAATTTGACATGGTAAAAAAGTCATCCATTGGCGATGAACAACCCTATCAGGAAAGACGTAGGCTTATGTTTGCCGTTCACAGTATATTGTAAATAAACATATAGTTAGTTAAAATAATCCTTGTAACTTGAGCAGCTATAGCATAAAAACATTTACGAGCCAATTTTTGGCATTGTTCGTACCCTTCATTGAACGTGACATTATCGCAGAAGAACATCTGGATCACGATGCGCACGCGCCGTGGGAAACCCCGTGACGCTGAGTTGCAACGCTTTAACGTCAAAGTAAGCAAGAAGATCAATGTGGGAACTTTATCCCTACATTTCTGTCTATCGAATCAATGTACTTTTGTATATTTAAACGAAATATAAAATCTCTTGTCTTCTTCACTATTTGACCGAACGAACTTGGCCAAAAATCTTATGACCGGGTGTCTGATCTCCTCTGCAGGTCGCATGTCTAAACGGATTCTCGTGAAATTTTGTGACCAGGTTCCAAAGTTTATTGTCGATTTCCTTTTTTATTTTTTTCCAAAATTTTCTCCAGGGGTTTTCTTCAAGTCGTCTTTCTACGGCATAAGATGTCGATTGTATTCCTCTTAATGCGACGTCCGAAGTTAATTAGGTGATAATAAAGTTTAACATATATAAGGATCCTTATGTGTTAAACCTTTATGGCGATCATGGAAATTTCTTTTTAATGCTTCTTACTCATAAAATAATAGCAAAAACCCTTCGAGATTTATTTACTTTATATAAAAGAATCTGCCTTTAAATTTAATTTGTAGCATGACATAGACATAGACATAGACATTTATTTCCCAATATCAAATTACAGCATATTTTACATGTCAAAATAAGCGAATTTCACATTGAGATCGCCAGAAAGAATACAAAATAAAAATATAATGAAAATCAGGAATAAAATATTTCACCGTTAGGATCGTCTTTTTGTACCAAAATAAGAAATAATATTAACAAATAATAGGATTAATATGGTACAATTGGTATGTCAAATTATATATTACAAATTTATAAATCTAAGTCCATGTATTCTTTAACAGAATATAACGGATGTTCCAACAAAAGGTTCTTAAGTTGACGTCGAAACACCACGTCAGACGGTTCACTTTTTAGCTGTGCGGGTAGACGCTCGTAGTAAGACGGACCGATAACTCGCGGGTTCTTCCCTGCAAGAGCCATGCGACGTGGAACGTTGTCCTCAGGCATCCTGTGCGGCGGAGTGGCACGCCGGGAATATCAACACGCGCAAACATGGACAAATTATTCCTTACATATGATAAAACTGGTACACGGACATGGTAGACGGGTAGTTAGTTGATGGAATAATTACATATATAGCTAACTCCAATGGTGTACGAATGCATTGCAAGTTTTCTGCTGTCCTGTCTCGAGTATGGGAATCAATCAGTTAATACTGTATAGAGAAAGAGTCCATTAGTTATGAAATGGTGTTTTAATACTTCCACTATGTAGGTAACCGTGCTTCAGTCGTGTTACACAACGCAACAACGCACGTTTTCTCACGTTGATTCTAGTTTTCTCTGTTTGATTTTTCCTTTATTAGGTACTTGATTTAAATTATTATAAAAAGGTTGAAATGACGCTGATTGCTCCATTAGATAAAACTCCATTTTCAATATTGATTTTTATTTTTATTATTAAGTATTCTTTTAGTTAAGCGATAACGATGTCATCCATATGTACAAGAGTCAAATGAAACTTTTTCGAAAGTGGTACCTAAGTAAATCTAGCAGTTTAAGAATGTCCTTTATTTCTAATGAACCGGTTTCAAACCCCAATCCATCATTCTCTATTTTAAATGTGCCTAGAAACAAGAACATTATGCCTAGATACAAGAACCTTTTGCTGTTTCGAGTACCTGACTTGTGTTTAAACAAGACAAAGAACATGACAAGATTTTAACTTATCTTCAATTTCACGAGGAACTGAGGAATCAAGTTGAACTTGTTCATGTACTTAAATTGGTTTAATGACAGCAAGAGCAGCTGTATACTACGCAACGGCAACGTTTAGCAATAATATGCAATGAGGGATCGTAAATGGAATTATATTTAAGGTTATGAATATTCTGACCCAGGGTCATTTTTAATGACATAACTTATGCTGCAGCTTGTCTTTCCAAAAGGGAATTACTGACCTATATGGCTACAATAAGAGATCCTGGATGTAAGTGTGCGAATTACCTACTTATACCGACATTGGCAAAATAATTGCATTGATAGGTATTAAGACGTTTTATTTTTGTGTTTTTGTTACTTTATTTTTGTTTTAATAGTTTATCTATGGTAAGAGCGTGTTTTGTAATCTATGGTTACTTGGGTTGGTGAAGTTGGTGTTCTCTTGTATCGTAAGTTTGTGGGACTGAAGTATTAAATAAACAGTGATATTAAGTCATATGTTTTATTATATTAAGCCATCTTCATACATGGTGGCAGCGGTAAGCAATCTCTGAAGATGGCAGAGGGCGGAGTTGATGAAAAGCCTTTGCAAGTGATGACCGCGTGCAACGTGCAGGTTAAGGCGCCGGGCGACTTTGACTTTCAGGCTGAAAATTGGGAGGCATGGCGGAAACGATTCGAGAGGTATATGGACTTGAGCGGACAGGGATCTAAAGAAGATAAAATCAAGATAGATTTGTTTCTGTACTTGTTGGGTGAGAAAGCGGAGCAACTTGCCAAACAACTGAAAGTTGATAAAAGTGTGACTTATAAAGAGGTGGTAGACGCTTTTGAAGTGTACTTTAGACCGAAAAGAAACGTTATTTATGATAGATATCGATTCAATACTAGAGTGCAAGGGAAAGAGGAGTCGGTGGCAGAGTTTGTCAAGGAACTGTACAAGTTGGCCGAACCTTGTCAGTATGGACAATTAACAGAAGAGCTCATAAGAGATAGAATTGTCGTTGGATTGTGTGATAGAATAACTAGTGAGAGATTGCAGTTGATGGCTGATTTAAAGCTGGAAGAAGCTGTGAGATTGGCCAGGCAGGCGGAGGAACAGAAAGAAGAAGCTAAATTGCTGTGGAAAAATGAAGGTGACTTGGAGGTGAATAGGATGGGTGCTAAGGCATTAAATGTTAACAAGAACAAAGCATACAAAAAATGTTTCAAATGTGGAAGGTTTCATTTTGAAAATCAGTGTGCGGCAGCTAACCAGCAGTGCCTAAAATGTGGAAAGACAGGTCATTACGCCAGGTGCTGCAGAGACTGGAAGAAAGTGAACCGAATGGAAGATGACTTCAAGATTAATATAGAGGTTAGTGTGGGGAATCATAAGGAAAATTGTTTATTTTTAATAGACACGGGGGCAGATATTGTTGCATTACCAGCATCAATGTTTAAGAGCAACAAGAATTGTAAAATAATTGATTGTCAGGAAATAATTAGAGGGCCAGATGGGGCAGCATTAAAGGTTCTTGGAGCTACATATGTGGAGATGTATCACAACAATAAAGGGTACAAAGGAAAAGCATACATTATAAAAGATCTACAAATACCTATATTAGGAAAACCAGCAATAAAGCAAATGCAAATTTTAAGTGTATGTTCTATGGAGAAAAATAAGGTATGCGATGAGGAGATGAAAGATGGTGGTGTAGTAGAGGTAGAAAAGGAATACCCTCAAGTATTTAACGAGTTAGGGGTTTTTAAAGACAGTTTTCATATTAAATTAATAGATGATCCCGTTCCTTTTGTCCAAACTACTCCAAGAGGGGTGTCTATTCCTTTGCTTCCTAAAGTTAAAGAAGAGTTGAGTAGGTTGGTAGAAAAAGGGGTTTTGGTTCCAGTAGAAGAACCAACTATGTATGTTTCTCCAATTGTGGTGGTTCCAAAAGGAGAAAATGGAGTGAGAATATGCGGTGATTATACAAAAGTAAATAAAAATATCCTCAGACCAATTTTTCCTATACATAAGGTGGAAAATACACTGGCAAAATTGAAAAATGCTACAGTATTTTCGAAAATTGATGCAACATCTGGGTTTTATCAAATTAAGTTGGATGAAGAGTCTCGAAAGCTTACAACCATTCTAACTCCATTTGGAAGGTACATGTACAATCGCTTGCCTATGGGACTAAATTGTGCTCCGGAATATTTCTCGATGAAATTCTCTAATTTATTTAGTGACCTTGAAGGTGTAGTTGTTCATGTAGACGATATATTATTGTACACAAAAGATCAAGAGACTCATAACAAATTATTGAGGGAAGTTTTAAACAGACTCACTACCGAGGGACTTACCATAAATAAGGAAAAGTGTGTGTTTAATGTATCTGAAGTTTGTTACTTGGGCCACATAATAAATGCCCAGGGTATATCTTTAGATCCTTTAAGAGTCGAAAGTATAATTAAATTTCAAAAGCCGGAAAATAAAAAAGACTTAATGCGTTTCTTGGGACTAGTCAATTATGTGGGAAGATTCATACCAAACAAAACAAATATTCTGGAGCCTTTAAATGAACTGTTAAAAGAAGGGGTATGTTTTATATGGGAATTGTATCAGGAAGAGGCATTCAATAAAATTAAGGATATGATTATGAAAGCACCCACATTATGTCATTATGATCCAGGTAAAAAAATAATCATTTCGGCAGATAGCAGTTCATATGGTCTAGGGGCTGTGTTACTGCAGGAGAATGGCGACGGAAGTAGGGAAGTAGTTTCTTATGCCAGCAGAACATTGAATTCTGCAGAAAAGAACTACGCTCAAATTGAAAAGGAAGGGTTGGCGCTGGTTTGGGCTTTGCACAAATTTAAAGATTTTGTAATAGGTCTAGAAGTTGTTTTAGAAACAGACCATAAACCTTTAATTCAGATCTTTCAGACAAAGCCATTAGATGATTTAACTCCAAGATTGTTGAGATTTAGATTACAGATTATGAGGTACTCATATAAAATTATTTACGTTCCAGGAAAGAAATTAATTGTTGCTGATGCCCTGTCCCGAGCACCCTTATCGCAGTCAGAGCCTGAAATGGTACAAATTAGTATTAAAAATATAAGTTCAGAAGGTAATTTCGATTGCAAACTACAAAAATTAAAGGAAGAACAACGGAAATGTAAATTGTGTAATTTGCTGACGGATTATACTCTAAATAACTGGCCTAATAAAAGTAACATTCCTGAAGAAATGCGCACATACTATCAATACAGATTCAACTTTACTGTTCAGGATGAACTCTTGCTGTACAATAGTAGATTAGTCATTCCGGCCAGTTTACAAAAAGAAACATTATTTGAAATTCATGAAGGCCATTTAGGGATAACAAAATGCAGGGAAAGGGCTAAGCAATCAGTCTGGTGGCTAGGTTTATCAGCTCAAATAAAGAATCTCATAGAAAACTGTCCTAAGTGTATTCAAGAAAGATGTAATATAAAACAGCCTTTGCATTTAGAAGAAACTCCCAAAAGAGCGTGGCAAAAGGTAGGCATTGACTTATTTAAAAAAGATAGATACTGGTATTTGGTCATCATTGACTATTATTCCAGGTACATTGATTTATTTGAATTAAATGATTTATCAGAAAGTACAGTCATAAAGCATTGTAAAGAGACTTTTTCCAGATTTGGAGTGCCTGAAATAGTAAGGACTGACTGTGGGACTCAATTTAAAAGTAAATTCGCTGAATTTTCAAAAAAATATAATTTCAAGCACATCACCAGTAGTCCTTACTATGCTCAGAGTAATGGTTGTGCAGAGGCTGGTGTGAAAATCGCTAAAAATCTTTTAGCAAAGAATGAAGACATTCAGCTGGCTTTATTAGTTTATAGAAATACTCCTTTAGAGTGTGGATATAGTCCAAGTGAGTTGCTTTTTAATAGGAAATTGAGAGAAATATTACCAATATATCCTGAGAAATTAAGAAATGTGGGTAATATACATGATACATTCAAGGAAAAACGTGAGCAAAATAGAAATAAAATGGCTAGTGATTATAATAATAGACATAGAGTAAGTAATTTAAGTGAACTAGCAGAGGGGGATAGGGTATGGGTGATTAACTTGAGAAAATATGGGCAGGTAGTAAGAAGGGCGAAGGAACCAAGATCTTACTTTGTTGAAGTGGATGGAACTAACTACAGAAGAAATAGGTGGCACTTGGTTCCTGCACCTTTCTTACCATCAAGGAAAGTTGTAAGGGGAAAGTCAAACGAAAGGTTGATTGATTTTGAAAGAACAGAAAATAATATGGGAACAAATAATGATAATATTGTTAATGAAAATTTATCTGAGAAAATGGATCATTTTGTGAGTCTGGGACCGGAGGAGAGTGTTAATATGAATAATAATCAAAACAGTAATATCAATGTAAATCATTCTGATGTTTTAAATAATTCTCAAAATGTTGTTACTACTCGGAGTGGTAGGGTTGTAAAGCCGAGACAAATTTTAGATTTATAAGTAAATATTAAAGGGAGCTAAAGGGAAAGGTGTTGTAATAGTTTATCTATGGTAAGAGCGTGTTTTGTAATCTATGGTTACTTGGGTTGGTGAAGTTGGTGTTCTCTTGTATCGTAAGTTTGTGGGACTGAAGTATTAAATAAACAGTGATATTAAGTCATATGTTTTATTATATTAAGCCATCTTCATACAATTTTATACTCATCATCTGAATTGTCGTGACCTGGTATTTTCAGCATTAATTTTTAAAGGCACTTTTTTGTTCCGCGTTAACTAGACACATTTATACATATTTTAATAATTTAAAACTTCTGAACAAAAATTCAACTTTTGTATATATTACAAGGCGACGAACTTATTCCCATTAAAGCAACAACGACTTTGCTCCGTTATTGGAGTTTGATTCTCTTTATTACCATATGTAAGTAGGTAAATATGTAGGGCGATAGATAGAACCACAGGATAAAACTCTTTAAGTTATCTTATTTCATAATCTTCATTTCAGAAGACGATCTAATTGATTCTTTTCTTTCGATGATTGATATAAAACTAGCTTCCCTGCGGGACTAGCTAAGCCTGCGCCTAGCCTTTGCTTGTATGGGGGTGAAACAAACATGATAGTAAAACTTTTCTATCAACAATTCGTATTTTTTATTTGTACGAGTATTGTGAAATGGTAACACGAGGGGAATCGTTTCGGGCCCAAACCAGTGTGTCTACAGTTCGACCTTGCCACGACAATTCGAGCACTTCGATGTTCGAAGGAATGTATGTAGCCATGACCGTCGTTGTGTAATCTTTGGAAGGTATATTGGGTTCCGTGTTGTAGATTATATACCTACTGCATAAATGCCGATTTAAATCCTATTGACGGAAGACTGTATGGCTTTCTTTCAAGGATATTTTTTTTTTTAATGGAAAACATGTTAGATTCACCCTTTTGTGGGTATGCTTTTGCTTCCTGTCCATGATATCGATATTTCTGTATGATATGTCCATACATAGAATTGGATTATTGGATATACAAGACGTAATTAAATAACCATAGAGATAGAAGTTTGTAGGCAAGCTTGCTTGGAATATCTTCTATTTTAAACGGTTTCTATTTTCTATTCCAATGTTCCAATGTTATCTATTCCATTTTTTTTCGATCAAGTTGAATTTAATGTGACCGTGTCTTGAGTCTACCTTCCGTCTAGTTCATTCCATAGTTAACCAGCTTTGCTACGATCATGGTCATATTTATCATCCTCATCTATGATCATCGCGATTTTTGTAATGTTCAATCTTATTGGCATCACCTGACTAAATGTGAACGTTAAAGTTCTCAAACTGACCCATTTCTGTCAATCACAATTGCGCTTGCGTCATTATTATTAATGGGTTCAGCGCTTTTATTTATGAGAACTATATCCATCCGAGTTTATAGCTCGATAATTATTTCAGTACTAAAAGAGTCGTTAAGCGAATAGTTCAAGGACGTGTATGTATTTGAGGTTAGTGTTTATTAATTACTAATATGCTACTGATAAGAATGAATGTTTTCTTTTTTTCTAATGTTCGTGTCTTTAGTTTTTCTACAAATTTACAAAATTAGAGTATGATATTAATTTTATTCTATACTATACTTCCTTGAGGTCGTTCAATGAGTAATTGAGTATGTATGTATGTTGTACAGTCAGCAGCAGAAGTAGATAAGCTGTCCAGGTGTTCAAAATGACCTACACACGACCTTATTCTTAAGACGTTAAGGGCGTGTGTAGGTCATTTTGACCACCTGGACAGCTTATCTACTTCTGCTGCTGACTGTACGTATACCTATTATAGTAGGGACTGAAGTCCGAGCCCAGTTGGCTAGCTAGTGTCATGTTATATGAAAAGAAACGATATTCAAAATACAAGCTGCGCAAATGTCCTTTGGCCTTTTTAATTAGGTACCTTAATTTAAACTTCGTCAGAAAAATAATCTCGAATCTTAACCGGAACTTTGCTTGCAATTAGTTGTACCCTACGTCACTTTCCTCATAATATATCAGTATTAAGATCGACATTTCACAAAATGGCAATACACGAGGTGGAGGTGTCAACGACTTGACAAGGTTACCCGGAAAAGCGTACAGTAGGTACAGTGGATAACAAAGTAACTTGCCAAATAATGTTCGCCATACTCCTTTGACAATAAGACAGAAAGTTGCTAGTTGTGTTGAATTCTGCGATTGTTTTAATCTGCCGAAACTGGTCATAATTGTCAGATTAAGGTCGGGAGGAGAAAAAATGTGGCAGCATGGCGACAGTGCGTAAAGTAGACGTCAAAGTGATAAGTATTTGTGTTTTTATTATACAGTAAACGTAGCACGTAGGTCAAGCTTTAACGGCTCCACTGGAACTTCTGATGATTTCAATTTAAGACAACGAAAAAGCGTATGAAATTGAAGTGCCAGTCGAAATCGCGCATTGAGAGTTTCGTAGGTACCTGGGGCTATATTCGAAGTCTTTAAATAGGGATAACTGCCTGTTCCCAATAGGATCGCTCACGCGTCGCGTGAACTTTAAGCAGCTAGATTTAAAGTTCAACATGACGCGCGAGCGATCCTACAGGGAACAGGGAGATCCCTATTTAAGACTTCGATTATAGCCCCTTTAACTTTCAGATACATACCTACGTATACCTAGGACAAGGTTCACCGCATAGACTGGTCATGTGCAATTATAACAAAAGAAAAAACCGGCCAAGTGCGTGTCGGGCCACGCGCAAATTATAGGGTTCCGAAGTTGAGGATGCCCACAGTACCTTTCGAAGACTTATTAGCATCTAGCTAGCCTGTGATATGATGTGCCCGCCCGACGCCCCTGCCGCTCGAGAAAAATCATCATTATAAGTTGGTCGACTATTACTCGTAAGTTTGTACAGCCTACTTAGCTCTGATAGTTTTCCCTTCAACTACGTTATATATGCCACAACCGTGATTTTTTTCAGCCATCCAAATACCACCATTTAGCTGGCAGGGGGGGGGGGGGGGACACGTGACTCTAACAAAAAATAGCACTTTAAAGCTTAATATTTCACAAACGCATCACTTAATCAAAAAATGGTTTTAATAAACCCACAATATTTTTTTAAGACCTATTCAACGATATGCAGCACCATGGGGTACGCAAGAAAAAAAAATTACATCCCCACTTTACGAGTAGGGGAGGTACCCTATAAAAAAATATATTACAAAATTTTATTCTACCACTTTGTCAGCGTAACTAATATGCATATTCATGCCAAATTACAGCTCTCTAGACCTAAGCATCTCCGAGCAATAGTGCGGACAGACGGACGGACGGACGGACGGACGGACATGGCGAAACTATACCGGTTCCTTGTGGACTTCGGAACCCTAAAAATACGAGTTGATGACAACATTGCTATTTCTATTTCCATTAAATTGATAGGTAGTATTTCCATTAAGAAGAATAAATAGTAAATTTGTTGTACAAGAGCATAAACAAGCCATTTTGAAATGGGTTTATGCTCGTGTGTGACACCCTGCTACCTACCTATTCACTTCGACTGCGAGGAATTTAAACATGATAAAAAAACACGTTCCGCAAATGGCTTAGATTTTGGCGACAATATATTTTCAATTAGCGTTAATTTCTCTTCATCGCAGTATTCGGCGAAAGCACTATTTTATCATCACTACTCGATGATGACATCTTTGAAATTACATTTAACAAAATTTATCGAAATTAAGATTAAAAAATCTCAACGCACCAATTTTTACCAATTCCATGGGATGAAGTCCATTTCATTATTATTATTTTTAATTTCAGCAATATGATGTTTGACTTCGTCACGCCCTGTGTAATACCATGGTTACGTTACCCACATTTTCGTCTTTAAATTTTTAATTATTAATTATGATAATCCATACTATTTAAATTCGAAAATACAAAGAATATTAAACACACTATCAACGGGAGTTAATCGCGTAAAAACTATTTATATTTTACCTCGACGTTTCAGCCGCGATGCAGTGGCCGTGGTCACCAGAAGACTGAAGTGACGGTATCAGCATATTTTTCTTGTCGCGCGGGTGGTTCGAACTACCCGCACTTGATTTTTATTAATGTCACTCGGAAAGTCAACAGGCCGGCACACAACACTAACAATGTCCGCAGATTTATCCGAAAGGGCTTCTCGTCGCTTACACTTGCTGATCACTGGATTCCACGACGTCGATAACTTGAAACCATCCTCTCTATTGAAGTTAGGATGTTTTTTGATTTCCACCGCTTCGCGTACCATTCTTGGGTAGAAATGACGTTCAGTGGAAAGAATCTTGGGTTTATGTAATTCTATCCAGTGATTTGGTCCCGATTCCAGCAAATGCTCAGCAACGGCAGATTTATTCATCTGGCGATTCTTAACAGCTACGATATGTTCTTCAGTCTTCTCGTGACAACGGCCGCTACATCGCGGCCGAAACGTCGAGGTAATAGTACATTACAGACCTAGGGTGGTGAATTCGTAAATGGCCCAGATCGCAGGTTTCTGTGGCCCAAACCGAAGGTGAGGGCCATAAATATGCGATCTGGGGCTTTACGAATTACCGCCCGTGGTTTGTCAAAAGTTTTACATCTTGCCTTGGCCAAGAAGTGAGAAAATCCCACTTTACGGCCAAGGGTGATGTAAAATAGTTTTTACGCGATTAAGTCCCGTTGATAGTGTGTTTAATATGAGTCATCATCATCATCATTTTAGCCGAAAGACGTCCACTGCTGGACATAGGCCTCCCCCAAGGCTCGCCACTCAGACCGGTCCTGTGCTACTTGCTTCCACCGGTTTCCCGCGACCTTCACGAGGACCTTCTTAATATGAGTGTGTATCGCGAAAGTTTGAGACAATGTAATACAAAGAATAAATCACATGAAATAGCATGTTTCATGTAAAAGATTATATGAAGCTTAAAAGTGTATGGTGGCTGTGTGCCCTCATCTCCTTAGTCTTAGACGAAGATTTTACTCTATACTCTAGCTAGAGCCTAAAATTAAATTTTATGCAGCCTTCTGTCAGCCTAAAGTTCAACTTCACGAGCAAGAGAAGTGAAAAAATACTATTTTTATAAGACTGCGCCTGAATAGAAAGATGGTTATGTTCTTCGAGTACCTATGTAGGTATATATCTTTGGTACGCCCTGTAGCCTAAACGGCTTGATGGATTTTAGCTTGTGGGGTGTCGTTAGCAGCCGTGGTGGCCTAGTGGTTTGACCTACCGTTCGCCTCTCATGCAGAGGGGTTCAAATCCGGCTCACACCTCTGAAATTACTTATGTGCAAAATTCAATTTGAATTTCCCACTGAGCTTTTCGGTGAAGGAAAACATAGTGAGGAAACCTGCACGCATCTGCGAAGTGATTCAAGGATGTGTGTGAAGTCCTCAGTCCGCACTGAGCCCGCGTGGGGACTATAGCCTAACCCTCTCGTGATGAGAGGCCTGTGCCCAGCAGTAGGCCGTAAATAGGCTGTTGTAGTAGTGTCGTTAGATTCGTCTTGATAGTGAGAGTGACACTGGGAATATCAAAAGTTTGTATGCAGACAGTTCTTTTTTTTTTTTTCAAAAGTCTAGTTATTTTAAAAGTTAATCATGATGCTCTAGTTTAGTGAGGATACGAGGAAATTTACCAACATCTTTAAATCCGCATCAACCCGCATCATCCCACTGGCTGGATAAAATTAAGTCAATAAATAAGTATACCAATAATAGTATCAGGGGCATCATTCGAGGCGCAAAAGGGATTTCATAGGGAACTATAGGGAGCGCCCCGAATAAGGCCCCAGCCCACCAATTAGGCACCTAGGCGTTGTTTTTGAACACGATAATAAATTGACAATTACAATCGTCAAAAGAAATTCTACATACCTATTTGATTGATACGGAACGAAAACCAAAATGATCTTTAAGATAATATATTATTATTTTTAACCATTTTTTGGTTCCCGAGATTGTTATTGTAACAATTACCTACTTTAGTCAAGTCCAAAGACAACATTTTTAACAGAATAATGTAAATATTCATTTTGAATGTTGAATATTTCGTAGCATTATGTCACTGACTAAGTCTGACCATAACTAAGACCAGAGGCTTTGCGTAAATATTGGCGACACACCCTCAAGGTTGTTCTAATTCATTCGTTGCTTGAATAAATCTTAATAAATGTATGCCGACCGACTACGACCGACCATTATAAACATTACCTACTTAACTATTTCAACGGGAAAATACTTAATTCTCAAAAATTTAGAGTAAGTACACCGTTTATACACTTAAATATTTACATGTAATTAATAGATAAATAATTACCTCTTTACTCCTCGTTTACGCCTTCACGCAATCGTAAAACTCGAGTGTTTACATGTACTCATAAACTGAACAAAATGAAGTTCACCAATCAAAGTCAATTCCAATGAAGTCACATTTGAATGAAGAATTTTTCAACACGATGTTTACGAAGTCTGTGGTTTTGGCGGGCTTTTATGTTTTTTTTTTTAATTTTCGATGGCTCGCGCGTGCGATAGCGAGGCGGTTCGCGCGGGCACTGAGCCCGACTGCTCCTTTTACTCCGAGGTTCGGACAGCGGACCTGGTCATGTCACGCAGTGTCACTGGCAGGATAGAAGTATTACTTTTTAAACTTCCGATGATGTATGTACGCGTTCCGGCTGGTATTTATGATTTTCAATGGTCCACTACGCGGAAACTGTGGCGGATAGCATTGTGATCCTGATCAATGTGTCATACCTACATACGGACTAACCGAGTCAAATCAAATGGATCTGTAGCAAAATGTGATTGTCAAGTTGTAATAGTACCTAGTTTATGCTAGTGTTACATAATTAGTTACCTTAAAATACGAGGGTCGTTTTATGAAACGAGCTGTCGGGCGAGTTTCATAATAAGATCACACGCGTGTTTTATTTGAGGTATAATTATGCACAATTGACAACATTTCATATAATGTGCTTATTCAGCAATAATATCATTTTTTCAGATACGAAATCTGTGAAGTTTAACTGAAAAGTTTATCTTCATGTCGGTCATATTTTTGCGGTTCTTAAACGCATCATAGGAGGGCTTATAATAGTACATTACAGACCTAGGGTGGTGAATTCGTAAATGTCCCAGATCGCAGGTTTCTGTGGCCCGAACCGAAGGTGAGGGCCATAAATATGCGATCTGGGGCTTTACGAATTACCGCCCGTGGTTTGTCAAAAGTTTTACATCTTGCCTTGGCCAAGAAGTAAGATTTTCTCTCCGCGTAGCGGGCAGAAAATCTCACTTTATGGCCAAGGATCGCATATTTATGGCCCTCACCTTCGGTTCGGGCCACAGAAACCTGCGATCTGGGAAATTTACGAATTCACCACCCTAGGTCTGTAATGTAGTATAACACATTCACTGAAGACGTCGAGTGCCGTATGTCCCGTCCCCATATAACTAATTATTGTTAACAGTCATTCAATTTCCAATTCATTAAATTAAACTGATTTTTTTTCTCGAATATAATATTAAATGGCAAGGCATAGGTAAATCTTTACGTTTACGGTACATACTTCTTTTATTGCTGCAATGATTGTTAAGACGCTGACAAGAGCTAATGACCTTGAGCAATCGAGGCAGGCAACTGTCTCAGCGGACAATATCTGTTGGCCTTGGAGGGAGCGAGAAGCACGACCGCGGTATGTGGGCGATAGACGTAGAAAATCAGAAAAATGAAGATTAAATAAAACACATTGCATTAACAATAAGCAATTTTTTGGAATGAGTGTGACGGTATAGTTTATTTAATTATAGAAATCTGTGTTAAAAGAAACTTATAGAACCGTTTAAATAGGATTAGAAGACGTAACTTCACGGTTCTTTTTCATCGAACCAATTTCATGAAATCATTTTTACGAAATACCAAGTTTTTCAAGTATGTATATAGTGAATATTAACATGTATTTTACTCGCCTTACAAAACCAAATAGTTTTCGTTGAAATGAAGTCAATTTAGGTCTAGTCAGCGCCTTAAGTAAAAGTTGCAAGTAAATTTGTTAGTTGCCTAATTTTTGATGACTTTTTCAATTGAACTTCTTTCGCGGCAATAATTTGTAATGAATGTGATGTGGGACTCACTAATCACATTGCTGCTTTGTCAGATGTGGCGTTAATTAGCACTTTCTTGGAATGAGGGATACATTTCTTGATGTTAATGCACTGCAAGTTGACCGTCCATACTAAGTACCTGGGTGACCGAGCCGAAAATAGCTAAAACCGAGTTTTCTCAAATAATTATGAGACCTGGCTAGATCGATTTGTCGGCCCCGTAAACTCCTAAATTCCACGTCCAAATCGTTAGAGCCGTTTCTGAATAGAGAAATAGCGCGTTTTAAAGCATAATCCATATTAATATTATAAATGCGAAAGTAACTCTGTCTGTCTGTCTGTCTGTTACCTTTTCACGCTTAAACCGATTTGGATGAAATTTGATATGGAGATAGTTGGGATCCCAGGAAAGGACATAGGCTACTTTTTATCCAGAAAAAACGCGTAGTTCCCGAGGGAACGTTATAACCGAATTCCACGCGGGCGAAGTCGCGGGCTGAAGCTAGTATATTATAACTGCGAAATTAACTGTGTCTGTCCGTCTGTAACCTCTTCGCGTTTCAGCCGCTGGACCGATTTAGATGAAATTTGGCATGTAGGTTCCTTGTGGAATGTGGGGGAACAATAACAGAGGATTACCAAAATTCCTACGGTAACAAAAGTATAATGGAACCTACGCGGCTTCGGCGGGGGCCGAGGGAGACAGATAGATAGATTTTACGAGTATATATCTTAGCAAAAGGATTACTGCATAGACATAAATAATACTTCGTATGGACCCGGCCTAACGTAGATACATGTCATGTATCCCCACTTCCTTGGTGTCCAATCCAAAGTTAAACTTGTATCGTGACACTAAAGCTGGGTCACATTTTTCCAACAACGAGACGAGTTTTTAGATACTGAGAAACAGTTTCGAAAAAAAGTTCATCTAAAAACGCTTATTGTAACGCACGCTCGGTGACAGAACTTTGGATTGGACACCGAGGAAGTGGGGGCATATTACGTGTACATACGTTAGACCGGGTCTATATTATTTACGTCTATGGATTACTGCAACTTATGAGGGTTTAAAAAGAAGAATAAAGTAATGAAGTTGAAAAACTTAAGAGGGTTTATCCCGAAAGTTGGCAACGTCGCAAATAGCTGCCAAATATTTTGCTGTTTTCATTAATTTCTGAATATTACTGAATGAAAACATGAATTATCGCTCTATGGTTGAATAAAACATTAATTATGGATTGCAACAGTTATCATAGGAACACGAAATTTTTAGTATTATGGAAGTAATATCTTTTGAAAACTTTCCATCGCATTTTAATGTAATCTTATCATTTGAATGCCTAACCAACAAATATAAAACGAGACGCGATATCTTCCTTTTTAATTCAGCAATATTGAAAAATTCATAAAAACAGCGAAACATTTGACAGCTATATGCGACGTTGCCAACTTTCGGGATAAACCCTCCTTTCTTCTTCTTTTTAGAGTGCCTCCTATTCGTTACCGAAGGTGCGACCATTTTAGCTTTTCGAATCTTTGCCACGGAAGCCCTGAACAAAATGATCGGGTATAATATATCTTCCAAACCGCTGGCGAAGATTCTTCAGCCAAGATGTTCTCCTTCTACCCAGTTTCCTGTTTCCTTGGATCTGCCCTTGCAAAATCCGTTGAAGCAGTTGATACGTATAGTTAACTACAGTATTAGTACATATGGATGCACATATAAAACATACCTAGATAAAATTCAAACACTACACCTATCAATTCTGAAAACTATAGTGCCTAAAAAAAATAAAGTGCAATATAAAAATAATTATTTTAAATTATTTGGTTTTTGTAGGGTGCTAAGTATACATGATAAAATTAAAATTATAAAAGACAAATTTAGCCAAATTAAAACACTAAAAATAAGAACACGTAATGAAACTAGGGACTAAACTAAGCTAAGGGAACTAGTATACTTTATCACCATACACTTTACCTAGCTATAAGAATATATATGGAAAGTGCACCTCAGACTTTATGCTACCTCACATACTTAACCAACTACCATTAGATATTGTAAAAAAAATACAGGAAGCAAAAAATGTTAATGCATGTGTAAGAGTACTTAATAGTACATTACAGACCTCGGGTGGTGAATTCGTAAATGTCCCAGATCGCAGGTTTCTGTGGCCCGAACCGAAGGTGAGGGCCATAAATATGCGACCTGGGGCTTTACGAATTACCGCCCGTGGTTTGTCAAGTTTTACGTCTTGCCTTGGCCAAGAAGTGAGATTTTCTCTCCGCGTAGCGGGCAGAAAATCCCACTTTATGGCCAAGGGTGATGTAAAAAATATTACATAGATTGCTATAACACTAGTACCGAGAATGAATAATTAGTCTTTAAAATATTTTAAGACGCGACTGACTCTTGCAAATAAGCCTAAGGAGGCTTCAGCAAGCGTAAAAAATTGTAATAATTATAAGTTTATTTTTATTTTTGAATAAATAAATGAAAAAAAAACTTAGGGCCACGCGTTATTATATTACCGAGATACTCCAGTTTCCTAATCTTGATGGTATTTTAGAACCTGAAGCTTTTTGTAGTTTTTGTTCAAACCGTTACGTTCGTAATTTTGTCGTTTCGTTAATTTGCCAGAGACTAAAGCGACAGTTGAATGATTTTCTCGCATACAGTAATAAATTCTGTGTCCGAGAAATATAAAAACACCTCATACATAAATACAAGTAGCACGGACACGTATAAACCTATTGTCACGTTCTATTGTATTGTAAATTACATAAATAGAGTGGATAGCGACGACATAATAGCTTTAAGAATGACAATACGATTTAGTTCAAAACAGGAATTACCTGTATTAGTAATAAGTAGTTTTTGTAAATTAATTGGCGTTTTATGTTGCTCCAATGCATTTTTCTGAAAATTTTGGAGTGTTTTACTTTTGAGGAACTATTTTACTAAGTTTCCAGTTTTTTTTTTAATTTAATTGCATTATAATGTCGTAAATCGCGTATCGTAAACAATCCAACTTTTTATTATGTACTGTAATAAATACCTCTAACACCTCAAACATAATAATGAGATAAGTACCATACGTTTTACCAAACTCTCCGGCCCTATGTCGAGT
Source organism: Aethes cnicana (assembly GCA_963971205.1). Lineage (NCBI taxonomy): Eukaryota > Metazoa > Arthropoda > Insecta > Lepidoptera > Tortricidae > Aethes > Aethes cnicana. The sequence goes on along the minus strand of OZ020287.1, from coordinate 8,320,693 downwards.
TGATTACATTTTTTACACCAACATCTTAGAGGTATCATTGTTAATTAATGATGGTAATTAAACGCTGGACGCATCCACACTTGCCGGGCGAACAATGAATTTTTATGCCATCTTGGGTTTTCCGAAGCCGCGCGAAGAGAACACGTATTCGCGGATGTATTCTTGGACAGTACGGTAGGGTTGGCGACACGATTTCTTCAAAATAATTAATAGCACCGTTACAGTTTCTGAATGAACTAAAAACACTAAAAGTTAGACACGCCGTCGTTGGCTGGATATTTAGTTAGGTACAGATATATTTTGGTTTACATGTAATAATTTAAGTCACGGGAGGATAGTGTAAAAGAAAGGATTAAAAATTTGCTAGTGCCCGGCAGTAATCCGGGGAGGTACCACCGTTTTTCCCCATTAACCTGCCGAAAAATAGCAGTGCTCACACTGTTGTGTTCTGGTTAGGGGTTAAGGCAGCCGGTGAAATTTCTGGCACAGAGGCATTCCATCTTAGGCCTCAGGGTAGGCAACGCATTCGAGATCTTATGGTTTCTTAATGGGGGATCAAAGGTTTTCGGTATCCATGGGCCGCATTGCAGTTACCACTTACCATCTTACTGTGCGCTCGTTTGCCTACCATCGACATCATCATCATCATCATCATTTCAGCCGATAGACGTCCACTGCTGGACATAGGCCTCCCCCAAGGCGCGCCACTCAGACCGGAACGCGGTGGATGCGAGTGGCACAGGACCATCGACATAAAAAAAATGAAATAGGAACTTAGTCGGGCGCTCTACCTTGCGCCTCGATTCAACTAACTACAATCTACACCCATCCATACTTTCATACTAATATTACAAATGCGAAAGCGTGTTTGTTTGTTAGTTGATCCTTCTTTCACGTCGTAAACACTGGGAATAACATAGGATACTTTTTATCCCGATGCTTCGATGTTGTTTGTGTTGTTTTATTATAGGTAAGTTTGACCAAAATATTGAGCACGAAGATTCATTTAATTGTTTATTCTTCTACTTATTCTTAATTTGTTCGAATGGACAACCCTACATCGTGTAGCCATATTACGGTCATTTAAATGAGCTGTATTAGCGTAGCTAAACCCATTACACGGTTCTCTTATTTTTTTCTGAAATCGTCTCATTCGGGCGGGCTTTTTAAGAGTTTAGTTTTATTTTAGTCTAAGCTTAAGAGTCTATGCAACTGGCAGGTTACAATTTCAATTAAGTGGGTGACCTCCATGATAATAATGCGGTGTTTTTGTAATATAATTGTCGATTTGTATTCTGTGTATAATAATTTAATAATAGAGATATCGATTAAAACGGATTTTGGCGACAGAACGTCTAGCAAAACTTTGTAATACGGAATGACGATCTTTGACCTCCAACATGATGGCTTATGTCGTACGAGGTCATATTTAAGAAAAAATAGCATTAAGTGAGTTTTTCAAGAAGTCATAATGTCATCGTGGGTACCTAATGTGAAATTGTATTCGTAGGCCAATGGAATAAGATTTTTTCGAAGAATTAAAGTAAGTTTTCGTTTGATATTGAACTTTATGAATCCAGTTTGACCCAAGGTAACTATGGATGGGCACATTGCCCAGGCAATCCAATTGGGCAGTCGTGGGTGTACTTGTCTTAGTGAAGTTGCATAAAATTAGACCATTATATTTTCACTAGCTTCTGCCCGCGACTTCGTACGCGTGGAATATAAAATTGCCGATAACTTTTCTTTTCGACATCCGATTTTAATCAAACATAGCTTATATGTTGCTCCAAATGATGCTCTATCTAATCTACCCTTGAAAACTGCATTCAAATCGGTTCAGTAGTTTCGGAGATTAACTCTAACAAACAGACAGACAGACAGAAAATATTTCTTAACTAGATTCTGGCCGCGACTTCGCCCGCGTGGAATTCGGTTATCGCGTTCCCGCGGGAACTATGCGTTTTTCCGGGATAAAAAGTAGCCTATAAGAGGATATCTAAAATGAAATGTAATTTTATCAATAAATATCTGTATCTGTATCTGTCCTATGTCCTTTCCCGGGACCCAAACTGTCTCCATGCCAAATTTCATTTCAATCGGTCAGACAGACAGACAGACAGAGTTACTTTCGCATTTATAATATTAATATGGATATTTGAGCAATTTGTCATTTTAAAGTAGGTACTGTGTGTAGTATATGTAATTGCTTAGTTTACAATGATTAATAGCATAGCAGTTACAACCTACATATAAGGAATACCGAACTGCCGACATAAAATGTATAAATCACGAAGAGAATGCGTTTTAAAAATGTTTTACAAATGTCACCATTGTGATTAACTATTTGTATTGAAAATGTTAATCTATCTATAAATAACTAATACTGTAATTGCTTTGAACTGCTTACCTTCTTGTATACCTTAAAACCTTGGCTTTATCTGGCTTTATGTATCGAATCCATTTCATTAGCTATTAAAGGGCTAAGAAATATAAAACTAAGGAATGGAATCTTGAGCTAACTGGTTGTTTATTATCAACGTCCCTCTGTTGTACATATAACTACACTCAACAGCAATGAAAACGGGTCGCGTTGTATGGCTCCTATACAAAGTGACCCGTTTTCATTGCTGTTGAGTGTATTACCAAGGAGAGAGCCGTGGTGGCCTAGTGGTTCGACCTATACCGCCTCTTATGCAGAGGGTCGGGGGTTCGATTCCAGCTCGCACCTCTAAGTTTACTTATGTGCGAAATTCAATTAGAATTAACCACTGTGCTTTTCGGTGAAGGAAACATCGTGAGGAAACCTGCACGCATCTGCGATGTAATTCAAAGATGTGTGTGAAGTCCCCAATCCGCACTGGGCCCGCGTGGGGACTATAGCCCAAACCCTCTCGTGGTGAGAGGAGGCCTGTGCCCAGCAGTGGGACGCAAATAGGCTGTAGTAGTAGTAGTAGTAGTAGTATTACCAAGGATCTCGGTTTCAGTCCGCAAGTGGTCTAGTTTAAATCGAATTTCACACATAAGTAAGGTAAAACAGTATTAGGGCCACGCCGTAGGTATTCTACGATTAATGCTCAAATTTGGGCTGGCTCGTCCAGGGAAGTACCACGCTCTGAGAAAATACCCACGTGAAGTAATAGCCTGATAGCTATTGCAATTCGTATAATGACTGAGAGTTCTATTTAAACTGAAGTTTAATTTTAGACACATTATTAAGTTTGCACAAAAAATTATAAAAGTGATCAAAGTGTAGCTAGCCAGCTTCCACAATATAAATTGTATTAATTGTGGTATGCTGTATGCCAAGTTCGTGGAGCAAATGGGCGACACCGGAGTCACAGCCGTAGTCGTGACTTACATTTACCTACTGGAAAAATTTCAAGTAATTTCCATTAAATTATTCGAAAAAACAAAATGGAATGTCCATTTAAAGTAGTTTTACTTTGACAAAATGAACTTTCTGTACCTACCTGTCAGATTAAATGTCTTTTTTATGGATCACGTGCAACCACAGTTCGTCGGATTCCTTTGAGCGTGTCCGGTTCTTATTTGCTTTGCGATTATAAAATTATTATTGTCTTATAGTGAGTAGATAAACTCTGCGACAGCAAAGTGTCACGTTTGAACTAAGCATAGACGCGGCGGTGTTAAGGCGCAGATTTCTCGCATTTAAGTTTTTTTTTCAATATTTGGTACAACTAATATCAAAACTTTAGGAAGTTTTCCTGATGCTTATGTAAGGTCCGTCGGGATAGCTACCATCGTTATCCCTGCTAGCCTGTCGCCAAATAGCAGTGCTCGCAGTGTAGTGTTCCGGTAAGGGGGTAAGGCAGGCGGTGAAATTACTAGCATAGAAGCATTTCATCATAGGGTAGGCAACGCATTTGCAATGAGGATTTCAAATTTCCACGGGCCTCGCTGATCGCTTACCATTAGGTGACCTGAGAACTCGTTTGCTTATTTCTGTCTATAAAAAAAAGTTAAATTTTTCGCGGTCGTGGGTACCAAATCTTGTGGGAATGTGTGGATTAAAGTTACCTAAGTAAGTTGTGGTTGGCTGCGATGGTCTGATAATATGAAGCTCTACGCCGGACCTTGTTGGCTGAGGAAGATTGAATGCAAGACGAAGTAAAGACAATGGGGACTATCGTTTCTTTGCTCACCAGTTGGCGCCACTGTTGACTAAGGTCCAGAGGCTTAGCTGTCAAAGGCGACTTTATAAGATCGGCGCCGAAACAAAGTTTTAAATCTTGAATCTCATTAACTTTATTAATTATAAATAACTATCATCATATCGAGTAGCTATGCCGCAATGTTGTGCAGTTCCGTTTCGTTCGGATTTTTTTCTTTTCTTTTTCAAAGCCTTCACATTGATCGCCAACTAATCCATATTTGCGATAATTTCACGAAGGAGATCACTTCTCAACAAGTTAATTAAAGAAGTTATCATTTATGTCACGAAGCCCGCCAAAACCAGACCAAACCAGTGGAAAGGTGAATGTTATTGGACCTCACGCGACACTAGCGCCTCTAGTGGCAAATTCACACGCGATAGCCCCCATTAGAGAGGCATTACATCCAGCAGTGGCCTGAGAAAGAAAAAGAAGTTGTGGTTACGTTTACTTTCTTCTAAAATGAGTGAAATGTTTCTAGATACGCCAATTTTGTTTGATTGTATGATGAAGATTCAGATATTTTTCTATACCTAACATACTTTTATAGATAGACTTATATAAATATCATCATTTCAGCCGACAGACGTCCAGTGCTGGGCATAGGCATCCCCCAAGGCTCGCCACTGGAGGCGAATAGCACATCATCATCATCATTTCAGCCGAAAGACGTCCACTGCTGGCTGGACATAGCCCCCCCACCCCAAGGCTTGCCACTCAGACCGGTCCTGTGCTACTTGTTTAATAGCAATCTTTGCTTGCTTGCTTTATTATAATGTACCTTGCCTACGTTTACCACGGCTATCTATCGAGGAATTTATTGCTACCTAAATTAACTGTCGTATGCGGTAGTGTCGCATTGATCTAATACTAGAAATTAAGTGTCATAATACTTGTTTCCTTGTATTGTGCTCTTGATCATTTAAACACCTTAAATCTTTATACCTAGGTATAATACAACTAACCACTTAACACGGAATAAATACGGGACACTGCCCACTGAACATACGCCTGACTGTTATGAAGACAAAAGAAAGGAAGATAAAGATCCACAAGACCACTATAGGAATTTTAAAGATCACAGGAATAAGGTTGCCATCTCTTAAAATGAAAAAGCCGGACTACCGGATACCTTTTTTGAATGTTAAACTCCACTTTTTCCCGTTCCCGTGGGAATTTCGGGAAATCCTCTCCTACAGTCCTCAAGGAACCTACATGCCAAATTTCAGCTTCCATCGATCAGTAAATACCTACTGACACAACTGACAGTGATGATGTTGGTGATTGCTTCGCTTGAGGCGCTATCGAAGAGCCAAACTAAAGCCGGACTGGCCGGACATATGACTAATTGGCCGGACACAACTCGAAAAAGCCAAACATGTCCTGCTAAATACAAACAGATGGCAACCCTACACAGGAAGATTTAAAGGACCTACGGCGTAGGAAATGAAGAAATAGATAACCCATAATCCATTAGGAGTTCTGGGAAATGGGTGAAATAATCCCCAATGGACCACTGATTATGACTGTAACACAATTTTCAGTAATTATGTTTTTTTAGGGTTCCGAAGTCCACAAGGAACCCTTATAGTTTCGCCATGTCCGTCCGTCCGTCCGTCCGTCCGTCCGTCTGTCCGCACTATTGCTCGGAGATGCTTAGTTCTAGAAAGCTGTAATTTGGCATGAATATACATATTAGTTACGCTGACAAAGTGGTACAATAAAATTTTGAAATATATTTTTTTATAGGGTACCTCCCCTACTCGTAAAGTGGGGATGCATTTTTTTTTCCTTGCGTACCCCATGGTGCGGCATATCGTTGAATAGGTCTTAAAAAAATATTGTGGGTTTGTTAAAACCATTTTTTGATTAAGTGATGCGTTTGTGAAATATTAAGCTTTAAAGTGCTATTTTTTGTTAGAGTCACGTGTCCCCCCCCCCCCCCCCCTGCCAGCTAAATGGTGGTATTTGGATGGCTGAAAAAAATCACGGTTGTGGCATATATAACGTAGTTGAAAGGAAAACTATCACAGCTGAGTAGGCTGTACAAACTTACGAGTCATAGTCTTACTTATGAAATGATTAAAAAATCAATGATTTTTCTCAAGCGGCAGGGGCGTCGGGCGGGCACGCACGTCATACCACAGGCTAGCTAGATGCTAATAAGTCTTAGAAAGGTACTGTGGGCATCGTCAACTTCGGAACCCTATAATTTGCGCGTGGCCCGACACGCACTTGGCCGGTTTTTTGTAATTAAAAAATATATTTAAATTCAGTATCGTGATTTGTAACCGTGCCGCGTAAGTTTTGACATACTTAAATATAAAAATGTTTTTTTACGTTTATATGTCGATATGCGGATTCTTATTCACGATACGCTTGTATTAGAGTTGAACGCGTTATATCAAAAACGTCAAATTGCAGGAGATTTTCCTTTCAAACTTACTTACTTGTAATGTGTATTTCAAAGCTTCTTAAGGCTGTAGCATCGTTCCTTTAGGTAGGTATATTTTTAAAATGATCACTACTGAGGTCAACGTTGTTTGCGATCTTTGTTATCCACAGAATTCGACCTCCTTCCGTTACGCGGTAGTGATTTGTTAATTGCACGTAACTCATTATTATAATGTCCTTTTACGCTCGATCTGACAATATATGTCGGTATGTATTTAATTAGATTGGTAATTTTACAACCGGACCATTCAACACGCGTCAATCGTGATTTCGGGTTTAGGAGAATGTGATTGATAACGAGATAAAATGGGGAGGTTGACATGTGCTGAGCAAATTTTGTTGGCTATTTTCCAAATACGTCATTGTTTTCTGATTGATTTTCCTTGTTGTTTTTAAAACCACATATGTAGATCTATAGGTACTAATAATAGGTCTGTAGGAAAGTCGCGTCTGTATGCATGTTATGTGTAAGTTAAGTGTTTATTTATAGACGTTACAGAACTTTTATAGCTCGAAAAATGCTTGACCGATTGGAACAAAATTTGTTGTTGTTCAACATGTTTTTATTCTAACTAAATATTCCTATAGGATGAAGTTTAAAATTCAATGCTCACGAATTTGAGGTTTACAACTAGTCTACATATTAGAAAAATAGTACTTTTACGTTTTAATATTGCGTAAGAACCAAATAGGTACCACGACGCAGTCAAAACGGAACCTACTTAATTTTAACTGTCAACCAATTAATTGAATTTAACCAAGCTCGAATCATAAGCATTTTGATCACGTATTTGGAATATTAAATAGTTTAATTGAGGGTATTTGTCATAATTACTGTCAGTGGTTCACGACCGAGACGTGAGCCATTTTAATTGGGCCATGATCGAGATAAGATGGCGCTACTAGAACTTAGCGATCGTTTAATATGAACGTGTGCTTAGCAACGACAATTTGCATAGTGAGTTTAATAAAAGATCAATACACTACAGTATGTAATTAAATTCTATCAAAAATCACAATTTTCTATGAAAATATAGGTATGTGGACGACATGCGAGCGTTTTTGTATGCAGCCATAGAAGAAGTAAGATAAACTTAGAATGAAAACCTTCAAAGAAATCAGCGTACGCTCGAAATACGAGTACCTAAGTGTTAAATGCGATAATACTCGTAGATGTCACTGTTTATGAAGCCTGCATACAAATTTGAACTCCATGTGCAACATTTAGATGGCGTTGTGCAGGCGAAGAATGAAAATTTGAGGCTCCCTGGCTAATTTCCAATGAACGCCGTAATATAAGGAGATTGACAGTCTTATATAATTACATTGCCTCCGATAGAGCTCCGCGGGTCACACAATGATTGTAGTGTAGGTGTTTTACACCTCAGCATTAATGCTGCGCCGAAATCCCATTCACCGCCGAAAGCTTGTCGATTCTTTCTTTTATGAAATTGTTTTTTCATTTAATTTTTATAATGTATCTTATATCTCTATATATAAGAAACATTATAGAAATATCTATGTAAATATCTATGTATCTTATTTACAAGTAGGTAGGTAGATACGGTGTCTTCAATGTACGTAGTAGTGCGTAGTGAAAAAACGTTTTTCTTTTTTTTAATTCTAGAAATCCTGTTTTCAGTCCATTTATTTCAAGTATTTCATAACTAGCGACCCGCACATAAAGTAACAAATTCGAGTTTTGTGTTTATCGCGTCCCGACAGCCGCGGTGGGGGCTTTTCTTTATACCTATGTAGTGTATAATATTTAATAGTGATAGCACAAAATATGCAATATGCACTCTCCCGGTTCCTTCCTATTAGGGCCTGAAGTCGTGGTGGCCTAGTGGTTCGACCTACCGCCTCTCATGCCGAGGGTCGGGGGTTCGATTCCGGCTCGCACCTCTAAGTTTACTTATGTGCGAAATTCAATTTGAATTTACCACTGAGCTTTTCGGTGAAGGAAAACATCGTGAGGAAACCTGCACGCATCTGCGAAGTAATTCAAAGATATGTGTGAAGTCCCCAATCCGCACTGGGCCCGCGTGGGGACTATAGCCCGAACCCTCTCGTGATGAGAGGAGGCCTGTGCCCAGCAGTGGGACGCAAATAGGCTGTAGTAGTAGTAGTAGTAGTATGCAATATCGTGGTGATAGTGATTATATTCTACAAAACTAATCAACGCAATCTCAATGCATTAGTTTTGTACCCTAATCTAAGCTGTTCAAGTAAAGCTTACATAAAAATAGACACCAAGTACAACTGTAGTAAATTGATAATTATATTCGCAACGGCTCGTGGCTATTTAAATGCGCTACCGGATCAAAATAGTTTCGATTGCGTGTTGATATAAATATTAGATTACATTTATAATTCATAAGTTAAGGCGGAACAACGGCCAGCTAACGTATGCATATTTTCGCCTCCATTGTCCACCTGGTAATAACACTAAACTATGTTTTATGATCTTGACAGTTTTGATACGTTTCTTGACCTCTTTAAATCAAGTACTTAGTAAATGTCATCGCAGACCTTCCACTTAGCGGAAAATAGAAAAAGTTTAATTGGCTCCGGTTATTTTGAATTTATATTGTGAAAAAAGTTACCGTCACAAAGGCAGGTTCTAATAATTAGAGTTCCATAGCCTCTCTTTCTATATTTTCAGGAAACTCTCGCTGTGTCTAATTTACCGAGCGAGCGAAGCGGCTACGTTTCAACTTTACTTGGGCAAAATGCATGCGTATGTGTCCTACCTTACTACTAATACTACTACAGCCTATTTGCGTCATACTGCTGGGCACATGCCTCCTCTCATCACGATCACGAGAGGGTTTCATCATCATCATTTCAGCCGAAAGACGTCCACTGCTGGACATAGGCCTCCCACAAGGCTCGCCACTCAGACCGGTCCTGTGCTACTTGCTTCCACCGGTTTCCCGCCACCTTCACGAGGTCGTCGCTCCATCTTGTTGGAGGCCTACCGACAGCTCGTCTCCCGGTTCGCGGGCGCCACTCGAGAACTTTCCGGCCCCATCGGCCATCAGTCCTGCGAGCAAAGTGCCCCGCCCACTGCCACTTAAGGCTCGCAATTCTTCGGGCTATGTCGTTGACCCTAGTTCTACTGCGGATATCCTCATTTCTGATTCTATCGAGAAGGTTTGGGTGTAGAAAATTTCACTTTTATAGGTCCTGGGTCTGTGTTGTCCAATATTATTGGATTAAAACAAGCTTTCGTGTGCACTTGTGTATTGTCGGATGACAAAGAGAATGAATGGCAGTATTTCCATATTAACGTTACATTTTTGTAATAAAAAAAATGTTGGTCTAACAGATGCCAACATTGAGCTATAATCCCCACGCGGGCCCAGTGCAGATCAGTGCGGTCTCATCTGCGAAGTAATTCAAAGATGTGTGTGAAGTCCCCAATCCGTTGTGTCAGGATTTAAGGATTTTATCTGTTCTCCACTACAGCACGCATTTCTCAACAGATTCTCGAGAAAATTTTGTGAGCAATCAGATTTTTTGTCGTTTCGATTTTTGAAATTTTTTCAAAATGGCGGAGCTATAGTGTTCGTAATGTTTTAAAGTGGTTTGAGCTATGCAAAAGTACTCTAGCGAGGTCGACTGTTCTCGGAGCCATAGTATTAGGCCATGGCCAGGACCCATACATATCAATTGAAAAAAAATGGAAAAGAATGGAATATAAAAGTAAGGCTTCGATGGTGTTAATGGTATACTTAGTCGATTGCACGCCGTTGAAGGTCCAGGATTCGAATACTGCTTGAAACTGTATTTTTTATTTATTTGTGATTTAATTTCGAAAGCAGACGCTTCTGCTATTTTAAAGAATACCAGAGGGTATAATAATAATAATAAATTTTATTTCAGGCATCTAGGCCCATATTACATATACCTTAAAGACTAACATACATATTAAAATGAATCTTAAAAACTAACACGATTGCTTCTTCGTCGTGAGGCGCACTCTGGAATCGCTGTTCAGTCTTCCACGGAAGCGACGGAACACTACTCCCTTCGGCCAAAATTCCTCTCTCGTGAAGGTTGACAGATGTTCGGTGGGAACCCTCACCACGAACGAACTAAAATTCACGCTGTGGCGTGGCTCCAACCGTTCAACCCTCAGAGTGAATTTGGTCTTCACTCGTACATACTCCACAATCTCCTCGCTCTTAGTGGAGTGATGCAGGCGGGACACGTACAGCTGCGTCGTGGGTATCGCGGGACGCAGCAGGTGGTTCGGTCCGGTCGGTGCGGTGCCGCACTGGTTCCGACTGGCGGGCTTCTTCTTCCGTTCCACCTTGATGAAGCCCTCCTCGTCGCATCGGTCCTTCTTCAGACTCGGCTTCCGCAGATCTCCAAGAACTGGTTGACTGCGGCTCAGCTGCCCCTTTTTCTCCTTTGCGGCATGTTCTATACCAGCAGGTTTGCTAATGCATCATGAGCTTGTTTGCCTAGAATTGCAATAAAAATGGTAAACAATCCTACGTAGTACCTAAGTATAATTTCAGTTCAGAGGTTACCGTCGTAAAGCACCATTGTTTGACGACCCTTAATTACGGACAAGTATATAGCTTATAACAATGAATTTTACAGAATCGCTTCTCTTGACCGGTTTGACCGCTTTCCTGTACCGGGAAATGTTCGCCTGGCCAATTAACCTTTTAACCACTCTGCCGGCAATCGCCGACCAAGCTTCCAGAGTAAAATGCACTTCAATTATACGTTCAAGTAAAGCTCAAATAGGCTTTGGCAAATCAATTGGCGTGGCGCTTCGCGGAGTAATGACCATTCAGGAAAAAATGCGTTTTTAATGATGATTTATTGATCACCTGCTGGAGGAAAGCTGTAAATAAATTGTGGATTATGTTGTTAATGTACTCGTGATTTATTTAAGGACGATTTATTTTCCCGTGGTTTTGGCTTCATTGCTTAATACCATCAGTTTACCTTAGCGCTTTTCTAAGAACTAGTGCATAACATAACCTATATCCTATTCAGGCCGTAATCATTCGGTCGCAAAGAATGCGGTATGCCCTTGCGCTTGCGCACTCACGACTCCAACTTTACGACTGTAATATTTGTCTGTCTGTATTGTTTGGCATTTGGTATGGCAGCTATTTCCTTTTCCCCACGGGCCATTACTGCCGAAGTTTATTGACAACTTTGATTAGGTATGGTATTACTTAGGTATATTGAGATAATGTTCAAACCTTGATTTATTATTATTATGTATTGGACTTATTATTTAAGAGTCTATGACACTCGGTTTCATTATTTGTTTTTTATTTTCAAACGTGTATATGGATGGATAAATCTGATTAAAACTCATCTAGTCATCTAATAAAGAAAAAAACCGACCCAGATCGAGTCGGATATATGAAGGGTTCCGTAGCTACCGAAGTTATTCCAAAATTAAAGAACCTTTATTGACACACACAAAAATAGCAAAATAAAAAGAAAATACACAGAAACAGGAGCAATTAAAAAAATAAATGCGTGTGACAAATTATCCCATATATCTCAAAAACTACGAACCGGTTTTGTTCAAACCAATTTTAAAAATGTATAAATTTTTTGTTGAATTGTTCATTTCCATTTTTTTTTTACAATTTTTCACCATAAATTTCAAAATTTAGAGTGAGGGGCACAGTTTTTTACACTTAAGAAGTGAATATCTCACAAAATATTGGCAAAAATATAAAATAAAAACTTATTTAGGAACCTTCATTTTCCAAAACCTATCCAACGATACCCCACACGGCAAATTCTCTTTTCTTTTTCATTCCTCAGTTACATTGAGTGCGAACCTTATGTTTTTCTCATAAGCGTACTACATCATTTAGGTAGTAGTGGTTCATAAAACCCTCCTAAGTACCTCCCAAATTTTGCAGCAAGTGTGTTGTATAATTTGGTTCCAATTATACAATCCACCTTGTACACTATATTTAAAAAAAAGTATAATTTTATTCTACTGCTACTACTACTACTACTACAGTCTATTTGCGTCCCACTGCTGGGCACAGGCCTCCTCTCATCACGAGAGGGTTTGGGCTATAGTCCCCACGCGGACCCAGTGCGGATTGGGGACTTCACACACATCTTTGAATTACTTCGCAGTTGCGTGTAGGTTTCCTCACGATGTTTTCCTTCACCGAAAAGCACAGTGGTTAATTCAAATTGAATTTCGCACATAAGTAAACTTAGAGGTGCGAGCCGGAATCGAACCCCCGACCCTCGGCATGAGAGGCGGTAGGTCGAACCACTAGGCCACCACGGCTTAATTTTATTCTATTCTTATTCTATTCTATTCTAAATATGTCGACCATTAAATACATTTTTGGGACCTGCAACCAACATATTCATACAGCTCATCTAAATAGGTTTACGTAACAACTGCAACAATGAACCGACATTCCTTAGAACAGAAATACAGTCCTTTCACGCTATGACATTTTGGTCTAGCGTAACCGAACCAATTCTCAGAATTAAGTCCAGATCTTTAACTAAGTCTGGCTTACTAAATTATCATGTACAATATTACAGGAAATATCAAAGTTAATCCATAACTTTCATTGAAAGTGTTTTTATCAGTTCGTTATTCGCTAATAAGTTTTATTTGCGAGCAATAACATTTTCAGTACATAGAAGTATTTATTACCCGATAAGTGACTACTATGTTTAAGAATTGGAGATGCTGTCACTTGACTGAAAATAAGTGGATAGTTCATTATTATTTCTGCATCAAGGTATATCGATATTCTCTCCACGCCCTGCCACTGGCTCCCAGTGCTTTGTGAGATCCCTCCTCCTGACTTGACACGATATCCCGGCCCACCTGAAGACCTTGTCATCCTTAATGACGAAGCCATCAACTGGCTGAAATCCCATAACTTTAATTTATAAGCTAGATAAATAATTATGTATCTCTGTATCTGTAATATGCCATACGATTAAATAAAAAATCTGCATCAAGGGCCTATGGGATGTTCCATATCCCTAAATAACAATGCACTTATGTCCCAATTTAGCAAGACATTTTATCATTTAAAAAGCTATTCGTGGAAATGGATAGGACCCCACTTTTAAGGATATTGCTATAATAATCGAATAGAAGTAGTAGTGGTATTTAGGGGTAAGCATTTAAAGGTAAGTCACTTCTCTCTATCCATACTATCCATATTAATATTATAAATGCGAAAGTAACTCTGTCCGTCTGTCTGTTACCTCTTCATGCTTCAACTGCTACACCGATTTGGATGAAATTTGACATGGAGATAGCTGGGGTCCCTGGAAAGGACATAGGCTACTTTTTATCCCGGAAAAACGCATAGTTCCCGTGGGAGCGCGATAACCGAATTCCACGCGGGCGAAGTCACGGGCAGAAGCTAGTTTAAAATAAGTATTAAGTAAGTCCCCGAGACCCAACGGAGACGAACTTGACATGATATTTTTTGATGTCAGTAGTACCGGACAGAGCTCGAAAAAATATATAAATCTAATCTGGGAAGCTTTTGCCGCTTTTGACCCAAAAATAGTACAACAATAACAAATAGAATGTCCATAGTAAGTATAACAAAAATCAAACCACCAGATATGTAGGTAGGTATAAAATTACAACAAAAATCAGAGACAAGGTAATTTTATATTAGACTGTCAATCTCCTTACATTACGGCGTACATCGGAAATAGCCAGGGCGCTTCAACTTTTCATACTTCGCCTGTACAGCGCCATCTAGATGTTGCTCATGGAGTTTAAATTTGTATGCAGGCTACCTAGGCAGCGACATCTGTTATCGCATTTAACACTTATTTCGGGCGTACGCCGATTTGTTTAAATCATTTAGATGTGCAAAAATCAAGTCAGGTATATGTGGTACAAAATTCATTTCAATTTATTATTTAACAGATGGCACAATAAAGAGCAAACAACCACTAAAAAGTAGGTACAAAATAAAACGTTTAAAGTAAATAAATACCGAATTGAATTTACCACAAACATAAATTTATTACTTAAGTGGACTTTGTTTCTTAAAGGGCAAAATGACTCGCAACTTTGATTCATTTCATAACAATTAACTTGAATGAATCAGATTTCAAGAAATTAAAATTCAGTCAAGTTCCTAGAATGTAATTTTAGTAACTAAGAGCACAACACTGTTACAGTAATAATATTAGTGTATATTCGATCGATAGAATTAATTTAGTAAATAAATAAACATTTCACACAAATTGACCTAGCCCTAAACCAAATAAGTACCTAATTATGATCTACGGTCAAAATATGAGTTACGTACTTACGTATGTTACGTTACATTTGACAAAAGGCTTCAAGCTGCCCTGTAAGTCTATATATTTATTACATATGTTGCTACTGCAACAACAATAACAAACAACAATAACAATATGTCAACTACTGTTGACATATTTCAGCTGAATTGATGCATATGATGACAGGAATGCATACCAACCTGAAGAAATTTTAATAGCAGGGGTTCGAGTTACTTACAAATACCTCATCGATGTCAAAATTTCCGCAAATCACTAGTCAAGGTAAGTGTTTCATATTAGCCACATTAGGCTTAGAACTTGGAATATCTATTTTTTTCTCTCTGCATGGAATTTTAGACAAAGAACGACCGTGTCGTGTTACGTAGCTTGGCAACGCTCCGGTCAAAGGTGGCAGAAATCATTCCACCCGCTGATGCTGTGACTCCGAATCTTATAACGCAAGTAAGTACTTTGGGGCACAAACGACCCAAACAGCTACCTCGGTATAACAGGCCGTGTCAACGTTGCCTATTTATAACAGACAAAAAAAGGAGGAGGTTCAATTCGTTCGTTTTTTTTTTTTTTTTTTTAATGTTTTGTATGTATGTTCCTCGATTACTCCGTCAATTGAGAACCGATTTCTATGATTCATTTTTAATCGAAAGGTGGTACCTGCGGATAGGTCATATTTTAATTTGGTTCAGTTCTGATGATGGGATCCATGATAAAATGAGGGAACTCCTCGAAATTTGTTAGCCCATGTATGATTTTTGCATCAACAGTGAGACTTACGTCCCGTTGTACCCAAGTTTGGGTACAACGGATCTACTACGTACCTCAAATCTGTAACCTTAGTGTCAAGTTCACTATAATATTGTCATCAGCTTTGGGTCGGTTCACTTGACACGGACTTTGCAGGCTGTCGGAGTTTCAAGTCGGTTTTTTTTATTGATATACTTACCTACATTAAATCTTAATAAAATTGTTATGAAACAAAATGTTATCATATAAATGAATTCAAAATCATTTTACTGCACGTAGTTACCCGTAGTAGCGTTATCGCTTGCACGATGGGCGTAGACGTCTCGTCGTCGCCCGCAGAGTCCGAGTTAGAGTACCTACTAGCGAAAATTGACTACCTTAACTACCACCACTGTAAGTGACTATCCAGTGTTGAAGCGAACATCTTGGAATCGAGTTATTTTCCACGGTGTCAAAATTGGAGTGCTCTAGCCGCACACTGCTGTGCGCAGTTCGGTGTCGTAATTTAACGCGCCCGCGGAAAGGTCGCGCGGATGCCAGCCGTGAACTTTCCAACACTCACAAATTATAGCTGAGTCCATGGCTTTGCCTGCTTGGAATAGAATAAGAGTATCATAAAACAGACCAAGAGCGAGTCGGGTTCGCTTATATTAATAGTTCTATAGCAACAGAAATTCTTTAAAAAAATCCCAGATCTCAAAAAGTACGCTATTTTTTATTTTTAAGACAATTTTCATTTGAATGTTTTGTTCAATTCTATTTTTTTTTCACCCTATACCTATTTAACTTTACGTCAAAAGTTTAGAGGGGGACACACTTTTTACCGCTTTAGAAGCGAATATCTCACAAAATATTTTCATAAGTAAAAAAAAACGTATTTAGGAACCTCCATTTCTCAAATACCTAAGTATCAAATGATACTCTACATGGCTATAATAATAATAATAATAAAATAATAAAATCATTTATTTCACCCATCTAGAGGTATATTTTGTTAGTAAACATTACAGTTCTAGACTATCCTAGTGTTAGTGGCTAATCCTACGCTCTCTTGATTTTTTTTTCATTCTTCGGTTACATTGTATTGAGTGCCGCCCTTTTTATTTGTAATTTAAAATTTACCACTGAGCTTCCCGGTGAAAAACAACATCGCGATGAAACCAGCACGCATCTGGAAAGTAAGTAGGACCCCACTGTGGCCTATATGTTTAGTGATGTGAAATAGAACGTAGTTAGGTATATTACAATATACTTTGGCGTTGTAAACAAATAATCGAATACAACCTACACACACAGTAGGTACCCGAAATGCCTATTGATTGACAATACATGACATTTTTATTTACAAAGGAACAATTATAGCAACAAGAGCGCTAATTTAAATCGTATTGTTATAATTATACATACCTACCTTGCGCAGCGGTCGACACTGGCTGTAAAAACAACCATAATAACCTACCAGTGTAGAACATAGATTATTTTTACGGCAATTGGACTAATTATGTAGTAAAATAACACGCTTAAAAAACCGACTGCATACAAACTTTCATTATAAGTAGGTACCCAGTGTCACTCTCACAATTAAGGCGAATATAACGACACCTCACCAGCTAAAATCCAGAGCGTGCCAAAGAAATATACATGTACTCGAAAAGCATTCTTCTGGCGGAGTCGGGTAAAAACAGAGGTCAGTCATATAAAATTGAGAAATGTCAACTGCCAGCGCCATCTGTAAATTGATGCCATGACTATTGCTAGGAACAGTACAGTTTTATAATGCGCTGTTTTTTTTTCTAAGTAGTCCAGCCATCTGTTGATTAATTTATCAAGTGAGCTAGCTGTACCATACCGATGTGTAACTGCCTCATAAAATCGGCACACAAAGGCAACATATAAATCTTATAATATAGATATAGTTAGCTAGCTTGTTCGAAGGGAGCCACGCCCAGCAGCTGTTTCTTATCGATCGATATCAATGTTAATAATAACAATTACACTAAACTTTAAACTAGGTATCAGTAACCTTACCTAAGGAGGCTTCGGTTTTTTTGTTCTTGAGACTGTGGGGTCCTTGAGGGTACACTCCGACCCATGGGATCTTTTAGGCTTCGGATTTACTATAGTAGGTATTATCTAGAACAATGAATTGTGCAATTTATTGCCGGAAAATGAGAGGAATATGGGGTACCTAACCGGGCAACCGAGTTTTGCTAGGCTGAAAATAGCTACAACGAGTTTCCCAGAATGTTTAGCTAGCTAGATCGACTTGTCTCCCCCGTTACCACACCTCTTTATTGCAAAATTAGTCCAAATCGATAGTTTCTAAGATAGTTGTGTACATAAACATATAGATTATTCCAAAGTCATATAAAATTATTCTTCAGTTCAGGACTATTCGACGAATAAATATCTGACGATTGAAAAACCCGCCCTTAGCTCTATTATAGTATACTTAAGATTTAAGTTAACAGCTTGTCAGCAAGTTGTTGTTTAGTGCTTCTATTAAATACCAGCGGGAAAAGGGCTCATCTGAAAGAGCGCCAGTTAGAAATATTAGTAACACACGAGGCCTCGACGATTCCTTGCCTGTTTCCAAGTGTCCAAGGCATTAAATTACACCCAATTTTGCAAACCAACTTTATTTTCAAGTGATAGCAGTCCACTGATAAGTTTAAACACGTTCTGAAGCGTTAATTACAATGATTAGGCACAACCTGTCCCCAATTATCTTTTCGTTGGTAATTACGAGCTTTCGGCTTTCCCAACAATGGCGGTCGGCCTCGGCTATCAGGAAACGGTGAAATGATCAATCAGCCGGCCTCGCTCGCCTTCGGCGCGTCGTACTTCCGGCTTCGATGGACAGACGGACAGATGCGGCCGTCTCAATTCTTTACTTATCAATGAAAAGAAACATGTCGACATGACATCGGTGGGGTTTTACTACTGGCCGAAAAAGTAGATCCTGTATGAGTGAAAAAGCTAAATGTGAGCTGCCTACGCAGTTTTATTTGGTAGTAATTTGCACATAATTTGTAATCAATCACTGATCTATTTTGTAGATGACATTTTCAAATTAAATTGTTGTTATTATACATAGGTACCCGAACAAGGTTCCTTTTGCCTAGTCTTGACGAATTTAAATCAATTGATTTTTTGTTCGACGAATTCAATTTAGCTATGTTTTTTCAACACTTGCACTCCTAAATAAGTCAGTTGCTGCTTGCTTATTTTCTCTGACCTTTTGAGGTGTTTTGCGTGAGGATTTGTACTTACATAAATTACAGATTTTGCGTTTTACAATATTGGTGGGGTTGGTTGTAGTAAATAACACTTCAGTAATTTTCAGGCGTCCATCATATATTTCAGTCGATTATATTTGTCACGGGACGTAAAGATGGTTGAACCATACCACCTTATCTAATACATTTATTCTATCTAGGTACGCGTTGAACATTTGTGTTGAAATGTCGCACGCGTTTTTGTCATTCATTAGTCATTAGTCAAAGGTGTCGAGGTTTAGTAACTACCCGCTTTAAATACGTTAAGTAGGTGATACTTAACGACTACTTATTATGTTTTAAATTAAGTTTACAATGATCAAAACTCCGTGACTTTATCGTTACTTTCAAAAAATGTTAGATTAAATGAATCTGAAAAAAAAATCTGCCACAGAGGCATTCCATCTTAGGCCTCAGGGTAGGCAGCGCATTCGAGATCTTATCCATGGTTTCTTATTGGAGAATTGGGGATCAAAGGATTTCGTTGTCCATGGACCGCAGTGACCACTTACCATCCGGTGGGCTGTGCGCCCGTTTGCCTATACCATCTACATAAAAAAAACGATTTCATACAGATACCTCATTACAGCGGAGAAAAGGTCCCAGTATCTTCGGTACCTACAATACCGTGGTATCTACAGTGGATCATAGACTACCGGTAGCGTTGCAGCCGATGAAGTGACGAGAAAAGGGTCTATGGACGTGGTTGAAGGACCAGAACCTGTCGCTACTGTCATGTGATTGTTGTGTTCCGGGCAGCCGGTGAACTTACTGGCACAGAGGCATTCCATCTCAGGCCTCAGGGTGGGCAACGCATTCGAGATCTTATGGTGTCCATGGGCTGTAGTGACCGCTTACCTGCCATCAGGTGTCCTGGGTAGTGTGTCGTGAAGCGACAATTAAGGAATGAAGGTGTGAAGAGGAAGGAAAGAGTAGGTATATACAATAAATATATTTACAATAAAGGAAAGAAAACCTATTTACAATTATTAAAAAAAAGGGTAATGGAATATGGGCGAAGTGGTGAGAAGTGGTGTTATGTAGAGCGGTGTGGAGGTAAGTAAAGTTGAGTCAGGGTGTGGGACGAGTGAAGGATGATGTGAAGGTTGAAGGAGCTCGGGGTGGAGAATGATTCAGCAGGGTCAGAGCGACGCTTCGAGGTTCAGCTGGTGGCTGGCACGGGGTAGTACTGCTGCAGGGTGGATCAGCGTAGTGGTGACGTCGTAGTGGACCGTCTCTGGATGGCAGTGTGATGCCACAGGCTCGGTACACGTAAAGAGCGGCACGGGTGATAGTACAGCGGGTAAAACGTCAGAAGAGATGGAGCGAATGGCTATCACCACGTATAAGGTGAGTCTTTGTACGGATATTTAAAGTTGTCCGCACACCAACTTGAAGGACTTTGTGCGGATAGATTTTAGAGTCGTCCGCACACCAACTCAGAGATGAAGTAAATTATTAAGTTAGCACGGCCAAAAGATTGCCAGAGGCTTTGGGCCTTTTTGCAGGGTCCTGGGGGCTGGTCGACCCCCAGGACAAAGGTCTTATAATTTCGACTGCTCCGTTTGAGAGCTGAAGAAGAACTGACCATCCTTGCGGCTATATCGATAAGGAAACCTTGGATGGAATTTTTAGAGAATTAGAATAAAAAAAGAAATAAAACATCAAATTTATCGCCCACCAGCGAGAAACCTAACATTTTACAAAAGGATTGATATGTTGTGACCATAGCAACGGGTATCAACAACATTGTCAACTACGTCAATATTATCAAAAACCACAATTTCACCGAAATTATAAAGGCAAAACTGTAGTGTTCATGTAATTCAAGAAGGAAAAATAATAACAGGTCGCGACAAATACATTGCCACGACGTAATTTGAGTATCGTATAAGTAAACGCGTGACAAAGAAGAAGCTTGGATGTACGTGAGATTATGGTGTTATAAAAATGTGTTTGTGTACAAGGGATCCGAAGTAATGTTATGTTTTTAATTGCAGGAGCATGTTAATGATGAGTAATAAATGAAAGTGTAACTTAAAAGGTAAGTAATATTATGATACCCTACAAGTGTGCTCGTTTGCCTACCATTGACATAAAAAAAAATTAATAGCTTAAACAAGCAGCCCGGCAGCACAACAAAGAAACCCATCAACAGTACCTATACTTACTAGTCGACCCTGCGGACACCTGCAGGCAGGCTAGGCTCGACTGCCCTTCCGACGATCAACTCCGTATTGTTGCGCAGGCTTCGTAAACTAATCAGAAGTAGGTACCGCTTCGCCTTATTACAGGAGCAAAAAATAACTGGGCCTTGAATTACTTCGCAGATGCGTGCAGGTTTCCTCAGAATGTTTTCCTTCACCGAAAAGCTCATCGTAAATTCAAATTGAAAGCAACACATATTAAATTTAAAACACTTGACTGAAAATATTATATATTTTTAGAACCGGCTCAGAAAGCCCTTTCATTGATACCTCAAACGATAAGTTTCAGACCAATTTGTTTAAAAAAATAATCTGTATATATAAAAGGCAAAGGTGACTGACTGATGTATAAACGCCCAGGCCAAACCCGTAAAGCTAGAAACTTGAAATTTCGCACACGTATTCCTCTTATGACGTAGGTATCCACTAAGGAAGGATTTTTCAAAGTTCAACCCCCAAGGGGGTGAATTAAGGGGTGAAAGTTTTAGATAAACGCAAAGGCCACATCCCTAGGGCTACAAACTCGAAATTTCGCACACGTATTCCTCTTACGACGTTGGCATCCACCAAGGAAGGAATTTTCAAAATTCAACCCCCAAGGGTGTGAATTAAGGGGTGAAAGTTTTAGATAAACGCAAAGGCCACATCCCTAGGGCTAGAAACTCGAAATTTCGCACACGTATTCCTCTTACGACGTTGGCATCCACCAAGGAAGGAATTTTCAAAATTCAACCCCCAAGGGTGTGAATTAAGGGATGAAAGTTTTAGATATACGCAAAGGCCAGACCCTTACGGCTACAAACTTGAAATTTCGCACACGTATTCCTCTTATGACGTTGACATCCACCAAGAAAGGAATTTTCAAAATTCAACCCCCAAGGGGGTGAAATAAGGGATGAAAGTTTTCGTAAAACTTTTTATTCCTTGGACATATTTGCATGAAATTTCATACGAATTGAGTGCGGCAAAAATTATGAGTAAAGTATTTCAGAGTTTTCTAAAATTTAACCCTTAAGCGGGTAAAATAGGGGATGAAAGATTTAAATAAACGCACAGGCCAAACCCTTCGGGCTACAAACTTAAAATTTAGTACACATATTCCTCTTATGACGTAAGCATCCACTAAGGAAGGATTTTTCAAAATTCAACCCCCAAGGGGGTGAAATAGGGGGTGAAAGTTTTAAATAAACGCAGAGGTTGGCCTTAAGGCTAGAAACTTCAAATTTCGCACACGTATTTCTCTTATGACGTTGGCATCCACCAAGGAAGGAATTTTTAAAAATGTAACCCCGAAGGGTGTGAATTAAGGGGTGAAAGTTTTAGATAAACGCAAAGGCCAGACCCTTAGGGCTACAAACTTGAAATTTCGCACCCGTATTCCTCTTATGACGTTGGCATCCACCAAGGAAGAAATTTTCAAAATTCAACTCCCAAGAGGGTGAAATCGGGGATGAAAGTTTTCATAAAACTTTTTATTCCTTGCACATATTTGCATGAAATTTCATACGAATTCAGTGCAGCAAAAATAATTGGCAAGTTTTCTAAAATTCCACTCTTAAGAGGGTAAAATAGGGGATAAAAGATTTAAATAAAAGCACAGGTCAAACCCTTCGGGCCACAAACATAAAATTTAGTACAAGTATTCCTCTTATGACGTAAGCATCCACTAATGAAGGATTTTTCAAAATTCAACTCCCAAGGGAGTGAAATAGGGGGTGAAAGTTTTAAATAAACGCATAGGCCTTAAGGCTAGAAACTTGAAATTTCGCACACGTTTTCCTCTTATGACGTTGGCATCCACCAAGGAAGGAATTTTCAAGATTCAACCCTCAAGGGTGTGAATTAGGGGGTGAAAGTTTTAGATAAGCGCAAAGGCCAGACCCTTAGGGCTACAAACTCGAAATTTCGCACATGCATTCCTCTTATGACGTTGGCATCCACCAAGGAAGGAATTTTCAAAATTCAACCCCAAGGAAGTGAAATAGGGGATGAAAGTTTTCATAAAACTTTTTATTCATTGGACATATTTGCATGAAACTTCATACGAATTGACTGCGGCAAAAATAATGAGTAACGTATTTCAGAGTTTCTAAAATTCAACCCTTAAGAGGGTAAAATAGGGGATGAAAGATTTAAATAAACGCACAGGCCAAACCCTTCGGGCTACATACTTAAAATTTTGCACACGTATTCCTCTTATGACGTAGGCAAAGAATAAGAAATGATTGTTCAAAATTCAAACCCCAAGAGGGTGAAATAGGGGATGAAATTTTGTATTAAACTTTTTATTTCTTCAACATACTTGCATGAGATTTCGTATGAATTGAGTGCGGCAAAAATAATGAGTGACGTATTTCAGCGTTTTCTAAATTTGAACACCTAAGAGGAAAAAATAGGGGATGAAAGTTTTAAATAAATGCACAGGCCAAACCCTTAAGAGCTAGAAACTTGAAATTTTCTCACGTGTTCCTTTAGTTACGTAGGCATCAACTAAAGAAGGATTTTTTCAAAATTCGTAAGGGTTGTGAGCTTCCATGGTACTTCCATGTTCCGTTAAAAGACTCACTTAAAATATTTTATAAGAATTCTAATTTTATAGTATTTGTTAGGGTTCCGTACCTCAAAAGTAATGAACGGAGCCCCTTATAGGATCACATCTCAGGAACACGTAACGGTGTCAATTTGGAATTTAAATTAAACTAGCCGTTGCCCGCGGCTTCGCCCGTAGAGACTTTAAATTTGCATACTCGATGATATTATGCATATACATAGTTATAGTTATAGAAGTATTGAAAAAAACGGGTTTGACCAGTAGAAAACCCGTTCCAATAAAAATATCGGGATAAAACTATCCTGTGTTATTTCCGGGATCTCAAACTATTCCCATTCCAAAATTCATCCAAATCGGTCCAGTGGTTTCGACGTGAACGAAGGACAAACAAACACACTTTCACATTTACCAACTGCAAATAATAAGTCTTTAATGGTAAACTTACAATTTTAATTTCTTCCAAGTTTGTATGGAACCCTCGGTGCGCAATACAACTCGTAATTGAACGATTTTTTTTAAATTAAACCTCAAGCGTTTTAAGTATTCAAAAGAGGGTATCGTGCAAATACCCGCTCAATGCACTCAGTGTGTTTTGCTGGGCGAAGAGGCAGCAACTTCAAGTCGTCAGTTAGTAGTACCTGTTTCTTCTGACAAAATTTGGCTCAAGATTGTTCCGTGGGGAAGAACATGCAAAAAATTGTAAGTGCTACTTACCTAGGTATCTACTACTACTACAGCCTATTTGCGTCCAACTGCTGGGCACAGGCCTCGTCCTCTCATCACTAGAAGGTTTGGGCTATACTACCCACGCGGGCCAGTGCGAATTGGGGAGTCCAAACACATCTTTGAATTACTTCGAAGATGCGTGCAGGTTTCCTCACGATGTTTTCCTTCACCGAAAAGCTCAGTGGTAAATTCAAATTGAATGTTGCAAGCTCCTTCGTCCTTTAACATTCTTCTAGCTTTGAATTTTGATACGTTTTCTCATTGTTTTTCTATTAAGTAGTCAGTATGCCAGAGAGAAAATACATCGTTTTGTGATTCGGATTTGAGTTGCTTCTTTAATATCGTAGATTTTCACCATTTTTCGCCCATTTCAACCCATTTTGCTGCCCTCCATCGTCATTCGTTAAATTGAACTTCACACATAAGTAAACTTAGAGGTGCTAGCCGGAATCGAACCCCCTATTCGGGACGGAGACCAATCCAAAAAATCCAAGATCATCGAAATCAGTTCAGCCGTTCTCCAGTTATAAATGGTGTTACTAACACGACTTTGTTTTATAGATATATATATATCACTACATATTATAAAACAAAGTCCCCCGCCGCGTCTGTCTGAATGTCTGTCTGTCTGGATGTTCGTGATAAACTCAAAAACCACTGAACGGATTTTAATGCAGTTTTCACTAACAGATAGAGTGGTTCCTGAGCTGAAGCAGGTTTTAGTATATACTTTGTTATAGTTTTCTGTAAATTCGATGAAATACTACGATGTTAGTTCAAGTTAGCGGATAAAATCAAGCCGGCTGGGAGCTTTCATCGAAAACGCTGCCTAACCCCTTTGAGGTATAACAAAACCATGTATGGAAGAATTGTTTCCCTTATTAAGGTCTACAAAAAAGACCGCGATAGTATAGGTCTATCTTCTAAGGATAGCTTACTATACCCATTTTAAATAATAAAAAACAGGTCCCATATAAAGTGTGATTTGGAAAGAAAGCTATTTAGAGGGATACAGTATTAATCATTTTAAATACAATAGTTACCTTAAGCATTTCATGGACTTTATGATTGCCATTTACACCATGCAATTCAAATGAATATCTTTGGGAGTTATGGAAAAAACAAAAAGTTTCCAGGAGAAAATAAATTCTGCGCCTGCCCGCAGCGGCGCATACAGCTCGCGGGAGCATGATAACCGAATTCCACGCGGGCGAAGCCGCGGGTTAAAGCTAGTGACGTATATAATAACTTCCCCCGATATTTTTTTATTTTTTTGGTGCTACGAGTGAAGTTGAGTTATATATAGGGATTAAAGAAAGATCAATCGTGGCGATTTTCAGCTTTTAACACCATTTGCAGCCATTTTTGGCCTGCCAGTGGAACTAATACAGCTTTCAACCAGTCGAAGGATTCATTTAGAATTCATCTATGTAGTTGCAATGGCACACCATCTGTGTTTTATTACGGGAACTAACAGCTGCATTAAACACAAGCCTCGCTCTGAGACTGGTGTTGTTTCGAGGCTTCGAAGTTTTCCTAACGAACAGCTGCTTCAAACACCAACAGATAGATGGCGCTAATTGTACAGAGTGAACTAGGTATATCACATGGGAATGTAACTAATAGGGGCTATCGCGTATGAATTTGCCACTAGAGGCGCTAGTGTCGCGTGAGGTCCAATAACATTCACTTTTCACTGGTTTTGGCGGGCTTCGTGATATATAAATGATAATTTCTTTAATTTACCTGTTGAAAAGTGATCTCCTTCGTGAAATTATCGCAAATATGGATTATTTGGCGATCATGTGAACGCCTTGTAAAAAAAAACCGAACAAAACGGAACTGCAAAACATTGCGGCATAGCTACTCGATATGATATCATCATATGTAATTTATTGGTTATTTATAATTAATAAACTTAATGAGATTCAAGATTTAAAACTTTGTTTCGGCGCCGATCTTATAAAGTCGCCTTTGACAGCTATACCACTGGACCTTAGTCAACAGTGGCGCCAACTGGTGAGCAAAGAAACGATAAGTCCCCATTGGAATAAGTTGCAAACTTGGGTATAAAACTACTTTCAAAGGATAGGTCCAACCCAACAACAACATAAAAAAAATCGTAGACACATGCGCGTTTGCGATTATCAATATTGATAAATATCCATATTTTATTAATACATTATAAATGCGAAAGTTACTCTGTCTGTCTGTTACCTCTTTATGCTTCAACCGCTGGACCGATTGAGATGAAATTTGGCATGCGGATAGAGTCCCGAGAAAGGACACAAGAAAAACGCATACCTAGTTCCCGCAGGAACGCGATAACCGAATACCGAATTTCACGTGGTCGAAGTCACGGGCAGAAGCTAGGTAGTTGGTTGGGCTATATTTTGATGCAAAAAAGCCGGGGTTGCCAACCGCCTCTTTTGCAGAGGGTCGGGGGTTCGATTCCGGCTCGCACATCTAAGTTTACTTATGTGCGAAATTCAATTTGAATTTACCACTGACTTTTTCGGAAAACATCGTGAGGAAACCTGCACGCATCTGCGAAGTAGTTCAAAGTTGTGTGTGAAGTCCTCAATCTGCACTAGGCCTGCGTGGGGACTATAGCCCAAACCCTCTTGTGATGAGAGGAGGCCTGTGCCCAGCAGTGGGACGCAAATAGGCTGTTGTAGTAGTAAGTATATCGTATTTAGATTACAAGCTATCAAAAATTATTAATGAATTATGTGTTATCTATATTATACAAAATTACACAACTTATATTGACAACATCATGTAACCCTTATAATGCGAAATAGTACATTACAGACCTAGGGCGGTGAATTCGTTAATGTCCCAGATCGCAGGTGTTTGTCATAAATATGCGATCTGGGGCTTTACGAATTACCGCCCGTGGTTTGTCAAAAGTTTTACGTCTTGCCTTGGCCAGAAAGTGCCATTTTCTTTCCGCGTAGCGGGCAGAAAATCACAATTTACGGCCATGGGTGACGTAAATAACATTACGACTATTACGAGTCCCCAGTACGCTCCTTTCTCCATACAAACGTACCTAGTTACGTTTTAATTCGAAAACTACTTATCAGATTGGCATAAAATTTTACAAGTACCTAATAGTGGAGCAGAGATATTAGTGTTCAAAATACACTTGTTCAACAAAACCAGGTTAATGTGATTGTAATAAATTGAATAACAAAGAGACTAGGAACATTTTAGTTTCCTCCATACAAACTTCAAAATTCAGTTTTTTGGCTGTATTGTGTTTTATTATTTATTTATTATTTATATATTTTATTAAAGAATACAAAAACTTAAACTAAAAAAAGTGTCCCACAAAACAGTTTACACGGTTTGACTGTGGGTGTGTGGTTTATTTTACCACGACATTTACTAATTTCGGACACCCACAATAATGATTTTATGATGTGTACCAAGTTTCGAGTCAATCTGTTTAGTAATTTGGGAATAAAAGCGAAAATACGTTTGTATGAAAAGTTGAGAACCGCCGTGCTTACTGGGGACTCGTTGGGCCACAGATATTACGACAGAGGTAATAAATTTTCTTTACTTTATGGTACTGTTATTCGGTTTGTGTTATCTATGCCAGTCTATGGTAGAGGATTTCCCGTCTGGGCACATGAAGCGAACAATTTATGTTCCTTAGAATTTAGAATCGATTGATAGCTATATCTTATCTATTTAAGTAGGTACCTACTTCATGTGTGAACGTTTAATTATAGGTACGAGTATCTTTCCACAATTTCAAGCGAAACATGTTAGTGTTATAGATGTACATAAACAGTATACTTACACTGTAGCATTATGAAACCATAGAGGAATAAAATAAAAATAGTAGCAGAGCCTATACTACAGTGCGTTCCCCGGAACGCAGGTTAACACTAGAACGACATCTAGCGTCCACTAGCTGAACCCCGATTAGTCGACCGTAGCAGTTGCTACCGCTACTTGAAGCTAGACGGCGGGCTGAACGCAAAATGTATTTCTAAACAATTTACAACTAATATTATAACTAGAACTCTTTTTTGAAATCCTCAGCTCACACAGAGGCTTCGGGATGTAAGTTGTAAACTGTTAAGCAATAAAAATTAAATATCGCCATCTAGCTTCAAGTAGCGGTAGCAACTGCTAAACGGTCGGGTAATCGGGATTCAGCCACTGGACGCTAGATGTCGATCTAGTGTTATCTAAACCGCGTTCCGGCGAACGCACTGTAGAGTGGCGCGCCTTGGGGGAGGCCTATGTCCAGCAGTGGACGTCTTTCGGCTGAAATGATGATGATGACGATGATAGGTACCTACTACAAAGCATACAATCATGACATGTCTCCGACCTGTACATGATTCTGTAACATTGTTCATCAAATACTGCCCCAGATCTTAAGTTTCGGATATCACCTACTTTTAACAAATACAGTACAACACAATGTATGTTTATGTACGTACATGTTTACGCGTACAGGGTTGTTAAACTTGTTTATTTGTTTGCTACAATGTCGGAATAATATCAAAAGCGTCGCGAACGGAACGTTTTAAGGAAGTTTCGTGATCAGTGAAAAGCTAAAGTCGTAAAGATTCCGAATGCCCCAGGTTTTTGTGACATTCGTGAAAAGTTTAAATAGGTTCGCGAGTTTGAAGGTGGAAGGATCGTATCGTAGCTATCTACTGAAAAGTTGGTTTATGCGACACTAGTTAAAATGATTGATTTGTGCAGTTGGGATTTACCTATCGTCTCAAATAATAGTCAGATGCCGAATATAGGTAAAGAATTTCGTTCATTCTCGTTACATCTGATTCCGCTACCTACTTACTTAGGTAGGTACATAAATCATCAGTCCCGCGAGCACTTATTGTTACCTTGAATGTGTCATTAATCATCAATCAGTTTGCGTCATGCAAGTACTCGTAGAACCTATGTTGACTCATACTCGTGGCAATTAACCTTTTAGTCTCCAAAGCAGTTAGTACCCAAAATAGAGGTGATATCGAATCTTTACGACACAGTTTCACCCCTCAAAGGGTGTCCGCAACGGTGTTAAAAAACAAGGTCAAACAGGGGTGGTTTAATAAACAACTACCGACCTACTTACTAGAGGCGGGCGCCGGCTAACCTCTTCCTAGGCCAGGGATCGCGAACCAAGGCACGCGTGCCACGGACGGCACGTGACAGAAAATCCTTCGCGCGCCAGTAATTATCCAGGTAGGGAAAGGAAATGTAGGTAAGGCAAAACAAATGTAAAAAAAATGTCATACTGCTAAAAGCTACCAAGTATGAGCTAAATATTAAGAATTTAGCATACATGCCAAACTCGATTGTTGCAATTTAATAAGTTGATAAGTAATTTGCAACAACAGATAGCATATGGCGCAAAATTACGCACGACGTTAAGTTTTAATTAATAACACCTTGTTTTATTTTTAACCGACTTCAAAAAATGGAGGAGGTTCTCAATTCGTCTGAATCTTTTTTTTTGTGTATTACGCCACTCAGTCAAGAATATTTTGACGGCACGTCACGGCTCAAATTATAAGTTTATTCCTATAAAATATGGAAAAAGGTTCGCCATCCCTGTCCCAGGCGATCGTATTGATAAACTCCCTTTGGTATTCCTTTCGAAGTCCTCTGAATGTATCATTAAGAATGTAGGTTTTTGATGTCATTGAAGTTTTCACGGATTGATTGCTTTTGAATAAATCTCACAAATTCAGGTAGGTACTTACTTAACCTATACAGAACCGAGGATGAAGCAAAATGATCAACAAAAATACTTAGATTTTATAATCGATAAAAAATCCGTATACCCACTTTACATATACACCACATTATATAGGTAGTTTGAAATCAAATAATTGCCGATGACTGATTCAACAAGTACAGTCAGCAGCAGAAGTAGATAAGCTGTCCAGGTGTTCAAAATGACCTACACACGACCTTATTCTTAAGACGTTAAGGGCGTGTGTAGGTCATTTTGAACACCTGGACAGCTTAGCTACTTCTGCTGCTGACTGTACTTACAGATAAAGCCATTTCACAACCAATAAAATGCGTGTTGCTGTAATTTCCTCCATACCTACATGAATTCAAAACAAGCTAATATACTTAAGAAAACTAGAACAGTGACGTTATTTCCCGAGGAAAGTTCCCCTTACATCCTTGGCAATATTTATGACGTTTTCTTTACTAGAATACTGTCTCATCGAAATAATGTACGTATATATACCTATTATAGTAAGTAAGTATATACATGTACCAGACGCTCTAAGATCTAATACTACTGAGGTTGAGGTTAGGCGAGTTCCAACGGGTTTTTAACATTTGCAATTGGGTATGTGTTTCAATGACTAACTAATAGAGTCGTGGGTCAATTTCATTTCCTAGAAACAGCATGATTCAGGATACCCATAGTGTCATTGTTCTCAACTCAATAATAGTGACTTGTACCTACAGACTACTGCTGGAATATTTTACTAAGGTATAATTGTGTTTGAATAATACAGGTGCAAGTGAATAAATACGTGTGTAGGTATAATAGAAGTTGTACGATAATTATGAAAACATCGTTCGCGACTCGTCACCGGTGTTTATCAATTCTGGTAGAGAATTCCTTCACATTTGCTCAATTTACAAACTCGAATTATATGAATACAAGGTCCAAAAGTAATTGTCAATTTTTAGAACGATTGTGCACGCCTCTGAGGTACTTGAGACCTGAAACATGTACATTTTATATCATTTTTACGATCCTGTTACATGTATAATTTGAATTTGATTTAAACGTAGCCAAAAAGCCAAATACTGTTAAACTAGATGGAATAATTTTCATTAAATTCTGTTGAAGGCACCAATTTACCTAATTATTCGCGAGGCAACCGTTTTCAGATATTTCAGTCGCGTTGATTTTTGCAGGTAAGTAGAAATGAGATGCTACGCTTAAGAATATTATCTATACTGTGTTTAATTTTGTGAAAACATACCTACAACTCCTTTATAGTCCCTTCAACTCCTGTGAATTCTTTTTATATATAAACTCAACAGCAATAACAAAATAATAATACCTACATCGTGAGGAAACCTACACGCATCTGCGAAGTAATTCAAAGATGTGTGTGAAGTCCCCAATCCGCACTGGGCTCGCGTGGGGACTATAGCCCAAACCCTCTCGCGATGAGAGGAGGCCTGTGCCCAGCAGTGGGACGCAGATAGGCTGTAGTAGTAGTAATACCTAGTGTATATTTTTAAAAATCTGAAAATTAACCTAGCCTTTAACCTAGGTAAGATTAAGTTAGATATTGGTGCCGTGGACTGATTTTCCGTAATTCGACGTTACTCCTGCCAAGCCAACTCCCGAAGAAAGCCTAGCAGATCCTTGAAGTTTCCGACCACTTTTCCTAAGCAACCTTAGAGCTAAGAGGTTATTTGTGACGCTTATTAGACATAGACATTACTAGCTTCGGTTCGCGACTTCGCTCCCGTTGAATCGGTTATCGCGCTCCCGCAGGAACTATGCATTTTTCTGGGATAAGAAGTAACCTACGTCCTTCGTTAAAAGCCGTGGTGGCCTAGCAGTTCGACCAACCGCCTCTCATGCCGAGGGTTGGGGGTTCGATTCCCGCTCGCACCTCTAAGTTTAGGTACTTACGTGCGAAGTTCTATAGCCCAAACCGCGTGGGGACTATAGCCCAAACCCTCTCATGATGAGGGGAGGCCTGTGCCCAGCAGTGGGACGCAAATAGGCTGTAGTAGTAGTAGTAGTAGTATGTCCTTCCACGGATCTCTAGGGCCGCTCATATAAGTGAGAAGAGGTAACAGACAGGCAGGTATTTTATAATAGAGCTACTTTCGGATTTATAATATTTAGACAATATTATTATTATAAGTAATTTTATGGTTTATCTCTTATCAGGGAATCTTATCCTTTTCTCTTTACCTTCTGGATAGCAGCATAAAATAACAACTTCATTTTCTAATGTAGGCACCTAATCACGATATGGAAATAAAATTGCCTGAATTCTCCGTCAACACACTTATTTGGAGGTATACGAATACATGAATATCAGGATGTTTACGAGGAGCTACATTTTATACCTCACTGAACAACAAAGAAAATTTAAAGAAATGTATTTTGTAATAAGATAAAGTTGCCTTGGTTATATCGTAAAACAACTTAGGGGGTTTTTCGTGATAAGGGAAAATCTAGGACGAATCATTTAATGGGTCAAAGTCATTTAATTAACAAGAATGGAGAAAGAAACCCCCTGAATGCGTTTCGTGTTCCTTAATTATGTTATTAATTGTCTTTAGACACGCAAGAACAGCATAAATATGCTTTAAACAACAAAATGATAGAAATATAGATAGATAAGTAGTTTTCATAGCAAAAATAAAGTGTTTTTAGTAAACCGTACACAAACAGCAGTATCTATTCAAATTTTATGTAGTTTTGTTAAGTTATTAATTTTCCTCGTTTTTTTTTATCATTGGTAAGTGGTCACTGCGGTCCATGGACACCGAAATCCTATGATCCCCCATTAGGAAACCATAAGATCTCGGATGCGTTGCCTACCCTGAGGCCTAAGATGGAATGCCTCTGTGCCAGAAATTTCACCGGCTGCCTATTGTGAAAATAAAAGGAGAAAGTGAACACTTGTCATTTATCACCAAAAACATAAGCAACTATGAAATGAGGCAATCTTGCTCAAGAGCCAGGCATTATTTACGCAACTGTTAGTACCTTCTTTTTAGTATACCTACTTGGTCCATTGATCTATTATAAGTAAGGATTCACAATCAGTCGGAGAAAATGCCCCCGTCAAAACGGGAGCCCGAACAGCTCGGGCACCCGTTTGGCCTTCGTTATAAAGAGGCGTTATTAGCATATTGGAACGTATTTTCTATTGTCAGTTTGCTCCATATATTTTGACATATTCTGTTAGGCACTGTTCGTCCATATGTTATTACTTATTATAGGTCAACGACTTGGTCAAATAAATACTTAAGTGTAACAAACTGTAGCTTGCTATCGAAATTAGCGATTTGAGACTGATTCATGAAATATTTTTGTTTTTGCTGTCATCAATATGACCATGATTCAGGTTACCATTTTACCTCATGTCATGGCATACAAAGTTTGTATTAAAGCGTATAAGCTCCATATAGGTATAATGCTTATTGTAAATTTTAGAATAGTATCTAATAGGAGATTACTTATGTAATTACATGGAGAATTTTACTAGCTTCTGCCGCGCGCGACTTACCTAAGCGACTACAAAAAACCAGCCAAGTGCGTATCGGGCCACGCGCATGTATAGGGTTCCGAAGTTGACGATGCCCACAGTACCTTTCTAAGACTTCATCTGCATCTTAGCTAGCCTGTGGTATGAGTATGACGTGCCCGCCCGACGCCCCTGCCGCTCGAGAAAAATCATTGGTTTTTTAATCATTTCATAAGTTGGTCGATTATGACCCGGAAACTTGTATAGCCTTAAGCTGTGATAGTTTTCCTTTCAACTACGTTATATATTCCACCACCGTGATTTTTTTAAGCTATCCAAATACCACCATTTAGCTGGCAGCTGGGGGGGGGGGGGGGGGGGGGGTTGTACACCGTGGTACACGACTTTAACAAAAAATTGCACTTTTAAGCTTAATATTTCACAAACGTATCATTTAATCAAAAAATGGTTTTATTAAACCCACAATATTTTTTAAGACCTATTCAGCGATATGCCTCACCATAGGGTGCGCAAGAAAAAAAAATTACATCCCCACTTTAAAAAATTATTTTAAAATTTTATTGTACCACTTTGTCAGCGTAACTAATATGTATATTCATGCCAAATTACAGCTTTCTAGAACTAAGCATCTCGGAGCAATAGTGCGGACAGACTGACGGACGGACGGACATGGCGAAACTATAAGGTTTCCTTGTGGACTTCGGAACCCAAAAAAATAATTGGTACTCAATACTATGACTAGTTACGTACCTATTCAGTACCAATTACGCGTTATGTTATGCATCAGGAGCACACCTATGTCGGAACTTTATAGCGCCCACTAGTTCTGTCATGCATAACACTAGGTCTCCATATGGAGCTTGGGGCACAGTAGAAGTGCGCAACCGCAGTTCGACAGCTGCACGGGTCGCCGAACATGGTAATTGCTTGGAGGAATGTGCCATAGGTTGAAACCTACCTGGGTGACCATTGCTCGGGTTAGTGACTGTAAACTTATTATTAACTATGTCAAATTTCGTCCAAAGCGTTAGAAATTTGAGTCGAAAAAGACCTCAAGTTAAGAAATCTTCTATTTTAGTGATTTCTACTAGGATTTTCCAAATACCTACTGCAAATAACAGTATTGTGGTACAGTAGCTAAACGTATCAAACTTTCTTTGATTATATATACGGACAGGTATTATATTGTTACCTAAGGTACGTGAGTAAGTAACACTTTATTGTACAAACAAAAAACACACAAATACAATTTTCAAGCCAAGTCGTAAATACGTACGATTTTCTGTGACTTGTATATTTTCCTAAACTGTAGCATATTGCGCACAATGTCTATATATTGTAAATACATCAATGAAATTAAAATCAAAATTATGAATCAATAAAATTCAATCATTAAACATATTGTAATGACTGACTAAAATAATAAAAAGCCTTGGAGTCACATTACGTCCGTTGTATTTAAAATTACTCCAGTTAACCCTCTGACAGTAAATAAAAATACAAATCCTAAACTTCATAATTTATAAGGACTATACTTAGTTAATTTGAGTACCATGAAAAGTTGCTAGTAAACTAAAAATTTTAATTCCTGTAGGAACAGCAATAATTATATCAACAAATCATAAGTCATAAAGAAAAACAAAGAAATATATGTATATAAAAAATAAATAATAATAATAATAAAGAACTGTTTATTTTCCTTCAATTACAAAGTTTTTGCACTTAAAACTCTAAACCTTAATTTAATAGATTTTTTGCGAGTTTAAAAAAATATATGTATAACATAACGTATCAAAAACAAAGAGGTCCTATACATTATTAATATACTTGCCTAAATACCTAAAATAATAAATCACTCCAAGCCAATTTATGAAACTATAACATTTTTAGATAATTTTTATCTTTTAACATCCGGATTACTCGAGTCCTACTAAAATACAACAAAAAACACTTACGCAAATCGATAAATTAACCAAGTAGTAAATAGATATAATACTTACTTAAGTAATAATAGATGACGTGGAAGTTGTGACTCATCATGCAATGATATCACCATCACCGTCAATAAAATCATCTAAGTACAGCACGACACAACTTAGAAGGCGCGTGACGAAGAACTTAAGCCGCTCACGCAGAGTCTATATTTGCTTAATCCACGCGCCTTCTTAGTTGGGTAAACCTGTACTAACTTGTGATAAAGCTAGATAAAGTTGGTCACCGAGTTATAAGAGGAGATGCAGGTGCTAACAAGAACCAGGGTCTTTGTGCGAGTAACCACCACAACCACCACAACAGCCCATTGCTGGGCTCAGGCCTCCTCTCACCACGAGAGGGTTTAGACTTTATAGTCCCCATGTTGCACGTTGGCCCAGTAAACAATTCCAGGTGCTGTGCGTGCGAGTGAATTTATAAAATACTAGGTTCTGCGCGCGACTTCACCCGCGTGGAATTAGCTCCCGCGGGAACTGTCCTTTCCTGGGACTCCATACCAAATTTTATCTCAATCGGTCCAGACAGACAGAGTTACTTTCGCATTTATAATATTAATGTGGATAATATGGATTTTATTTTCGTTAAAATCTTAAAAACGGCGTTTCGTCAAGTACAGTCGAGCAAACAAGTCCTATAAACTAAACTATGCTCCCTATCTGTGTGACCTGAAACTCCATAACTGGCAAACGACTTCTTTGCCGTTAACACTTAGATATACCTCGTGAGTGGATATTATTAACCAACTGGATAATTATATATATGTACTGATTTTAAAATATTTTATACGTGGCTACTTGAGATTTTCTCTCCTAATGGGGGGCTATCGCGTGTGAATTTGCCACTAGAGGCGCTAGTATCGCGTGAGATCCAATAACATTCAGTTTTCACTGGTTTTGGCGGGCTTCGTGATATAAATCATAATTTCTTTAATTTACCTGTTGAAAAGTGATCTCCTTCGTGAAATATTTATCGCAAATATGGATTATTTGTACTAAAAAAAAAAACTTTTTTTTTCTAACAAAACGGAACTCCACTACATTGCGGCATAGCTACTCGATACGATGATAGTTATTTATAATTAATAAACTTAATGACATTCAAGATTTAAAACTTAGTTTCGGCGCCGATCTTATAAAGTCGCTCTGGACCTTAGTCAACAGTGGCGCCAACTGGTGAGCAAAGAAACGATAGTTCCCAAGTCATAATATTGAAATTTAATTTATATACTTAATACTCGTTAGCCCAGTGAACTTCGTATCACCCGTAGGCGATTCTTTTTTTTTTTAGCCATTCCTTCTGCCTTTTCCCAATTTATTTATTTCGAAACCTTCCCTGAATTACCGGGAATAAAACAAAAAAGAATCAACCAAATCAGTACAGCACTTCTTGAGCCTTAGTCAAACACACGGCGATTCATTTTTCATCTAATACCTATATAAAATTCTCGTGTCACAGTGTTTGTAACCAAACTCCTCCGAAACGGCTGGACCGATTCTTATGAAATTTGGAGTGTATGTTCAGTAGGTCTGAGAATAGGATGTAAGCTGCTTTTCATTCACAAAAAAAATCTAAGGCGGTACGAAGTCTGCGGGGTCAGCTAGTTTTTACATATATAAGAGAAGAAGACCTAGTCGGCCCGGTGAACTTCGTATCACTCACTACGGATTCCCATATAAGTTATTATTCTTTTTTAGGTGATCCCGATTATTTTTCCCCGTATTTTTTTGGGCTATAGTCCCCACGCGTGCCCAGTTTGGGGACTTCACGCACATCTTTGAATTACTTCGCAGATGCGTGCAGGTTTCCTCACGATGTTTTCTTTCACCAAAAAGCTCATGGTAGGTAAATTCAAATTTAATTTCGCACGTAAGTAAACTTAGAGGTGCGAGCCCATAGACGTAAATAATATAGACTCGGTCTAACGTACACGTAATATGTCCCCACTTCCACGGTGTCCAATCCAAAGTTCTGTCACCGAGCGTGCGTGACAATAAGCGTTTTTAAAAAAACTTTTTTCGAAACTGTTTCTCAGTATCTAAAAACTCGTCTCGTTGTTGAAAAAATGTGACCCAGCTTTAGTGTCACGATATAAGTTTAACTTTGGATTGGACACCAATGAAGTGGGGAAACATGACATGTATCTACGTTAGGCCGGGTCCATACGAAGTATTATTTATGTCTATGTGCGAGCCGGAATCGAAACCCCGACTACATAATACCTAATATATTCGCCGCAAAATAAAGTGACGACCGCCACCATACAAGTATTCTTTGGCTCTTGTTGGCACTTTGGTGTGCTATGCTATGAGTATACATATCGCGTTGTGCGATGCGAAGGCGCGGAACCGGTTTTGAATAGGTATTACGTACTACGCGTTCCAAAACATGGAAAATGCCGCTAACGTGTTGTTTTACTAATAAAGACTTCGGAATATGGAGGGTTGAAGTAAAGGAGCGCAATCTTTATAGTTCCAATAGTGGACACCAAATCGAGTAGATTGGGGGCGCTGCGGTCGCCACTCCAGTCAAGCCACTTAGGCGGATAGTCTGCAGTAGCGCCTTCAGATGGCGCTGCTGAGGCGAAAACGGTTGTGAGGAGAGTGTGTTTTGTTTTGTTGCTTATCAAATCCGCTGGACACGTTTTCAACTGTTTCGCCATATAAGATTGCGCTCCTTACCAAGACACATTCCACACTCCATACTTCGGAAGATTATTTTAGTAATTCGGTCCTGTACCTAAACTAAATTCAACGAACAAACCATCGAAAAAACGTTGCAGGGCTTTTCGCATTTAATTTCGCACTGACCTGCTGAAAAGCTGAGTTAATATGGTTTCCTTTTTATGTCGGATGTTTTTTAGGGTTCCGAACCTCAAGAGGTAAAAACGGAACCCTTATAGGATCACTCTGTCCGGTCCGTCTGGAAAATTATTAAGAAGTCCATGGTATTTGAAATCTATCATATAAAAGAGCTTATCCTGTGAAACGGTTTGAAAATGACGTCATTGAAAATAATCAAGGGTCGGAACCCTCTCCACGCGAGTTTAATTCGCTTCTGGCCGGTTTTTTGATTTTCTTATGTGTTCTCGGTGAAGGAAAACATCGTGAGGAAACCTGCACGAATTTGCGAAGTAATTCGAGGATGCGTGTGAAGTCCCCAATCCGAAGGGACTCGCGTGGGGACTTATCGGGCGGAGGATATTAAACCCCAAAACCCTCTCATGATGAGAGGTGGCCTGTACCCACCGCGGTACCCGCAGGAGCACTCCTACCAAATTCCACGCGAATGAAGTCACGGGCAGAAGCTAGTTGAACTATAAACTTCGTTCACAATATACCTGCTGGTCTAATTTAAATTTATTTTAAAATATTCCGAAAGCAATACATTTTAAACAAATGGGTGTCTTAATATCTCTACATATATTGTACTAGCTTTTCCCCGCAACTTCGTATGCGCAGAAATATTAAAATGTAAAATCCCACTTTTTCCCGTTCCCGTTGGAATTTCGGGAAATCCTTTCTTAGTGCTCCCCTACGCTCCCCAAGAAACCTGCATGCCAAATTTCAGCTGTCTACGACCAGTAGTTTTGGCTCTGCGTTGATATGTCACTCAGTCAGTTTCTTCTTTTATATGTATATCTAGATATTATAATTATTTTGCTGTGACTTAAATAAGTATTCGTCATTCTTGTTATTGTAAAAATGTCGGTGAATTACATTAATTAATAAATCATGACGAAGCTTGCAGCGGATAACGGTATGTTTTTAATGATAACTACATCAAATTGTACATAATGACGATGCAAAAGCGCTTGTAAAATCCTACTTGAATAAATGTTTTTTATCTTTTATCTTTATCTTTTTTTAATCCTGAGTTGAAACTGAGCGAATCCAAGCAAAACTCAAGTAAATAATAATGATATTAGAGACATGATTTTGTAAATGAAATATGCTATTAATCCTCATTAGGAATCTGCATGCCAAATGTCAGCTGCTTTCTACGACCAGCATTTTCGGATTGTGAGTTGTCAGTCACTCACTCACTCAGTACCGGAAGAGTTTTCTAAATGATGATTTCTTTTTATATTACGTACTTTGATACAAAACTTACACTGAAAAATGTAAGCTGAAGACACAAGCAGAAACCCTGAATCAATTTTGAGATCAGATTAGACACCTAATTAATTCAACATGACTTGAATATTATGTGTAGGCACGTGAACGTGACTTATACTTACTTGTGAACTTCGTTATTGCAATCAAAACAACTATTAAGTGGTCCCAGCATATTTTCCTGAAGGACTTAATTCATTTCAAGGAGCTTTCCTCAAATCCCCGAAGTGAGGACATCCTACGTGCAAATGTGCCGGGCGGCGACACTCGGTCGGTCGGTCGGTTCAGTTGTGATCTTACTTCGCGAGAGTTCAGTCGTCCCGTTAGTCTCGAAAATGGCAAGAAGTGGTGTCGCCGCGCTCACGCTGGCCGTCGTGCTGGCCCTGTTTGAATTCGGTACGTTTTTGTTGTACTTTTGATGGCGATTGTACCGTTTAAGATAAGAATAGATAGCGTCGTGTTACTTATCAGTACAGTATAGAAAAGTTCCTGCTAGATACACTGTCGGAAACTTTTCTGCATAGGTTGGAAACAATTTAAAAAAAACTGTTAGTTTTGGTTCTTGTTTGTTTGTAAGCAGTGTTGACGGCGAGAATATTTTTAGAAAATCAACTGTAAGAAATAAGCCATGATTTTAATCGTCAACAATATTTGTCTTGTTTATAAATTTTGTTTTAAGTAAACGAAAGTTAGAAAATAGAATGCCTGTACCATTTGTAGGTACCTACTTCGAAATGTACAGTGAAATATTTTAGAAAGTGTCTTTATAAGCTTTGAATACAAAGATCGTCGAGTGAATGAACGAATTAGGGTCGCTTCGCCTGTTTGCGTCCACTTAGTGGAGTTGGCAAGTTTGAAGGCGAAAATAAAAATGTTCTAATTGAAATTTTGATTATAAAAGGGATGTAATGTATTGATTATATAGTCCTTTTCAATAGAACTTATAGTTTTGGTCGAAACATCTGGTGGTTTTCAAAAAAACGACACAAATAGGCAAATTAGGCGATTTACCCAGTTTGCGTCCACTTAACCCAGATTGCGTCCACCTATGGACCAGTTCGCGTCCACCAACTCAGAAAAGGAATCTGAATTGATGTTTGTATAGATAATTGTACAGAATGATCGGATTTTAACAATGACTTTATTCAAGAATATTTGACATTAAAAATCATGATTATAATTAATAAAACACTGAAGAATATTTTTTCTTAACATTGATAGAAATTTAAAACCCAATAATGAAACGCCCACTTGTTGTGGTCTTGAAAATGTCACACTCCTTGACAAGGAGTCCTTGCATATTTGTGCTACCGATTCTCTGGTCCCGAATATCACTTATTCTCTCTTTAAAGATTTCTGTGTGTTTTCTTTTCCTTCTTCTTTGTCTTCTCTGAAGAATTCAAATAGAACACAATTATTATGTTTTACTTCACGTTGTCTGACCTGTTCAATTGTTATTGAACGTATATCATCATAAAAAATCGTCCAAGATAAAAAAAAACAACCAAAAGCGAGTCGGACTCGTTTACATAAGGGTTCCGTAGCTACCCTAAACTATCCAAAAACTACGTGACCGATTTTGTTTAAACCAACATTCGTTTAAAGTTATTGGTGAATTCTATATCTCCATTTTTTTTCTCTCCATATTTCAAAAGTTAGAGGGGGGGGGGCAGTCTTTTTCCGCTATCGCTAGCGCTATCGGATTCCCAAAAATGAAACGCTCACTTATTTTGTCAAATATTGTGGTCTTGAAAATGCCACACTCCTTGCAATATCACTTATTCTCACTTTAAAGATTTCTGTGTGTTTTCTTTTCCTTCTTCTTAGTCTTCTCTGAAGAATTTAAATAGAACACGATTATTATGTTTTACTTCACGTTGTCTGACCTGCCTGTTCAATTGTTATTGAACGTATATCATCATAAAAAATCGTCCAAGATAAAAAAACAGCCAAAAGCGAGTCGGACTCGTTTATATAAAGGTTCCGTAGCTACCCTAAACTATCCCAAAAACTACGTGACCGATTTTGTTTAAACCGATTTTCGTTTATAGTTCTTGGTGGATTCTATATCTCCATTTTTTTAGAGTTTCGTACCCAAAGGGTGAAAAACGGAACCCTATTAATATGCCTCCGATGTCCGTCAGTCCGTCCGTCCGTCCGTCTGTCTGTCACAGGGCTCTATCTCTTCAACGGAAATAGGTAGAGATTTGAAATTTTCACAAAATGCGTGTTTCTTTGGCCGCTATCACAACAAATACTAAAAAGTTAAAATATATCTATAAAAATTAAATTGGGGTCTTCATATAAGTAACTGTTTATTTCTTCGTCTCATTTCAAGCGCTCTATCTAATGAACTAATAAATTCTATATGATGAATTAATAAATTCTATACAGACGATGATTTCCAATTCTGATGTGTAATATTTCTCCTATCTTCCAATAAAATCTTGTTCGGCTTCGACCCTGCCTGATAGGGTCATAAGGTACTTAGTGTTGTGATTAAATTGTTGTTTTTTTTCACCAAGTGTGAATATGGATCACATAGAGACGCTCAGTTGTACGGAACCCTACATATGCGATTCCTCATTTGACTGATTTTTTCTCTCCATATTTCAAAAGTTAGCGAGGGGGGGGCAGTTTTTTCCGCTATAGAAGCGAATGTCTCACAAACTATTGGTATAAATAAATCATTAATTAGGAACTTTCATATAATTTTTTGAGACCTATCCAATGAGGGATGTTCTGTTAAATTATTTTTTTCATTCCTTAGTTACATATATGGAGTGCCGCCCTTGATTTTTTTTAAATCTAGCTACATAATTTTGTAGCGATTTATAAAACACACCTACCTCCTAAATTTCAATCACACAGCACCCATAGAAACTTCGAGAAAGATTACTGTGACATACGGACGGACAGACAGACAGACGGACATGACGAAATTATAACGGTTCCGTTTTTTGCTATTTGGTTACGGAACCCTAAAAAATATATTATAACTTTTTACGCTATTACTTGTATTTAATTTTAACCGATGGACGCAATCTGCTACATAGTATCCCATATGGATACAGTTTGCGTCCTAAGAGTCCAAGTATGGTTATCGGTATCTGTATCTTTTTCTACAATCATAATAATGTGGACGCAAATTGGTCATTACAATATCTTTAATAATAATGTCAAAATAAACATATACTTGATGTTTCTTTTTCATTTCATCTCATAAAAAACAACATTAAACTAAAAGACAGATAGAGTAGTTCGCGTCCATTGTGGACGCAAATAGGAGAGATTATAAATTTGGTGTAGTAATTCGCGTCCACCTTATTTTAAGTGTTAAAAGTCAAAAAAATCAAACAAATTTATCAGTTATCTATTATATGGCTCATTATTTAGGTCTAACAACAACTATGAATCAACAATTTTAAATAAAACAATGAAAAATTTACCATGACCCACGCTACTGCTTACTATTTTTTTGCTAACATTTGGAACACCGGCACTAATTTCTCGTAAAGCTGAGACTAATTGTTTTTTCTAAATAGGAAGGGTTGTGCGCACGTACCTTTTGTCTTTTTTTGTATGCCTCTTATATATCGAGGTATTAATAGAAAATAATTTTGAGATAATTAGTCTGTTAGTATACTTATTATGAAGTTTTTTTACAAGGAGATCGGTCAAATGGACGCGAACTGGGGGTTGGACGCAAAAGGGCGAAATGACCCTAGCATTTTTCTCGAACCGTAGCGTCCCACAGTTACAACACTGCACAGAAGGA
The DNA here is from genome assembly GCA_963971205.1 of Aethes cnicana. Taxonomy (NCBI): domain Eukaryota; kingdom Metazoa; phylum Arthropoda; class Insecta; order Lepidoptera; family Tortricidae; genus Aethes; species Aethes cnicana. The sequence goes on along the minus strand of OZ020287.1, from coordinate 8,277,115 downwards.
GACGATTTAGGTCACTGCGTAAATTTACTTTTAATCTTCACTACAAAGTCGCTTCCAGCTGTCCCTATATATATATATACCTATGCTTGGATCTTTCATACTACGCAACGGATTTTGATGCGGTTTTTTTAAATAGAAAGAGTGATTCAAAAATAAAGTTTTAGTTAGGATATGATCTATACTAATACTAATAATAAGTCTGTAGAAGAAGTCGCGTCTGAAACTTGAAAATTAAAAGAAACTATCAAGTCGAGGGGACTATATGTATAAACGACACTGAATACAAAATAACGATTTTTAGAAAAAAATGTCTTTATGTACCTATGTCTGGATTTAACTCGAAAACTGGACGGGTTGCAACACAATTTAGTACCTATGGGGGTAGTTTATAACACTGGTCAACATGTAGGCTACTTTTTATCTCGAAAAAATGCATAGTTCCCGCGGGAATGCTATTAACGAATTCCACGCGGACTAAGTCGCGGGTAGAAGCTAGTCATTTATATAAAAGTTTTAAAACCAAATTACAGACAATGCAAATCGGTGATGATTTTAATGGAAAAAACTTTTCGAGTAGTATTTAAAAAAAATCCCCACCTAGTTTTAGAAAATAATGTTTTATGTAAATAATAATAAATAATGAACTTTGAATTAGGAATTTAATTTAAAATAAAGATTATTGTATGAGAGCCTGACTGAGGTACCTAGTGGTATGTTGTTTTGTAATCAACCATCAAGCTAAAATACCTTCCCGGATTTATTAAATCGATTTTTATAAAGATTTCTAAAACTATAAATATCGACTCAGGCAACAAACAAAATATCTACGATAGAGTGACTCATCTCAACTGAACATACCTACAGCTTCCATCAAACTAACATGTAGCTATATATGCTTTTTTTGTCCAAGGTTACGAGATTCATAAAAAAATACCTTCATCAACTATACATATAATTTAAAACAACAACGTATCATGGGTGTGGCAATAGGAGTCTGTATTGGATTGCAGAGTCAAACTGTAGTCTTATACCTAATGACACACTTTTCATGTCACTGTAAAAACATTAACAACTGAATTGTTTAATTTTCAATCGTACCAAATATTAAGTAGGTACTTTTTAAAGCTTCAAATAAGATTACCTTACATCTATAATTAATATGAACTGACTTATTACGCCTACTATAAACTACGGGCATGTCTAGTCTAAATCCTCACCAGAAAATGCCCGTGAAATTTACAGTCAAAGAATATTTGTGTAGGTTCGCGTCAGCGAATATTTATAAATTGATTTGTAACGTAAAGTTATCGGTGACTATGCTTCGTTTAGTATAAAAATATTGAGCACAAACAAGCTCGACGAGATTATTAACCCACTCGACCTATCAAATGCGTCTGACTTACCACTTATACCTAGTTTATCGCTTATGCCTAGATTCCGTAGGCTCCAATGGCGTTGTTTTTCTATAGTTTTTGTTTCTTTCTCTCTCCTATTTCGGTCACTATTTTCCTTCTATTATTCGCCCCATTCAGATGCAGATGAGGTAGCCGATGGCTCCAGAATTCCAGATAAAGGAAATAGGTAGTTTCTGAGATAATATGAAGAAGGTGATATATTTTATCTTCTATATGCCGTATAGGTATATTTTCGATACCAAAGAAAGAAGAAAGATGCGTCTTTGATGAATTTGATGATTAACGGTAGGTACTTATCGAGCTTTGTTTTTCTTTCCTCATTGTAAACACTGTTTACCTATATGTTATTAATTCTTGCTAATTGTGCAAGAATTCATTATAATAAAATAATAAAATTCCAGTCTTCATAAAATATCGACTTGTTTTGGTCCTTTTTTATATGCTGTACGTATGTAGGTACATTATAATAGTAGTTATTCGTATATTTATTTATACAGAAACTTAGGTTAATGGGGTCACGGAAATAAGTGGAAAAATATGGTTCTTACAATTTGCGGCGCGACGGCCGTCGTCGTCCTTAATATTTCATAATAATATTTATCACCTAGTCCGCATTATTCGTGATCATTTTGTTTGTTATGCTTGGCACCGCACAGTACCTTTTTTTCTTAAATTGCAATTTTTGGTTCACTAGATAAGACGTCGAAGTGTAAAAACAACTTCTTTTCTTAAATAGGATATGTCTATGTTATTTTTTCTCAGTTTAATGGACACGGATATTACTTGTAAAAAATGCAAATCATCTATTTTAAGAGTCTCATTGTCACTATTTTGCATGTAAGCTCCCGAATTTGTTTATTCTCTAATTACACTAGTTTTTTCACGTTAATTAGTATAAAGTTTGGATCAATATTTGCTAGTATCACTCGCAATTATTAAAGTATATCATTAACAATTTCTTTGGACCTTTCCAGCAAAGCCAGTATAAACTTGACTATAATGGTAACCCACCAGATTTTTCAAAACAACTAGGTATCTTACCCGCTCACCAGTGAGAGTTCATAAGAGTGATAGACAGTTTAATAGCCGTGGTGGCCTAGTGATTCCACCTACCGCCTCTCATGCAGCATGCAGAGGGTCGGGCGGTTCGATTCCGGCTCGCACCTCTAAATTTACTTAGGTATGTGCGAAATTCAATTTGAATATACCACTGAGCTTTTCGGTGAAGGAAAACATCATGAGGAAACCTGCACGCAACTGCGAAGTAATTCAAAGATGTGTGTGAAGTCTCGTGGGGACTATAGCCCAACCCCTCTCGTGATCAGGGGAACTAACTTAGTAGATGAAAACCTTTTTGGTCCCGTTATTTGGATACATGTCCATATGAACGACCCGAATTTGGATGGCGTCCAAATTTTTTACGATACTGCGCAATGGAACATTGTAGTCTAACATCCGCTGGTAATGCAATCCATGTGTTTGACTTACTTCAATGTCATGTATACAGCAGGTTAAATATTTGGAAAATAAATTGTCAAACTTTGTTTGTTTTATTAGCTCTGAGTGAGACTCTGTCTGGCTTGGAAGGTTAACGTTCGTTAAATATTCGTTTTTCGAAAGTATCTCCATAGCACATCTTAATTGTTCCAGCGGTTCAAGCATGAAGAGGTCATCTGTTAGAATCTGGTCACAATAATGTGTCCTTTATGTTAAGAAACTTTTTTTACAAAATTTTATGGCATTTACACACACGAAGATGCACAGTATGTGATGCAATTTCTCAATTTCTAGATATTATCGGACGCGCATTTACGCTCTGGCACGGCAGTTAGAACGCGCGTTTAAGCTCGACTATTTATTTTTACAAGCTATGACGTTAGATCCTTAGAAGCTGAACCTGGGACACACGGAACGCATTCGCAGCTCGTGCACGGCTTGCAAGTGGTGTGTCAACCCTCGCGAGAACTACTACTAGTACTACTACTACTACAGTCAATTTTGCGTCCCACTGCTGGGCACAGGCCTCCTCTCATGGGCTATAGTCCCTTGAATTACTTCGCAGATGCGTGCAGGTTTCCTCACGATGTTTTCCTTCACCGAAAAGCTCAGTGGTACATTCTAATTGGATTTCGGACATAAGTAAACATAGAGGTGCGAGCCGGAATTGAAGCCCCGACCCTCTGCAGGAGAGGCGGTAGGTCGAACCACTAGGCCACCACGGCTTCGCGAGGACTATTGCTATGATAATATATGGGAGATAGTTGGGATCCCGGGAAAGGACAGAGGCTACTTTCTATTCCTGAAAAACGCATACTTCCGGCGGGAACGCGATAACCGAATTCCACGTGGGAGAAGTCGCGGGCAGACGCTAGTAATTACAATATATTTAAATTGCTATTGTAAAGATTATAACAATAAATATAGGGGTAAAAATAAATGCACGGGCCGCGCATGCGCCTCGTTGTAACTCTGGGTTTATTCATAATAGATATGACATCATCCAATTTACTACGGGCCGGTTACGAATCGAAGGTTAATTCTTTGACTACCTCGCATTTACAATGTCTGCCTCAGTATTTATCTTTGCATTCCTCGTAGTCGTGATGCGCGGTCAAATGAACAGATAAACAGAAAACAATTCTAAAAACTGTTGGAATGTGTTCTGTTATCGATTCTAACTATCCCCAGACACCTTTTTTTCCAATATCTCCCATGTACAAACTTTCGACCCTCTTTAGCATTATTATAGGTATGTATAGATAGATATATAGAAGATACTATAGTTCAAAGTTCAGGCGCTATTTTTCAACATGATACTTTAGCTTTTTTACATTTGAACTTTACTTTAAAAATATATCGATATCGTTTTGAGAAATACCTAATGACATTGGAGTCAAGATCGCATGATCAGGTCAAGATTACCTAGTTGCAAACTATGTAGGAGAAACCAAGAATAAATGTTGGATGCTACGTAGGTATGTATGTATCCAATGAAAAAAATTAGTCCAGCGTCTGTACGATACTTGTTTAAAATGACGTTTTAATAAAACGGTAATGTCGACAATCAGTCCGTTTATAATCCGGATCATTGAAATGACACTACCCATGACACTACCTAGGTACTTAATGACAATTCGGACTTTGTGTTAAAAACTAACCAAACGAACGAACGTCATGGATGTTTGGTTTTCATTGAGCAATTTGAGTAATTTAACGAGTGACCTCTCTCCATATTTATTTCACGAGGCAATAAACGTAATAGTTCCGAAACAAAGCAGTTACTATTTGGAGACACGTAATCTGGTAACTTTTTGGGCGAACGCCAACTTGAGAAAAAAAAACAAAACATTGTCAATTGCTGCTATTATGAGTTAAGCCAAAAAAGCAAGATTATGAAAGTTATTTACTGAGATGTTCCGTTAAAACAAGATATTATCTAATATTATCGGGGAAATCAATGTATGATTCTGTTACGTCTTTTGTATATGTAGAGAGCTCCTTCCCAAACGCCAACATTATGAGGACATCTTAACGTAGAAAATTCTAAAACACGAGAGGGTTTAGGCTGTAGTGTAGTCATCACGCGAGCACAGAGGATTGGAGAATTGACATACACCCTAGAATTACTTTGCAGTAGCGTGCTGGTCTCATCTCTATTCTTCCTTCACTGAAAATCTTGTATACACTTCAACTAGGTATCTACATATATACTAAGACTTAATGAACATGTTTAAAGTTTATACAATTCTAACTTCCTATACGATCATTTAATTTTGTGAGTAACAGCACCACCTATATTGCGTTCATTAACAATACGTTTATTAAGCACTCAATTATCAAACGCATTAACCTATATCTGAATTACAAAACCTTCCATTTCATTGTTTACTTAGCTATAATATACATAGTTACGAGGTAAAAAAGTAAAAATTATGTCATCATTGACCTTAGGAGGGGCCAGAAAAGGGAACTAACAAACAGGCCTTTGAATAACAGCTACGATACAATCAAAGAGACAAGTGCATCTAGTACTATTTTATTTGTGATACAAAATATTTGAAAATTATATTAATTAAGTCGTTCAAAAAGTAATTTATACATTTTATGATAATAAGTATTACTATTTTTTTATTTTTTTGTATTTCACCTTTACAGTAGGTATACTTATTTCGTTTCATTTAAACTTGAACACCTATAATTTGTATAATTACGTAGACTTACCCAATCTAGGTGGGATAACTCGTACGTTATCGTCGGTATATAATAGGTTCCTTAAATGCCAGGTTAACAAAATATGGTATCGACATTACCTGTATCACATTTGTATTCTTCTCGTGAACTCGAATGAAAGACCTAGCATCCATACGAGGTAGAATTTCGTCATCCGATGTGCACCTGATTGTACTAACTGGCGGATGATGTCATTCCATTGCAGACCGTGAGCGCGCGTCACCTTCGACAGTTTCCAAGCGCCATAGCCTCATAAGAATTCACAAGTATTTATCATGAGATAAAAAAAAATGAAATAAAAACCAAACATTATACCGTAAAATATTATATTCAGTGACATTAAGACTGGGTTGTTGCACGTCTTTCCAACAACGAGACGAGTTTTTAGATACTTACTGAGAAATAGTTTCGAAAAATAGGTTTTTTTTTAAACGCTTTTTGTCACGCTCGCTCGGTGACCAAACTTTGGATTGGAGACCAAGGAACTTGGAATAATTACGTGTACGTTAGACCGGGTATATTATTTATGTTTATGTTCTGTGCTCAAAAAAAGCGTGAGCCTCATTCGGGGCGCAAAAGGGATTTCGTAGGGAATCTATAGGGAACGTCAAAATATCACTGTGTTGAAACACAACTATTTAAAGTCCCACTGCTGGGCACAAGCCTCCTCTCATCGCGAGATGGTTTGGTTGGACTATAGTCCCCACGCAGACCCGTGCAGATTGGCGGCAAAACACCCCTATAAATAAGGCCTGTGACTGGTAATGACATTGTTTGTTCGTTTCTCCATTTCGGCCTGCGGGCGTAAAGCCGAAGGGTGGCTTTTACTGCCCTCATGGCCGTAAGCTAAGCTAAGCAAAACATCACGAACGAAAACAAAGTTCTTATCTGTCATATCCGATTTGAAGATTGGATGGAATGAAATGGACAAATGGATAAATTATCTTAGCCCACAATCTGAATCAGAAAACTTAACTGTCTTTAGCTACTAACTAGCTATAGTTAACCAAGAAAGAATCCTAGTCCACCGCTGTAATTTTTAGTTGACGCTAAAGTCAAGTTTTTTACTTATACACGAAATGTAAAAATATAATTTGAAGTTTCTATCGTGAAAAAACAGGTCATTATACCTACATACAAATTTTATCATCTTTACATTAGTAAACTTTAAACATTTCAATTACATTCATCGTTTTATAGTATTATTAAGGAAAATAAGTAATCTCCGCTGATTTCATCATAAATGGTAAATTCTTTTTCTGGCGTGTAAAAGTGCCGCTATGTGGCCAATTTGCTGAATAAATGATTGAATTGAATCGAATTGAATGCCTGTTAAGTTAAAGTACAAATAAATATGAAACTTTTCCTGTCTGAATCACAGTTATTACTATTATTTATATTATATAATAATAATAATAAAAACATAATTCATGTGTCATGGAGTATGCTGTTATTTTAATATAGCTATTATATTATAACTCGTGTTTATTCATTTAAGTACGAATAACATACAAGAGATATAATAGTGTGAATCACATGTGTATTTTATTTATGTAAAAAATTGTGCTGTTAAATTTATCACGTTTTCATGCATGAACATGTTAGTATTTCATTTATTCTACAGATAATAACTTATTATTAGGTACGCTCGACGTCAAACAGATGTTTACACCTTTTTCACCCTATTCCGTTGTATTAAGGTCCAGAAGTGTACCTATCTCTTTGACGTCGACTGTACCTTCTTATTTCTATAATAGTCTCGGACACAAGAACTGATTAGTACAAGAAGTAGGTACCTAGTCTGTAAATTGAATTATCAAGTAAAGTTCATAAGTCCATGTTATAATTATAAACTAGATCTTATTTGAAAACGAAAATGTGTAAATTGAATTAACAGTAATAATCACCTACATACAGATCATCTATTTGTTCATGTTTTTCTTTTGTTATGGAGTTATTGAAAGTGGGAACATGTGTTGTGTTGAGTGTTGAATGTAGTTTTCGTCGTGCAGTTAATGCTGCAATTCTGCCTGCTCTGTCTAACCCTACGGGAAACAGGCGTGAGTTTATGCATGTATTATATCTATACTAATAATAAGTCTGTTGAAGAAGTCGCGTCTAGAACTTGAAAATTAAAAGAAACTATGAAGTCGAGGGGACTATATAAACCATACCTACTGAACACTAAATAACGATTTTTAGAAAAATTCTCTGTATGTGTGTATGTATGTCCGGATTTAACTCGAAAACTACTAGTCGTATTGAACCAAAATTTGGTATGGTGGTATAGTATATAACACTGCTACAACATATAGACTAATTTCTATCCGGAAAAAAACGCATAGTTCCCGCGGGAACGCTGTTACCGAATGGGTACTGACTTTTTTAACATCAACTCTCAGCTTTTCTCTTTTAGACAATAGCTTTTATCGACGCATCTATTAGGTACCTACACCCCGAAAGGGCCGAATGGTTAGCGACCTAAGCGTAAGATAGGCAGTAGCAGAAACATGAAAGGTTTTCCTTGACCTTTAGTTTACAACAGGACTGCCTTTTCGGTATAAATAGATCAGACTGGTCGCTGATGTCATTTGGTTAAATTAAAGCTGGAGATTGCTAAATTGGGCAAGTTAGCGGGATGCTGGGAATGACCACTTAGGTACTTTATCTATTCGCTGTGTGCAAAAACAATGGTGGGGGAGACGAAAACGATCGCAGCATCTGACATAGCCAAATATGAAAACCCTGGCGGACACCAGTGAAGTGAACTGTCACTGTTGTGTATTTATTTGCATTTCTGTCGTTGTGCACACAGCCAATACAGTCGTTTGGTTTGGTAGCAAACGCTGAACAACTTTTTTGGCCTTCGACTGTTTTCATTTTGATTGAAAACAATAATAGATGTCCAAGTTTTAAATATATATATGTAACTCCAGTGGCATATATTATGTTTATTTCTTAACGTGACAATTTAAAATAACATAATTGAACAATAGACCTTAAATTAGGAAGCCATGTATGTTTAACATATTCAATAATATACCCAGTATGTAAAAGATATGACGTGACCATTAACAGGTTAATGAAATAATAATGTCTTAAGTACTTTTAGAGAAAACTTCATTCTTCGTGCTAAATAAGCTTAGATTTGTATATAGGTCTCAAAACGCACACCGACCTAAATAACAAAGAGAAACAAAGATATAATAGTCCACGCGTTTCTTAAATTTTCATATATTTCAAGTTTATCGATACTCAACTTTATTGTCTATAAAATAAAATAGAAACGATTTACCTAGAAGAGACGAGAACAAAAATAGGATTCGGTCATCACGAGAAATGGGACGGCTATTTTTATAAAATGTCAGTGATAGTGTGGATGCAAAACATCTGCGCTACGTTGGGCTGTTGGGCATGGATTAAATTTTCATGTACAATCGCCATCAGACATAAATCTGACCAAACAAGGGTTATCATAAATATCTGAACACGACTCTAAACTCTTGACAATAAGGTCGTGTTCAAATATTTATGATCACCTTGTTCGTATAGAACATAGATACATCTGATGGCGACTGTACCTGTACAAATAGTCATATACTTACGTATAAAAATTTGGCACACCACACAATATAATTACCTAGGTACCTACTTCGATATGTATGATTAAAAGTAAAGTAAATATAGGATACTTTACTCGTGGTAAAGGATATTATCAAACAGATCATAAGTACTAATATTATGTGCTTTGTCTGTCTGTTTGATGGTGGGAGTCTGGGGATGTGTGTTTCGTAGCGAACCTAGGGTAGATACTAGATTTTGATGAAAAATATTGATAGAACCATAGACGTAAATAACATAGACCCGGTCTAACGTACACGTAATATGTCCCCACTTCCTCGGTGTCCAATCCAAAGTTCTGTCAACGAGCGTGCGTGACAATAAGCGTTTTTAAAAAAACTTTTTTTCGAAACTGTTCCTCAGTATCTAAAAACTCGTCTCGTTGTTGGAAAAATGTGACCCAGCTTTAGTGTCACGATACAAGTTTAACTTTGGATTGACACCAATGAAGTGGGGAAACATGACATGTATCTACGTTAGGCCGGGTCCATGCGAAGTATTATTTATGTCTATGGATAGAACACAATTATCAATAGGACAATCATCTCTAAATTCCATATGGAATCTAAATAATGGCATCTTATTATAGGTCAATAGTGTATATACACTATTGACCTATAATAAGTAATAACAGATGGACCAACATGCCAGAATAAGTCAAAATATATCGAGCCAAGTGACATTAGAAAATACGGTCCAATATGCTAATAACGCCTCTTTATAACGAAGGCCAAACGGGTGCCCGAGTTGTTAGGGCACCCGTTTTGACGGGGCCGTTTTTCTCCGGCTGATTGTGAATCCTTATACATAAACTACAGTCAGTAAACTTACCTATTCAATACCTTCTTTTTTCTTTTATTTAAGAGCTGTGCTCTTGTCGTTGGAGTAATTAGGTACTTCACTTGAATGAATCAATGAATGGATTATATAAAAATATATGAACATCTTTATGACAGGTTCCTTAAATTTAGAACTCTACTACCTATACTTGATTAAACCTGAGCTTTAGGATAAGCAGCGCGAGCGCTCCACCCCTTACAACAACTTGATGTTACAAAACTCAAAATAATATAAACCTTCTATTACATGGCTAAGTAAGACTTGGCTAAAGTTTTGAATGTTTTTTTGCTAATTAAATATTTCTCCTAACTTCCAGGGTCATGCCTGCGCTGCTACCAGTGCGCGTCCCAGACGGACCCCTCCTGCGCGTACGGGTCTAAGATGGGAAAGAATTTAGTAGTGGTAAGTCGAAAGAGGTCAATCGTCGAATCCGACTCGGCTGGGCAGCGTTCGGGAAGCTTCGCAGTGTCTTTTCGTCCACAGTACCGTAGTGTCTCAAGTCTTCGACCAGTGTGTGTTGCCAGTGATGACTTATGGTTCCGAGACGTGGACGCTTACGATGGGTCTAATAAGAAGGCTCAAAGTCACTCAGAGGGCAATGGAAAGGGCTATGCTCGGGGTTTCTCTGCGTGATAGAATCAGAAATGAGGATATCCGCAGTAGAACTGGGGTCACCGACTGGGGAGACCGAAGAATTGCGAACCTTAAGTGGCAGTGGGCGGGGCACATTGCTCGCAGGACTGATGGCCGATGGGGCCGGAAAGTAACGAACGAACTGTCGGCAGGCCTCCAACAAGATGGAGCGACGACCTCGTGAAGGTTGCGGGAAACCGGTGGAAGCAAGTAGCACAGGACCGGTCTGAGCGAGCCTTGGGGGAGGCCTATGTCCAGCAGTGGACGTCTTTCGGCTGAAATGATGATAATGATGATGAAGTCGATAGTTATTAAGTATATCGAATATGTTCCACAACTAGTTAAATAATCCATACTTAATATTATAAATGCGACAGTAACTCTGTTTGTCTGTCTGTCTGTCTGTTACCTCTTCACGCTTCAACCGTTGCACCGTTTTGGATGAAATTTGGTATGGAGCTAGTAAATAATAATCCCACTAGCTTCTGCCCGCGTGGAATTCGGCTATCTCGTTTTTCCGGGATAAAAAGTAGCCTATGTCCTTTCCCGGGAACCCAACAGACAGAGTTATTTTCGCATTTATAATTTATAATAATATTATATAGATATGGATTAATGTTACAAATGGAACGTATGGTTGTTTGTTACTTAACGGCTAAATTGAGCTTGTTATCTGGATTGCATAGAGTAATTTTTAGGGTTCCGAACCTCAAGAGGTAAAAACGGAACCCTTATAGGATCACTCGTGTGTCTGTCCGTCCGTCTGTCACAGTCGATTTTCTCCGAAACTACTGGACCGATTAAGTTGAAATTTATGTACGTATATGTAAGTTTGCGACCCAAAGATCGACGTGTAACGAAAATAAATGAATTTTAAACATCTAGACCCTATTTTTGGGGGCTAAATTTGAAAAAATATTCAATTCAAAAATTCAAAATTCAATTCAAATTTAAAATTGAAATTACTGGACCTAAAATTTCGGAAAAAATACGGAGGATATTTATTGACCTATACATTACAGGAAAATTATTAAAAAAGTCCATGGTGTTTGAAAGCTATCATATAAAAGAGCTTTTCCTGTGAAACGGTTTGAAAATGACGTCATTGAAAATAATCAAGGGTCGTAACCCTCTCCACGCGAGTTTAACTCGCTTCTTGGCAGGTTGTTATATTATCCCAAAAGTCACCCAGCCTCTCAAATGCATCGTTTTTCTTTCCAGGACTGCAACAACGATCAATCCATGAATTTCAACAGACTCTTCCTGAACGCTATCCTGCCCCGTGAACTCGCTAACCCCACCATTGGAGCCACGAAATACTGCCACAAAATCGTATTGAGTAAGTTCATCTTATGTCGACCTCAGACTATTTAGATATCTATATTCATATTATAAATCGAAAGTAACTCAGACAGAGTTACTTCTTCACGCTTCAACCGTTTGACCGATCGAGATGAAATTTGGCACGGAGATAGTTGGGGTCCCGGGAAAGGACATAGGCTACTTTCATCTCGGAAAAACGCGTAGCTCCCGCGGGTACGTGATAAACCGAATTCCACGCGGGCGAAGTCGTGGGCAGAAGCTAGTCTATTATAAACTAGTTGGTCCGGTGAACTTCGTATCAGCACGGATTCCCGTACAAAGTTATTTTTCCTTTAGATTTTTCCAATTTTTTTCTTAACCTTCCCATAATCACGGGGAATAAAACAAAAAAAGAACCAGCCAAATTAGTCCAGCAATTCTCGATCCTTAGCCAGACTAATAGACCGGGAGATGCTGACATAGAATTCCGAACCATTTGTACCAGGCTGGCGAGTCTACAGGGGTATAACGTAATGACGAACAGGAAAATCATGGTCATAGCGCCAGTACCGGGGGCCCAATCGCGTGAACGTTAATCGAACGTGTCGCATAAATTACGAAAGTCGAACGATTTGTACCACTAAAAATCCTATATTTTCCGATAGTCGATGAAAAACGAAGTAGGCGATCGCGTAATGCCATACTTCTCCGGCGCGGATTATACCCCATTACGTAATTATACCCCTGTGCCGTACGCGCACGAAACATGCGCAGAAATCCCCTCTACTTTCGCTCACCGCTCAAGATCGTGCCGCGACCTATACAAACAGTTATTTAAATTTATTTTTGACGTGATAACGTCTTATAAATTGATGAACGCCGGCTGCGTCCACGAAAAAGCATGACGCAATGTATATCCATGTATGTCCTACGTAATGGGACATATTCATTAATGTTTTCTTATGACGTCATCGCGTAAAATTATCGTCCATAAACCGACTTGATAGACAACCGATTTTTTTCTTATTTCAGTGAACGGCTCCGTCGCCAGGACGTGTCTTGATTCCAACCCCCACAACCTGAACCTCAGCTGCGAAATGATCATCAACGCCGCTAAACTGACGAGTAACAGGGACGTTCAGATCAAGGAGTGTGCGGTTTGCGACAAGGATGAATGCAACAGTGCCGGCTCTATCGCCGCCTCGTTGCCTTTGGCCGGTCTAGCCCTCCTCTTATCTTACTTCTACACACAATAAATAATACTACCTACATTAAGAAAACAATGATGTTTTTTGTCCAAGCTTCCAGCACCCGTCAAAACGCTACCTGAATGCTAATCAGAGTAAATATGTTTGTTGCTGCCAATCAATCCTTATTAGCAATATGTGAACCTTCCGAAACCAATTTTGCCGAAGTAGTTGACTGTGTATGGTTACAATGTGAGGTCTTGTCTGAAAGGAAAAGGCAGCCTCCAAGACGTATAATAGTGAAGAGATTCTGATACTACGAATACCCATTTTGGGTTTCGGACAAATTATTCAAAGACACTACACTTAAGTGCTAATTTTATACGACCTTGATGCGGCAGCAAACTATGGCTTTAGAAGAAGACTTAATGTGAAACCATAATGCCTTTAGCGATGGACTGTACAAAATCATTGTTAATCATTTTGCAATGTTGATATATATTATGTAGTATAAGGTAGTGTACCTAAATGTTGATTTTCATACTAACGCAATGTGTTAAAGTTTAGTGTAAGAATCGTATGACATTTTAACCCAACGATAATAAATATGTTATAGCTTTGTATGAACGTAGGTAACTGTTGTTGAATACCCATAATGTTCATGGAGATATTTTACTCCGTAGTTTTATTGTTATATATAATTTTAATTTACACTGAATTTTATAGAAAATGTCACGAGACATGAGATTTTATGAAATATAAAAAATATGAAAATCCGTTTTAAATGTACCTCGATTTTTATTACCATTATGATATGCGTTTGACCAATGTTTAGGTATGACCATCCGTGTAAAATTATTTTTAATAAAAAGGTAAAATGACCTGTTTTTTCCATTTATTTTTTGTTTATTAATGGGCTTCAATACTTGAATCTTAGTGACTAGGTATTTCCTTTACATCACAATCTATTAAAATACGAGTAGGCAATTCAGTTATCCGTCGTACAGTTTAAATCCTTGATAAATTATCAACATTAATTAATTTATTATTTATTTGTTTAAACTTTATTGCACATTAGTAAAAAACTAATACAAAAGGCGACCTTAATGCCACAAGGCATTCTCTACCAGTAAACCTTTGGGCAAAACAGAAATTGTTGTGATTAATTTTGGTTTTTTAAAAAGGTTGTTCCCAGACGCCACAAATATGAGGTTAATATGGAGAAATTTCGTAATTACAGCAGAATTTCTTATATGATAGTGTATTAATGACAAACATATTGATTGTTTCATAATTTTCTGCGTAAAGAGAACGGTAACACTTGAAAGCAAAACAACGATATCTCTCGAGTGGGTTTACAGTTATAATTAAAGATAGTACCATAAGTAGTAAAACGGAATATGTACATGGTGAGTAATATTTTAAATACATTTTCTGCACATTTTCCATTTCAGGGATACATAGACTTCAGTTTTTTGTCATTGGTATAAACAAGTGAGCGCACAGCCTACCTGATGGTAAGTGGTCACTGAGGCCCATGGACACCGAAACCGCTCGAATGCGTTTCCTACCCTGAGGCCTAAGATGGAATGCCTCTGTGTCAGAAATTTTACCGGCTGCCTTAACCCCCAACCGGAACAACAGTGCGAGCACTGCTATTTGGCGGCAGGTTAGTGGGGAAAGACGGTGGTACAACCCCGGACGGACCCAGCAACTGGCCGTACCACTAGCAAAAGTTCTCGGAAATCGAATTTGAACACGCGTCCCTTTTTTGTCTAATCCAGAAAGTATTAGCCAGATCAGGATTGTTTACAGGTTTCAAAATTCAAAGGAATTGGTAAGTAATAAGACAGTGCATTCGCCATTTGATAGATTTGACAATGACTTCGATGACTTATATGTGATTGGTTTTCAAGTAAAAGGTTTTTTTGTTACTTCCTGGGAACGTCGCTGTTTTGCTCTGATTCTATCGTCAGTGGCTTCTATCGTCATCGTGAGAATTATTCTTGTTTCTACTGCACGAAGTGAAAGTGATAATAGTTTTCAATAATAAAATCATCCTCTATTCTCATATTAATGCATATATTTTACCGTCGTGAAGTCAGCTAGGCAGTGTGATAGCCAGTCTGATAGTATAGACTAACACTGTGGAAAAACAACCATGGTTAATTCAGTATTAGTTATTTCTGTAATTTTAAGCATTACAGTCACAGGTATGTACATTTACTTGTTACAGCATAAGTCATGATTATTACAAACTCCTCGGTGCCTTTAGTCGATATAATTCTAAAATAGTCCCCTATTAATTAATTTAAATCACCACAATTTACATCCCACTGCAGCAGAGATCTTGCAACTGACTTACACTTACTCCTTTACCATTAGGAAGCTATAGGACCCTCTTCACGCTTCAACCGCTGGACCGATATTAAGATGAAATTTGGTATGGAGGTAGTTAGTCCCGGGAAAGGACATACCTAAGCTACTTTTTATCCTGGAAAAACGCATAGTTCCCGCGAGAACGCGATAACCGAATTCCACGCGTGCGGATTCGCGGGCAGAAGCTACTAGGTACTATTAATAAATGAAAAAATAGATGAATAATTAAATCATGAGACAGAATACGCTAACATATGTGTCTATATGTTACAAACACGTGGTTAATAAGATAAATATACTATTTCCATTTCAGTGTCTGGTCTACAATGTTACGTGTGCTACGACTGTGCTGAAATTAAGGATGAATATATACAATCATGCGATTCCATTTCGCCCCCTTCTAATTCTACCACTACCACTGCCTCTCCATCCACATCCTCAAGTTCATCTACCACATCCACAAGTACAACTACTGCAACCCCTCCTAATAGTAGTTCTACTACTACAACAACATCCACTACTACCACCACTAATACTACTACTACTGAAGCGCCTATTTCTAATTCCTCATCTACTACCGTAGAGACATCTATAATCGATAGAGTTGAAGAAAATTATGAATGTTTCCAGGGTAAAATACATGGTGAGTACTTAATAAAAGCCTTTAAAGAAGTACGATTTGTGTGATAACACATGGTTATGTCATCATCATTATCATAAATAACATATTATTTAAAGCCACTTTTAGATGAGTAGAGATTTTAAAAATGTCACCATTACTAGTGTACCCTGTAGGTAAATATGTAATTGTTCAAAGTGTTAAAAAGTTCATTTTTTACCGCATCAAACTAGGAAAAGCCTTTATCTAAAGCCTTTGAAGAAGAAATTGCATTATTTTCAAGTGCTCTTCGCTGAACAGGATTTGTAACATACTCATCTATATTACAGTCGTATTGCAATATCTTGGAAAATGTATCCTGTTAATGATAATATTTATAACTATTGATACCCACTCAATGACAATTAATGAAACTACATATATATTTATTATAACAACCACCACAATAGCCTTTCGGCTCCTCTCATCTCCGGCTCTTGTAACAACGGAGAAGAGTTCCTTATTTTCAGGTTTTCATTCCTACTAGTAACTCTGAGAGCTTAAATCATTTTTTTTATGAACACTATAGCGCCTCAAAATCTTAGCTCGCTTCTCTCAACTTCCCTCTTCTCCACTGATATTTTTTTAAATTTTCTAACCACAGTGAACAACTCTGACGTCATCATTCGCGGCTGTGCAGTGGGCCGCACCAATGAAACCTGCGAAACCTTCGGCCTCTCATCGTGCAGCTTTTGCGGCAGTGACAGGTGCAACTCCGTTGGATCTATGCAGTCTTCAACGATTGTGCTAATTTCTGTTTTCTTCTTATCTGTATTTATTAAAGTGTAATATTTAATTATATTGTAAGGACTAGCGTGATCTGCAAAGATTGCTTTGCCGTCAATTGTGGCCGACAACTAAGCAGACAGACAGTCCGTGTGAGCACTCTCTACTGTCTCATATACATAGATATTTGTAACACCATAGTCTGAAAGGATTGCATCTATCTTGCATAAAATCTATTGTTATAACATAATTTCATTCCGCATAACAACGGTTGCCAGAAACTGTGCATACTGTCATTGCGCATAATTTTATAAGGCAGAATAGTTCGTTGGCATAACATTGTTAAGGCTAAAATTCATATGGCCTTCTAACCTAACCGAGTCAGATTTGCTCCAAACTATGGTGTTACCTCATAGCGTTAACTGGCAGTGTTCTATACATCTTAGACGACGTCTAACTAATTAGGCGAAAATAATATTCTGCTATTTAAAATTCTGTGGATTTAAAATCGTCGACATGACTTTTCTACTATTTGAAATTATGCCATATGAATATTATGCTAAATATATAATTATGCTAAAAGATCTTTCGGCTAAACAGATTTCTGCGAAATATGCAAGGTGTATTTCGGACTTCCAATATTATGCAAGATATTCCCAAGATTCCCAGTCCGAAGTCGAAGAAAGGGCTGGAATATGGTCTCTAATAAACGGTGTTGATAGTGGTTGCTCGATGAGACGGCTCTCCGTTTCTTAACACAGAATATCAGTGTTGCCATTCAACGTGGCCTTCCTCCACCCTTCTTCCACTTGATGAGTAAATTAGTTTAAAATTCTCCTTTTCAAATATTAGTATTAATTGCCTAAGTTTTTTTTTATATTTAGGTATTCAAAGTAATTTATTTATATGTGTGAAAATACCTTGTTACAATTTTTTTTTGCCATAATCAGACTTATGAGAAATGACGAAAAGTTACGCGCAAGTTTCTATTGATGGTTACAATTATAAGAAGTCCTATTTACCTCTACAATGAGGATAATAATACTTACCTATAATTAAAATTTAAAATAAACTGTGGATACTAGAGTTTTTAAATTTCCTTTAATTTCAAACCCCATTCACAGGTATAAAAGGGCAATAGGTACAATCGCGGAGTTTTCATCAAAATTGTAGTTGATCAGCCACTTTGAAAATCATATTAGTATACTAGCCGTATGCCCGCGGCTGCGTCCCACGTATAGACTTAGAATTTGCGTACCCGATGATACTATACATATAGGTAGTTGTAGTTATAGATAGAAGTACTGTAACGAAACATACAATTTAATAGATAAATAAATATAAGAAATATAGGCCATCGTGATCGTCTAGAGCATAAAATGTGGTAGGACTCTATTTGCACCGAAAGTAACTGATTATTTTAGAGGCATAGTGAGTTTACGTATGGGTAAATAAAAGCAAATTTTACCTAATACGAATATATGTTTAGCCAAGAATAAATAAAGTTTGGTTTGAGTTACAATTCAGCAGTCTGAAGGCAATTATTAACATAAATTGGAAATAATTAGGTATGTAGATTCCTGTTAAGTAATTAATTAATATCGTATTGGTCAGTCAGAAGGGTAAATGGTCATAAATTCGTCAATAAAGTGTATAAGAGGATATCGAAAGGAGAAACATTTATATGTAAAACTATAAATGATAATTTGCATTACTTTTGGTACTATAAAAGCTAGATTAATAATTCTATAACAATACTATAGAAATATTATGAATATTAAAACATAAGTAGTTACCTATATATTGGCAATTTATTTGTGTGGCATGGACCGGAGCCCCTCCGCCGCTCCGCTGGGGTTGTAGAGTATATTGTCCCCAGAGAATCGTTGTTAAGCAACGTTCTGTCGGTAGGCCTCGACACCCAGACTGGGCAGCCTTCCCCCATAAGCAAAGCATCAGAATGCTATCCCCATTTACAGGAGCATGCTCAAAACATTAACTCCATGTCAGTTTAACCATCAGTTAAAGAGTCGCTCCGAGAGAGGGGAACCCAATACAACTCAGGAATTTCGTGATCGTTGTTAGTAAATTCGATAATCTCCGGTAAACAATTCATCACAGGTATTGACCATAAACAAGGTATATAGGGACACAAATGGCCGCCACCTCTGTCCCTCACATATCTCCGACATAATACATTCCGTAAATGTACGAGGGTGCTTCCAAGTTTTCCCGGTCAACCTTGTAGAAAATGCAAAGCCGGTGATGGATTGTCGCGCGGAGAATATAAAAGCTACCTTTGCTTTTGGATGAAATGCCCCAGTTCAATTATACAGTCCAGATAGTCATCCTACCGCCGAGGCGCATAGCTTCGTATCCAGGTCATGTTCTATTGAACCAATGAACGCACTCAGACAGGTTGCGATTATCAACTTGCAAGCATGAACAGACCGGACCCCACAGACAGCACCCGTTCACGAGCGTGACGCGTATCTCAGCCATCGCCTCCCTCAACCATTTCTTAGGGAAGGTGGCGACCCGTTCAACGATAAAGAGGTCTTGTCCCGACTCACAGTTTCAATTGTCCCACTTAACACTTGCAATAAACTCAAACTGGTAAAGAAATAATCACTAAGGAGCAACATCACTCGTCGGTGTCTGGATCGCCAAAAAGCCACAAGCTTCCCCACTACGTCCGTTTTATAGTCTATCCCTTCTCCAAGCCAAATTCCATCCCTTATGCACAAATCGTATGACATATTTTCCTATAGATGCAAATCGTATCGAAATATTTCCCCTTATGCGCAGATTGTACTAACTCATAAAAACACATTCTTTTCCTTATGCGCAATTTGCCTGCCACATTCCTTTACATATTCCATCCCTTGGAAGTTATAATTTAACAATCGAAACTACCCATTGAAGTAGTACCAGTAACCGGAGCCACCTCTGTGACTAAACACTATGCCAAGTGCGCTACCGAGGATGCGGAAGGCTTATATCCCTCTCCTTCTATCCCTACAATGAGACTAAGACAACAGAAAACCTCGCGTGAAATCCCCGGCACGTTCCTAAACGAAAGAATCCGTTCCAGTTCCGCCCATGTACTGTCAAGATTAATTATTTCTCTCCAAGTAAAATTACCACGAATAATTCTTTGATATTTTAGTCGTAACTAAATTAATTAATAGTTTAGATTCACCTTAAACATTGGTTCACGTTCGACCAAAAATACGCCTTAAATAACTTGAATGTCTAACATCTATCAAAATCGTTATACGTCTACCCTATTATGAAAATTGTAAACGATTTACATTTACTTTTTTAAATAAGATTAATATTGTCTAATTTGGTAATATCCATCAAATAGTTTCAAAGTTGTGTTCCTTTAAAGTGTCCAAGAATGTTATAATCCGTATTACTAGCGTTCATATCTAGCAGTCAAATATTTGTTTTGAAAGATTCAAGTGATTAAAACGTTGAATTCGTAAGTTTGCATTAATCTCATGTAATCATATTATTTTAAATTAATATGGCCTACGAATCAATGTGTTTTAGCAGAAATTTGAATTTAATGTTTCTAAAGTAAGACTGACTTTCATGAATTAAATATGATAATTGTTTATATTGTCAGACTAAGGAAGTTCCAACCAAAGTTCACTTAATTTGTATGTAACTGATTGTGAAGTTCATATTTAATATTGTTACAGAACCGCTCCAGAATTAACAGTAACTATTCAGAGCCACCGAACCTGCTATCGAATTCATTATATCCAACATTTAGTTTTAAATAATACTGATTTAACTGGCACCAACCATTAAGTAAGTCACGGTTCCATAACTGTTTCCTAAATATGTTTTTTAATTTCCCTGTAGAGGTGGAAAGGGGAAAAACAATAAAAAAACTCTGTCAATATAATGTATAAATATGTATGTATAAATACATGGTATGTTACAGTTCCTATTGAAAAACCTGGTTTGACCCGTAGAAAACCGGTTCCCGTTGACATCTCGGGATAAAAACACCATGTCTTCCGTCTGCCGGGGAACATTAATACTGCGGTAAATATAAAAATATGAACCAGTTATAACAAGATTGTCAATAAATGACAGATATTATCTGCCATTTCAACTTTGATTCAACTTCTGCGGCATCCAAGATTTGAAGAGGAACGATTTTTTCCTACTGAATTAATACAATGATGTCAGTGTAATTAACCATTAGTCATTGATTGGGGGAAATTTTCTCGCTGCATAGGTGCAGTTAAGGTTTATCTTTGACGAGGAATTTTATATTTATCCAATGATAAATTCAAGTGCAGGTTATTATTTGTTAGAGGATGTTTGAAGGTGCATTTTTTTTTAAATTGAAAAACTATACAGTTATTTTTTAACGATTGAATATTGTAAATTTCATATGCTATGCACACTTGTAAAATGAAAAATAAAGTCCTTCATAAAAAAATCCAATATGTCGTAACTCAATATTCGAAAGGGTTACCTACATTGTAGATGATGATAACATACACCGATTGACTGACTGATGACAGCGCGCTGCTGAAATCACTATTCGTAGGAAGCTGAAATTTGGCATGTAGGTGTACCTTGGGGATTGTAGGGGTGCTAGTGCACCCCTACAATTTTGGTTAATCCTCTCTTATTAGTATAAGAGAGGATTAACCAAAATTACAACGAGAACGTTAAAAACTACGATTTTATATGTTGACGTGATACGAAGTAAAATAAAATTTCCAATACATCCTTTATACAATAACCTATTAATACATATATAACATACCTGAGAGGTACTTAATTGCCTCCATTAGACAAACAACACAGTTGAACGGACGACGTGGAAATCGTGGACAACATGGAAAAAATACTTATTTTAGTTTTTCTATTCGGTTGTGTTTTATTAGAAGGTCAGTACTTTTAAGTGTCAGTGTGTGTCTTAAATGAAATCCATTAAGTTTATTTTTTATGTTACTTATTACAGTGCAATGTTTACAATGTTACGTTTGTGACAACTGTTCTACTGTAAAAGATGATGACTTGCAAACCTGTGGATCATCAACGACGCCATCAACCACGATCCCTATTCCTACATCCACTTCAAAAATAACAAAGCCTAGTACAACCACAACAACAGCACAAAGCACTACTACATCTACCACCACAACAACTGAACCAAGTACGTCCACCTCCACAACTACAATAACAGAACCAACTACATCCACGCCTACCACAAGTACCACAACAACCACGGAACCCAGCACATCAACTTCCACAATAACAACCACAGAACCAACCACATCTACCATAACAACAACAGAATCAAACCCATCTCCATCTATCACAACAACAACAGAACCAAGTACATCCACCTCCACAACTACAACAACAGGACCAATTACATCCACAACTATCACAACAACCACAGAACCCAGCACATCCACCTCTACATCAACAACCACAGAACCAAGCACTAGCACATCTACAACAACAACAACAAAACCAACCACATCTACCACAACATCAACAGAACCAAGTTCATCCAACTCTACGACGATAATAATAGAGCCAAGTACATCCAGATCTACTACAACAACCACTAAACCCAGCACATCCACCTCCACAACAACAACCATAGAATCAAACACTAGCGCATCTACAACAACAACAGAACTGACCACATCAACGTCTACCATAACAACAACAGAACCAACCACATCTATCACAACAACGACAGAACCTGGCCCATCCACATCTACCACAAGAACCACTGCACAAAGCACTAGCACATCTACAACGACAACAACAGAACCAACTGAAAACTACATGGATGATGTACTCGTCAGAAGACCACGGAGATCTTTGTCATCAGGATGTTTTTGCATCGTAAGTTGATTTCATTTTCTCAAATCGTCATCCAATATACGTCATAGAAGAACACATGTCACCGAAAACAATCCCCAAAAACTTTCGTTATATACCTAAGATGTAATCATATCTTTTCATGTTACTTACAATTTTTATTTTAGTCATTTAAACATTATTTAATAAGAGAATAATTTGTACCTTATAAGAGAGAGATGAGCTTCATTCACCCTATCGCCTATTATAGTGGACCGGACGCAAAAATGATTTCATTGTTAAGATAAAGGGAAGTTCAAAACACGTGCTCACGGCGCTTAAGTTGAACTTTAAATCTACAGTTTAAATCTAATAAACTTTGGCAAAGGTAACACAAGAGAGCCCCTAACCAAAACTACTTAAAGGTGTTGTAGTTAGTCGATGATTTAATAATTGGTAACTACCATGTTTTAGTTTATCAAACCTGAAAACCTTCTCCGTGTCCACCTCCGAGTACCATCATGAGATTGTACAATAATATTCATTGCATTGTCATCCAATTTTCGTATACTTGCCAAGTTTGACCATAATACGATAACTAGAAGTGGGTGAAATTTAGCTTGCAACATTTATTCACATAGTGTGTTAGCATGTGTTAGTTACACGCGACGGCCTAATAAAAGCGTTTTAATAAAAAATAGACACTTCATTTTTTTTAATACAACTACCAATTTAGAAAAGGGGCTTGACTTAAAAAAAAATTAGTTTCATTCAGGTACCTAATAATTGATCAATCGTGGAATTCTGTCGCTCGTTCGAGTTTGCTGCACTCGATAACGTCTCATACGTCACTCTGTTATCATAATGACTTTTGTCGTTTGTTTTGTATTAAAAATGCTTTAGTAATTTACCGAAGCCATGTTACCTAACCTAACATTTGAGACTAATTAAATATACCTACACAACTTAACAGGATTGCACATCATCACCATTCCTATACATGCCTATACTCACTGACTCCAGTATTTTGGGGTTGGAACAACTGCGTTCCTTTCTTTCATCACTTTACAAAATAAAACTTCGATTCTTTATAGATTCCAAGACGTCTATCTCGTCTACATAGTCTCTATCTAATCTATCTTATATCATTTGTCGAGATCTTTTCAACAAATATTTAGCGTATTTTTATTTTAAACAAGCAAATAATCAATAAGAAGTGTTATCACGTATTATTAACATGAGGCATATTATTATAAGCAATGGTGCAATAAATAACTTTCCTATTTTTATTTATAATCCTCGAATAGTCTTGATAAGATTTGGAATGAATGAATGCACGTCACTTTCTTACTTATAATTAAGTATAATGTAGGTAACCTTAGCCAAATGGATTTTGTACAACTTACAAATATTTATTTACAGGAAGGATTATGTCAATGCCCGCCGACACATCAAATATCAAAGAGACCGGTGAGAGACGATGAAAAATATAACTGTGTTGTAGGCAAAACTGAAGGTAAATAAATAAATTAAGATTTAAAAGTTAGACAGAAATCAAGTTTAATTTGTCTATGATGAAGTAATGAAAGCAATACTTACGAATACTACAATACATTATTACTACTAGCCAAGAATAGTAACTTTTAAGTTCCACAAAAAGGAAGAAAATAAATAAGGTCTTCGTACTGAAGATCTAAATATACCTACCAGGCTTGTTTACTTTGCAACTAGGTAAATTATCAAATTACTAGCTTCTAAGATCTACCCGCCTCGACTTCGTCCGCATGGAATATAGGTAGCACTTATAGCGATCCCGAGGGAACCATGCGTTTTTTTCGGGACTTAAGTATGTGTCCTTTCCTGGGACCGGGTATTTTCATAGCAAATTTCATCCAAATTTAGAGTGTTTTATGAGTAAAGAGGTAACAGACAGAGTTACTTTCGCATTTATAATATTATTATGGATTTGCTTCTATCTTTGTTCTAGTGAACGGAACTGAAATCGTCAGAAGAGGGTGTGCAATATTAGAAGAGGACCAGAAAATATCCTGCGAGAAGTCAGGCTTTGGACGAAAGTGTAAAGTATGCGACTCGCATAAGTGCAATAGTGCTGGCTTCGCTCGATATTCTGCAATATTGATGCTAATAACATCCTTGTACACTGTAATTTATCCGTGAACCGGAATACAATAAATGTAATTTATTTTCTACTTTCTACAACTACGGCTTTTCTTTTTTATACTATCAAGATATAATCAAGAGATCGATGTATTAAAATTATAATAGCCACTGACTTTACCAGCATTTTCTTCTCGTAGTATGTGTAGTTATAGGTTATTCATGCATAATAATAATCGAAGAGGGTGATAACACACGTGATTTATCCAACATACTTATTAAGTATATGTGTGGTGTATAAAATAACCTCAATCCGTATTTGTCCGTTCGTCAAACGAGATTCCGGGAGCCACCAAACCGATCGATGGAAGCCACCGAAGGGTTTTAGTGGGTAAAACTAAAAATGCCACATCATTCCTCACCTTCCTCTAGACGCCCAATATGAATGAATATGAATGTAGTGAGGCAATTTTCTCGACTTTTCATACTAAACGTAGTGTCGCTTTTATTCTCAAGTTACATAGAAAGTTTGCCTTATTATAATAGTATCTTCATTATGAGTGACCAAAATTTGTAGAAATCGAGTTTGATTAATCGCAATAAAATTAAAGCCAAAATACTTAATTTTCAAGTTTTTATATGTTTCATTATATTCCATAATTTTAGATAGGTATTTTAAGTTAACATCTTTGCTATAATACTTCTGTCACTCGTAAAAATTAGAAGTTTGCGAATGAAAATGCAACATCCATCCACCACATGCTTCGTGCAAAACCTACACAAATAAGTAATCAGAAATATGCTTCGTCACAATGAATCTTTATTATATGGAGAAAGTTTACTGGCGACTCTTAATGGAGATTTCTGTAACTGTTCGGTGTTATAGATAAGCGGACACTTGAAATATTCCTATTAAATAAGTACTCCAGGCCTCTATTGATGATGACTATGATGGGTAGGTATGATGTTGATGACTAATCGCCGTGGCAATTAGCAATCCGCGGTTAAGTACCTTAATGAATCATTGTGTTCATTAGATTAGGTGAAGACACTATTCAATGGCATAATTGTTTTAGAATACTTACACAATTACTTTTTACAACGCCGTATTAGTAATGTGTAATGTATTTGTTTGTTCTTCTGTTACATAATGACTCAATAGAAATACAATAAAACATATGTATCAAAATTCAAAGCAAAATAATATAAATATGACTTAAGCGCCTAAAGAGTTTGCAACACCTAGTTTTAGCAGTAACCTACATTTTACTTTCATGCACTTTGATGAACACGAAGACCGTTTACAGTCTCGGTATACATATGTCGAGCTAGACGTACCTACTGCCTGTGGATGTGTTAAGAAGAAGAAAAACAATTATTCACACACAATACAAAGATGTTGAACATTAACAAAGAACAAAACATAAAAAAACAAAAGAGAACAGAAATAATTAAAATAGATATAGTGGGTAAGGAATAAGGATGAAATGCGATCTAAATCAGCATTAATTTTGCCTGCGGTGGCTGCTGCATCTGACGGTCAATCAATCAATCAATCAATCAATCTTTATTCGCATAAAATGTAGTACATAAGATGGTATACATATAAAATTTTAAGTGCTAAGTACACCTTACCAGCAACTGGCATGCGAAAATATAAAACAAGGTTCCTAACTAGCAAACATATTATAATATTAGTATTTAGCCATTGAAATAATCACGTACCTACTTAAAAATGTCAAGATTTGTAATAGTCAAAATATTCATTAATAGAGTAAAAACATTCGTGTGTCAACCAATTTTTGAGCTTAATCCTAAATAAGTTAAATGGCAAGTTTTTAAGGGCATCATGCAAACGATTAGAAATATCAATAGACATGCCAGTAAGTGCTATTTCCATATAATTTGGTCGGTAAACAAGAGTCATAAAGTTATAGGTAAGTCATCGACGTAGAGGTGGTGTTTGACTGCCCTTTTCACAGGACTAAGGAAGGACCGCAGAGAACTACGTCTACCTTAGGTATCGGAACTCTTTGCGCACGACTACATAAGTAAACATTACTCATACTCATATCATTTATTGCCAAACCATGGCGTTTACAAGATGTTCCTTATGTACTAACATGGACCCTCTGTGAGGGTGCGGCAAAATATTATAAATTCTAGATGTATATAGGTTACCTACATACATGTGGTATACAAGCATTTTACAGTACTTACATTGAATCCGTAAAAGGACATCTTCGATAACAGCAAGGGCACGCTAATGCAGACGATAGTAGGTACTTACCTTTTCTAATCAAAACACATTGCCATTTTCTATTAGTACATGACTTCTGATTACATACCTCCTAGTACCTACTTACTCAAGTATCACGGACTGACGCGATCAAACGATTCAAGAAGTTCAAACCGGAACAAGTGTTGTTTTAATGACAGATAATTCAAATAAGGTTTCTACGGTCATTTCCAAAAGTGTTAAGATCACTTTGACGTCGACTGTATAAGTTTTCATGGTTCCTGTATTTTTTTTTATTTAGTTATTTAGTTTACCGAGTTCCATTTATCTTTTGGTTTACCAACAGCCTGTTTTCACGTTGCCTGCCGTCAAACAGGCCGTTGATCCATTAAGAACTAGAAACGAAAGAAATAGATTGCAATTGGGAAAACTGTATCAATAAAACACGTATTTTATTAATATTGATCCGTTCGCTGTAAATAACTTTGAGATAAATTAGCTAAGTAGATAAGTTATCATAAGTATTGTTAGATTATCACGTCAAATGTCAGTTATGTGTAGGTACGCCAACATAAAAAATACTTATTTAGGGCCGTTCCCTGACCCAGCAGCGTCAAATTGCTCATGTAAGAACATACTATTTAAAGAAATGTTAAAAGTTAAAAATATGAAAAAAAACATATGTTATATTTGATTATATATACTCGTAGATCAATGCTACATACCATCAAATAAGAAATGTCTTAAAATAAGGAGTTAACGGAGAAAATTAAAAAAAAAACAAAGGGAGTTACCCTCTCGTCTCACAGCCAACGACTACCGTGGTTTGCTAGCTACAAACACGTCATATATGTGAGCATAAGAAGTAACGAAACTATTTAAAGATGGTTCACTGAAGGAAAAATGATGTCTAAATAATGAAAGTAAAAAAATGTGACACCTTCATAGTAAACATAAAATAATTAAGGATAATTTCCTGTTCGCTCAATCCTAGGCCCCGTTAAATACTCCCAGACTCAGGTGAACGATTTTAGCCACAAAATTGACAAATTAAATTTAAGTGTAAAAGGAAGTAAATAAGTAAGTAACGCTTTATTGTACAGAATAAAACACACAAATACAATTATCAATACAGAGAAGAGAAACATGTACAAAGGCGAGCTTATCCCTAGATGAGATGGAAAGAAAATATACAAAAACTGATTGGCAAGAACTAGATTCAGAAAGACTAAGTGTGGAATATCTTGTAAAAAAATATTCTGTATGACGCGACTATCCCCGATATGAAGGGCTATCTATCTGCGTAGATAATGCCTATATAAGTACATTTTTAAACGCAGCACCCGCTTTCCGATGGATACGCTGTAGCAATTTGGATGCACTAAAAGTATTAAAATGTGGTTTGTGAAGTTTGTAAGTTGTGCGCTCCTGCTCATCAGTTTTGCAAACGGAAGTGGTAAGTTTATTTATTAATGAAAGTCATTGTTTCATAAGTCATAACCTTGATGAGAAAGAAACCACAAACTCTTGTTGAAAAAATATAGAAAATTATATATAATTATATATCTTTAACTGATTAACTTCCTATGATCTATGATAAGTTACGTCTAACAATAATAATGGATTTTATAGGATATACTTATTTTCAGCGGGTGCTTTACAATGCTTCGTCTGTCGGAATTGCCCAGAGGTGACATCTAACGACATCCAGACTTGTGAACCACCAACGGTCACCCCTCCAACAACAACAGAAGAACCTACCACCACTACGGAGGCCGTTATTACCACCACAGAACCAGTTGTAACTACTACGGAAGCCGCCATTACCACCACGGAACCAGTTGTTACTACTACTGAAACCATCGCAACTACAACAGAACCAGATGTAACTACTACGGAAGCCGCCATTACCACCACGGAACCAGTTGTTACTACTACTGAAACCATCGCAACTACAACAGAACCAGATGTAACTACTACGGAAGCCGCCATTACCACCACGGAACCAGTTGTTACTACTACTGAAACCATCGCAACTACAACAGAACCAGATGTAACTACTACGGAAGCCGCCATTACCACCACGGAACCAGTTGTTACTACTACTGAAACCATCGCAACTACAACAGAACCAGATGTAACTACTACGGAAGCCGCCATTGCCACCACGGAACCAGTTGTTACTACTACTGAAACCATCGCAACTACAACAGAACCAGATGTAACTACTACGGAAGCCGCCATTACCACCACGGAACCAGTTGTTACTACTACTGAAACCATCGCAACTACAACAGAACCAGATGTAACTACTACTGAAACTGACATAACTACAACAGAACCAGTTGTAACTGCAACAGAACCAGTTGTAACTACTACCGAAACCGTCGTAACTACAACAGAACCAGTTATAACTACTACCGAAACCGTTGTAACTACAACAGAACCAGTTGTTACTACTACTGAAACTGACATAACTACAACAGAGCCAGTTATAACTACCACTGAAACCATCGTAACTACAACAGAACCGGTTGTAACTACCACTGAAACCGTCGTCACTACAACAGAGCCAGTTGTAACTACTACTGAAACTGACATAACTACAACAGAACCAGTTGTAACTACTACTGAAACTGACATAACTACAACAGAACCAGTTGTAACTACTACTGAAACTGACATAACTACAACAGAGCCAGTTGTAACTACTACTGAAACTGACATAACTACAACAGAGCCAGTTGTAACTACTACTGAAACTGACATAACTACAACACAGCCAGTTGTAACTACTACTGAAACCGTCGTCACTACAACAGAGCCAGTTGAAACTGCCACGGAAGCTGCCATTACCACCATGGAACCTGTTGTTACCACAACCGAACTGACTGCAGCAACTTCCGAAGAAACGACTAATCTACAGGTATTTAGTAAACTCTTTATCATTTTCAACATGCCATACTTTACAAAGTATGTAAAAGTAGTACAGACAGAGTGGTTCGACCTACCGCCTCTCATGCAGAGGGTCGCGGGTTCGATTCCAGCTCCCAACACTAAGTATACTTATGTGCGAAATTAAATTTGAATTTACCACTGAGCTTTTCGGTGAAGGAAAACATCGCGAGGAAACCTGCACGCACCTGCGAAGTAATTCAAAGATGTGTGTGAACTCCCCAATCCGCTCTGAGCTCGCGTCGGGATCATAGCCCAAACCCTCTCGTGATGAGAGGAGGCCATGCCCAGCAGTGGGACGCAAATAGGCTGTAGTAGTAGTATTAGTAAATACTTTACAATGTGTAAAAGCGTAAATCTATAAACGTGATAATTTCACTTAATCTTGTACTACCCAAGTTTCACTGAATTATTGACTTATTATCTTATAATCTTCTGCCCCCGACTTAGTCCCCGTGGAATTCGGTTATCGTGTTCCCTCGGGAACTGTGTTTACCCGGGATAAATGCCTATGTCCTATACCCCGGGACTCGAACTATCTCCATACCAAACTTCATCTAAATCGGTACAGCGGTTGATCCGTGAAGAGGTAACAACAATACTAGTTTCTGTCTGCGACTTCGCCCGCATGGCATTACCTTGTATCCCCGATAAAACGCATCGTATGCACCTCTCATAGTGATGTCTATTACTACTATTAAAAGCCGATAATAATGGCCTTTCGAATAAATTATCCTAGGTAACATATATTGATGATCTTTCAGTTACTTTCACTGTATTGTGTTAGGTAAGTATACATGGTGGGTCAGATCCTATAGCAAATAAATAACCCACAGTATCGGCTATCGATTCTAAGTATATTGTAAAGGTCTTTAATTTTTTTAGAGTTGGTTAAAGTTATTAGATAAATATTTTGTATGAGATTCAGGCGTCGCTGACACAACCAATCCCATATACAATTATATTTTGTACCAACTCAAAAAAAAAATTAAAGACCTCTACACTATACTTAGAATCGATAGCCGATACTGTGGGTTAATTATTTGCTATAGGATCTGACCCACCATGTATAATTGAAGAAACATTTTTCTATTCTATTTACAACAGCATAGCCCCTCTTTGTCGACTTGCAGGATTTTTTCGTACAGTACCTATATGAATTGAAATAATTATATAATCTAAAATGATTATTTATGTAGATAATAAGATGACATGTAAAAATCATAAGTAATATTATCAATGAATATCTGTATCTGTATCTATGTAGGTATATCTGTATTTTCATATTATCAACTAGGTAGTTATAGTATTTAGACTATCTACTCGTAAATGCAGTACAGTCAGCAGCAGAAGTAGATAAGCTGTTTAGGTGTTCAAAATGACCTACACACGCCCTTAACGTCTTAAGAATAAGGTCGTGTGTAGGTCATTTTGAACACCTGGACAGCTTATCTACTTCTGCTGCTGACTGTACAACAAAAACATGAATTTCATTCATTATTTTTGCGATAGCGATATTTGTATAGGTAGGTCCCTTATAAGTCCTAACCTACTAAAAATAGTAATTTAAATTTAAATTCAAATTCAAAATTATTTATCGCAGCCCAGAGAATAGTGACCATTTCTTTTGTTTAGAATTCGAACAGTACAAAACAAAAGCAGATCTGTTTCTTGTTTACAGCATTCAAATTCTATTGTAGGTAATTTGTATTTGTGTAAGTATGCGGGGACTTACGAGGATAAATATAAAACAACTCGATTTTTGAAAAAAAAAATACCTACCCGACAAAGAAACCTTTGATGTGACATAATATTTTTGTAATCCGTTCATTAAACCATTTATTTTGATACCCCACTCGATAGGCTTTAACAAAAAAATTTTTTTAGAAAACGTTTAAAATGCCTCCAATAGTCAGCCATTTTGTTTTTGTAATTTTGGTATACCCAGTGTCACTCTCACAATTAAAACGAATCTAACGACACCTCGCATGCTAAAATCCACCAAGCCATTTAGGCTACAGAGCGTACCAAAAAAATATACATACATACATACTTGAAAAAAAACATAACCCTCCTAGCGCAGACGGGTAATAAAAAAATTACCGTATTCGGAATAAACTTCGGCAATCGATTATTATCTAATAATCTATAAATAACGTAATCGTTACACGCGGTGGCGCGGTGCTTTATATTCGGGATTATGACGACACAGTAAATCAGCGGAAAATTCGCTTTGATGATGAATAAGGTGGACAAATATACGACCTAGGTATTTGTACGAGTACCTGATACTTATTTGTAGTACTAATTTGATACTTAGAACTCGAAAAGTTGGATTTTCTTATTAGGTTTGAATCGTAGAAAAAAATATTAATACTTAGGTTTTAGAAAACTATAACAACTTTTGCGTGCTCACCTCCTGGCTCCATCATCAGATCAGCTCGGTGGTGCCCACATTATTGCCTTGTCATCCAATCTTCATATACAGCATACTTGCCAATTTTCATCATAATATCGCACGAGTGTTTTAAGGCCTAATTATGTACAGTTGCATACACAACTTTATCTACACTCATTTTATAAATTCTCTAAGATGCTTCAAAATCTGTCAACAATGGCGGTAATTCGAATACCTCAGTGTCTCACATTCGATTTTTAAAAAGCATATTAGAATTCGATGGTCTAATACAGCTATTAGAACATTTTCACAGATAAGAAATCTGCTGTAACTAAACAGTTTATCTTAATGCTGGTCATCATAGAGGGTTTATGATATGAGTGTAGATAAAGGTATCTAACATAACAACGTAATGCAGGATATGCACGTATAGAAGTATCCGCTCGAAGGAGAGCAGGGTAAGATTCGTATCGTCAGTTCACCTCTTTAAGGGAAATTAAATGAAATTGTTTTTCAGATTCAGGAGAGCAACAATAGTGGAGGCAATAGTATGAGGAGTCTATTCCTCAGGAACGTTCAGCCAGAGAGGGAAGACACGCCGGAGGTGCGGTGTGTCGTCACTAGCTACTTGGAAGGTGAGATCGTAAAAATTTTGTGATTCAGAGATCACACGACACTTGTAAAATAGTTTGTAAACGTTTTATGATTCTAGAACTCTATAAATCCTACTTCGTACCTACTTCTGTATGTAGATGTAGATACTTTTACATTGAACGCTTTATTATGAAACTTAAATATTCTTTACTAATAAGATAAGAAGGCTGTGGACGTTACGTGACCGTATGTCTATGTACCTATGTATGTCCGGGTTTAACTCGAAAACTACTGATCGGATTGAAAAAGAATTTGTCATGGGAGTAGATTAGGTATAACACGGGTCAACACACAGGCTACTTTTTATCCCGGAAAAACGCACAGTTCCCGCGGGAACGCTGTCACCGAATTCCACGCGGACGAAGTTGCGAGCAGAAAGCTAGTGTTATAATAATAGTTTCACCTAGTTACCTACTGAAACTGTTCAGTAGGTAGGTGAAACTTTTTGCCAAGAAGATTGAGTTTTTCAAAACTTGAGGCTATAAAACTTCAGTGTGTTTTCTCCAGTATTTTTCAATTAAGGTTTTCTTTACAGAGAATGGGGAGTTGAACGTAGTGCGCGGTTGTTCGTACAAGTCTGAAGATCATACGGCGAGATGTCTCGAGGCGGCCGGTGAAGCGGTCGTCGAGGTTGCGAGTTGCACGGTCTGCGACGGTGACCTCTGCAACTCCACTGCCAAAACATACGTCGCTGTGATACTGATAATTTTAGGAGTACTGATTAATTTATAAGAGGTTGTCCATCGCCATTCAGCGCGGTAACGCCGCTAGCGTGATGGGCACTTTTGGGCGGGAGCAAACTCTGGGTGGATAGTTGATTTGATTTTAGATTTTAGGTTTAATTTTGACGAAGCATGGTGTGGATTCAAATATGTATCTATGTGTAATATTCGTGATTTATAAAATGTGTTTGTACCTACTTGTATGATTCAGTAATACGTAAGTTATAAAAGAGACGTTGAAATTATGCTAATTAAATAAACGTATGTAACTATTAGGGATGCAATAGTCATGCGACCCTTTAAATTCACGTGGTGTAGGTGCGTAAGTATATTTCCAAATTCGAATAAACCCTTCGGAACCATTTACGTACCTAACTTAGGTCATCTTAAATATATGTTTATAAGTAAGTAGATACCTATTCGATTTTCAGAGAGAGACAATCAAGCCTTTACATAAATGTAAATAATTGTCTATTTACACTATTGCGAGATTCCTGAATTTCAGCAGGTGAAATGAAACCTGGCTCATTACTTGTTAAGAAATAATTACGAGTAAAAGTGACACGATCCAGAGTGCCATTACGTTACCTTAATTGCCTATACTTATATTGTGATTTTATTATAAGTTTATACGGTAGATTACTTGATTTATTATTTAGCTAAGGATTCAGTGAGTTATGTAAATATGAATATTGAAGTGGCCAGGGCTTGTAACCGGTTAATTAAAAAAACCCCGAAATAGCCAAATATTTAGAATTATTTTATACTCTTTATGTGGAACTCCATAGTGTATTTAGGTTATTACTTCGTATTATTTTATAGCCTTATTAAACATGAAATAGTAAACGAAAGAACGATAAGCAAACTGGTTTATTTGTATGGTGGCAAAAACCGCTTTCAAGCCCTGGAAGTGACGTTCCTTTAAAAACGTAAAACATCCCCCTGCTCCTTCTATAACGTACCTAAGTAATTATGGTTCACGGCCGAAATAAATAAATTAAATATATAAATAAATAATAAATAAATGTTTTGTTTCATTCAAGATTCAATGACTTATTTATTCAGAATACAATAGAAGGCACGACTTAACCGGTCCGTGGCTTACTATCAGGTGGCCTGTGTGCTCGTTTGTCTACCAATGACATGAAAAAGAATGTTTGTTAAGCTATACAATGAAAACTATTTACTACCTACCCATTTTTCACTATCACCCATACCACTATCACCGTAACTATTTATTAATCTGTGCTATCTACTATCACCCATACTCTATCATTGGAGGTATCCAATGATACTAATACCTAATAAATATCTACTTATCGAATCTTAAGCTGATATTCTCATGCTTGTCGCTTCCGGTAATCAATATGGTGTGACGTTTTATATCTATGTAATTACACTTTAGATGTACTTAAACATTCCAAGATAAATTTTGCTACATATAATCAGGCTTATACACTCAACAGCAATGAAAACGGGTCACCCTGTCTGTATAGGATTTTGCATACAAAGTGACCCCTTTTCATTGCTGTTGTGTAAATTATGCAGTAGGTGTCAGTCCTCAATGCCAAAACGTCAAAGTAGATATTTGAGAAGTATCCAATATGAAATTGTCATAATAAAGTTTCATACTTAATTAGGAGGTATGTACAAAACAGTTAAGTAGTAAATGTTATAATTTGTGAACACGACGACAGTCTTCGGTATGTCGGTCGGTAGTCGTCGTGATTTCGGAGTTTTCCCGGTGGCAAAACATTATGCTCATCTGTACATATGTATTGCCATATTTGATTTTATGACTAATTGGAACACTGACTCAATACACTAGTTATTGTTTCGTGGCAAAGCGCAGCATCTCAGTCCGTCATAGCTGCCCGAGCATGTCGAATGGTACGATAAATTTGTCCTTTAAATAGCCTTGCCGTTGTGGAACTACCCGCAGTGCCGACAGAATGTCTAGACTAACCTTGGTGTTTACTGCGTGCTCTGTTATCATCGCCGGCGCACACTTCGGCCTGACTAAGGGTACGGAACTCTATCGATTTCACTGCTACTTTCAAGTCAGCCCAAATAAATCCACTGAGAGAACATAATACTCTCCCGAGATCAACACTCAGACTGATTCTACTTATGACACCCTTTTCCACCAGATTCATTTTTTATACAGCGAATTATACTTGTTTCAACATTCATCATCATCCGAAACACGTCCACTGCTAGATATAGGCCTCCCCCAAGGCTCGCCACTCAGACCGGTCCTGTGCTACTCGCTTCCACCAGTTCCCGCGACCTTCACGAGGTCCTCACTAAATCTCGTTAGAAGCCTAGCTTAGCTTACGTCCCGGTTCGCGGTCGCCACTCGACAACTTTCCGGCCCCATCGCCCATCAATCCTGCGAGCAATGTGCCCCGCCCACTGCTACTTAAGGTTCGCAATTCTTCGGGCTACGTCGGTGACCCTAGTTCTACTGCGGATGTCCTCATTTCTGACATTATTTTTTAACATTTAAGGAGAACAAACTCAAGACCAGTTGGACAGTCCGCTCGATGATTTGGAGGAGCCAAGCGAGCGTTTGGCGCTACCCAACGGCCAGGCCAGCGCTTACAACCCAGGGAACGTGGTCAGGCCGAGGCCTCCGGGGCCGTACCCCCCCAACCCAGGCCCCTACCCTCCCAACCCGGGGCCCATGCCCTGGACCATAGGCTCGTGCTACTCCTGCGCCGGCTGCCCGAAGGTGGACAACTCGTCGGCACGACCCTGCCCCGCCTACGGACAAGTAGTAAAGGCACCTCGATGTGTGTTTTACAAGGAGAAATATCCAAGTATGTATCCATAGGGCTCTCGTAATTTATTTTTGTGACTAAATTTTTATTTTTATAACTTCTTCAGCTTTTATTCAATGGATGTCAGCTAGCTAGCTAATCTACCACCTGAGGATGATGTTCCATTTACTTTTTCCAGAAATGAAGGACTCCTGGGTAGTTCGTGGTTGTGTATCCGAGCGGGGATCCTGTGAGGATATCCGAAGGGCTCATAATAACAACTGGAAGGGCCTGGTCCAGCTTCTTTCTTGTGAAGAATGCGTCGGAGACCTTTGCAACGATAAAAACGGAGCGGGCAACCCCGTGCCTAATCTTCTCATAGCTGCCATCGCGATAATCGTCACGCCAATGCTCACTAAGATATCTTTCTCGAAGATTTAAGAGTATAATCACACGAACCAACCACTTAAGAAAGGTTTTAAACGTTGAAAATCTTTAACGACGACGAGAATTTTCTGAAACTGTCATATTAGCAAGCTAAGTTATTGATATAGGAAATTTGCTAATAATTGGAAATGCAAAGTAAAAGTTAGACTAATGCAAGACGCAAACTAGACTTTTACCGTTCAACGTTTCCTAAGTACCTATCAAAATGGGATCATTAAAAAAACATCATGACTTCGCGAGCTATTTTCATGTAGGTACTGCAAAAGTTTTATTCGTCAAGTTTTACTTCAGGGTCTTAATATTAGGCATTTCCTAATATCATAATGTCCTAGTAATATGAAAATAAAGCGATTTTTCTGTTTTGAAACATTGGTTTTATTGCAGAGGCAGCAGAATTATATGTAGAACAGACAGACAAACAACCAGCATCTATAACGCCTGTTAAATTACACGTAGCAATCTAATATGACCGCAACAATGATTGATGTTTCTTGGGACCGCTATTTCATTGATATGCATTGGTCATTATAAAAATACGATGGTTCAAATAACACATTTATAAACAACAATTGCCAAATACTTTTGCCATCGTCATCATTAAGACGAAACACATCCACTGCCTGGGCATGAGCCACTTACAAGGCTGTCCTCTCAGACCGATCCTGTGCCACTCGCATCGTCGCCATAGTCCCCACGCGGGCCCAGTGCGGATTGGCGACTTCACACACATCTTTGAATTACTTCGCAGATGCGTGCAAGTTTCATCAAGATGTTTTCTTCACCGAAAAGCGCAGTGGTAAGTTCAAATTGAATTTCGCATTAAAAGGAAACTCGGAAATGAGGGCTGGATTCGAAACCTCGACCCTCCGCACAAGAAGCGATAGGTGAAACCACTAGGCTAGTACGTGCGAGGCTCTATTGGGGGCTATTAAGTCCTTAGAGGGTTGAAAGTGAGACACTGCGATTCAGTTCTCCGAATTTCCGAATACTTGGCCTTATAGTTGACTGGTAGAGAATGCTTTTAGGCATTAAGTCTGCCGTTTGACCGTTTTTTGAAGTTTAAATAAATAAAACATCTTGCTAAACAGTGAAATAGAACACGTAAGTCTCGTTATTTCGGGATTTGTGCAATCCCCATATATTCCTATTTAGAGAATAATAACATATATAGAGTTCCCAGATCATAGCTTCTTTTGGATTTGCCGTACTTAATCGGGTAAAAAGGATCGTTCCGAATTAATAAATTTTGAACAAGATCAAAATTAAACCTAGTTAATAGTAAGTACGTAAACATTGAGTAGTTAGAGCTTCATTCGCGGTCTTGCGTAACCAAAGTTATGGTGGATCGTGGGTAGTACCTTATCAAAGAGTAAATATTGACTAGAGTCTCCATATCGGGCAGCTCAAGGTGAATAATTACTTTGCTTACAGGAGCATGCAAAGCCTTATTATAAATCGGGATCTAAGGACGGTAAGGAAAGAAAGAACTTAATCCCAAAGTTCGAAATCAGAGGCTCTATTCGAAACGGTACATGAGGATATGGAGCGTCCATATGCGTTTTCCGGGATGCAAAGTAGTCTTGCCCCTCTCCGGGACTTTCGCGGGAACGCGATAACCGAATTCCACGCGGGCGAAGTCGCGGGCAGAAGCTAGTATATAATATTATACCTAAATGCGAAAGTAACTCTGTCTGTCTGTCTGTCTGTCTATTACCTCTTCACGCTTCAACCGCTGGACGGATTTGGATGAAATCTGGTATGGAGATAGTTGGGAGTCCTGGAAAAGGACATAGGCTACTTTTTAACCCGGAAAAACTCATAGTTCCCGCGGGATCGCGACAACCGAATTCCACGCGGGCGAAATCGCGGGTAGAAGCTACTAGTATCAGTATTGTGTGATGGACTGATGGTTCGGTAGTATGCTGCAGAGAATAATCGCTTCTGTCTCACTCCTCATTGTTACGCACGCAGTGATGTGACCGACCAATGCTGCAATACGCAATACCCCGTGTACCGTTTTCGCGCCAAGCGCCCGCTCACTGCGCTCCACTCACTCGTCATTCGCTCCCGGCCGCACAGAGTCGTATCGTGAATCGTTCATTCAGTGTTTGTGTTTCGAAATAACGTGGCAATGGCGAACCTGGCCCTTCTAGTTCCAGTGCTGCTGGTGGCTCTGTTCATAAGAGAAGGTCAGTTCAGAAATGAGATTGCGTTTTTGTTTACGAGTTGTAGTCATTATTTAGGTACACGAAGGTTTAGTAGATAGGTAAGATGATTACGTTTAATCGGTTTTTGTTGATAGTTGGAAGTGTAAATATTTATACCTACCGTGTTTAACCGTAAAACGACGTAAGATCGATTTTCTTTATCGAGTTAACTTAGAGTTATATTAAATTAAGTAATGGTTAATGAGAAGGTACTTACCTAACAGGTAAGTAATGTAATTTCCAGGTAAACAAACAATAGTATAGATTTATAGTTAAGAGACGTAATATTTTTCAAAGTAAAGTTTCTACCTATAAAAGCGCTCTACCGCAGTGTTAGTAAAATATATCGCAGAACAACATAGTAATAGTAGGTATTAGATACTTATTAGACAGCAACATTAGCAAGTATAATATAGATCGGTTCACTCGAAGGGCTACGCTGTAAACCAGCCAAACCCGTTTGGTAGGTATACACGAACTGCAACATTGCTGTGCACGCAGTTCAGCAACGAAAGTGAACTTGTTTTTTCCCAATATTGCTGGACGCCAGAGATGACATCCGTATTATTATGGCGTACCTTATTATTGGGTTTGTTGAGTGGATCAAAAAGATTTCACTTTATAGATCTCTCAAGCCTACATAAAATAGCGAAACGATATCTTGATAATGTCGGAAAGCTAAAGCACATTAAGCTCTAAAAATTATATTTAAATCAATTGCATTTAGTTTAGAGAGAATGAAGAGCGATATCTTCGTTAAGAAGTTCATATTATACCTACCATGTAAGTAAGTACTTATTTAAACCCACACTTAAAGATATTTATTTATATTTATTACGTATGAAAAAGATTGACCCGATTTTTCGTTAAGTAGGTACCTGATATTTAAATACCTATTCGTATAATTCAGGAGGTAAAAAAACATTCATGACGTTTGACACATTGTACCTACATTAGGTACCTACTTGATCTCCAATTCCAAATAAGTTTTTTTTTTACTAAAGCACTCTAGCAGTGAAGCAGCGGCCATAACAGAAAGCAATTCAATTAATGAAATTCAAATTGAATTATAAAATCGCTCTAACAACACCATTAAGTACTCAAATCCGTGTCATTGAGTTGAGACTAAGGTAAACCTTGACGACGTCACCCATTGTGTCTCTTATAATAGTACTAAGCATTGTAGGACTAGGACGTAACAATAATATCTATAGCCATGTTCCGTGGACCAGTCTGATTTAGTGGCCGAGGTGGAAAACCTGATTCAAAATAGAGATTTTAGCTCGAGAATCTCTAACGGCCTCGCCGATATCATCGCAACCGACAAGCAAAGTTGCCCAATAAAGTTAATTTATGAGAAAATAATGAAAATCGCTCGTAGCCAAAACCATCCGTTGGTTGTATCATAAATATTAGAGCGATCACAACTCTCTTAAGGAAATTCCTGACTCTATATTGCTTCGGAGAATAACAAGATTCCCAATTTTATCTCGAGTCATTTTGCAGAAATATATTCTACGCCACACTTGTAGAAAATTATACAAATACCTACTTTATAAAATGACTCGAATCAATACAAACATTCGTGCACTGCAATATTTGCCCTAAGCATTAGGTTACTCGTCACCAACAAGTGAGGGAGTACCTACCTATGTAAATATCTTATGGCAACGAATGGCCTCTATGGCCGTTATACGTGTCAAATATTACTAGTTATTTGCAATTTTAGATCAAATAACGATAGAGAATGGAACACTAGATAAACGTTTGACAAATCTGCAGCAGTAATGTGGAGTGCTACCAAAAAGAGATAGAGAGCTTTGAATCGTTCATTATGCTGAAGATACGTTCAGATGGGAAGAAAGAATGAAAGAGTAACCTTACGGTACGAACGAAAACAACAATGTGCCGATGTTATTGAACGGAGTGATTTCACCATAACCAGTTAGTTTAATTATATAACGACCACGCAATGCAAAGGGGCTGGGCAGAACACAAATGAGCAGCCGATAGCAGGCGAGGCAGAACGACTCGAATATTAATAGAAACTTGAGTTTATCAGGCTTAAAGCTCGTATTAGCGGTGGACTGTGAGAGCATCGGAAAGCGAGGACTTATTAAATCGCTTTTGAAATAAAAGAAGCTTAAAGATAGCTTCAGGCCATAATCATTCAAAGAATTAATGAACTTAAGATTGACGACAACGTAAACCAAGACTCTACTATGTATCTCTACTTAACACGTAAAAGTTTGAACTACATACTTACATTCCTTCATTAGTTTGCAGTAGCATTGTGTAATGTAATAAATTGTTAATTTTAAAAGGGAAGAATAGTAGGTAGTAGGTACTCGGCCGGTGCGGTACTCGTCCATACAAAAATTACAAAAAGAGAAAACGTTTTTCCTCTTGTAAATATTTTCTAATCTCCATGATTTTTTAGTATGTTATTGACACAATGAAATACTAGGTTTATAGGTTTTCCTTTTTTTTTAATTTGCAAGAACTTTGAATCCATTGCAAATTAAAATAAAAGGAAAACCTATAATCCTAGTATTTCATTGTGACAATAACCTACTAAAAATCATGGAGATTAGAATATATTTAGAAGTGGAAAAATGTTCTCTCTTTTTGTATGGTCGCGTAGTAGGTATTCTTCCCTCTTAACCCTGCAATAATATGTACACAACATACATTGAGTAAAATTTATCGATTCATGAACCATTTCAGTACTATCATCGTCGACAATGTAAAGTATATAATATAATATATTTACCTACGGAACATTGGAAAACACGCTGTATCTACAGATGGAAGTAGTAATTATGTCTGTTTTATGAATTCAATAAACACTAACGATTATTTTAAAACAACCTTAATTCCGTTTTGAAAGCCACGAGAATACGTTTAAAGATGTCTTATAATCCGTGACGCTCTGCTACGAATATTCAAATAATTGAAATACACAGTTGGCCAACTTTCACTAGAGTTATCGCGGTGTTGTTGTTATTCGACATACTTTGGCCCTTTCCCTTTGTGCGCGCGCGCATAGCGAAGGGCTTTCTACCGTGTCTGCGTTCTATTAAATGGTGACAATGAACACACCAGTATTATTTTGCGATGGTGATGATAGATAAAAGTTCTATGGCCTACGAAAGGGCTATTGAAAATCCCCCCTGCGATGTTTCATAATTTTCTAGAAAACAATTCGGAATGACGCAAATAAATTTAGGAAGATAACTTGCGTTTTTAATATTGCTTTGGTTTTTCTGGTTAAATATATTTCTCGAAATCAAGTAGGTACCTACCTAAAGCATACTTCTGCCAGGTATATCATCCGTGTAAATCATACCTCACATTAATAAGTTCTAGGTCATAAATGTCATAACAAAGTACCTTGTGTAGGTACGAGTAGGTGCTAAATATTCATCGTTCCTTAGAAATACGTTGAAATTAAAAAGGCCATAAGTAATTAGGTACCTATATCAAATTTAAATACGATTTATACAATTTCAGAGACACCCATAACATAACACAATGAAGAAAGTTTATATTTTTAGGGACTGTTTCGTGTGATGTAACCTAATTAAGCGGTCAGCTATTTCACGATTTTGCCTCCGGCTATTTGTAGCCAAACAACACGCGTCGAGAATCGAACTTTAACACCATCATTGCCTGCCTGTTTGCAACTATATTATGGAAATCAAAGGGATTTTAGCGGATATTGTAAGTAGCAACGTGCCTCGCCACATTTTGTCAACTAAGTTGTCACTACTCACTAGCAAAATAAGCATACGGTTGGTAGAGGTAGATAATTTTCCATTCACCAAAAAGTACCGTAGGTATTTATCGCATTTTAAGTATGTTTACATTTGTCAAAAGAGTCAAATCACAAAGCTTCTCGAATCTCAACCGTTAACGTTTAAAAACGCACAGGAACACGCTGTAAAGAACTAAGAAAATATTTCGAAAGCGAGATTGATATATAATAAGATGATGCAGGCACCAGCCTTGCGTCTCAGCTATTTTGTCTCACTACGTCAGTCAATCTCCTTCGTCAAGGTTCGGCGTCCTACCGTATGAGACTAGTCCTAAAAAAAGGTATGCGTTCACTTGGCCCAAAAGTTGTCTTACCTATATTAAATGTGAAATATTGCATATGAATGATTGTGCCCAATAACAGGGCTTGGTTTTATACGATTTATTAATAGACATAGATAAATATAGAGTGTATAACATAATAGATTACTTTTTTGCAAGCCACTTCGCTTGCGTGTAGCTCGCAAAAGTTATGCAATGCATGCACTCGCGACGAATAAAATCTTAGCAGCCTTGTATAAGAACAGATTAATCTTTTTAAATTATATACGACCTCATTCTTGATTTTTGTATTGGTCGGTGACGATGGAAACACGTGATTCGAAGTTCAAATAACATGATATGTAATAATTACACACTCTGGACAAATATTAATTCCAAAAAATACTCCCGTTTTACTGGACACATCCAATTTAAAGTCTTCGGTATGATCCGCTTACTGTGCTCTTTTTAGCATATCTTATCTCTTTTTAGCCATGTTATGGCAACATTATATGATTTTTTTGAGAAAAATGCTTTACTTATGACC
Organism: Aethes cnicana; assembly: GCA_963971205.1. Classification (NCBI taxonomy): domain Eukaryota; kingdom Metazoa; phylum Arthropoda; class Insecta; order Lepidoptera; family Tortricidae; genus Aethes; species Aethes cnicana. The sequence continues at coordinate 8,233,145 of OZ020287.1, read as the reverse complement.
TAGGTATGTAAACGTAAAATAGTTTAGGTCTTAGTGAACAATCGTTTGTGCATCGGTTTATTTTTAAATTCGGTCCACAATTACGCGTTAGCATGATGCCGCATCCCAGAATACAGTTTCAGTTCTAATTAAAGAAACAGTTTATGTGTGTCGAAATTAACTAAGACAGGAATAAAGGTTAACGCTTCCTGCGAACTGGTTTTTAATGACAATATTTTATGGATATAGTGATGGTGTAATCGGTAATGACGTTAACAAATACATACCGTAGAATTGTAATGGTTATACAGTATCTATGGAAATAAGCGATCACCAATTATTATACTCGGTTTTTTTTTTACCCGAATGTCAAAGAGGTTTATGTTTTTGTGCGTATCTATATATCTATGTTTTGTAATTTTCTTTATTACCGTGTTTTGGCCAAACGGCTAAACCGATTTTCATGATTGAGGTATCATTAGAATCGTCTCGTCAACCCAAATGTTGTTAGAGGGGTCAGATGAAAAAACAAAATAGCGGCTGGATTGTGGAGCCACCTGAAGTGGAAAAAAAAAGAAAAGTTTGTTGAATTATACAACATGGGTATCAAAATGAAGAGCTTGTCAAGAGGATTGCGAAAAAGTAAAAATTGTTATCATCATTTTCAAAATGAAGACAATGGGGCCCTTTACTTTTTCACTAAGTGAAAATGCTTGGATAATAGAAACCGTAACAGATAGACACATGCTGTCGAAGACTTTTCTGCGCAGTTTTGTGAGGGCTACAATTCTTTTATACATTGTTTTAATCTACCTTGTACGGTTTACCCAGCATAAGTGGAGCAAAAAGTTAACGATCAAGAAGAGCAACCATCCATCGACCCTTTGTATAGAATTTGACGTTTGGTGTTTCTGTAATAATAATTCCCGATATATTTTTACCCGAATGGCAAGACGGATGATATTTGTCGTAATAATTTCAGCTTAGATTTCCGACATTCGGGTTTTACAGTTTTTAGGGTTCCGAAGTCCACAAGGAACCCTTATAGTTTCGCCATGTCCGTCCGTCCGTCCGTCCGTCCGTCCGTCTGTCCGCACTATTGCTCGGAGATGCTTAGGTCTAGAGAGCTGTAATTTGGCATCAATATGCATATTAGTTACGCTGACAAAGTGGTACAATAAAATTTTGAAATATATTTTTTTATAGGGTACCTCCCCTACTCGTAAAGTGGGGATGTAATTTTTTTTTCTTGCATTCCCCATGGTGCGGCATATCGTTGAATAGGTCTTAAAAAAATATTTTGGGTTTGTTAAAACCATTTTTTGATTAAGTGATGCGTTTGTGAAATATTAAGCTTTAAAGTGCTATTTTTTGTTAGAGTCACGTGTCCCCCCCCCCCTTGTATTTGGATGGCTGAAAAAAATTACGGTTGTGGCATATATAACGTAGTTGAAAGGAAAACTATCAGAGCTAAGTAGGCTGTACAAACTTACGAGTAATAGTCGACCAACTTATAATGATGATTTTTCTCGAGCGGCAGGGGCGTCGGGCGGGCACGTCATCCACAGGCTAGCTAGATGCTAATAAGTCTTAGAAAGGTACTGTGGGCATCCTCAACTTCGGAACCCTATAATTTGCGCGTGGCCCGACACGCACTTGGCCGGTTTTTTAATCTTTTATTGGTTGATGTTTGCGTATTTTTTATCGTATTATCTCTTTGTTTTGTTTGTACGAGTATCACCTTCTGTCTCTTTTTCAATGAGCTTTCTCAACGGAAGATCAACGTTGCTTCAGTTTCTGGCTTGACTATAGTGTGGAGCCAAGCCAACACTGAGTTGAGGCCGTTTCGCAACTTCCACTCGATATTCCCTTCTACTTCTCTCTTAATACGAGTATAATATCTCAGTAATGCGATTTTGTTTTGAATATTTTTTTTATGTTTATCATAACATAACCGAGTAGCAATATTAAATTTCATGCCGTCAAAGAAGCTAGGGTGCTATAAGAACTGTTTTCAGGAAACATGAATCCGTAAAATCTTCCCTTTTAATAAGATTAACAATTCTGGTAAATTCTTTTTCATGCCAATTTACTGAATAAATGATTGAATTTTGAATTTTGATTGTATAATATACCTATGCCCCTAGTTTAGTCGCCGGTAAACTGGACTTAATTGTAAAGTCACTTTGAATGTCAATTTGGACACGTAATATCTAAGTGTGTCATTCTCATTAGATGCCTTGACCGTACATGTAAGAATTGTGTATGTTTGGTCGATCGTCAACATACATGGTCATAATTATTATGTTAACGATTAGATAAGGACCTATACCAATTAAAACAAATGAAGTTGGTATATTGAATTAACAATATTGCTGTAATGTAATTGATGATGGTGCATTGTTACCACAACCACAAATACAATAAAATTAATCATTTTTACAAAAGTCTTCCGTTACTGATTGGTTGACTCATGATCATGACAACGCACAGCCGTAACCACACGTCTTAGAGAATGAAAATTTGGCATGTACTTTCTTTGGGCAGTGTAAAGAAGTACTAAGACTACAAAGATAGTAGTTCCCGAAATTCCCATGGGAACGAAAAAAATGGGATTGTATACGTTCATATCTATGCGCATACGAAGTCGCGGGCAAGTACCTGGTTAATTATAAAACTTCTAAAATTGAGGTAGTGAAACTAGAGGTTGCATGTAATACATTAAGCTATAAGTACTTAGGTACTATCCAACTTTCATCGCTTCTAGTTTCCTGCCTTCTTCCTTTCCCCATAAGTTTCATGTTACACGGATAGTCACGGAAAATACCACTATTTTGATTGTTTCTGCCGTTTACGTTATTTGTGCACAAAAAACGTAGAAAATTGCCCTTACCTAAATTACGTTACGAAGCATTAAGTAATGAAATTATACTAGGTAAGTAGGTAGGTAGGTAATAAATAGGCAATTCTCAGGGAAAACAAAATAGCTCTCAAGATAAGGTACGACTTAACACAAGTTAGTACTGGCCTGAACCTAGTACCAGAATGACCTAGAATCGACATTGCATAGTGTACGAGTCTAAGATAAGAATTCTAAGTGACGAAGTTTCCAATATTACTCATTCATTTCATGAAAAAGGATACGAGTACCTACTAGGTGTCTCTCATTAAGACAGTTTCATCACCTTTGGTGGTTATCCTACGACTTTTGCATTTTTACAAGAATGTCGTCCTCGGTTGAACAGAACTACTTATAGGCATAGACATAAATAATACTTCGTATGGACCCGGCCTAACGTAGATACATGTCATGTTTCCCCACTTCATTGGTGTCCAATCCAAAGTTAAACTTATATCGTAACACTAAAGCTGGGTCACATTTTTTCAACAACGAGACGAGTTTTTAGATACTGAGAAACAGTTTCGAAAAAAGTTTTTTTAAAAACGCTTATTGTCACGCACGCTCGGTGACAGAACTTTGGATTGGACACCGTGGAAGTGGGGACATATTACGTGTACGTTAGACCGGGTCTATATTATTTACGTCTATGCTTATAGGTAAATAATTGCGAGCTGGCCGTCTTTCCCCATACATCTTATTGGGCTTATCCAAATGAGGCCAACAGACTAGCTTTGTCTAGCAAAAACGCCAAATAAATACTAAAAGTGTACAAAAGGTGCTTAATTACCCTATAAAGTAGATAATTTATCACCGATCGATGAGATACTACCGTCATATATGTAGCGACCCGCATTATTTGAATGAAATTCAATAAAAAAGCTACGACCCCGCTGAGGCGTCAACAGCTATTGTGATCTGAATGGACGAAAGAATGGTGGCAAATCACACCATTCATTTATTTTAATAAACGAACGCTTTCAAGTTTTCCCTCTTTTTATTGCTGGATAAGTGAGTCAGGATACATTTGGAGAAATTATGTGATAAAATGATAACGATCAAGTATCGTTAATATTTTATGTTTTATTTCCTTTCAATTGTTATGCACGTTGCACTCACTCTGGTGTAGATTATTATGATCTCCTAGGATCATTATCAATCTGGTCATTATCTGCCTATATGTGTTTATTAATTTATATAAACGATCTCAAAAATGGCTCTAACAATTTGTACGAAATTTGGAATATAGGAGTTTACTGGTGTGGAAAAACGAACTAGCTAATTAAGTCTCATATCTGGAAAAACTCCTATTTAGCTAATTTCACCCAAGCTAGGCTCGGTCGCCCAGGTGCACTGTAGGCCAATGAAATTTTATATTTTTATCCAGCTCATTAACTTTGTAATATTGTCCTGTCAACAGTCAAATTTTTATCGTAGGTAATTGAATTTGGAGCCCGCGCTAAAGAAAAGATAAACTCTTAAGAGGGAATAATACCTACTTACTACGCGTCCAAGAACTTTGAATCCATTGCAAATTTAAAAAAAGGAAAACCTATAAACCTAGTATTTCACTGTGTCAATAACATACTAAAAAGTCATGGAGATTGGAAAATATTTACAAGTGGAAAAACGTTTTCTCTTTTTGTAATTTTTGGTTGGAGGAGTACCGTAGCGGCCGAGTACTTTTCTTCCCTCTTAACTTTTTAACTGTCGGCATTTTATAATCTGTGTGGCCAGCGTCGAGACAGTGTGGCAACTAGGTTTAATTGAAGGCCAGCCACAGTAGAGCCGTTGTTTAATGGGAGCAAGCAGATCATAGAGTCGCGAAGTCGCGACCTCTGACTTGTAATTATAATCCCTGAATCCGATGTGTCATCCATTATCCGATCTACTTAAATTTAAATGAACCAGATGGCTTTATTCGTTTGACAGTTCTTCCGTCCGTACGGGAATGGGAGTGAAGTTTTTTTTGTATAAAAATTAGACTTAACTATTAGACACCTATAAAATATATAAGTTTTGCATTAAAGATGTTACAAGTAAATATAGTACTTAGGTACATATATCAATGCCTTATAGATATATTTTTTATTATCAACCTCCAATATATAATATGGAGACTTTTGTTGGGGAATGAGTTCCACATTACACCATAAATAGGACTACTTTACATCTAAACTCCAATGTTGAAACATGAACACACGACATATAGATACACATAAAACTTTCACCGTAAGAAAGTGAAAAGTAAAATGTTTACAAGATTTCAATTCACTTGTTAAAAGACCAAGCAATGTATCTTTTAGTAAGCCCATAAACAACTGTTGATTTGTGTAAGAAATTTGATTCCATTAAGGGCCCTACACACCGGAAAGCGACAAATTGCTCCTTTGAACGTCGTAATTTAATTAATGTAAAGGCAAGCTTCCTCTCTCGATCATACAAAATGGCGATATTTTCAGGGCTACCAACCACATCGGTATTTTCGCAGAGTGGTGATAAGACACAGAAACTTAGCTTAGGTCACATCACAGGGCGAACACGGCCTATAAAAGCACTATTTCGAACACAATTCGAATGAAATGTCAATGTTTACGTGCGAGGACGTCTGTACACTTGTAAATGTGAGTGTACCAACTACGCGGGCCAATGATCCACTCTTCATCTCCGGATGGAAGAAATGACGGTAAGGGCGAATTGGGCGCGATTTGCGCGCGGGCTAGATTCATGCGGATGATTCCGTGGCCATTCTGTATGTAGTACTATTAAATATTGTGTGCTTAATAAACTAGGTAGTACTAGTTTATTTTTATTCGATATTATCACTAACAAAACGTGGATAGTATCTACTCATAATAATAGGATACCTATAAATCTATTTGAGAAGTCAATGCCTACAGAATAATACGACCGGTCACTGGTCACTTAGAATTTACTAACTAGATACCTACTTTACTTATTAAAATAGGTATCACAATAATCGCGAATGAAGAGTTAGCATGACATCCAAAAGGGCTTGATTTATAAAATTTCATTTATTTTTCAATAAGTAAGTATAATATTTTTATATTACAGTTCATTTCATCTGATCGGTAGTTTGATATAAAAGAAAGAGCAAGACAGTGAACTTAGCAAGATCGTTTCTTACAAACTCCTATTTTGAAAATTTCGTCCAAATCGTTAGAGCCGTTTCTGAGATCGTTTGTAGGTATAATTAATAATATACATGATGAATATGAAGGTTACAAGGTGAAACATTTATAAATATTAGTGACGTCATTGTTATCTGAAGTTGTTTGCTCAAATTTTCTAGTCCAAAGAAATCAGTCAAACCTGTTCCATTGCCAGTAGTTCGCGTGCTAAAATAGGTAGCAAGCACCGATTGTTCTCATTGTTGTAAATATTGAGAACTCGTGATTAATGGTTCAGCACAATGCTAGGCACTTTATTTGGTTTTTCATGTACAACAATGTACCCGTATAAGTTTGTGCCAACCCTATTAGAGTCCCATGAAAAAGAACATAAAATGTAAATACAAGACGAGTAAGTATTGTATGAAATAAGAAAAGTGGGTCGCCATGTTGTCATATTTACGTATCTTGCAAGTTAAGTAAGTAGGTAAATTGCATTTTCCAATAGCGTGTTTACTTTAACTTTATTGGAAGTTTTTATAATAATTTATTTAAATATGTGAGACACAAATTACAACCAAAGTTATCTAAAAACAAAACCATTTTCTTGTGTCGAGGTTTGTTTGGTTCATTTTTTATTCGCGGTATGTTTTTCTTAAATAGTATGGCAGCAACTTATGAGGCGTACGATGGGTGTTACATTATGTCAAGGCATGAGTCATTTTACACACCATACATATTAATAGCCTAGATATTAGGTACCTACTTTACATCGACGATATCGTCCGCTTGCAAAATTTCATAGAATATAAGTACAAAATACAAGATCTACTTCTTATGTAAACGCATTTCATCGAAGCATTTTCGATATTCATTTAGGTAAATAAGATTTAAGGTATCATGGCACTGGTGGCCAAGTTTCATTACCTTCGTATTTTTTTTTCATGATACCCGTGAAGTTGGAATACGGTTCTCGGCAGATTGCAACATGAGCAATTTAGAGCTAGGTATAAACGTTACACTTCACTACATAGTATAAAACAAAGTCGCCTTGTCTGTCCCTATATCCCTATGTATGCTTAAATCTTTAAAACTACGCAACGGATTTTGATGCGGTTTTTAGGGTTCCGAAGTCCACAAGGAACCCTTATAGTTTCGCCATGTCCGTCCGTCTGTCCGCACTATTGCTCGGAGATGCTTAGGTCTAGAGAGCTGTAATTTGGCATGAATATGCATATTAGTTACGCTGACAAAGTGGTACAATAAAATTTTGAAATATATTTTTTTATAGGGTACCTCCCCTACTCGTAAAGTGGGGATGTAATTTTTTTTTCTTGCGTACCCCATGGTGCGGCATATCGTTGAATAGGTCCTAAAAAAATATTGTGGGTTTGTTAAAACCATTTTTTGATTAAGTGATGCGTTTGTGAAATATTAAGCTTTAAAGTGCTATTTTTTGTTAGAGTTACGTGTCCCCCCCCCCCTGCCAGCTAAATGGTGGTATTTGGATGGCTGAAAAAAATCACGGTGGTGGCATATATAACGTAGTTGAAAGAAAAACTATCAGAGCTAAGTAGGCTGTACAAACTTACGAGTAATAGTCGACCAACTTATGATGATGATTTTTCTCGAGCGGCAGGGGCGTCGGGCGGGCACGTCGTACCTACCACAGGCTAGCTAGATGCTAATAAGTCTTAGAAAGGTACTCTGGGCATCCTCAACTTCGGAACCCTATCATTTGCGCGTGGCCCGACACGCACTTGGCCGGTTTTTTTTAATAGATAGAGTGATTCAAGAGGATGGTTTTAGTGTATAATTTATTCCACGCGGACGAAGTCGCGGGCAGAAGCTAGTAGTGAATAAAATACAGTTTATTTTAATACCTAAGTAGGTATGTCAAGTTATATTCACTACCTACCTGTTACAAGATAATTACTTAGGTAGGTAGGTACTAGGTATAAGATACAAAGATCTGTAAGAGACGTGCTGCATATTGATAGTGTGTACTGTGTACCGATAAACATGAATATAGTATAGGTAACCATAACACACGCTGCTCAGACCTGCAAACCCAAGCAAAACAACAACGTACATTAATGTTACATGTTATAGGTATGTACATTTGTTATCTACATCAAGTTCACCTTCAAATGCGTGATCAAATAATCAGATCCCATTAAAGTATCAGAAAAAAACTACCTAAAACCTAGTTAAAAATCAAGTGGGATCTTAGTGGGATCGTTTAACTTCTAAACGTAGCTAGAGGTCATACGAGTGTCTATGTTGTTGAAATCGAACAGAGACATAGCTTTATTGCACCGTACCTATGTGACGAAATATAAACAAACTCGTGTTTGAGTCGGCAAATCTTCGAAATTCGAATTTCTGTGGAATAACTTGCACGGCACTCGGAAAGTCGGAGACACTATTATTATATTACCTGCACTAGCCTAAATTAGATTAAGGATGGGTTGATTCAAGCACATTTGACGGACCCCTGGTCGTTAAATATGGCCGCCGAGCTGTCATTCCATACAGAAACGTCACTATGTCCCATAGTCAAATATTTAACGGGTTTGAATCAATGCATCCTAAATTAATAATCACAAGTAGAGGTGGATATATACGACACAGGAATATAATTAACACCTGGTTGTGGATAGGTATATATGGTTTGTGGATACGCAATACGAGTATAATGTTTATCCACATTATATTGCGTATGCATTTTTTTCGTGTATTGCTTAGTAGTGCTTATTAAGTTCGCCTTTTGGATTTGTTATTACTAAAGTGCAATAAAGTTTAAATAAATAAATAATACCCTCGTTGAAGTATTTATAACCATCGCAATAATTATTAACGACCGTGTCAAACGCCAGTAAAGGACAGGTAAACACGGCAACGTGGCCTCTACGCGAGTACGCGACCCCATTTCGTAGGTCACTGGGGGAGCCGCGCCATAAAAGCACAGTGTTAAAGCCTTTCGACAAAGGTTTGCCTAGTGGGCCCAAATATTGGGCAACGATGACTAATGTTGTTCCACTATCGATGTGTTTATGCAATCTATGAGGCTAAAGTGACGCTTTGAAAATTAATGTTGAACTGGCACTTAAGTGGGTTAGCGAATAAATACATAGAGGACATACCTATAAAAGACACAACTCTGTAGTACCCGCTAGGCTAAAACATAGGTCGATTCGTTGAAATCCAACAAGGTGATCATACGGTAGGGAGGGAGGGACAAAGTTATGTAAATATGAATTTCATGTCATGTACTTACCTATCCTAAGCAAAGATACTTTTAAATATAGATATTTATCAGACTGAGGTTAAAAGCAAAGGAATAATACCTATATAAATAAACAATTATAAATATATATCTTTCACACAAATTGACCTAGCCCCAAACTAAGCAACATATTGTACACTTGTATAGAGATGTTACCATATTTTTTTTGTCAACAAAATAACCTACAGTTCCCGAGAAAATAGATAATCTAATCTAAAATAATGTATAAACATTTATATCTGTAATTTATGTGGGTGCTGAAGTGACTGTACTCATGAACTAGATAAATATTATTTATGACGTTACATTTCCCGTTTGCTTTATACCTAATAAAAATATTATTAAATCACGTACTAACTTTTTACGTAAAATTCATTCATATGAAAAGTTACATGCTTCAATGATTTTGTAAAAAAAAATTCATTGTCATCGTTGTTCCGTGACCACTGACGAGTAAGGCGTAAAAACCTTAGCTTGAATGCAAGGGCCTTGCGGTACATTTATTTAAGGTCTTTGTTGTTGTTTCCGAAGGTTATCGCTGCCTGACCACGAATTGAGCTGTGAGATTCGAGAAAAATTTTGCTCGCTTGAAAATCTGTCGCTTTTTTACTTTAAACTATTCTTATCCAGATTTTCTTACTTCTTAAATATTTCGTTCAGTACCTACCTACTTGATAGACAGCAATAATGGATGACTGCAAGCAATGGAAAATCCTAGCAGTTCCTAAAATATATTCAACGTCTTCGTCGTACTCATAGACTAAGATTATATATTCATCATCATCATCATCTCATCATCTTGGTATTGGTAGGTACTCACTTGTTTTATCTTTGGCATCTTCCTGGGTATAGATATGTAAGTATTTTGTTTGTATGCATTTCTATATTTTTGTATATAATTATGTATATGTACCTTTTTATATATTTAAGTAGGTATGTGTATCTTTATATTTATTTTAACTGTTCTTACGTATTTTTTTGTTTATTGCTTAGTAGTTTTTTGCACCACTACAAAAATGTCTACTTTGTCCAAAGGTTTAACTGTTAGAGAATGCCTTGTGGCATTAAGTTCGCCTTTTGTATTCGTTTTTACTAATGTGCTATAAAGTTTAAATAAATAAATCATCGTTATTATTTCAGCCGAAAGATACGTCCACTCCATAGACATAAATAATACTTACTTCGTATGGACCCGGCCTAACGTAGATACATGTCATGTTTCCCCACTTCAATGGTGTCCAATCCAAAGTTAAACTTATATCGTGACACTAAAGCTGGGTCACATTTTTTCAACAACGAGACGAGTTTTTAGATACTGAGAAACAGTTTCGAAAAAAGTGTTTTTAAAAACGCTTATTGTCACGCACGCTCGGTGACAGAACTTTGGATTGGACACCGTGGAAGTGGGGACATATTACGTGTACGTTAGACCGGGTCTATATTATTTACGTATATGGTCCACTCTGAATATTGGATTCCCCCAAAGTATTATATTAGGTTATATTAAGTATTAGATTATTTAGGCAACTTCAAAACTTGTTATTTATACAAACGATAACATACGAGTAATGTGTAGCAAGCAACGTAGATAGGCGTCATAATTAGGGAATATTTCAGTACCTAAAGTATGTAACTGTAGAACCAGTAGATACTTACTATGTCCAACGGTCTGTAAGTAGGTACCTACCTACCTATACAGCGCACGAACACTAATAATAAAATCTTAGAACCTAGTTAAACAACATTAATTTATTATTCTCCATTCGCCTCAATAAAAAAAACGTCTGAATGGAAAATGTTTCCCATTGTTAACGATAATAGCCTGTAGGTATTACGGTTCCACCAGTAATTTCTTGGCAGTTTGTAAATCATTCATTAGATAACGTTGTCAACCAAACTGTAGATTTTGTTTTAGATTTTTCTATTCACTAGTGGAATAGTGCGCGACATTAGTCAGCGAGACATAACAATAACTATATTGTTATGTCTCGCTGACTAATGTCGCGCACTGTACCTCAAGTGTATTTTTCGGACCTGGAAAATACTTCTCGACCGCGTTTGCGTTTACATCAAGATTGTATGAAAACTTGAACAGTGCCCCTAACGGTACGTTTTGTAACAAGGTTTAGCGAGTGTATTTTGATTAATATGAATGAGTGACGAGCGAGTAAGTGAGTAAACGAAAACGTTCACGTTTTCGAGTGACTTTTAGTATGACAGAAACGCAGTAGTATACGCAATTCGATCTGTCAAGGTCACTGTCAGGCTAATAGTTTGAACATTTTTGAAGATACTAAACATGGAGATAAAATTTAGAAGACACGCGGCATGCAGGACTTTTCAGTGCCTTACAAAATTGCTGGTATTGCCTACATGGCTATCTGTAGATATAGCTAGTATTTGGGCAAGAAGCGAAAGAGAGAACTCGGTTGAAGAGTTTCCTACCATATTATAGTTGGGACTTAGGAGTTGTTTACAAGCATAGTTTACAGGAAGAAACCGGATATAGCGCTGCGAGGAAAGTATATGGAATACCGATTAGGCTACCGCAGGAATGTTTTTTAATGAGGAACTGTTCCTACGATAGTTTTACAGAGATGTTTAAGGGAAGATACTTAAGTATTGCTAATGTTGTCTCGGTCCAAGAAGGGAAAGGCCAATTACAGAAATGTTCACAAGAAGCGTCATACTCCGCCCTACTCTAACGCCGCCTTATGATGGCCCATTTATAGTGGTTGAGAGGAGGAGCAAAGCATGGGAACCTGATTAATAGAGAAGGCAAAGCGACGTGCGAATCAATCGGTCGCTTGAAACCAGCCTTTTTGCTGAACGATGAAGAGGCGTACATCGCGACGTAGTCGTTATAGGAATAGTCTTTCCAGGCGTGGAGGATTGTGCCAGCACCATCGGCATCGTCCACAAGGCACGGCACGGAAGAGAGATAGGCCGTGTCATGGATTCGATCGTTTCGGTAGACATAAGTACATATTGGGTGATGCTCACAAGAATTTCCAGTGTGTGACGGCACATTCTTGTGAGCCTCACTCATTTAAGCGTTCTAAATTATTATGAAATAAATCAACTTGAAACTAACCAAGAAAGTAGTTTGTTCTCATCATCACCACTCCCGCTACATATGTGGTAGATTAACGTTAAATAAATCATGTAAAGGGAAATACTATAAATGCAAAATTGTGGCTTAGTAGGTACTTATAGCTAAATAGAGCGGCCAACATTCTTGACTGATGCGAATACCTAAAAGCATTATATCAATCTAGCTTATTCCGACGGTGACTTCATTCACGTGGAATTCGGAGCGTTCCCGCGGGAATTATGCTTAGTAACACCCCCCAATTCCCCAAGGAACCTATATGCCAAATTTCAGCTTTCTGCGGTTAGTAGCTTCGGTTGTGCTTTGATCGATCAGTTGCTAGTTGCTGACATTTGCTAAAGAAATATACATACTTACAATAAATAACACCAATAATAAACTCAATGGAATATATAGCATGATTTATTAGTGTTTAAACTACTTAAAACTTGATGAAATTCTGGTAGGAATCAGCAGTTGGCTCAGCCACGGGGTCTGGTCTTAAAGTTGCCACAGTTCCACTTGACTTGCTGGGGCAGAGCCAGAAGGAACACTGAAAGAAAATGTAAGTGTATATTAGGTATTTAATTGAAGCCGTGATGGTGGCCAACTACTAGGCCACCATCACCTATTTATGAAAGGGGACGACTGCCTGGATCAGTCGGGTGATCGGTCCTCCATTCGGAACCATTTCACCCATACCATCACCTATAGAACTCTTCATGCAGAGGATCGGCGGGCGTTCGAATCCGGCTCGCATCTCTGAGTTACTTTTGTGCAAAATTACCTACTACTTGGCTTTTCGGTGAACGAAAACATAGTGAATCGTAAAGAAACATGCACGCATTTGCGAAGTAATTCAAGAATGTAGGTACATGTGTGAGTCCCCAATCCAAACTGCGCCTGTGTAGGGCCCAAACCCACTGGTGATGAGAGGAGGCTTGTGCCCAGCAGTGGGTATTGCATATGTCAAATAAAAATAAATACTATTATTATGTCTAATACTTACTGTTTCTTGCTTCTATGCACGCATTCTCCTTTGTATTTGATAAAAGTAACACGAGCTGCGCCAATTCTTTCTACGTTACAAGAAATTTGGCTCAATTCAAAGTATGGATCTTAAAATATAATTCTTCTCTTCTGTTCTCTTAAATAATGGCTTCTTTCTAAGTATATGCAAGACAATTTTGCCACTTTCAAGTATGGCCTACGGGCCGAGCATTGTATGGAGGAAACAATTAATGTACGATATAAAAGATAAATCAAGTAAACTTGGTGAGGCTGAGGTGAAACAAACGTCAACGTCCATCTTCTCAACTCCAAACACTTCGAGTAAACTATTCGTAAAAAGTTCATCTTTAACCTTTGAGTGCATTTGTCAACACTATTCTCGCACACGTTCATGTATTGTCACCATCACTTTGCGACATCCGCTATACACTATAAAATTGATGGTTTCTGTCTTGGACACTTCGCCATTATCAAAATATTGGCCTCAGGCCGGCAATTATTCAATAATAAACATTTAAATTAACATTTATATCAAATTTGAGGAGGCTTGGTAAACGTCAATCATGACAATGTCAAATATGTGACGGAAGGCAGTGAGTTAAAACGTCTCGATCGCGTTTGCGTTTCTTCAGGTTTTTTCTGTCAAAATTGTCAAAATGGCCATAAGTGTTGCCAAGTTACCTACATTTTCTAAAATTTCTAGGCAACCCGGAGTAATTTATGTAATTTAGTTTTTTGTTAAACCAAATCGAAGTACATAGTTATAGGTATATTCGTCACAAACGTGGAGTATCTCAACATTAAAAAAGAAAGACACACTTATACGTATGCGAAGAAGCTTAAATAAATAACATACTTAGTAAAAAATATCTCAAGAACACAATACAAGCATATTAAGACATAGACGACATACATATATCATTTATTTCACTTAAAAAATCTAAAATTTTGAAGTAAATTTGGATTCGACAGGTTCGAAAACCTAAGTTCTCACCTTCTCACGTGATAAAGTCGGGTGAGTAACTTTACTTCTTGCGTTTCGTTTAATTTACTTTTCAAACTGTCAAATACGAGCTTACACTCGCAGTTAGTCAGAAAACGTGTAAACGAATTCACATCCGTTTTCGTAAAGTAAATGTCACTCGCTGAATTGACTCCATGTTTTGCCGCTAGGGGCACCCTGTTTGTGTTCTCATACAAAAATGATGAATAAACTCAAACGCGTTCGATGCGTTTAACGCAAATAAAGATTTACACTCATGTGAGAAGAGGTAAAAACAAACCGAGCCCGAAGTTGAAGCTTACACTCGCGTGTTAAAACAAAACTGATCGTGAATAGTTTACTCGAATAACTTCGTGACATCGTTTTGCATTTTTGGTGTAAAAAATACACTAGACCTACTGACCATTTTCTAGCTCCCCTCACTCATTGACGTGTCATCAGTCAGTGTAACAGCATTGCTACTCGCAAGATAATTTTATAAGACAATGAGGGGACTGCTTTTATTTTTTTAGCAAAACTACATTAACATGTCTCGTAAATGTACAATCTCATTAAAATTTACACTTGCTATTTTCAGGAGAGTGCGTGCGCTGCTGGTCGTGCTCATCCGACCTGAACCGTGACTGCGCCGACCCGTTCCTCGTCGGCCACCACGGCAGCTCGTACCTACTGCAGCTGTCCAACTGTGACGCCAACACCGGAGCCACCTACCCCTACCTCACGTCCTCCAAGTCTGTTTGCAAGAAGCAGAAGAAATACAGTAAGCATCACGTTACAAATTGGCGCCCGAAGTAGTGACAGTTTTAGATAACCCAGTCATGTCGTCAACTTCACCTGCCTGAAAATTCACACTAAACTTCTATTATAACTTTGAAGAGTTATTGTTCCGGATGACAATTTATGCTAAGTCCTTTCCAGGGTCTCAAGCTAGCAAAATCCTAATTTAAAGAAATTTGATCTACATCGGTTCAAATCCTACCTATTAAGTGCCTCCTAAAATAAGTTCCCAGACCAGTGCTCAGGTATGAAGGGTTAATTCCGTTCGGAGGATAGTCCGTAGATATCCCGCATATAATGTTTACTCAGTCACATCCAATCTGTAATTTTCTGAAATAGAAACGTTCTTCCTGTTCCTCAACATAGCAATCCTCATTATGTCATGCCCTGGGAACATCGATGTCGTTCTTTATTGCAAATTGTGTCGCGTGACGGTACTTTACCTGTGGCACTAGCAAATACAAATAAATACTTATGAACAAGAAGGCTATATATATTTTCCGCCACAAGCTGCTGCCATTGCGACACTGCTCTTGCCTGACGCAAGCTAATAAACTTTAGAAGGGAACACGATCGTATAACTTGCAAGTGATTGAAACATGGCAACATGGCTCATGCGCACCCTGACCTTGATTGAGGATTCCCTGAGACCTTTAAAGTACCTAACCAAGTTTCTGACTCATCGGTTTGCCATTGAGCAGTCTTCATTACAATTTAACGGTTTTAACTCGAAATTAATTCCATTGCAAAATTAGAAGTAGGTACAAGGAAGTGCTTTAATAGTCTCCGTCCTTTGAAAATAACGGATCCATTCAAGTGTTACCAGCATCCTTCGTGAACTAAGTACCTGTTACAAATTGGGAAGATTGCTTTTAAATTAGAATTACCTTGATTAACTTACTCGTTAGCAATTGAACCTTGTTTTCTGCGTTGCAATTTAACACCTGCAACGTCATTTTCCATTTCTGAAGCTCCTGTCTTATTTTGTTCTAGAAGTCCATGGCTTGTAAGCATTATTATTTCCTAGCGAGTACTTGGAGTAGTTACGTCTCAATGTCAACCTTAAACAGATCCCTAAATTACCCACGCCGTGTACAGTTGTTACACATCCATTCTATTGTGTTCCGTAATCGACGTTAATTATCCCCATACAGGTATGTCGCTTACTAAAAAGATGTTACTAAGAACAGCAACTGTAGTGCTAACTTACATGTGAATAAGTGCCATTTTTCGCAGCCTCCTAATCTTGGGAACATACATATGACAAGGTTATCTAAGCATCTGGTTATGTTATGGTGAATCACCGTGTGTTACGTTTATTCACAAACAGGTTGAAATTATTATCACGCGCCTGTCATTGTAAATAAACGTTTGTTTTTCTGCACGGAAAAATGCTTTATCACGACTAGGAAAACCATGAAACAATATTAAGCATGTATGCTTCGCATTAGCAAACTCTGGAAATCAACGTCTTCTTAGCAAAGTACTCTCCATGCATCAGCACTAAAGGTACACTTAAAGACTTAGAAAGGTAGGCACCCTAACTCCTAAGACAAGCAAAAAAATACGCTATAGGTATGGGTAGGTATTTGTGAATTTGTGACTTAATGAAGTCGGTCAGTAAGTTTTGGGGGGGGGGGGGGGGGGAATATTAGAAAATTTTGAAAAGTGAGACAGAGCGTCATAATACGTAAAACTCTCAATCACGCAAAAACATGCTACTTTCATATATTTAAGTCCCATTAAGTAATTTTTATATTTATGTCGAAAGACCAAAACAATGTAAAGCACATAGGTAACGTATTCTTACAAATTATACTTAAGTTTTTATTTATTAATAGTTGCACCAATCACGCAAAAACATGCTACTTTCATATATTTAAGTCCCATTAAGTAATTTTTATATTTATGTCGAAAGACCAAAACAATGTAAAGCACATAGGTAACGTATTCTTACAAATTATACTTAAGTTTTTATTTATTAATAGTTGCACCCACGTGCAAATTGTCTTATTCACGACCAATTTTGATGCAAGGTCGAATTTTATTTCCTAACATTTATTCTAGGGCATGACACTAAATGCACTGCGTAATTTAAGTACATTGAATAAACTACTTACGTACTGAATCTTTTACTACCTATCAGATACCTACTCGACAAGACGTAAAATTGCTCTCTATTTCCTATACAGCTCGGATACCTGTTTTTCCACTTTCCTCTCATTTCCTCGCGATCGCTATGTGTGTTTTCACATCTTTTCAACGTTTGTTTGTCCCAATTTGTGACTCAACAATCTTTTAGATAAGGTTAACCGCAGAGTTTCTTACGGAGGTAAAAGCGGGCTAATTGTGTAGGGCCATTGATTGGTTCGAATGATCTCTATAAGTGGCAGCTAAAACGCCACTCGGAGTCGAGAACTCGAGCTCATTCAAACCAATGGCTCTATACCGAATTAAGTAGCCCGCAGATGTCGGTACCCATCTCTATAGATTATCGCATTGTTCGAGTGATTAACCCGTTTATTGTTGGTCGACAGTCAACGGTGAAATGGTGATCTCCCGAGGATGCACGTGGAAGCGGGCGGACGACTATTCCACCTCCTGCCCGAGCTCGTCCAACGGTCCCAACGAAGTGACCTCCTTCTGCGAGACCTGCGACTATGACGGCTGCAACGGCGCCGCCGCCGTCACCAAGACCATCGCACTCCTCTTGGCACCACTTACACTCCTTTTGTTTAAGTAAATTGCATTCATAACTTAAATTAAGCTTCAATGTTTGTTTTGTTACTTACGTTATAAAAATAATTACATATGATATTGCTATTGAGCACTGGCATGACACTATTATACCCCAAACCCATGAAAGTAATTTAAAGTGTTCTCATTTTATTGTTACGCCACTGCTCAATTTGGGACATTTATCGTAACTTGATTTCTTCGTCCATAATAAGAAACATTAAGTATTGGAATAGTATTCGAGGTCTGTATTTATTAGAGTTGAATGAACTTGTTTGTTCAAGTGTAAGCATATTGAACATTGTGAAAAAAGCCTATAAAGTTAAGGAGAATTAGGTAAGTACAGAAACTATTTTTGACTGTTAAATATTTAACTGTCTATGAAACACTTTGAATGGGTATGTATGACCTACGCCGACACATACAGCAACAGCTCTACTGACATTAAAAGTTTATAGTCCGAATCAGAAAGTAATTAGCAATAATAAAAGGGAATCGAACAGAAAATTGTTACCCACCGTAATTAATGGTTAGCACTTTTTACCCGAACAAAGTACAAAAAAATGTTATAAATTAAAGTAGAAAATAAAATACCTACCTAGATTAATTAATGCATTTTGCTTTCAGTCGAATCATTTCAATGTGCCCGATGTGCCTTTAAAATCTATAAATGTTAAGTTTATTTCATAATAATATCGTATAGCTAACTTATCGTTCTTATTTTAAGAACCAGTTTACCATAAGGAATTATGCTTAGAACGAAATTTGGAGTAGGTTATCTGGATATATATTAGTAGTTCAACTAATATGTTATTCATATATTATAAGTACCTACCTTATTAATTTGAGATAGATATATGTATATTTACGTCTCGTCATTTATTAACAACGGGTTAAGCCGGTGTACCAATTTTCATCATTTGCACTCAATAGCATTTGAACATTTGCGTGCAATACAGATTTATTTATTAGTATGTTCTGCTTTAAACTTATTGATAGATATTGATATAACATGTCCGCTATGAACGAAGATGGTGTTAGCAAGTAACAAATTAGTTGTAAATATTGTTTGTAATAATAACTACTTAACTGAATGTTTTTTCTTAGTTATTGCTTAGATAAATGAATGTACAGTTTACACAATAGTATCTACTTACAGTACATTCAGAGAAGTAAGTACCTGACAACCCCTAAACATTTTCGGCTAAGGATATGTTTCTGATACAATATCGAGATTCGTTTGAAACAATTCACCCAAAGCGCCTTAATTTCAAGTTCAACGAGATCGATTTTAAAGAGAAATACGCTGCCAAGGTATGTAAGTAATTACTATGTCACATGGTGACCCATTTGTGCCTTCCGAGTTCCGGTAAAAATGACGTTCGCTACAAAATTGCATGAAGAATTTGATTGATAGGAGCATACACACCGCCAGCCACCTTTGTTGTTTAAATCATAACTAAAATGAATGAAGGTGCTAACAATAATAAAGTACAAGTAAACACTAAAAAAAAATGTTTTATTTCCGATATATAAGCATTGGAAGTCGTATGTACCCTATACTTACCTACCTACATCTGGCAGGTTCACTAAACAATCTTATAGTAAAGGCCAAAGACAAGAAAGGTAAAGGCTCACTTTGGTTTGGGGTGTCCCCTAACTGACAATAGTTATTAATTAGTAATAACCATCTTTTTAAGGGCATTTTTCGGCAAATGAGCACACAGTGTACCTGATGGTAAGAAGTTACTGCGACCCAAGGACATGAAAAAATCATGAGAATTCGAATGCGTTTCCAACCTGAGGACTAGCATTGAATGCCTCTAAGTATTCTATTAATTTCACTGGCTCTCTTACCCCCTTACCGAACACAATAGATGCTATATTCAAAGTCTTAAACAGGGATTTCCCTGTTCCCTATAGGATCACTCACGCGTCACGGCGCTCAAGTTGAACTCTAGCTGCTTAAAGTTCGGTTGCAACGCCGCGATGCGTGAATATAACCCCAGTGCGAGCACTGTTATTCGGCGGCAGGTTAGCGGGTAAGATGGTGGTAGTTGTAGAGTGGTCCTAATACCAGCAAAAATCTATCGTATCTTATAAACGGGCATTCAAATATGTTCAGCTAACTCTATCTAGTCAGAAAGGCACGCAAGTGAATGGTGTCTTTCGGAACTGTGAGCTACTTTATACGTCAAAAAAAATCGGTCTGAACTTTGGTCGGTGCGCTCAAACTTTCTATATGGCTGGGAGTCATGGACAATTTTGCCTACCAAGAGCAAAAAAATAGATGCATTTGAGATGTGGTGTGTATGCTCTGCATACCACGGGTAGCGAGTGAACTAACAAACTATCTTGAAAGTTCCAAGTTGGAACAACTGCACATTTAAGAACTCAACTGTGTACTATCTCGTACCAAAAGTAAATCGGTTAGTTAGGTCACATAATCACATTAATCACATTGCTCGGCGTGAGCCTGATGAACTGGATAAGCTTATATATTTGTGGGCAAGGTGGAAGGAAAGAGACCTCGTGGTCGTTCCACCCGATGGTGTAACCAAGGAATCACTCTCACCGGTCTCCCTGTTACGGCTGCCCTCAAAGAAGCAAGAAGCTGAGAAGCGGACAGCATGGAAGGAGCTTACCACTTATCAAAGTGACGGGGACTTTCATCAATGCGATCAGCAGTAATGAAGAACACGACCAAAAAGACGACGACTATTATACCAGTGACAACCATTCCTATTTTTTATGCTTGTAAAATGAAAAACATTATGCCATTACGGACAGTTTTTGAAGCATCTTAGAAGATTTATTAAATGAGTGTAGATAAAGTTGTGTATGCAATTGCAATCAGGTCTTAAAACACTCACGTCGTGGGATCTTAATAGTATGAAACTCACCTTTGATTCGTTTCACCAAACTACACTCGTTTTCGTAGGCCCTTTATTATGTATCAGTTACATAAACGACTATTGTTTACAGGAGGAACGCCTTATCAACGTTATGTTTTATATATCTTTATACTTAGAATTACAAACATTGCGAACTGGGAGGGTGGAAAAGAGGATAGAGCTATAAGACCCAATATTCGGAATCCGATTGCAGTTTTATTCACAAAGAGCCAATGCAGTACAGAAGGAAAACATTTAATATCTGATTACAATGAGCAACATGCGCAATAATAATTTTATTGCAACTTCAACTTCTATGAATATGCAGCTCTCGACGTGAGTGTTTTCATCAAAGAGCCTGCTCCCTGTACCACGCTCCCATTATCTCACGATTAGTAGAATTTGTGATATTTCTCTGTGGTGATAGTTCCGAAGACCTTTCTCCCAAATCCTGCTTCTCATTGCAATCCCCATTTCCCTCATTTACTTTAAGGCACTAGTGGCGTTTATATCCAGCGCTCATATGCGTAATATCAGTTAAAGCGCCAGCTCATTTGCCTACACCTAATATAATATACCTACCATACCATAAAAATGCAATATTCTGTAATAGTTCGGTAGTATGCTGCTGAGAACAATCGCATATGTATGCATGTACGAGTACTCCTCATTGCTACGCACCCTGTAGGTACTACTATATCCGTCTCCGTGTACTGTATTCGCGCCAAGCACTCACTGACTTTGTTCACTCGCTGTTCGCTCGCGGCAATGGCGAACCTGGCCCTTCTAGTTCCAGTGCTGCTGGTGGCTCTGTTCATCAGAGAAGGTCAGTTCGGAAATGAGATTGCGTTGCTTATTATTGTCTGAAGTTGTGTCATCATTTCGGATCTGCTTATATTTTAATAAAATAACTAATAACTAATAATTTTATTTTAATAGATCTACATATAGGTAGGTATTTTTATTTATTTATAGGTACCATCTAATAGAGGTACTGCGATAGAGTGCTTTTATGAAAACTTTAAAATCCCTTTTTAGGGCAGGTCAAAATAATAGCAAAAGTTGTAAGCTGTAAATAAAAAAAAGCGTATCATAATTCTGATCTGAAATTATGATACGCTTTTTTTCAGAGATCATTCCTCAAAGCAATCAATCAGTATTAATATCAGTTTTTTTTTTTCAAATAAACAGCTTTTGCTAATATTTTGACCTGACCTCAAAAAGGTTTTTAAAGTTTTAATAAAAGCGCTCTATCGCAGTACCTCTATTAGATGGTACCTATAAATATAAAAAAATACCTACCTATATGTAGATCTATTACAAAGTACATAAAATAGCGAGACGATTTCCTTATAATGTCGGAAAGCTAAACGCCTTGAGGCGCCTAGGTATACAAGTAATATTTCATTTAAGTAGAGACTAAAATAAATGTTAAGAATGGCCTTTTCTATATGTACCTACTTTTTGCTACAAGTTTAGATATGATATACTTGTGAGCTATAAAACGTTAACAAAAATAGACTTGGTTTTCGTTGGATAAGTAGATCTGGATCGAACGATAAAAATATACCTAAGTTACTACTTGTATTACTATTGTCAGTTCAGAGCTCCAATAGTAAAAAGACATAAAAATAAGC
This sequence comes from Aethes cnicana, assembly GCA_963971205.1. NCBI lineage: Eukaryota > Metazoa > Arthropoda > Insecta > Lepidoptera > Tortricidae > Aethes > Aethes cnicana. The sequence continues at coordinate 8,210,698 of OZ020287.1, read as the reverse complement.
TAATTGCCTAAATTGTAAAAATAAGCGATTTTTTTAACACAAAGGTTCAATGTCTAATAACATCATTTTTTTATTTATTTATTCAAATCTTAAAAATAGCATGCTTACAATAACCTACAGGGAGCGAAAACCGCGCGCGATTTATCTGTCGCTGTTGTCGTTCGGTTACAAGCGTTTATATTATTCTTATATATATGTACATATATGTATATAAAAAAAATATTAATTAATTTAACTAATTTTTAAAATTGCAAATTGCATGTGTCAACACGACAGGGTTAATACAACCGGAATATCGACTATTCACGAAACACAAAATGCAGAATGTACTTAGTTTAATTATCATTAGAGATATCTAGGCATCTCTCTGCATATAGGCATATATAGGGAAAACATCGCGAGGAAACCTGCACGCATCTGCGAAGTAATTCAAAGATGTGTTTGAAGTCCCCAATCCGCACTGGGCCCGCGTGGGTACTATAGCCTGAACCCTCTCGTGATGAGAGGAGGCCTGTGCTCAGCAGTGGGACGCAAACAGGCTGTAGTAGCAATAGTAGTATATCTAGGCATTTATACTCGTACATTACTTTTTCTCCAACACCAAATAAGAGATAATTTACTTGACATCTGGTACTGCCTACTTGGTTTCGTTTCGGTGGATAGTTGTAAGATGCAACTCTGTGTCAACGATGAAACGTAGGTCGATAGGTTGGAAAGTTGAAAATCCTTCAGGGGGACGAAGGGACCATACGATAAGGGGTCTCTTCGGGCGGCTCGTCTTTGGAACGATCTTCCTCTCAGGATTATACAAGCTCCGAGCCTGTTTGTATTCAAAAAGCATGTTCGTTTATTTTTATCGAATCAGAACTGAACACCTACTCTTTTATTACTTGTCGCTTTTTTCGTTTGTCATCATTCTTATTATATGTTATATGTATATGTGTTTATGTATTTACTTATATTTATGTATATTTATACTATATATTATGTGTGTAGTTTATTTATTTTTATTTAATTTGCTTCTATATGTTATATTTTTACAGTGTGGCTACTTGTAAGTAGCCTCTATTGCACCGCCACAACATTTTCCATTATGTCCAAAGGTTTAACTGGTAGAGAATGCCTTATGGCATTAAGTTCACCTTTTGTATTAGTTTTACTAATGTGCAATAAAGTTTAAATAAATAAACAAATAAATAAGGACAGAGGTTATAAAATTGTGTATATGATAAATTTCACTTCATTAAATCTGTACGAAACACTCTTCCTTTGTTTAAACAAAGGAAGATATGTGGTTATAAGGGTTATCTTTTGTAACAAAGTTATATAGCGTCTCATATCTGACTCACAGTGCAATTGATAACCCGAGCTAGTGCCTACATTTATATCTGTAAGTATATTTATGTACTAAGTGGCTTCATGAAGTAGATAAATATTCATCATCTTGCATTTTCCGTTCGTTTTGCAAACACATGCAAAATTTCTGCTCTATCGGTCACCGGGAAGTGGATCTTTAACTTGCAAGATTTGATTACAGTCAGACCGACTGACAAACATCGGGACAGGTGAAGCTAAATAAAAGCTTGTCAAGTAATAATAAATCAACATAATTTGAAGAAGACCTGAATTTACTATACTTAAGTATAAACGCTTTGCATCATCGTTTCTTATGCGGACTGCTAAGGAATGGAACTCTCTTCCGTCCTCCGTTTTCCCAGACAGTTACAATCTAGAGGTCTTCAAGACTAGAGTTAATAGGTATTTACTGACCCAGTGAGATACACCTTTGGCCTCATCGTCACTTTCCATCAAGTGAGATAGAGGTCAATCGCTGGTCAGTCTTAAAAAAAAACATTCCATTCTGGATTAACCGAAAAGTTCCTGGCTTCTATATTATAGTCTACAAAGGGATATATTTGAAGCCTTAAAATAGGGATCTCCGCGTCGCGTGAACTTTAAGCAGTTACCTTTTAGTTCAACTTGACGCGTGAGCGATGCTATGGGGAACAGGGAGATCCCTTTTACGACTTCGAATATAGTCCAAGGTATAGGTCCTAATAACATTACTAGTCGATCACGTGGCCATATAAAGATCACAATTTTAGCTGGTAAAAGACTAAAGCTTTCGGCTTTAGTCGATTTGCATGATGGTAACTTCAAGGGAAAGTTACATTGGCAACGCTAAATGTCTCAAGTTTACAATTTATATTATATTTAAAATTTATACTTTCAGGAGAAGCTGTGCGCTGCTGGGCGTGCTCATCCGACCTGAACCCTAAATGCAGAGACCCGTTCCTTATCGGCCGCCACGATGACCCGACCATCCCGAAACCAAAACCAGTCAACTGTGACGCCAACACCCGCACCTACCCCTACCTCACGCCCTCCAAGTCTGCTTGCAAGAAGCAGAAGAAACACAGTAAGCATCAAGTTACAATTTGACGCCCAACGTAGTGATAGTTCTAGCTTGACCCATCATAACTTAAAACTGTTCATGAGCGACGTTGTCACGAAATTAACTTCAACTTCACCTGCCTGACAATTCACTTAGGTACTTTATCGACAGTCAACGGTGAAATGGTGATCTTCCGAGGATGCACGTGGAAGCGGGCGGACGACAACTCCACCTCCTGCCCGAGCTCGTCCAACGGTCCCAATGAAGTGACCTTCTGCGAGACCTGCGACTATGACGGCTGCAACGGCGCCGCCGCCGTCACCATGACCATCGCACTCCTCTTGGCACCACTTACACTCCTTTTGTTTAAGTAAATTGTATTAAGCTTGAATGTTTGTTTTGTTACGTTATAAAAATAATTTCAATCACTGAGGTACATTACTAGAGACGAAGCTTCCTATAAAACATCTCGAAGAAACGTGTCAAAACTTGAAAATCGAGTCGTAACTCTGAAAACTACGAAAAGTTGTAGTAAAACCGTGTCTATCTCTTTCCTACTCGTATGCTACGAATACGCCGAATTGACGCTAGACAAAGATGGCAATATTCATGGCTGTCAAAGGGATGTCAAACGGGTAGTGATACCAGTGTTGGGAAATTTACCCCAAAGTTTTTTTTTCAATAAGTTAATGTTAAAGGCCGTTCAACATCTTATTTTGCTTTTATATCGTCAAAATTTTATTTAAACAAGATTTTAAACGAGAAACATTCAAAGTATGAATTGTTTTAAGTATTAGGCCCTATCCATGGTAAATATTGAAATGAAGTTTGTTCATATTTTGACTAATGTTAATTTTAATTTCTTACTACGTGTACCTACACCAAATATCTGTAATAAAATATCTTGTAATTATTATTTATTATCATTATCTAATCCAATATATGTGGCGTGGGGCAATGAGGAAGACAGTTTTCCAACCGAACAGACTTTTATTTTTGAAAAAACACGAAATAAAAATGAAAATAGTACATAGAGGTTACAGCAAGCGACCATCAAGTAAGGGCTTCCGTCTCAATCTCCCCGATCCATTCGTCCGTCCCGTTCATTCCATCCGGTCACTCGCTCTCCGCTCTTCGTTCATTCATCAAGTCGTTTGCTCCTCAGCTGTCCGTCACACATGCGTTCCTACAGTCGGCCTTCCTGTACGTATGACTGGCCCCAGGCATCCCTTACATCGTGGTGGGTCACAGTCCGCAGATACATCACCTTTCATACTTACAATGGAACTAGCAAATCGTCTCTCTCATACCATAAAGTAAGTTATACATCAAAAAAAATTAAAGTAAAGTATAGCCAACACAACTTAAGTAGGACATCTTACAGCTATACACGTTTACATCATGAGTATCACTCAGAACTACTCAGAATGAGCAGAAAAGTAAGTATAATTCCTTATCAGTCTAATCAGTCAACAAAACATCTTAAAATAGAAAATAAAATAAAAACAATCCAAGTAACAGTTGTTCAGTAAGGCAGTCGGCACAACATTGGCAACATGAAATAAAATTATTACCTCGAGTGTGGTGCAGAGGTCACTGACCCGTCGGCCACGGCTTCATGTTATCAGCTGACGTCGATGTGCGCGCTGGCCCTTCTGACGTGCAATCGAGCTTCTCGACTTCATAGCGGTCTTTTCCTCGAACCGCGACGACTCGGTATGGCCCGAAAAACTTAGGCTTCAGCTTCAAGCAATTACCGAACTGCGTCCTGAGTATGGCGACTTTGTCTCCGACCTGGTAAAGCGTACTCGCCTTGCGCTTCCTGTTGTAAGTGAGTCGATTTTCTTGCTGAATTTTCAGGATTTGAGCCTTTGCCTCGGCTCGCAGCTGTTCTCGACTTTCCACATAGGCATCTCGGTCCTCCTGCAGTAAGAGTTCATATATTTCTATGTCCTCACGATTTCTCATTTTCGTGCCAATCATCAGCTCAAACGGCGTTGTAGCTATGCTTCTCTGATAAGTGCTGTTGAGGGCCGTCTGCACTCTCGTCACGTGCTTGTACCACATTCCTGGCTCCTCGATGCACAATTTCGTCAGTATAGCGACAATCGTCCTGTGGATCCGCTCCACTTGCCCATTCCCTCGAGGGACTCCAGTGGTAACAAGTGTGTGCTGTATGTTCTCTGTGGCACAATATTCTTTAAAGTCGTTGCTTGTGAAGGCAGCTCCTCGGTCGGTTATGATTCTGTCAGGATTTCCAAATAACTGCTGATGCAGTCTCATTTTATCGAGAGTCTCCTTGGCCGTCGTGCCTTTCGTGGGGTACACCCATACGAATTTTGTAAATGCGTCAACTATCGTCATTATGTAATTATACTGCTTCTTCGTCTCGCAGAGGGGTCCTATGTGATCGCAGTGCAGCGTATGCAATGGGACTGTCCCTTTATCAATACAGTGAAGAAATCCTTCTTGCTTTCCCGCCTTCTTGGTTGCCAGTAGACATGGTACACATGTCACAAGAAACTCGTCTATTTTTCTTGGTAAATCTTTGATATGGTAATCTTTGTTTATCATTTCTATCATCTTCTTTTTCCCAAAGTGACCAGTTGCATGAACTTTTCTCAAAATGTCCATTTCTAGTCCATTTGGTATGACTAATTGTAGTCCCTTGTACAGCACGTCATTCTGCATGCAGTAGTCCTGATAAGGTTTCTCTTTCAGAATATCCCTAATAGCTGTCAAGCCACCATCTAGCTCCTGAGCCGTCTTTATTTTCTCATGAAGTTCTCTCGTGACGACTGCGACATACGGCGATCTGCTTAGCGCGTCCACGTGTCTCATCTGTGAGCCACTTCGGTGCTCGACTTCATAGTCATATTCTTGTAAGCACAAGGCCCATCTCGCCACGCGTGTCGTCAAATCCCTTTTCCTGAGCGTCATCTCAAAAGCTTGGCAGTCTGTGACAATCTTGAATTTGATACCATACAAATATGGTCGGAATTTCTTTATACCTTCGATAACAGCTAATGCTTCGAGCTCATAGCTTGAATATTTTCTCTCTGCATCATTTGTCTTCTTACTCATGTAGTATACAGGATGAAGCTGTCCGTCTTCGGGGCATCGCTGTAGCAATATTGCTGCCAGTGCCAACGCTGATGCGTCTGTGTGGAGCTCTGTGTACAAACATGGGTTGAAGATCCTCAGTACAGGAGTACTCGCTAGCCTTTTTTTCAGCTCCTGAAATGCTACTCTTTGAGGCTCTTCAAATACAAATGCAACATCTTTCTTCAAGAGCTCCGTCAGCGGTCTCGCAATCAGTGCAAAGTTCTGTATGAACTTCCTGAAGTAGGATGTTAACCCGACAAAGGCTTGAATTTGCTTCAGATTATTGGGCTGTGGAAATCTCACCACGGCGTCCGTTTTCTCTGGTGAGGGTTTCACTGTACCATTCTCAACAACATGTCCAAGGTATTCCACTCTTCTTTGGACTAACTGCGACTTCTTCCAGTTTACTTCTAGTCCGTACTCAGATGCTCGCTGAAGTACCGCCTTTAGCCGCTCAACGGCTTGGTTCTCGTCCTCTGAAAGTATTATCAGATCGTCGATAAATACCAAAACATAACGACTTTCTATAAAATCTCTGAAAATGGCATTTATGAAACGTGTAAACACTTTTGGGCAAATCGACAGACCGAAAGGTGCTTTCAAAAATTCGTAGTGCCCATTATGAGTCACAAAAGCAGTATATTTCACCGATTCCTCATGAACTGCTAAATGAAAATAACCATTCTTTAGGTCTAGTGTACTAAAGAATCTCGACGTCACCAGCTTATCTATCTGATCTTGTATGATCGGCAGGGGATACTCATCCTTAATTATTTTCTTGTTCAGTGGTCGATAATCTACACAGATTCTGATACTTCCGTCTTTCTTCTTTATAAGCACCAATGGACTAGCATATTCAGAAAAACTTACCCGAACAATTCCTTCTTCTAGCCATTGCTTCACTTGTCGTTCGACTTCCAACTGTTCCGTCACAGCCAGTCGCCGCGGTCGCTGAGCCACCGGTATGTCGTCCTTGAGCGCAATTCTCAATTGCACTGGAGCCTCGCGCGTCTTCTGCGGCTTGTACGTCTCCACAAGCTGCTCCACGTCCTGTCGCAACTTCGGATTGCTGATATAACCTACAACATCAGAAACACACACACCACACCTAAGGTTATTGAGCCAACTGTCGCGAGACTTCAACAAAAGTACGCGACTGCCTTCCATAACAAACGTTACATTTTTGAGAAACTCCTGTCCTAAAATTATAGAAAAAGGCATAACGTCTCTAGGCACTATGTGTAACACGATGTTTTCGTACCGTTGTTCGTCAATCTCAATGTTCGCCGTGACATAACCTAACGAACACACTTTCGAAGAACCGAGCCCCGTCAACGAAATCTCGTTCCGCACGTACTCCGGCGCATTTAGCGATAAGTAGCAGTCCATCGTAATGAGATTAATGTCACTACCGGAATCAATCAACGCACACACACTTTTCCCGAAAATACGCACTGATTTCATCGGTTTGCTCGCATTGTTCTCTGAAGATACGCCATCTTCCTTGTTTACATTCATCCCCGTCGCCGCCATGTTGAATGAATGAGACGAACATCGATGACAGCCCTGACTGTCAGTGTCAACTAACTTCACTCCGCTCCTTCCATTCGCGTCCAGTTTGTTCGCCGTGAAGTTTTCCGTCACTTCCGAATCATTCACTCCTTCCTGCTGTTGAATGCACATCTGCTTCGCCAAACCGCCATTTTGTTTGGGATGATGAAATTGATGTACTTGCGACTTTTGCTTCTGATTTTGTGTTCCCGACGTCGATGGTGATGCGCATTGCGACGAGATATGCCCAAACTCGTTGCATCGGAAGCACTTTAGCCCTCTTTGCTTGTTAGGACACTCGCTAGATAGATGGTTATTCTCACCGCAATTAAAGCACTTCTTCCTAGCGCTGTTCTCTGCACATCTCGGCTTATTACTTCTCGAATCGGCCTGAGAAGCAGGTTTCATTTTTTCCTTCATGTACTCATATATCTTGAGCTTCTCCTTAAGTTCAGCATACGTCGTCACGCCGTACAGCAGCATTTTATTTGTCTCGTGGTCACGAATGCCTTCCACAATGTATTTTATTGCCACATAATCGGGCATTTTACCTCTTTTCCCCAACTCCTTCATTATCAGCATGTAGTCCAAACATGACTCATCGGTTTTCTTCGTTCTCGAACTCATCAACTCATGAATCACCTTCACGTCGATGGTGTCTGGAAATTCCTTGAGAAGGTTCGTCCTCAACTCGTCCCACGTCTTGTACGTTCGTTCAGCGCGTAACCAGAGCTCTGCAGTACCTGCAAGTGACCGCCTCGCCATCAGCAGTTTCTGCGTAGGACTCCACTCGAACACCTCCGCGTTGTCGTCAATGTCTTGGACCCATCGAGCCGCAGGATACGTCTTATCCTGGCCTGTGAATTTAGGAATCAGACCTTCGGTTAAGTGCAACGTAGCACCGCCGCCGCCTCGCGCCGCCGTGGCCTGCCCAAATTCCACATCGTCGTCACTCTGCCGGCTGGAGCGTCTGGAACCCTTCGTCATCGTCGTCGTCTTACCGCTTGCACGCCCGTCTGCGTAAAGTAAACCTCGTACGTTGTTTCCTCCGAAACCACGCCGCCTCGTCGTCGTCGTCAAAGTCGTCGTGACGAATCCACTCGTACTCTTGCAATCCCGGACGAGCCCCCAAAACTGTGGCGTGGGGCAATGAGGAAGACAGTTTTCCAACCGAACAGACTTTTATTTTTGAAAAAACACGAAATAAAAATGAAAATAGTACATAGAGGTTACAGCAAGCGACCATCAAGTAAGGGCTTCCGTCTCAATCTCCCCGATCCATTCGTCCGTCCCGTTCATTCCATCCGGTCACTCGCTCTCCGCTCTTCGTTCATTCATCAAGTCGTTTGCTTCTCAGCTGTCCGTCACACATGCGTTCCTACATATATATATAATATCAAAACCATTTACCAATGTAAATAACCGTATAGTTTTCCGTGATCTAATAATATTAGATCAATATATTATTAGATCACTGAAAATTATACGGTTTGTCTAACAATTTCCCTGAAATGTGGTTAATTTTGAACCATGGTTACCTTGCAACATTGGGCTTAAAAGTGAACAATTGAAAACCCTTCGTAATGAAATTTTGATTTAGTGTTAATAAAAATAATATGACATTAAAATTAAAACTCTACTGTGAAACGTGTTCCCAATGGACTTATTATGATTATGGAATCGATTGCTGCAACATTTTACTGCGTATTTGCCCATTATTACTGACTAAAATTTGGATTTCGCGCCTTGTCACGCGGCCGGCGTCTGATTGGCTACTGACTTGAGGAACTTCAGAAGTACGCCCCCGGGCGTACTTTCAGTGTCACCGTTTTATCAAGGTTGGTACCTATCTAGTGTAACATTTAAATCAGTGATTTCAATAGTTATTTGTGCAACAAGAGAGCAAAATTGTTTTTTGCTTCGAGTGCCATGTTTGAGTCCTGAGCTAGCGAAAGATTCTATAGTTGAATCACGAGCGTTCAGCGAGTGATTCTAGTTTAGAATCTTGAGCTAGCGAAGGACTCAAATGCACGAGAAGTAAAAGAAATTGCTCTCGAGTAGCACATACAATTTTTCACCTCAGTAGCGAGAACACATAAAAGGTACTTGCAAAGAATACTTACAACACGAAAAATATGAAATAACATTTCTTCTTCACTCCTTTCACTCAAATTATTACTTGAATTTCATGTTTTAAAAGAATTACTTTAAAGTTAATTATCGAAAATTAAGAAGAAAGACATGATTTGACATGAGACAATGGCGGCAATTTTCCAAACGTATGTTCGGAAACTAGTACTTGATGATAAATTTCGAATTTATTCGGTAATATTTGAAAACTTTTAGTTTACTTTAAATTAAAACTTTAGTTTAAAATGAGTACAAATAACATAATTATATGAAATATAAGTCATTTGAAAATTGTAAGATTTTCAGAAGTTAAATCAACGTATAATTTTAATGTCTAAAAATACGGCGGTACTGATGCGTTGCGCGTATCCGAACGTTTCTAATTCAGTTTTTTTTTCTACGAAAACAGATTCGCTGTAAGACTTGCCTAGGTAGAATTATCTACCTCTTTTCTTAAAGAAATGAAAAGAAGAGAGCGGATAAAATCAAGATAGTTTGAATTATTGGTATAAGAAGTAGTTACTAGTTAGATGCCGCAGTATGTTATGACCATTCGCAGTAATGAAAAAAAAAAAAAAGAAAAAGCGCGGAAACGATTTAAGTGTGGCTGCAAGGCTTAGGCCTTTGCCTTTGCCTGATGGGAGTGTCTGATGGGATAAAATGATTAAAAAAAAACAAATTAAAAAAATACTTTGTCTCACTGAGTGAAACAAACACGATTTTGCTCACTAATTTCTGACAGCAAAGTCTACTTGTTCGAGCTGCTGAGGTGAAAATGATATTGCTATTGAGCACTGGCATGACAATAGTGTAATGCCAGTGCTCAATAGCAATATCATCAACTATAATAAATTCAGACCTCGAATACTGTCCCAATACCTATTCCAAAACTTCATGGTTTGTAATATGGGCGAAGATCCTAAATTTAGCAGTGGCGTCACAATAAAGTGAGGACAGTAAAACAGTCATACAATATTATTAAGCAGATTTTGAAGCAGGATTAATGAGCAGCTTTCCTCCCAACCATGTTAGGTTAGTTAGAATGAACTTTTCGAGTAGGAGTAGTATCTAACGTTCGGAATTAGTAATATTAAAACAAGTCTTGCGTAAAACCAAATTTTTCGTGGATCGTGTCGTAGGTCGGGGATATCTTATCAAAGAATAAATATGACTAGAGCAGCCATACTGTGCAGCATATACATGGTGCATACCTAATTAAAGTAATTAAGTACCCATATCATAAATCCTATATGATGTGTTCAATAATTGGTAGAGTAATAACATCCGTTATGACAGCAAGTTCTTTTTCTCAAACATGCTCGGAAATGTTCTTGTTACTTTCAAAAAAAGAAGACGCGAGGCTGTCCATTGCCGGCCTTGGCCAGCAAAAACATTATTGTCGTGTGTGTTTTTTTTTAATTCGCTTGCTATTTGAGACCCCTCTAGAAACTGACAAATCCATGGAGGTAATAAGTACAACTTCCATGGCCAAATCATCCACGATCATGGAAGTAGTAAATACTGATGTGGGGTAAGTGCGCCTAAATTTATTTCGCCCCTATGCCTTGTAAACAGCCAACTACTAGTTGAGTAATATTTATAGGTTTCGATATATTTATGTTAGGCGCACTTACCCCATCCTGGCGCACTTGCCCCGAAACTGACAAATCCATGGAGATAATAAGTACAACTGCCATGCCCAAATCATCCACGTTCATGGAAGTAGTAAATACTGATGTGGGGTAAGTGCGCCTAAATTTATTTCGCCCCTATGCCTTGTAAACAGCCAACTACTAGTTGAATAATATTTATAGGTTTCGATATATTTATGTTAGGCGCACTTACCCCATCCTGGCGCACTTGCCCCGAAACTGACAAATCCATGGAGGTAATAAGTACAACTTCCATGCCCAAATCATCCACGATCATGGAAGTAGGTACTACCTACCTACCTACTAGGTAGTAAATACTGATGTGGGGTAAGTGCGCTTAAATTTATTTCGCCCCTATGCCTTGTAAACAGCCAACTACTAGTTGAGTAATATTTATAGGTTTCGATATATTTATGTTAGGCGCACTTACCCCATCCTGGCGCACTTGCCCCGATTGACCTTACGTATTTCCTCGCTGTTTGAGAAAAGCATTATATATACCTCGGCCGCAATTGCGATTGCCGGACTCGTACTAATAGAAGGCTTCGCTTCGCTCAGCCTTCTAACTGACTCGTCCGGCAATGCGCTACTTGGCGGCTTCTGCAATAATGTACTATTTATAACTAATTTCCTATCTGTGGTCATAAAGTAAAATTCATTTTATTTTAGAAAATCGAATTCGATGTTTTAATGACGACTGACGTCGACATATTCGAACTATATTCTTCAACCAGACAAAATGAAAGTTAAGTAGTTTCTTATTCAAATGTCGGCTCTATATTCTTTGCTTGTACCACCCATTCTCCTCCGCGCTGTGTGCGCGAGGGCTGCGGGATCGTGTTGTCGCATTCTATCGCAGGCCAGCTCATTTGCCTGCCTGTAGTGTGTTGCAGAGAACAATCGCGTCTGTATAGTATATGTACTCATTGTTACGCACGCTGTGCAATATCCATGTACCGTACCTATTCGCGCCAAACGCCCGCTCAGCGCGGCTAAGCTCAACTTGCTTACTCGTTATTCGTTCGCGGGAATGGCGAACCTGGCCCTTCTAGTTCCAGTGCTGCTGGTGGCTCTGTTCATCGGAGAAGGTCAGTTCTGAAATGAGATTGCGTTGTTTATTATTTAGCTCAATTTTATTTTTTATGGTTGGTTCAGTACCTACAGATACTTTTTTTTCTGTGCTCGTAGATACAATGAGTTCGTTATCAGCCCCTAAGTAATTATCAGATTTGATAAAAACTAAGCCGATTTGAAAAATATATGTTTTTTTCAGAGATCACTTCTCAAAGCAATCAATCAGGATTAATATGTCATTTTTTATTTTCAAATAACTAAACAGTTTTTGCAAATATCCTGACCCTTAAAAAGGAATTTAGAAGTTTTCATAATGGCGCTCTATCGCATTACCTATTAGATGGTAAATATCAAAAAACAATTACCTACGAATATAGATAGAATAGGTACAGTCGAGTTCATTAATATGTGTACACTTTTTGACCTTATTACAACGTGGTAAGGTGCAAAAGTGTGTATATATCCTACGTAGTTATAGTTATAGAAGTATTGAAAAATCTAGGTCTACCTAACCAAATTTCATCAAAATCGGTCCAGTCTTTGCGAAGTGAAGGAAGGACAAACCAAACAAACACACTTTCACATTTATAATATTAGTATGGATAGTATGGATGTCCTTGGTGCGACTGTGTGCAAGGTCCGTCCGTACACCCACCACCGTCTTATCCGTTAACTGTTCGCACTGTTGTGTTCGGTAATAGGGGGTAGGTAAGGCATTCTATGTTAAGTTCTCAGGGGCGGCTCAGGGTAGGCAACGCATTCGAGGTCTTAGGTTTCTAAGAAATCATAATATTTCGATTCCCTAGCATACATAACTGTAAACACACAAGGGACGCATGGGTATTGGGTAGGTAAGTATACCGTGGGCTGAAAGCCTGTCACTACATGCCAATGTTGATGATCTCATTAGGGTTATCTTTTGTGTTTACAATATTTACCGACCGTCTTATTAGATAAGTAAGTTATGTCTGAGCTCCCAATTAAATAGATAGGTACCTAAGTAAACTGCCTGAGCCAATTTTAACTTATGTAAAATTAATTCGTATGAAAATTGTCTTCATTCTTCCGTGACGATTGAAGAGTGGCGTATAAGTTTTCCCATAGATGAGACCTAGCTTGATCGATTTTTCGTCCCTGTAAATCTCGATACCGTATATGTACTATGATTAAAAATTCAAATTCGTAGTAATATAAGTACCTACTCGGATCTTGAACGCATTGTATTTTTTATTTTTAATGTTGGCAACACTGAATGTCTCAAGTGTACAATTTCTATTTTCAGGAGAAGCCGTGCGCTGCTGGACGTGCTCGTCCGACCTGAACACTCACTGCACAGATCCATTTCAGATCGGCCGCCGCGACGACCCGAACATACCACTGACCAATTGTGACCCTAATGACACCGGCCCCATCTACCCCTACCTCACGTCCTCCAAGTCTGCTTGCAAGAAGCAGAAGAAATACAGTAAGCGTTCAGTTACGATTTAACGCCCGACGTAGTGATAAGTTGTTTTCCCCCTATTTAGTTAGACATTTCCTATAGAGCTAGGAAATCTGTTTTTCCACTTTCCTTCATTTCCTCGAATATTTGCTACCCATTTGCGTATTTTCACTTCTTTTCAATGACGCTTTCCTCAATTTCTGTTTCGAATCGTTTGCATAACTTAAATAGACAGGTATAGCTTCTTACGGACGAATTGTGTCGGGCCATTACCACATATGTACTACCTCGATAAGTGGCAGTTAAAATGCCACTTAGGTAGAGTCGAGAACTCGAGATCATTCCAACCAATGGCTCTACACCAGTAGCCGACCGCAGACGTGCCTATTTCTATGGATTATTTATTCGATGGGTCATAATAATCGGTTAATTTGTTTATCGACAGTCAACGGTGAAATGGTGATCTCCCGAGGATGCACGTGGAAGCGGGTCAACGACAACTCCACCTCCTGCCCGAGATCGTCCGACGGTCTCAACATAGTCAACTCCTTCTGCGAGACCTGCGACTATGACGGCTGCAACGGCGCCGCCGCCGTCACCAAGACCATCGCACTCCTCTTGGCACCACTTACACTCCTTTTGTTAAAGTAAATTGTACCTATATCTACCTACTTAATACAAATAGGGTATTAAACCATTTTTTGAAATGTGGTTTAAAATTATCCTTATGTCGGATTGAATCACAAGATTTTTTATTTCGATTTTCTGAATGGGGTAATTAAATACCTTAAAAAGTAAGTACTTTTAAATTTTCATTTTCAGTTTTCGCGCTAAAAAGCTAGCCGCCATGTTTGCTGGGCCTGTGACGTCACTAGGATAGTAAATATAAGAACATAGTACCTAACCAAACAAGTGAAGTTGTAACGCTTTGTTTACAGTACGTCTGACGTCACAGCAGCTAACAATATGGCGCCTACCGTTTTGGGACAGATTCAAAGACAACATTTTATAAATGTAATTATTAAATTATTTACGCATTATTATGATGAAAAGTCGATGTTTTGGGTAGCATTTTTATATAATCTATCATAAATCAGTACTTCCCGATTTTTCCTTGAATGGTGTATAATACGCTAAATTATTAAGCTTGAATGGTTGTTTTGTTACCTACGTTATAAAAAATAATTCAAATTATATTGCGATTGAGCACTGCATGAACTTATATACCGCAAAACATAAAAATAATTTAAATTATGTTCTCATTTTATTGTTACGCCATCACATACTGCTCAATTTAAGTAAAAGGGATGAAGACAACTTTTTTCCTTAGTCTATCAGGAAGATTATTGAAAAGTATTGGACACGTATTTTTTCTTTTTTCACGTAATCAAACTTATACGGAGATATATTGAGTTGAAATGTCGCGTGACGTCACGGCTAGGTACGATTTATATCTAACGGTGACGTAGTTAGCCCCCACTCTTCAACTTTAATGCGTTTTAACTTAGTCATTCTTTGTTAATTTGATAAAACAAAAAATACGTGTCTAATATTTTTTTATTACCTGACTGACGGACTAATTAGAATTTCGATTTCTTCTTCTTCTTCAGGCCTGTGCCCAGCAGTGGGACGCAAATAGGCTGTTGCAGTAGTGTATACTCTGCGTCAACGGCTTAAGTGCTTCGCCGCACGCCTTCTAAGTTGTGTCGTGCTATACCTACTTATACTGCTCACACTCAGTTCATTTGAAATTAATTAGATACTTACGCTTACGCCCCCTGCGTCCCGAGCCCCTCTGCCGATGAGATCATATTTTTGACTTCTGCGCATCGAAGGCCACCGCTCAAGTTCGGTGCCGATGCCACTTTATTTCTCTTCAGGTCAGTATCTTGAAACTGGTGCAATGGCTGAGATGGACACTAATCGATTATAGTAGATATTTGCATGAGTATGTAAGTAAGCGTGTGTTTGTGTGTGTGTACGTGAGAGAAAATGTTTTTGTCAAGTGCTGTTTCGTATAAGGTTTTCTGTACCGATTGATACTTAAGCTTTTGTGAATAAGATACCTATTATTAATTTTATTAACGTATTCCAATAGGTAATTAAGGAACTAGATATAATGAATTACCTACTTTTTTATGGCGATGGTATAAGCAAACGAGCGCACAGCCCACCTGATGGTAAGTGGTCACTGCGGCCCATGGACAAATCCTTTGATCCCCCATTAAGAAACCATAAGATCTCGAATGCGTTGCTCACCCTGAGGCCTAAGATGGAATGCCTCTGTGCCAGAAATGAATAATTGCGTTTAAATTTGTTAATCTCAATCGTTAGTCGATTACATTTTGAGCATCTCTGCTTCATGGACATACGTAATGATAAAGGATTATTATAAAATAAAATATAAAATTCGCATATCATTTATTGCTCTAAGCTGTCTTTGTAACCATTACAAAACATACATTATATCTTATGCAAGGGACGGAGTAATTGGCAGTCTTTATGTATACACACATAGATTGATAAAAGACAATAGTATTCAGTCTTCTCAGATAAAGGATAAAAGTTCAAATTCACAATAAATTCTGCATGTCAAACAAAACAAATGTACTGGGCGTCTACAGACCAAGGGTTAAATAACAGAGATAACAATTGTTTACAGAATTGTCACTTCTTTACATGAGATTCTCTAAAAGTGCGTTCTTATTAGCCAATCCTTTTGAAATCAAGCAATAGTCCACACATTCTTTTTAGGTATAAATAAATGTATTTTTCTACCTAATCAAATATTGTAAAACTGACAAAAACAACGAAATGCGCCCCTTGAGGTTAACAGCCACTGAATACTGATAACCTGATAATTTATCTTAACCTTTGTCAAAACAAGTGATAAATTTGGACATTTAGATATATTCTGCAAGGACAGATTCAGGCCAAAGAAAAGTATTTTGGGCGAGGAACAATAAAAATATTACATTCTGCAAACATATAAAATTAGCCTTAAAATATGGAGTGAGCATAAGAGTAACCTATTGATTGAGATTCACAAGTCCTTACAAAGACTACAAGTGAAATAATTATTGGAACAAGTAAGTATTTTTATATAAATTTTACCTTTTACGTCACAAATAAGCTAACATCAAACCTAAAGCTACTAAGGCCCTCTTGAACCAAGGCTTTAATTTCGGGTAAGCCATTTGAAATCTTAAATCTTTAAAATGAACTCTAAAGCTGTATCAACGTAACTCAAGTTAGAGGTTAGCAGGCTTGGTAAATATGGACCTAAGTAAGTGAAATTTAAAAAATCTATCTTTAGATTGATTAACACTACTTATGGTGGGTTGATTCAAACCATCCGTTAAAGTTAAATATTTTACTATGGGATAAAATGACGTTTCTGTATGGCCAAATTTAAAGACCAGGAGTCCGTCAACTATGCATGAATCAACTCATACTTAACATTAGCAAGAGTTAACTTTAAATTACATTTGAGTTTCAGAATATGTTATCATTTGTGTGCACATTAAGTTACTTCTACTGCTTACTCTACTCAGTCAGTTCCTGTCACAGGTGATCTCAGAATTCTATTTACTTACAACAATCAGGAAGGAATAGATTACATCATAAGTATATAATTAATATCATAATGTATTCATAATCATAGGTGGTTTACCGATAGATAGATCAACTAAGCCCTAAATGTTTCTAGACATGTAATTTCAAAACAGTTTTTGAGAATCATTATGCCTTCATATGCCGTGTCTCAGATCGGTTACAATTATTTACTAAAATTTTCGATTTTATTTTATACGAAAGTACTTTTGAATAGAAAGGAGGCTCAAACTCACCTTATTTTTTTATTACGGCATATAAACGTGGAAATGGAATATATAGATTCAAATGCATTGCATATTAAACTCGATATTTGTGTCGGATAGCTGCTCATTGATATATGTATATTTTTGGTACCAATGTGACTTAATAATTTCCAATGCAAAAATACCTCAGTGGAATGACAGGAAATGAAAGTGTTAACAAATAACTTCCTATTATGAAATATACTTAAACAGAGTTGCTCCAGCAAACAAGACCAAGAGAACCGGTGTTGGTCTGAACATGTATGACGCATTGCACCCATCTTTACTGTTGCATGTGCAGTACTCAAGGAATATGTTGTAAGTCCCTGACCTCATGAGGCAGAATCTTTCGTCCCCTTGAATGCCTGCTTCCCCCAGATAAGCACAGTCCCTGAAGTAGCGCCATTCACCGTTAACTGTAAAATAATACAATAATTAACTTTATTATATTACATACTAGTTACTAACTTCTTACAGCAACTTCGCCTGCTGGGATGTTACTATTAAGAATATGATGAGTCTGTCTGGGACACATAGTAGCCTATAAAGGACATAGGCTACTTTTTATCACACAGAACTCCCCAACCATCTCCATATCAAATTTCATCAAAATCGGTCCAATGGTATAAGCGTGAACAGATAACAAACAGGCAGACAGACAGTGACTCACATTTTTATAATATTAGTATGGATAATACATTGTGATTAAATTGAATTGAATTGATTACCTTTTTGTCTTATTTTGCGACACATTGTCGGCCTGACTCCCGGCAAATGGGACAGGCCCTTTTCTTGTGCACAATCAGTTATAGGCACGGTACTGTTATCGAATGGATCTGCACACTTGGGATCGTTGTTTGACCGACAATTCCAGCATTTTATTCCAGACACTGTAACAAAAGTTAGGTATTAAAAATGTGTAAATGGGTGTGGTAAACAAGATAACTTTGTAAACAATTTACTACCGTAAGGAGTTAATGCAGATACCAAAGCTAAACTGATAATAATCTTCCAACTTCCAGTCATATTTCAAAGATTGTGTGCTGATTTCAATTAAAACAAACGAAAAGCGCAAAACTTAAGGCGTTGTACTGGTCCAAGTTTGTACTTAGTTTGACAGTTGTCAGAATTCAGAAACAAGTTGCACGCCGACACCACAGATAACCGAAGCAATCGAACACAAGGGGAAAGCAATTCAACGTAAAAACACCGACTAACCCTAGATAGCATCAAGAAAGTTAACGCCCGTTAAATATGGCGCTAGCTGTCATTCCATACAGAAACATCTTTTTTTTTCGGATTGAAAAACGCACTTTAAATTTAACAGGCGTTAACTTCTTGATGCAACCAATCTTAGTGATGTACCCTTGAATATCCTATTGGATTGATTCTTTAAAATTAGGAAAAAGCCGTAGTAGAAATCCTAGGATAATACTCGTTCATTTTGTATGTAAATTCAAAGTAAATCATTTCCGAACGAAAAATCATTTCAGCACACATCAGGTAAACACTACTGCAAAAGGGTGTGTTCGTTTCATTCGGTTCGATTCATTCACTCAATTCAAGCAAGACAAGAGTTTCGTTTCAAAGTGTTGTTTTTACTGGTTGAGTTTGTTTTGTGGCTTTCGTTAAGTGTATGACTTTAAGTATAAAGTCTTCCCAATATGTTGACAATTAATAGTATATTGGTATTTGCTTGTACTTTGCCGGCAGGTAAACTAGTTTTCATTGATAAACTACGATAATTTATACTTGAAATATAAATAGTAACTTACGGGTGCTTACGGTATTCATAATTCTTATTTCAGTATTTGGTGTACGGTGTTATCAATGTGCGTCGTCACAGAACCTGCTGGAAGACACCTGTGGCGCTTACAAGACCTTCGACAAAGAGAGCCACATAGCTGTTGACTGTTACAGTGAGGAAACGAACATTCAAGGGGCCTTTTGCATGAAACTTACCCAACAAGGACCTAAAGGGTTTATTTGTAAGTATTACCATAAAAAAAACTTAATTGAGCTTTGTTCTTTGAACAATAACGGTACAAAGTATTGAAACAACATGCAACCAAAGTCATTGTTCAAGTTCCTAATTTTATTTTGGATTTAGAATAAATAGACCTTGCATGATTTTAATTTAGGACATAGAGCTGAATTGAAGAACATTGCAACAAAACAGTTCATAGGGCAAACTTGATTATATAGATATTGATTATGTATGAGAGGTGACGTAGCCGTGTTCCCTCCGAGCTCCATCATCATATGCATATCAGCTTGGTGGTACCATATTATTGCATAGTCATCCAACCTTCATATACTTGCCAAGTTTCATCATGACACAATAAGCAGAAGTGGGTGAAATTTATTATTATTTATTATTATATTATATTATTATTATTTACAAGATTTGTGTACATAGTTTGTGTCTTAGGTAAACAACTACCAAATAAAAGCGCTGTAAAAAGTCTTGATCAATCAAACTAAAAATCTACTTTGAATAACTAAGGCTCTACACAGTTATAAAGGCGTAGTCATGAAAGATCATGAACAAACTAAAGTGTAGATCTATCTGTATACACCCTTGCAACATGCTGCTACCACCAAAACGGCCTATTTACGTTCCGCTGCTGGGCACAGGCCTCTCATTGAGAGAGGGTTTGTGCTATAGGCCCACGCGGGCCCATGGCGGACACATGCTGCCACACATGTGTCAAATTAAAATAACTGTGCTTGGATACCTACTAATGGCTAAACATATTGTTAAGGCATTATCATTATCAACAGTTCAGCCACATCCACAGCTGGACGTAAACCTCCCCCAAGATTTGCCACACAGACGGATTGATTAACGGATATACTGTGATATATTCGAAGTTGGTGTGCTTTCTTTTCCTCTTGCCTGTTAAATATCATGTAACAAAGTTATCTTGAAATTCTTTTCAGGGGATGGTAGATGGCGTCAAGTGATACGGCGCTGTGCATCTATTGCTGATACCGGTGTAACTACTGTTTGTAACTGGGGCGTATACGACAATGGAGTTTACTGGGAGGAATGCTACTGTGCATCGGATGAGTGCAACAGTTCTACATTTATTACATCATCTGTCATTCTGACGCTGAGCACAATCTTTTTAGTGTTCTTGAAATATTTGTGATGTTGATGGCCATTCATTTGTTTTTAGTTACTATAGCAATAACTTAGTTGACCCACCAAGAGCATTTTTTGTGAAATCTTTTCTCTTTACGAAATCAAATTGCACAGTTGCCATTACTGCTGCTAGAATTCTTAATAGTTATCTACTCAAAAAGGCTAAAATATTCAACACTTTTCAGTGCTATTTTCTTATAATACACTCTCCTAGCCAGAAGGAGGTGCTGAGTTTGTTAAATAATATGCTATTTATAACTAACAATACATGATTGAAACTTGATACCTCAATAAACTTGGTCACTGACCTATAATTTTATTGCTGAAGTATGAAAGGTAAGCATCATTTTCTGAATCTCGAAAATTTAAGACTTGCAAATGAAAATAATAAATGACAATTCATTACAATTATTAGAATTGATAACTCTCAATAATAAAATATCAATTGGTACATTTAATAATTCATTATTAAGCATGGGTTGCATCAAGATAGTAAATTATGAATTCGTTGAATAGTTTGGATTTTTACAATAGAGAAAATAAAGTTTCTGTATGGAATGACATATTTGACGATGATGAGTCGGTTAACTTTCTTAAAGCAACCCAGGCTGATTTTACTCTTTTACTATTTTAATTACCGTGACCGTCAAGACAGCGTACACCGTAAGATTATCCAGGATCTGATTATGTCAATAAATAGTACCCAAATACTGGATAACGTTACGGTATACGCTATCTTGACGGTCACTAATTACCTACTTTATTGTACTAAACTTACTAATCTATATTTTAAAATTCACAATTTTTTTATACTTACTCGATTTTGACTGTAATAGTTTTACTGAATGTAGAAAGTAGTTATTCATGTATGTAGTAATGGGCCTTATTAGATAAGTTTATGATTGTGTTCAATAAGTATCACATGCCGTCCATTTTTATCGAATTGTTATAGGATTTAGATATATACGTTTTTATTATGCATTCCTGTGAAAGAATCTCACTATACATATATAGTTAGTTTACAGAAATATTATTGTATAGGGGCCGATCAAGTATTACGTAAGCAGATTTCTTACCATTTTTTACCCCCCCGCCCCCCTTGTCATCAAAAGTAAGCAAAGCTCTTACCCCCTCCCCCTATGCTTACGTAAACATTTTTAGTTATAAGTGTTTTTTTATATTGTCATTTTAAAAATAGGAAGATCCATGGAAAAATTAGGTTTAACTGATACACATAGAGTAAGGGACAAAAATATTATAATCAGAAATAATATAATAATAATATATAATAGATGCATTAATTAGACAAGTGAATAGCGCGCGGTAATTTCCCTAATGCGCGGTAGGTAATTCCCCTAATCGGTTCTCAAAGCGAGTGCCTAAACATATGCATTATTTGCGGGAATCCCCGAAAATGCGTTTCGTTTTCACGCATAGACAATGTGAGGGTTGCCATTCATGTAAAAAAGTAAATAACTAACGATGACGTAATCATCATCTAGACCCCCCTACCCCCCATGTCATCCAAAATAAGCAAAACAGAGACCCCCCCACCCCCCCTTGGTGCTTACGTAATACTTGAACGGCCCCATATATGAAATAGCAATTTTGTACAAGATGAATAAATACAGTCCACATAAGAAGTTACTGTTCTTACAAAGTCCCCTTTGTTCTTTTATTGGCTCTGATAGTGCAAATTGAGTGAACAATAATTTGGGTGTTGTTAAATTACCTCGCGATAGAGGTTTGTAAATGTTATTACTGCTAAATTGAAGGACATTTAATATCACAGTGTAAGAATTAGTACAGTAGATAAAAAAGCCACCCGCCGGCTGAATGCATCTGAGGGAAGAGCAAAGTCCCAAGCTGCATTGAAAAAGAAATAGAAATGTTTATTTGGATTAACATCGATGCATAAAACACACATGTAAAATAGAAGAAAGAATTATAAATAAATATCGATGAACACCAAAAAGGGGATGTTATAGATGTTTCCGACACTGAGCCATCGGTCTTAAAAGCTGACAAACAAAAAAGATTTCCCGAATTTATCATTTAATCTTCGGAGCTTTTTACTAAATAAAAATAACCAAATGCTTTTTGGCTCGGTAGTCGGTTAGCGTTCGCACTCGGTATGTGTTTTTATTTAGGTAATTGCCATCGTGTAAGTACTAAATTATAAAGGCTCCATTCACCTACCGAATGGGTACATAAGAAAGTAAGTAGGTACGTATTAATCACGGTATGTTTGCACGTTGCTACATAGATATAGAAGTTTATTGCCACTTCACTTGATTTCGAAACACGAGATGATTAAGCCCCGATTTGAAGCGGTATAGGTACTTGTTTATTGGATACCTTACCTATGGATCGTCCATCCATATCCTTTGTTAGCTTTTCTACGCCATGGTCAAATAAGTACTAAATTATGTACAGTTGCATACACAACTTTATCTACACTTATTTTATAAAACCTGATGCTTCAAAATCTCTCCACAATGGCGGCAATACGAATACGTCAGTGTCTCACATTCGATTTTCAAAAAGCATAGGCTAAATAGAGCCGACATTTGAATTTGGAACAAATTTTCGCTCTGTCTGACTGAAGAATCTAGGCGAGCATTGCTGTTCGAAGATGTTCGAAATTGAATGACAATCGACTTTGATGGTCTAATACAGCTATTCTATTAGTATTAGAACTCGCAGATAAGAAATATGACCAGCATGAAGTTAAACTGTTTAGTTAGAACAGATTTTTAAGGACCTTTATTATGTTGCAGTTACATAAACTACTATAATTAGGTACACCTTAGCTTAGACAACTTTATTAGGTGTCCTTGGCGTTCAAAGGGTTAAGAGTAGGTATAGTTTCAGTTTCTGCCTATTCAGTAATAGGTATATTAAGTATTGAAGCCGTGGTGGTCTAGTGGTTCGACATACCGCCTCTCATGCAGAGGGTCGGGGGTTCGATTCCGGCTCACACCTCTAAGTTTACTTATGTGCGAAATTCAATTTGAATTTACCACTGAGCTTTTCGGTGAAGGAAAACATCGTGAGGAAACCTGCACGCATATGCGAAGTACTTAATTAAAAGATGTGTGTGAAGTCCTCAAGCGGCACTGGGCCCGCGTGGGGACTAGACCAAACCCTCTCGTGATGAGAGGAGGCCTGTTTGCCCAGCAGTGGGATGCAAATAGGCTGTAGTAGTAAGTATATTAAGTATTATAGGTAGGTATAGCACGACACAGCTTAGAAGGCGCGCGGATTAAGGCCCTTCCCTGACCCAGCATCGTCAAATTGCTCATTTAAGATCATACTTTTCTAAGAAATGTTAAAAGTTAAAAATATGAAAAAAACATATCTTATATTTGATTATATCATCCTTACATTGACAGCTTTCGATACACGTTTCACGAAACTTTGCTCGATACAATTTAATTCCAAAGTAACCTCTAACTCGGACCGCTAATCCAACTTTACTCCAGTTTATTATATCAAACAGTGTAACACTAATTATAACACAAAAAATATCCATATTATATGCATACATCGACAGCTTTATAAATGCCATTTTTTTAGACGGTATTTTTATAGAAATTAAAACGTGTTAAAAAGTAACTAAATCGGGCGTTCTGTGCGTAGCGCTTTCTCTTTCACTCGTCCCACGAGTGACAGTGACGGCTGAGCTGGGTCTATGAACCGCCTTAAGCAATAACAGACTGCGTCAACGGCTTATTTAAGTGCTTCGCCGCGCGCATTCTAAGTTGTGTTCTGCTATACCATACCGTCTACTTACCATCTCACTTAATAATACGGAGATGGTGTATCACTGATAGGCTAGTAAGGTACCTACATATAACACTGGGGCTCTATTCGAAACGTTAACTTAGGGAAATGGAATATCTCTATCCTTCCGTCAAAGCGTCACGGCGTTGAAACCGAACTTTAAGAAGGTAGCTAGATTTTAAGTTCAATTTGAGCGCCATGACGTTTTTGACGGAGGGATAGACACAGTCCCTTTCCCTATATTACGTTTCGAATACATAGAACCCAGTATAGGTACCATTTGGGTAAATAGAGAGATGGTGTGTCACTGATAGGATAGTACCACCTGTAACACTGATGTACTATCTCACTAAATAGGAAGAGAGCTTATTTTCATTTAGGGCTGTCGACGCTCCATATCCCTATGTAAATACCGTTTTAAATAGAGGAACTGCCTAACTAGCAGTAGTAGGTGCAAGAACTGGAATCCCCGATCCACCTCCCGAGTTCTCAGAAAGCGAGAGCTGATGTCAAAGTTCACGTAAAAAGTAGGTAAGCCTCACCATTGCCATGCCTTACAAAGGGATGAAAACTCGGCTCACCAGTTCAGTAAAAGAATAACTTCATTCGCGTCTGGGATCAAACCTCCAAAGAAACCCGGCTACATGTATGTACAGTCGCCATCAGATATCTGAGCAAACAAGAGTGACCATAAATATCTTACATGCACTCTAACGTCTGACGTGACGATAAGGTCGTGTTCAGATAGGTATGAACACCACAGGACATTAAACTATTCAATTAAATGATATTCTATTCTATTCTATTCAATTACACCCTTTGAGGCCCAGTTGACAAAATGGCAACAATAATTCCAAGAATTTCGCAATGTTATCACTTATCATCAAACGTCGCGTCAGCAGAAAAAAAATAGGATTCAACCGCGCCAAAACTGCTTAAATATGTTAAACAAATTCATATTCTGCAGCTCGAACCGCGCCAACTGAGGAGCACTCAGAGAGCATCTCAGAAATGTCATTTTCATATTACTAATGTAATGAATTATCGTTGTTCATTGAGCTTTTGCTGGTCGCCCGTTACCGGCGAACTTCGGTGACAAACGTCATCGGGCGCATCTATCATGCCTTTTCTGACTCACTGCTGAGTCATTGGGAGTGAGCGGGCCGACAGTCGCCGCCCGCTCCTCTTGCACACCGCTGTCACACCGAATCCCAGCGACCGGAGCTCGAGTTTCCCTTTAGGCTTCGGTCGGTCCTTTTCAGTTTTCAGGGAACCGGGAAGGGAGGTTCGCGTGTGTTCGCTCGCGACCGGCGCTGCCGTTGCAAGTGAAATGATTGAATAACCGCTCGCAGCAGGAGCGGCGCGATCTAACGTTCTAGTTATGACATTCAAAATCGAGACAACTTGAGTGATAAAGTGTTGTGTTGACAAATAGTCGGCACGAGCGATCAACACCGAGAACATTAATAATCACGTCAGTGGAAACTGCGACAGATTTCGGCGCCGTAAGTACATTTAATTTTATTTTGTTGTTATTATCGATTTATGTTTTTGTTTTGACGTGGGCCTGCAAGTGGTTCTAAAGGTTGCGACCTTTGGCCTGGAGCGGAGCCTGGGAGCGGGTGACGTTATCTAACAGCCTGCGAGCGACGGATTTCAATAACAGGTAGGTACGTATTTAGATACCTACCTAAACCTACCTACTGGCGATTACCTACATTTTTGGACGATGACTGTATTTTCTTGCAATAAGTATACTAAATGATTAATTCGTTACCTAATATAAATGATCAACAGTTTTTGTGAAACGAAAGTTTAGGTGAAAACAAGTGCACAACTTTACGCAGATCCCAGCTTTAAATATTAAAACAAATAAATATGTTTACGTTTATAACGTATAGGTAAGTAAATACCTAACGATTGAACTCTGTCCGGTGGAAGCAAGTAGCACAGGACCGGTCTGAGTGGCGAGCCTTGGGGGAGGCCTATGTCCAGCAGTGGACGTCTTTCGGCTGAAATGATGATGATGATGATGAACTCTGTTTATTAAAGAACATGCGTTTTACTAAAACGTTCGTTTCCTTCGGGCTTATCGGAGAAAGCCGTACAAACAATTATTCAAAAGGAGGATTAAGGGCTAATCCTTTAATAAATTCAACTAGCAGTCGGACCTAACGGCATTAACAATTCTTTGATCGTCGCACCGTTGTCGGGGGTGTAAAGCGCTCAATTGTAATAGGTAAATAGATTTTTTTATTAAATTGCGTTCGATTTTATTGACTTTAATACTCCCTTCATATGTAGGAATAGAAAAGACCATGGACGTAGATAGATAAGCACATTTTGACTCTCACTGTATTGTAATTTTACATAACTAGATTATACATAGGTACACACATTACTCTGCTTTAGATCGGATTTTGATAGGCTGAAACGCAGTAAAGGAAACCTGAAAACCAACTGAATGTTTCGAAATAAAATTAAGAGGGGTGTAAGTTTGATTTATAATTTCCCATGCAAACAAATTATCACGGCAGCTAAGTTATCAATATCAATCAATATATATTTATAAAATTCTTCCGTTACTGACTGACAGAAACACACAAAGCACACCTGAAAGCCTGAAAATACTGGTCGTAGAAAGCAGAAATTTAGAATGGTTTCTTGGCACGTAAGGGAGCGCCAAGATGTGATTTCCCGAAATTACCACGGGAACGGAAAAAAATAGACCTACAGGTTTACTGGAACTAGTAAATTCATTTCTGACGTGTAAAAGTGCCCCAATGTGGCCAATTTGCTTAATAAATGATTAGTTTGATTTAATATAACTTAGGTAAGTACCTAATTATACATACTCGTAGCTTATCTATGTAAACTATATATTTCATTGTTCTACACTTCGGCTACTACAGTCGTAACTAAGGGGCCTCTAGATCATTCGCTGGAGAAGTAAACCCGTAGCTGACCACAATCGTCAGACATGAGGGAATGACTATTTACGTAAACTAGATAATCACAACAACGCATTACGCAACATATTACATATCTGGTGTTGCAAATGTCTACAGGTGGTAGTGAAAATTTCCATCAGGTGGCGTCTGCTTGTTTGTCGGTATTTACCAATAAAAATCCAAAACCATCACCACAAGAGCCTATTTTCGTCCACTGCTTCTTGTAGGTAAGCTAGTACGTAGAATTTGATCTATGAAATAAATTGGAAATACCGAAAACGGATAAATCTCTAAAGCTTTACCTTTGTGGTAAACGAGATCCCCTTACTTATGATACATTTGTTTTCGTTCGAATACCCAGGAGATCCTTAAATCCGTAGTTTTTTAAGCGGTAGGTACCTAGGTATGTAATAGAGACAAGTGGAATTTAAGTAAGCATATAGCCAATTGTAAGAAAATGCGACATGTGGAATAATCTAGTTAACGGAAAATAAAGATGACCAGTTTCACAGAAAAAAAATCGCAGCATATGATAGGTAGGAACGTAAGTTACTGACACATAATACAAAATTATGCCGCCTGCTGCCAAATAGCAGTGCTCGCACTGTTGTGTTGTGAAATTTCTGGCACAGAGGCATCTTAGGCCTCAGGGTAGGCAACGCATTCGAGATCTTATGGCTTCTTAATGGGGGATCATAGGATTTCGGTGTCCATGGGCCGCAGTGACCACTTACCACCATGTGGGCTGTGCGCTCGTTTTAGGCAAACGATATAAAAAACCAATGATATAAAAAAAATCCAAGGGTTTATACCTATTTTATAATCTATTGTGGTTGGGAAGTTCAGTAAATGTAACATAAATACTTGGGGCTATTTCCTTATACATATAATAATCTGAAGGTATAACATTATTTATACTTATATGTTAAAAATAAATGTTGTAAGTACCTACTTAAATAACGAGACTAATTGATTCTGAAATTTGTAGCTTTTATGAACAAAGCTAAATATTATCACTCATTCACACAAGTTCGTAATTAGGGATATGAGATCTCCCATATTCCAAAATAACGATTCGACTAGGTATATTCTTATTAAACAAGGTAGTATATCATTTAATGAGCTATTCAGTGAAATGGATCTCCTTTTTCAATTCCAATATAATCTGCGCTTAATAGGGAGATAGTTTATTAATTTTAATTTAATTTAATATTGGGGACACGGGAAATGAGGCCATAATGAAAACAAGCTACTTTTTCCTAAAAAGTCTTCAGTTTCACAGGCGAAAAGAAAAAAAGTACTTCCCCATACATTATTTTACCATGTATTTAACTTTATTTAAATATTTAAAACAAGTTGAATCAAAAATTAATCACTTGAGACTCGTTGACGGTAAAACACAAATTATTTATTGATCGTGCTTCAGTTGACAACGGACGTTGCCAAGTAATGACTGATGAAGTGAAAACAATCTTTATTAGGAATCATTTGTCAAAGTTAATGATCATTCCGAGACCAGAATTATTTAACTTTTTTTTAAATACAGCTCTGACCTCGCTACCGCTACCGTTGAGGAAAAGGACTCTCAGAAATTCTGTTTACTGAAAAATAACATCAAGACATAATTGGGTTATGATGTTAGGTAGTCATCAGCTGCGAGCTGGCTCATTTTATCTAAACCAAAATACAAAACGTTATAATTAGTGGATGTTTGCTTTTGTTTATTTGGCAACTTGTTGCTCGTAATTACCTAACATATATTACATTGATGATGATGATGATGATGCCATCCTGACCGCTTTCGGCCAGAGTGACTGCATAAACTGGATGTTTTAATTTAATATAATAATAATAATAATAATAATATAATATCTTGGGACATTTCACACAAATTGACCTAGCCCCAAACTAAGCATTTGTTACTATTAAGTAAGTAGGTATATTATTGATTTAGTATGGTGACAGAGTTACGCTCCTCAGCTCTGAGATGCGCTCTGAGGTGACTTGCATATATACCCGATTTTATTAGAAAGGGTACGAACGCACTTTGGACAAGTCAGCACCCCGCCGACGTCTATACTTTAATCTATACTAATAACAAGTCTGTAGAAGAAGTCGCGTCTGTAACTTGACAATTAA
The DNA here is from genome assembly GCA_963971205.1 of Aethes cnicana. Lineage (NCBI taxonomy): Eukaryota > Metazoa > Arthropoda > Insecta > Lepidoptera > Tortricidae > Aethes > Aethes cnicana. The sequence continues at coordinate 8,181,469 of OZ020287.1, read as the reverse complement.
CACGTTCCCTGTCCGAAGGCCCCCAATGTGGGGACATGAAGCTTTTTTTCACAAGTCCATGCTCCCACTATGGAGTCACTGCTTCATACTAAGATACGTATACATACGTCAGTTGGACTTGTGAGATTGTGCTGTCATTTTATATGGGGACAGGGAATGTGTTAAAAGAAACAATCAAGTCGAGCGGACCTTATAAACGACACTGAACACAAAGTAACGATCTTTAGAAAAAAATGTATGTATGTCCGGATTTAACTCGAAAACTACTGGACGCATTGTCAATCGTGTTGTGTTGTTAATGAATGTTAATGAATTAAACATTTGGCAGAGATCATTTCTTTAATTCCTGACGACTCTATAATCTCTATTTACTCCCTTTTAGAAATTCAAAAACACTTTCCGCGATAGAGGACAATATGAGTCAGTGAGCTGAAAATTATACTTGAAAAGCAAACAAGCAACAACAAAATTCCTAAAGCTAAACAGTAATTTTTGGTGAAAATGGCTCAAAGATGCGATAAAGCTGGTAAGCGTATCAAATGTTTGTACGGATCAAAGTTAAAATGAGTTTGAAATTCGATAAAATATTAACTTTACAGGCTTACGAGGTTGCGTCTCAGACGTGATCAATTTTGTTCAGGATATTTTGAAGTGTCGAAAGAAAAATTCTTGCGCTCAGCTCATCATTAAATCTTGAATATCACGGGAATCCGGTGGAAATGAGTAGCGCAGGACCGGTCTGAGGGGTGAGCATATGTCCAGCAGTGCACGTCTTTCGGCTGAAATGATGATGATGATCATCAAATGACATCATGTTACCTAAGATGATGTCATTTTTGTATACGCCGTCGGATAAATTTATGTTATGAGTGTGTATTCCTTGGTATGTGTTTGGTATTTTAGATACTTACGCTGGATTTCAATTCAAAGGATTCGAGATGATATTAAAATATTGCACATTACTCTACTGGAGTTCACCACCACTTCCACAGCATATCAACGTTGGGCAAAGCCTCCTATCATCGTGAGAGGGTTTCGACATGACTCCCTAAGGGTATTAATAGGGAGTTCACACCCATCTTTGAATTACTCCACATCATCACAGACTATTAACTTACTAAGGTTCACTTCATAAGATCGCAACATACAACCGATAGCCACAACCACATAATATACGTAGGTATACCTATGCACTCTATCAATTTACCTGCGAGACACAAGGCATTCAAGCCCATATTAGTGTTCAGCTCAAAACAATTAAGGACAGCACGCTGCAGCCACAACGCACATATGTCGACAAATGAAGCAAGTTCAAATCAATTGCACGATTGATTGAAGAATCACTATGAGCTGACGTATCTACTGTAAAGGTCAATAGAATTTCAATGACTCGTGTAAAAAGATTATGTAGGGATCTGTGAGCAACACCAACAAAACAAACCCTACTTATTTACATGTTTATATGAAACTATAAATCACGTTTTGATTTTAGTATGCGGATAAAATGCATTAATTTGAGGAGTTAAGTACCTACCTAGTAGCGTAGGTAACAATGGTCTTTCCTCCCGTCTCTCGCAGAAGGTTACAGTTTTCAGGCTTAGGGATCTTTTGTAAGAAAGCGTTAATTTTGACAAAAATAGTATACTTACCTAGTCTGAAATGAGTCGCCGTGTTTAAGAACTATAATTACTTATTAAGACTCAATCGTGAAGCGATTATGAGACCTAGGAGTCTGACATTACGGTTGATTTCATGTACTGTTGTATATGTATCAAGCGTGTCTATGTGTAAACAATCGACAGGTAACGATAACAACAATAAACAGAATCAATCGAAAAACATCGAATGTGTGTATGTATGTTGGGAGTTCATGAATATGCATGGCCGCGAGTACTTCGGGCGATAAACATTGACATTTTGAGCGACTCGGTTGAATCGGGGCGAATGTTTCAGTCGATGGTTGTGACATCTGAATGAATATTCAGTATTACAGACCAAAGATATTATTTTTATGTCGGAACCCAATCGCGTCGGTGCATTACAATTTTATAGGTAGTCAATTCAGTTTAAAATGCAATGGAATTGCTACAGAACATGCATTCAATTGGACTAAGTATGTATCTCATTTCGTAGCATGCTACGAGTTTAAGTTGCTGAAGAAGTTTGTGTGAAATGTCCCAAGATATTATTATTAAATACATTACTTACATTTATGCAAGCACGTAATTACTTACCCAATGTACATTTACCTACCCAAGAACAACCGACACAAGAACGTATTGTAAGAACAAAATACAAGCTTTAGTATCATTTAGGTTTGTTTCTCATTTTCATCGTTTGTTTTGTATACGTAGGTAGGTAATATTTGTTTGTTAGGTACGTTTACATTCCATTTTATACTCCGTTTTCTGCATAACACACACAGACGGCGGAATCTGATAAAAGCAAACAAAATAAACTTGGTTTACCTTTCGTAATTCTATCTTTCGCCACAAATGGGGGTGAAACCCACGGCTCTCTGCACAATGTTTCAAAGGCAGGGTACAGACTTAACCGACCTACTAATTAAATGATGACGCTTCAATGATCATCCGAGCTTGCAGCAAATTAAGGCTGTGCTTTAAAAAAATGCGAATTAGACAAATATAAATAAATACTTTAATAACGGACGCGTCAAAAATACTTTGCCGGGAAGGGAAGATCGAAGCTTTTTGTAGCACACAAAAGAGATGTGTTATAAGTTTGACGAGTGTGTTTGTTTTCTGTCTATCTGTGGCCTCGTAGCTCCGCAACGGTTGAACCGACTTAGGTTTTTTTTCGTGTGATAGGTGAGTTAATCCAGTGTTCTTAGCCGTGTTAAAGAAAATCGGTTTTTATGTTTGAAAATCATTTGTGTTCGTCTCTTTTGTGATGGTATGTCGATTTTTAGTAAATTTATATCTATTTATTTGTCATTTTTTCAATACTTGCCTTGGGGAAGGGCTATCTGTCCAGAAGTGAACGTCTCTCAGCTGAAAAGATGATAAAGATTTTGGATTTTTCCCAATGACTAGTAAATATTTGTTTTCCATAATAAACCTCTCTTAAAAGCTCTTTGAGCTTTCATACCTTTCACTAGTTCACCGTAACGCGATTCAGGTCGCTTGCCCGGGGCTTTCGTCGTCACAGTTTCCTTCTTTTTCTGCGCTTCAGGTATTTAAAGTTGGCCTACATAAACATATAAGTGCAGTCAAAAGAGTGTCTAGAATAAGCAGGTAAAACCACATAATTTTATATAGTACTCGTATCTACCTACGAATGTAGGTAGTCTTAGAAAAGAGTAAAGTTGATCTTCGTTAGAGGGTGATCGATAAGGATTGATTAATTAATAATGCCATCATTTTTAGGGTTCCGAACCTCAGAGGTATAAACGGAACCCCTATAGGATCACTCGTGTGTCTGTCTGCCCGTCTGTCACAGTCGATTTTCTCCGAAACTATACTAGACCGATTAAGTTGAAATTTAGTACGTATATGTAAGTTTGTGACCCAAAGACGGACGTGTAACGAAAATAAATGAATTTTAAACATAGACCCTATTTTCGGGGGCTAAATTTGAAAAAATATTAATGAAGTTTTTCAAACTATATCGTGTGACATATCAAATGAAAGTACTTCTTATGAGGGTCTCAAACAGGTATATATATTTTTATTTCTTTTTTGCTCAATACTTTTCGAGTTATTTAAGAAAATAGGCGAAAAATTATCATCCCCCCCCCCCCCTTATCTCCGACACCACTGACCTAAAATTTTGGAAAACATACGGAGGATAGTTATTTAATGGTTATTGACCTATAGATAACAGGAATATTATTAATAAGTCCATGGTATTTGAAATCTATCATATAAATGAGCTTATCCTGTGAAACGGTTTGAAAATGACGTCTTTGAAAATAATCAAGGGTCGGAACCCTCTCCACGTCTCTCTCTCTTAAGTATACATAGGTACCCAAGTCTTCCTAATGTCGCTTTTGATCCGGATCCAGAACTACGAAAATTCAGAAATTCAGATATCAACCATTATAAATACGACGGGTCGTAAAGCGATAAACGCTCATTCAAAACGAGTTTTTTTTTAAGACGTAAACGCAACGATCCATATAATATATCAATTGTTAATTATCTACTTAATCCCTAAGTTCCCTAACCCTATGCGATACGACTTCCCTATTTCGCGTTAACATTCATTTGCACCTCATAAAACCTCTTTTACCTCTGAAACAAGTAGAGCAAGAACGCCGCCTTATTTAGGTATTTAGAATTCATTCAATATCCAAGAATTTTATCAGGACTAGGATCACTTCATGAGTAAAAGCACGTAAAAGCATGAATTCACCTTTTTTTCAGTCAAATATTATAGCTCGAGCCATACAAAAGCTTTTGTTAACCTTTATAAAGGTAAAAGGTTATAAAGATGTTCCAAAGGCCGAAGCAAATTTTAGACTGACAATTTATTAAATATGAAGCGAAAATTTCTCCTCTCAGCGAGTATCCAGTTAAGCCGTAATATATGAGACCGACAATTTGATTCTCGCCGCACTTTTATAGCCAAATTAAATTCGTTTTTATTCCCGCGGGTGAATTTGGTTTGATCAGGTAAGTAGATTACCAAGCAAAAAAATTGGTTGTCTGTAAAGTCGGTTTACGGACGATAATTTTACGTGATAACGTCACGCCGCCTTAGGCCGATCTTGCCTCTCTATCGTTTGTTCCGCGCTCTAGCTTGCACGCTCGGCTTATGCGGAACGTTACTATTGCGAAATGTTTTTTCGTGCGCGCAGCCGGCATTCATCGATTTATAAGACGTTATCACGTGAAAAATATGATTATTTTGAATTTCAGTGTCATTTTTGTGACTGCTCACCTACTTATAATCTATTATGTATATTAGATACATAGGTATATTCACGTAAGGATGGACGATAGAGCGATTTTGCTGCTTAAGGTACGTAATATCCATGTTTTGTTTTCCCTATTTTGCCTATACGTGCAGTGCACACATCTACACCAGTTTAATTACCTATTTTTATAATTTATTATTTTTAGCTAAATACTATCATCAGTTGTTAACTTGTTACATTCCAACTTAACTACAAAATGTACTTAAAATTAGAAAGGATTGCAACACACTCTCAACTCACAAGTCAAATAAAACATGAAAATACCCAGGATTCCGTAACCAGATCAATTAATTCTACTACGTACCTAAATTAATACGTTTAAACTTCTGAAAGTTTTAGTTGGCCATGAAAAATCAATTGACACACTTATTAACGTTCCCTGTCCGAGTGCCCCCAATAGGTCATGCACCTTATTTTTTTCAGGAGTCCCGCTTTCATTGTGGAGTATGTGCATTACATATACCTAATGAATGCAAACCTTGTGACATTGTGCCATCATTTTGTATGAGGACAGGGAACGTGTTAATAAAACCAAAGGTCGATTTTTTCCGGACAGGATTTTTAACGGCGCGAAAACCAATCTTGTTTTAATAAAAAACGGCCAAGCTCGGTAGTCACATTTCCATAAAAATAGAATATCTAAGCAACGTTTTTTATCAACGGACTAAAAGATTCGCGTTTGTCCCGGTGGTATCAAAATACAGTTCAGTTCCGACTAATATTAAACACACTATTAACGGGACTTAATCGCGTAAAAATCTATTTATATTTTACCTCGACGTGACATTAATAAAAAACAAGTGCGGATAGTTCGAACCACCCGCGCGACAAGAAAAATAATATGCTGATACCGTCACTTCAGTCTTCTCGTGACCACGGCCGTTGCATCGCGGCCGAAACGTCGAGGTAAAATATAAATAGTTTTTTACGCGATTAAGTCCCGTTAATAGTGTGTTTAATATGAGTGTGTATCGCGAAAGTTTGAGACAATGTATTGTAAACAGTTCCGACTAATATCCTGATTTCGTATTTACGTCGGAAAAACGTTACGCTTTGCGATTAATCATGATAGGTATCTAACTTGTTACCGTCAAGACAGCACTAGGGTAACGTATTATTTATTTCCATAATCAGATCCTGGATAGCGTTACGGTGTACGCTATCTTGACGGTCACATCTAACTTATGTCTGTGTTAACTCTCAGCATCATCTCTCGACGTCAGATTTCAGCGAACTACTCTCGATTAATTGCTTTCGATTCCATTTAACTTTAAAGTAATTAGAAACTGGATTGAAAATGCAACTTAATTTATTGCAACCTTACTTGTGAAGTGGAAAATATAGTTGGTCCTCTATAGACTTGTTAATGAAGCGAAGCTGTATGAATGTATTTCAATTTTGTGATTATGTCGACGACCAATGAATGAACCGTGTTGGCCTAGTGGTTTCACCTATCGCCTCTCATGCAGAGGCTCGCACCGCTGAGTTTACTTAGGTATACACGAAATCAATTTGAATTTCCCAATTGATCTATACAACGAAGGAAAACATCGTGAGAATTAACTATTTCGCAAATGCATGCAGGTTTATGCATCTACGAAATAGTTCAAGAATTTAATCGCGGGACGTCCCCAATCTGCATTGGGCTCGCGTGGGGACTAAAGCCCTCCCGTGATGAGAGGATATGCCCAACATTGGGACGTAAATAGGCTGTCGTGGTGGTACGCAACCAAATGTAGGGAAAATTTAGATTGGATCTCAGCTGCGCTGTGCGCGTGCTAAGCGATTTCGATTCTTTCAAACTAAATTCGATTCTAAGACGTTCATATAAAACGTCAAAAAATGTATTCTTATAAACATCGCAAAGGTACTTATTTAAAAACTGATTTGAAACATGCCCAAATGCCATTTTCAAGACGCTTATAGAAGCTATTCATGATTTTACAATTGTCCATGATGCTTACTTGCATTCCATCAGGAAAATTTGTATTGTTGATGGTGGAATTGGTGGATATCACATTTTTGAATACGCGAATAAACAAAATAAAATGTCCACCAGTCGAACGGCAAATTCTCGTTCAGAAAACAAAAGCTTGTTTAATCAGCAGAGCAATACCAACCAGTCCTTACACCCTTTCATTTTCACTAGGAACGGAAAAGCAATTACCATCTGACGAATCATCTGACGGCAAATATAACGTTCGTCCTAGGACGTTTCCAGTTAAATTAAACGTATTCTGCCAGAATTTTAAGATGTCTTCATTTTGAATCGAAATATTTTTTCATAATTCTTCAAGTTTCATCAGCATATTTTTCACGACAATTTAAATTTTTGCTTTTTTGTGAATTTCAGTAACAATAATTTTTTTTCTTTATTATTATAGACTGACAAACAGGCAGACGGCCCACCTGATGGAAAGTGGTTATCGCCTAGACATTTGTAACACCACAGGCGTCACCGATGCGTTGCCGGTCCCGAAGATATTTAATGACACCCTTAGTTTAGTGGAAAAAAATAGAAATCTTACGCAACATCACGCTTTCATATCTATCGCCATGTTAAATTGGCTTTCTATTCTAACTTCTACTCTCGGCACTACTCTAGCTGAGCTCTGTAACTTTGAGGAAAATTCAGAGTGATTCGCACCGAATTAGGTACGTGATTCACTTAAAATGTTCCACCGAGAAACATTTAACCGAGAATTTATGCACGTGAGTTTGAAGTCTAGATTTCAGAGGCTCAATTATTTTAACTCATATAATGCATAGATATGTGAAGTGTTTTGTAATTCCAGTTTTTGTTACTGTATCTATCTAGATAAGCTTACAGATTAAAATCAAAACTTATAGAAGATGGAAAAACTTGCCAAGTTGCCTTATTAAACAGAAAACAATACGTTATGATCGGTGTGGCAGACGAACTTGGTCTTCCTTTCACGTTTACATTTTTGATGCGATATTCACTTTCTCCCATAACCCACAACCCCTGTTAAGGGGAATAAGATCAAACGAGATCAAGATAACACATTGACACTAAACTTAAAGGTCAGGCTCTGTGGTGTACCTACTAAGTTAGTTACGCGCCTGCTGTCCTGAAAGAAAAAGGGTGGTAACGTCTATAAAATCAGCAAATAAAAATAGGTACCTATCTCTAATTTCAAGTTATAACGGGTTCAAAATTGCCTCCAATAAAGAAAGAAAGAATCACGCATAAAAAAAAACAAAGATGTCAATTTCACGTTTGGCCACGGAATGGGCCAAGTATGTAGTTGTTTCAGTTATCGTGCTGGTGTTAAAGAGTTAAGTGAGGAACATCGACGGTGGACAAAGTACCTACTTATTTATCAACACGCGATACCTGTATTAAACATTCTTTCGTTTAAACGATCATCACCAAAACGCGATCTCGAAATTTTAAACGAAACATTATTTGGTGAAGCCCTTCCCTATCCCGCTAGTATGAATAAGGTAGGTAGTCTATTCGAACCAACTTTGGGTACGTTCCGTATCGCGCTCAAAGCATTCACAGCGTTCACAACGCTCATAATAAGTGTCCCGGATCAAATGTCATGCTCACGACCGTGTGAGCGCGTTTTTGATTCGGAACGATCATAAGCACGCTCACGGTGCCAACTCTAGGAACTGTCATATTTTTTTTAAATTAGGGAATAATGGCCTGTCAAATGTATAGCCAAATGTCACTTTGACGTTTGCGCTGACAGTGCCCATGCCTCACACGTCGCACGTCATCAATTTCCTGAGCGCTGTGGGCACGCTCACAAAATATCCCGAAACGCGCTAAAAGCGCTGTGAGCGAGATTCGGAACGAATCCTATATACGAGTAACAAACTACGAAGACAGCCTGTCACCGCATCGCTGACAATGGCCCCATGAGATTCTAAAGCCCATTCTATGGACACGAAACTTATTATGTATGTAGATAAGTCTTTTGTGAAGTAAACTCGTGCGAATGATATAGACATGAGGGGCCTATTGTGGAATTTGGAGAACACAGGACCGGGGGCCTGTCCTCTTCCCTATCCTTCTATCCCATCTTCCCTAATCCCATGTCCCCTATCCTCCCTTATCCCATACGCTTTATCTTCCTCCTCTTTCAAGATCGGCAACGCATTGGTGACGCCTCTGGTGTTACAAATGTCTATAGGCGGCGGTGACCACTTACCACCAGGTTGGCCGTCTTCCTGTTTGTCAATCTATTTCCATAAAAAAACACTGCGGTTATAATTAGAACTTACAAATACTTACAATCCATATTAATATTATAAATGCGAAAGTAACTCTGTCTGTCTGTCTGTCTGTCTTTCTGTATGTTACCTCTTCACGCTTCAACCGCTGGACCGATTGAGATGAAATTTGGCATGGAGATAGTTGGGGTCCCGAGAAAGGACATAGGCTACTTTTTATCCCGAAAAAAGGCATAGTTCCCGCGGGAACGCGATAACCGAATTCCACGCGGGTGAAGTCGCGGGCAGAAGCTAGTTAATAATAAATTTAATCATTTCTATTACTACTACTACTACAACAGCCTATTTTCATCCCACTGCTGGGCACAGGCCTCCACTTATCATGAGAGGGTTTGGGCTATAGTCCCCACGGGGGCCCAACGTGCGGATTGGGGACTTCACACATATCTTTGAATTACTTCGCAGATGCGTGCAGGTTTCCTCACGACGTTTGCCTTCACCGAAAAGCTCATGGTAAATTCAAATTGAATTTCGCACGTGGTGCGAGTCGGAATCGAACCCCCGACCCTCGGCATGAGAGGCGGTAGGTCGAAGCACTAGGCCACCACGACTTTTTTAATCATTACATTTATAAATACTTACAAAATTGTATGCATAGGATCAGGATATTAATTCATGATAAATAGTTGTCTAATTTGTCTGACCTTTGCGTCCGAGGAAAATTCCCCTACTCGATGGTTTAGTTAGGGAGATGATGCGGGTCGTGAGCTCGTGAGGGATTATCTACTAAAACCTCGAGTTTTCTGCCTCATTGTAATTAGGGTAGCTTCGAGGTCGTAAAACGGCACTCGTCAGTGTTGCCACATTGAATCGTTTTGTACTTACAAGTTCTCTTCTCTACTTTTTAATCTACTACTACTACTACAGCCTATTTGTGTCCCACTGCTGGGCACAGGCCTCCTCTCATCACGAGAGGATCGGGGACTTCACACACATCTTTGAATTGCTTGGCAGATGCGTGCAGGTTTCCTCACGATGTTTTCCTTCGCCGAAAAGCTCAGTGGTAAATTGAAATTGAATTTCGCACATAAGTAAACTTGCGAGAGGTGCGAGCGGGAATCGAACCCCCGACCCTCTGCATGAGAGGCGGTAGGTCGAACCACTAGGCCACCACTGGCACACACCAAAATTAGGTAGGTGAGTACTAGTTCTACAAAAAAGTTCAGCATATTCAAATATGCTGTCCACGATCATTCCACCAGTTATTTTCAACTACTGACTCATTGTCATTGATTTGTAGGTTAACAACCGACCACTAATAGATGAGATGAGTAAGCTCAGTATTTACCATTTAATTGGTACCTACCACATTTAAGTGCACAGAGAATCATAAAAGATGAAGATGAATGGACGGCATTGATTATAAGTAAGAATTCACAATCAGTCGGAGAAAAATGGCCCATCGAAACGGGTGCCCGAACAAATCCGGCACCGGTTTGGCGCGCAGTAAATTTGACACTTAAGTCTTATAGTGTTAGGTTTACTTTTGTATAAAATATTTATCTTGACACATATTATAAAGAGGCGTTATTAGCATATTGGATCGTATTTTCTAATGTCAGTTTGCTCCATATATTTTGACATATTCTGTTAGGCACTGTTCGTCCATAGGTTATGACAGGTCAATGATGGACGGCCATAAATAACGAACCTGTTGCTAGTAATTACTTGTTTCAGTTTGGCAACAAAGGAAGTAAGTAGGTAAGAAAACCGGCCAAGTGCGTGTCGGGCGACGCGCAAAGTATAGGGTTCCGAAGCTGACGATGCCCACAGTACCTTTCTAAGACTTATGTAGCATCTTAGCTAGCCTGTGGTATGACGTGCCCGCCCGACGCCCCTGCCACTCGAGAAAAATCATTGGTTTTTTAATCATTTCATAAGTCGACTATGACTCGTAAATTTGTACAGCCTACTTAGCTGTGATAGTTTTCCTTTCAACTACGTTATAATATAGGTATGCCACAACCGTGATATTTTTCAGCCATCCAAATACCACCATTTAGCTGGCAGGGGGGGGGGGGGGACACTCGACTCTAACAAAAAATAGCACTTTAAAGCTTAATATTTCACAAACGCATCACTTAATCGAATACCACACCATGCCACCATGGGGTTCGCAAGAAAAAAAATTACATCCCCACTTTACGAGTAGGGGAGGTACCCTATAAAAAAATATATTTAAAAATTTTATTGTACCACTTTGTCAGCGTAACTAATATGTATATTTATGCCAAATTACAGCTTTCTAGAACTAAGCATCTCCGATAAATAGTGCAGACAGACGGACGGACGGATGGACGGACGGACGGACGAACGGACGGACGGACGGACATGGCGAAACTATAAGGGTTCCTTGTGGACTTCGGAACCCTAAAAAGGAAGGATATTATTAGCCTCTCCAGAATCGATTTATTTGATTAGGCCCGTCTCCTTGTTTTACTAAAGGGAGAGCAGCAAAATTAAGACAGTTTAAACATTACTATTTCACGAGAAAAAGTAATTGAGTATATTAATTTCAAGACACTTTCAAAAATTGTGAGACAGTTTTGGACAAAAGTAATTATTTGTATTGTAATTTTTGCCAAGTGTTTCCTTCGATTGTTGTACTTTCTTTCACTCTTAAGACATACAGACTTTCTAATGATAAGACAATGGTTTAAAGTTTCAAGGGGAAAGATAAATTTTAATTGAATTTCTCACATAAGTAAACTCAGCCAGATTCGAGCCCCGGACCTTCTGCATGTGTCGGGATATAGAAACATTGACTGCGATCTCGTTCTTCTTGTAAAAGCTTTTCTAGCATTTACAGAGATCTGTAGGTAATTGGTTTAAGACATAAATGCAACCTTCTTTCAAGTTATTGTCGAATGCCAGTCTGACTAACTTCTTGGAAAAACTCCACTTAATTTCTTTTGTTTGAAAGTTGTGTACAATACAAACAGAATAGAGTAATGAAACAACGTTTATTGTATAAGTAGAAGTAGATAGATATACACTGTGTGTACAGCGCCATGGTACCTACCTACTCAAGGATATATTAATTAGTCCATTGTTGGAAATACATCATCATCATCATACAGTAGTGACATACAGACTATTTCTTAGACAAATATAATTATTACATTAATCAACTTCCAACTTCCACTCAGTTAGTTCGAACATATCTAAATTAATTAAACAATGGACTCTATACAATATATACCTACCGCATATGAATGTTTGTCTCTGTGGAAGATGAATTGAGTTATAAATTAATAATGCTCTTTCACGCTCTAAATACTGAATGGATTTTGATTAAGTTTTGTTTGATTTTAATATTCCCTGTTATACCAATATTTACCTACTTATTTGTGGCCTTTATATATGATCACATTCAAGATTTATATTTAACGGATATCACGCGTATGATAGGTAGGGGATACTATGGGGATGGGGTAATTATGATTAATCATAATTACCCCATCCCCATTATTAATTTATTAAAAAGCCGCTCAAGCCGCGGCCACAAAACACATCGTCAGCGAGATTGGCCGTTTTTTCTCAACTCTACCCTACAAAATGGGTTGTAGTCTGTAGGTATACGTAAGTCGTAATTCTGCTAGGCAGACAGACTTTATTATCAAAGTTTCTGCCATGTTTATGGGTACACGAAGGAAGTGGAAAATACTACCCGCGCTCCTATTTATTTACCTAGCTCAGTTCCTTTCCTAGTTTACCGGTTACAGTCATCTAATGAGACTGGTGATTTTGTTTTTATTGAATTCACGAAAGTTTAGCGTCAAGTACTTACTTATTAAATCGAGTAACAAACAAAATATTTATATTTTTAGCTTTTAACATTCCTCAAGTAAATTCTTTTCTGACGTGTAAAAGTGCCCCTATGTGGCCAATTTGCTGAATAAATGATTGAATTTTGAATTTTTTGAATTTCTCATATTTTTAGCTTTTAGCATTTCTTAGAAAAGTATGACCTTACATGAGCAATTTGACGATGCTGGGTCAGGGAACGGCCTTAAATATATCGCCTGGTTTATAAAATTCAAACTCAAAAGTTAATATCTTGATGATTTTACCTCAGAATAGTGAATTCGCGAACAATAATATCGATTATATCTCGAAACTCTTCCATTATAACGCCATAGATATACTTTTAAGCTTTCCGGCTTGCGGCCGACATGAGTAGGTATTTTCGATATTTTTTGCTTTTACATGCTATTTATATTTACCAAAACAATCATTTGAGCCCACGTATAATGGAAATATTTTTTGTAGTAAATATAAATAGCAAGTAAAGGAAAAAAATATCGATAAAACTTATGTCGGCCGCAAGCCACGCGATCGATCGGAGACATTGACGAGGAAGCTTAAATCGAGAGCGATCAGAGATCTATCATAAAATACAGGTGGTCCATTTGGGTGGATCTGCCAGCATATATATGTGTATGTGAAATTATATAGAAAAATCTGTTCTTATCTAAGGATGGTTGCTTAGATACAGCTAAAAGAACATTTTTTTTTCATATAGTTTCATCATTGATTTTTGTGTCAAGAATACGTATAGATTTTAAATATCAGTTTCTGATCTGACCGAGCTGTTTTATTGAAGGAAAAACGTACATACCTACTATACTATAAGAAGCCGTAATTATGAAATTCCTGAGTCCTTTTATCCATGTGGGCAGTTTTTCCTCTTACCAAAATCGATGACAATGGTTCCTTAAGTATAATTAATTACAGATCATTCCAAATCTTACCTGCCTATGTCATCTTGTATCGCTGTTCCTACCCCACGTAATGTACGATAGAGGGTAAAGGGAACATGATCTCTAGTTTTAGGTTACCCTAACTGCCCGATCTAAATAGACTACCCTGTAGTGTATATCACCGATTCCCCTATATCTACCGAACCTTGCGCAAGTTTTAAGGGGCAAAAGTCTCGACATACCGTGCCTAATCGTGAAATCTGAAAGAAGGCTCCAACAAATTTACTCGATTAAATCTTATATACCTACCTATCACTTCTCTCAACTTTGAAGAACTGTGATAAGAAATTCATTAAGTAATTAAAAAGAATCGCTAATTAAACAAGAATCCTTTAAAAGACGAATCCTATGTAGGGGCTTGATTTATTAAAACGGACCTAAAATTTACTACGCATCGGAGATTAACGGATTCATCCCTAAGTATTTTTCCCTAAGTTAACCTAAAACGCCGCTTGCCCTTTTAACAAGCAATATTGCTAAGTGCCGTATTTTATTATACTTCGGAGTGTTGCCTTGAGTCGTAAGCTCTTAACGTATACAAATTGCGCTAAATTGTGTCGTAAACGAAGAAAACAGTTTTTTCGGTTCAATTACCAGTATATTATTTATTGTTTTATTTTTAAAGCTAGGTACCTATGCTTATCTACGAATATATATATGAGTGATATGAGTTTGATTCTGAATATCTTAAAAATAAGTCAAAATTGTGTTAAATATCTTATTCGACCGGCGTCGGATGCTCTAGCAGTGCCTGGCATAATGCTGAGTGTTCACCCTTTTCAGATATTTAGCAAATAAGCTATTGTTTTTCTGCAGGTTGTATTTTTGTGTATGCTTATAGATTATCTTCTATTCTATTCAATAAATATTGATCTCGTCAACAAAGCCAAGATAATTAGGATCGAACTTCAGGTAAGTTCGTTTGATCATAAAAGAATAACATTATCATCTACTAATACTACATTTTTAAAAATAATACTAATTAAATATTTAGTAATCTGTGCTAATGCCACCCCTTATAGTATTCGTGCACCCCCTTATGAAATCGTAAATAACGTAACATAAAATATAATTTATACAGTAAAGAGTGAATTATTACAACAAATCGGTCAAGTACGTGTCGGGACGCTCCCCCCCCCCCCCACCGGTGTAAGGCCACCCAGACTAGGGCTTAGCAAATATCTATTCGCCCGGGGCCTCGCAAGCTCAAAGACCGCCTCTGCTACTAGGTAGTAAGTACCCACCATAAGGACTTACTACCTATCTTTTAATTTGGTTTTTCCTTCTGTGCAATAGGCCTAAAGAACTAATTTCAATAAGTAACTGTATGATTTTGATATGAACCCATAGGGTACTTAGCTATTTTATGTTTTTACATCACCCTTGGCCGTAAAGTGGGATTTTCTGCCCGCTACGCGGAGAGAAAATCTCACTTCTTGGCCAAGGCAAGACGTAAAACTTTTGACAAACCACGGGCGGTAATTCGTAAAGCCCCAGATCGCATATTTATGGCCCTCACCTTCGGTTCGGGCCACAGAAACCTGCGATCTGGGACATTTACGAATTCACCACCCTATGTCTGTAATGTACTATTATTTTTATTGTACTAGTTTCAGTCCGTGTACTCTAAGATCATTCTGACTTTCATATTAGGAGCTAACAGTGACTTTGAGGGATTAATGATTTACAAACAGACATATTCTCTGCAACATAAATGTCGAAAGCTTTAACGTTTCCAAGTTTCCCCTGAACGTGAATACATTAAAACAACTCCACATGGTTTCGGCGCCGAGAATCTACATGTTTGGAGAATACCTATTAGACGCAAAACTTTGCAGTTAATTCCTTATGAGATTATTTAATGATCCATCCCTTATTTCGTTTTATTTCGAAAGTGTTTTTTTTTTCTTACACTACAGTAAAATCGACCGTGCGAAAAAACCAAGCTAACTAAAGCGTCCTTAAATTAACGTAGAAGGTACAATTTAATCGTAGTAAAACATTGTATTATTATTATTAATAATAATAATAAGCATACAACAATGCGATCATACATATAAACATGACCCTGCAAAACTGTTTATACAGTTTGACTGCAGGCGGTTTCTATTCAACACGTTACAATCAAGAATAATGAAAAAATCTCCACAGAACTAAGTTAGTAGAAGGCTGCAGAGTAAACTCATTCGGATCTAGACCACTCTTGATGACATTGTAAACACTAGCGGTCTGGATGATAAGTAAAAGTTGAATTGAATTTCCAGCTTGATATAAAGTTGTCTGCGGGCAGGTAGGTATTTACTCGTGGCTCCACTAATAACATGTTTATTTACGCTTCAGTTTAATCAGAAAGCTATTTTTTTAAACGCATCTCAGCTTTTCTGTAAAAGGTAGCTTTTGAAATTTAGGTACTGTGGAGACTGGCCGAGTACAATCGGTTAGCTGTCACATTTTCTTTCAAAAATAGGTAATTTTAAGCGTAGAATTGTTTTTGTTTAATATACTGAGTCTTTTGATAATCATTGTAACGAACAGATCTCTGAAAATACATTATCAATTCAACTTTAAATCTATTATTTCATACCTACCTAGTTAGGGAAATGTTAGGGCAGTGATAGGGCCAGTCTTCAAGATTTAGAGATTTTAATTAGCTAGACATCGTCTTCGTGTCCTCGGATTCCACCGCTGATCTCCGTGCCTGCAGCATCTACCTGAGCTAACACCAACCCCCCTTCACAGTACGTATTGAATTACGAAGAAAATAGAAATTAATTTATATTAATGATTTGTTTTCATATGTTTGTTTGTATCATAAAATATAGTCATTCCTTTTTTATGCAAATGAACAATTCATAGTTTATTTTCGCGAGAAACAGTAACAAAAACAAATTACCTATAGAATTATTAAAGAAAACGAATGTTGAACTTGTTTGTATTGTGTAATACTTACATATACTTACGTGTCTATAATATATAAAGACTGCGTTTGTGTGTTCCTTCTTTTTTTGCTTTGTTTTGTATGTGTATGTGTGTCTGTAGCAACAAATAAATGTTTTATCTATAGATCTATCTATCTATCAAATAGTACCAAACTTGCTGAAACGTTATAAAAGAGGAATGGAAACAAATAAAAGCATTTACTCACAGTCACAAATCTAGCCAAAGACGAAGATATGAAAAGAGTTGTGGGTGTCCTCAAGCAGTCAACGTTTTTTTTTGGGAAAATTAACATTCTAGGTTAATTTTGTTGCTATGTTTCGAGACATGCTTTCTCAAACATCATGTCATGCTAAGTTATGACTGTTTCTTGGATATCCATTTTAGAACTCACGTATATTTAACTCCGCACTATATCTCGTTCATGCGAAAGGTAATGTTATCATCAACATGGGTGATATAGCCGCGCAGTCAATTATGCAAAGTTCCGGTTCTGGTACCTCCGCATATTGCGCCTCAAAGGCAGCGTTAGAATATATTACGAGGTGCATTGCATTAGAATATAACTTGGTGTTAAATGGGTGCAAGTCAACCAAGGGTCAGTTAAACCTGACATCATGAAAAATAGGGGAAATAAAATTGACCGAAATAATGAAAAGTTAGAATGAAATAAAAGGATCTTCAGCACTTGAATGATTATCTGATCCAGAATAAATCGCAAATTTGTTTCTTTATTTAGCATGTGATAAAGCAAAAGGGATTTTGGTTCAACAAATTCTGACGGATAATGAATGTTTACTCAAAGAAATATCATAAAGTTTTTACTTTGAGTGATACTAATGATACTATGAGAAAGAGAAATGAGTGATGACTATTGCGTAAAAACTATAACGATCATTATCGAGGTTAGCCAACGATAATATTAATATTAAGTTACTTATATACAACAACTGGCTTCTGCCCGCGACTGCGACCGCGCGGGAACTATGCGTTTTACGGGATAAAAAGAAGCCTATGTCCTTTCTCGGGACTCCCAACTATCTTCATACGAAATTTCATCCAAATCGGTCCAGTGGTTGAGGCGTGAAGAGGTAGGTAACAGACAGACAGAGAGACAGAGTTAGGTACTTTCGCATATTGCTGGGTTTGTGTTAAAATAAAAGTTAGAAGTCTTGCGACTGGCGATGGCGCGGTAGTTCAGGAATGGAGCCATTACCGAGCGGTTTGCAGCGAAGTTTCTTGTTCTTATTGTGCATCTATCAAAAGCTGCATTCCTACTAAATTATGTCAAAATCAAAATCAAATTATTTTTTCAGTAAGGCCTCAATTGGGCACTTTTTACGCGAAACATTGCATCTGAGCTCGGATTTAGACGATTTAAATGCCAACAATCAAGTTTCTGTAAAGACTGATAACGTAAAAAATATAAAAGTATGTAACACAATCGAAGGGTGCGCAGGAATTAGACAAAATATTTAGCGAGTGACAATAGGAGCTGGTCGTTACTTTTAGATAAGTTTAAGAATTCACTTTACGAAGTGATGTTCTTAATTGCTAACTCAACTGTGCTCGCAAAAATGCGTAATGTGTATTACGCAACCGTCAAAATAATATTTACGTATCTTCACACTGAAGGTTAGTTCACCAATGATAATGTTTATAATCTACACGGAATTTATCGTACAACGTCGTTACTGATTTCTTTGTTAAATAATGAGTTGAAAATATGAGTTTTGTTGATAAAGTAGTGTTAGCTACCGGCGGTAGTTTTGGGATAGGTACAGCTACTGACTGACGCGTAGTTCGCGCTAAAGTAGCCATCGTCGGCAGAAATACCATCAAATTAGCTGAAGTTTTCATAATCGCAGATCTAACCAAAGACGAAGACGTCAAAAGAGTGGTGGACACAACAAAATACAGGGTTACGGCAAACTAGATTTGTGTTAGTGAACTGCGCTGGAATATATCGCTCTGCGTGTATTCTTGATCATGACTTTATGATTAACTTCGATAGTGTAATTAGGACGAATTTACCTCTAAGAGCAACACTGTCTGTAACTAATGCTGCAGCGACTTATTTAGTGCATGTGAAAGGAAATATAATTAATATTGGAAGTACCTATAGGTTCCAAGTCAATTATAAGGAGCTCTAGACATGGTTTGGCAAACACTCAGTGAGGGGTCTGTTTTGGTGATTAAGGCCAAAGGTGTTATAGGAACGTCCATGTTTGTGATGATTTCTTAAAGAAATTCAAGAGTTTTAAAATCGTGTCTAAAATGTTTTAAATCCAATCAGTCGTCTACGTCATTCCTGCTGTTGTCATACATGATATTTATAATCTCAGCAACTAGTATTAATAATGTAAAAACATAGTACCTGTTTAAATTTAGATACCACTATGCTTTATTTCTACTTATTAGAAAAACCCACGTTCCACGTATCCACGTTTTCGGAAAAGTCATTCTACGTAAGGATATTCTAATGTATGTAATGTAGGTTATCGGTATTTTTTTCTTATCAAGGTTGTCACCTCAGGGGACCGGCTTACAACCAAGATAATTTACAATGTGTACAGTGGTCGTCGTGAACAGTCACTGTATTTGAAAAAATCATGAGTTTTCATGAAAAAGTGGTGCTAGTCACCGGTGCCAGTTCTGGGATTGGAGCAGCAGTCGCTGTGCAGTTTGCCGCTGAGCGAGCGTCCATTGCGATCGTTGGAAGAAACGCAGTCAAACTGGCCAAAGTATCCGCCAATTGTGAAGCAAAAGGAAGCAAACCTATAACAATAATAGCAGACCTAACCAGAGACGCAGATGTCAAAAGAACAGTGGATACGACACTTCAAAACTTTGGAAGACTAGACATTCTTGTGAACTCGGCTGGTGTTATTGGACATTCTAACATTCTAGACCAAGATGCTATGAAGATTTTTGATAGAGTCGTCATGACTAATTTGAGGGCTACTGTGCATGTCACTAACGTGGCAGCACCGTACTTAGTGTTGACTAAAGGTAATATTATCAATATATGTAGTGTAGCTGCTGTTTCCATCGTGAGGAACTCGGGAACATTTGCCGACTGTGCGTCGAAGGCCGCTGTAGAACACTTCACGAGGTGTTTGGCATCTGAATTAGCACCAAGAGGAGTACGAGTCAATGCCATCAACCCAGCCGCGGTAAAAACTGACATTATAGAAAACATGGGCGTGAAGAATGAAACTTTCCTAAGTACAGTTTGGAATAGAGTAAGGAACAACACTGCACTGAATAGAATTTCGGAACCCGATGAAATTGCTCACATAGTGTTATTCCTAGCGAGTGACAAAGCCACAAGTATAACAGGTGCGTCGATACTTTCCGATAATGGTACGTTACTAAGAGGCGTTGATAGTATCTGATTTCGTGGTAGTTGAATAAGCGTTAGATTAATCGACTAATAATATAAGATATTGAATCATATTGAGTCATTAAATTAATTTTAATTATGGTTAGTATTATTTTCTTTACCTACCGTACAAAGAACAAGTTGCCGGCTAACCAATCAAGAGTATGTTTTCTTTTTTATTATTTTACAGAGATATAAAAGTTTGAAATATCACAGCATTGAAGATCTGAATTTGTTTTGCTTTTGGCAATACCTAATAGGTCATTGACCTATAATAACATATGGGCGAACAGTACCTAACAGAATATGTCAAAATATATGGAGAAAACTGACATTAGAAAATACGTTCCAATATGCTAATAACGCCTGTTTATAATATGTGTCAAGATAAATATTTTATACTAAAGTAAACCTAACACTAAGACTTAAATGTTAAATTTACAGAGCGCCAAACGGGTGCCCGATTTATTCGGGCACCCGTTTCGATGGGCCATTTTTCTCCGGCTGATTGTGAATCCTTACTTATAATAGATCAAATAGGTACTCTTATCCACCGATTTCGGAGTAAGTGTACCAGAGCGGGGTACCTAAGTGTATTACACTTATTTAATAATTCTTGTCAAAAATGCCAACTGTTTTATTTTTTTGCGTGGATTTAAGATGTAAGTACACTCAACCGCAATAAAATCGGGTCACATTGGAAAATCCTATGCAAAGTGACCCGATGTGATGCGGTCGATGCTCGACTAAGTAACTACCTACAGTTACTTAGTCGAGCAAGTTTTTTACCTATCGATATGCACTTAGGTGTTCTGCTCTGGCGCACTTGCGCCGACTGACCTTAGATTGCCATAAAGATTTGAGTATCTAGGTCACATTATTCCAAATGAACAAAGTCAAAGATCAGCTTTATCGGCACGTCAGATGCACTGAATTGTAATCTGGATCGCAATTTTCGTGTCAGGCGCAGTTTTCGTTAATCGAGTGCCGATTCGAGCCAGCAGCGGACCGGAATTAATCGGGCTTACTGCAGCCGATTCCGAGATTTTTTAGGTATGTTCACAGAATTTATAGTACAACGACGCATGTTCTCTTACTTTCTTTGTAACCTTTTAATGAATGTTGGTGTTTGACGGGGTTTAATTTTAAAATTTACTATGTTTGAAATATTTTACTCTAATGACCAGCCAATATTATTGTTGCCATATTTTTTACATAAATGAATAATGTTTAGTAATTCAAGCCACACATTAATCTTGAATTCAGTGTGCTTTGTAATTATCATAATTTTAAAGTTTTTGCTTATTTATATTATACTAGCTTCTGCCCGCGACTTCGCCCGCGTGGAATTCGGTTATCGCGCTCCCGCGGGAACTATGCACTTTTCCGGGATAAAAGTTGCCTATGTCCTTTTCCGGGACTCCAATTATCTCCATACCAAATTTCATCCAAATCGGTCCAGCGGTTGAAGCGCGAAGAGGTAACAGACAGACAGACAGATAGACAGAGTTACTTTCGCATTTATAATATTAACTAGCTTTTGCTCGCGACTTCGCCCGCGTGGAATTCGTTTATCGCGTTTCCGCGGGAACTATGCGTTTTTCCGGGATAAAAAGTAGCCTATGTCCTTTCCCATGCCAAATTTCATCTCAATTGGTCCAGCGGTTGAAGCGTGAAGAGGTAACAGACAGACAGGCAGACAGACAGACAGAGTTACTTTCGCATTTATAATATTAGTATGGATATGGATTTCTGTATTCTCTCATTTCGTTCACCAATCTTTATAAGAAAAAGTATTTTGTTTTTGAAATCCATATTTATACACATTAAAACGTACTCTACTTTACATATCATAACTTAATACCAGTGCCATAGCTTACATAATAACCAAAATGTGGAAGACAGAATAAAGACTACCCACCCGTTACAAACTCCCGCTCGCCATCAAATTGTACTTTTACTTTCTCCAGCGACTGAGACAGAACATCTCGCTTCTAATAGGCATTAGCTTATATCTGACTGTGAAAAATGATGCGGGGTAAGGGTGGATGAGGTAAAGGTAGCGCACACGGTGATCGCGTTTACCTCGTGACAGAATAACGACAAAAACTGTCTTGGACACACTTTAACCGCAAATAACTTGTAATATACTTGTAATATGACTATGTGATACAGTTGTTATTAAACTAGAGGATATGTTTAATAGAAATAAAATACTACATTTGGATTAAGTTATTATTTAAATATGTTTTTATGAGTCAAAAGCTGATCATCTCGCGATGGGACACCGCAGGTGAACGACAAAACGTAGTTACAAAATTAACTTTGACATGATTAAATACATTAAATTTAATTTTCAGTTGTAGGCCTCCATTTAAAATGTGTCTTTCTATATGTATTCATAAATTAAATACAAATATTATGCACGGTAAAAAAAGCTCATAAGTTCAAGTGGGAACGATAGGTATGCGATTTTAGAAGACCTATTTGAAAACAATTAGCAGAACGCGCGCGCATTGTTTCGACTTACTACTGTTCTGACAGTTTCTCGTGTTTACATTATTGAAGCTATACCTACCTAGCTTAATAACAACAGGTACATGGTACATATTTGCCATGTATTTGCCTTTTTATTTACCCTTTGTTAGCGACGTAACCCACATAGTGCATCGGCACTATGACATTTGGCAAGTAAAACAATCTCTTAGTCTTCTTGTCATTCTGCGACCCAGCCCCTACAAGTGGTCTTCGAGTGGAATAATATGTTCCATTCCATACGCCTCCGCAAATGGTTCAAACACGGAGTGCGGCAAGGAAAAACCGGGAGCAACCGCAGGAAGAAGAAAATCGCTGTGAAAATTTGCACCGCAAATAAGCGAGCCAAGTCAATGCGCCGCGGACACCCACATGGACGGCGGTATGTTACCAGCCGCCCCGGCCGCTGCCTTACAACCGGCGACCGCTCCGGCACCTTCGACGACGTCGAAAAAGTCCAAGGCATCGTCCCATTTGACAGCGCGACGAAAGGCGAAAATTCACATACCAAACAGCGAGTACCGCATGAGAAGCAGCAGCCTGTCCACGATCATGGCACACGGAGACGCTGTACCAGTCGGCGCCCGCCCCCGGCACGTCTGAGGGCACGCTTCATTTGCTCGCTACGGCCATAAAGGATCTAGCCGCCACTTCTGCTAGAAATGGACCTAACACTCACCTGCTTAGCTGTATGAGCACGCCGCAAGACTTACCGGGAATTCTCAGGGGACCCGTTGGAATGGTTGCAATTCAAGCAGGCGTACGAGGAGTCCACACAAGTGCGCGGCTTCACACCGAAGGAAAACCTGTGGAGGTTGAGGAAGTGCCTCCGCGGACTTGCGAAGGATGCTGTGTCAGCGCTCCTGATAAGTGCCACGTCACCCGATCTTCTGATGTCCACTCTAGCGCTACGATTTGGTAGCCCAGACACAATCATATCCAGAATAATGCAGGACATATGTAAACTTCAACCACTGTCTCCCGAGTATCACAACGTCTAGCTGCTATGTTCTGAACGCGTTGGGTGAAGGAAATTTTTCCAGATTTTTTCCAGAACGCGACGCAGATGGACCCAAGAGCAGACACCGCTGCAAGTGGGCGATCTGGTCCTAATTGTAGATCCAAGCGCGGAGAGAAACAGAGAAACGTATGGCAGAGGGCCATCGTTGCTCGAGTTTTCCCTGGGCGTGATGGCCGCGTTAGGCTAGTAGAGTTGAGGACCCGGTTCGGCTCACTGAAGCGATCCGTAGCCCGACTAGTGCGGATTCCTATTGTTGACCGAAATGAGTGCTGAGCCACCACTGGGGGGCGGGGCGTGTTAGCGACGTAACCTACAAGGTGCATCGGCACTATGACATTTGGCACGTAAAATAATTTCTTAGTCTTCTTGTCATCCTGCAACCCAGCCCCTACACCCTTTTATTAAGATCCTTTATTGTAAACTTACCGCCCTTCCCAAGTCCTGTAATCCTTAGGATTAGGACCACGTTTTTCTTTTTAAACGTGTGATTTTACCTTTTAATTTAAAACGATAAACATTATACCTACCTACCCGGATTCCTGCTTTTCACTCCACAACCTACATCTTAGTGAGCAGGCTCACAAACCGATAGAGAATGCAAGAAATCTTACAGTGGGTAAATAAAAGTGATTAAAATGAGTATTACGGAGTACTGAATATGAGATGTACTCGTAATATATAAAGGTTCGCACATGACGGCAAAAAATCTCATTGCCTACGAAACTCTTGAATTAATAAAATGCTTCAAGTAACTGAAAGTGACAAGGTTGTTAGACGTTTTCATCTAGTGGCTGCAAATGACGAGGGTAAAAGGCCGTATCCAAATTATGCCTGTATGGTTAAACTTCGTTGTAACGGCTAACCCTCAAGGAAATCTGATATGTTCTCATGATATCGTAACGAAGGGACCGTAATTACTCATGGCCCTAATATTTCTTACATAAGAGACATCATGTAGATTTTTCAGCCTCTAGTGACATAAGCAATAGCTTTAATCAAAAGAACCTTTTTTTTATTAAAAACCACTTGAAAACTCCGGAAAACTACTATGTCGATGTCAATGTTTAGTAAAAGGTTGTCATTGTCTGGAACAAACACAGAAAAAAATCATACAGCTGAATTGGATTTTGGATCTCCTTAAAGTCGGTAAAAAAAACCGAAAGATAGATAAATCAACTCCATGTTGATTAATGTTCCTTAAGTTAGGGCTCACAGACAAACAAAAAGGGGGCATATTTTTGGTTTATTCAACGCCAAACCTAAGTAGCTGCATCAATCTATTCGCTTTAAATTAAAGGTCGACAACGCACTGGTGATTCCATTGAAGCTATCGGTGCCTATAGTTGGCGGTGATTGCTCAACATCAGCTAAAGCGCCTGACCCTTACCTACATATATATCTTTAAAAAAAAATTGCGACATTGCACTAAAATGCAAAGCCGCTTTTAACGCCGACTCTACGAGCTCTATCTCTATTCTATCAAAGTATCAAGACCGTAAAAAGTTCAATATTCCGTTCTAATAAGGTCCAAACAATCAACATTATTACTTGCCCTATAAACGCCACTAGATGTCGCGCGGGACATTTCATGCAGCCGCAATGCATGTGAAACGTTGGCATCACGAGTAAGTACGTACAAATGTGGTTGCATTGTTGCCATTAGCACAAGTAGGTCAAAAGGAATGTTATAGAGTAGACTAATAAGTGTCAATGTCGGTTTTCTGTGTACTATAAAAGTGGATCTCGATCTGAACTGTACTGTGAATACAATGATTAAAAACTTCACTATATAAATGATGCGAAATTTAACCGTAAGCGGGAAGAATTTATTTATTTACTTCTCCATATAATACCAGCAGCTGTATTATATCTTTGAGCTGTATTTATCATCACAAAAAACACATGTACCAACAATGTTACGCTAAGTCGAAAGAAATAAGTAAGCGGCTTTATTTACGGGAGACAAAAGTGCCCTAGGGAACAATAATCACTTTACTTTAAAGACGGCCTACAGGTAAAGGCCCCGGGGCTCCCGGGAGCGCGTAAAAGGGCTATAACGTCGCATGTGGGGTTTATTATAGCAGGAGAGTGCACGACATGAGTATGGATTTCGAAACAGGAACCGATTTCAAAAACTGTTAAAAGTAGCTGTTGACTCTGACTTTGTAAGAACTCATTTACCAACTTCTTCTCGTTGTATTTCTTCAACATTATGCAAATTAAAACAATAATAATTGATATTAATTTTGATTTGATGCATTCACGATGGGAGACCGTTATTGAAATGATAATTTATAAACGAACTCATGACATGAGGTGTTATTAGTTATCCACTCGAAAACAATGTTGAACGGGGTTTGGTAGAAATTAATTGTTATTCGCTTTGAAGACAGGCGGTTAATTCTTGCGGTGAACCAGACTCTTTCATCTGTTGCCCACCGCTCATTCGAGTGAATTTATTCATTAATCTGCAAAAAAGGTACTACTAAGTAAGTACCTACATAAATAAGTATGTAGGTACTTATTTAGTTATTAATTTAATATTCAGCAAACTATGTATACATGAAATCAGTTTTAAATTCTCTTATCGAACGAACCTTCTCCTCCTTGCTTCGTATTTCCTCATTACCGAGGGTTCTGACCTCACCGGATCAATGTGTGATGATCTGGTGTGAATGGCATCGTAGACCGTGGTGTTCAATGTTCAAGGACTTGGACTCCACGGCCGTTCACCCTCGATTTTACTCGATATGGTATACTTTCTGGCAATATGACTGAAGAAATCTGAAGATTATGCTGAGGTAAATGTTGGATAGCCGCATGGTTAGCTGGAGCAGATCATGCAGGCCTTTGTACCTAGCACGAACTACAAATAAATGGTGAACGTATGGATTCGTTGGTCCGATGCGCTGTCCAATGAACTCTCTCCAGCACCACATATGAAATGCGTTGCGTACCTATTTACATGCATTTTTAAATGCCTATTAAAATTCTCATCTTAATTAGATGTCAAAATAATTTCTACCATTTCTACAGAGGCGCGCTCTTGTACACAGGGTAGAGTCGTAGCCGCCAGTCTACGGCGTAGAGTTCGTAGCGCGTAGAGTGGAAAGTATTTTTTGAGTCGCAGAAACCAACGTTCCACTTTAAATCCAATGGCCGTGTCCACCGACACAGCCCCATACATTTTTATCTTCAATAATAACTTAAATAGGTTAATAATTCTCGACAGTATTATATTATATAAACTAATTTTTCCGGCGACGTACATTTAACGAACAGGAATTTAATCTTTAAAGGGACGAAATTCCTTAACCCCTCTCGGGAAAACGAAGCGGCAAAGCGCAATTTCGCTACGTTCTCATGGTAAAAAACACATCAGGGAAACTCAATTTTCTTGTTAGAATCCCAAGTAATATCAAAACATTACGTAGTAGATAACTGTGTAATAAAAGAGGCCGTTTTCTCTCACTGTCACGTCCTCAGACGGGCTACAATAATAGAAAAACAGATACGCAGGCATAATAAGAATGAAAATTATCTCGTTACTAGTGTTTAGGGATAATAGCAGGTATTCTTTACATGTGGTCTTTCCGAAAACGAAACTCAGCGGTCTGACCTCCTACGCAATCTTTAATGCAGTAGGGGGTTCATTATATCTTGCAATTTAGTTAGTAACGGATACCTACTTAAAGTTGCAGTACCGTGTCATTACTAGCAACACACACTGATCCTGGTCAAAGAATATTTTCTTGAATTAGGTAATTATGATGAAATTAAGCAAATATCTATTGTAAATAATAAATAACTCGTACGTATATTTTTAAATACATTAAAGAACCCAAACTATAGGTAGCCCTCCCGACCGTTGGGGCCCATAAACAAACGAAAGAACCCACAAACCAACCAACTCAAATACAAGCAGTAGTCCCATTTGCACAACGAACAAAGTTATTCCAGGGCGGATTGCGTAAATATATAGTAGTGATATCGTTTTAGATAAATGATTACGATACATTTTACTCGAATCATACTTAGGTTATATACCTATATCCATACTAATTTATAAATGTGAAAGTATCTCTGTCTGTCTGTTACCTCTACGGAGGTAGTTCAAGTCCCGGGGAAGACTGAGATTTCCTACTCAGCATTTTCTAAATTCCATTCTAACAATTTTTTAATCAATCGATGTCCTCGACCTGTTTGGATTACGTCGGAATACCCGCATCCCTCATTAGAACACATACTCGAGTGGAAGAAAATTCCTTTATCTTGGTGAAATACTTCGAGCTCAAACCAAATTCACGCATGAAGGTTGGGTACTTTGGAAACAAATAGGATGCTATGGACTAATTGTACGCCCACAATGTTGTTTTAGCTACCCTAGCTAACCCGGTGGGATTTTGATAAAACCCTTTCTTCTGCAGAATTCTAATCATTAAATATACAATATTAAGTTGTAAAAGGTCTTCTGATGGTGATGGTCGCTAAACACCAGACCCAATCACTCTGATTTGGCTGACTACCTGAGGTTTTTTAAAAAAAAACTAAATTATTATATTTAAAATGCTAAATTAAAATAGTAGTCTTAAAAACCCTTCCTATTTCAAATAGATCGAAGATCAAAAACAAAGTACAAACCAAAATACTCGTAGATCTTCAAATGTATGTATGTTTTTGTGATATTTATCGAGTAAAACGGAAAGCAGTCAGACGTAGGGCTTCCAAATCCCGGGACTATCGTAATCCCGGGATTAATATCGGGATTGCAGCAGTCAATCCCGGGATCCCGGGATCCCGGGATTGAGTACTGCTTGTATGTGATGGTAGTTTCATTACGCAAAAAAATACCAAATTTAAGTCATACACAATATATCTTAATACAAATCAAATCGCAAATTGTTTTAAACAGTTCAGGCTGAAGTTTTACAAGATGGCTTACATAAAACCTTAACCTTACTAAAGGATTATAGATCCATCCTACCGCCGTCTCATTATTACAAGCTGTTTTTGAGAGTTATCGTATCACCCACCGTCTTTCGCGAAGGTTTGACTACTTACTGAATACCAAAAAGTCGATTTCAGAAAGGGCTACAGACTTAAACTTACCGCTCGGATGGTCATACAGAAGACCGAAGCAAATAACACCTCCCACATTACATGGCATTCGTGGATTACGCCTATAACGAGAAATCATTTGACTCTATTGATACCATAATCCACTCAGACGTCGCGTTAAACCGCTGGAGAACTTAATCATGGAGCAGTAACCCGGCTCCACTCAGAATGAGATACTTACATTTGTAATTTGCCCTAATCAGTCGGTAATCAGGGAAATTGTCTTAACGTAACAACTGGGCTTGAATTTTGATGCCTCGCGTACGAATTTTATAACTATAACCACATATAGCTAATAATATTTTAAGCAATACTAAAAATAAACTTACTACTCCAATGCCATATACGGTAAGAAGTTTTGTTAGTGGTAGGACCTGGTCCTGGGTCCGTTCGGGGTGTTACCACAGTCTTTCCCCGCTAACCTGCCGCCAAATAGCAGTGCTCGCACTGTTGTGTTTCGGTAGGGAGTTAAAGCAGCCGGTGAAATTTGTGGCACAGAGGCATTCCATCTTAGGCCTCAGGGTAGGCAACGCATTCGAGATCTTATGGTTTCTTAATGGGGGATCATAGAATATCGGTGTCCATGGGCCACAGTGACCACTTACCAACAGGTGGGCTGTGCGCTCGTTTGCCTATAGGTACCATTGGTAAAAAAAAACTTCACAGTCGTAAAGTGCGATGATACTTAGGTACGAATATGTTAATAACTAAGTTTATTTTTGAAAATTTGCCAGTTTTACAGCAAATACGAAGTTTCGACCTTTATGTTGCTGGTTGGTTGGTGTATTTTTCTTTATTATTTCTTAGAGAAATCTTAACTAATTACGGGAATAAGAGTCGTAAACATCATTCATTCAAGATAGGCCTTAATATAGTCTTAATATATTATTGTGTCTTCCTCTTGGTCATTTGCTTAATTTCTTCTTATTTTCTTAGTAACATGCTAATTTACCCTATCCACTATACGTTTTAGGTTCAATTGAAATAGGTTATTTGGTCACTCCACACCATGATCATATCCATAAATCATGAGAAAACATGAATATAAATAAACCTTGAATGAATATTCTGCTGCGTCACCACTCCGCTGAAGCATTTTGTTTTTATCACTTACGCCTATGCAACCTTTCGAAGGGAAAGAATATAACATAATTCAGTAGTTCAGTGGAGTTCAAAGAGTATTGGATCACTCAGCGTTTACATATTTTAACCCCGTTTGAAGCATATGTGTGTGTGAGTGGCTACTACTACTACTACAGCCTATTTGCGTCCCACTGCTGGGCACAGGCCTCGTCTCATCACGAGAGGGTTTGGGCTATAGCCCCCCCGCGGGCCCAGTGCGGATTGGGGAGTTTCGTTTCCTCACGATGTTTTCCTTCACCGAAAAGCTCAGTGGTAAATTCAAATTGCTTGTGCAAATTGCGAGTGGCTATTTGAGTACAAGTAAATCTTGAAGAATCTAGTTTTTAATGTTGAAAGCAGTGACTTCGTCCGCGTGGAATTTGGTTACAATTTCCCGATAATGATGACCCTTTACCTATTATAATCTACTCGCATACCAGATTTTGTGTTAATTCGACCAGTAAGTTTTTGAGTTAAAACTGGTCATACCTACGTATGTATTACGTACATTATGGTCCCGTGACTTCTACAGACATATTATACACAAATGATCATTCTTCTTCTTCATTACCGCCTCTCCCCAATCTCACTCCATCATAATGATATCATAGTAACTTTACTTTTTGTTTGATTATGATTTTTTGGAGTTGTGATACCTAATAGTTGATTAAAATTTTCCGTTCGACGAAATTTTGTATTAAAGTGAAATAATTACGTACAGAAGGAAACCAAACATCGTATTGACACATATTATAGTGTGAATATCCATGAGACATCTGAACCACTCGATCCGCCCGTGAGCTCAACGGTACTCCGGCTTGTAGTGACCTCGGAAAGGGAATTAAATCGATGACTTTATGACCTATTGAGTCTCGTCGACGGATAAGTGGAGCCGAGAATCGGCGAAAAATCAATAGGGATGCAAATTTACCTTGCTTAAATCTAAAGAATGCCTTTCTTACATACAGTAACAGGAGTTATCAATTTCTACCTCTATCAGATTTAGTTGATTCATTCAATCATCTAAGATACAGTCGTTTCAGTTAATCAGAATGAAGTTATTTAATCGTGAATTCGTGATTAATCTTGTAATACTTATGATTGTTCGTAGATAATAATAGTTTTTCTTTTGATACTTATGTGAAAACAAAAAAGGAAATGCTTCATTCTGATCTAACAGTGATGTCAGGTTTAGTTAAGAAACAACAATAAATCACTCTATAATAATTTTCAGAAAAGCCCTTCTAACTGGTAAAACACTTATAATTCTATTAAAAATCATTTCCTATTCATTTATTAGACGTTCATTTTGTAGAGCTGTCGAAATTCTTGCAAATGAAGGCTCCAAAACAAAATTTGTAAGTCAAAAATTATACGGCTGAAGCGAGTTTCCAGAAACATTTCAATGCTAACAAAAGTTGAATATTTAAATTATTTA
Source organism: Aethes cnicana (assembly GCA_963971205.1). Classification (NCBI taxonomy): domain Eukaryota; kingdom Metazoa; phylum Arthropoda; class Insecta; order Lepidoptera; family Tortricidae; genus Aethes; species Aethes cnicana. The sequence continues at coordinate 8,149,945 of OZ020287.1, read as the reverse complement.
TCGGGTATCATTGCTTAACTAAAGTTTTGATAACACCCCTGCGATTTACGTGAAGTCTCACAAGGCGAAGTATTAAAGACACAATTAAGAGAAACATAAATAAATAAAATAAATAAATAAATATCTTGGGACATTTCACACATATTGACCTAGCCCCAAACTAAGCAAAGCTTGTACTATGGGTGCTAGACAACGATACAAATACTTATATAGAGAAATACATACATATATAAATACCAAACATCCATGACTCGAGTACAAACTTTCGCGTTCATCACACAAAGTTTGCCCCGAGCGGGACTCGAACCCGCGACCATCGGAACAGAAGGCAGGGTCACTACCAACTGGACCAATCCGGCCGTCATAATATTTATTTAGAAATCAAATCAAATCAAATTGCTTATTTTCCACAAAAGATACAAATATTTTACAATATGTCTGGCCCTCACACTAGGCATTGCCTGTCCCGTCACAGAATAAGTAATAGTACTAACGTACAGAAGGACGACTGCAGTGCTAGCATAAAACCGGTTTTGGAGCGCCGCAAGCCTCCAAATTGGTCATCTCTTTCTATCGCATGCAGCGCGCTCCTTCGGGGCCACGCCCTAGCGCTAGGGCTGGCGCACTCGACAAGATATTAAATCATGCATCTAGTAATTAGTACATAGGTAAGGCATAATAGTGTTATTAATAAAATGTATAGTTATTATTTTTTATTGAAAAATAGTCGTCTACACAGATGCTACAACGTAATTTACTATTACCTAAGTTGTCACATACTTTATCAGTCAATTTATGAATCAGCTAAATTCGAAATTAAGATAAGCAGTTACACATCTGCATTATCGTAATATATTAGCCGTTATCCGCGACTTCGTCCCGCGTACATAGAATTTGCGTACCCGATGATACTATACTGTACATACTTACATAGATTGTTATTATTCTTATAGAAAATTTGGGTTGTCTTGAACTACCTCCATAACAAATTTCATACTCTTTACCAAATCATGTTACTGTTGTTGTTACTACAACCCTCTGCTATACAATATTTTTTTGATATAATTCAGATTTCATAGCATACGTACGCGGACGCGACGTACATTAAGTACATTAAGAGAAAACGCGCGCGCATGCGTTCGCTAGCAGTGCGCGGCAACCACTAATCATCACGCCACGGTGCGAAGCCGGCGGGTACTTGTATCGAGCGCGAAGAAATCAAAGAGTGCGCCGCGCCTGGTCCCGTGGAGACGCAATGTGGCAAGTACAAATAATACCCTGGCTTTTGAAAATTAGCCAAGGTGGCTTATTTGTAACTAGGGAAGGGAATTAAAGGGTTTACCACATCCCCAAAAAAATATAAATCGTCTCCCTATTCAGCGCAGACTATACTACTCGTATTGGAACTTTTTCCCAATATATAGAGAAGTCCTTACAATAGAGATACTAGGAAGATTCATTTCTAATAGCTTAAATGATATTGTAGTAGCGGACTTCTTGACATACATAAAATAGAGGTTTAATTTAAAGAAATAATAGAGAAGAGCCAATGAGCCATTTTATACGCATGGAAATGAAAAAAAGGAATTTTAACGTATATCAATTTTAAAAATAGCATATTCGACGCTGTAAACGTAAAATAAATGGAAAAGTCTGCTGCCAGAAGAAAAACCACCATTTTTAAGTTACTTACAGTCGAAAATTTGTCATCTTGCCGACTGTACATGATACCTATTCGTATTTATACTTTGTCGTATTTTGTTTAGATCAGCAGCAAAATTGTGAAAATAGTGTCTACCAGGGACTTACTCCATGCATAATTCAAGGCCCATTATTATGTAAATAAAGCCACCTAGTTTTTCAAACGAAAATGAACTATATCACTTCCTCGTAGTGTAGCCAACTGTCTGCTGGTTGCTACTTACTCTTACATAAACAGCGCGTATTATTTTTACTTACTGTTCAATTTTCCTTTGCGGTGCTCCCGTTTTACATAATGGTAATACATATCTGAATTACTGTTAACCCCGTGTGTGAGTGTGATCCATATCATCACTACATAGTATAAAATAAAGTCGCTTCGCTGTCTTTCTGTCCCTATGTAGGCTTAGGTCTTTAAAACTAACCAACGGATTTACACCGGATTAACCGAACAGCTCGGGCACAAAGAGGCGTTATTAGCATATTGGAACGTATTTTTTAATGTCAGTTTGCTCCATATATTTTGACATATGCTGTTAGACACTGTTCAAGCCAAATCGAAGATGCCATAATTTGACGAAACCTCTGTCATGAAGGGGTGAAGAAAATAGCGCGCACCGCACATTGCTGGCCGTTTTTCCGCCTGTAAATCCAAGTAAGTCCCCTCAATTTGGTACGTTTCGTCCGATTGGCAATTTTATGGCAATGAATATGCACGTCCCCGCCCTTATATCTCTTGGAGTTAGAATTTAATCTACTTCTCAATTTACATTTTTATATGAGCCAAGAAAGGCAGTACGTTTACGAGCCACTGGCTCACACAGACACTGTTCGTCCATATGTCATTACTTATTATAGGTCAATGTTAAGAGGCAATTTCGTGCATTTTTATGTAAGCAGAATTGATCAGCATGGTACTCACTTGTTTTATCTTTGGCATCTGCAATGTATATGTTTATTTGTATATATTTATGTATATGTGCCTTATTATATATAAGTAGGTATGTATGTCTATTTATTTATTGTGTCTTTTTTTTGTTTTTATTGTATAAATAAGTATGTTTTCTTTTGTGTACTGCATAATGGCTTTTATTGCGCCGCCACTTCAATTTATGTTTTGCCCAAAGGTTAACTGGTAGAGAATGCCTTATAGACCGGGAGATCTTGACACTGAATTCCGAACCATTTGTACCAGGCTGGCGAGTCTACAGGGGTATAATTACGTAATGACGAAAAGGAAAATCATGGTCATAGCGCCAGTACCGGGGGCCCAAACGCGTGAACGTTAATCGAACGTGTCGCATAAATTACGAAAGTCGAACGATTTGTACCACAAAAAATCTTGTATTTTCCGATAGTCGATGAAAAACGAAGTAGGCGATCGCGTAATGCCATACTTCTCCGGCGCGGCCTACACCCCGCCATACTGACGCAAACATGTCAATTAAAAACCAAAAATTGAACCATTTGTACCAGGCTAATTTTTGCACGAATAATTGTCGTCGAGTAGCCATTCACGAAAATCACCATGCCATACTTTTCCGACGGGGCCAAATGGCCGCCATACCGCTCCAAAGATGTAATTTTTTTTTATCTTACAGAACGATTTGTACCACCCTGTATTTTTTTTTACTCGTTCTTTGTATGATCATAAATAGAAGTGTGATAATGCCATACCTGTAGGAGGCGGCCTATAAGTACAATATTTTTTTGAAATTGTAAGATTTTATGTGTAATTTGAACGATTTGTACCAGTATGGCATTATTTTTTCCCGTTAGCGAGAGGTTCAAAGAACATAAATACAAAATTTCAAACACAAATGTGGCGGCCATGTTGTTTTATATCCAGATGTTATGTTGAATAATATGCTATCGTCGTCTATATAGGTATATAAAGCTTTTCCGTTACTGGATGACTGATAAGGAATTGTTTTCCTCTGATATTTCCAAGATGTACGACGGCTGTGAGAGTTACTGTGTTATTCGACGGCCGGATTGGTCCAGTTGGTAGTGACCCTGCCTTCTGTTCCGATGGTCGCGGGTTCGAGTCCCGCTCGGGGCAAACTTTGTGTGATGAACACGAATGTTTGTACTCGAGTCATGGATGTTGGTATTTATATATGTATATATTTCTCTATATAAGTATTTATAACGTTGTCTAGCATCCATAGTACAAGCTTTGCTTAGTTTGGGGCTAGGTCAATATGTGTGAAATGTCCCAAGATATTAATTAATTTATTTATTTATTTATTCCGAGTTCCCGTCGACATATATACTAACGTAATAGCATATGATGCTTCAAGAAAAAACACGTATGTAGCATTACCTACCTAAAGCTGGAATAGTTCTGGAAATTTAAAAAATACGCAAGCCATAAATAGGTCGGTAATACCTGCAGATTTTCGGTGTGTCGTTAATACCTGCGTTTACCTTAATAATTTTATGTTACTGATTTAAGATTGTATATTGAGCTTGTGAGAATAAATTATATTATTTATAGGTACTAATACAATAAGCAGCGACGAGGACGCCAAGAATGCCGGAGGTGCCGATTCAGATTAAGTTTGACGGATAACAGTCTTTCACCCCATGTTTACAGTAGGTATAGGATTTTTTTAGGTATAATTTTACCCAAACAAACTGTTTAGGTAAGTACAATGATGTCATACTGTACCAAATTTTACTCTCAAAACGTGTCGAAAAACAATTTTTTCAAGTATGGCACCACTTTTTTCCTGTACTAGAAGTATGGCAAACATAATAACGGTTACATTGTATCATATACCTTTCAAAAATACAAATGCCATACTGGTAAAATTCGTTAAAAAAATCTTACATCTTTGCTCAATTATGAGAGTCTTCCGCCCCATTGGGTACAATATGGGATATTATTTTAGGTCGAATTGTAACCAAAGGAACAGAACATAATGAAGACATGCTGTAAACAATCATTTTACGTATTGTACAGTTGCAATTTGAAACCGTTTCGAATAAATAAGTTTATCGAGTATGGCACCACTTTTTCCCCCTACTAGAAGTATGGCAACTATAATAACGGTCACATTGTATAATATACTTTCCAAAAATTTAAATGCCATACTGGTACAAATCGTTCTGTAAGATAAAAAAAAATTACATCTTTGGAGCGGTATGGCGGCCATTTGGCCCCGTCGGAAAAGTATGGCATGGTGATTTTCGTGAATGGCTACTCGACGACAATTATTCGTGTAAAAATTAGCCTGGTACAAATGGTTCAATTTTTGGTTTTTAATTAACATGTTTGCGTCGGTATGGCGGGATGTAGGCCGCGCCGGAGAAGTATGGCATTACGCGATTGCCTACTTCGTTTTTCATCGACTATCGGAAAATACAAGATTTTTTGTGGTACAAATCGTTCGACTTTCGTAATTTATGCGACACGTTCGATTAACGCTCACGCGTTTGGGCCCCCGGTACTGGCGCTATGACCATGATTTTCCTTTTCGTCATTACGTAATTATACCCCTGTAGACTCGCCAGCCTGGTACAAATGGTTCGGAATTCAGTGTCAAGATCTCCCGGTCTATTATGGCATTCAATTTGTATTTTGTATTAGTTTTTTAAATAAATAAACCTGAAGGTTCGCATTTGCATACGTACTAAATTCACGACGATGATATAACTGACATTCGTGATTTCGTGACATCCCCTGTAACGAGATAGTCATTAGTTAGATGTTAATGTACACGAAGACACCAACACATACAATGATTACATAGACGTTGTCATCTAGGAAGGAAGCTGATATCTACGTGAAATCACGTACCGTACGTATAACGTTACAGTGTTCGCAAACATGAAACCTTTGCTATATAGGTATTTTGTTTTGTTTATGTCTCTTAATAATGAATAGAACAATATTAGCACGTTTCATGCGAGACAGTGTGATCACATCACACACATTGTCCTGGGCATATTATACAATACAAATTTATATGGACATCTAGGAATTAAGTTTCGCAACTATACTTCTTAAGTAGAACAACGGGTAGGTTGAGAGCGTCCTATTTTTTTATCTTTCAGAAGGTTCTTTTTCGATCTTGTGTTATTCGATGTATCAATATACTAGATAATACAAGTATTAACGTTATGAAAAAGAGGAAATCAGAATTATATTTAGCTTAAGCGAGCAGAGCCGTTTGTACAATGAGGTTTAAATAACTAATAAAATGAGTGAACTGGGACCTATTCAGTGCGAAACTACGCAAATAAAGAATGAGAATGAGAATGAGAGAATGAGATCTTTATTTGCGCTTCGTACATATGATACATGCAAATATATTGTTAAGTACTTTTAAGTAGTGTTTTCTGTAAGCTGATCTTTGTACCAATATTAATATTTATTTTTTTGTTTTTTCCTTGGAATATTTCTTCGTATATTCATGGATGATAAGAACAGAGTTTTAGTTTTCCAATGCTGACTAATACAATATGGATGAATGCCGAAAAATTCGACGGTTTGATGTTGAATAATCTCAAATGGAAATTCAATGTTATTTTCCTGAATTTCAGAAAACCGCTATCCTGTGACAATGATGTCAGGCGGCCCCCGGGCATCCAGGAACTCGAGAAATTTTCAATTATTGCCGCAAAATCTCCCTCTCGAAATGTGTATGGTAATAGTAGAAAAACCTCGCCATTCCAGTTTTCCGTAACGGAGCCCGGGGATTTTTCAATTTTACCTACCCAAATATTTTAATTTAATTTCGTTCATAGTTTTCAAATATTTCGTGTGTTTTGATCTTGTAACCATATTGCTCATAGTCTTGCAACAAGGTTTCTTACGAAATGAGTAGAAACACATCTCAATTTAATCTCCTTCTTTTCAAGACAGCCTTCGTGTTTTAGGTAAGTGCGTATTGTACTGAAGACGTCAGGGTTCAAACCCCGCTAGAAGCAAACTTTCTGAAAGCATGAATGTTTGTACTTGATGATGCTTGAAGTTGTTTAGTATTTTTACACGGTTTTATAGGTATTTTATAGGAATTGTCTAGCACCGCATTAGTACAGGCCTATAGTGAATAAATAATTTCCACCGAGAAATCTCGGGTAACCGCAAGACCCGAAATGTCAATCAATTACCGAATGTCTGACATGTATAATGTCCTTCGGTTTAAGAGGGTTTATCCTGAAAGTTGGCAACGTCGCATATAGCTGTCAAATGTTTCGCTGTTTTCATTAATTTCTCAATATTACTGAATTAAAGAAAAAGTTATTATTCTATGGTTGAATGACGCGTCTCGTTTTAAATTTGTTGGTTAAGCATTCAAATGATAAGATTACATTAAAACGCATGGAAAATGCGATGGAAAGTTTTCAAACGATAGTACGTCCGTAATCCTAAACATTTCATGTTCCCAGGATAATTGTTGCAATCCATACTTAAGGTTTTATTCAACCATAGAGCGACAATTCATATTTTCATTCAGTAATATTCATAAATTAATGAAAACAATGAAATATTTGACAGCTATTTGCGACGTTGCCAGCTTTGGGAGTAAACCCTCTTAAGCTTTGCTCACTTTGGGGGTATAAGCCCAGGTACCGGGGTGGTACCACCGTCTTTCCCCGTTAACCTGCCGCCAAATAACGTGCTCGCGACATTTCTGGCACAGAGGCATTCCATCTTAGGCCTCAACGCATTCGAGATCTAAATGGTTTCTTAATAAGGGATCATAGGATTTCGGTGTCCATGGGCCGCAGTGAACACTTACCATCAGGTGGACTATGCGCTAGTTTGCCTATACCATTGGCGTAAAAAAAGATATTTATCTCTTGACGTGAAACAAGACCTGTATATACTATGGTTATGTTTGTTGAATTTCGAGGGCGGACATTGTTTATAGAGGCGGCACCAGCTGCTGTACTTTGACGAGTTTAGAAAGTTCGAGACGACGGAGCGACAGCGTAGCTGCTTAGTTCGCTGACTAATAAAACCGGCCAAGAAGCGAGTTAAACTCGCGTGTAGAGGGTTCCGACCCTTGATTATTTTCAGTGACGTCATTTTCAAACCGTTTATTTATTTATTTATTTCAATAAGACGCGCCAACAGCATACATATTCAACTTTAACATAAACACTTAAAGGTAAGATCTATTCCGATATGTATGCCTATAACAGGCATGTACAACATTCTCTAAATAGTTACATGCAACATCTTACTTAATATTGATTAAATAAAGGCATAAGGTATAAATAAGTGTATGAAATCACAGGATAAGCTCTTTTATATGATAGATTTCAAATACCATGGACTTCGTAATAATTTTCCTGCAATCTATAAGTCAATAACTATCCTCTGTATTTTTTTTCCAAAATTTTAGGTCCAGTAGTTTCGGAGATAAGGGGGGGGGGGGTGGTCATTTTCCCCCTATTTTCTTAAATAACTCGAAAAGTATTGACCAATAAAGAAATAAAAAAAAATTGAGATCCTCATAAGAAGTACTTTCATTTGATATGTCACACGATAAAGTTTGAAAAGCTTCATTAATATTTTTTCAAATTTAGCCCCCAAAAATACGGTCTATGTTTAAAATTCATTTATTTTCGTTACACGTACCATACGTACTAAATTTCAACTTAATGGGTCCAGTAGTTTCGGAGAAAATCGACTGTGACAGATGGACGGACAGACACACGAGTGATCCTATAAGGGTTCCGTTTTTACCTCTCGAGGTTCGGAACCCTAAAAATGAAAGGAAGAATGAATTAAGAAACACGAAGCATACGTGGTAAATATAAGTCTACTACTACTACTACTACTTCAGCCTATTTGCGTCCCACTGCTGGGTACAGACAGGCCTCCTCTCATCACGACGGCCCACAACGCCCCACGCGGGCCCAGGCCATTTCGGTTTCCCCAATTCGCATTGGGGAAACCGAAAATCTCAACTATAAATTCAAATTGAATTTCGCACATAAGTAAAGTTAGAGGTACGAGCCGGAATCGAATCCCCGACCCTCTGCATGAGAGGCGGTAAGTCGAACCACTTGGCCACCACGGTAATATAAAAGTTGATATTCCAGAATTGTATTTTCTAAAAAAAGTTTTGGTCATGTTTTTGCTAGTAAGAACAAGTCTGATCACCACACTACCTATCTCTTTATTTTCACTTTTATAAGTATTTATGTTATTCCACAAACATAAAAGACACATAACGACCCTTTTACGACCGTACCGACCCCGATAGATCCAAGAATCCCCTTTAAGGGTCACATTTTCATTATTTATTTGAAGATACACTAACTATTATTTATAAATACCAAGTATTTTACGTGCCACTTAACGAATAGACACCAAATTGAAATTCTAAAGACTAAGGCCTCATGAATTTAAAGCAGCCCTACTATGAAATACCGTCTAAGAATACATTAAAGCTCTATGCTATGAAAATAGTGTCTATTTTCCACTATGGGGTGGTTGCTCGTGATCAATATTTATTTATTACCCTAGGCAGAACATGTCATAGCTTCTGCCAACATGTTGTTATAAGGTATGTATTTTTTAATGCCTCAGCGAATAGCTACCTACTATGTTTATTTTGTTTTTAACTTATTTATAGAAAATTTTATAGGATTTACTAGATATAAGGTACAAATATTTTCATGCCACAATTTAGTAACATTAAACTATTCTGTTGATCTATTTAGACCATAATGTACTTACTTCACGATTTTATTTCTTCTAGTGCTATATTTTTTACTGTTTTCGATGATATCAAAAAGTCACATCAATTATGTGACTTCTCATTTTCTTTTTGTCTATGAAATGTAAAAAAATAACAAAATTGTACTACGGGTGCAAGTTAAAAATACTAATATAGAAAAATACAGATTCTGATATACTCGTATAGATACTATCCATGAGTCGAGTACAAACATTCATGCTCATCACACAAAGTTTGCCCCAAGCGGGATTCGAACCTGCAACCTTCGGACAGTAGACAGGGCCATCAACTGAGCCAATCCGGTCGTCGATATAATATGGCCGCCATAATCGTCGTTCCCACGATCGAGAAACATCACGTTTCCAATACAGTGAAAATTTCAAGTAAATACATAAGTATTTACTTGAAAGAACACTTGGAAGAAGACTGGCGAGATGAATTTCAGACATTGACGTCGGGGTGGATCCCCCCAGTTGCTGCCAAATCTTTGGCGAAAGTTTTTTTCCTAAAACTCACAGATGCAGATGAGACCACCTTTCGTAAATGGTTTATTGGTTGAAGGAGGTTTTATGATAAGGTCCCAGGGGAAATAGTAAGCGTCGTCTTTAATGCTCAGTATAAAGCTTTATAAGTCCAATTTTGCTGAGTTTTTCATTTCGCCTACTGCCAAAAATGTACTGTAATTTTATCAGAGTAGCTGTTTTTTTTTACCCGACTGTGCCAGAAGGAAGATTATGTTTTACAACTGTATTTATGTACATGACGGCACTCCTATTATCTGATGCTGATGCTGGTTTCCGTACCCTAGTGATGCTGGTTATGTAACCTACAACCTACTTATGTATTTCTTTGGCAGGTTCTATAACCTAAACGGCGTGATGGATTTTTTCTTGTGAGATGTCGTTAGATTCGTCTTGATTGTGAGCGTGGCACTGGGTGTATCAAAAGTTTGTATGTAGTCGTTTTTTTCTAAACTCGTGTCATTTTATAGCATCGGTTGGCAAACGTGCAGAAGGGCCACCTGATGGTAAGTGGTTACTGTGGCCATGGACATCAGAAGACTTCGAACGCATTGTTAACCATGAGGACTAAGACTGATATATGTTGGTAATTTCACATTACACCGGCTGTTTTACAAAATTGATCATTTTACATTCACGGCGTACTCATATCTGTTCCGGAAAATTATTTTTTCAAAGAAGAGCTCCTATTACTCAGATGCTGACGGCGATAGGCGGAATCTCACATGAATATCAATCTCGCTTGCAGATTCAACCAAGTGGAAGTTTCTTAAATGAAGTTCACGGGTCACGTAGCATTGCGTTGTTTACGCATAGCCTACATTTAAAGATTGGAATTTGAATCAGTAAAGTAAAATTATGCGTGCACTTGAGGGAAATTCGGTTTGACTGCGCTAGACGTGGATACAATGCTTAAATTTAGTAGGCCGGTAAGTACCTCGTTTTTTTGCAAGGTTATTTAATAAAGAAATGGGCATAATGTGCGGAGCTGACAGAGAAATGAATAAAGGAACATGTTTACAATGAACTCACGAAATGTGGTATAATGGGATGGTTAAGATGATGATGATGATGATGATGATGATGATGATGATGTTTTTTTAAAGGTTGATGAAATATATTGTACATCATTATATGTACTCGTACACTATCCGCGTTTCCGCATACTCATAAAAATATAAAAATCTTAAATAAATTCACTACTTGACTTACATGAAAACAAATTCTATATTGACTGCTGAGGTTGTATGAGAAAACCACAACTACTACTAGTAGTAGTACAGCCTATTTGCGTCACTGCTGGGCACAGGCCTCCTCTGAAAGCCACAAACAGCAAAGAAATCTAGTAAATAGATACGGATGGGCACGTCAAGCCAAAACGCCCGTTAATTGTAAAGGCTGACCCCAAACTGCAGCAATAAGGCAATTTGTCAGGGTAACAAATGACCGGCGAAATATTAAACAGATGTTGCGCCGACGCCGTCATGGCAATTAATAGAGGTGGTCCAGGGAACATATTCGATTTGTGGTTAAAAAAAATTGGTTGTCCGTAAAGTCGGTTTACGGACGATAATTTTATACGTGATAACGTCACGTACGCTACAACGCTACGTAACGGTACTATTGCGTCATGTTTTTTCGTGGGTGCAGCCGGCGTTCATGAATTTATAAGACGTTATCACGTCAAAAATGACAACACGCGTTCTTAAAGTAGCTTTAAATAGTTAGTAAGAAATACGATAAAGAACCTAGTTATTCTACACTATCCCAGCCTCCAGAATCTTTTCACGGCTAAGAAAACGCTACTGGAGTTTATAATAAGTTACGTTAAACCATGAAGGGGAACGAAGGGGGCGCGGACAAAGGCCCAACGTCCAAAGTGCATCCGTTAGGGCCCGAGATAGGATAACTCTTGCAAACTATCCCTGCCCCTATTCTCCGGCCCTGAGCGTAACAAGTGGCGCCTAGACCTTTTTGGAGGCTTATTTATTATAACTATTTTTTATCATCTGGGATACCAGTAACAATCATCAGTCACTTCATTTTGGAATCAAACAAGTCTTATTTGTTTTTTTTTTCGTTAATGGCACCAGAAATTTTTTTTCTTACTCAAACAACTCTTTAATCTCAGGAGACACATATAGTAAGTAGACATAACATTATCCTTTTGATATGAAGGTGTTCGCCTCATTTTAAATGGAAATATAAATGGCTTTTCAAGAATATGTCATTGATATCTTTCTTGTTTATTTCGTCTGTCACGTCATCATTCTGGTCACGTTTCTTTTTTGGTTTGGATGCTGTAAAGATTAGGTGGATTTATAGGGGTTCAATAAATATTACATAAATCATAAATCTTTATTGCATAACATGTTCATTACATTGAGATCTTAAGTTTAGTTCTAGTCAGGAACATGAACCCGGTTTGGGCACCGCAAGTTTACTTAGGTATAACTTACAGACTAAAAATTGAAACCTTATTTATTATTAATAATACAAATTTATACATCGGTGAGAAAATCCTTAATAGAATAATAACATTTCTCGTGTAAATATTTTTTTAAACTATTTTTAAATTTATTAAGATTAGTTTCTGTTTTAATATCGTCTGAAATTTTGTTGTAAATTTTAACCGACATCGAAAAGGGGCCTGAATGTATCATTTGAAGTCTAGAGAAGGGTGCAGCTAGTTTGGTTTTGGGTCTTAAGTTTTCCGGTCGGGAGTATTGAGGGAATAGGTGTAGGTTTTTTCTTACGAATAAACAAACTTCAAAAATGTAAGTAGATGGCAGTGTTAATATCTTTAGATTTTTAAAATGGGCTCTGCAACTTTCCATAGGACCGATATTAACAATAATTCGAAGACATCGTTTTTGCAGCTTGAATAATTTTAACGCCTCAGAGCTATTTCCCCACAGCACGACGCCGTACTGCAGCCAGGCGTGCGCGTATGCGTAGTAGGCGCTGGTAGCTGTTTTTATGTCTGTACTAATCTTTAACTTGTGAAATGCGTATGTAAATCTGCTTAATTTTGATATAGTTCTAGAGATGTGGCTTTGCCAGTTTATGGCGGGGTCTATGTTAATACCCAGCAAGGAGAATGTATTTACACATTCTAGTTCAGTGTTATTAAACGAGTATTGTATGTTTATGGATCGTTTTTGATTGGGTTTAAATTCCATAATTTTGGTTTTACTGTAATTTATTTCAAGGTTGTGGTCATGTAGCCAGGATTCTATTTTTAGCAGGGTGTTATTAAATATATTGGTTAAATTTGATTCATTTTCACACGGTATTACAAGAGAAATGTCATCAGCGAATAGGGTGCATGGAGTGTCTATGATTTTTGGTAAGTCGTTAATATATATTAGAAATAAAATGCAGCCGAGCACGCTGCCTTGTGGTATGGATTGTGTGACTCTTGTTATGTTGGAACGAACCTTTTTAATGTTTCCACTGTCGAAATCGAAGTGTTCTACTTCGACACACTGCCTACATTACTAGCTTTTCCCCGCAACTTCGTATGCGCAGAAATATTAAAAAGTAAAATCCAGATTTTTCCCGTTCCCGTGGGAATTTTGCAAAATGCTTTCTTAGCGGATGCCTACGTCATAATATCTACCTGCATGCCAACATGGGACATGAACTGCGACGCACTTTAGACGCACAGCAGTGTGCTCTAATTAGAAAATTTGAAATTTTAGTTATGTATGTACATGTACTAATCGTAGTTTTAAGTGTTTGTATACTAAGTCCTGTTAGGTAGTTGAAATAAAAGATTTTATTATTATTATATTGTTATTATAAAAGTTTTAGGATTAGCAAAACTTTCCTGATGTTTCGGGAATTTTGATTAAGAAGTCAAAAAAGTGAAGGATACAGTAAACAATGTTACACAGTACACACAACACGTGTGTACCTACAGTAAATATATATAATGAGAAAACATCATGAGGAAATTTGCACGCATCTGCAAAGCAATTCAAAGATGTGTGTGAAGTCGCTGTGATGAGAGATTCTCCCATCCTATTATAATGATGATGATAGGTAATTGAATAATTTATTTTAACTCAAATTGGTTCATTGGTTCAGGAGATTAACTCTAACAAACAGACAGACAGACAGATAGAACGTGACAGAAAGATTACCCTTTTTATTATAATTAACAAAGAAAGGGAAAAACTACAATACTCAACCGTCGAAATTCTCCAGAGAACCTACATGTACTTATTTCAAAACTATTCAGCCGATTAACTGATTCGCCGATTCATGTGACTAATTGACATTGATTTTTCCAGTTCAATAGCTAACTAGGTACTTTTCTGCATTGGAATCAGATATTTCAAGTTCATTTCAGTTCATTTTACGATATAAACTCACAATATTTTCTACATCAGGTGGCCTGTGTGCTCGTTTGGCAAAATTACATGAAAAATAGGTATCTGCCTAGATGATAATACTTACTCGTAATTCAGGCAAGCAATAAATACCTAAAAGTTAACTTCCGTAAGCAATTTCCTTCTGGTAAATGTTGCAGAAGTTGCTTCAAGTTTAAATTTCTTGAGGAAGTCAAGAAACAAGTTTTATTGGTTGTTGATTTATCCCGCTTAACGGACATAAAGAACGGCTTATCTTATCCACTTGACTACTTTTCTTTTCTCGTATTTAAGTTTTTTAGTAATTACAATGTTCAGCTTTATTTCATAAGGGAATCAATGGATCAATCAACTTCCCCACGGCTACTCAGAACTCCAATTATCAACCTGTTGTAGGTACTACAAATCGGTAAGTTAAATAAGCGAACAAAAAATCATCAGTTCAATTATTATCACATATTGGTTACTTAATAGTTTAATTTCACTTTCATCCTACAATTCCAGGACAAAGAAACGATAGATTTTACAGTCTGTGAAACTGTCGTATAATTTTCGTTCCTGCCTACTATTAAGTCCCTAAGTGCTCTAAGTTTACCAACTTGGGCTATTTAAATTAATGTGCGCATTAAATCTGAATGGGAAATTAGGAACGTGTTTTGCAATCACCTGGGGGTTTCACTAGAAACATAAAGAATAGACTATAGGTTGGTATATTGTATAGTCCCAATGTTATATTGATTACAAATACGTGTCTTAGGTACAATTTCCGTGTCTGCTAGGTGATTGTTATTATATGCATAAAGGCATTGGTTGGATGGCAAACGAACAGCAGTGAGATGGTAAGTTGCCAAACCGAGGAGCTAGATTAGATACCTATGTCTAAGGTTAATATTTTCACCAAAAGAAACCACCTCACCGGAACACAACAGTGCGAGCTCTGCTGTTTGGCGCCTTTGGCGGCAAGTTAGCGGTTATAGGATCTGCATCAGATCCTACCGCCGCCAATTTGTAGGAAGATCGTGCTGTTATCTTCATCATGTTGGTTATAGAGTGAACTAATAGGATTAAATTTCTTGGTAATTTGATTCCGATTTTACCTTATTTCAACGTGATTTTAATATTCCTTTCTTCATTTCAGATCTAGACCGGCATGATTTGAACAGACAGGGTAAGTTTGAAACCTAATTAATTATTGTGTTAAGGATGTTCCTTGATAACTAATACAACGTTACGTAGGAACATTGTCGAAGTTAATTTATGCGTCTAATACATTCTTGGATTTAGTGAAGCCAGTTATTTTAGTTTGTGGTGAAACTTTCCAATTAGAAGTCCTTGTAATGTTCAAGAGTCGAGGGTACTCGTTGATTTAGTTAGAGATATGGGTTTCCATCGGGGAAGGTTAAATAATATGACTAGGTGCACATTATCAGAAATTTCTAATAGAAAAATTCTGACGCCGCCGGACGCACCACCGGATTCTACCAGAAATCATGATCCGGAAATTTTTGAGCCCAGTCGTGTTTCATATGTTATACGTCGCACATCTCGTTATTTTATCTCGCCTGACAGAACCATGGAAGTAGTCACTAATAACTGGAACTGCTTGTATATTTCTTTATCTTACCGTATAACGAGAGATAAAGACAAAGCTTCGGGTGAAATTTTAGCCACGTTTTTGGATTGTGAACGAAAACGACCTTCGGTCTCACGTCTTTAGGCTCGATTTTTATTGTTTCGAAATTGACATCACTCGCTCCAGATGTACTTATGTACTACCTCCATGGTCTGAACCTACATTTTAGCAATCTGTGATCTGAACTGACGCGAATTTCTGCTAGTGTGCGTGGCCTAGTACAAAATGTATGGGAAACACGCCTTCTGCCATTTCTGTCAGAAACATTCCTGACGTCCGGCTGAGTTCCAGTTCGATGATCGTCAGAAACGGACGGTTGGTCAGAATTTTTCTAACAGTGTGCGCGGCCTAATACAAAATGTATACATCGAGTGCCTTCCGGCAAGCGTCAGAATTTTTCTGTTAGAAATTTCTGATAATGTGTGCCTGCGCTATTACGTTGTACTCTGTCACGTCAATTATCAATACTGTGCTAACGTTCTAACCATTCACAATATTCGGTTTAAGAAGAGCTTTAATAATGGGACCTGAAAACTCATTTCAAAAACGTAAGTATATCGAAACCGATTAACGAATCTACTTGAATAAATACCTACATTGTGAGATAAAATATAAACGTTTACTTAATTATGTATACCTAATGTACTTCCATTTCATATGCCTTCAAGCAAAATGAAGCAAGAGTATTGCGCCATAGGTTTAGATCACAAAACCGTCGTAAGATGATACTGATACTGATACTGATTTATTGATAATAATAGATATTACATGTCATAAAATGGTACATTATACATACGACTACGACTTAGGTAGACCTAAACTACCCAAAAGTAAAAGCGATTACTATACATATATGTATGAAACGTCGAGAAACGCGGAGCTTAAAACTGATGGAGACGCTTAGGTAACACTTTAATCTGTCTGGAATGACGTAGAACTTAGTACTACTGCTGCAGCCTATTTGCGTCCCACTGCTGGGCACAGGCCTCCTCTCATCACGAGAGGGTACGAGAACTTAGTACTATTACCTACTTATTATGTGGTAGAACGTCGTGAGATCCGGAAGAAATTTCCAAATTAAACAAGGGTTGTCTCGAACTTTGGCGATACACACTCATATTAAATACACTATCAACTAAATATAAAATATAAATAGTTTTTACGCGATTAAGTCCCGTTGATAGTGTGTTTAATATAAACAAGGGTTTCCCCGAAATTTCGTAACAGAAAAATAATATCGCATGTGTGCCTTCTCTTTATGGAAAACGACTATAATAATAATAAATAGCCATTTATTCCCAAAATATAATATGTTACATATGATAATTATGTAAAGCAAATGTAATATATAAATATGTTACATTTGCTTTACATAATTATCTATCATGCAATAATTAGTATTATACATTTATTTTTATTGTAGAATTGTTATTTACTTACATTAACATTACATTATTATTATTTTATATATATAATTTATTTATCCTTTGTTTATAAATATATTGTATCGCATTTAATAACTTCCTAATATCACATTTTATCACACTTGAGTGTCTATTTGGGTACCCATTTTCGGGTAAAGGCTTCCTCCATATGCTTCCAACGATCCCTGTCTTGTGCAAGCCTGGTCCAGGCAGGCGACGCCACATGCTCCACGTCGTCCCGCCAGCGCGCGCGCGGCCGCCCGCGTCCCCGCCGGCGCCAGCGCGGCCACCAGTTCCCGCCCATCTCCATTTCAGCAAGCAAGCCATTTCAGCGGCATCTGACATTTGAGTTTTCCTTCTTATTAGTTCACTTCTTTGACGATCTCTGAGTTTTATTCCTAACATGCTTCTTTCGGTCGCCCGTTGGAAAACTTGAATTTTCATTATTATTTTCTTGGTAAGTGCCCATGGAAAACGACTATAGAAAACTTTATTCTACGTTCTTTGGAATTCGGGGAGCGTAAGTACAAATTGGTCACACGCTTGTTACTTGACAAATAAGTTGTACTTGATTTGCATGTTTAATTTGATACTTTACTTTTGAAGTCAGAAGAATACCTATTTACTTCTTGAAATTAACGTCTGTGGCAATGAAAGGTAAAAGTTTTGGCAGTGTATGAGTCAACCAAAGCAAATTTCTAGTACAACAAATAAGACTTAAGCATCTTAATATTTGTACGCCTGCTTGCAGGCTAAATGCAGAACTATTTATTTTTATATTGATTCCATCTATGTAACTGTGTATATACAAATAAATATATTGATTGATTGACAAAAACATGGCCATATCTCAGCACAGGCATCCTAATTTGATTAGAATTTATGAACATCCAATTAATTCTTGCTTAAAATGTGTTCCAAATAATGTGTTTCTATGTGTAAATTTTAAAACATTCATGAAATATGCGTGTAACACTGACAAGCGGTGAGTGTTAAATTAAGAAATGCACAATTGCGGTAAATTAAAGATTCAATACGTCAACAAACGGCTGTGGTCTTTACAAAACTCACTTCCTTGATTTGCGAAATGTCCGACGTGTAAATCAAAAGACGTCAAGGCTCGAGTCACAAAAGGCGAATACGGGAACAAAGAACAAATGAGCTTCTCCTGCGGCCTCCAGAAACTCAAAGTGGATTTACTTACCCTGAGAGGTTTGTGCTTCGGCCCCGCATTTTACTTATCGAGTTTTTTAAAAGAACTGAAACCTTAAAAGAATCCTGTTACAGTGTCATTTGAATTTAAAAGTGCAAAGCGCCTCAAGTTTGTTTACCGGCTGTTTTATTATCTACGCGTTGAGAATAGAGAGCAACGACGGATCTAAGTTGGAAACTGGAAAATTCTCGAACGCGTTCACGGTTTCTTGTGCTAAAGTGAAAAATTATTTGAAAAGTGTAAGAACACCCGTACTTAGCTAGTACTTATGCTATCCTATCAGAAATCAGATTTCATACTTAATACTACTACTTGCACCAAGCCGCTAACCTCGCGTTAGCCTCTACTCAGGTTTAGTTGTATCAACTTAACTCGAGGCTTGCGGCGTTGTAGCAAGTGGGTCTTTTTAAGTTTTATAACCTTGATGAAGAAAACTCGAATAGAAACAATAGCTCCGTTTTTTTTTATTTTTCTTAGTCTCCTTACAAATACCCTCACCAATACAACCTGTTAACATGAACTTTTAAACTTCATTATATTGGTTTCCGTAAAATAAATATACCTAGGATAACAAAAAAGAAGCTCCATGCCCCCAGCGCGAAGCCAATGTAATTCTTGATCAAGAAATCCAATAAATTTCACGAAAATTAATCTGATTTATTACGCGAAGTCGTATGGAATACCTACGGAGGCATTGTTCATGCGAAAAATGTCGGTGTGAGTTTAGCCGGCGCGGTGAGAGTTTTGATTTTGCGCGTAATGAGTGTTTCGATTTGGGTCAACTCATTATATCATTATTCGTAGGAACGCTGGCAAATTGACAGATTTAGTAAGCTTTGCGTACGTTTTAGTGTCAGTGACCCCTATAATGTCTTGGGTCATGGTAACTATCTCTTAATAGGATAATGAACTTTTCTCAAACATGCTCGGAAATGTTCGTGTTACTTTCAAAAAAAGGAGACGCGAGGCTGTCCATTGCCGGCCTTGGCCAGCAAAAACATTATTGTCGTGTTTGTTTTTAATCCGCTTGCTATTTGAGACACCTCTGTAGAGAAACTGACAAATCCATGGAGGTAATAAGTACAACTTCCATGGCCAAATCATCCACGATCATGGAAGTAGTAAATACTGATGTGGGGTAAGTGCGCCTAAATTTATTTCGCCTCTATGCCTTGTAAACAGCCAACTACTAGTTGAGTAATATTTATAGGTTTCGATCTATTTATGTTAGGCGCACTTACCCCACCCTGGCGCACTTGCCCCGAAACTGACAAATCCATGGAGGTAATAAGTACAACTTCCATGGCCAAATCATCCACGATCATGGAAGTAGTTAATACTGATGTGGGGTAAGTGCGCCTAAATTTAGTTCGCCCCTATGCCTTGTAAACAGCCAACTACTAGTTGAGTAATATTTATAGGTTTCGATATATTTGTTAGGCGCACTTACCCCATCCTGGCGCACTTGCCCCGACTGACCTTACGTATTTCCTCGCTGTTTGAAAAAAGCATTATATATACCACGGCCGCAATTACGATTGCCGGACTCTTACTAATAGAAGGCTTCGCTTCGCTCAGCCTTCTAACTGCCTCGTCCGGCAATGCGCTACTTGGCGGCCTCTGCAATAATGTACTATTATGTCATCACATTATTCGACTTGTAAACGGAGTAATAAAATGTTTGAGATAAAACATGAGGCGGAAGTTTCTATAGGTATTTGGTGTTATACTTTTTTGTAAGGTAGGTAAAATATGTAAAGTAAGTAGAAAAGAATCAGTTTAGGCTGCATGATTCAAAAGCAGTGTGTAAATGACAAGCATCATTCTTAGAAAATCAACACCTCGAAACTTAATTTTGATTTTACCTATATTTTTTACTATATCTTGTCGCTTACTATACCCCCTGGCTTCGCTCGCATAGAAAAAAAAGTATATACGCTTATTCTGTCTTCATTTTCAGTTATAGCAACAATGAGAGAGTCGGTGTTCAAACAGTGGGAGCTGGACTGTCGAAACCATTTCACAGCGAAAGCGTAAAATCGATAAAAAAATAACAGCCGCGAAGCCTATTTTAAATAAAATCAAGTTTATATCTATTAACGTTCAGCTTCGAAGTTATTGCTTAAAACAGGAAGCGACGCAGAACCTGCTAACCAGATAAAAATACGTTTTCCATCGTAGACAAACATTATGCTACAGAAGATAGTATATAGGCATTCTACGGGGGCCGACGGCCAGAGGAAATGAGGTTATCCCTACCTCCCACTGGAGTCCTGGATACAGATAAAAAGTCAGAATAGTTTGAAAAATAACGAATCGAGTTATGGCACGTTGAATGAATCTTTCTGTAGCCTTGCAGATTTCCATTATCTAATCTATAATTAGATCTTGTCGATCATCATCCTCAAGCTTGTCCCTTGGACGTGTGAACTGTCAAAAAATAAGTTAATCCATATTGAAACAATGTTCGACAAAGTATTACCTTAACTTTAACTTTAAAACACAAACTATGCCATCGTTTCCTGACATTGTGACTAACAGCTGCCCTCGAATAATCTTGATCTTGATTATTGCTATGTCGCTTATCATCATTTTTGGTATAACCACCATAACAAGCTATTTACGTACCACTGCTGGGCAGGAGAGGGTAAGAATGTACGTAAAATGTAGGAATTTCAAACAAAGTACGAGTAAATATGTACTATTAATTCTGTATTAAATTAATTTAGTGCTACTATCCTCTCTCATATGAATGTGCATATCGTCAAAATCGATATGCACATTATCATCCTTCATGAAAAAGGAATATGACCAGAAAATCGGCAAAGTATTCGAATCACTGAATTTTATCCACGCAAGTAAATGGCATCCTTTGCTTAGAGGAGTTTATAGAAATTATGTAATGAAACTTTTTTTCATGTCGATGGTATAGGCAAACGAGCCCACCTGATGGTAAGTTGTCACTGCGGCCCATGGACACCGAAATCCTATGATCCCCTAAAAAACCATAGGATCTCGAATGCGTTGCCTACCCTGAGGCCTAAGATTGACTGCCTCTGTGCCAGAAATTTAAACTTTCACAAACTTTCAGAAATGCTGAAATTTCATTTAAAATGCATTCGTATTCAGATAACGCTTACTTTAATTCTGATTAATGTGCAGTTAGGACTCGTAACAATGCAGAATATTGTGTTTTAAAACGATGTTTATTCCGGATTGTGCAAAACGAGTATAAGCGAAGAGATTACGAGCTAAATGCCTATTTATGACGGGGAAACGACGACATTTTCCGCTTTGAAATAATTTTCGAGTGGACTTTTACATAATAAATAAATGCGGCTTAGAAAAAGGTGAAAATTGGAACAGAAATTACAAGGGGAGAATTTTACCATCCTAAAATTAGAAGTACTCTTGTATTATGAAAAAACGGTTGCGGCATTTTCAGTGGCACCAATAATTGAATACTGTTATTTAACGATTTCATTTTCTAGTTTCAACTTCATACAAACTCTGTAAAAATCAGTCCACAACAGCCTCATCACGAGAGGGTTTGGGCTATAGTCCCCACGCGGACACAATGCGGATTGGACTTCAGACGCATTCTTGAATCGGTCTCACGTCTTGAAAAATCGCTCGTAAGTTATCTACTTACCTACTGGAAAATAGGGGTTTTAAGGAAAATAAATTACGTTGCACATTTCAAGTTAGTACAGCAATTTAATCGTACTATAGAATTCATTCGACATGCAAAATGCTTTGACATTGATGAAGCAAGTCGTGAACATAATGAATCATTCATTTCATTTTCAGCACTTTTAAATAAGAATAAGAATAATGTTTATTTACCAGAAAAATATGCAGAATACAGTCATACAAATAATAGGAGAACTAGTTGGTTTACAAAAGTTACAGTAGTTGGCAGCGGTTTCCGCACTAGGCTCTGGGCCTGTATCGCGGAGCCCAATGAAGACATACTAAATATTATTAATCTAACTAAATTAGATTAAATGTGTATTTTAAAACACTTACAGCTTTATAGTAAGTACCTATTTAACTACAAACTACAACCAAAGGTACATTAGGTGAGTAATAATTGTAATTAAGATCAAGGTGAGTGTAAGTACCACGTTAGCAGTGAGTTGTATATAGTTAATTTATGTAGCATGTGTGTGGATTTTGTTTATTCGCGTGTCTGTGTGTGTGTGTGTCTGTGTGTGTGTGTTTGTGTGGGCGTGTGATTGGGAGGGATTTAATACCAAACTGCAAATAGGTCTTCAGTATCCTGGTAGTCAAGATTTTTTAACCACGATTCAATAGAGCGTTTTGCTTTATGGATAGACTGTTGGTTTAAGTTCGCAATATTTTGGGAGATTTTGTTGTAGATGAATGAGTGTGAGTACGGTGGGAGACGCCTCGCGAAACTAGAAGTCACTGTCGGCAGAGGGATTCTAAAGATACGTCGTGTTGAAAGAGTTGGAAAATTTTCGGATTTAGTAACTAGCTTGTGGGTGGTAACGCCAACTTTTGAAATGTATAGTTGGCGCACCCTTAAAACATTTGTTTCCTTATAAAGGATGTTAGTTGAAAATCTGCGAGGTTTAAACAGCATCACCTTAAGGACAGCCCAATAAATCTTAAATGTGAATGTTCAAATTTCTGTTACATGTCTGGGAAAATCAATTTTACATTTTCACCCGAGCAAAGCCCAGTACCTACTCAAAATATAGTGGAGAATGGGAAATGCGAGAGTGGGAATCAGTCTCTGTAACGGGTAGAACAGGGTCATTTTTTAAGTTCGTCAATAATTATCATTTTCCTATTTATCGAAAGTGATACTGAAATATTATCACAATAGAGTCCTTAAAAATTGAGACAGGAGATCCTTTTCCCGCTAAATATGTAATTTCGCATGCACCTATAATATCGATTTACTATTTTCAAACTATAGTATATTCACAAACTCAAATAAGGCCCCATTTATAATGGAAATCCATGGCAAACGCTACGGCGTGTACCAAAATTGAAAAAGCATTCGATTACTTACAACCCGCCGAATCTGAAACACCAGCGATAGCAATAACCTTCGTAGTATAAATTAAAACGAGTAACAGGAAATATTTCCAATTAATAACAAAACAACAAGCATTTTTTGCCTTGTCTGTAAGATAATCCCATTCGGCTCGGTGAGCTCTTTAACACGTGTAACGATTTCTCTACATCGGAGATTAATATACACTATTGTGTTTCGCGAGGTAATGCCTTTGAGTAGGTTTATGTTATAAATGTATATATGTAGGTATAGTTTATGTACATACATAAATAAGTGCATATAAGATGATATAAGTACTTTTACCACAAGCGCGAGCGCAGCGTGCACGATCCAAAGTAATCGCCCGTCGCGTGCACGGCTCGCAAGCGGTGTGTCATGTCTCACGAGAACTAAAGCTATACAATGCATGATCTTGATTGTATCACGAGCCGCGCATGCGCCCCAGTGAGACCCTTACTTGAATATCTTTAGATTGTGAAAATTATTTCAGAAAACCTGTTCAATATACAGCATGTCCCAAAATCGACGCCAAAACTTAAAGGGATGAAAGAGATTTTTTTACGTAAAAATGCTGTAATTATCGGGAAATTGCATTTTGCAAAAACAAAATGTTTTTTATTCCTCTTTTGAAGATTTAATGTACCTAGTTAAATATCAATAATTTACAAGAGTAATATACTATTTCAAAAACTTGATAAAATATGCAAATTTTACAAGCTTTTATTTACTTTCACCTATCCCGATGTCGTAATGGAATCTTGTAAGTTAAATTTGACCCACTTTTCGGTTTCCAATTGAACTGAAATTTTTCATATGTAAATCGCGTGACAATGCAATATTATGTTATTTAATTGTTTAAATTTTGAAAAAAAGGCCTTCTGCTGAGTTTGTTGCGGCGCTTCTTCTCAAGCAATGGGTCTAGGAAGCGCTGTTAAATTCATTTCTGTTAAATTCATTTAAAAGTGACGTGTAAAAGTGCCCAGATGTGGCCTATTTGCTGAATAAATATTTTCATTTTCATTTTCATATGATGACGTGGAGCTGATCTGATGATGGAGCTGGAAGGTGGCCATAGAAACTCTGTAATAAAACCAAATAACCCCATCGAGTTTGGGCTCGTGTGATTCGTTTTAAGGGATATATGAAGATTTGCAGAGAAAAGTGCAGTCAGCAATAAAAGCTTGTCACAAAAAAATGTTTTTTGAAAAAACTTATTTACCTACTGCCAATACATATTACTAGTACTTTAGTGTCACTTCAGTGCAGTATATTTTTTTACATCACCCTTGGCCATAAAGTGGGATTTTCTGCCCGCTACGCGAAGAGAAAATCTCACTTCTTGGCCAAGGCAAGACGTAAAACTTTTGACAAACCACGGGCGGTAATTCGTAAAGCCCCAGATCGCATATTTATGACCGCATACAGAAACCTGAGATCTGGGACATTTACGAATTCACCACCCTAGGTCTGTAATGTACTATTACATACGTTTTTACAGCACGAGTTTAAATGGAGAAACAGCCAAACTAGTGGGTTTTAAACTGATTTTCAACTAACCGTTAATGTACCTAATAGGTATCATAAATATCCAGTCAAAGTCGAACAACAAGTCAATGTTGAACTCGTGAAAACACACCTGCACTAAAACTTAACTACCTATTAAAATTGAATAAAATTGTATTTTGCTCGTAATTTCACGCGATCAATATGACAACTAATAGTGATATTAGACCGAAGTTAGGTAATTGAAGTACTTACCTTAATAACGGAGAATATTTAGGTACTGAAATTAGGTCTCATATTGCTGGAGTCTACTTCAAATGAGATCCGTCAGTAGGAGTTACCGGGAGTTTATAAAAGTAATATTAACATTTTTATTTATTATTTAACTGCTGGGTACAAGCCTTAATAAAACAAAGGTAAGTTTAAATAACACACGCCCCTCACACACGCAATACACACGCGCGACACACACACACACACATGTACACGCATAGATATAATATAGAAAGGAACAAGAATAGATACATAAGTAAACTTACTTTTGAGAAAAATAAACAACATTAAGTTAAATTAAATTAAATAAAGTTAGTTACAGTTATCTACGAAGATAATCCTGCTGTTATGGAAGAGCGGGATCTCCTGATACAGGTATTGATTCACAGGTATTGATATTTTCTGCCAATTCATCAAGATAAACTAACTCGCGAGATTTTATTATTATTCTTAAATATATATTTTTTTTGTTATAGTTATGATATTCTGGTATAATTATGAAATTCTGGTATAGTTATAAAATTCTGGTATAGTTATGAAATCCTGATATAGTTATGAAATCCTGGTATAGTTATGAAATCCTGGTCACGGCACCAAATTGTAACACCCCACCCTAACAAACCCAACTATCTCTCTCTTAACTAACGACATAAAACTCTGCAAACGGCTCTTGATCTTTATTATCCTAAATTCTTATATTTTCATTTTATTTTGGCCAAATAATTTGTGATCGCAATCGACTAGTAGTTTATAGGACCTAATGTTATGAACCGTAAATAACTCAAGAACTTTTAACGTGAATAGGAATGGTATATTATGAATTAGCGAATGTTCAATTATTAAAGATATTAAGCAAGAATAGATAATTGTTTAATTTATTTTTATCAGAATTTAAATAATTATCAGATTCCCTACCTAATTCCCCTACCAGGTGGTCGGATACAACATTGATTCATTTGGTTTAAGGATTCAGTACTTGTAACTAGATTTCTAGAGTTTCAAAAGCTTTCTTGTCCAACTACATTATAAACACATCTCCAAATTAATCCTTGTTTTGGATGGGGTCTGACCAGCTAAGTTCTTTATTTAAAAGCCATTTTGAGCTCATATAAAATAATTAGTTAAAGGCCAAAATTGGTCAGCAGATATATTTGATCTCAGTTCTAGCTTCAAGTTTTCTAACTGAAGTAAGTAGACACTTGTCTTTCTATAAGGATAGATTTTCCACTTAGTTCTGATACATTATGACTGAGGTCTTTAGCATAAAATAACAAATGATTAGCCAGTGACTCTGTCGATCAATATGTCTGATTTCGAGCGACCAAGACAGGGATTGAGAAGGTACATATGACCCAGTATGACTCAATCAATTGATAAAAATATACTTGAAGATTCGTGTACTTATTTTGCGTACAAACAAATCATAATAAACCAAAACTTTGATTACTATTTAATATTATTGATCCTCAGTTAAAAATCTTTCCACTAGTTGAGAAGCTGCATAAGGTAAACTACCTTATATGCTTTGAAGATTAGGTTAATGGAGATTTGTAGTAGTTAATGAAGATTCCGTATCCTACACATAGTTCCCTGATACCCTAGGCTAATGTTTGCAAAGCTAGAGGCCACGCTGCGCCTCACATTTACTTTTAAACGTGTAATGTGTGATGTAACTTAACTCAGTGCAATGTTAAGTTTCTAAGCTGATATAAGGCTATTCGGTGCGAGGTTCGGGTTACCTCTAAAGAACCTGACACTATCACCCGGTGTTGTGCCGCTGAAATGGCGTTAGGCCCCCACAGCAACCGAGAGGGTTGGGAGAGAAGAGGGGCCACAGGATTCCCTACTTATGTTGTGCGAATAAATAAATATATAGATAAAGAGGGACCACGGCAAGCAAGTACAGTTGAGAGAATCACTGTCTAGACCCCGCATACTGTCCAGTACTCCACCGTGTGTGGAAGATCTCATGAGTTGCGATTCATAATAACCCATGGTTATCATTCATAGCAATCATGCCCCAAAAGAGCCACATCTTGGGGAACTCAAACGGATGAGTTTTAGGAGGAACTTCGTTGTCACAGTCAGTTTCCATTCCAACTGTAGGCCCCGGACTACGCCATCCCTATTGCAAAACAACAACAAAAGGCAAAATCCATTTTGTTATGACATTTACATTTACTATGGTTCGCATGTTCCAACTGAACTGAATGCTAAACCCTTGCTCCATCAATCCATCTGAAACAATCACATTAATACACAGAAATACAATAAAATATAAGGAAATACTGCACTCTAAAACGATACAAGGGAGATGCTTCCCATACGAAGACCAGGTAAAAACTAACTCCTGTCAATCAAAATCCACCGCTATTTATACTAAATTCCGTTCGCCACGTTCGCCTCGTTCGCTTCGTTCGCCTTGTTAAATTACGCCGAAATGGCTGAACAGATTTTAATGAAACTTGGTATATATATACCTCCGAACCCTGGGTGAAACATAGACTATAGCTCATCCTTGGAAAATGTAGAGAATCTGCGTAATCAAGAGAAACCGTTCCGTTCGCTGCGTTCGCTTCATTCGCCGCATTCGCTCCGTTCGCCACGTTCGCCTCGTTCGCCGCGTTCGCTCCGTTCGCTTCGTTCGCCTTGTTAAATTACGCCGAAATGGCTGTACAGATTTTAATGAAACTTAGTATAAATATACCTTGGAACCCCGAGAGTAACATAGACTATAGCTCATCCTTGGAAAATGTAAAGTATCCGCGTATTTGAGAGAAACCGTTCCGTTCGCTGCGTTCGCTTCGTTCGCCGCGTTCGCTCCGTTCGCCTTGTTAAATTACGCCGAAATGGCTGAACAGATTTTAATAAAACTTGGTATAAGTATACCTTGGAACCCCGAGAGTAACATAGACTATATTTCAACCTTGGAAAATGTAAGGTTTCCGCGTGATCACGACATCCGAACTCCACGTAAGCAAAATCAATAAGTCGTAGCATCCCAGTAGTTCGTCCTTCTACCTCACATTCAGAAGATCATAGACTCTTTTCCGATCTGCTCCTCAAGTACCATTTATGTGCAAATTTCAACTTTATGAGGGCCATCAGAAGGGCCTTCACGCTCTTCGATGAAAGAAAACATCATAAAGAAACCTGCACGCATCCGAAAGGCAATTCAAAACGCGCGCGAAGTCTCGAATCACTCTAAGTCTGCTGCGGAGGTGGTGGAAGTCTCGACTCAAGTTAACTAAACTACAAATACATATTAATATTTTAAATGCGAAAGTAACTCCGTCCGTCTGTTACCTCTTCACGCCTCAACCACTGAAACAATCTGGAAGAAACTTGAAATGGAGATAGCTGAAGTCCCAAGAAAGGACACAGGATTCCCTTCATCTCGGAAAAACGCACAGCTCCCGCGGTAGCGCGATATCCGAATTCCACGCAGGCGATGTTGCGGGGAGAAGCTAGTATTCAAATAATAATAAGAAGACTTTATCTATTCCTTAAGAAATCTAAAATATTTGTGATGTAACAAACAGCTCAAAGCAGTCTGTTCTGTTACAGCTCGACCCCAAATAATTTACGTAAAATTTAACTGAAGGAAATTATTAGGTCCTTACATATGAAATTGGCGTTTCATATGGCAGAAATGAAAACGATTTTTTTTTATGAAACTATTTTTTTATTTAGTCAAAGTATGTACCATGGCTATCTATGCACTTTTGCCATCTCGAAGGTAGTTCATTGATTCCTTTACTAAAAAAAGTGTGTGAGCGAGAATCAATAAAATCTTTGAAGGCCGTTTGGACAGCCTCGTGAGAATTGAATTTTTTTCCTTGCATGAAGTTGTCCAAATTCCGAAAAAAATGGTAATCAGTTGGAGCAAGGTCCGGGGAGTATGGTGGGTGTCGAAGACATTCCAGTCGCAGCTCCCGTAGTTTTGCGGCCGTCAAACGTGCCGTATGTGGTCGAGCGTTGTCCTGAAGCAGCAGTGGGCTAGATCGATTGACCAGTCTGGGTTGTTTAATGGCTAGCTTTTCCATCATCGTTTGCAATTGTTGACAATACACATCAGCCGTGATTGTTTGCCCAGATCTTAAGAAACTGTAATGGATGACACCGGCACTAGTCCACCAGACACTTACCAGTACCTTTTTCTGAGTCAACTTTCGTTTCGGGCAGAATTTGGCTGGTTCACCTGGGTTCAACCATTGTGAAGAACGTTTCCGGTTGTCGTACAAGATCCATTTTTCATCACAAGTAACGATACGATTCAAAATGCCTTCATTATTGTGCCGGTTGAGAAGTGAAACGCAACACTCGACGCGTGTTTCTTTGTTTGCGTCGCTCAATTCATGCGGTACCCATTTTTCAAGTTTTTTCACTTTTCCAATTTGTTTCAAGTGAATCAAAATGGTTTTATCACTCACACCGAAGCCTGCCGCTAACTCTGACGTGGTTTGCGATGGATCTGCTTCCACAATTGCTTTTAATTCTTCGTTATCAACTTGTGTCTCCGGCCGTCCACGAGGCTTGTTCTGTAGGTCAAAATTTCCAGAACGGAAACGTTGGAACCAATAACGTACCGTATTTTCTTTTGCAGTAGCTTCCCCATACGCATTGTTAATCCTACGAGCCGTTTCTGCAGCACTAGTGCCGAGGTGAAACTCATATTCGTAAATATAGCGATATTTTAAGTTCTCCATATTGTGAACAGAACGATGTGAAAGAAAAACAAATGACGCGATAACAAATAAATTTCGTAATTCGAACACAGAAATACATGGTCTTAAATTTGAAATAAATTTGAATTTGGAATTCCTAGCCGAACGCCACATATTTTGAATCAAAGTTGCCAGTTCGCCAAACGCCAATTTCATATGTAAGGACCTAATATTTCAAACCTTTCTAAATCACAAATATTTTTCAACAGCTAGTTAGCTTTTTTCCCTTGATCGGTTTTTTTTTTTTTTTTGTAGTGTAATGTGGTTTTATACCAAATAACCAATGGACTCAACTAGAACTCTGATTTCAAGCTTTTAATATTTTGGTCTTGAATAAATATAATTTTCACAAGGATTTGAAAATCCATCAAGGAAAAATCAGTTGTGCTAGGCTGATCTTTACGCTAACCGTAAAACGATTCCCTTCCGACGCAATTTTTTTTTTCCAATTGCAGTACATGGACGAGCATCAAGTTCCTTTATAGACCTCCAAAACTTTAAATAGCTACAAAGATATCCATCCTCAGGCCAAATATCCAGCTCAAAACTTTATTCAAAGAAAGACCATTACTCATTCGGAGTATGTATAGTTGCCGATATAAAAATTTGTACAACGAGTAGAGTACTGAATTCCCTGTGGTCAGTATAAACACTGATATTGTCTTTCTGACCTAACCTAACTCATCCTCACAAGGAATTCATTTGTCTGTAAATTCACAAGAAACGAATGCCAACTACCCTTATTCATACAAACGAACAAACGAGTTCCTTATTCATAAAAGCTGCTAAATTGCAAGGGCCCACTTCTAACTAAACTTCCATTAATTAACAATCAGCAAACAAAGTACCCTTACTTCCAGTATTCATAAAGTCATAATAAAAAAATCCACATTCTTCATTAACTTCCCTCCTCAATCTCTTTTTTATATCCCCAATACAAGTCAGCAACTTAATATAAAAATAAGGACTCTTTTTTTTTGTAACTTTTAATGACTTTTAATTTTATACGAAGATTTGTCTAAATGTTATCGCGACCTAGAACTCAGATAAATTTTTGGTTTGAAATCCCTTCCCTCAATTTTCAAGTTGCTTTTCTTTTCTTTCTATTTTATTTTAAACCGACCCCCAAATAATTAAACTATTAAAATCCCTAAAACATCACAAATATATTTAGAAAAATAATTAATTACCCTTTGGAACCAATCACCATGTTTAATATTTACTACTCAAAATTTTCCAAGCAAAGCCCCGAAACAACAGTTGTATTCTAACTAATTAAGGTCCAACCTTATATGCAAATTTAATCTTCTTTTTAACACTGACCACTTCCAATGCAAATTTTTCAAACCTCGAATAAAACGACCCGAGTCATCGTCTGACAAAAGACGAGTGCATTTTGCATGGCGCACTATACTACATTCCAGATAATAAGGCCGACACCCAAGATGGACGTTGACGTTTGTTGAGATTCTCCAATTTCTCTTTACTAAACATTTACACCGTACAATTTTTTTCTACCGAACTACTTGCAGGCCCGTGGCCCCCCCTTCTTGACATTGGCGAAGTGTCCAAGACAGAAGCCATTAATTTATAAAATAGAATACAACATTCCATCTAAATGGATGCATTGAAATATCGAAGATATTAAAAATCTTTTTTTTTTCAACATAAGTTTCGGCAATTCTAAATGAAGGAAATAAGTAAATAACCGATATTAACTGCAATAAACATATATCGCAGTAGCTTATAATTTTGAAAAAACAGATTCAAATCACCATAGGTATTTATTACACACTATATACACGTTTACCCATATCCCTCTTGGGACGGAGATAAAAATCCAAATCCAAAACTCATCAAAATTGGTTCAGTCGTTGTCGATTCTGCCTTATATATACATAATTAGATGAATTAATAATTCTAAAACATCCTTACAATCACTAAATGACAAACCTCGCACCCATCTACCGCGGAATAGACTATAATTTTCCGGTTTCATTTCTTTTCCCTTTTTGAAAATTAGAACAGAATAGTTTGAACTTTGTCATAGATGTATCATAGCAACCCCTGTTGTTTCCTCAGCGCATTCTCAATTCTCACTTTAGAAAACAAAATGGAGCCCTCTAGACTTCAAGTCGAAAATGAGATAAAAAGATACCCATGCCTCTGGGATCCAACAAATGTCAATTTTCTCTGCAGATCATTCAAGGAAAAATGTAGGAAGAAAGTTCTGAACAATCTGCAAGCAAACTATAAATGGAAAATCTCTGAGAATGTCCTAGAGCTAAAAATTACAAATTTGTTAAAGCTTCAATCGAAGAAGAGGCTACGAGATGCAGTAAGTTAATAAACTTTTAAGTCCCCCCTCCCATCACCATTTATTATAAACAAACCCTTACCCATCCGTAACAAATCTCTCACTGAAACAACTCTTACACTCAACATTTCAACCCAACTTTTAGTTTTCCTCCATTTGATTTGATAGATATCTAGCTGTGTCCCTCGACCCCGCTCGCGTGGAACACAAAAATGACGTTAACTTTTATTTGAAAATTAATCAAACATAGCACATACACAGCTCCTAACAACGCACCATCTACCCACGGAAACTACACTCATATCGACTCAATACTTCCAGAATTCAACTCCAACAAACAGACAGACAGACAGAAAAGAATTCTCAAAATTGCTGATTTGAGGTCTACCACACATCTTTAATTGCCCTCTATTGCCTTTTAGAACTTTTCTTACAATGTACACACTTGCCGGGTTCTGCTAGTATAATTCGACTAGTTGAGCTCCGTGACTCCGTGTGTAAAACTCAATTAATTACAACTTTCCTCTCCGACATCGGATTCCATCCAAACACAGTCTACATACAGTCTCGAATGAAAACTAAATACCCTCAAAATCGTATCCAAACCGACTCAGTACTTCTGAATGCCAGCTCCTACAAACTGATAGACAGACAGACTGACAAATTACCTTTCAAACATAATATTACATCAACAATAGTACAAACACACTTCTCCGAGTCGCAAGCCCTATGCTGCATATATTTGACGATCATGCAACCATGTTCGAACTCAATCATACACGACCCCGTACACAAAAACCGTTCCTTTCCTGTCCTTCATTTAACACTGTTACCAACTAGTAACCAAAATTAAAACTCCTTTCCCTCTTTAGATGCAAGCTCAAAACCAAACGCCTGAAAACCTCTGAACCTCCTCCCAAGCCGCATTCTGACACCTCCTTTGTAAGTAATCACCCCTATTTTTTTTGTAGTTTTTTTTTCTTTATTGTAAAGTATTTACTGATTACTAATTATTAAATAAGAAGCATTTAGAAATTACTTATAATTTACGTACGTCTCTTTAGTACGTCTAAACATACGATAAATTAAACCCTCTTTGTATTTTTTTGCCCTTGATTCTTTCTCCGTGATCTTAGCATGTTTTGCAGCCGGTGCCTCAGCTACATGAACATCAGAAGCTTCATCTGGACTTTCTTGGCGAACAGTTTCCACTCCTACTTCAATTGATTTGCCCGCTAGGCTTCGTTTACGTCCTCTTAGAGACTTACTCATTATTCTAGATTTACTTCTAACACTATCTCTTCTCTTTCCTTGCGTAAATTTATGTTTTCTTTTCACAGATAAACTCTACTGCTGCGCTTCCTCTACCCATTAAGCTACACCCTTCCTTTTTTGTTTACCTTTTTTAAAAAAATTAAATGATTTTTTGGAAAAAAAAAACCTATTTTTTTTTATTATTAAAAATCGCATCCATAACACACCATTCCTAATTCACGTCTCTCATTTCACGGACAGCAAATTGTGACTAAATAATAGCCACCTCTAATCTAATAAAGCCAAAGAACCGTTATGAAGAACAGAATTATTGTTTGTTTATTTTCTGCCAATTCATCAAGATAAACTAACTCGCGAGATTTTGGGAGAGAGACTTCTTGGCCAAGGCAAGACGTAAAACTTTTGACAAACCACGGGCGGTAATTCGTAAAGCCCCAGATCGCATATTTATGACCGCATACAGAAACCTGAGATCTGGGACATTTACGAATTCACCACCCTAGGTCTGTAATGTACTATTACATACGTTTTTACAGCACGAGTTTAAATGGAGAAACAGCCAAACTAGTGGGTTTTAAACTGATTTTCAACTAACCGTTAATGTACCTAATAGGTATCATAAATATCCAGTCAAAGTCGAACAACAAGTCAATGTTGAACTCGTGAAAACACACCTGCACTAAAACTTAACTACCTATTAAAATTGAATAAAATTGTATTTTGCTCGTAATTTCACGCGATCAATATGACAACTAATAGTGATATTAGACCGAAGTTAGGTAATTGAAGTACTTACCTTAATAACGGAGAATATTTAGGTACTGAAATTAGGTCTCATATTGCTGGAGTCTACTTCAAATGAGATCCGTCAGTAGGAGTTACCGGGAGTTTATAAAAGTAATATTAACATTTTTATTTATTATTTAACTGCTGGGTACAAGCCTTAATAAAACAAAGGTAAGTTTAAATAACACACGCCCCTCACACACGCAATACACACGCGCGACACACACACACACACATGTACACGCATAGATATAATATAGAAAGGAACAAGAATAGATACATAAGTAAACTTACTTTTGAGAAAAATAAACAACATTAAGTTAAATTAAATTAAATAAAGTTAGTTACAGTTATCTACGAAGATAATCCTGCTGTTATGGAAGAGCGGGATCTCCTGATACAGGTATTGATTCACAGGTATTGATATTTTCTGCCAATTCATCAAGATAAACTAACTCGCGAGATTTTATTATTATTCTTAAATATATATTTTTTTTGTTATAGTTATGATATTCTGGTATAATTATGAAATTCTGGTATAGTTATAAAATTCTGGTATAGTTATGAAATCCTGATATAGTTATGAAATCCTGGTATAGTTATGAAATCCTGGTCACGGCACCAAATTGTAACACCCCACCCTAACAAACCCAACTATCTCTCTCTTAACTAACGACATAAAACTCTGCAAACGGCTCTTGATCTTTATTATCCTAAATTCTTATATTTTCATTTTATTTTGGCCAAATAATTTGTGATCGCAATCGACTAGTAGTTTATAGGACCTAATGTTATGAACCGTAAATAACTCAAGAACTTTTAACGTGAATAGGAATGGTATATTATGAATTAGCGAATGTTCAATTATTAAAGATATTAAGCAAGAATAGATAATTGTTTAATTTATTTTTATCAGAATTTAAATAATTATCAGATTCCCTACCTAATTCCCCTACCAGGTGGTCGGATACAACATTGATTCATTTGGTTTAAGGATTCAGTACTTGTAACTAGATTTCTAGAGTTTCAAAAGCTTTCTTGTCCAACTACATTATAAACACATCTCCAAATTAATCCTTGTTTTGGATGGGGTCTGACCAGCTAAGTTCTTTATTTAAAAGCCATTTTGAGCTCATATAAAATAATTAGTTAAAGGCCAAAATTGGTCAGCAGATATATTTGATCTCAGTTCTAGCTTCAAGTTTTCTAACTGAAGTAAGTAGACACTTGTCTTTCTATAAGGATAGATTTTCCACTTAGTTCTGATACATTATGACTGAGGTCTTTAGCATAAAATAACAAATGATTAGCCAGTGACTCTGTCGATCAATATGTCTGATTTCGAGCGACCAAGACAGGGATTGAGAAGGTACATATGACCCAGTATGACTCAATCAATTGATAAAAATATACTTGAAGATTCGTGTACTTATTTTGCGTACAAACAAATCATAATAAACCAAAACTTTGATTACTATTTAATATTATTGATCCTCAGTTAAAAATCTTTCCACTAGTTGAGAAGCTGCATAAGGTAAACTACCTTATATGCTTTGAAGATTAGGTTAATGGAGATTTGTAGTAGTTAATGAAGATTCCGTATCCTACACATAGTTCCCTGATACCCTAGGCTAATGTTTGCAAAGCTAGAGGCCACGCTGCGCCTCACATTTACTTTTAAACGTGTAATGTGTGATGTAACTTAACTCAGTGCAATGTTAAGTTTCTAAGCTGATATAAGGCTATTCGGTGCGAGGTTCGGGTTACCTCTAAAGAACCTGACACTATCACCCGGTGTTGTGCCGCTGAAATGGCGTTAGGCCCCCACAGCAACCGAGAGGGTTGGGAGAGAAGAGGGGCCACAGGATTCCCTACTTATGTTGTGCGAATAAATAAATATATAGATAAAGAGGGACCACGGCAAGCAAGTACAGTTGAGAGAATCACTGTCTAGACCCCGCATACTGTCCAGTACTCCACCGTGTGTGGAAGATCTCATGAGTTGCGATTCATAATAACCCATGGTTATCATTCATAGCAATCATGCCCCAAAAGAGCCACATCTTGGGGAACTCAAACGGATGAGTTTTAGGAGGAACTTCGTTGTCACAGTCAGTTTCCATTCCAACTGTAGGCCCCGGACTACGCCATCCCTATTGCAAAACAACAACAAAAGGCAAAATCCATTTTGTTATGACATTTACATTTACTATGGTTCGCATGTTCCAACTGAACTGAATGCTAAACCCTTGCTCCATCAATCCATCTGAAACAATCACATTAATACACAGAAATACAATAAAATATAAGGAAATACTGCACTCTAAAACGATACAAGGGAGATGCTTCCCATACGAAGACCAGGTAAAAACTAACTCCTGTCAATCAAAATCCACCGCTATTTATACTAAATTCCGTTCGCCACGTTCGCCTCGTTCGCTTCGTTCGCCTTGTTAAATTACGCCGAAATGGCTGAACAGATTTTAATGAAACTTGGTATATATATACCTCCGAACCCTGGGTGAAACATAGACTATAGCTCATCCTTGGAAAATGTAGAGAATCTGCGTAATCAAGAGAAACCGTTCCGTTCGCTGCGTTCGCTTCATTCGCCGCATTCGCTCCGTTCGCCACGTTCGCCTCGTTCGCCGCGTTCGCTCCGTTCGCTTCGTTCGCCTTGTTAAATTACGCCGAAATGGCTGTACAGATTTTAATGAAACTTAGTATAAATATACCTTGGAACCCCGAGAGTAACATAGACTATAGCTCATCCTTGGAAAATGTAAAGTATCCGCGTATTTGAGAGAAACCGTTCCGTTCGCTGCGTTCGCTTCGTTCGCCGCGTTCGCTCCGTTCGCCTTGTTAAATTACGCCGAAATGGCTGAACAGATTTTAATAAAACTTGGTATAAGTATACCTTGGAACCCCGAGAGTAACATAGACTATATTTCAACCTTGGAAAATGTAAGGTTTCCGCGTGATCACGACATCCGAACTCCACGTAAGCAAAATCAATAAGTCGTAGCATCCCAGTAGTTCGTCCTTCTACCTCACATTCAGAAGATCATAGACTCTTTTCCGATCTGCTCCTCAAGTACCATTTATGTGCAAATTTCAACTTTATGAGGGCCATCAGAAGGGCCTTCACGCTCTTCGATGAAAGAAAACATCATAAAGAAACCTGCACGCATCCGAAAGGCAATTCAAAACGCGCGCGAAGTCTCGAATCACTCTAAGTCTGCTGCGGAGGTGGTGGAAGTCTCGACTCAAGTTAACTAAACTACAAATACATATTAATATTTTAAATGCGAAAGTAACTCCGTCCGTCTGTTACCTCTTCACGCCTCAACCACTGAAACAATCTGGAAGAAACTTGAAATGGAGATAGCTGAAGTCCCAAGAAAGGACACAGGATTCCCTTCATCTCGGAAAAACGCACAGCTCCCGCGGTAGCGCGATATCCGAATTCCACGCAGGCGATGTTGCGGGGAGAAGCTAGTATTCAAATAATAATAAGAAGACTTTATCTATTCCTTAAGAAATCTAAAATATTTGTGATGTAACAAACAGCTCAAAGCAGTCTGTTCTGTTACAGCTCGACCCCAAATAATTTACGTAAAATTTAACTGAAGGAAATTATTAGGTCCTTACATATGAAATTGGCGTTTCATATGGCAGAAATGAAAACGATTTTTTTTTATGAAACTATTTTTTTATTTAGTCAAAGTATGTACCATGGCTATCTATGCACTTTTGCCATCTCGAAGGTAGTTCATTGATTCCTTTACTAAAAAAAGTGTGTGAGCGAGAATCAATAAAATCTTTGAAGGCCGTTTGGACAGCCTCGTGAGAATTGAATTTTTTTCCTTGCATGAAGTTGTCCAAATTCCGAAAAAAATGGTAATCAGTTGGAGCAAGGTCCGGGGAGTATGGTGGGTGTCGAAGACATTCCAGTCGCAGCTCCCGTAGTTTTGCGGCCGTCAAACGTGCCGTATGTGGTCGAGCGTTGTCCTGAAGCAGCAGTGGGCTAGATCGATTGACCAGTCTGGGTTGTTTAATGGCTAGCTTTTCCATCATCGTTTGCAATTGTTGACAATACACATCAGCCGTGATTGTTTGCCCAGATCTTAAGAAACTGTAATGGATGACACCGGCACTAGTCCACCAGACACTTACCAGTACCTTTTTCTGAGTCAACTTTCGTTTCGGGCAGAATTTGGCTGGTTCACCTGGGTTCAACCATTGTGAAGAACGTTTCCGGTTGTCGTACAAGATCCATTTTTCATCACAAGTAACGATACGATTCAAAATGCCTTCATTATTGTGCCGGTTGAGAAGTGAAACGCAACACTCGACGCGTGTTTCTTTGTTTGCGTCGCTCAATTCATGCGGTACCCATTTTTCAAGTTTTTTCACTTTTCCAATTTGTTTCAAGTGAATCAAAATGGTTTTATCACTCACACCGAAGCCTGCCGCTAACTCTGACGTGGTTTGCGATGGATCTGCTTCCACAATTGCTTTTAATTCTTCGTTATCAACTTGTGTCTCCGGCCGTCCACGAGGCTTGTTCTGTAGGTCAAAATTTCCAGAACGGAAACGTTGGAACCAATAACGTACCGTATTTTCTTTT
This sequence comes from Aethes cnicana, assembly GCA_963971205.1. NCBI lineage: Eukaryota > Metazoa > Arthropoda > Insecta > Lepidoptera > Tortricidae > Aethes > Aethes cnicana. The sequence continues at coordinate 8,110,810 of OZ020287.1, read as the reverse complement.
GCAGTAGCTTCCCCATACGCATTGTTAATCCTACGAGCCGTTTCTGCAGCACTAGTGCCGAGGTGAAACTCATATTCGTAAATATAGCGATATTTTAAGTTCTCCATATTGTGAACAGAACGATGTGAAAGAAAAACAAATGACGCGATAACAAATAAATTTCGTAATTCGAACACAGAAATACATGGTCTTAAATTTGAAATAAATTTGAATTTGGAATTCCTAGCCGAACGCCACATATTTTGAATCAAAGTTGCCAGTTCGCCAAACGCCAATTTCATATGTAAGGACCTAATATTTCAAACCTTTCTAAATCACAAATATTTTTCAACAGCTAGTTAGCTTTTTTCCCTTGATCGGTTTTTTTTTTTTTTTTGTAGTGTAATGTGGTTTTATACCAAATAACCAATGGACTCAACTAGAACTCTGATTTCAAGCTTTTAATATTTTGGTCTTGAATAAATATAATTTTCACAAGGATTTGAAAATCCATCAAGGAAAAATCAGTTGTGCTAGGCTGATCTTTACGCTAACCGTAAAACGATTCCCTTCCGACGCAATTTTTTTTTTCCAATTGCAGTACATGGACGAGCATCAAGTTCCTTTATAGACCTCCAAAACTTTAAATAGCTACAAAGATATCCATCCTCAGGCCAAATATCCAGCTCAAAACTTTATTCAAAGAAAGACCATTACTCATTCGGAGTATGTATAGTTGCCGATATAAAAATTTGTACAACGAGTAGAGTACTGAATTCCCTGTGGTCAGTATAAACACTGATATTGTCTTTCTGACCTAACCTAACTCATCCTCACAAGGAATTCATTTGTCTGTAAATTCACAAGAAACGAATGCCAACTACCCTTATTCATACAAACGAACAAACGAGTTCCTTATTCATAAAAGCTGCTAAATTGCAAGGGCCCACTTCTAACTAAACTTCCATTAATTAACAATCAGCAAACAAAGTACCCTTACTTCCAGTATTCATAAAGTCATAATAAAAAAATCCACATTCTTCATTAACTTCCCTCCTCAATCTCTTTTTTATATCCCCAATACAAGTCAGCAACTTAATATAAAAATAAGGACTCTTTTTTTTTGTAACTTTTAATGACTTTTAATTTTATACGAAGATTTGTCTAAATGTTATCGCGACCTAGAACTCAGATAAATTTTTGGTTTGAAATCCCTTCCCTCAATTTTCAAGTTGCTTTTCTTTTCTTTCTATTTTATTTTAAACCGACCCCCAAATAATTAAACTATTAAAATCCCTAAAACATCACAAATATATTTAGAAAAATAATTAATTACCCTTTGGAACCAATCACCATGTTTAATATTTACTACTCAAAATTTTCCAAGCAAAGCCCCGAAACAACAGTTGTATTCTAACTAATTAAGGTCCAACCTTATATGCAAATTTAATCTTCTTTTTAACACTGACCACTTCCAATGCAAATTTTTCAAACCTCGAATAAAACGACCCGAGTCATCGTCTGACAAAAGACGAGTGCATTTTGCATGGCGCACTATACTACATTCCAGATAATAAGGCCGACACCCAAGATGGACGTTGACGTTTGTTGAGATTCTCCAATTTCTCTTTACTAAACATTTACACCGTACAATTTTTTTCTACCGAACTACTTGCAGGCCCGTGGCCCCCCCTTCTTGACATTGGCGAAGTGTCCAAGACAGAAGCCATTAATTTATAAAATAGAATACAACATTCCATCTAAATGGATGCATTGAAATATCGAAGATATTAAAAATCTTTTTTTTTTCAACATAAGTTTCGGCAATTCTAAATGAAGGAAATAAGTAAATAACCGATATTAACTGCAATAAACATATATCGCAGTAGCTTATAATTTTGAAAAAACAGATTCAAATCACCATAGGTATTTATTACACACTATATACACGTTTACCCATATCCCTCTTGGGACGGAGATAAAAATCCAAATCCAAAACTCATCAAAATTGGTTCAGTCGTTGTCGATTCTGCCTTATATATACATAATTAGATGAATTAATAATTCTAAAACATCCTTACAATCACTAAATGACAAACCTCGCACCCATCTACCGCGGAATAGACTATAATTTTCCGGTTTCATTTCTTTTCCCTTTTTGAAAATTAGAACAGAATAGTTTGAACTTTGTCATAGATGTATCATAGCAACCCCTGTTGTTTCCTCAGCGCATTCTCAATTCTCACTTTAGAAAACAAAATGGAGCCCTCTAGACTTCAAGTCGAAAATGAGATAAAAAGATACCCATGCCTCTGGGATCCAACAAATGTCAATTTTCTCTGCAGATCATTCAAGGAAAAATGTAGGAAGAAAGTTCTGAACAATCTGCAAGCAAACTATAAATGGAAAATCTCTGAGAATGTCCTAGAGCTAAAAATTACAAATTTGTTAAAGCTTCAATCGAAGAAGAGGCTACGAGATGCAGTAAGTTAATAAACTTTTAAGTCCCCCCTCCCATCACCATTTATTATAAACAAACCCTTACCCATCCGTAACAAATCTCTCACTGAAACAACTCTTACACTCAACATTTCAACCCAACTTTTAGTTTTCCTCCATTTGATTTGATAGATATCTAGCTGTGTCCCTCGACCCCGCTCGCGTGGAACACAAAAATGACGTTAACTTTTATTTGAAAATTAATCAAACATAGCACATACACAGCTCCTAACAACGCACCATCTACCCACGGAAACTACACTCATATCGACTCAATACTTCCAGAATTCAACTCCAACAAACAGACAGACAGACAGAAAAGAATTCTCAAAATTGCTGATTTGAGGTCTACCACACATCTTTAATTGCCCTCTATTGCCTTTTAGAACTTTTCTTACAATGTACACACTTGCCGGGTTCTGCTAGTATAATTCGACTAGTTGAGCTCCGTGACTCCGTGTGTAAAACTCAATTAATTACAACTTTCCTCTCCGACATCGGATTCCATCCAAACACAGTCTACATACAGTCTCGAATGAAAACTAAATACCCTCAAAATCGTATCCAAACCGACTCAGTACTTCTGAATGCCAGCTCCTACAAACTGATAGACAGACAGACTGACAAATTACCTTTCAAACATAATATTACATCAACAATAGTACAAACACACTTCTCCGAGTCGCAAGCCCTATGCTGCATATATTTGACGATCATGCAACCATGTTCGAACTCAATCATACACGACCCCGTACACAAAAACCGTTCCTTTCCTGTCCTTCATTTAACACTGTTACCAACTAGTAACCAAAATTAAAACTCCTTTCCCTCTTTAGATGCAAGCTCAAAACCAAACGCCTGAAAACCTCTGAACCTCCTCCCAAGCCGCATTCTGACACCTCCTTTGTAAGTAATCACCCCTATTTTTTTTGTAGTTTTTTTTTCTTTATTGTAAAGTATTTACTGATTACTAATTATTAAATAAGAAGCATTTAGAAATTACTTATAATTTACGTACGTCTCTTTAGTACGTCTAAACATACGATAAATTAAACCCTCTTTGTATTTTTTTGCCCTTGATTCTTTCTCCGTGATCTTAGCATGTTTTGCAGCCGGTGCCTCAGCTACATGAACATCAGAAGCTTCATCTGGACTTTCTTGGCGAACAGTTTCCACTCCTACTTCAATTGATTTGCCCGCTAGGCTTCGTTTACGTCCTCTTAGAGACTTACTCATTATTCTAGATTTACTTCTAACACTATCTCTTCTCTTTCCTTGCGTAAATTTATGTTTTCTTTTCACAGATAAACTCTACTGCTGCGCTTCCTCTACCCATTAAGCTACACCCTTCCTTTTTTGTTTACCTTTTTTAAAAAAATTAAATGATTTTTTGGAAAAAAAAAACCTATTTTTTTTTATTATTAAAAATCGCATCCATAACACACCATTCCTAATTCACGTCTCTCATTTCACGGACAGCAAATTGTGACTAAATAATAGCCACCTCTAATCTAATAAAGCCAAAGAACCGTTATGAAGAACAGAATTATTGTTTGTTTATTTTCTGCCAATTCATCAAGATAAACTAACTCGCGAGATTTTATTATTATTCTTAAATATATATTTTTTTTGTTATAGTTATGATATTCTGGTATAATTATGAAATTCTGGTATAGTTATAAAATTCTGGTATAGTTATGAAATCCTGATATAGTTATGAAATCCTGGTATAGTTATGAAATCCTGGTCACGGCACCAAATTGTAACACCCCACCCTAACAAACCCAACTATCTCTCTCTTAACTAACGACATAAAACTCTGCAAACGGCTCTTGATCTTTATTATCCTAAATTCTTATATTTTCATTTTATTTTGGCCAAATAATTTGTGATCGCAATCGACTAGTAGTTTATAGGACCTAATGTTATGAACCGTAAATAACTCAAGAACTTTTAACGTGAATAGGAATGGTATATTATGAATTAGCGAATGTTCAATTATTAAAGATATTAAGCAAGAATAGATAATTGTTTAATTTATTTTTATCAGAATTTAAATAATTATCAGATTCCCTACCTAATTCCCCTACCAGGTGGTCGGATACAACATTGATTCATTTGGTTTAAGGATTCAGTACTTGTAACTAGATTTCTAGAGTTTCAAAAGCTTTCTTGTCCAACTACATTATAAACACATCTCCAAATTAATCCTTGTTTTGGATGGGGTCTGACCAGCTAAGTTCTTTATTTAAAAGCCATTTTGAGCTCATATAAAATAATTAGTTAAAGGCCAAAATTGGTCAGCAGATATATTTGATCTCAGTTCTAGCTTCAAGTTTTCTAACTGAAGTAAGTAGACACTTGTCTTTCTATAAGGATAGATTTTCCACTTAGTTCTGATACATTATGACTGAGGTCTTTAGCATAAAATAACAAATGATTAGCCAGTGACTCTGTCGATCAATATGTCTGATTTCGAGCGACCAAGACAGGGATTGAGAAGGTACATATGACCCAGTATGACTCAATCAATTGATAAAAATATACTTGAAGATTCGTGTACTTATTTTGCGTACAAACAAATCATAATAAACCAAAACTTTGATTACTATTTAATATTATTGATCCTCAGTTAAAAATCTTTCCACTAGTTGAGAAGCTGCATAAGGTAAACTACCTTATATGCTTTGAAGATTAGGTTAATGGAGATTTGTAGTAGTTAATGAAGATTCCGTATCCTACACATAGTTCCCTGATACCCTAGGCTAATGTTTGCAAAGCTAGAGGCCACGCTGCGCCTCACATTTACTTTTAAACGTGTAATGTGTGATGTAACTTAACTCAGTGCAATGTTAAGTTTCTAAGCTGATATAAGGCTATTCGGTGCGAGGTTCGGGTTACCTCTAAAGAACCTGACACTATCACCCGGTGTTGTGCCGCTGAAATGGCGTTAGGCCCCCACAGCAACCGAGAGGGTTGGGAGAGAAGAGGGGCCACAGGATTCCCTACTTATGTTGTGCGAATAAATAAATATATAGATAAAGAGGGACCACGGCAAGCAAGTACAGTTGAGAGAATCACTGTCTAGACCCCGCATACTGTCCAGTACTCCACCGTGTGTGGAAGATCTCATGAGTTGCGATTCATAATAACCCATGGTTATCATTCATAGCAATCATGCCCCAAAAGAGCCACATCTTGGGGAACTCAAACGGATGAGTTTTAGGAGGAACTTCGTTGTCACAGTCAGTTTCCATTCCAACTGTAGGCCCCGGACTACGCCATCCCTATTGCAAAACAACAACAAAAGGCAAAATCCATTTTGTTATGACATTTACATTTACTATGGTTCGCATGTTCCAACTGAACTGAATGCTAAACCCTTGCTCCATCAATCCATCTGAAACAATCACATTAATACACAGAAATACAATAAAATATAAGGAAATACTGCACTCTAAAACGATACAAGGGAGATGCTTCCCATACGAAGACCAGGTAAAAACTAACTCCTGTCAATCAAAATCCACCGCTATTTATACTAAATTCCGTTCGCCACGTTCGCCTCGTTCGCTTCGTTCGCCTTGTTAAATTACGCCGAAATGGCTGAACAGATTTTAATGAAACTTGGTATATATATACCTCCGAACCCTGGGTGAAACATAGACTATAGCTCATCCTTGGAAAATGTAGAGAATCTGCGTAATCAAGAGAAACCGTTCCGTTCGCTGCGTTCGCTTCATTCGCCGCATTCGCTCCGTTCGCCACGTTCGCCTCGTTCGCCGCGTTCGCTCCGTTCGCTTCGTTCGCCTTGTTAAATTACGCCGAAATGGCTGTACAGATTTTAATGAAACTTAGTATAAATATACCTTGGAACCCCGAGAGTAACATAGACTATAGCTCATCCTTGGAAAATGTAAAGTATCCGCGTATTTGAGAGAAACCGTTCCGTTCGCTGCGTTCGCTTCGTTCGCCGCGTTCGCTCCGTTCGCCTTGTTAAATTACGCCGAAATGGCTGAACAGATTTTAATGAAACTTGGTATAAGTATACCTTGGAACCCCGAGAGTAACATAGACTATATTTCAACCTTGGAAAATGTAAGGTTTCCGCGTGATCACGACATCCGAACTCCACGTAAGCAAAATCAATAAGTCGTAGCATCCCAGTAGTTCGTCCTTCTACCTCACATTCAGAAGATCATAGACTCTTTTCCGATCTGCTCCTCAAGTACCATTTATGTGCAAATTTCAACTTTATGAGGGCCATCAGAAGGGCCTTCACGCTCTTCGATGAAAGAAAACATCATAAAGAAACCTGCACGCATCCGAAAGGCAATTCAAAACGCGCGCGAAGTCTCGAATCACTCTAAGTCTGCTGCGGAGGTGGTGGAAGTCTCGACTCAAGTTAACTAAACTACAAATCCATATTAATATTTTAAATGCGAAAGTAACTCCGTCCGTCTGTTACCTCTTCACGCCTCAACCACTGAAACAATCTGGAAGAAACTTGAAATGGAGATAGCTGAAGTCCCAAGAAAGGACACAGGATTCCCTTCATCTCGGAAAAACGCACAGCTCCCGCGGTAGCGCGATATCCGAATTCCACGCAGGCGATGTTGCGGGGAGAAGCTAGTATTCAAATAATAATAAGAAGACTTTATCTATTCCTTAAGAAATCTAAAATATTTGTGATGTAACAAACAGCTCAAAGCAGTCTGTTCTGTTACAAACACACTGAAAAACTCTAGACTGCAAATTATAAAAATGCGACATACGCACGACATCAGAAACGTGCTGAATCATTTTAAAGCCACTATGCCAATGATTTAAAGATATCTACGAACAGTCTTGACTAATTCACATATTAAACGGAAAAAAAACAAGTCAGAATTGGTTCATCCGTTGCGGACATACGAAGCCACATACAGACACACAGAATATGTATAAGTACAAATACATTACAAACACACGCCAAATTTAGAAAACTATCCTCCTGTTTGTGTCAAGGGACAAAAACAGAGCTCTTAAACGTTCGCACCAGGCTGATAGCATTTATACTCAGGCTTCTGTACTCAGTAATAATATTAAGGCACGCTGTATTGCATATTAATGTCCTGTTCCTACAAAAGCCTTCAACGCAGCCTCCGCCGAAGGTCTAGCATAATAGCCCAAGCCCAACTTAACGACATGGAAGGGCATTCCTTTCAGAACGTCAAAATGCAAATATACCAGATTCTCTCGCGTTGCAAGCCCCCAAACAAAAATCCTGGATCCGCCACTCAGCCTCCCTCTCTTCGTAACACTTTTTTTATGAAAAGCTTTATATCAAATAAAAATATCGTTTGTTAAACATTCGAAGTTGACGTTCTTTCCTGTATCAGGCCCAGTTATCTATTACTTTGAAAGGAAAACATCATTAAATCTGTCTTGTAACGGTATCAGCCTGCTGTAAGCTTGTTTAGATTAAATTCCATTTAATGGCTTGTCAACGTGAACGTAAAACTGTCGTTAAAACACAGGTGCACTGGAAATATGGAACCTGACACGGAGATTACTATAGGCGTGCAATAATAAAGTGGGATCTAGAAGACGTCCTTGAGATACGCTTTCAGGTAAAATGCCTGTGGTAAAATAACGGTGATACAAAATGGTTTAAACGGCAACAAAGATTTTTGAATCCATGGTTTTAATAAAACACTGTTAATAAACTAGTTGCTTTTTGGATCGGTTATCTGGATGGATACGTTTAATAGTCCCTAAGTAAGTAGAAAGCACGGATAAATCTGTGATTCGCCGCGCATTATTCCAACGAAACAAATTAAGTACCCAACCCATAGTCTCTTTGTCACATCAAAACCATGCGATTTCATCAACACGTGACAGAATTTCAATAAATCGCAAATTTCTACGTTAAGACGAGAAAATTGAAGAATACAGGGAACCCGTAAAAGCTCTATTGTTTGAACCGCCATTGTTATATCAAAACCCAACAAAATGCAAAATAGATTCTCTAAACCAGTAAACAAATTTTCGAATATTCATCAAATATTTTTGCATATTTCATTGCGATTCGACAAGAACTATTAAATGTCTAAAATATTCCCCAAAAATTAACAATTATAAGGAAAGCAGAATTTTCTAATAAATTAAACAATACAAACTCTTAGCGAAGTTTTGAATACATTTAAAATTCATCCAAAACGTCTTCAATGGAATAAACAATATACGAAGAAGTGGAATAAGACATTTTTGGAATCCCTTTCATTTCAAGATCAAATTATCGTTAGCAAAATGGCTGTCGGAATTCCTCTGTTTATGTGCAATAATGACAGCTGGATTGTCGAGTGAAGCTATCGCGACATTGTTTGATCAGAATACTGAGAGTATTTATTATCGTTTGATCAGTTTATCGTTTGAGTGTTTCTGACCGGCTGAAACGACAGAAACAATACATTTAGTGACACAACAGTGGGTCGGACGTTTCTGGAACGTTGGTAGCCCAACTTTGTTGGTAACGTGCCCGACAGGCGTCTTGAGCGGGCAACACCTATATTTCAGCATGCAATGCTTATGGGGTGCTCAGTAGGAGCATTACTGAGAACTTATCAAGATTTGTAACTGTAACTGTAACACTGTATCTGTAACATGTATTTTGAAGCGCGTTTCATATGACTGCCCTCATTAGGTTGGTCTGAAATGAGTAAGAGTTCCTTCGGGAGTTGCCTTGGTAACATTCGCAAGTAGATATTAATACATTTACACGATGTCTATTCCGTCACAGTATAGATAGGTACTACTTACGTACATTCCGCTATATTAATATATCAATTCAATTGAAACTTACCTGCCTTTTTTGGTTACGTATTAGACTTTGACGAAATTTTTCCGCGTGAATTGAGTCCTTCATATTAGACTGAACTAGTACTTAACTGTTGTGTAGAAACTAAATTCAATTTCAGACTTGGCACGACTACCGGTTGAAGATGCAAACACCTATTATAATTTATAATTAAAGCTATTTCTGTCTTGCCAGATTAATGTCCGCCATGAACGAATGTCTAACTTAGTCGGGGCTCTTTTCGAAACGGTAAATAGGGACAGAGAGCGGTTTTGATTAAGGTTTTTTTTGTTTGTTTAATATTAAATCTACTACTACTACTACTTAAGACTATTTGCGTCCCACTGCTGGGCACAGGCCTCCTCTCATCACAAGATGGTTTGGGCTATAGTCTCCACGCTGGCTAGTGCGGATTGGGGACTTCACACACATCTTTGAATTAGGTACTTCGCAGATGCGTGCAAGTTTCCTCAGGATGTTTTCATTCACCGAAAAGCTAATGGTAAATTTGAATTTCGCACGTAAGTAAACTAAGAGGTGCAATCCGGAATCGAACCCCCGACCTACTCTACATGAGAGGCGGTAGGTCGAACCACTAGGCCACCACGGCTTTTAATAATATAGTTTACAGTACCAAACACAATAACACATGTACAAAAGCCAGCATTCGGATCTTTATTTGGAAGCGAGTAGCAGAGGACAGGTCTGAGTGGCAGGTGACGAGTCTTACGACTGAAATGATGATGCCGATGATGTTTGTTGCAGGCGGGCGCGTTGCGCGGATGGTGTGCGGAGATGGGCGTGGCGCGACGCCTGTCGGGGGCGCTGCTGCTGCCGTTTGCGCTGCTCGCGCTGCCCGCCGGCGCAGCCAACACCACCGGTTACAGGGTACGTCATCATTATCTTCATCTTTTGTTAGTGGTAGGACCTGGTGCCGGGTCCGTCCGAGGTGGTACCACCGTCTTTTCCCGCTAAGCTGCCGTCAAATAGCAGTACTGTTACTGCACTGCACTGTTGTCTTCCGGTAGGGGGTTAAGGCAGCCGGTGAAATTTCTGGCACAGAAGCATTCCATGTTAGACCTCAGGGTAGGCAACGCATACGAGATCTTATGGTTTCTTAATGGTGGAGCATAGGATTTCGGTGTCCATGGCCCGCAGTGGCCACTTAACCATCAGGTGGGCTGTGCGCTAATTTGCCTATACCATTGTTATAAAAAAACCGGCCAAGTGCGAGTCGGACTCGCGCACCGAGGGTTCCGTACAAACCTGTAAGGTTTACAAAGTTCGTTCTTTACGACAATCGAGTCATAACTATGGTATTTTTATTGCAAAATGAAATTCATAACATTACAATGGGGAAAGATGGAGTAGCATAAATTTAAGACAAAGATCTTAAAAAATATATATTTTGTAATGTAACTAAAAATTTAAGGTTTTCGGAATTTTTCCTTTGTGTGTGCTATAAAACGTTGCTTCATGCCAAATTTCAAGATTCTAGGTCGACTGGAAGTACCCTTTAGGTTTTGATTCCCTTGCGAGTACTTGCGAGTTTCAAAATATGCAGCTTAAATTGCTGTTTCTTTTGATTGCGTTGACATAGAAGTTTGATTTTGTTACAGCTTAAAGGTATTATAGACCTGAGTATTTGGTATGAATTTCAATTTAATACCTCTACGCGTTTATGAGGAAATGGGTAGTAAGGTTAAAATTATTAAAAAAATATATATTATGTGATGTAACTAAAAATTTATGGTTTTCGTAATTTTTCCTTTATCTATGCTATAAGACGTTGCTTCGTACCAAATTTCAAGATTCTGAGTTCACGGGAGCACCCTGTAGGTTTTGATTCCCTTGCAAGTGTCGAAAATTTGCGGCATAAACGGCTGTATCTTTTGATTGCGTTGGCTTAGAAGTTTGATTTTTTCACAGCTTCAAGGGACAGTAGACCTGAGTAATTGATATAAATTTCAGCTTCATACCTCCACGCGTTCCTGAGAAAAAGGGTCTTGACAGACGGACGGACGGACGGACAGACGGACAACAAAGTGATCCTATAAGGGTTCCGTTTTTTCCTTTTGAGGTACGGAACCCTAAAAATTGGATCTCTCAGTGCACTCAAAGATTTCGATATTATACTAGAGTAGGTGGACTCTTTACAGAGCCAGTCATCATTCTTGTTCGTGTCATGCAAGCAAAGCAAGGGGCATTTACAATTTACTGTTAGGTACCTTGTCTCGTTTGATACTGTAACGCCCGCCACGAGCAGACACACATATAAGTGGAATCTTGTATATGTAACAGACTAAGTTAGTAGTCTAATAATGATGCATTAAAGCAGATTTTCCTATTCTACTTCGTACTTTGGAAAACCGTAGCTTCAATTTTATTGCACAGTGAAGTTTATAAATGTTCTCGAAACTTAAGAATCAACCATTAGTAAAAATCCCATTTAACAGACATTTAAATTCGCAAAGCCGTTAGTGTCACCAACCTTAATGAATTAGAAAATTTTACTTACTAATGTTTACTTTAGTTTCTTTTTAAGAAAGCTCTTATTTGTTATACCTACTTCAATAGGTAAAACAAATAAAAGCTTTCTTTGTGCATAGAAAATAATACCTACACAAAGTAAACTATTGCGAGTACAATTGCGTCGCCTACAATCATTGCATATTTAGCATCATTTCCAACAATTCTTCCACAATATTAGTAATAGGAAAAGAAAATAAATATGTATCCAGTTTGACTCAATATCAGCCGTTTTCTTGCCGGAGTCCGACTTACCCGTAGATTACCAAAGCTTGAAATCCCATTTCATAGAGCATGCCCAAGAGAGATTTGTGTGACCTTTATATAAGTACATTATGTGGGAATCGCGGAGGGATGGGATGGGATATCGTAGGCGATCTTTAAGGCCCCTATACCGTCTAAAGATGCTCAAAATGCTTTGATGGAGTAATAATTATCGCTCAAGGTAAATAAGTATACAAAGAAAACGCCTTTCGTTACATCTCCTGAAATTTGTAATAAAAACATAAAGAATAAGAATTTAAATTTGCTTACTCCCTTAAACCCCGCGGGTTTCATCATTTATTCCTCCTTCATTATTGACCCGCACCTGAAAAGTAATATTTTCCTCTAAACTTCGAGCAAGCCGTTATGACGACTTTCTTTTGTTTTTGTAAATAACTTCCTCAACGCTAAGAGGCGATGCCTTTTTTATAGACGGAAATTGCAAAACAAGGGCAGCTTTTCATTTATCGTAGAGATCGTTAGTAAATCTACTCTATCTTATGTTCGATTAATCTTTATTCCCCTTGCAATCAATATTCGCATTTTCCTAGTGGATGTAAGTACCTAATCCCAACTTTCGGATGTTACCGGCCCTTCTGGCTAACTGGGGTGCCATAAACATTACAACATATAACTAATCTGGCGACATAACGATTAGTTTGTGGCTATTAGGCTAAGCTAAACTATTTAATATATTTAAACTACAGGCTATTTAAATATATACCTATTATTCTAATTCTTCTGTCACAGTCTTACATGAATTCTATGCAAGATTTGCGTCCAGCAACAAGTACCTACTAAATATGAAAACTGCTACCGTGCTGATAATAGTTATGTTTACTACATTAGAGGGTGGTAGGTACTCAGTGAATCGAATAACTGTGCACCCTGACCCATACCGCCGCGCCGGGTGACCGATACGTATTTAGCTTATTGCTCTGCATGCCTCATCAGAGTTCAGATCCAGCCGGACATAGGCTCGCCATTTCTAGGTCAATAATTAAGTAATCATATTAAGTGACAATTCATTTAAATCCAATTGAAATTTACACTGAACATCAGAGTCGCCAATAATTTAGACTCTCCGTACAACAGTGCAAAGGACTCAACGAAATTCAAATAATAGGAATAGTTCTTTGAAAATAAAAAAAATACTGTATGTTATGTACCGTGCACTATAGCACCAAGGAGTGTTGAATAGAATTAAATACTTTCTAGTATTATCGTAAAAACACCATTTTCTACTTAATCTAGTCCCTTCTCAATCTGACGAAAAGTAGTAGATCGGATATAACCTTACTTTAATTTTCATTTCAACATAATTGTATAAATACACCCGAAGATGTAATCTAAAATTAAAATGAATTTCACAGCGCGTTGTAGTCTCTTAGTATCCGAAAATAGTATCAACGACGTCAATCAAGGGCCTTTGCAGGCTCGTTTACTGGCGATCGTGATAGACCCCTCGTCGTCCCTTGTTACGGTAAATCAGATTTTAATGAACCCTCCACGTATGACGAGCACGTGTCGTTCGTTATGCTTCGGGACACTTGATAGAATCTGCAATCTACTTTCTGATGTCGTAAACAACTTGATAAAGCGACTATACTGTAGTTACATTCTAATGTTTTGGACTTACTCGCGCACTGTAGGGTTTGCACCTCTCCAATTTTTCTCCACTCCGCCCGATTCATACAACATCTTCTCCAGAAAGGGCCAGCGGTCGCATTATTCATCAGACCATCTTACTGGCGGCTTTCCGACACCTCTTTTCGAGCGAGGTCTCTAAACAAAGACGCACTTACTCCATCTCTTACTTAGTGTCCTCCTCTACAGTCGTAGGTACACTCTTGACAGAGTGGTCGTGGTTCTTGAACTGCCCCCTGGCAATAAGTCTCCACCTTTGACAGTTCGCTGCCCTGCGGTGGCATTCGACAACACTGCTTTGGGTGAGAGCTCGAATTAACTTAGTAGGTATAGATGATTGTTGTTCTTTCAAACGCAAATGGTAACAAAACAATGTTACCGTGTTCCCCATTCTAATGGCGGTGTCTGGCGTTGACAAAAACCAGTATCCCCGATGCGGATCTAATTCACAACTCGCATTCCCATTGATCAACATTTAACTTAATTGCAGCGATACATTTCGGATGCGGCCTGTCGTCATTACGAAGCCTATAAATTCAGGGTGCCGCCACGCTGTCTACAAGTTAATAAGTACTATAGTGAGATGGCAACCAAATCAACCAATTTACTTAGCTTTTCCGCTGCAAATGCGATATCAACTAACCACACAAATGCCACACCCGCGACACGCCATACAAATGGAACCGAATCTGCACTCTAATATAAAATAGGTAGTGTACAAATACGTGAGCCTGTTTAGGATTGGCGGACGGAAAGAGTACGCGCGATCTACTTAGGTACTATTTTAAAGTTATGACTGTAACCACTTGTTACGCCTGAGTGCACGTTCCCGGCGCACGTTCGCCGCGGGCGGTGTGCGGCGTTGATGCGGGGGGTAGGTACTTGTCGCTACTGGTACGTAGTACCTATTAGATATTACTACCTGTGCCAATGCTCTGTTAGGTTTGCATGTCGCATGGTCGATGTCATGCTTACACTTTTTAACCCTATTCCGTTCTACTGAGGTCCTAAAATGTAAACATATTTTTCACGTCGACTGTACAGGACCGGTCTGAGTGGCGATCCTTGGGGAAGACCTATGGATAGAATAGGTAAGTCCACAGGCCTTCATTATGTACGACTGAAATAATGATGATGACCAATAATGATGGTTGGGCCACCTAAATCACATTAATCATTGACGCTATTTGCACCCCTTTGTGTTAATTGCGCTCGCCCGCAGGGTGCGTTTCATATATGTCAGCTAGAGAATCTTCATTATCTACAACAATGCTCCATTAATTAACTTCATTAAGCTTTGGGTTTAATTACGAACACGATGTTGGTCGCGATATAACGGGAAAAATATAATAGAATGCATAATTTTTGGGACAATTAAAATCATCTTGACCAATTCAACCTCCGTTTTAGGGCGCGTGGTTTTTTTTAATGAATGTATTATATTATTCTGATAGATTAATTACTTGAAAGAATCAAAGGCCTTACACAAGAACAGTTGAACTTAAAAATAGCTCTAAATTTTAGTACGTTGTCTCAGTAATGTAGGTACTTTACTACTTTACTTACCTACTTAGAATGAAGGCGACATTAACTTGGTAAGTACCTATGGTTCTACCTGCTACAAGCAAGGAACTAAAATTATCAAAAATATCAGAGTTCAACTGTGCCTGCCTACCTATAAAATAACTTGAGCAGCGAATAAAGAATAATAATAAAAAGTTACTTTGAAATAAACATGACTTCATTAAAGAGTCTATGCGCAAAATCGGATTAGGTACTTCGCTGTCACCATCACCATCCTATTTACTGATCGCCCAATCTGTGTCTGCGAATTAACCTCCTACATCTTTCCACAGGAGGAGGTCGAGTCCTCCTTGCAACTAGTCCACGCCGTCGCCACCGGCGCAACGGGGGCGCTGTGCGTCACCCACCGCTACGGTCAGCTGCGAGCGCCGCTACACGTCACCCGGTGGGACGCCGCCAGGGCCCGCGCGGACCTGGCGGCCAGCCTGCTGCACCAACTGGGATTGGAGTCTGCTGGTTAGTCAGAAGACACTCGAGTTTTCCGGGGAATTTTTACTGGAGGTAGAAGCTGCCGTAGATCCTACGGACGATGGGAGTCAAAAGTTCTGGAATGGAGACCACGGTGTGGGCGCAGAAACGTAGGAAGACAGCCCAGAAGATGGACCTATGACCTTGTTCAAATGGCGGGAAAAGACTGGATGCGGAAAGCCCAAGATCGCATCGCTTGGAGAAGGATGGAAGAGGCCTATACTCAGCATTGGGTAGAAAAGGGCTGAAGGAAGTAAGGAAGGAAGAAGCTAATGCGAGTCAGTCCGGATGTAGAAATGTCTATACAAAATTACAAACAAGACTAAAGCCTCTTTCAGAGACCGGCGACGTGACGCGACAAGTCTGTTAAGCGACAAAATTAATCAAGTTTCATATAAGTAATGAAATATAATAGTGTGTGGAGTAGTGTTGTCTCCCGCGCATCACTAGATATATACATTGCTTGCCGAGCCGCCCAATGCCCCGCGCGACTCGTCGTCAAGCCCTGAAACAGGCCGAAGATAAATGCCGAGAAAATACGCTGTAAAAACTTGAAATATCTTTTTTCTAAAAAGGTAGATCTGAGTGGCGAGCCTTGGGGGAGGCATATGTCCAATGGACGCCTTATGGCCGAAATGATGATGATGATGAATTAGGTAGGTATTCCCTATTATTGAAAAAATTACTACGTATACAAGGCAAATACCTCTTTAAAAATAGATGAAAATATATAATATTTCCAGGGTGGAAAGATTTGCTTCATAGATAATGCAAAGCACAACTTCGCTGAACAACCCAACACTTCACAAACTACTTAAGTTACCGACTTGGATATTCTTTGTAGCAAACAACCAACACACTGCAAACTTTAATTAGATTAATTACGCCATTGAGTAGATAATGTCTACTCCTGCCTGAATTTATTACTAGGTACTTTCACCTTTTGGTTGGTCTTGGAAAACCAAAATAAATAAGTTATCTGCATGCGTTCGTTGTTTTGAATAACTTGAGGGAGACACTTAGAGAATACCTACTTGAGTGACATAAGGTCAATCTACCTGCTTAACTTACAATCTATAAACCTGTGAGCTTAGGAAGGAACTTGATAATTCGTACTAGCTTATCATTGAGAAGCATTTCTTCAAGGATTCAATGTGAAAATATGGGTAAAAACAAAACCTCGGGGAAAAATAGTAGTAAGTAAGTAACTAAACAGGAAATTAAGTAAGTAGGACTTAGGTATATTGTTTCGCGATTCGGACAAGCTCCTAATGTGAGTCCGTTTTTGCTTTATTCGCCGCAAACCAAAGTGACGACAGGGGCAATACTTCTATGGTGGCGGTCACTTTTCTTTACGGTGAACGGCGAGTATATAACTGGCTTTTTTTCTTCAGACGTACTTCAAGCTGTATCGCAGTCACTGGTAATGGGTAACCCATCTGAACGGGCGGTGGGCGCTCGCGCGTTACCCCTCCGGGCTAGCAACAGGGTAAAGAACGCCACGGGTTGGGAGAGATACAGCTCCGCTGAACCAGTTGCTGTGGTCTTTCCACCGTTGGAACAAGTGCCTATACCGGAATATCCTTGGTAAGTGAATTCATGACTTAGCTCAATAAAAAAATTGATAATATGTAGTAGCAGTCAGCGGGCGATTACATATTGTTAATTAAACCCAGCGATCGATGAGTCCAGATAGTGCATACCGGTAGATGCAGCATGGTCCAACAATATCA
Source organism: Aethes cnicana (assembly GCA_963971205.1). Taxonomy (NCBI): domain Eukaryota; kingdom Metazoa; phylum Arthropoda; class Insecta; order Lepidoptera; family Tortricidae; genus Aethes; species Aethes cnicana. Next base: position 8,093,269 of record OZ020287.1, on the reverse strand, counting down.
AGCGATGACCTGGTAAAAGGATATCTAAAGAATGGTGTTTGCAGAAATTGCAGACGCTGCATAACCAGACGAAGCGAAACATATGAAAGGCATAAATCTTTTGCAGTCGTCTTTCTACCTACATGATTCAATTTGTATAAGGAAATAAACATTGCACTTACAACGATTTCTTAACAAATACGAAAGCTCAACAGAACAGGAACAACAATTCCTTACCTCATTTATTTCAATGTGTTTTAGACATGAGTTAAACTTATTGTTGAAAATCTGATCTGATCCGACCTCTGTTCCAGGTACGAATCGCGCCATAAAACAGAATCCCTCCGGTCCGTGAAGTTCATGTCTCCACCACCGGGAGCCACCATGAAGGGCTGGTGGACCTTCCCCTACTACAGCTGTGACGCGGAGCGATGGCTCCTGTCCTACACAGTACCAGTGCATTCTGCTAGAGAGTAAGTGTTTCATCACATCCCACATTACGTGGGGTCGGTACATGTTCCTTTCTTCAATTTCTCTCTATCACCCGTCAACTCCGAATTCACACCCTTTCTAAGCATACTTATATTTATACTGTCCATCCAGAGTAAGTGTTTACTGAAGAAAAATATTCGAAATGGCTGCTTGTTCATTTCCCATTCGGAAGAATACATTATACTCGTAGAACGTTACTAATAAAGCATTACTGTTTAGTTTGTTGCTTCCCGTTTGCGCTAAAACTATTAGAAATAGCTTCTTTTTTTACAGACAAGAAGGAGTCGTTTCATTAGACATAGACATATCTAATTTGGAGATCAACCAGTGCGAGGCGGCGGATGACAGAAACTACAACCAAATCTATTCGTTTCACGGCACCCATAAATGCCCCAACGAAACCACCTTTGTAAGTAAAGTACGCGCTATAAAAGATTTATACTTACTCGTTGTTCCACGCGAAAACTATTGGAAATATCACTCGAATAGATTTTATGTTTGAACTTTGAAATGAACTCTTATCAACGCAAATACTCGTAGGTACTGGAAAAGTGGAGCACTGAAAGCTACCAAGTTTCGGAGACCACTATTGAACGTTATTTGAACGTAGCAAGTGGTGTTCGAGTAAATATTCTCTCATTATAAGTACGTTGTTATATTTAATGTTATAAAACAAAATTCCCCGATCAAACGCAGACCTTTAGCTTCAGCCACAAACCATGTATTAGGTAAGTTCAATCGTAGGTAGGTATTTCTGTGGCTTCCAACCGTTTATAGTAGCACGCCAACCACTCTTTCGCCAATTGTACATTAAAGTATGCCTAAAGTTCGTTAGGTATATCGTGGTTTTTGTACAAGAACATTACGTATTGCAGTGCGAATACAAACCCATCCGGGAGGTCGGCGTGAGACACGCGGGCTGGGCCCGTGGCTCATACATCTGCCGATGTCGGGATGGATACTACTCAACGCATCACCCTGATGGATTCAATGGCTCACTAGTAGAAGGTAAGTAAATAATTATCTTGGTACTTACACCTATGCCCAGTTTTCCGAACCACGTTGGCAGCACTGCGAACTACTGGGATTGGGCACAGAAAATAACCTAGCCTCAAACAAACTGATGGGCACCTACTTACTACGATATCTAGATAAAAGAACATTGGAGCAACTAGACACTTTGTCAACAAGAAATATTTTAGTTTGTTTGTATGGATGACAATATTTTGTCAAACATTTTAACTGTCGTCGATTTTTTCACGTCCTCATCCTGCTTTGACTAAAATGTTATATGTCGATGACTTCGTCACATTTTATATCTAAGCCCTGAACGTTGCAATTACAGTGGCCTATCAAGAATACAAGGAGAACAACGGCCTGGGGAGCTGGAGCGAGCCCTACGAGTGCCTACAGTGCCAGCCGGGCTGCGGCACCTGCCGGGGCCCGGAGCCCTGCCTCGCCACCTACAACTGGCCGTTTCGGTATACCGGTTTACTTTGATTTTTTGCAGAAGCTATAATAATTTCATACCTACGAAATACTCATGTATCTAAACAACATCTCATAAAAAATAAAAAATAAATCAAGTCTTTGAACTGCAATGCCTTCCTATTTATCTTAACCATGCGAGATCATTTTAAATTTCATCTTCCTGAAGAGTCAAGTTTTAATTGTGTCTGAGCAAAAACCAAAAGCTATTCTTAGACCGACATCGACAACCTTGGTTCGGCGCCGTATATATCTACGTTTTGTATGTCAATTTGGCCGTTCTCAAGTTTTCAAGAGCTCGACCGTTCCATTTTAAACACGCTCCTACTAGTAGGCAGCAGGGTTTGGTTGCACAAGTACGCTACCGCAAGTGAACCGCCTCTGCAAGACATTTTTACATTCCAGGATATCGCTCCTAGTGATATCAGTGAGCTGCGCGTTCATGACGGTGCTGCTGACGATCTACACGCGCCACCACCGTCGCGTGAAGGTGTTCCGGGTCGCCAGCCCCGTGTTCCTCTCCATCACGCTGCTCGGGTGTGCCATCATGTACATGGAGGTGAGAGACGAAGACCCTGTGCATCCGGCGGAACACCAGCGCTGTCTCCACACACACATCAGCCTATTTGCTGCTTCCTACTGCTTGGTACAGACCACCTCTCATCACGAGGGTTTGGGCTATAGTCCCCACGCGGGCCCAGTGCGGATTTGGGACTTTACACACATCCTTGGATTGTGTCGTTGAATAGGTCTTTATAAAATATAGTGGGTTGGTGAAAATCGATTTTAAATTTTAGGGATCCGTTTCTGATTTTTTAGGAATTAAAGTGCTTAGGCAATTTTGGTCAGAGTCAAGTTTCCAAAAATAATTAATTTACATTGCAGATGGCCGCTATATTTCCAGTCTTGGACCGGTATTCCTGTATAGCTACAAAATGGACTCGCCACATGGGATTCTGCATAACTTACACAGCATTACTTATGAAAACATGGAGGTAAAATGCTCTGAAATATTTATGCTCTAATATTTTCCTCTCATTTAATATTTCAGAAGTGTCCTGCCAATTAGCTACAAAGATATCATCAAATTAAATGTACCTAAAGAATAATAAAAGTGAATTCCCTTATTAAGAGTTCCCAGTACGCACGGCGTTTCTCAACTTTTCATACAAAACGTATTTTCGCCTTTATTCCTAAATTACTAAACAGATTGACTCGAAACTTGGTACACATAATAAAATCATTATTGTGAATGTCCGAAATTAGTAAAAGTCGTGGTAAAATAAAACACAATTAAATTACAGCCAAAAAACTGAATTTTAAAGTTTGTATGGAGAAAACTAAAATGGTCCTAGTTTCTTTGTTATTCAACTTATTACAATCAAAGTGTATTTTGGACACTAATCTCTCTGCTCCACTATTACTTGTAAAATTTGGTGCCAATCTGATAAGCAGTTTGTGAAATAAAACGTAACTACGTTTGTATGGAGAAAGGAGCGTATATTGGGGCGTACTCTTAAGTAAAATTCCAAAACCTCACCTTTGATTTGTCTACGCAATTTCAGAGTATCCCTCACATATCGGGTGAAGTCAGCTCACAAACTGAAGTTGACTGACAAGCAGCTGCTGCAGTGGATGGCTCCAATCCTGCTCATCATGCTGGTATACCTCGGCACTTGGACACTATCTTCGCCACCTGATGCCGAAGACGTGAGTGGAATCTTGCTTTTTGGTGACCTTAAAATAAACAATAAGGCAGTGAATATTTCCGTCAAAGATATATACATCTTTCGTAGCGTCTTTTGGACGTACAAACCTTGAAAACTCTCATACCACATAACTGATCTGTTGAGCCCATTACCTTTATATGGATCAAGTGACCCATGCCTTTTCGACTACTTAAGTATATTCTGGATAGCATCTTCTCATTTATTTTTTTACTTTTTCAGATCGAAGACAATAGAGGTCTCAAATTCAAGCAATGCACTTATAACTGGTGGGACCACAGTTTGGCAATAGGTAATATACATTTTAACGGTGGCTATTAAATTGTGAGTGTTACCTTTGTGGCCAAGAGCATACATACTAATGATAATTATTTATGGTATTTCAGGCGAGATACTATTCCTGTTGTGGGGTGTAAGGGTGTGCTATAGAGTCCGACATGCCGAGAGTCTGTACAATGAAGCGAGATTGATCTCCATCGCTATTTACAATATATTCACTGTCAACTCGCTCATGATAGCCTTCCAGTGAGTAGAAAAAATAATAATAAACATAATCAAGTTACATTAAGCTAAACGTATCTATTTCTCCTATTTTTGCATATCTTCAAACATTGATTGGACTCCAAATGGTATAGTTAAGTCACAGGTTAAGCTAAGCAACAATTTTACCTATTGGTAGCATACGAGTAGCTGTACCTAAGTACGTCAGTAGTAATAAATATTAAGTAATTATTTTAAGAAATCTGTTTTTCCCTTTTCAGTTTACTAATCCTGCCTAAAGCCGGGCCGGATATTAAATATCTTCTCGGCTTCATAAGAACACAGTTGTCCACCTCGACTACGGTGTTATTTGTATTTTTACCCAAGGTGAGTTAACTACGTTAGGTAACTGAAAAAAAAAAATGCTAATCACGTGGTTTAGTACATATTACATCATTTGCCTCTTCCATTCGGCTATCAGATAGAATAGCTACAAGTCTCGTCAAAGTTTCGTCACACGCATTCATCGGATACTTACCCCATAACTCATAAATCTTTCACTCCACCTTCCTACCTACAGCGCGTTTTTCACGCTACCAATTTCATCATCATCATTTCACGAAAGACATCCACTGCTGACCATAGGCCTCCCCACGGCTCACCACTCGGACTGATCCTGTGCTACTCGCTTCCACCCCCATAGGCCACCAACAAGACTACAGCGAGCGATACTTGTTTGGAAACTGCTGCCGAAATTATTTTTTAAATAAAATAAAACCGCCTTCAAACTCCGACACCCTGCAACGTCGGTGTCAAGTTAACCGAGCCAAAGCTATGACAATCTTATAAGCTGCGTTCCTTATCGCGCTGAGAGCGCCCACGGCACCTTGCATCCTTTTTCCTCTTGGGAGTCAACTTTGAAGAGGAAAAATAATGCAATGTGCTGTGAGCGCTCTGAGTGCGATTCGGAACGCAGCTATAGTGAACTTGACATCGACTTTGCAGGCTGTTGAAGGCGGTTTTTTTATCGCCTTGTATTTTTTGCAGGTGATGCGTGTAGTGCGAGGCACGGGCGACACCTGGGACCGCGGGGCCCGCGCGCGCGGCGTGCCGGCCTCCACGTCGCTCAACGGCATAGGACTCGTGCCCGACGAGCCCCCGGACCTCTACCGCGAGAACGATGAACTCAAGGTACTACTACTACTACTTCAGCGGATTTGCGTCCCACAGCTAGGTACATCCCTCCTCTCATCACAAGAGGGTTTGGGTTATAGTCCCCCACGCGGGCCCAGTGCGGATTGGGGACTTCACACACATCTTTGAATTAGTTCGCAGATGCGTGCGGATTTCCTCACGATGTTTTCCTCCGAAAAGCTCAGTGGTAAATTAAAATTGAATTTCGCAAATAAGTAATCTTCGGTCGAACCACTAGACCACCACGGCTTACTTAGGTAAGTAGGTACCAATCAGCTGATTGTGCAGTAGCAAAGTGAGAGATGAGTGAAGAAAGGGTATGGCTTAGCTAGGGCGACCAAGATTGCAAATCCGACACTGCAACAACGGTGAGAGAGATGAAGTTGGAGGGTATGGCTTACGGCTCGGCCACGATTACGCGCGACAGCAGTAGCGGAGGGCGTTTTACTGACACATTGCGCGAAACGGTACTAACCGATGCGCGGCGGGCGTAGGGTTGCCATCTGTTTGTATTTAGCAGGACATGTTTGGCTTTTTCGAGTTGTGTCCGGCCAAATATTCATGTGTTCGGCCTGTCCGGCTTTTGTTTGGCTTTTCGTTAGCGCCTTAAGCGAAGCAATCATCATCATCACTACTGTCCAGTCATGTCAACTCAGTACCTACTGATCGAAGGAAGCTGAAATTTGGCAATTGTAGGTTTCTTGAGGAGTGTAAGGGAACTCTAGGAGAGGATTTTCCGAAATTCCCACGGGAACGGGAAAAAATGGGGCTTAACATAAAAAGGTAGGCTTGTGAACCCAGCGAAAACTCAAGTTATTGTGATTGGTAGCTCCAAACTTATATCTAGAGTAAATTTTTCACAGTTGCCGCCCGTTTTCTTTGATGGAGTTCTAATACCATATGCGCTCCAGGTCAAAAATCTTGGTATTATTATGGACCGCACGCTATCGTGGGTGCCGCAAGTGAACGAGGTTAGCAGAAAGATGTTTGCTGCAGTAGGATCTCTCAGACGGCTCCGTAATTTTCTTCCGATTGCCACCAAGATTGCGCTTGCTCAAACTCTGTTGCATCCTATATTAGATTATGCTGACGTTTGTTATCTTGATCTCACCGAAGAACAGCTTAATAAGCTTGAGCGTGTTCAAAATGTGTCTATACGGTTCGTATTTGGCTTGCGCAAGTACGATCATGTCTCTAATTTCCGTTCACAACTCAAGTGGCTGCCTATCCGACTTCGCCGTAACTTCCACATATTATCGCTTCTCTTCGGTATACTTTTTAACCCTGCAACCCCCCGCTACCTTAAGGAACGCTTCAATTTCCTGTCCTCCATTAGATCTTCCAAAAACTGTCTCCTTTCTGTTCCTTCTTCCTCTTCCAAATTCTTTGGTAACTCCTTCACTTTCCAAGCTGCCATATTGTGGAACGCACTCCCTCAGGATATAAGATGTGCTAAGTCCCTACATATTTTTAAAGCCAGTCTTATTAGGTATTATCTAATCTAGGTATTATCGTTGTCTAATTAACTTATTTATTTATTTATTTATTTATTTTTCTTGTTATAGACTCGTTTTTATATATGTATGTATATTATATATATATATATATATATATATACATATAAATGTTAATATGTTTATTTTATGTATATTATATGTATTGTTTTGTATATATTTTTATGTTTGTTCTTTGATTTGTTTGCATTTCTTTTGTTCATTGTGTGTGATTCTTATGTGCACCACCTGCCTAGTTTTACGTTTTTTTTTTTTTTTTTTCACACATTCCACTACCCAAAGGTTGTCTGGAAGAGATCGCTCTTTAGCGATAAGACCGCCTGTTGTCACCCTTCTTCTTTGTTTATTGTATTTACTTGTGTAATTGTTTTTTGGTGTTCAATAAAGTGTATTTGTATTGTATTGTATTGTATGTCCGGCTTATAAAGTCGTGTTTGGCTTTTAGTTGTGGACGTTGTGGTGATGTCAGGCTTTTAGGGTAAAATGTCCGGCTTTTTTCTGGGCAGAGTCCGGCTTTTTCATTTTAGGAGATGGCAACCCAAGGCGGGCGTCACGATCGCGCAATGTGTCCGTAAAACGCTTGCCGCTGCCGCTGTGGCGCGAAGTCGTGGCCGAACAGTTAGTAGGGCGACCAAGACTGCAAATCCCCCGCTGCAGTAATAGATATGTATCTATAAGCGTCTTCTCATGTTGAAAATTGACATAGTCCGCGGTTTCACGCGAAAAAATGTATATACCTACCTAGATGGAAGATGTATTCCTTCACTGTAGGCAAAGCTCAGTGCACATAGATATTTAAATCATATTAGAGCGTTATCACATTTGCGATTCGCGAGTGAGTCTTGTATGGAGGCGAACACGCCGCGAGTTCGCCGCGTACGAGTTTTGTATTGAAAAACGCTTTCAACTCGCTCGCAAATTGCAAGTGTGATAAGGCCCTTAACCCTGCATACGAGGCGGCACGTCAAACCCATAGGTATGCTACCACGGCTTATTAACTGAAGTTCATGATATATCAACAAAAAAGGGGTTCGTAGTCGCCAACAACGGCATGTTCGGAAGTCCTTACAGATCTCAATCATCATCACAGATCGTTATCATAATTACAGATCTAAACATTTCCAAATTTCAATTGCAGGAGGAGGTCCAAAAGCTGGCGGCCCAGATAGAATTCATGAAGATAGTGCAGATGGAGATGCACAATCGGCACCTGCGCCCGCGCCCCGGAGGGTACTTCACGCCCGCCGCCGGCGCGCAGAGCCCGCACCCTGCCGCTGTTAACATCTCGCAGGTATTTTACATATTCTTCTTCCGGTGTCATCTCCTATCGAAGGTCGGCGATCATAATGGCAATTTTTATTTTCGAGACGCCGCTCGAAACAGGGATCTGGAGCTCCTCCCAAACCAGTCTCTGAGGTCACGGAGCCAGGAGGTTCGTCTTCGCCCGGGCGGTCTTCGGCCCTGTATTTTGCCTTGCATGATGAGCTGCAGTAATAGTAGATTGTATGACTAGGGAGCCAAATGGTATATTTTACCGCGGGTGACGGATTGAATCCAGAGCGACGCGAAAGATTCCAGAATAGAATCCCGAGCGTAAGCGAGGGATTCTAGCGTGGAATCTTGAGCTAGCGAAGGATTCAAGCTTTGTCACCCAAGGCATAAATAAGTTTGCTACCGTGTTGTACACTCTGCTTTTCACCCCTCCTATGAGAAAATCATAAGATCATTCGTTCATCATTGTCATTACATGAAGTAAAACAAAAAAAATACATTTAGAAACAAACAAGGTTAAAAAGAACGTGTATGTTTCGCGCTCCTATCATAAATTCATAGGCAGAAGGCGAAAATGGCTTCCATATTGAAGAATCTCTAACTACTTCATTGTATTTATATTCTGTCATGCTCGCATGCGTTGCGTTCATAATAATAGGTAAATTTTAACAAATGTACAAATTTATACTTTTTATTACAATTTCGCTCATGTACAAAACAAAGTTTTTTAATACATTTGCGAAAAAATGAAAAATGGGCAGTGCAATTCATAATTACGTACTTACATAATATTCCTTTGGAATTCTCAGAGGTGTTGATCCCAATACATTGCATCACCTAAATCACTTTTTGATTTCATTCATTCTCTACGAAATAATTCATAACACTACATAAAGTACGTTTTATTTTGGAAATTAAGTGTAAAATAATACGGCAAGGAAATAAGCGCTCACGAAATTCGCGGGTTCGAGTTTTTTTTTAATTAGATCATACGACGAGTTTGCGAGGAATGCTACGGCATTGGCCTGCACCATTCAGCCAAATTGAAAATAAAAGATAATAGAAAATAATTTATCAAAAGTAACTATATATTTATGGATTTATAGTATGTGCATTAAAGTATTTATGTAAAACGCCGATATATAAAATTCTAAATACGAAAAAGATACGACTTTTGAATACAACTTTTTACAGTCTCCGAAGCTCCGTGAACGCACTGCTAAAACGTATTTTGCTCCCTGTTAGCGGGGCAGAAATGAAAAAAATTAAAAAAAAAAAGCGAAGAGGGAGCAAAATCGCATTTTGCTCCCTCTAAACGGGCAGCAAAACACTTCTTTTCGAATAGGAGGGGTGAAAATTATATTTCTCATTGCGCATTATATGCCCCACATATTGTAACTTTATTTTCTTTATAGTCTTTAAGAATGAATAAGAGCTTGGAGTTGCTCCAAGCTCTTATTCATTCTTAGGTATTTTACAGTCAGCTCTATTTATTTAGTCTATGCATTAAAATGAAAATCGTTTACGAACAACGACGTTTTCGAATTGCCGCCATTGTAGACGGTTTTTGAAGCATCTTTGTGTATGCAAATGTTGGTACCTATCTAAATATATAAAACTCAAAGGTGACTGACTGACATAGTGATCTATCAACGCACAGCCCGAACCACTGGATGGATCGGGCTGAAATTTGGCATGCAGGTAGATGTTATGACGTAGGCATACGCTAAGAAAGGATTTTGCGAAATTCCCACGGGAACGGAAAAAAACGGGATTTTACATTTAATATTTCTGCGCATACGAAGTTGCGGGGAAAAGCTAGTTGGTACATATACATAATGTTATGCCTTAAAACACTCATGTTATCTTATTATGAAGCTCGCCGGACGCCTCGTTTCATTAAACCACACTCGTGTTTTAAGGCAACTCAGTAAGTATGTAACAGTTGCATAAATTACTTTACATCATGCACCCTTGGCCATAAAGTGGGATTTTCTGCCCGCTACGCGGAGAGAAAATCTCACTTCTTGGCCAAGGCAAGACGTAAAACTTTTGACAAACCACGGGCGGTAATTCGTAAAGCCCCAGATCGCATATTTATGAACGCACAGAAACCTGCGATCTGGGACATTTACGAATTCACCACCCTAGGTCTGTAATGTACTAATGTAATATTCTTATCCGCCAACAGGACAGCACCGAGTGGCCGGGCCCGGTGTGACTGGTCGCAGTGAGCGACAGCGCCTGGCGGTGGCCCGGGCCGGCCGGCTCGCGCGTCCTCAAGGCGCCCGATCCGCGCCGCCCCCAATACGTCTGATTTCTTCTGTCGCTTCTTATGCCTTCGTTGCGAGAATATGTTGATTTGATGACTTTACAGTGAAATTATTTTAGCAGTGGGACTGGTATTGGTATAAACAGCTTCTCATGCCTTGGTTGCGATCAGTAACAGTGTTATATGTGGATGACATTCCGGTGATTCATTTAGAAGTGACTGGGATTCGTATGAGGAGTATTATGCCTTGGTTGCGAGAATCAGTAACTGCTTGTTGAAGATGACATTCCAGTGAATTATTTCAACAGTGATAGCAATTCTTATGAGCCTCTCACCTTGGTTGCGAGCGATGTAATTGAGTCTCGTGTGAAACACGACTTATCACAGTGCTTGATGAATTAGTTTAGCGTTCATAATAGGTAGGTACCTGCAGCGGTTTCTGTAATAAATAGGTAGATGCAGTATAGTATGTGTGATCAGATTTTATCTTGTGTCACTTTCTTTGCCTTGGTTGCAGGAATTAATGGCGCTATTTATATGACCGTGTAGTACTTACTTACACGTTAAATATAACATGACGTACTATGCTTAGATAGATTAATTAATTTTCAACATCCCATTATGTCTGGTCAGCCTTTTCGCTGTCAGTCAGTGACTAGATTTATTAGGAACCTAACCTAAGGAAGTAGCATAGTACCAGTGATTTTAATAGATGATAAGTTGATAACATGTACTGAAGTTAATAAGTCAAAACAGGGAACTCCCTATTTTTCTTTGTATATTCATCAACTTGGTTTTTATTTAATAGGACGTAAGTAATTATATTAGTGAGTATAATGAGTTTTGTAAGAGCATTATTGGGCTTCGCATCTCTCCGCATATGCACACATGACCATTAACACGTGAAATCCCGTTTTTTCCCGTTCCCTGGAAATTTCAGGAAATACTCCTTAGTGCCCCCCCTACTTACACTCCCTAAGGTACCTACTTACATTCCAAATATTAGCTCTACGGCCAGAGGTTTCGGCTTAATTTTTTACTATGTACCTACCTAGTTACTACGCGAGTGTTTAACCGCGTAGGTACCTAACAAGATATAAGTGGAAACAGAATTAAGTCAATCCATACTAAGTATAATATTATAAATGCAAAAGTAGCTCTGTCTGTGTCTCAGTACTTACATACGGAAATAGTAAGAATTTTGGGGAAGGACATAGGCTAGGAAGGTACTTTTTATCCCGGAAAAACGTAGTGTTCCCGTGGGAACGCTATAACCGATTCCACGTGGACGAAGTCACGGACAGAAGCTATTTACATATATGTGCTACATGTACAAAATTAAATACGTAATTAATGGTTTTGATGTTACCCACCTTACTACCTAAATGAAAATGTGTAGGTACTCTATGCTTCAAATAATTTTCATTTTAACTTGTACCTAGTTGGATGCTAGTGTTTATTTAAATACTAGATTTATGTAATTAGGATGGCTGTTAGCAATTATAGTTTCGATGTTTCATATAAGTAAGGTAATTTTTATGTATATAGTAAAAAAATGCTAATAAGAGTTCCTGATTTCTCTATAATCTTCCCTTTTCTAAAGCTAGTCATTCATTTTAATATAGGTACTTAAGATTTAACGATCGATAACATCTGTATTTTATCATTAAGTACATTGCTTTCCAATGCCCACGTTTAGGTAGGAAATAAAATGTTGAACACTAGTGAGTCACTAGGTCAGACAATAAAAAATAATTAAAATACTGTGTTTGATGGAAAAACCGTTAAGTTAACATTTATATTAATTAATTTACTTCATGATATAATCATTACCTATTGTATTTTATTATTATAACGCTAATCATATTTTTAGTTAAGGTATCATATAACGATCTGTAAATATAAATCAGAATAAAGCATAAATTCTAAAGTGTTGTAAATAAATTCATTAATATTAGAAATTTAATTTAATATAGGTAGTTATGATTATTATTTATTTTCTTTGACTGTGATACTGAAAGTATAAAATTATAGTTAGTGTTACCTATTCATAAATGTTGTAGAAAACCAGCAAATACATAGTGTTTGGTGAGAGTAATCAATCATAGGTAATTAAGAAAGAGTCTTAAATAGGGATCTCCCTGTTCCCTATAGGCTTCGAATATAGCCCTTTTGTTCATGTGAGCCTTGTTGTTGTCAGATTTTGTTTTGACACCAAGTTGTGGGCTAACACTTATGAAGATCTTATGAACTGCTTTCAATGTTGTCTTTCAACCAATTCAATAATTAGTTGAAAATAAAATTTCTTCATGATCAATCATTACTGTACTGGGTCATAGATTTTTTCTACACTACATACCTACATATATTTTGATTTATAAAATGTACACATGTAACTTCTTACATTGGATGAATGTGGACGCTTATAAATTGTTCAGAAAATGAACACACATAAACAATTCAAATAACCAATTTAGATTTAGCTTCTATTAAATATTACCATTACCATTTTGATTTCCATAGCCGTACAAATGTTCGTAATTGTAGCTACCTAAGAGATATTAACTGTTACAATGTTCAGTGTCATACTTCAGTACAGTAGCCATCAGATATATGAGAACCAACAAGGGTGATCAAATAAATATCTCAACATTCTATCGTCTGGGCAAAAAGGATGTGTTCAAATATTTATGATCACCTCGGTTGCTTCCATGTATCTGATGGCGACTGAACATCATTGGAAATACCCAGTAATATGGAAGTGACCATCTAGTTTTCTAGTATACCTATGTATGTATGTATGTATGCACTAAGATATTAGTCTTTGTTCAATTACATTAAAGACAATGGCCAAAGCACAAATTTCTTTGAAATAACGTATTATAAATAATTTTTGAATGTTTAATGTACTTTTACTCATCAGGATATATGGAAATTATATAATCATGTAAGTAGCTTTTTAAATGTAAAGTATTAAGTTGTCAGTCAAAGTATTGACGTTAAAATATTGTTATTAATAATTTATTCTGAGATCAATATACTCATTGTCTGTTGTTGTTGGCTATTGCCAAGTTCAGTCAAATATTTATCCTTGTGTAATAGGTATTTACAAAATTTGGAATTTCTTACATTTTATTGTATTTTATTTACTGTGCCAATGATAAAATTTAGAAATAAATAATTCAATTTTAATTTTTCATTAGATACTATATCAATGTTTTCTATTATAAATACATCATTGAGTGTTAAATCATAGAATTGGTGTAATAAATATTGTTATTCTTGGAAACTAGAGCATAGATAAATTATGTAAGAAGTTGTGTTTTTACAATAAAATAAAAAATAACTGTTTGCAATTATTTGTCTATTATTTATACGTAACTTACAAATGTTGGCTAAAATTACAGGCTAAGTTAAAATGATGTCAGTTCATAATAATCTAATCAATAATAATGTTTACAATAGTAGTAATTAATAATAGACATTTTTTTTATACCAATAAGGTATAGGTAAATGAGCACACAGCCCACCTGATCGTAAATGGACCGAAATCCTATGATCCCCCATCAAGAAACCATATGATCTCGAATATGTTGCATGCCCTGAGGCCTAAGATGGAATGCCTCTGTGCCAGAAATTTCACCAGCCTTTTTTGCCTTAAAACCGCCTGCCGGAACACACTATTATCACCACAACAGCCTATTTATGTCCCACTACTGGGCATAGGACTCCTCTCATACAGAGTGGGTTCAGGCTATAGTCCCCGAGCAGGCTTGGTGCTGATTGGGAACTTCACACCAAACACATCCTTGAGTTAGCTACTTCGTAAATGCGTGCAGGTCTCCTCAGAATGTTTTAGTTCACAGAAAAACTCTGACGTAAATTCCAATCAACTTTCACAAATAAGCAAACATGAGAGATGGTAGGTCAAACCACTAAGCTAGGCTACCACGTGTTACACTATAATATGGGTTGTAATAAGTAAATAACTGTGTCCAGTACATGCCAAATTTTATCAAATTTAGTGAAAGGCAAGTTTCAGTTCCAGTATGTTTAAAGAGTTAAATTATGTAGAACATGAAACTCTTCTTAATAATTAGTAATATGGCTCTAGTCTATGAATGTGTTAGTTTGGAATTCCATGGAATGTTAGTTTGGAATTTCAATTAGGGTCACCTTCATCTATGCTTGTGTAACTGAAATGATTAATTGTTTGTTTTGATATAGAAAAGAATGATCAGAGACGGGATATCCAAGAAGTTGAATTATATTTCAATTACTATCCATATTCATAGTGAACTATACCACAGGCCACCAGTTTTTTTTTGAAAACAATACATTGGGAGTAGGGTTGTCATCTATCCATCTTTAGGAGGACATGTTTGAATTTTAAAAGTCTTGTACGGACAAAAATTCATGGGTCCAGAACAATTTATAGAATATTATAAAGCTAACTTAAAAATAATCTAAATAACTATGGTAATTCCATTAAAAAATATATATAAAAATTGGCACTTTAAAGTAGTCACTATTACTAATAAATACAATTCAAATGAATATGGTATAATAATCAAGGTGAGTTATCAAACAAGTCATCGTCTTTCACAGAACTCTGAGCGCACAATAACTGAGCACTGCTTTGTATTTTATTTAAATCACTCTTTTCTAAGCTTTTGGATATCATATCCTGTAGTTCCATTTGCTGCTTTGCCGTTTCGAAAACTTTCTCCACGGATGAGATTTCTTTGTCCTCCGCAGTCAGTAAGGCCTCCATCAATGCTGCTCGTTCCACTCTAGTTCTTAGCGCAGAGACTTCCGCTTTCAACTTCTCATATTCAGCGTCAGACATTTCATCTTCATGAACTTCGTCAGCAGGCAACAAAACGTTGGAAGGCACAGTCAACATTCTATCAATTTCTTTATCTATATTTTCTAACGAAGGCCCCGCTCGCTCCGCATACAGTTGTAATAGCTTTCTACATGACGACCGTATCGCGGCTTTGTCTGATTCGTTTAAATCAAGAGAATCCAGCAAATAAGATTCCATGTCACTCACGCCGGACCGTATTTTCTCTTCTATCATTTGCCGAAGAGCAATTTTTAGACGCTGCGCGCCGAAACCGAAATGCTGCGTCGAATATTCTTCATCAGCACCTCCTTCCCATCGTTTAAATTTGAACATTTTGATCAAAATCGAACACTTAAACTTCCAAATTAATTTGACGAGTTCGAAACGGCAAAATATTTCAAACATAAATGAGTTAATTTTTTTTTTTTTTTTTTTCCATTTATCCCAGAAGGGAAAGGCAAAGGCCGTAGCCATGCAGCCATCGTCATATTTGGGAATGTTCTGATCAGTATTCAATAAGGCCGGAGCCACTTCTTTGGTAGATTTTTGTCATGTCCATGTTATTCAGGCTGAAGCCACTTCTGAGGTATATTTTCGTCAATTCAAATTTTTTTTTCAAGGCCGAGGCCAATTCTTACATATCCTTGTTGTTTTGTTTTTCAAATCCAGTATTTGTAATTCTCATAATTCTATATCACATGAGGCGACAAATTCATATAGTGCCTTATAAGTGTCTGTATTCTTCAAAATTTCTTGAATATCGCGCGGGATGCGATCTCTCGTTTGGTAAATGTTCAACAAAGAGTTTGCCAATAGCAATCTTTGTATACTATGAGCCGAACAATCAAAAAATATGTGGTTGAGGGTCTGATCTTCTCCTGAATCACAATTTGAGCATATAGATGATGCAATTATGCGCATTCTATTCAGATGGGAATTGAAGCGGCAATGTCCAAGGCGCAGTCGAGTGATGGTGGTATAAAATTTTCTGCTATGATTTTCCTTCGACCTCGTAAACCATGGTTGGTTACCGATGGTGTCATTAATTTTGGCATACCAATTGCCCTTTTTTGTAAGAGTTATCTGCCAGTCGTTGAACCATTCTTGCTTCATTTGGACTTTGATTAGTGGCAAGAAATCTGAGTAGGGTATGGCAATATTCCTTGTGACAGTGACAGATGATATGGCATTGTTGAGGTTAGAATTCGTTATTGCTCTGGCTAGCGAATCTGCGCTTTCGTTACCCAATACACCAATGTGTGCTGGAACCCACATAAGAATGATGCTAACATTAGATGCAGTGCATAGCCTGAAGTACAATTGTTTGATTTTATAAATAATATAGTTGCAGCCAGAATCAAATCTATTATTTTGGAGAGAGAGAAGGCAACTCATGCTGTCAGTTAAGATAAGCCACTGCGTACAATCTGTAATATGCTCTTCAATATACTGGAGCGCAGCAAGAATGGCCAAGCACTCCGCAGAGAAAATGGTCATCTGTTCTGGAAGTTTGACGCCATGCCCAGTTTTCAGGTGAGGTATGTAAAAAGCCATTGAAACATTATTATCCTTCTTGGACCCATCTGTATAAATGTGTTTATAATGAGGATATGCATTCAGTTTTTCGTAAAATTCTTCCTTGATTTTTAGTTCAGGGTGAATCCTGATATCTATGTCGCAAAACCACTCATGGTAACTTCCTGTGTAGCATATCCAAGTATTATTAATTTTGTTTATAGCATTCTGCTGATTCAACTCTACAATATTTGAGAAATCATGAAGTAAATAGGGAGTTTTGGAAGATCCCGAAGGAGTGTAAATTCTATGATAAAAATCCAATTTTTTAAATAAAGGATGAGATGACATGGAAAGGAGTTTTAACAAAAACTTGTTCTTTAAATATTTAAACCTAATGTTTAAGGGGGGAATGTTGCATTCAACTTCTAAGGAGTTTATAGGTGAAGTTTTCATAGCTCCAGTAATACATCGCATATTGTGATTTTGCAACACTTCAAACTTGCGAACTAGTTTAGAATCAGACCCAAATGTTATAAAACCATATTCAAAATGACTTCTTACAATTGATTTGTAAAGCATTAATAAAATTTTGGGATCAATGCTTGATAAAGATTTGATGATGTTAAAAGCTTTTAAAGCTCTGCCCAACAGATAATCTACATAACTATTCCAAGAAAGATTTCTTGTAAAAATTACACCTAAGAATTTAACTTCACTGCTAACAGGTAAATTAACATTATTATATACAATATTTACAGCAGAATCAGATCCACCAAACACTACAACTTTAGATTTTTCAGGACTTATATCTAGATTTAAATAGCTAAAATAGTTATTTAGATTGAAAAGAGCACAGTTTATTACATGAGAAACTTGTTGTATATTAGATCCAGAGAAGTAAACTACTAAATCATCTGCAAATTGCAGATTACTAACTTTAGTGCCTAATATGCTATTTAGTTTATGTATATACAAAATGTATAACAATGGGGACAAGATGCCCCCCTGACACACACCTTTGTATGAAAAACGAGGTCCCACTATAGTATTATTTAATTTAACATAAACTTCCCGACCATGTAAAAAATTAAATATCCAATTTATTATTTTTCCAGGTATCCCAATAGAAAGAAGTTCACTAGCAAGCACATGATGGTTTATATTATTAAAAGCACCAACTATATCAAAAAAGACTCCTACAAAAACATTGTTATTGTTGAGTGAGTCAAAAATATCTAGCTGAAGATGTGCTATACTTTCTCTGCAGGATTTACCCCTACGAAAACCAAACTGATTAGAAGGAAGAAGACAGTTACTTTCAATGAAAAATTCAAGCCTTTGCTTAAGAAGCTGTTCAAAAATTTTACCCATACAAGAAGTCAGAGCTATTGGGCGGTATGAATTTGCTTTTGTTTTATCCTTATTTGGTTTTAAAACAGGAATCAAACAATCCTTCTTCCATTCTAAAGGTATAACTGAGCTAGACCAAAGTAAATTATACACTTGTAAAATTGTAGCCTTAACTTTATCGGTTGTATTTTTTAACATTTTGTAAGGAATACCATCTAAACCAAAAGCTGTATCTCTACGGGATTTTACTGCATATTTAAATTCTTGTAAATTAAATGGTGAAGTTAAAAATATGTGACTATTTTCTAAATTATTGTATATATTGTTTAATGGGGCCTCTACAGTATCAGGGGTGTATTTTTTAAGAAACTCAAAAATCCAATTGGTATACAAATGTTTGTTAGGTACAGAACGTCCACTGAATCTCCTAACTATTCTCCATATTCGAGAAATGGGAGTGCAACGATTTAGTGATTCACATAAAGAAAGCCAACTAGAATTTCTTTCTTGTTTCAAAACAAGTTTTTTAAAAGCCTGTAATTTTTTAAATTTGAGAAAACTTTCCTCTGACAAAGCTTGTTTAAATTCTATAAAAGCTTTTTTACACTCTTCTACAGCCTTTGTACATTTGCTATTCCACCATGGAAGAGGTAGGCGTTTTTTGTAAGAGTGATTTATTCTAGGTGGAACAGGATTAGAATATGTTGACCGAACCGGAACTGAGAGTTCCAGGGCCCTTTTTAACAGCTCTACTAATTCTAAATAGCTGGATAAAGGATCCTGTTCATTAATATGAAAATTTTGCAATAATTGTTCAACAATTAGACTATACTTTTCCCAGTCTACTCGACGAAAATTAAAATGAGAAGGAGAGGAAAAACATTCTGCATTCAAGGCATTTCTATTACTAATTTGAATTTTTGTGATTACAGGTAAATGATAGCTTCCTAATGGATCATCATAAACTGACCACTGACAGTTCAGCGCCAAAGAAGGAGAAACCATTGTTAGATCCAAAGCGTTTCTTTGCCATCTGTTGGAGCCAACAGTAGTCAGCTGACCATCATTTAACAATACCAGAAAATTGTCATCAATAGATTCAATGATGTCACGACCACGCGCATCAATAGAGCTGCAGCCCCAAGCCGTGTGTCGCGCATTAAAATCACCAGCAATCAGAAAAGGACCTGGGATGGTTTTAATTAAGTTATCAAATTTCGATTTAGTAAATGATGGATCACAATTTCCTGGACTATACAGTGAAACAAGAGAGAGTTCAGTACTACCGACCTGTAATCGTACAGCTAAATTTTGAATAGAATCATCAAAGTAAGTATTTATTATAGAATATTGTAAACTACTATCAATTAAAATGGCAACGCCATTGTGACGACTGCCAGAATCTAATCTAATGATATTGTATCCTTTAATATTGAACTTAATGTGAGGTTTAAGCCAAGTTTCACATAACAAGGCTACATGTATGTCATTCTCTTTTAAAAACTGTGTTAATAGATATCTGTGGGCAGGCAGACTCTGTGCATTCCATTGTATTACATTAAGGTAATCCATAAAGAGATGGGAATTTAAATATTTGTTTTCTTTGTTTTATTGATCGTTTCCAAAAGAGTATCTTTAATGCTTTGTGTACAAATTGATAATTCGTTGCTTTTGTTTAGACTAATTAACTTCACTACTGACTCTACAACCATACTTAGAATTTGCTCAGAATTTAATAGTGAAGCAAGTAAGTCAGTGGGGTTTTGTCGTAAAGGAGGAAATGATTTCTCATTCAAGACGAAAGCGTAACTCTTGTTTTGAGCTTTTTCTTTGTTCAATTCTATTTTCTCTTTTTTTACAGGGCATTGGGCAGATATAGCTACATGATTACCCTTGCAATGGCAGCAAGTGGCATCCTTCGAAGATGTTTTGCAGTCTTTATAGTTATGCGACTCACCACAAATGGAGCAGCGTTCTGAATTCTTACAAAATTTGGCTATGTGTCCATACCTCAAGCATTTCAGGCACTGCTTCACCGGCGGGATGTACGGGCGCAGCTCGAACCGCCAGCTGTTTAAGTCCACACTTTCTGGCAGGGTAGGGCATGAAAAAGTTATTGACACTGTTTTTGTTGGTTCCATTATCATTTGTCCTCTGTCATTTTTTACTCTCCGCATAAATCGCCTTATACAAACGATGTTTTTTGTTGAGGTCAAGGCCGCATAAATCTGCTCGTTGGACAATTCAGTGGGCACATGTGTGATGACACCAGTCACCTCGCTGGCCGCTGCCGGGATGGACGCCGCCAAACTGAAACCCTGAAGAAACTTTTTATTTGTTAATGCCGCATTTGCGAGGCCAGGCCGCTCAAACACAACACCTATTTTGTATTTATTAATGCGTTGTAGCTGCTTCACTCCTTTATTATAGCGCTTCAGATTATTCGCTAGCGACATCATATCTCTATTTCCAATTGGTTTGTCAGGAATTGTACTCTCCATAAACACCACATACTCAAAATTACCCCCATCTTCAGGGTAAAATCGAACATAGTTAGCGATTTTAAATACCTCATATTTATTTTTTACCATCTCCAGAGATTTAACAGAGCCATAGTCCAAGCTACCATCATCAGACTCGGTACCCAGAACCTCAGCCTCAGCCTCAACATCCTTTTTTTTGCGCTTTTTCCCCATTCTTCTTTACTACTTCACTTTACTTTATCACTTCTGCTATTAGATGAACTTTTTACAACAAATATATACAAATTTATGAGTAAATAGTGAGTTTTATTATTTCACTCTCAAAAAAGCCGCCTCTTCGTCAAACGTTCCCGCGCTTTTTTTTGTTATAAATGAGTTAAATGACGCTACTGACAATGACACTGACAGTACTGACTCGGGGTGCGTTCCGAATAGCGCTCAAAGCGCTCATAGCGTTCACAACGCTCATAAGTGTCCCGAATTGATTGTCACGCTCAAGACCGTGTGAGCGCGTTTTTGATTCGGAATGATCATAAGCACGCTCACGGCGCCAACACTAGTAACTGACAATCTTTTTTTTTAAATAGGGAATCATGTCCTGTCAAATGTATAGTCAAATGTCACTTTGACGTTTGCGCTCACAGCGCCCATGCCCCGCAGCGTGAGCACCGTGAGCGTCGATCGATGACGTCATCAATTTCCTGAGCGTTGTGAGCACGCTCACAAAGTGTCCCGAAATGCGCTCAAATCGCTGTGAGCGCGATTCGGAACGCACCCTCGCACTGACAGCGTGCGTTCCATTTTGCGCTCAAAGGCCTACACACAGCCTTCACAACGCTCAAAGTGTCTCGAATCGAATGTCACGCTCACGCTTCCGCTAGACATAATTTACTAATCTGTGCTCCCACTGTCCGCCATAGCTCATACGCAATTAAAGTCGTAACTCGTAATTTTATAATAAAAAGCTCCAACTTGGTGTTCAAAAGATTAGATGCCTAAACAAAAGTACTCATCGGATTTCAAAGTCGAGTTTGTTCGCTTAACGCGAAAAATCGAGTGATTCGGAACGATCATAAGCACGCTCACAGCTTACACCGCTAACTATGGAGGGTTGAAGTAAAGGAGCGCAATCTTTACAGTTCGAAAGTGGACACCAAATCGGGTAGGTTGGGGGCGCTGATGTCGCCACCTTTAAAGCCACCTAGGCGGAGGATAGTCTGCAGTAGCGCCTTCAGATGGCGCAGCTGAGGCGAAAATGGTTGTGAGGAGAGTAAATATGTTTTGTTTTGTTGCTTATGAAATCCGCTGGACACGTTTTCAACTGTCTCGCCATATAAATTTGCGCTCCTTACCAAGACAGATTCCATACTCCATACCGCCAACGCTAGTAACTGTCAATTCAATTCAATTCTTGTGGTTATGGCTCCATCGAGTCTTTCGATGATTCCGCCAATGCTAGTAACTGTCAAACTTTTGTGAATCATGTCCTGTCAAATGTCACTTTGACGTTTGCGCCGACAGCGCCAATGCCTCGCAGCGTGAACAACGTGATCATCAATCGATGACGTCATCAAAAGAAAAAAAGTGTTGACACTATTGACATTATTGATTTTTTCAAGAAGTAGTCCTGCATACTTGGACCAAGGAAACACCTTTATTTCAATCGCCATAACACAAAATCAATTTCTTTTTTTTACGCGAAATCTACGGCACCGAAAATTCTGAGATTTTTTTCTCTTGATACGGAAGGTTATTCCTATCCATAAAAAAATAATCGAGCATATTGTCATTTTTCACCCATAGCCAATTGGGTATGGGTGAAAAATGACAACGTGCTTGATTTATTTTACTTTAAACAGGAATAACATTCCTTATCATGAGATAAAAATCTCCAAATCCGAATGCCACCGAAACATCTTTATTTTTTACGCGCAATCTACGGCGCGGAATATTCTGATTTTTTTTCCTCTTGATACGGAATGTTATTCCCGTCCAAAAATAATTCGAGTATAGGACGACACAACTTAGAATGCGCGCGGCGAAGCATTTAAACCGTTGATGCAGAGTCTATTATTACTTAATCCGCGTGCCTTCTAAGTTGTGTCCTGCTATATACGTTGTCATTTTTCACCCACGCCCAATTCCCTGAGCGCTGTGAGCGCGCTCATGAAGTGTCCCGAATCGCGCTCAAAGCGCTGTGAGCGTGATTCGAAACGGACCCACAGTGACACTACTGAACTGACACGACACTATCCTGTGAAGATTATTCTTATGTTGGTAACTTTGGTCGTCATACGCGGTGACTTGCATTACTCTACGTGACGTGTATTTTTCGAACGGTCAACGGTTAGTGTAATAGTTATTTGTTATGCAAGGCTGCAAAGTTGTTGTTTGCTGTGAGTGCGTGATTGAGACCCGAGTGAACGAAGGATTCTAGGGTTGAACCACGAGCGAAGCGAGTGGTTCAAATATAGAATCCTGAGTGTAACGAGGGTTTCAAGGCACGAGACAGCAAACGACTTTGCTGCTGAGCGCAACACAAAATTTTTCACCTCACGCGCGATTTTTCGGGAAGAAGACTTAGTTCGGCGTCACGTACAGTTTGTGCTAACTCTGGAGGAGTTAAATTCGTATCGTCATCGCTAGAATCGCTCATATTTTCTTTATTACTTCGTATAGGTATTCTAAATTGCAAAACCAGCAATCTAAAACTTTTTCCTTTTTTTTCCGGAGGTTGCGTTCCAAATCACTCCTACTCGTACTTCAAGATTCAATTATTCATTGAATACAGTTAAAATATACACATATTTAAGTATTTTTGTGATAAAACATAGTGAAATAATGAAATACATCTGAAACGGTGTATTATTAATATAATTTTATTAATGATGATATTAAGTAAATTGAACCTTTAATGGAAGCAATAAAGAAATATGAATATGAATAAAACTCTCACGACGAATTGCGTTTCAGAACGTATCGTTGTTTTTTTATTGTGACAGTGGCGTCATGCGTCGTTCGAATTTCAAAAACACTTTCCACGCTAGCGGATAAAAACAACTTTTGCGCTCGGATATCAAGCTGCAAAACGACCACTTTCGAGCCAGTGAGGTGAAATAGTTATTTGTTATGCAAGGCTGCAAAGTTGTTGTTTGCTGTGAGTGCGTGATTGAGACCCGAGTGAACGAAGGATTCTAGGGTTGAACCACGAGCGAAGCGAGTGGTTCAAATATAGAATCCTGAGTGTAACGAGGGTTTCAAGGCACGAGACAGCAAACGACTTTGCTGCTGAGCGCAACACAAAATTTTTCACCTCACGCGCGAAAGAAGACTTAGTTCGGCGTCACGCAGTTTGTGCTAACTCTGGAGGAGTTAAATTCGTATCTTCATCGCTAGAATCGCTCATATTTTCTTTATTACTTCGTATAGGTATTCTAAATTACAAAACCAGCAACCTAAAACTTTTTTTTTTAATTTCTTTTTAAATGTTTTTTTCCGGAGGTTGCGTTCCAAATCACTCCTACTCGTACTTCAAGATTCAATTATTCATTGAATACAGTTAAAATATACACACATTTAAGTATTTTTGTGATAAAACATAGTGAAATAATGAAATACATCTGAAACAGTGTATTATTAATATATTTTTATTAATGATGATATTAAGTAAATTGAACGTTTATTTTAATAAAACTCTCACGACGAATTGCGTTTCAGAACGTATCGTTGTTTTTTTATTGTGACAGTGGCGTCATGCGTCGTTCGAATTTCAAAAACACTTTCCACGCTAGCGGATAAAAACAACTTTTGCGCTCGGATATCAAGCTGCAAAACGACCACTTTCGAGCCAGTGAGGTGAAAATTTTATTAAACGAGTAATATATGTACTCTTATTACTTTTAATATATTTAATATATTTATCTTTATTCGGAAAATCAATATTTATTTGGCTCTATTGAAAACATTGAAAACGTCGCTACAAATAAAATGTTTTATGACCATGGATTTCCTTAGACGTTTACGGTTATTGCTAATTGCTTGGAGAGTCATTAGGATCCCATTGTTTTCCAAAGCATTTAAAACGTTTGCGCTCGTAAACTTTGCCAAAATTTTATATAAAATTACGGACTTGTTTTAGAACAAATATTGAGCCTAAAATAAAAGTCTATCTAAGAACGCCGCCTTGTATTTAGGTAGGTGTAATTCACTTCATGAATTTGTTTGTATGATATTTGTAAGTATGTAATGATAGAATATCAAATCTTTTGAATGATTTAATTTTTTGAATTCGTAGTTATTTTTAACCGACGTCAAAAAGGGAGGTTATCAATTCAATACCTAATACAATGTGCGAAGATGTGCTGGGTGACCTGGGTTAGAGCCGTTTTCGAGAACGTGATAATATAGGGTCAAGCAAAACGTTGTGACGATATTTTACCCACAGAATCAGGCAGCTATCGATTCTAAGCATGTTTTTAAGGTTTTTAATTTCTATAGAGTAAGAAAAAAAAATTGATTGGCTCACGGTATGGGCCATGGTATGGCCATGGTATGGGATTAATGGTGTGAGCGATACCTGAATAATTATTTTTTCTTACCAACTCAAAAAAAAAATAGTAGAAAATATCGATTCTCAAAATTACTGCAGAAAGTAAGCCGTAGAAAATATAAGCATTTACTGTAAACTAAAATAGTACTTACCTGGTTAGGTATTTAATTTTTGTTTTCCTAACTTTGATTCAATCCGAAGTTGTGCGAACCCCCAGGGATTAAACAGAACGGGGACCTGGGTAAATTAAATACCGAACGTTTGTCAACTGCCGCTCTGAATTAATTGACTCGAACCAGTTTCGTTCCATTTATTTGAGTTTAATTCCAATGTTTATAAGGTGAACTTTCTACGGTACAGCACGATACAACTTAGAAGGCGTGCGGCGAAGCACTTAAGCTGTTGACGCAGAAACTACTATTGCTTAATCCACGCGCCTTCTAAGTTGTGTAAATCTGTACTAACAATGGTCGAGTCTGGAACCTGAACTTAGGGTGAAAGGGGAAAGATACGCTTACACATTTGGTGTAGTGCACCTAGTATATAAGTAATACACAATACACACTGCGTGCGTCATGTCGGAACTTGGCCGGCGCTGTGTCGTGAGCTTCTGGATAGATTAATTACCAGCACCACAACACGGCCCACTGCTGGGCACAGGCCTCCTCTCATCACGAGAGGGTTTGGGCTATAGTCCCCACGCGGGCCCAGTGCGGATTCGGGTCTTTACACACATCCTTGAATTACTTCGCAGATGCGTGCAGGTTTCCTCACGATGTTTCACGAAAAACTCAGTGGCAAATTCAAATTGAATTGATTAATTAGGGTCAGAACCACAGAATATTAGTAATTTAGCAAAACATTAATAGTACTACATACAGACAGAATGACCACGGCATCACCCGCCTGAATCTAGCCGGCGCGCAACACGCGCCCAACTAGCCCTTTGTCTAGTCATTTGTTTCATTCGGAGATGGAGAGTGAATCATTGTGGCATTGTACACACACATTTACAAGTGTACAGACGTCCTCGCACGCACACGGTCGTCCTCGCACACAAAATTTACACTTTATTCGAATTGTGTTCGAAATCGTGCTTTTTTATAGGCCGTGCCCCCGTGTGGTCAGAACATACACGATACCTACGGTGCGAGAGGTGCGACGCAACGTCGTGTGATTGCGATTGCGATTTCGTGTGGTGGAAATCTGCGATATGAACCGTAAATAATACCTAAAGGTGACCCAGGGACCAAACATAAAGAGGTATGTACATGATACGCCGTCGCCGATTCGGTGCGCTACACGGCCCCACACTACAGCGAGTACAGTGCAACAGCGTTTTGCGGAGCACAATCCACTTCAGTCACAGAATAAGTAATAGTACTAACGTACTTCAGTTCCATCACAATGTTTTGTTCCCCACCCGCTCACTCCTTACGCCAATTCCGCCATTCGTTCAGTAGCAACGTGGATTTTGCGTTGAGCGTACGCGCGCGTCGAAAACCAACGTACCAACGTAATCTCGATTTGTTTACGTGCAAATCTTAACCAAACAAGAACGATTGAATGACGAATAACTTTCACATTTCATTTTTCTCGTTAATGTACCTTAAAACTTACATTTCATTGGATTATTAGCAGACAGTTCTTTTTTACGCGAGTGTTTACAAGTTTGCGGTGTTGAGTTAAAAACAAATTTAGGTGACAGTGTCAGTGTGTTTGTGAACTTGTTGCTTCGTGGATTTTGCGATCGAGATACTGTTGGGTAAGTCGCTATTGTTACAATTATTAGCGAAGTGAGCGCAATAATGTAGATAACTCGGACGATAAGCTAAATTACTTAAATACCTACCTACTCTATTTGGATTAACTACCTACTTACTTGCACACGAGCGAGCCTGTTTGAGTATTAAATTTTTTACAACGCTACGCTGGTCAATAATGCTAACAATTGGTTTATTGACAAGGTTTCGTTAAATTAAGATGATGTTCATTAACCTTCTAGGATAAGATCGGAAAGCCTTGGTCTTCTCACATTGTTTATTCAGATTTAGAAATTGAAAAATCTATATTTATTCAATCTAGGACTGAAATATCTTAGGTACCTACTTACCAGTACCAGTATTTAAAAACGGGTGATCTAGACTAATGACAACAAAAATCAATACGAGTAAAGTTTACGTAACTCCTAAATTCATTAAAACCGGAAAAAAGGTTATATTATAAGATGTGGGTAGGTAGGCAGGTAGGTTAAGCAATGGTCACACCGACCGAACCGAATGCGTCTCTGCATTGCGTCTGCAGCTCTACTCGCTGGCGGCTCGCCGGCCTGCATCCTGCATCTACCTACCTATAGCATTAGTTCTCGTACCTACCTACCTACGACAGTGCATGGTAAAGTATGTAAGTACCTACATTGCATTGTTGTGATGCTGTCCTAGCACTTACTTAGCTGTTATCGTCGTCACGAACCGTTGAAACAGGTTTTTAGCAAAAAATTGATTTCACGCTCAATTCGTTAAAGCCTTGACAACTAGGTACGAGAACCATTGTGTTTTAATGAGGTACCTATTTTACATTAAATAACCTAAATCCTAGAAACGGTCACTCTTTAAACAAAATACCAAATTCTGCACAATGTATCAAATTAGTAGGTAGGTACGTACTTACCTACACGTACAGTCAAGGGCATTAATATGTATACACCTTTGGACCTTAATACAACGGAACAGGATGCAAAAGTCTATACATATTAATGCCCTTGACTGTCCCTACCTAGGTTGATAAGTATAGGTTTCAAAATTATAATAGGTAGCAAACAATTAATCTAAGATGTAGAGATATAGGTACCTACTACCTATCTAAACTAAAGTCCCGCGCCTTTACGTTTCA
Source organism: Aethes cnicana (assembly GCA_963971205.1). Lineage (NCBI taxonomy): Eukaryota > Metazoa > Arthropoda > Insecta > Lepidoptera > Tortricidae > Aethes > Aethes cnicana. The sequence continues at coordinate 8,065,210 of OZ020287.1, read as the reverse complement.
AAACGCTTCAATTTTTTAATTATTATTTAAAAAGCACCACCAGCACAACGCATATCTAGTTGATGACTGTCTCAGCACGCACATATGTGTTGAGAGTGTTGGTGGTGCTTTTTAAATACATTGAAGCGTTTTGAAATGTGAAGGCGCGGGACTTTACATAGTAGAAGATCTCTAGGTAGGTAGATAGGTGCTTACCTATTAGATGCCTATTAGTAATTTTGACATCAACATTTCTTTAGTTTTGACAGTTTATTTCGGCTGCATACCTATAGTACATACCTAGGTATTTAGCAATGCTCTACTACTACTACTACAACAGCCTATTTACGGCCCACTGCTGGGCACAGGCCTCCTCTCATCACGAGAGGGTTTGGGCTATAGTCCCCACGCGGGCCCAGTGCGGATTGGGGACTTCACACACATCTTTGAATTACTTCGCAGGTGCGTGCAGGTTTCCTCACGATGTTTTCCTTCACCGAAAAGCTCAGTGGTAAATTCAAATTGAATTTCGCACATAAGTAAACTTAGAGGTGCGAGCCGGAATCGAACCCCCGACCCTCAGCATGAGAGGCGGTAGGTCGAACCACAAGGCCACCACGGTTTCAATGCTCTAGAACGAAAATAATAGGGTACCTTACCTACCTACGTGCATTTTTATTTTATTTATTCCAGTTTATACCTATTTCGTCAGTTCGTCACACAATGTGGTTTCGTTACGTTGTCACGGGGATAGGACTTTTAATAGAAGCCATTGAATTATTTATGAGTATGCAAATAAACATACCGAAATAACGCTAGAATTTTCTCTGGCCACCAGTTTTCGACACTTGGGGATCCATGTTTATTGTTTTGTTACCTATAGAATAGAATAGAATAGAATAGAATAGAATACATTTATTGACAATCGGACGACACAGAGATACAAACGAACACAGATGATAATACATGAGAAAAATAATAATAAAAACTACATAAAAACTCTGTGCCGAACGGTGTCAAACAGGGTGCCTGCCAGTCAGCATAATGCCGGAACGCTCGCTGGGGAGCGTCGGCGCTGATTTTCAGTGACTATAGGCACGAGATTTCCTTTTCTAACGTTACAGCACGTTTTCTTGAAATAGTATATCCAAGTCCATTTATAAACCCCGAAACAAAAATCTCTCAATTAACTCATTTGTGTAAATAGGTATCTATGTGTACCTTTATATATAATACTACTACAGCCTATTTGCGTCCCACTGTTGGGCACAGGCCTCCTCCCATCAAGAGAGGGTTTGGGCTATAGTTCCCACGCGGGCCCAGTGCATATAAGTATATAGTGCGGTAAGCATATAAGTATATAAGGAAAATAAGTATTACACAAAAAGAAAACTACTTACATAAAAATCGGTTCATCCGTTGCAGAGCTACGAACACGAAGCAACAAACAGACAGATGGACGCCGACGTCAATCGTAGGTATAGCCCTCCTCTTTCTTTTGTGTCGGGTATAAAAAGATTCGTTGAAGGACGTCGTTTTTAAAAACGGAACCGCATCGTTGACTCAAGTTTCCTTGGTAACGCGAAACAGGACATCTCGGAACAGGTTCCATAAAACCGGTCCATTATGCTCTTTTTCTGATTCGACGATTCGATTCTCTGATAGGTACTGAGTACTAATTGATCGCGATCCATATTCATACAATACCTATATGTATTGTAAACGCGAAAGTAACTGGGTCTGTCTGTTACCTCTTCACGCTTCAACCGCTGGACCGATTAAGGTGAAAGGCAAGAATATAGTTCGAGTCCCGACAAAGGACATAGGCTACATTTTATCCCGGAAAAAACGTACAGTTCTCTCGGGAACTTGTACCTATTATTATAAATCCAAAGTACTCTGTCTGTCAGTCTTTCAGGGGCTATATTCGAAGTCTTAAATAAGGATCTCCCTGTTCCCTATCTATAGGAACGCTCACGCGTCAAGTTGAACTTTAAATTTAGCTGCTTAAAATTCACGCGACGCGAGAGCGATCCTACAGGGAATAGGTAGATCCCTATTTTAAGACTTCGAATATAGCCCCAGCTCTTCACGGTTTATCCTCGAAAAACAGTGTTCCACTAGGTATAATCGAATTAGAAGGCAGAAGCTAGTTTAATGAGCATTGTTCTGTATCATGGATATAATAGGTACCTAGGTATTGTGGAGACTGGCCGAGTACAATCGGTTAGTTGACACATTTTCTTCCAAAAATAGGTAATTTAAAGCGTAGAACTGTTTTTTTTTAATATTTTTAGTCTTTTTCTATCGCTTGTAATGAACGCATCTCTCAAAATATAATATCAATTCAACTTAAAATCTATTATTTCATAGTTAGGGCAGTAATAGGGCCAGTCTTCAAGATTTAGATATTTTAATAAGCTAGACATCGTCTTCGTGTCTTCGGATTCCACCGCTGATCCCGTGCCTGCAGCATCTACCTGAGCTAACATCAACCCCCCTCTACAGTATACTGTACCGACCGATCATCTACCCACATAACCACAAGAAATGAGAGCTAAATTTGATAATTCTAACCTAATTTAGATTTGTATTCAAAAAGCAATCATTGTCGGTTGGTGGCGGTGGTCAATTTACTCTGGGGCTATATTCGAAGTCTTAAAATAGGGATCTCCCTGTTCCCTATAGGATCTCTCACGCGTCTAGATTGAAAGTTCAACTTGACGCGTGAGCGATCCTATAGGGAACAGAGGGATCCCTATTTAAGACTTCGAATATAGCCCCTGATTCCGTTGATCGCATCAATATTTACCGGCTTTGCAGCACTAATGTTTTCCTCGTCGCTATTTTCAACATTAGTGCGGCTTATTTTGGAACGACTATTGGAACCGGTTCGTTACAGCACGTGTGATCCATTTTGCTATATTTAATTACTGTACTAATAACAACCGATATGTGGCAGACGGCCACAAGACAATGTTTTACATTTTATTTCAGAAATACCTAGGTACGAAATATGTTTCATACTTGTAATCTTTACCATGTCGCTTGATTAGGTAATTGATTATTTTAGAATTAGAACCTTCAACAGTAAGTAGGTACACTGTTTAATTACCTACAGACGTAAGTTCTCTTTTTCGTACTAACGCAACCTACCGATATTCATAAAAAAATCAATAATTTATTGGGCGAATTAGGTAAGCCACATTGGGGCACTTCAGAAATGAATTTACCACTGCTTTTAAGATCCATTGCTTGAGAAGAAGCGCCGCAACAAACTGAGCAGAAAGAAGGCCTTTTTTCAAAAATTCCAATTACCTAAGTAAATATCCTAAAGCTAACCTGACTTTCTGCTAACATTCAGTGATCAGGGATGTCTGCTCGTCAAAGACATACATACTCATTAAATTATTTTCTAAATGTTAACACTCTAACAAACATTTTAAAATAAGTACCTATGTATAACCCGAAATACAAGGCCAACGAAAACAAAATTCGTTTTGCGCAATACAGTAGGTATCTACCTATAATCTATTGAAATTAACAGCTGATATTGTAATCATAATCAGCTATTTAAGTTAGAGATAAGAGATTAGGCAAGAAAAATTGTCTCCTCACAACAATCATGCATAACTTTGCGACTGTCATGCTCATGTGTGCTTAAATTTTATGTAAACAATGAACTAAAACAACACCACCAGTATTTAACAAGCACCACCAACACTCTCAACACATGTGTGCGTGCTGAGACAGCCATCGACTATGCGTTGGTGGTGCTTTTTAAATAATAATAAAAAAAATGAAGTCTGAAGGACTTAAGATAGTAGAAGATCTCTACCTTTCCTTTTATTGGTCTTTTCGTGTGATGCAGACTGTGCCGTTGAAAGGGTTCAGCTTTTTGTTTTTTGACAACGTGCCTAAAGTTGTTTTTTTGCAAAATAGTGCGTAAAGTTTTTTGGGGTTCATCCTGTTCATCAATTTCTTTATTCTTTTTTTTTTTCGCAAATGTATGAAAAAGGTCTTTTGATACACGTGCGAAATTGTCATTTTCACTCGTCCCTAGTATTAACGCTCGCTTTCGCTCGCGCCAACATAACTAGGGACTCGTGATAAAATGACAAACTTTTCGCACTTGCATCAAAATGTACTATTCTTGCTACTCGGCGGAGATAAAATAAATTATTTGAGCTTGTGGGGTGTGGAAAATATTAATTTGACATCATTGTTTATTTACGTCGTTTAAAGTGTAATCTTTCACTTCGACATCAGTCACCTTAGCTTGATAGTCGATTTACATTATGGAAATGGCGTTTCAATTGTGAATGTTGACCTATAATAAGTAATAACATATGGACGAACAGTGCCTAACAGAATATATCAAAATATATGAAGCAAACTGACATTAGAAAATACGTTCCAATATGCTAATAACGCCTCTTTATAATTATAACGAAGGCCAAACGGGTGCCCGAGCTGTTCGGGCACCCGTTTTGACAGGGCCATTTTTCTCCGGCTGATTGTGAATCCCTATGGGTCGGTCTTTAGAACTTAGTGCGTTAAGAAAATGGGAATGCCTTAAATCCAATTTTCTGACAAGGTTTTCTCTCTGTATCTTTCTGCTGTTGTAAAAGTTTTAGTCAAATTACTCAACTTGTCTCAAAACTTCTCAGACAAAAACGTGCAAGGAATTCAACATGAATTTTAATCATAATAATCATTTAAAGGGCGATGTGGAGATATGATAAGATTGATAAGTATTGATTAGGAATTAATTAATTGATAGGGTAACACATGTTCACGCTGTAAATTAAAGCCAAGGTTGAAAACTTGACATTGACGGTATTATACATATAGTTTGCATTTTTTTACATTTCATATTCTTTTTCGCCCTTTGAAACAAACATCACGTGCGGGCTGTCTACGTAATGTCGTGAGTCGTGACGCCTTTGCCATATTGAAATTCCTTCTAACGACAACAACGTATTTTACTCGAAATCACGTTTAATAAAACACAAGAAGCAAGGAATGAAATCTCCTGAAACATTGAGCATATAACCTTAAAGGTATTGCTTAAGAGGGGAGATTAGTACTCGGCCGGTACGGTAGGTACCTACTCGTCCATAGAAAAATACAAAAAGAGAAAACGTTTTTCCACTTCTAAATATTTTTCAATCTCCATGATTTTTGCAAGATTAAAGTTCTTGCAAAAATCATCTATTGCAAATTTAAAAAAAAGGAAAACCTATAAACCTACCTAGTATTTCATTGCGTCAATAACATACCCACTAAAAAATCATGGAGATTGGAAAATATTTAGAAGTGGAAAAACGTTTTCTCTTTTTGTATGGACACGTAGTAGGCATTCTTCCCTCTTAACTCTTTGGCACTGCAAAATCTCCATTTGAAAGACCGATAGGTACATTGAAACCTAAATGTAAAGCAAGCATGGCTTCGAGATAAAGCGAGCGAACGAGTGCGAACACATCTCTTTACTACGCCGTGCACTACGGTAAGATTTACGAGTTGAAATTTAGTACGTATACCTACTCACCTAGTAACAATGACGAAGTATAATGTCCTTCTATCCTCCAATCCATTCATGTAGTGTGCCGTGTGATGGCCATTTATTTGGCAGGTGGTTTTGATCCGGAGTTTCAGAGGCCAGCAGAGCCACACATCAATTCAGTACGTCAGTCTCGACTGACGCCAGACTGATGGAAGTACCTGTTCGTACTAATGTATGTCCTGCGCTGTGGTCTTGTAATAAGATAACTTTTCAAATGATCAGTCCGGGTCAGTCTATCAATCCAGAGCGTTACATAATTTATCTGGCGTGTAATCGTACCAGACTGATGGACCAAACTGATGAAATACTGAGCGTTGAATTAACCATTGTCTTAGCCGAAAGCATCAAGAAAGTAAAAGATACACGATAGTGAATCTGTTAAATTTTGGCCGCCGTCAGCTTATTTCATACACGATGGACACGGCCTGTAAAAGCACGATTTCGAACAGAATTCTAATGATGTGACAATGTTTGTGTGCGAGGACGTCTGTAAACTTGTAAATGTGTGTGTACCAGTACGCGGGCCAACGATTCACTCACCATCTCCGGATGAAACAAATGACGGTAAGGCGAGTTGAGCGCGAGTTGTGCGCGGGCTAGATTCAGTCGGGTGATTCCGTGGCCAGTTTGTACGTAGTACTATTAATATATTCTGTGGTCATACAAAACGGGCTGAATGCGTTGCTGTAATGTCCCGTGTGCTTATATGTAGTATCTACGTACGTTATTATTCTGCGTCTGAATGTGACACGCCGCGGGGAGCGGCATTCATCGATGAATGAAGGGTATTTATTTGTAATCGACCCTGAATCCCCGTTGGTCATAATATACTTACGATGTGGACGAGATAATCTTGTTTATCTCAACCATAAACCGGTAAGTAATAATGACTACTAATAAGTTATTAAGAGGATATGGATATGGATGCATTAATAATGTACGTTTATTTGCTTTCAAGCTGAAAGTCGCCACACGGAACGGAACGATGCTTGGGTTGCCTCTGCATGATAGCGAATAAAAGTGGCATCGAAAAGCTGAAATGGTCATGGCCCGGACATAGGTAAATCGCGTCAACAAGAGGATAGATGGAGCAATCGTGTTTTCGTTTGGAGACTCCGCTCCAAAAGAAGCGTCGGTAGACCTCCGAGCACGCAGATCCGATGACATATTGGCGTGCAGGGAACCTCTTTGGCAAAGAGAGACTCATAACCGTGCCACTTCGTGACTATTTAGAGATGCGTATAGGTACCCTACGGTGGGCGGAAATGCGCTGGCGAAGAAGGGGAAGAAGACTACTTTAATTTTGTAGTATCTACAGTCTTCTATCACACTGCGCTAGCATTATATGGCTTACCTATACATTATATGCTTAAAGCAAAGGTAGAAGCTTGTAGAGGTAACACGTGGGTAGAACTAAATTTTCGTGCGAAATCCAGTGTAACAGTGATTTTGGACTTTCACACCGATACACAGATAAGGCATTCGATTAAACATTTCGTAATAGGAAGTCGGTTTCATTTGCCTCATGGCTTGAAATCAGCCCACTCACTCGAAGAGATAAGATAGAAAAATAGGGAAGCTTGTTATAATTCACGAGGTCAAACTTTTTCGATATTATTCTTTATCAGGAAAAATCCAAAGGAAAGGGTTCGCTTTGCGGTCACCGAAAACTTTGTAGCTCGATGTCGTTGGGGGAAAAGGATCCGATCAACAATATTATGATTACATTCATTTTCAACCTTTTGTTTGCGGATAATAAATAGCAAGTTTCGAGAATTACCTATTGAATTATTTCTTTTACAATTTTTCGCAGGACCTTTATTTTATACGCTTAATTTTTACCTACTTAATATAAAAAAATATGCTCTCAACATTTTGTTATTCATGATATACTTCTCCATTAATTCCCCTCTTTCCTAGATTAAAGAAATTTGCGGTGGATACAGATTATTGAAAAAACGATGGCAGGTAAAAGCAGCGGAGAGTCGTTGAATATACCTACATACGTTTTGCGTTGTTTGACTGAGGTTTAGGAACTAGGATATGACATAAAAAAACCGGCCAAGTGCGAGTTGGACTCGCGCAGCGCACGAAGGGTTCCGTACCATTATCTAACGGCAAAAAAAATGTTTTACAACAAACGTCCATACGTGAGCCCCCTTAAATCCTGTTTTACCATTTGGATACCTACGGAACTCTAAAAACGATGATGAGTGATGAGTTACCAAACATGCATACTGACGTAAAATGTTTCTGTGTTGTATTACCAGAACAAAATATAACGAGTTTAATCGGATCGCGCTTTCACCCATTTATATATAAAAAAAAATGCATTTGCAATGTTGTGACTTACGACGTTGCATAAACAGCACCTTTTTCAGTAAGTAGGTTATACACATTTAGGTAGTAGGTACCTCACATCTTAGTCGTTAAATCTGTGGATATTCTACTATCGAGAGTTAGATAGTATAGACATAAGGTAAGTATACCTACATTGAGTACCTACTGGGGGCAAGTGCCGACTTCGTAGTGAGTGACGGGTACGCTGTACGTCTTATCATTATTATGTATACATACACTACGATAACCTTGCCACGGATATCAGATCCGCGCCTTGTTACACAGAACTAGTAAATATCACGTGCTAGACGTTTCCTGGTTGTAAATCCTAATAAAATCTGTTTTCATTTTCAGTTGTCGCACTTGGTAAACAAAAATGCGTATTTATGCCTATTTTTGGCTATTTATGTGTGAATACCGCGGTAAATACAGAAATCCCAGAGCAAATATCACTTGAGATAAGTCCCATATTATGTTGAATCAGATTATTTGATACGCTGAAAAACCTATTTTATCCCAAAAATTTGCAAGACAACTTCGCACCGGAGCAGCTTCTCCAATTATATCAAGCGCAGATCCGTACGTGCATGGAGTACTGCTGCCATCTATGGGATGGATCCGCTAAGTACCAGTTAGCTACCCTTGAAGCAATTGACAGGCGTGCCAGGAAGCTCATTGGTGACCCGAAGCTGGTGGAGAATAAAGTGCAGAGTCTCGATCCCCGACGTAAAGTTGCCTGCTTTTCGGTATTTTATAGGATACACTTTGGAGAGTGTGCGGGGGAATTGTTTTATTTAATTCCATTATCCCCATTTCGTCACTACGGGACTAGGCGTGGTCTTGGATTCCTCCAGCGCGCACGAAGCGCTTCGATTCATGCTTCATCATGCGAACAGCTAAGAAGTGGAATTCTCTACCGGCCGGTCTCTTCATCAAGTTATAACTTGGATCTTTTTAGGTGAGATCGTGGTTAAATGCTTGCTTATAAAAATAATAAAAAAGAAAAAGAAAAACAACTGACTCTGAACAGAGTTTAGTCCTGTGGTTTAGTCTGTTCATTAAGATCTACATAAATTAGCCGGAAATTCAGCTTCAACTATCTATAATTATCAGAGAACTTCAATTAAAGGTCTGTGATCTATATATACTGTGTGACTTCGAATTGTTGATGCAAAATCGAAGTGACTTTGTAAGTCTAGTCACGAACTTTGATTAGGGAGCCTCATATTAGCCATATAATATAATGCAAATAGTGTGCAAATGTTAACCCTGACATTTCGTTATTACATATGTAATACGAGTACTATAAAATTGAGAAGGTGATGCACAGGTGGCTCATCAAGGAAAGTCCGTGATTGTTATTTATTTATTTACTTATGGTAAAACCCAATGAAATTTGATTAAATAAATAGTTACCTATGCTATTGTGAATGTTTTCAATAAATTGATGACTCTGCCTAAAACGTGATCTTAGTTACCTTGATCTTTACCTCAAGTACGCTGCGTCAGGCATAATGTTATCTTGAATGAAGATAATTTACACTAGGTACATAATAAAATAAATCAACATGTGTTTAAAAACAACTCCAACACCTTTTACACAAGAAGGAATTTATAAGTAACCCAGCTATAATATTTTTTCCTGCCTATTCATCCCCGGATGTACCTACCTACCGATATTGATAATTTTGTTGACGGTTCCCGAGAAGAATCCATATGTTTTTTTTTAATGTGATAGTTGCATGTGTCAACCGTATCACAAATAATGACACGAAGCTTTTCATTCATACATTTAAAACTTAGCATTTTTTTTCATTTCATTGGTGATACCTACTGTTTTTTTTTTCGTATAGGCAAACAAGCGCACATCCTGACGGTAAGTGGTCACTGCGGCCCATCGATGCCAGAATCCTATGATAGGGATCATAGGATTCTGGCATCGATGGGCCGCATTAAGAAACCATAAGATCTCGAATGTGTGGCCTACCCTGAGCGCGAAATTTCACCGGCTGCCTTAACCCTCTACCCTACCGGAACACAACAGTGCGAGCACTGCTATTTCGTGGCAGGTTAGCGGGGAAAGACGGTGGTGCCACCCCAGATGGACCTAGCACCAGTCCCTACCACCATAAAAAAAAAAATATGAATGTAAACTAAACTGACTCGAGAAAAACTGCCTAGGCAACAAACATTTATATTAGGTTTGCTGAATATATCATTTGTATTTTGTTTGACATAAGTAGCAACCCTTCCGACGCGCTGACCAGAAACGCAAAAGGCCAATAAACGCCAAAGACCTTACTCGCATAGTACCAAATACGCAACATACCAAATACGCGAATTACCAAATCATTATTACGCGTAAAACCTAAAACGCAAATACCCTTATAGTAAGCAATATACCATAATACAAGGAATGTGACTGGGTCGACGGGTCCCCGCTACGCGGGCCCCCTATTTCTAGGTAGTTTGCCCTTCGGGCGTATATAGATGACTAACAAACCTAACCTACATTCACAACTTTGACCTAACGGACTGAGTGGACTATTTGGCCTTTTGCGTTTTTGGTAATTCACTAACATGGTCATTCGCAAATTGTCAAAATATAACACGCGATAGGCCAAAAATTTCGAATTGGTCTTTTGCGTTTCTGGTCATACGCGTCGTTCTCGTAGCAACTCCTTGAACTCTATTTCATTTAATATTAATGAAAGAAATTAATAATTCATACTATTAACATTATAAATGCGAAAGTAATTCTGTCTGTCTGACGGTTTGTTTGTATGATACTTCTCGCTTTAACCGCCGGACCGATATAGATGAAATTTGGTATGGAGACAGTTGGAGTCCCGGGGATGGACATAGGTTACTTTTTTTATTCCTGAAAAACGCATAGTTCCCGTGGGAACACGATAATCGAATTCGACGCGGACAGAAGCTAGTATAAAATATGTGTAACACTCAACTCAAGACCAGCTGCCGCACCACGGATGGTACACCTATATTGTCTTTCAGTGCATTATTATTTTCATCGTTGATGCGTAGATTGGCGTCAATAGTATAAAATCAACTTATTGAATCAGCATTTAACCACATAGCTGGTATGTAGTTAAATATCGAAAACAACATGGACTTTGTTTTGTAATTACGGTCTTGAAAATGCGCTTACATAACATACATACTCGTACTGGTATAACTGGTTGATAATTTATGTCTTTTGAATGATGGATCGTCGGAGACAGAATAAGCTATAGTCTTGTTTATACATTTATTAAAATTACAGCTAGCTTCTGCCCGCGACTTCGTTTGCGTGGAATTCGTTAATAGCATTCCCGTGGGAACTATGCATTTTCCGGGATAAAAGTAGCCTATATGTTGACCAGTGTTGTAAACTACCCCGTACCAATTTTTTTAATTTCCATCAATTCTCTCCAGTGACTGTTGAATGAAACCCACACTATGTCAAATTCAAAACTCGCGCGTTATTTGTAACTTATCATGTAGGTATTGTTTTATGAAGGACACCACATCGTGAATGGGAATTTCGATATACAAACTATACAAGCCGGTAGGTATAGTAGAAACTAAAGTAACCGTGCTCTAAATATTTGCAGGACAGGCTTTGCCTAGTGCAGGTAAGAATCATTGTACCTAATTCTTGACTTTGCTTTAATTATTTAATCGATATCACACAAAATTCAGCGCATGTTTAAGATTCCTTTGAACTCACTATTTGTATTATTATTACAATATTTTTCAGATTTTCTCGAGCATAATAAGCCACTGATAATAGTTTCCGCCGCTAATTCCACAAAAAAAAAACTCCGAGCAGTTCGTGGAGTCCCCAACTGTCCGAGTGACTTATCGAATGTGGACCCTTCGGGCTGGATCACTTGTTGATTGATGTGTTGGTTGTTAAGAAAACTAATCAATGTTCAGAAGTTTATTTGACTGACTTTTATAGCGTTTGTGACGAACGTTTTTATGTGTCGATTGTTTTTGAACAAGATTACCTACTTGACTTGGAATTGGAGCGAAATTAACAACAAGTGAAGGCACTTTGACATCTGTTTGAAACCGACGAAAACAAGGCTGTAAAAGCACCTTTTGTTTCATCACTAGACGTTACAACGGGTCTTAATTGCATTCACCTTTTGCATATTTTTACGTAGCTAAACTTGGCATGCTTTTCAAACGCATAATTTATCATAATACATAATAGATTACACTTATATTCGTTTAGAATTCGATGTGACTTATGTAAATCTTGACATTATTATATAATTATAATTGAATTATTATATTCTTGGCAATAGACTAGAACTATACTAACTAAACTTGAAAAATAAAATTATCTAAAAAGGGTCCTTGTGGCATTGTGTCGACCAGCCTCTTATTGACCTCTTGGAAAAGGGTAAGCATGCCCGCCTGAACCCCACGCCACGGACCCAAAGTCTGGACACCGAACGCCACAAAATGATACCCGGCGCTGTACTTATTTAATTTGGCTTTTCGGCCGCCGGTTCTATGTGTCGTTCCATGGATATGAGATGGAGCCAGTGTGTCAACACAGGTGGCAGTGACGGTGGCAAGAGACCGACGGATGATGTCATTCAGAGCGGCATGACGCGAGAAGCGGCTTGCGCTCTTTTTATTGGAAAGTCCATGGTGTGCAAGCTGGTCGATCTCTATGCCGCAAGGACACTTGTGTGGAGCGCAAACCTGGACCCCTAGCCGAAGACTGACCGCCAGACGGAGGGTCTCGTCGTCCTGAAGTGCCGGTATTTGGGGAGGGGTAAGCGTTGAGCCATACACCGGTAATAGGTATCGTTTTGATAATATCTGACTTGGCACTAGGTAGAATATATTTACTTATGGGTACAGGGAAAGAAATGGTCACTTTTTTGAAAATTGAGTTTAAGGTTCAAAATTCTTTTATTCAATGAGCTCTATGTATTGAGATTAAAATGTCCTCTTCAAACAAAGTTACTATACATGATATTTCACTGTTTCCTTAATTTGTAACATTGGAAAAACAATTCCAAATTTGCAGCAGTTTCAGGGAAATCATCGAAATATTATACTGTAACGCATAGCGGATATGAAGTAGTAACTCGTAGTGAGTATTTAATCTTTTCATTGACTTTATGTTTAAAGTAAACAGTTCACACCGCTATACTAGCTGTTATCAAGTGTCATGCCATGCATAATCATGAGAATAATTAGCATTTACAATCACGACTGTCAGGATTCCAATGTGATAAATTCTGAGAATGTTATATGGGAAGAATAACCGTGAAACCTTCGAAGCACATCGTAAAACAGGCATTTTAATGGTTACTTTAACGAGAGGGGTTTCAGCACTTTCAGCGTATGATTATAACATATATACATGTACCGTGCGGTGCAGTAGTTGTGGTATTGTAACAGTGAACTCATAACTCTACATTATTATCTAGTACTTATATAATAGGCACACATTGTAGTTTACCGCACAAGTTAAAAAAAAAATTAAAGCATAAGATGATGAATGATGATTATGAGCAAAGTAATAACATGTGCGCGCTATACTACTGCAGATATAAAATAATAATATGATATCTTATATTACAAAGGCAATAGACTCACATTTGCAAACCCACAGTGCTGCTGGTGCTGACAAAATTGTTATTTTGTCCGCGGCTACCATTGGTTCTTCCCTTAATGAAGGTTAAGACTCATGCAATGCAATCATTCATATTATTATGATACTGACCGGGAACGCGACAGGCAACTGTTATTAATAAAGCGCAGGCGCAATGCCAAAATACAATGGCCAAAGCGCCGAAGCACGCTCAGAATTTTAAGTATTTATGTAACCATAGTAAGTTCCTGCGTAACATACGGCTAACTGGACCAAATACCGAGGCAGTTTAACAAAATAAGATAAGTCAAAATAAGTTTATTTCTAACACATTTGTCCCTGATCACATTCCTTTTTAACGGGTAAATTTTTTTTCACGTCAGATTAGACACGGTTATAAGCATCAATCAGGGTGGCGATGAGCTCTCTTAGTTACCCTAACTTGCCAGCTAAATGGTGGTTTTTGGATGGCTGAAATTCGCGGGTGTGGCCAACTATAACGTAGCTGGAAGGAAAACTATCACCGCTAAGTAGAAGATATTAGAGCAGTTTTTAATGTATACTTACATAAGTATTTTTGAATATTTTTATCTTAGGATGCGCATATTCTTCTAGCATTCTGCGTGACCGAGAATATTTCAAATCGAAGGTCGTGGAAGACATAAATGTACAATGTATACGAAAGGCGACTGGAACGATCACAGATGGTTTTTTTACACATCTCGATGAGATCACGGCCGTGTTCGAGATGTCTATAATTAAGACAATAGTTATACGCCGGACAACTTTTAAAATAACTGGATGTGATTGTTATTAGGTACCTAAGTATAATTTATAGGAATTTCATCATGGATGGGTTTTTATTTGAATAAAAAAAAATTAAACAAAAATGTTTAACGATAAGACAATAGTTATACGCCGGACAACTTTTAAAATAACTGGATGTGATTGTTATTAGGTACCTAAGTATAATTTATAGGAATTTCATCATGGATGGGTTTTTATTGAAATTAAAAAAAAATTAAACAAAAATGTTTAACGATACATTGATTTCATTGAAGGTTATGTAACGGACGAATTTTGTCAAGGTGCGGCATACGTAGTGCAAACATGCGTCGTATTGTTTGACCAAAACGCAGTTGTTTACACGCGTTCTCCCTGAAATTGCTTTAAGACTAACCTCACGAATCTCCTTTGTTGTTTGAGCGTGCTTGGGATTTTTCCACACGTTGTAACGGCGGATTGCGTCCCTTGTGTCCAATCACAAGTTCACGAGTAATAAACATCTTTGCCCAAGTGTACCATGTGGTGGGCTGATAACTAGGTCGCTTTTGGTCAGTTTACCGTGAAGGCTTCACGGGTTTTTATCCGACAACGGTAAAGCCAAAACTACGTAATTAATGTAAACTAGTCTTAAGGAAGCCGTGGTGGCCTAGTGGTTCGACCTACCGCCTCTCATGCAGAGGGTGGGGGGTTCGATTCCGGCTCGCACCTCTAAGTTTACTTATGTGCGAAATTCAATTTGAATTTACCACTGAGCTTTTCGGTGAAGGAAAACATCGTGAGGAAACCTGCACGCATCTGTGAAGCAATTCAAAGATGATATGTGTGAAGTCCCCAATCCGCACTGGGCCCGCGTGGGGACTATAGCCCAAACCCTCTCGTGATGAGAGGAGGCCTGTGCCCAGCAGTGGGACGAAAATAGGCTGTAGTAGTAGTAGTAGTAGTCTTAAGGTAGGGGAGAGGGGGGCAGCTATCACTGAAGGCAGCTTAGAACAAATGCGTTGAAAGACGTATTTTTAGTGCGATTATGGTCCAAATCCATTTTTTGGGCTCGCAACACTGACCCACACAACTGTCACTTGACAGATTTGACGTTTGACAGAACATGAACAAACCAGTAGCCTATTTTGATTTCGATATCAACTGTTAGCGGTTTTGCTCCCCGTGTCTAAGGATTTTCAGGCTTTATTTGAAGGAAGCGGTAAGTGAAACTTAATTTATTCGATAGTACAATGAATTAGCTTTAGTGACGAAGAATAAACAATTAGAATTTGCAATTGTTTTGGAAGATATCGATGTTTATTTTTTTAAATAGGTGTTGGGGTAGTTTTGAAAAAAAATTAGGAGGCAGTTTTGATTAGCAATCTGTTCAAAACTACCCCGGTCATAAGAAATGTTCATATCTGCCCCTATATGTATAAGCTGACATGTAGGTAGGTACGTAAACTCAAAATAATATTATCTTAGTTATTTTAGTAAATGCTCATAACGCATTTACCTGAATTAATTGGTCAAGCAAATCACGTCAGTAGAAAAGGGCGCGGAATTCCTATGGGAGGATATATTTCGCGCCTACACTTTTCAAATTTGCCGCCTTTTTTTACTGACAAGATTTGCTTGAACGAGTATGGTAGTCGATTCTATTGTCTGTTTTTCTCTCGTTTTATATGATAAAATGAAAATTCTAATTAGAACGTTTTATATATTTTTATTTAACTACAACTAAAACATAATAAATACTGAATCACTATCCCCTGTTACATTGTTGGGGTAGTTTTGAACAATAGTGTGTGCAAAACTGCCTCAAGGGGGCAGATTTAATAGAATTTCAATACTTTACAAAGGTACCCTCCTGAGGCACCTTTGAACACTACAAAAAACATTTCTGGTCAAAAGTACCCCCTCATAGTTATAACTGCAAATTATATGAGTAAAATGTTAATACTATCATTTCTAGTGACTAACTGTACTAAGTACAGGTAAAAAAAAACACGTATATCTCGATATTGTTGCCTTACAATCCAGATTTCAAATCTGCCCCAAGTAAATTCAAAGCTACCCACGCTTGGGGCAGTATTGAACATTATTCCTTGAGTTGCAAAATTCTGAATTGTACCTTTGTCTTAAGCTTTGGACATGTGCAAATGCATTAATTACATAGGTTAATAACATACGTTGTTGTGTAGAGGCTTAAAACTGGTTTTTATGGGTAATATTTTGAAATACGTCAAGGAGTGTAAAAAGTGTACCAGGCTGCCCCCCTCTCCCCTACATGTGATTTTTTTTGAAATAATATCTCTTTTTCTCTTTATTTCTCTCTATGATTTTAGCATTAGGAGAGGTTGGTGTATTAATTGATTCCTTAAATGTGCTGTTTTACATTAATTCACTTACCTTCTCAATAGTTTGTGGAGAATAAATATCTTGGAACATTTCACAGAAATTTACCTAGCCCCAAACTAA
The DNA here is from genome assembly GCA_963971205.1 of Aethes cnicana. NCBI lineage: Eukaryota > Metazoa > Arthropoda > Insecta > Lepidoptera > Tortricidae > Aethes > Aethes cnicana. The sequence continues at coordinate 8,048,456 of OZ020287.1, read as the reverse complement.
GCAAAGCTTGTACTATGGGTGCTAGACAACGATATAAATACTTATATAGAGAAATACATACATATATATGTCGTATAGTCACAGCGATGGCGCCACTATCGCGCCTTGCCAGGCCTTGGATTGCCTTTTCGATTAGTCATTTCTTCCATGTCCTTGAGATTCTGTATGGTACCTTGAATATCATTGGTAAGGAAACGTCAAGCGAATAGCTTGGGCGTAGTCGGCACTGGGTTGGTAATTGGAAAAGCTATGTTGCTTAGCGAGTGCACTGGACTCGGCAGATTGGCCAGTAGCTGGAATCTAAATCAGATACGCGCTTGACCGTTTAGAACAAGACCTGTCATTCTGACTTTTGACAGTTGATTTTTGGAGCGAAGGCCGGAAAAAACCGGGAAACCAACCCAGTAGCTGGAAACGTCGCGTTTCTGGTTTTCCTATGATATTTCCAAGATATACGACGCCTGTGAGAGTTACTGTGTTATTCCGAGTCCCCGTCGACATCAGAAGTGGGATTCGACGACGCCTACCAAACAGAAAAGTCGATTGTGTACCTTGGCGAGAACCCATTATTATTAGCCGACAAACACAGCATTAAAGATCAAACAATGATTGTAGCGATTGAAAAAGTGCCACATAACGTGTTCTAGTGACTAAGAATATCAAGAAGATGTAATTTGGTCAAAAGTTCATAATTGGTTCAGTGTGCCAAAGGTTGACTTTGACAATAACCTCAGACGAATATTGATTTTTCATTGATTTATCCGAAGATGGTTGATCCATTGTCGCCGTGTTGTAACAACAAGAGATCGATTTGCACTTTGCTTGGAATCATCAGTTAATAAATGATAAGATATTTTGCTGATAGCAAATGATAAAAACAATGTCTTATTTGGTGTTCCGGGTGAGTTCTTTTCATTTTATTGACCCTGGGTAAAGTTGATGCCTGTGGTGTTGAAAAACAACATTCACATGTTTTAATAACAATCTAGACCATAGAACCAACAAGCTAGGTCTTGCAGCATTCTAGATTAATCTAGAATTTGGGATTTCTAGCCTCTAGTTTGATTTCTTTATTTGGTACTAAAATTAATTGATCTCTGAAATTGTGAAGTAATGACAAAGTGGACACAACATGTGTTATTCTATTACAAGCACTTAAGATCCAGCGCTTAAAACACATGAATTACAAATTTCAGCTCCCTTTATGACAACTGAACATGAAATTGTTCAAATTTCAAACAATGTCATGCCAGATACATGGTCATTTCAGATTCATGTTCATGAGTGACAGGCCTTAAAAGTCTTTACCTGACTATTGTTAGTCACTTCATTAAACTAAAAATGTTTAGTAAGAATGCATACTTCAGAGATTTTTGGTTTACAGGAAATGCAGAGTTCAAATGTGCCTAGAACGCAACATTAGCTCTAAAAGCTAGGCATGATGATTTGAACAAAGCTTGCATTCATACTCTACTAAGCAAGTAAGAACGTACTGAAGTGAAAGAGATTAAGGTATGGATTTTCATGATGTAACTGGCAGACAGAGTTCTACGAAGATACCGAGGTTAGTTAATTTTGTTACTATTGCCACAACTGTGCCGGTATAGTAAGGTCACTATATGTGGCATGGCACAGCAATTGGTCTGGAGTGTGCACACCTTTTGATTATGCGGTTAAGTTAAGTTGTACTAAAAACAAAAAGTTGTTTAAAATTTAAATTATTATTTTTACTAAATAACAACATTTTGCTTTTTAAATCTGTGGAGTTTGGACAGAAGCTAGTTAAAATTTAATGTGCATGAATCTGTTTTTTTAAAAAAAAAAAGTATTTAAGTACAATGGTTCTAAATGGTAAAAAAAAAAGATAACTAACAATTTTTTTAAGGAAATTAAATTGGGACTTGTAGTAAAGCTGCTGATTTTCCGCATAGGGTCCATCTACGGTGGATGTAAAAATAATAATTAAAAGAAAAATGCTTTAACATGCCTTAACCTTTCAAGATACCTTTGTATGTGTTCTGGACACGTAAACTTAATTTTATTATTAGGGATACAAAAGAGTTGTGTGTGTCAAACAATTTTACAAGAATGTAGTATAGCGATTGACTTTGAATATTTGAATTTTATCTAACCATGTTTTCTATTTTCGTGGGGATTGGCGTACGATTGAACAGTATTCAATAACTTAATAAAATGGTAACACAAAATTATAGGGTATATGCATAGGCGATTGCGCATATAGGATAGGGTACCTGCTCACTCGTGCCCATGTTACCAAACTTTTCAAATTGGTGTTACTTCTGGTTTCTGAACATGTCTTGTGTCTTTTGACTTTTAAACTTTCATTAGTCTTGATATATCATCTGAAGAGTTCTAGTGTTCAGTGATTTCAATTGAGTAGTACACTCTACATTCTTTGGTGGTTGACCGAAGAGGTCAAGATTGGATTGGATTAAAAGTTAATTCTAGTAATCATCTTTGTTTCTTCATTTCAACCTGGACTTTATAGTTGCCCATGAAGGTACTAGGTACCCTTGGGGTATGTACATTGTATTGTAACTCAATTCTTTGTGTTTTAGTTAGAGCATTCCTATGATTACTAAACCTAAAGAGTTGGATTTATTTTGATCTAAAGCTCATATGAGCCTGCTCCCTGCATTGCATAGGTGCATTGCTGTTCATGTTGAGTTTGATGTGTTGATTTCTAAGCTTTGTTATTCCTGCTAGAGAATTTACTGCCTGTCGGTTCACTATATGGAACCCATCTCTCCGTACACTTTCTATTTAGAACAATTTTATGTTGTTTGATTATTTTAAAACTATAAGCTTTTCTGCTTGAAGGTTCAAGGGCTCTGTTCCAAACCTATTCTGATTTTTATTTTTGACCTTTGTACAGAGATTGCCTATATGAAACAAGCAATACATGATGCTTTTATTATTTGGAATTATTTCTTGAGCCAAACAAAGTTGCTCAAACTGTAAAACACTCTTTGTGGGAGAGATTGGCGAAAGTCTCTCTCTCTCTCTCTCTCTCTCTCTTTCTCTCTCTCTCTCTAATAATATTGTCCGTCGAGCTTGAGATGGAGATGGCTACACTTTCTTGTAAATTAATGTGAAAAGTTTTGGGTGGACTTCATCTGGAAGCATCCTTACTGAGAGATATGGGTATCAGTCATCCTGGTGGCTGATTTAGTTCACGACTTATTAGTTTCATGAACTGTAACTAAAAAAAAAAAAAAAAATAGCTTACAAAAATAGCAAATGGCTACTTTAAGGATTAATAAAAAGTAGAGTAAACGGAATATCATTTTTACCATCGAAGACGGGACTCGAATGACAACTGCCTTGACAAAAAGGTTGCGCTCGTTATGTTCTGAATTGCAAGTTCCGAATTAGGTTCGATCCTTTGTGGACGTATGGGGTCGAATTTGTAGCCAGAAGGACCGCTTGTTTTCCGTGATTTTGTGAATTGAGATTTGCGCGATATTGTATCGCGATTGTGTTGTGTTGCCGGTGCGATGCGTATTGCGTACGTGAGCGTTTGTGTGTATGTTTGTGTACGTTTGCCTGCCGGTGCGATGCTGGTAGGTACGCGTGTGTATGTTTGTGAACGATTAGCCTGCCGGTGCGGTATATGAGTGAGTTTGCGTATGTTTAACTTACTGGTTGATGTGGGTATTGTGAATGGGAAACCTACTTGTGTGTAGGGCATGCAATATCGGGCGGTTTTTCGATTCCGGAATTGAGTTCGAGATTGTACCTCAATTCCGGAATTCCGGAACTAGTTCCGGAACTGGTGAAATCTTTTTCTCATTACGTTTTTTTGTAATTTTATCAATATAGGGCAAAAGAAAACAAGATCTGGTGATCAACATTTTATTATTAACAATCAACAGACTTGAGTAATTAATAGATACTTGATTTTCCTACTTCAAAAATAAGAATCACTAAGTTCTATCACCCAAAGCAGATTAAAAAATTGCAAAAGTATGATTATATTGTATGCAATATACATTAGTTCGATTGATCGACAATTTCTACTTTTTGGCAAGACCAGCTAAAGTGGTTCCTCCAGGTAGAAGTTATATTAGCACAACAGAAGACAGGAGATCTGACAAATTACAATATTCGTCGTGGCAAAACTGAGACAGAATGTTATTTATAAGTACTTACAGCAAATTGCGAACATACCAGAAAAAGATAAATACGAGACAATCCAAGGTAAAAATACTACAGAAATTGATATCCGTTATGGAACCAGGGTCTACTTCAATGTTAGTCAATCGACCCTTAAGGTTCTTTTACTGTTGAAGGATTTGTAGGTCGTAAGGAAGAGGTTAAGGAAGAGGACATGATAATTTCAAGCTTTTTCTAAACCTGAAATACTGAAAAATAGAAGAGTCCACAATACGCAAACCTCCCTCGTGCTACGAACCTGTGCTCAGCTCACGGATCTCACAGAGCCACGCTGACGTAATAACGTTGTAGAGGTTACTTCGAACCGATGTTTTCGTTTTGATCAATGAAATTATCACTTGAGAGATTACTTGAAAATCACTTTTTAAGCATTATTCGATGATGTATGATGTTTAAAGATAATAAGTTCATGCTTGAGTAGTAAATTCAGTTGAATCGTTTTCAAAATGGAAAGAAATGGTCGATTCACAATCCAGAAGTACTGAAGTGGTTTTCTATTGATAACAGAATCATCCCAGATCCAACACCATGACTTATAGAACAATATTAATATGGGTCTTCCATCTGACGCACGAGGAGCAATTGGTTGTTTCTTTCATACATCGAAATATCCATCGCCGATAAGAAAATCATCCCAGATCCAACACCACGACTTATAGTGCAACATTAAAATGCATCTGCCGCTGCCATCTGACGCAAAAGAGCCAATAGGCTGTTCCTTACATACAACAAAATATCCATCGCCGGACTAACAAAGTCCAAGATTATCAAAATAGGAATGCAAAACCAGGTTCTCGGAGAAAATTTTGGGTCAAACGAACAAAGTGAGATAACGAAGGATATTTATGGGGAACACATGACATGACAGACCTAGAATGCAAGTGCGCAAATCAAAGGCTACACTAAGGGAGAGTTCCGTTTCCTTACCACCCGTCCAAGAAATGTACGATATGTGTGGAAGGAAGGCAGTCCTGTCGTAACTAATTTTCCTGTGCTTATTTTGTATCATAATCAATATAATTATTTTAAATTTAAATCTAATATATTTACCTAATTTAATTTGTGTAAATTTTGGAAAATTATCACTTTAAATTAAGGTCTAGTACCATTAAAACTCTATTTATTCAATTCCGGAATTTCCGATATTGAGGGTCTCAATTCCGGAATTGTAATATCGGAAAAAAGCTCCGAGATTCCGGTATTTCGAAATTCCGGAATTCCGGAATGCAAGCCCTACTTGTGTGACGCTGGTAGCGTATAAGTGGCTCAAAGTTACTGGATTGGTCGCGGCTATCCGGTGCGATGCTGGTTAGTCGAGTGAGGTGGGAATATCCCGGAGGTAGCCGGATGAGACTTTAATTAGTCGAAGGAATATCCCGGAGGTAGCCGGATGAGACTTTAATTAGTCGAAGGAAATCCCGGGAGGTAGCCCGGATGAGACTACAAATAGTCGAAGGAGGAGAGAGGATCCCGGTGGGAAACCGGATGAGACTACCGGTGCGGTGCCGGTAAGTCGGACGAGAGAACCCCGGTGGGGAACCGGATGAGACTATCGGTGTGATGCCGGTAGTCGAGCGGGAATATCCTGGTGTGAGGCCAGATGAGACCATCTAGTGAATTGCGTGTAGTGTGTGAGCTTGGACTAGGTAGTCAAGGTTACACGGTGTGAAGTTTTACCTTCAGCGTGTGGATTAATTTGTGGTGGCCTAGAGTGACGTTGGATCGCTTGTTCTCTGTAGGAACAACGCTGATTTCAACCTGATTTTGGCATGTGTAAAGCTGCTATGTTGTTAAGCTTCCAGTGGTATGCTGGACTGTGTGTTCTTCTAGTATGAAGCATGATTGAGAGGGATGACGGTTTCGTTGTGGCAAGTGATTTTCTTCAATAGTGCACCTGTTGGTACGATGTTTGTCTTGTGTTTCCGATTGAAATTTGGTTTAAAAAGAATTGGCATTTGGATCATTACAAGTTACAAGCGTAATTATCCAAACTGTGCGTGTGTGTGTGTGTGTGTGCGCTGTCTTATTGTTCTTGTTAACTTTTCGATTTTTTTGTAATAGAGAATAAAGAACCGCGACTTCCGAAAAAAAAAAAAAAAAAAAAAAACAAAACAAAAAAAAAAAAAAAAAGGCTTCACGCGTTGGTATCAAACTCCTTTCATAGTTTATGCTTTCTTGATTGAAGTTGTATCATTCTTAGTGAACCTTAGTGAGTTTTCTAACCATGTTTGTCAGAAAAGCCGAGCGGAAAAATCTTCATTGCTGATTTCTTTCTTGCCGTTTCCTAGGTGGCTTCATGACACACCAGGAGGTGTGGATTGTCTGATGGCCGTGTCGTATAGTCACGGCGATGGCGCCACTATCGCGCCTTGCCAGGCCTTGGATTGCCTTTTCGATTAGTCATTTCTTCCATGTCCTTGAGATTCTGTATGGTACCTTGAATATCATTGGTAAGGAAACGTCAAGCGAATAGCTTGGGCGTAGTCGGCACTGGGTTGGTAATTGGAAAAGCTATGTTGCTTAGCGAGTGCACTGGACTCGGCAGATTGGCCAGTAGCTGGAATCTAAATCAGATACGCGCTTGACCGTTTAGAACAAGACCTGTCATTCTGACTTTTGACAGTTGATTTTTGGAGCGAAGGCCGGAAAAAACCGGGAAACCAACCCAGTAGCTGGAAACGTCGCGTTTCTGGTTTTCCTATGATATTTCCAAGATATACGACGCCTGTGAGAGTTACTGTGTTATTCCGAGTCCCCGTCGACATATAGATACTAAACATCCATGACTCGAGTACAAATATTTGTGCTCATCACACAAAGTTTTTTTATTTTATTTATTACTAGCTTCTGCCCGCGACTTCGCCCGCGTGGAATTCGGTTATCGCGTTCCCGCGGGAACTATACGTTTTTCCAGGATAAAAAGTAGCCTATGTGTTATTCTGATCTATAAGCTACATTACTGTAAAGTTTCATTAAAATCCGTTTAGTAGTTTTTGCGTGAAAGAGGAACAAACATCCATCCATACATCCATCCAAACAAACTTTCGCCTTTATAATATTAGTATTATTATATTTATTTATAGTATAAGGATTAATAAGCATACAACAATGCGATCATACATATAAACATGACCCTGCAAAACTGTTTATACAGTTTGACTGCAGGCGGACACTATGTTGCAGTACAGGTAAAGCATTAAATGTAGTACATATATTATTAACATACAATATTTACCATACTTGATATCAGTGGAATATTATGAATAAGTACTTATCTAAATCTTATTTTGTTATTTTACATCTTATTTTGTTATTCTATATTAATCCCTCTAATAAGTGTTTTTTAACTAGTTTTTTTTATTTTTTTTAGATTGGGCTCTGATCTGATGTTCACGGGCAAATTGTTGTATATATACGGAACACGCTTTTTAGGGTTCCGAAGTCCACTAGGAACCCTTATAGTTTCGCCATGTCCGTCCGTCCGTCCGTCCGTCCGTCTGTCCGCACTATTGCTCGGAGATGCTTAGTTCTAGAAAGCTGTAATTTGGCATGAATATACATATTAGTTACGCTGACAAAGTGGTACAATAAAATTTTGAAATATATTTTTTTATAGGGTACCTCCCATACTCGTAAAGTGGGGATGTAATTTTTTTTTCTTGCGTACCCCATGGTGCGGCATATCGTTGAATAGGTCTTAAAAAAATATTTTGGGTTTGTTAAAACCATTTTTTGATTAAGTGATGCGTTTGTGAAATATTAAGCTTTAAAGTGCTATTTTTTGTTAGAGTCACGTGCCCCCCCCCCCCTGCCTGCTAAATGGTGGTATTTGGATGGCTGAAAAAAATCACGGTTATGGCATATATAACGTAGTTGAAAGGAAAACTATCACAGCTAAGTAGGCTGTACAAACTTACGAGTCATAGTCGACCAACTTATGAAATGATTAAAAAACCAATGATTTTTCTCGAGCGGCAGGTGCGTCGGGCGGGCACGTCATACCACAGGCTAGCTAGATGCTAGTAAGTCTTAGAAAGGTACTGTGGGCATCGTCAACTTCGGAACCCTATAATTTGCGCGTGGCCCGACACGCACTTGGCCGGTTTTTCAATGTTCTATCACCATAGTAATTATTTATTCTGGGTACATCGAATTTACCCGCGGACACCGCCCTCGTGCCATATTTGTGACTTATTTGAGATAGATTATGCTCTTGATCAATCTTCCATTTAAATTTACCACAGAGCTTTTCGGTGAAGGAAAACATCGTGAGGAAACCTGCATGCATCTGCGAAGTAATTCAAAGATGTGTGTGAAGTCCCCAATCCGTGGGGACTATAGCCCAAACCCTCTCGTGATGAGAGGAGGCCTGTGCCCAGCAGTGGGACGCAAATAGGCTGTAGTAGTAGTAGTAGATGCTCTTGATGGCTGTGGTTATTTATTGCTATGAGGATTTATTGTTTTAAGCTTACTGGAAGAATTTTACAAATTTTAAATAGTTTTCGGTAGTCGTGTTTGCAGTTGTTTTTAGTTTTTTGATTAACTAGTAATTTTAAAAATCTGATTTGCAAAGATTCCAATTTGTCTATGTATGTTTTGAATGTAAGACCATAGCAATCAAGAGCATATCCCAATATAGAATCGACTAAAGCAAAGTAGGTATAAACATTTTAGTGTACTAGTAGGAACTCTAAAGCTTAAATGGTAAAATTTTCCTAATAGTGTTCTTAATTTACCGCACACGTAATCTATGTGATAGGCCCAAGAAAAACTGGCGTCTATTTTTACTCCTAGATAAGTTAAAGAATCCACTCGTTCTATTGGTTTACATCGGCAGTTGACTAGGTTATTGTTTGCCCCGAGCGGGATTCGAACCCGCGACGTCGGAACAGTGGGCAGGGTCACTACCAACTGAGCCAAACCTGTTGTCAAATAAGCAGTATAATATGCGTATCCATCATTTCGATCGAGTCAAGAGGATTCGATATCAATAGTCTACTCGGATGCACTGATTCCGTGTAATTCCGACCCCTTTAGTCAAGTTTTATCCCTGTCAACAGTCCGACCGATGTGGGCGGGACGCCGCCTGCTGCCGCTCAGGGCCCTTCAATGCACGCATGGCAATTGATATCAGATAACTGGACACCCCGTTAGTCATGAACCAGATTTGGCTATCGTAGGTAAGTATCTCTCAATGTACTTTGAAATCCTTACCAATTTCTCACTCAGTGTCAGAGTTTCTTGGTTGGGTAGATGAACAATAAAAACGTAGGTACTTATTTTATGCGTCACTAAAATCACTATGTGCTAACTACAACTAACTCAATTATCATGCTATGCTATACAAGCACGGAAAAATAAAAACAAGGAAAATCTAAATTTTCACGAATGTAAAATGTTTCCTAAGATGCTTTTTAAATGAGAAAAATATTTACGTCCTAGCCATCGCTTAGGCAAACCCAGGCATCGCTCGATTCTTAAAAAATATTACTTTATGAATTATTAATGACCTTAATGGAAATTTACAGTTATTTCACCGCTCTTGCATATTTTATGTTAATTCCTGCCCGGTTTAACATCGATATCGTTTAACATGAATATTTTCAATTTTACATGGTCGGTCGCTTTTCTACGTACGACTGTGGCCACTGTAGGACTGAGAAATAGTACATTACAGACCTAGTGAATTCGTAAATGTCCCAGATCGCAGGTTTCTGTGGCACAAACCGAAGGTGAGGGCCATAAATATGTGGTCTGGGGCTTTACGAATTACCGCCCGTGGTTTGTCAAAAGTTTTACGTCTTGCCAAGAAGTGAGATTTTCTCTCCGCGTAGCGGGCAGAAAATCAAACTTTATGACCAAGGTTGACGTAAAATATGTTTATGCTATCACTGTAAAAAAAATGTCAAGGACAATTGTTATGTGTAAACATAACCCTTTTTTCTTTGTATATTATTTAATATCTAACAAATATGTATAAATAAATAACTATTTTTGGAAATCTTTTAGGTAGACTACTTAAAAGAGTACCTACTCGTATACGTATTTCATCAGTATTGATTAAAATAAATCCAGTTGTGGTTTCGTTCTCGCTGTCCATCAGAGAGAAGTTTTAATTTTGAAATTACGCAACAAATCGTGACTTCATCACTTTCTGAACTTGGCGGAAAAATAAGAATTCACGATTTCTTATGAGCGATGTGTTTCTAGATTTATTTTGAAATTACGATTTTATCAACGAAACGTACTTAATAGTGACACGTTAGGTTGGAATGGTGAGATTTCTACCACTCTTTCATATGACCCCACTATACAATACCTACACGTGGATAACACGATGTGATAAATCTGTCAGCATGTATCATTGTTGCTCCATTTAACTAATCTTTACAAAACACTCAACGTTTCAAAAGTTTAATTTTCAATTATTATTACTCGTATAGTCGTAAGTCTCGCATATTTATAATCCAATATTTACCGACCTACTCCAGACTCTAGGGGGGTAAAGTTGCCTATCTATTTTGTTGTATATTCTATCCCGGTCTCTGTCTTATACACGACAAGGACGCGGAAACGAGTAACTGCAGGCTGTGTCCGAGAAAGTAGAAAGACGAGACATCTGTAACAAGAGTCTATACGTAAATCGATAAGATGCATTCAGTTCAGACAGGGGATACATCTAAATAATAAGTCTTTTGAAGAACTCGCCTCTGAAACTTTAAAATTAAAATAAACTATCAAGTCGGGGGGCTATACTCGTATAACCGACACTGAACACAAAATAGTACATTTAGATATAAGTGCGAAAAGTTTGTCATTATATGTTTGTTATGTCGGCGCGAGCGATTGTTAACACTAGGGACGAGTGAAAATGATAATTTCGCACGTGTATCAAACGACATTTTTTTAAACAATTGCGAAAAAAAAGAATAGAGAAATCCGCACAGGATGATGCTCAAAAACCTTTAGACGCACTAGTTCGTAAAAAACAATTTTAGGCACGCTCACTAGCTGTCAAAAAACAAAAGCGCTCGTTCGGAAATGACAAACTTTTAGCACGTTAAACAGGTATCGAAATGTTTTCTTTTTGAGCAACTGTATTAAAAAACGATTTGTAGAAAAAATGTCTGTATGTATGTATGTATTGTCCGGATTTAACTCAAAAACTACTTTTGCAAAAAAAAAACCTATGGGGGTAGTTTATAACATTGGTCAACGTAACTGGACAACGAACACTATAACCGAATTCTACGCGGACGAAGTCGCGGGCAGAAGCTAGTAGGTATCGAATAATCCCGTCCAGATAGATAGACTCTTAAATTGATAGTTTTGAATTCTTTAGACCACCTGCACAGTTCCCAAGATTTGTGAAGAATAGAATTCTGATGGTTACTTCAACCTGTTTTAAGTGAAGTTATTTTGAATGATGAAATAATAACAAGTCTGTAAAAACTTTTCCAATTTGCAGCAGCTTGTTTACAAAGTATACAAAGAAGGAGCCGTTCTATAACTTATGGTCCTGGAGAAGCGTCATGTAAGCCGTAGATCAACAACTGACTGAAGGTGGGTTCATTATAGCTGTGTGACATTTGGGAAAGGATTGCGTGATGCCAATCGCTCAATGACTCAATAAATCCATATTATCCATATTAATATTATAAACCATCATATTATTATTATTATTTGTTGGTACATTTTCATGTCACGGGCCCATGGGGACCCGGTCATTCGCATTCATGGGGCCGAAGCCAACATGAAGAGGCTTTTGGTACCTTTTACTATAAATGTGAGATGGCCGCAACTGTGGAGATCTGTCCTCCTAATACAACATGAGGCTGTACTAGCGGACAGCCCTCCCCAGTTGCCAAACTATTGCCGAGGAAGGAAGAGACTTGGAGTGGGCTATGTGGATGGGAGGTGTGGACTGGAAAATCGGGCTATGGAGTGAGATTACGGACATCTGCCTGATCAATATCTCACAAATTGAAGGCAAGGCAGACGGTGACTCGCCGCTTACGCACTAACCTAAAGGCTAGCCTTCGTGGGCCCCCTATACAGGCCACCGCACGGGTGGCGAGGGAGCAACACTGATGTAAGCAGCTAAGGGTGTGGAGAGGTGTGCACCGGTTTCGCCATCGCGGGTCGCGCCTCGTACGCACCCGGAGCGGGTTTCCCCGTTATTACGCAGATTGAGCACTTCCACCCTTTCAAGCTATAGCTCCTGCGCTCCACTCTGGGCGGCCAACTAAGGCAATCCAGAGGCGGGGGAGGTGTGTAGCTGTGTGTATGTGTGTGTATGGCGCATGTGTGTGTGTGTGTGTGCCCCCAGGAGTCTCGGGTGCGAGGTGTCGCCGCTCACCATCGGCCCGCCACAGGCCGCCCTGCGCTGACTGACTGCACCGGTGGTACAACACCAGGTGGGCGATGGGGTCGTCACATCCCTACGCCGTTATTATTATTATTATTATCAGACCTCCATTAGTTTTAGTATAGTGTTATTTTGTGTGTGTTGTTATGTAATTGCTATGGAACCTGGTTCTGGAATAAAAACATTGATTGATTGATAAATGCGAAAATAACTGTCTGTCTGTCTGTCTATATGTCTGTTTGTCTGACTTCAACCGCTGGACCGATTTGGACGAAAATTGGTAAGGAGATAGTTGGAGTTCTGGGAAAGGACATAGGCTACTTTTTATCCCGGAAAAATGCATAGTTCCCACGGGAACGCGATAACCGAATTTCACGCGGGCGGAGTCGGGGGCAAAAGCTAGTAAATAAATAAATGACAATGTTTTTTTAATAGGAACATTAGGTACAGTTTCAATGTCAATAAACGCTTCATGTGAATATGGCCTAACCACTGACCATGTCCCCTTAGGTTAGGATTAGGATGCAATGTATGACATATGAAGCCGTGGTAGCCTGGTGGTTCGACCTACCGCCTCTCATGCAGAGGGTCGGGTGTTCGAATCCGGCTCGCACCTCTGAAATTATTTATGTGCGAAATTCAATTTGAAGCTTTCGGTGAAGGAAAACATCGTGAGGAATCCTGCACGCATCTGCGAAGTAATTCAAGGATGCGGATTGGGGACTTCACAAGTCCCCCAATCCGCACCCGCGAGAGGGCCCGCGTGGGGACTCTAGCCCAAACCCGCTCGTGATGAAAGGAGGCCTGTGCCCAGTGGTGGGCCGTAAATGAGGCTGTTGTGGTAGGACGTATCCCTAGCTTCCAGATTAACTTCCTTAGCCTGCTTGGCTATGCGCCTCGCGTTTCTTGGTATTCGGGCCTCTAATCAGAATAGGGGTGACGACAACTTTTTTTTCTTAGTCTACCAGGAAGCTTATTGAAAAGTATTGGACACGTATTTTATTTTTTTCACGTAATCAAACTTATACGGAGATATATTGAGTTGAAATGTCGCGTGACGTCACGGTTAGGTACGATTTATACCTAACGGTGACGTAGTTAGCCCCCACTCTCCAACTTTAATGCGTTTTAACTTATTCATTCTTTGTTAATTTGATTAAACAAAAAATACGTGTCTAATATTTTTTTATTACCTGACTGACGGACTAATTAGAATTTCGATTTTTTTCACCCTGTCGTCATCCCTATTGTGGCAGCAAATCTCGTGGCTCCCATCTATTCAATAAAGCCACTGTCTTAATCTGTTAAAACGTTTTCTGATAACTTTAAAAGTTTTTATCGGGAATCATTTGGACCGGGACTTAAGTAACTTGACTTTTATTTCCAATTAAAAACTTATGTGAACACTAGCTTCTGCCCGCGACTTCGCCCGCGTGGAATTCGGTTATCGCGTTCCCGCGGGAACTATGCGTTTTTCCGGGATAAAAATTAGCCTATGTCCTTTCCCGGGACGCTAACTATCTCCATGCCAGATTTCATCTCAATCGTTCCAGCGGTTTAAGCGTGAAGAGGTAACAGACAGACAGACAGAGTTACTTTCGCATTTATAATATTAATATGGATTGTGAACTCTTTTTATGATCTTATAATATCGAGCGGCCGAATTAACATAAGTATCAATCACTATGATCTCACAATGACTTAGTGACATACTAGCTTAATTCGAATCCTCGTTCCCCGTAACATGATGTTCAATATTATTCATCTATCGACTGAAGAGTTAGGTCTGACCCACGACTTAGTTGGAGTATCTAAACGTAGATACAAATCAAAAATAATAATAATGTTAGTCTATGATTGTCTTTGCGTTTCCGCTTCCCTTCTATTTTGCATTCTGTGTGTCATGTCGTGTTTTACTATCAATAAAACTCATCGGTGTAAATCTCCAACATTCTGTTTGATTTCATAACAATCCAACTGACTTCGCCCGCGTGAAATTTGGTGACCTTCCCTGAGACTGAGAGAATTATCTCCATATCAAATTTGACCTAAACCGGTCCAGCGGTCGAAGAGTTAAGAGATAACAGAGAGATTTGCTTTTGCATTTATAAAATTAAGTTTGGATTTTCTAAATTGCTGTGGTAAAGGTGTGAAGTGTAGAATAGTGTACATTCAATTTAAATAACAATGATAACAATGCACATTCTCACATTTATTCTTTTACGCGCTGCGATCAGGTGACAGCACTTAGCATATCAAACTTACAAATTAATCGCACTACGTCGAAACGGCATGTAGGTTGGCCGACTAATTTTATTTACACGCCGTCGGCAAAGTCAACAAAACAATACTACGTTTCGGTAAATACTGAGTAAACGATCACAGCGGCCAAAATGAACTGAAAATGAACGTGACGCGTCCAGGCCATGAAAGATGGATTTTTTCTTGTTATGCTATGATGATGAGGATGTGTACTGACTGATAGTGAATAGCTATTCTCATACCGGCCGTTATTTGTAGGTATCTTACCTGTATAATGTCTTCATTAGTAACTGAAGTTGTCATATAATAATTTTCAATAATTCATTATTACATGTGCGTCATTGCAATAAATGAAATAATGAATTTTCAGTTCGTATAATCACTCTATGAAACAGTTAGAACTCGTACTTTAAGAAATCGTGACAATGTTTGTTGGACTGCACGTGTTTTATGTTTATTTAAACGAACACAAGTGTGTTATTAAGTATTTATTCACTTCATTCTACGCAGGTCTTGGAAGTAGCAGAGCCCAAGTTTTGAAATTTGGTCAACAGACCATTTGATCTTGAAATCCATCTATAGTGAGAGTTGATCTATCATGGTTTTGTCAATAACAAAAAAATTCCATGTCTATTTAAAATAAAACTTGATAATTTTGGATCACCCAGTTCGCACAAAACAATATAAAATTTACTACCTTCTGCCCGCGACTTCGCCCGCGTGGAATTCGGTTATCGCGCTCCCGCGCGAACTATGCGCTTTTCCGGGATACAAAGTAGCCTATGTCCTTTCCCGGGACCCCAGCTATCTCCATGCCAAATTTCATCTCAATCGGTCCAGCGGTTGAAGCGTGAACAGGTAACAGACAGTTACTTTCGTATTTATAATATTAGTATGGATACGGATTTAGATTTTACTGAAAATAATTGTAAAGGTTGGCGTTATTCAAATAGGTAAGTAATAAAATTCAGAAGATTGCTGTGTTCGCACAATTGCGCTCTTTGTTCTATGTTCTTTTAGTTTCATGATGGAAATATCAATCAAATTGCAGAAGCGCATATCTTTGTACTGAAAATACCTATATAGTACCTACAGTTTGTTGACAAATTCAACTGGAACACCGCAACAAAGGGAATTGCTCGTTATTATGCAAACTACTATTCATTATGAAGACAATTTGCATGATGGCATTAATGACCGTATTATTTGACTTTCCATGGAAAATTTCAGGTGCAAACATTCATACCTATTTGTTTTTGTTGCCAAATAGCAGGTCACAAGTGGTTGAAGATCAAACGATTATGAGATGAAGCAGAAACTCTAAATCGACATCAATTACATGATAAAGAACAAAATAACAAAACGGGTAACTGTTCTCATTAGATAACGTTTCATCTCTTGAAATTTTATTGAATTGGACTTGTGGATGGATCTTATTTATCGAAGTTTTGTCGGTTCGTTTTATGTTATCAAGTCACCCTAAGACTTTTTAAGTAGAGTATCGAAGTAAATAACTTTGAAATCGATTTAATATTTAAACGAACTATATGTTTCACTAATGGTAATTAAATTCTCAACAATATACCTATAGAGATGCATTACAAGAATTGTGGACATCGATTTAAATACTTATTCAATGGGGACTATCGTTTCTTTGCTCACCAGTTGGCGCCACTGTAGACTAAGGTCCAGAGGTATAGCTGTCAAAGGCGACTCTATAAGATCGGCGCCGAAACTAAGTTTTCAATCTTGAATCTCATTAAGTTTA
This sequence comes from Aethes cnicana, assembly GCA_963971205.1. Classification (NCBI taxonomy): domain Eukaryota; kingdom Metazoa; phylum Arthropoda; class Insecta; order Lepidoptera; family Tortricidae; genus Aethes; species Aethes cnicana. The sequence continues at coordinate 8,031,861 of OZ020287.1, read as the reverse complement.
TTAATTATAAATAACTATCATCATATCGAGCAGCTATGCCGCAATGTTGTGCAGCTCCGTTTTGTTTGGGAAAAAGATTTTTTTTTCAAAGCGTTTACATTCATAGCCAAATAATCCATATTGGCGGTAATTTCACGAAGGAGATCACTATTCAACAGGTAAATTAAAGAAATTATGATTTATATCACGAAGCCCGCCAAAACCAGTGAAAACTGAATGTTATTGGACCTCACGCGACACTAGCGCCTCTAGTGGCAAATTCACACGCGATAGCCCCCATTGATGCCCATGAATATTTCATTGGATAGCAAAAGCGAACTATACGCTCTTAAAGCATAGATATTACCAGAGACAATGTAATTATTTGTTAGACTGTCAATCTCTTTACATTACGGTGTACATCGGAAATAGCCAGGGTGCTTTAACTTTTCATACTTCGCCTGTACAGCGCCATCTAAATGTTGCTCATGGAGTTCAAATTTGTACCTAGGCAGCGTCATCTATTATCACATTATCACTTATTTCGGGCCTACGCTGATTTGTTTGAAGGTTGTCATTCTAAGTTTACCTTACTTCTTCTATGATAATACCTACATCTAACTAAATTCAGTTTCACCGAGTATTTTTGCTCCATATTTATAAACATAATCTTATTTGTAAACATTATCATATTTGTAATATTTAAGTATATCATATTTGTAAACATGCTCAACTTAACAGTGATTGCCATGAAGTCCGCAGTATCTAGTGACCTTCCTGGATTCAATTCAAGGGCGGGGTCCAGAGCTGCTGTTAAATGGGCCGAGGAACGCCACACGCTTTCGCATCATTTCCGAGACTGGTGTAACGTCCGAAGTGGCGGTTGTAAACTTCAAGGCAGCCTCGTTAACGGCTACAGCCGACGAAACTTACAGCACTGAATTCAATGACGCTTTTGTAAGGTTTTAGTCGCACTTGTTTAGTTAAGTTAAGAAGCCGTGGTGGCCTAGTGGTTCGACCTTCCGCCTCTCATGCAGAGGATCGCGGGTTCGATTGCAGCTCCCACGTTTAAGTTTACTTATGTGCGAAATTCAATTTGAATTAACTACTGAGATTTTCGGTGAAGGAAAACATCGTAAGCACGCATCTGCAAATTAATTCAAAGATGTATATGAAGTCCCCAATCCGCGCTGGGCCTGCGTGGATAGCCCAAACCCTCTGATGGTGAGAGGAGGCCTGTGCCAAGTGTGGGGCGCAAATAGGCTGTAGTATTAGTAGTTTAGTTAATTTGAGCGGTGTGTTGTATGGCAAAAGCAATCACTATAATAGTGTAAGCAGATGTTTCTGCTCCTGTTTCTAATAAGAGAACTTGCGTCGAAACAGGTCTCCGATCAAAAACTTTATTGATCTTATCAACAAAAGTATTCTAATAAGTCAATAAAAGCACCAATTATAATAAATACAATATGTATTCATGTAAACCACTACATTTTCAGTATGGCAAATTCAATCAAGTCTCGTATGACAGTCCTATATCATTCTGACAGGTGCCACTAGTGTGAAACCTTGCGTCCCGTTCTACTCATAGTCTTGTCAAACTAGTGACGTGGCTAAGAATCCGTGTAACAATACTGACAACGTAATCGTATTCAGAAAATGAATGTCGTCCATAATATGTAGTTAGATCGGCAACCCTTAGCTCCCATAGACATAAATAATACTTCGTATGGACCCGGCCTAACGTAGATACATGTTATGTTTCCCCACTTCATTGGTGTCCAATCCAAAGTTAAACTTGTATCGTGACACTAAAGCTGGGTCACATTTTTCCAACAACGAGACGAGTTTTTAGATACTGAGAAACAGTTTCGAAAAAAGTTTTTTTAAAAACGCTTATTGTCACGCACGCTCGGTGACAGACCTTTGGATTGGACACCGTGGAAGTGGGGACATATTACGTGTACGTTAGACCGGGTCTATATTATTTACGTCTATGTTAGCTCCCAACACTCAGAGCAGGCTATCACGGGACCCTGCAGCCGACAGGCTGTTACCGGCCCTAAGTGAAAACTAATCGGCCCCCGCCACCTTCAATTTAACAACTTAGTCTATCAAAGTGACAAGAATCTCATTAAGCCTCTTTAACTTTATTTGACAAAGTCTGGAGTTAACTTGATGGGATTGACACTTCCTATTGTGATAACGGTGACGAAAGTTTTTTAATTTGAGCTTCAGTGTCGGATATTACGTGAAAATTCCTTGAAATATTCTTTTTACAAGGTTTTATTTTTAGCTTCACCTGTCCCGATGTTTGTTTGCTTGTAAACTAGGCTGTAGTAGAAGTATATTAGCATACAGTAAGTATATACCTAGTTGAACTAACCTCACCTATGTCTAACCTCCATAATAACTGAACGATTATTCCGCGAACACCAAATAATTTAAACACAACTCAATATACCAATGCACGTGTTGTGACTCACTGATCAAATGAATTACGATTTACGTTATAACACGTTATAATAACAGAGCCAACATATTGCGGTTGCGGCTTACCTACTCAATCTTATGTTTATGCTGTTTCGCGTCGACAGCTATTTTATATTGTGTCACGTCACATGAATTGCCCATTGTATGTTTTATTTATTTCCTAGACTGCCGTACCGCTAAATACGGTCTTTATCAAAATAAAATGTGAACATGCAGAACCACGCATGTTATTACAGTAATATTTCTTCCGTATCGAGAGACTCATAAAAAAACCGCCTTCAAACTCCGACAGACTACGATGTCAATGTCAGGTTCACTATATGATTATCATTTCTTTGGGTCGGTTCACTTGACATCGACTTCGCACTCTTTATTTTTTAATTAATTTTTTTTCGGCTACAGTTTCTAAACATTACTATAAAAATACATAAGTAACTCTGAAGTCTTCGAAATTGACACCAAAATCATCTACGTGTTAGCAAATTTTGAGGAGTTCCCGCATTTTCTCATGGATTTCATCATCAGAACTGAACCAAATTAATATGGGACCAACTTGGAAGTACCACCTTTTGAACAAAAAAAGAATCATCGAAATCGGTTCACGTTTACTATTTATTTTTGGTGAACATACATAAAAAATAAAAAATCCGACGAATTGAGAACCTCCTCCTTTTTTTGAAGTCGGTTAATAAGTAGCAATAATAACAATACTTATTTCTATTATATCGAAACTCGCGTCTTTACAATGTCTAAAGAGCTTGTATAAAGAATAATAAACGAACAAGATAGCTTTAGCGAATACGATCACTTTGACTAGTCACTTTGAAGAAAAGGAATTGCGAAAACACTTGAAGCAATAACACTTGAAGACTTGTTTGGGTAAATCATTAGACATAGTAAACAAATATCAATGCTCATTCATTGGAAATTAAAGAAAAAACCCCATTATATACTTAATTTGTGTATTTTATTTTAACAGAATGCTTCTGTTCTCAACTACAGACATCAAACATTCTGAAATCCAACACGAACCCCAGTAAATCATAAACCAAATAGTTGCTGCTGCTTGACTCCCGCAAGACGAGTATGAATTTATTGCCTACACGGCCAATGAAATGTCACTTGCTTGCTACATTGTAAAATGTCTTCTTAGAACAGACTTTTGTTATACATATTCGAAGGATTCCTTAGAAGAATAGGTTATAAGTTATGTTATAACGGGCGACATAGTAGTCTACTTTCTCGATTTTATGAAAACGGGAACGTTAGAAACATGTTGTTCGAATTGTTCCGTCGATTCAATTAGCAAAAGTGGGGCAAACCTTCGTTACATAACTTTCAGTTTCCGGCAGGTGGTTTAACGATATCCCTATCTGAACCTCGTTTTAATTGGCAACAAATTGGCAAAAAGTTCAACGCAAATGATAGTAAAACTTGGAAAAAGCTTTCATATTCATTCGAATATCCACTGATGATGAACTGATGAAATTCACTTGCTCAATCCTGACGGTTAATACCGTTAGTTAATACTAAGGGATCTTGCCTGCTAACCTGCCTTCAAACAGTAGTGCTCGCACTGTTGTGTTCTGGTAAGAGGGGTGGGGGGGAGGGTTAAAAGAGCCGGTGAAATCACTGGCATTGAGGCGTTCAGTCTTAGTCCTCAGGGTTGGTAACGCATTCGTAATCTTTTCTTACTGGCTATAATCATCATTTCAGTCGACAGTGCACCTCATGCGATTCCAGCGCCTTTAGCAGCGAATTCATTTGCGGGCACCTTCATTATGTCCCACTGCTGGGCACAGGCCTCCTCTCATACTAACTAGCCTATAATTTGTGCACTCATCTGCACTAGTTTATTCAATAAACCGATGTGTCTTCCCTTTGAAGTTCGTGTCACCGGTGGTCGTAATTGGAAGTCGGCCAGGGGCCTTATACGATATACGAGTTTATAATGTTTCTAAATAATGATATTTAATGATATAATGATATCCTGATAATCGAGATTGGAGATCCAATTTCCCCAATCTCAATTTTCAGGATCATTTATGTCTTTGTAGGAATATTGAATCATTATAGTCGTTTCGGTCCTGTTTTCTTTTTTATTTCTTTTGTGTTTGTCACTCATAAATGTTCATTTTCTTTCTTTCTAAATTTACAAAATGGAATAAGGCCCCAGGAATCCAGGAATCTATACCGGGTGGAAATAAGCGGAGCGTCACATGAGCGTCACTCGTACCAAAGCGAAGATGGTTTATCTGATAGAATGTAGGTATGTTACTTGTAAATTCTCACCATGTGCCAAAAAGCATTAGCTGTCTTAATTAGAAATAACATGTGACAAATGATTTTGAGATTGACATAATGATCGAAGATTTTGTTAAATATATTTTTGTAGGTTCTGTATCGTAATAATGTTTTTACATCACCCTTGGCCGTAAAGTGGGATTTTCTGCCCGCTACGCGGAGAGAAAATCTCACTTCATGGCCAAGGCAACACGTAAAACTTTTGACAAACCACGGGCGGTAATTTGTAAAGCCCCAGATCGCACAGAAACCTGCGATCTGGGATATTTACGAATTCACTAGGTCTGTAATGTACTATAACAATTCTAGAAGGTCCAATATCATCAAAACTCACGCGATTTCGTGCTGAAGATGAGCGGTACGAAAAACTCAATGGCACCTGTTTCTCCGTTGTGCTTCTATATGTATTGGGTTATTTAGGATATTAAACGAAACTAATGATGTTTTTCTTCTTCTATTCCATTCCATTAAGATGTTAGATATGTTTCTTATATCGAAACGGGCTTCAGTAAAGGAATCCGGTGTCCCGTGGAGTAAATGCAGTCACTTTCACAGCTCGAGAAAATTGCCCGCCGCGTTAATATTGTCCTATTTAAAAAAAAACAAACATGTCCTGCTAAGGACTGGAAAATGGCAACCCTAGGCAATCGCATAATCCCCGTGGTCTATTGTGGTTAGGTTACATTGATAACCTGCGGTTGAAGTGTCTAGTTTCATTGTGCGCAGTAATATTACAACAAGACATTTTTTTATATTTCACTAAATAATATGATAAATCACCTAAAGGCAACCTAATAACATGTTAAAAATGTCGACGATCCATCTGATTTTAATAGAATTTGTAACATTTTCCTCTTACATTCCCAGAGACAATTTATAAAAGCAGTTTGCAAATTGCGATTCAGTCTCGTTCATTCTTTAGCTCTGAGCTAAATCTACGGGCTATAATTACACACATAGTAGATGCAATGCAATTAGGTGCTGCGGTAGCCACAAAGCGTTCTTGTTCACTTTCAATTAGCTCACAAGACACCCTGATGTGCTCAGGGCCTTCTTCGAGTTTGTAAAAAGGGATGTGGGGTTTACCATATATATATATATATATATATATATCACTACATAGTATAAAACAAAGTCGCTTTCCGCTGTGTATCCCTATGTATGCTTAGATATTGAAAACTACGCAACGGATTTTGATGCGTTTTTTAGGGTTCCGAAGTCCACTAGGAACCCTTATAGTTTCGCCATGTCCGTCCGTCCGTCCGTCTGTCCGCACTATTGCTCGGAGATGCTTAGTTCTAGAAAGCTGTAATTTGGCATGAATATACATATTAGTTACGCTGACAAAGTGGTACAATAAAATTTTGAAATATATTTTTTTATAGGGTACCTCCCCTACTCGTAAAGTGGGGATGTAATTTTTTTTTCTTGCGTACCCCATGGTGCGGCATATCGTTGAATAGGTCTTAAAAAAATATTGTGGGTTTGTTAAAACCATTTTTTGATTAAGTGATGCGTTTGTGAAATATTAAGCTTTAAAGGTGCTATTTTTTGTTAGAGTCACGTGTCCCCCCCCCCCCTGCCAGCTAAATGGTGGTATTTGGATGGCTGAAAAAAATCACGGTTATGGCATATATAACGTAGTTGAAAGGAAAACTATCACAGCTAAGTAGGCTGTACAAACTTACGAGTCATAGTCGACCAACTTATGAAATGATTAAAAAACCAATGATTTTTCTCGAGCGGCGGGCGCGTCGGGCGGGCACGTCATACCACAGGCTAGCTAGATGCTAGTAAGTCTTAGAAAGGTACTGTGGGCATCGTCAACTTCGGAACCCTATAATTTGCGCGTGGCCCGACACGCACTTGGCCGGTTTTTTTAAATAGATAGAGGGATTCAAGGGGAAGGTTTTCGTATATAATTTGTTATAGTTTAACGCTCAATTTCCACGGGAACGCTATAACCGAATTCCACGCGGTCGAAGTCGCAGGCAGACAGAAGCTAGTTCTTAAATAATTACTGAATCTCCCGACTAAGCGAAGTTTCTATTGAAGATTATATTGGGAGACTCACTTATCCGAATATAGTTTTTTAAATATATAATGTCTTGTTAAATAAGGAGATTGTGAATTGGCTATTTAGGGAAATGGGCAATCCCATGTCTTTATTTATAAACTCGAATAGGCGCCTGAACTGAACATCAGAAACAACCATTACCTATAGATTCCCAGGTTCATCTCAACGCACTAACATAACTGGTTTAAAGAATAACATTACTTGTAGTTGTATCGAAATGTTATTTTTTTAGCCCTACTCGCTCATCGACTTTCAGCGAAATTCAGTGAAATAGGAAAATTCCTGTCGTACATTTATCACAGTGTATAATAGGGTTTCCTAATATTGACGGAGTAGCCATAAGGGTGGGCTGAATAAGTTTGATTTCGAATATATTTGGATACTTTGAGTAACTTGATTCTGAAACCGGGATACGTGAAAAGTCGCACTGCTCTTTCTTTATGGAATATGTTTCGTTACATTCATTACTTTTATTATAATAACGTACGTTTCACCTCAAAGAAAAGAACATGATTATCCTTTCATGGATTTATTTATTTTCTTTTCTTTACATCTGTTATATCATGACAAGCTCTCAACTCGCACCTTTGTTCGTTAATCCGCTTTCAGCACGCAACGAGATACATTACGTTTCGTATCTCGTATTTTCTCCAAGGTAAGTAGGTATGTTTAAAAATATACGTTAGGTAACCACACGGGACTCACTCAGTAAAAGGGTGGATTTAGTAGGAGAGATTCCTAAATCGACATGACAGCTGGAGACCCCCATAGAACCTAAAAACGTATTACTCATCTAGATATAAATAAAACAACTTATGGCATTTAGAATACAGATCACGTCCTTTATTTCACGGCATTTTCGTAAGTTGACACAAATCGAATATTTATATATCTCCAAGATAAATTAGATTATGTAATAATAGATACATAATAAGGAATAATTTACCATTCTCATTCATATTCATATTTTATAATAGCCCACGATCGTATTTAAACTATATCACATATTATTATTTACATTTAAAATAATCGTCGGTAAAAATCGATTTCTCTTGAAAATAGCTTAATGCGAACTACGATGCTCCTTAACCCCATCACTATAAACATCAACTAGCAAACGTCATATGTCGATTTAGGAATCTCTCCTACTTATAACATTCCTAAGTGTAATATAAAAGAAAACAACAGAATTCTAATTGCATCGCCATAGTAATTCAAAATTAGATCGATTTTTTAAATACATACTAATAATCACTACTTACTTTCATTTCGAGCTGTCGGTAGGCCTCCAACAAGATGGAGGGACGACCTCGTGAAGGTCGCGGGAAACCGGTGGAAGCAAGTAGCACAGGACCGGTCTGAGTGGCGAGCCTTGGGGGAGGCCTATGTCCAGCAGTGGACGTCTTTCGGCTGAAATGATGATGATGACTTTCATTTACTCAAAAAATTTAAGTGTTAAAGCTACATACTTTTAGCTAACAGAAAATTCCTCTCTTTTTTCGCTAACAACCAACAGATCATCAATATATAGCCCCACGTTAGAGCAAACACATGACGTCACGGGACATCGACACCGATAACTGCCTTATGCTCGTATAAGTAATAAATACACTAAGCCCCTTTTTGTCCAGAACTCTTTGGCGAGACAGGCAATATCGCCCACAGGTCTTCGTTCCGCTTCATTTTATTACTATCGAAAGATATAAAATTATGTTACGAGTATGACGTATGTAGGAGTTGATCTTTCATTGAGAGCTGTAGTTGTAGATACATAGCTAGGAATAGGTGCGATTGTTTTTTTTGTTCTCCAATTCAACCAATGTGGATTGTATTACTATCGAAAGATATAAAATTATGTTACGAGTATGACGTATGCAGGAGTTGATCTTTCATTGAGAGCTGCGATTGTTTTTTTTTTGTTCTCCAAAGAGGTGCGATTGTTTTTTTTTGTTCTCCAATTCAACCAATGTGCATTGTTGTTTATATTTCAGGTGAGTTCCATCAAACCGTCAGTCAACGTAATTTAAACAGTCTTTCACATCGGAGAAGATAAAGTTTCTATATGGAATGTCATCAACTTAACTAGGTCAATTTTTGTGAAATGTCCCAACATATTTATTTGTTTATGGTTTTTATTGGATCCTCACATACAGTGCGAGTGCGACCACATGTACTTGCTTTCAGGAAATCCTCGTCATTAAACATGAGGACACCACATCAATATTAAGTAATTGATTAGTTGGTGTTGTTCCGGTTTTCTTGTGTTGTATACTTATGTAAAATACAAATTACTTTTACTAAATACATTTAACATACAAATACAGAATAAAATTTAAAATACAAATGCTATTTATTGCCTACTTAAGTTTATCTGTAGTGAATAAAATATGTTATTATTCTGAACACATGCTGTGTGCTCGCCTTGGGCCGATTAAGATGTAGGTAAGTTATTTTAAATGATTGATTTGATTACCTGTGTAACATACTTTGAATCAATCTCGCTCTTTGCATATTTTGTGTCTTAATCATTATTTACAGCAGTTACAAAAATTCAAGAAAAGTTAATTTAATAAAAAAAGCCATATGAACAAACTGGCTGGTTTTCCAAAGTTTAGCTAGCTTGAGTTGAATGATCGGAATCATCATATTCTTTTGCGAAGAAAAAAACAAATTTAATTAATTCTTCTATAAACCGTCGACCAACCCTTTATCGAACCATCATAGTACGTAGTATCTATTATCTCTATAATGTGATATAACCGAGTAGAAGCTAATAGGTTCTACAATATAGCTTCATAGCCTTGTAATTGTGTTATCCGATACTGTCCTTGATAAATAATGATTAACGTACTGCTATCGGAAAATTGGAAAACAATCATAGCGACTAGTAAACTAATTTCCATGTACTCGAAAACCGCAGTTTTTATTACCTACGGTGAGAACAATTTTTCTTTCAGCACTACATTCAAATTTTATATAGTGCTACTCGTTTTACAACCAACAAAACTCAACGGTAAAATTTCTGTTCCGCAAAACAGAGCACCAAGTTGGTTCTATTGTTAATTTCACTTTACCGCTCGTGTGTACTTGAATATTCCGTTCTATTATTATTTGTATGCAGCCAGCAAATTGGTATGTTATTCTGACAGTCACGTACAAAGGCAATTCATGTGAAGCGTGTTAATTAAATTCCGCATTGTATTGAAGATGGAATATTTATGTTGGCGAAGTACGATCTAAGTCGTGAATTTTTATTCAGATTTTTTCAAGAATGTCGTCTACATAATTTTTTTTTTATGACGACTATTTTTGTTGTGCCGTTAGTTGGCTAACGAGCAAAAGTTATCCCACCTGACGGTTGTGGTCTTTGAGGCCTATTTGGATGCGACTACAGTCTGTGGAGAGCTTTTCTTACTGATATTGGTTGCCACTTTAATTATATGGGTATGGGTTGAGACTCACCACCTAAAATGTGACCGCTATTTACACGTCTATAGAATCATAAGTCGGCAACGTGTTGATTCAATGCTTCGACATTGTTGAGAGTGCCCAAAGTGCCCTCCCGTTTAAACATCACTTTTGCTCAGTCTGTCTTCGTCCTTTTTCTGTGCTTACCACAAATACCACAGTACCTAAGTTAGATTTTAAGCGACGCTCTTTGTCATCTTTTGAATATTTTCGTTATAATTATTCCTCGACCCAATTTAATTAACAAAGGTACGCGTAATCATGTTTTTGGTGGATTAAAACCGTGAAGCGTTAAATTAACAGAGTGTGAGTGTGACCAAGAGCATTTTAAAGTGGATAGCGTGGACGAAGTCGATTTTATCAAATTTAATTTAAAATATTACCACCACAACAGCCTATTTACGTCTCCTGGTTCCACCGATGGGCAAGTAATGTTCATCGAAGATAGAATGACGAAAATGCAACCACACCATTATATACAACCATTATATACAATATATACAACCGACCATTTCCAACATCTATATTCTATTGTTTGATTTAATGTTATTCTTCATATTTGTGACTGCGTTATCATTTTCTACCCGCATAATGTGAACAAAAAATCAGTACCAACACGTACGCTACACTTCGGTCAGTTGTATTACGTCTCTTTGTTATATGGTCCAGTCATGTTAAGCAAACAGTTATAGAACCCAACCTTAAGTGCATTTTCTTCATTTTAATTTTTTCACAAATTACCTTTATATATCTCCTCTCATCACGAGCGAGAAGCATTTCAAACAATTTTAATTCAAAGGACGCATTCGCTTAAATAGGTTAGAAAATTGAATTCGATAAAAACGTCACGACCAATAAAAGCACCTTAAACGTTTAAATAAATGTTTCCCTAAACCAGCTGAATAAGGTTTTAGGCTGAGAAAATTTAATGTATGTAAATGTATGCAAATGGCATTTGCAGAAAGGAGTAGGTTTTGCCAATAATGAACCCGATCCCCTCGGCCGAGACGAAGGCTTGAATCTGTTTACTTTGTGAAGAGAGACGAAATTTTAGAAAATACCACACTCTCAACATTGCTCACGGTTTTTCTCCAGGCGTTCGTTTTCGGTTACGCTCCACAATGGTACTGAATAAATAGAATCCTGGAATATCTAATGAGGTAAAGACTTACAGTTTTCGATCAGCAGAACTGTGCAAATTATATACTGAAAAGGTGAGGTTTTTCGAAAGGTTTATCAGTGTTTAGATCTCGTATTGTAATTGAAATCTCGGATTTTTTCTTTGATTACTAACCTAATTGAATTAAATCTTCGGTTTATTTATTCAATCGGTGTGCTTATATTACTACTACTACTACTACAGCATATTTGCGTCCCAGTGCTGAGCACAGGCCTCCTCTCATCACGAGAGGGTTTGGGCTATAGTCCTCAGGCAGGCCCAGTGCGGATTGGGGACTTCACACACATCTATGCATTACTTCGCAGATGCGTGTCGAACCACTAGGCCACCACGGCTGTGTGTGCTTATTTTAATCGTACTAAAATAAGAAGACGGATCAGCTCCCTGAAACTTCTTAGATAATGTGTGCATTTAAACAATTTAATCATTTATTTATTCAACAACCTTGTTTGACCTCATAAAAAAATATTTTGAATATCAGTTATTGTGGAATTATTACATAAGAAAAAAAAGGTTAATTTTCAGATTCAATGAAACACTAACCTGCCCTTCATTAAAATCGCTATTTCTCATTTTATTACAAAAGCATTCGCGATTCCAACTGAACACCTTTCTGAGAATCCCTTGTTTTTGTAATTAAATTTCACAGAATAGAAGTTCGGTAATAAGCATCCCCGTCTATACAGGCTTTTATTATTTATTATTTAATTAAACCGTGGATAGCCCGCGGCATTAACTCCACTGTATCGAAGTTATAATTATTCGGAACGCCTCTCACAGATAGATTAGACCTCCTGGATCCCAAACCCCGAAACGACCTCAAAACAGTTCCTTTGTTATTTATAATGATGACCTTTTCTGGGCGTTTGTTCGCCTGTATCTGAAATTCAAGTATTTAATAGTTCTCGCAACTAACGACTGCTACTGGCGCTTGGTTGCGGTTAGGTAGACTAGACGTGTATTTAAGTATACCATGGTCTAAACAAGGTCTGCCGATCCGGGTGACGTGTCACCGTAACGTCAAAGTCGAGTTGGCACTTTATTGCGATAAAACAAAAATGAAGGAAATATTTGCTGCTGTTAGGTGCATTGTTGGGGTGATTCCGAATTTGGTTATATTCCGAACAATCATTGTTTTGATGCAACATCAACGAAAAAGCATCTCTATTCTCTACTCAGTTCTCGATCATTGCAATGTAATGGTTAACATAATTTGTGATATTTTTTATTCCCCAGTTCCCAACGAAATAAAGATTGTTAGTTGAGCCGCCAGCTATGTGAACTTGGAACCCGAGTTTCCAATTTCAGTGTTTTCACGACTGATTCTGATAAATATAGGTTAGTAGTTGCTGGTAGTAAAAAAAATTTCGTTAGTAGTACCACCCTTAAAAAAATATAGGGGTTGAAAAAAACACGGACCCCCAAATTCACGAATCTAAAATACGACTATGAATTCATATAGAGAATCGTTAGTAGTTGATAGTAGTGAAGGAATTTTCGTTAGTAGTAAAAAGAAAAAAAAGTTATGGGACTTTGAAAAAAAAAAAATCTATTTGATTTACGTGTTTTTCTTCGCAAACCTTATAGAGAATCGTTAGTAGTTGATAGAAGTGAAGGAATTTTCGTTAGTAGTTTAAAGGAAAAAAAGTTACAGTAGATTGAAAAAATACCTAATATTTTGTAGGTATTTCATATTTTTGTGATTTACGTGTTTTTCTTCGCAAATCTTATAGAGAATCGTTAGTAGTTGATAGAAGTGAAAGAATTTTCGTTAGTAGTTAAAAGGAAAAAAGTTACAGTAGATTGAAAAAATACCTAAGAATTTGTAGGTAAGTATTTCATATTTTTGTGATTTACGTGTTTTTCTTCGCAAATCGTATAGAGAATCGTTAGTAGTTGATAGTACAGAAGGAATTTTCGTTAGTAGTTAAAAGGGGAAAAAGTTACAGTAGATTGAAAAAATACCTAAGAATTTGTAGGTAAGTATTTCATATTTTTGTGATTTACGTGTTTTTCTTCGTAAATCGTATAGAGAATCGTTAGTAGTTGAAAGTACAGAAGGAATTTCCGTTAGTAGTAAAAGGAAAAAAAGATACAGTAGATTGAAAAAATACCTAAGAATTTGTAGGTAAGTATTTCATATTTTTGTGATTTACGTGTTTTTCTTCGCAAATCTTATAGAGAATCGTTAGTAGTTGATAGTACAGAAGGAATTTTTGTTAGTAGTTAAAAGGGAAAAAAGTTATGGGACCTTGAAAAAATACCTAAGAATTTGTAGGTAAGTATTTCATATTTTTGTGATTTACGTGTTTTTCTTCGCAAATCGTACAGTGAATCGTTAGTAGTTGATAGTAGTGAAGGAATTTTCGTTAGTAGTTATTAAATAAAAAAATAAAAACCGCCTTCAAGCTCCGACAGACTGCCATGTCAAGTTCACTATGATTATCATTTCTTTGGGTCGGTTCACTTGACACCGACTTCGCAGTCTGTCGGAGCTTGAAGGCGGTTTTTATTTTTTTATTTAAAATATTTTTTCGGCTACATTTTCCAAAACATTACTATAGAAATACATAAGTAACTCTGTAGTCTTCGAAATTGACACCAAAATCATCTTACGTGCTAGCACGAGGAGTTCCCTCATTTTCTCATGGATCCCATCATCAGAACTGATCAAAATTAATATGGGACCAACTTGGATGTACCACCTTTCGAACAAAAAAAGAATCATCGAAATCGGTTCACGTTTACTATAAATTTTTGGTGAACATACATAAAAGAAAAGATTCCGACGTATTGAGAACCTCCTCCTTTTTTTGAAGTCAGTTAAAAAGGAAGAAAAGTTACAATTTATTGAAAAAATAACTAAAGATTTGTAGGTTGGTATGCCCTATTTTTGTGATTTACGTGTTTTTCTCTGTAAATCTTATAGACAATCGTTAGTAGTTGATGGTGAAGGAATTTTCGTTACTATTAAAAAATATATATAAGTTAGGGGAAATTTAAAACAAAACAGGTTTTTCCTATTTTTGTGATTTATTAAATATGCATGATAGTGGTGCATGTAAGGAACATTAATAATCGATTGATTGATTGACTCTTACATAAAATAAAACATGGATGTTCTGTTTCTGAAGAAGTGTTCGATTTGAAACGTTCCTAACTCTGTCTTTAAGGTCATCATGTTCTTCCCACTTGCCAGCAACACGCTTGATAAATGCGACGTAGTGGCCACCAGCATGGACAATTGTGGATACTAGCGCATAAGCATAATTGGAGAAGATTAGCTTTTCTGGTATTTCTTTAATAGTAAACTGTTCCCAACATCCTCAATATTTAGCATTATGTGACCACCTACCGACAATCCTTTCTTTATGGCGGTATTTTTACATCAAGTTAACAACAAAGCTTCCTGCAGGCCCAACATGCCAAGTTTTTGTATGGGCTTGGGGTCTATATGTAACACGGGCAATGTTTTTGTGTGGGTAAACATGCAAATGGTACAGGCAATGCTCCTCTCCAGCGATGGTACATCACTTAGGAGGAATTTCTCCTGTAAATATGAGATATTAATGAATCCGTCTAAAGTTCCATTCTCGACCTTCTTTGTCGTTACCAAAATCGCTCCCCGCATATCATAGACGTTTGTGGTAAGAGCTGATGTTGACAGTGTTTGGACGAGTTGGGAAAGTTTATTGCCACTCCCTCTCAAAAATTCCGAGTACGATGAGTAATCGTGGAGTGCAGCAAGCATGCTTTGAGCAGTGCAATCAAAAGCACAGGTATTAGTCACTTTGACCGTTTGCTTATTGATTTTTGTCGGTCCTATACGGTTTCCATTATGTAGCAGAGGCAAAACTGGAGTGAATTTAGAGCGTTTATGAATAATCTCAATATCCGGACAAGCAGTTAAATATTTTCCCCGTTTTCTTGTCCCTGAAAGTGACTTGGTAGGGTTTAGTCTTGTAGTTAAACCTCTCCAATCTTCTACTTCACTGAGTATTTTCGTTTCTTGGTCAGAATTGTCTGCAGAGTATATTTTTCAGGTGAACGTTCATAGCTCTGATCCACACAGTCGATTTTTTCATCATATGATGAACTGGGTCCTTTAGGTAACTCGTCAATGGACACCTGGATTTGTTCCGGCATCGGCATGGATGGGATGGGATGGGATTTATTATGGGTACTGTTTGATGGAGCATTTAATAAATTATTTGTGCCCTCTAAATTGTTCAGATGCATCCTCACAAATTTGTCCACTCTAATAGCTTTACCCTTTTTAAACACGAGATTTTTCAGCTCTCTGAAATATTCCTCGCTACGGGCAGAACTAGCAACATTCAATTCTTTGAAAGTTGAATTTTCTACTAGTACCGCAGTCCATAAGACGAAATGCCCAGCTAACTTCACCAGACGATCTGCAAAATCAGCACAATAATAGCCGTTAAGCTTTGTTCCGGGTCCAGTACCATTAATATTTGTTTTTTTTTTATATATTTTCTCCATGGCACTGCTTTTTGTGTTATGTCGTGTTATTTCGTCGGTTACGGTCACGGCTGTCAAATTATCTTCACAGTCGTCGAATCGGTGTGATATATCATTTTGGTCAGTTGTAATCATATCTTTCGGTATATCGAAACATTTTATTAGAGTTATTAGTCTAGTGTAGGCGCTATGGCACTGATCGTCTTCGTATTTCAAAGATGCGACCGTGACAACATCCGTACATATAGCCAAGAAATCTTTAACTTTCTGACACGTCGTCAACAGAGCGACACAGCGCAAGAAAAAGTCCTTTTTTTCCACTGGTTGGTGTGTGAAACAGTTCCACCTGCCGACTAGCTTTATCAGATGTGCAATATCTATTCTTATCACACACCGCGGCCGATCTACGTGGATCGTAGTGCAATCTGCAGAGACCTCTAGTATTCCGTCGATGTATGCCCTTAAGTCTTTATTATTAAATGCGAAGGACACTGCATTCAAGAGGGCCATAGAATAGTCCACGACTACCTGCTTTGGACATAATCCATCTAATCTTAGCCATTCGCGCATCCAATATGTGATCGTATTCATGTCATGCTTTTCGGACAACATTTGAAATATAGGCAGGATTTTGCCTTGATACCCACAGACAGCCTGGTAAAGATAAACTACCCGCTTAGAGTTATCGGGATTTATTATTTGTTTTACCAGGCTGCCTGTTGCATCTATGCTAATGCTTGCGGCACTATCTTGTTTTAAAAACTTTTTGTACATATGTGATTGTGTAGGCGTCCAGTACATACAGTAAAAATTGTCAAGTCCGATCTCGTGTATGACATCTTTAAACAGTGTGTGCTTCCACTCCCAAAGAGAAGCAAGAGCAGATTTGGCCATAAATACTCCCAATTCTTTATCCCGTACTTCTTGCTTAGCCTTACGAGCAACTTCTTCCGAAGGAATGTGGGCTGGGATGACATCGCCGAATTCCATGTGTTCTTGTGCTTTCTCTCGGCGCCATGTGTAAGTAGATTTACCCTGTAGTTCTTTGCCTATGCGCAGTCGTTTTTCTCCCCGAATCTGCCTTTCGTTTGGTGTGCTATTCCACGGGTATCGAACGTGGATATGTGCAATTCCGGACATGTATTTTCTGACGTTGGTTTCTCGGTGCAGTAAATGTGTATTTTTGAACCACATTCTTTACAAACACCCCTAATGTTCAGGTAGATTTCACCGGGGTTCCTATTAATGTTTGATCTTTTGAATGAAAAGGGGCAGGGTAATTTTAAATGGTTCCATAATATCTCATAAACAGCATCTGCCCATCCGATAACGAGCATCTCGTATGCTCGTTCTTTATAGTGAAGCTTCACATAGCTTGGAACTTGGAACCCGAGTTTCCAATTTCAGTGTTTTCACGACTGATTCTGATAAATATAGGTTAGTAGTTGTTGGTAGTAAAAAAAATTTCGTTAGTAGTACCACCCTTAAAAAAATATAGGGGTTAGAAAAAAACCCGGACCCCCAAATTCACGAATCTAAAATACGACTATGAATTCATATAGAGAATCGTTAGTAGTTGATAGTAGTGAAGGAATTTTCGTTAGTGAAATTTCGAATTCGTTGCCAACCTGTGAGGAATAACATTGAAAGTCTCTATGCTCGCAACGAAAATGTAATTATATAACACTCAAACTCTTTACATTACGGCGTACATCGGAAATAGTGAGGGAGCTTCAAATTTTCATACTTCACCTGCACAGCGCCATCTAGATGTAGCTCATGTAGTTCAGATTTGTATCCAGTCTACTTAGGCAGCGACTTCTATTGTCGCATTTAACACTTATTTCTGGCGTACGCTTATTTGTTTGAAGGTTGTCATTCTAAGTTTACCTTACTTCTTCTATGATGCCAGTAATGTAACCGGCTCTCTTACCCCCCCTTGTCAGGATAAAACGGTACGAGTACCTACTGCTATTTGGCGACAAGGGACAACCTGGGACATTTCACACATATTGACCTAGCCCTAAACTAAGCGACGCTTGTATTATGGGTGCTAGACAACGATATAAATACTTATATAGAGAAATACATATGTACATATATAAATACTAAATATCCATGACTCGAGTACAAATGAGTCCAAATGTTTGTACTCGAGTCATGTATATTTAGTATGTTCGTGTTCATCACACAAAGTTTGCACCGAGCGGGACTCGAACCCGCGACCATCGGGCAGAAGGCAGGGTCACTACCAACTGGACCAATCCGGTCGTCCAAGTTGAATTAAGATGATGTTAGTCATCCAGATCTACAATGCATATCAGATTTTCTTTCATCGGTAACGCAAAGTGCGTATGCAAATCGACGAACAGTTTTTGTATGCAGATATAGGTAGGTACAGGTTTACACAACTTAGAAGGCGCGTGGATTAAGCAATAATAGGCTCTGCGTCAACGGCTTAAGTGCTTCGCCGCGCGCCAAGTTGTGTCGTGCTAGACACAAGTATAGTTCTGTGAGCAAAAGTTTAAAATAACTTCGAAAAATCAAAGTCACCTAAGTATGAAATGTATCCAATAGCGGTAATATTTTGTGAATGACTCGACAAAATGTGATACCGGCTGTCGATACATCATCATGCCTCCTATTTTGTTTGTCATCTCTTATGAAGTCATCTCAGTAACGTGCAGGGAGTACACGGCAATGAGGACGTCGAAATAATGATCCTCATTAGTGTTGTTAGCGACAACTATGATACGATAAAATTAAACTTTATTACTGTAGATGTAAACTTAAAGAACATCCGTAGTTTAATGAGCACATCCCTAAGGCGGGCACACACGTTAGGTTTAGGTTATAACTTACGAGTATAACCGATGGTTATGCCTGCACAGTTCTTTTGTGCAGCGTCTAACTGAACGTGTGTATGACAAGACTCCTAGCCTGCGCAAGCAAAATTTGAAATATGCAAATTGATATTTTTCTGTTATTACATACTAGCTTCTGCACGCGAATTCGCCCGCGTGGAATTCGGTTATCGCGCTCCCGCGGGAACTATGCATTTTTCCGGGATAAAAAGTGTCGATGTCCTTTCCCGGGACCCCAACTATCTCCGTGCCAAATTTCATCTCAATCGTTCCAGCGGTTGAAGCTTGAAGAGGTAACAGACAGACAGACAGACAGACTGAGTTACTTTCGCATTTATAATATTAATATGGATAACCGATGGGTTATGCCTGGACAGTTCATTTGTGCAGGATTAACTGAACGTGTGGTGTGTATGACAAGACTCCTTGCCTGCGCAAGCAAAATTTGAAATATGAAAATTGATATTTTTGGGTAATTATATATTTTACAGTTCATTGGTGCAGTCATAATCATCGGTTATAAAACCTAACTTGTGTGGTCCGCCTAAGTGACTACCCAACTAGCAAATTATGCACTTATAGTACTCTTCAAGCCTATTTTTATTGCGCTTATAAAGTACTTGTAGCTATCTACAAACCTGGATTTGGGCACACTTATAGGAGCATTTGTTTTTGTAACAGTCTTATAATCTACTTACAGAATGCTATTAAGTCCTATAATATGCTCGTAATAGCGTTGAAGAAGTACAAATAGTCCTATAATGTATACTCAAAACCTTTATAAGTACAATTGCTCTTGTAAGTGTCTGTGACAAGCTCTTTATAAGATTAAAATAGTAAATGTCAGTACATCTTGCAAATGTGGTTTAGTGTTTGTGTTGTGAGTGATTTTTGGAATTAAAAAGGTAAGTACAATATCTTT
The DNA here is from genome assembly GCA_963971205.1 of Aethes cnicana. Lineage (NCBI taxonomy): Eukaryota > Metazoa > Arthropoda > Insecta > Lepidoptera > Tortricidae > Aethes > Aethes cnicana. Next base: position 8,012,095 of record OZ020287.1, on the reverse strand, counting down.
TCGACATAATACTAATATTTATCGTAGCCGGTGAAGTAGGGATGTGAATATAGGGTTAATAGAGAATGAATTAGTGGGGAAGTGATCTTCATCGTTAAAATATAGTATTTTAGAAACATATTTTAAAAGCGCCTCTAATATTTCATCATTACACCATTCTTTTAATAAGTTTATTACAATATATTGCAATAAATATCCGCCATAACAAAAACTGGTTTAAATGAGAGCGTTTTAAGTCTATTATAAGTGTAATAGCGCTTATTCAAACTATTATAAGAACATCATGCCCTCCATGTAGACATTAATTAGGGTTCTTCATAAATTAAATATTAACACTTCTTACCCATGATTTTTTTACAGTTTATAATTTTAAAATGTAGTAAATCCCTATAAATCTTAAAAAATGGTATTTTTGGTCTTGAATGTTTTGTCTGACTGATTTTATATTATAGGTACTAGATTTTGCCCGCGACTTCGTATGCGCGTAAACATTAACATGTATTTAATTTTTTTTTCCGTTCACGTGGGCATTTCGAGAAATCCTCTTTAGTGCTCTCATACACTAAGTTCTCAGTTCATTGAGGACTACATTATATGTGGTACGTTATACTTCAGGGCCAGAGATTTTTATCTTTTTCACTTTCTTCGTTATCTTCTTCTGTGTAATTTTCTTTGTCGAAATCTTCACCTTTTTTATTTTCATCTTCACTTAAATTATCTAAATTATTTGATTCTACGGGACCCTTTCTTAATAAAGTTCCCGTTTTATTCAGTGGGTCAACTCTTATAATAGCATCAAACAAGAGTAGATACGTTTTTGAAATCTTATTAAGGTTCTCCTCAAGAATGTAATAAGAGCTATTACTCTTATAAAGGTTCTGCTCAAGAATGTTATAAGAGCTATTACTCTTATAAAGGTTCTGCTCAAGAATGTAATAATAGCTATTAGTCTTATAAAGGTTCTGCTCAATAATGTTATAAGAGCTATTACTCTTATAAAAGTTCTGCTCAAGTGTGTAATAAAACCTTATACTCTCACCGAATGCTACTATTGGAGCTGAAAAATTACAAAGACTATTTGTCTTGTAACATGCACTTATAAGATACCATCTCCTATAACTGTCTTATAACGTACTCCTATAGTAAACTATAAAGCTTTGTTATAAGAACAAGTGATCTTGAGTTATTGCTCTCATAACGCTCTTAATAAGAGCTATTACTCTTATAAAGGTTCTGCTCAAGAATGTTATAAGAGCTATTACTCTTATAAGGGTTCTGCTCAAGCGTGTAATAAAACCTTATACTCTCACCGAATGCTACTATTGGAGCTGAAAAATTACAAAGACTATTTGTCTTGTAACATGCACTTATAAGATACCATGTCCTATAACTGTCTTATAACATACTCCTATAGTAAACTATAAAGCTTTGTTATAAGAACAAGTGATCTTGAGTTATTGCTCTCACAGAGCTCTTAATAAGAGCTTTTACTCTTATAAAGGTTCTGCTCGAGTGTGTAATAAAACCTTATACTCTCACCGAATGCTACTATTGGAGCTGAAAATTTACAAAGACTATTTGTCTTGTAACATGCACTTATAAGATACCATGTCCTATAACTGTCTTATAACGTACTCCTATAGTAAACTATAAAGCTTTGTTATAAGAACAAGTGATCTTGAGTGTAACAAGACTTATAGCTTAACCTTGTAGTACACTACAAGCCTATTTATAAGAACACGAGATCTTGAGTATAACAAGACTTGTGGAATGCCAATATAAGAGCGAAAGTCTTTCTCAGTGCACTTACTAGACTATTATGAGAATTGGTAGTCTTATAATTTTGGTTATAGGACTACTTTGCTAGTTGGGTATTGCATCTCAAATGTATGTCTTCTATTCTTGTCTATACAAAGTGACAATAAAACTGACAAAATACGTAACTTTTCCTGAAATTAATTAACTACTATCCAACAATTAGACGTTGAATTCATCTATTACTTGTTCCCTAATAGTTCTGGTTATGTGAAACTATTCCATTGTGAGCTTTTGTAAGCCAGGAGATGTTTCGGCAATTCTACGTGAAACTCCACAAGTAAGGAGTAGGTAATTTAGTTAGTGGTAACTTACAATACTTACGAATAGGTAGGTTACCTACAAATATTGGACGAGGTAACTCGAGCATCTTGAGCCAGCGAGGATTTGGGCGCGCTGTGAGCTGCAAACCGTGGTTCGGCATAAGAATGAGAACGAAGTATGCGGGCAGACGCTATGCAGACTATAGCCCAACCCTCTTGTGATGAGAGGAGGCCTGTGCCCAGCAGTGGGACGCAAATAGGCTGTAGTAGTAGTAACTACTATCTGGTGATCTTTAATTTTCTGTGACTTTAATTCACGAGGCATGACGAGTTAAGTATTTCACGCCACAGAGCTTACTAATCAATAAAACTTAGGTAACCGTTAGTGATTGAGTGACTGACAGACAACGCACAGCCATAACTACGGTCGTAGAAAACTGAAATTTACCATATATGTATGGTCCTTGAGGAGGGAACACATTTATTCCGGTAGGTACTACAAATTTACAGTTGAATTTGGTAATATTATTATTTAAAAACATACTGTTATCCGCTACAGGCTTCGTCATTGAATTACCTACATCTTAGGTATACTTTGCATTAAATTTTTAATGCATTTCATTATTAAATTCCCACAGGATCGGGAAAAATGGGAACTATACGACGCGGGATTAGACAAAGCAAACATAAAAGGAATGAAATCTTCGTACTCACCTGAATAAAACTGTAACAGAAGAAACTTAATAAATGTGCGCTAACTTCTCTGCATAGCACAGTAAAGCTGTCATTAGTAATCTTCTTTACCGTCAGAATAATGTACAAGTTTGCCACCTACTTCATAATTAATGGTGCAAAGTTAACCCCGGAAACACGTACATAATTTGCCTAACTTAACCAAGCTTTTAATTAGAGAGGGCTTTTAAGGTCCTTAGACTAATGAAAGGATATCTCCGAGACTTAATAATTGTATACACAGCGATTATTTCTTTTCTTTGAGGTTATATTCTAAACTTTTCTAAAGAATCTAGATGGCGAGGAATCTGTTGCTTAAATGTTTGAAAATGTTTTAAAATGTATTTTACCTTTCTTTTTTTCTCAAAGCAAACCATAGTTAGATTTTCTGTGCTAAAATTTACAAGGCTTACGTATTCCTTTTATAATGCTAAGTTTGACTGGAATCACTTTTTGGAAAAATGATAATTAAAACCTAGTTTGTTTTCTTCATCTCCATTATCCAAAGGTTGTCTGGAAGAGATCGCTATTAAGCGATAATGCCGCCTGCTGTATGCCATATACCTTTTGTGTAATTACATTATGTCTGTACTGTTCCTTGAATGAGGTGTTCAATAAGGTATATTGTATCTTATTGTAAAATCGTCTAGTGGTACTTACAATTAAAACAATTTTGTTCAAATCTTTTAGAGAGATTTCAAGAATTTTCATTGTAAATTAGAATATAAGTATTTAACATAATATGAAGTACAGACATCAAATAGAAAATTTCATCGTCGAGCTGTATCTAAAATAGTGGTTTTACCAGTTGAATAAATATGTAGGTATATAATTCAGTTAGTTTTAAGTCTCGGTCTTGTATGTTTGTTGACCCAAATAATTCTTTGTGTTAATATTAACACAATAAAGGTTAATTAAGGTTTAACTGGTAGAGAATGCCTTATGGCATTAAGTTCACCTTTTGTATTAGTTTTTTTTTTTTTTAATTTATTTATAACACTTCAATTACAGAGGTTTTTACAAAAAAGCAGTTCGGAAACCTTGCGGTTTATCTGCACTGCAGAGTCATCGATTACATAATTTACTAATGTGCAATAAAGTTTAAATAAATAAATAAATATTTCATGTAAATATTTTCTTGAAACCGAGATTTTGTTTAGTACAGTATAATTGTACCTATACATTTCATAGTCAAGTCAGTATGATTGTTATAATTTTCTTAATGCATATCAATTCATAGATGTTTTCTCTTCTTAGGCCGGCAATTTATGTTACAGACAACATAACTCTTTGCATGTTAACTTTTTATACATTTAAGACTGGCCGCTTAGAAACTTATGTTTTCTTTTCTCTCTTCACTTTTGACATATTGTCGTACGTATTTGCTCCTCATATTAAATTCATTTTATATTATAAATCCTTTTCTATTTCTTACATGATCTCTACCTTACCCACTGTTATTTGAAACGTTTAACCAATAAACAATTTTAAATTAAAATTTTTTTTTAGAGTTTTATTCCTAATTTTCTGACTTCTGCTGGCTATTATGCACAAGAAAATTCTACTAAGCTACTAAACCTTTTCCAAGTGTCTCTTCTCTTCTCTCATGCAGTCGGGTTGTTGGTATTTCTATTATGAATGACTTAAACCTACCATTCCAGACAGTGCTGAGTCGTTTTTTTCGTAACCGTTTCAAAAAGCAGTTTCGAGCGTAGAAACGGCGTGCCTAACCGTTTCTCGCCTACACTGAAAACGGCTTAAAAAAAACTGTTTCAGCAACGCATGTCGCTACGACACAAAGTCACTGAGCAACGGAAAAATTTCTAAACTTGTTTTGAAAAACTTCTTCCCGAACGAGGCAAACGAAACTAGCGACACACGCAACGTAAAATTACACCTACATTAAGTTATCCGTCCTTTTTATTTTTATTTGGTAATGTTTTATTATTATTTTTATGTTTCCTAGCAAACAAAAACACATGATGCATATATATACACACAGACTAGCACGTACATATAATCATGCAGAAACACACACACACACACACACACACATATGCATGCTCATAATTGTTAAACCAGTGCTCATCTCTTATGTTTTCCTGATTTCCTTTCAGTAGTATTACTTTCAGAAAATGTTTTTGTATTTTTGTGGACATCTATTATTGGCTATGTTAACTGATGCTTTTTTGTATACTCATTAACTGTATTGCTGTTGATGCCCCTAATAAAGAAAATAAAAAATAAAAATAACCACACCTCATGAAACTTCTCTCTGCACAGTGCACTGACGTTTGCGGAAACGGGTTCGAAAAAAAGCCGTTTTTTGTAACAGTGTCTTGAGAAAAATAAACGGCTACGTTTCGTTTTAGGAAAAACTCGAAACGACCCAGCTCTAATCCAGATGCTTCAAAGCGAGATAGCTTAAGCAGCGGTCTACGATTTAATGTTCCAATTTCGACGAGCCGTTTCGAATTGCCTCAGAATTTGCATCGTATTCCCCTCCCGAATAGGCCCGGGACAGTTTTAATCCATTTACAGGATTAATACGATCTCTGACGCAATTTTAAATTAAACGTGTCATGATGATGAATTGATGACATAAAATGTGCTCATTTTTTGTAATATACCTACTGACTGAGTCTCAACTAACTACCCATATGTATATGTATTACAGACATTCCAAGTCCTGGTGTTTCTGCGGTGCCTTTCCACTTTTGGCTGTAATGTAATGTGTCGTAGACATTGACCTATAATAAGTAATAACATGGACGAACAGTGCCTAACAGAATATGTCAAAATATATCGTATAATGTCAGAATATGTCGCGCCGCGTACTTGACAATAGACAGAAAATATTACAAATTGATTTCACGGAGCTATTAAACATCGAATGTCCAGTTGAATTAAGGAACGCGCGTTCACCACATTGTTTACTAATGTATACAGTGAATGTTCTAAAGTTCAAATCATACGTAAAAATAATAAAAGTGACAGAAATTGTAAACCTTGGATAACTGGTAACCTGAAAAAAATGATATTAGAAAGAGATAGATTATTTACGGAATGGTGGAATGAGCCTAGAAATATGGTAAAGAGACTTAACTATACTAGATATCGGAACAGATGTAGTAAAGCTATTTTTAAATGTAACAACGAACATGACAGACAAAGTATTTTAGCTTGTAATAATAAGATTAAAAAAATCTGGGACAAAATAAATAATATGTTAGGAAAAGAAAAACAACCGGTAGACAAATTAATACTTTCTAGCATGAACAAACAATTCAGTGAGAAAGAGATTTGTAATGAATTTGCAATTATTAAGTTAAAACATAAATGTAATGACAAGTGGCTTCATAGGGAGGACTATGCAAAAAAATCAAATGTTTGTATGAGATGGCAACCTGTAAATTTAAAACTACTTGCTGATTCAATTAGTCCTGTAATAGCAAAATTAATTTATTTATCAGTAGCCAACCATAAATTCCCCGATAGTCTAAAACAAGCCATAATCCGTCCAATCCATAAAAGAGGTGACCGGAAAGCATTTTCAAACTATAGACCCATAGCAATTCTTTCCAGTATCGATAAAATAATAGAAAAATGTATTGTTAACCAACTTGGATCTTATCTGCAGAAAAATAATATACTTGACAATAGTCAGCACGGATTTCAAAAAGGAAAAAGTACCAACACATTACTATCAAAATTCACAAATGAAATAAATACACACCTAGAAACTAAAAAAGTTGTAGTAGCAGTTTTTTACGATTTTCAGGAAGCTTTCGATACTCTCGAAACGGACACTCTCTTGAATGGAATGGACGAATGCGGTGTGGGACAGCCTCTGAACCAGTGGTTCAGAGACTACCTCACATCGCGCTCCTATCGTGTGAAAGTGGGCGACGCGCTCCGTGACGAGCAGCAGGTCCGGTGCGGGGTGCCGCAGGGCTCCGGCTGCGGCCCTGTGTGCTACCTCATGCATGTCAACAGCTTGTGCGGAGTGCTTCGCCACTGCTCAGCGCACATGTTCGCCGACGACTTGTGTACGCTTTAGGCAGGCACTGATATCGTGGAGATGTGCCGATTGGTACAACAGGACATCGACGCAGTCGTCAAATGGTCTCACGATAATGGAATAATTTTAAACGCTGACAAGACTAAATTCATTCTTATCCACTCACCTCATTTGAAACCTGAAGTGTCCCATCCGTTATTGTATACACATAGTTTTCAATGTGTCCATAATAATCTCCCTACATGTCAATGTAAGCCCATAGAACAGGTTGATTGTGTCACTTACCTTGGTGTTAAAATAGATTCAAATTTCTCATGGTCCCAGCATATAGACTACATTTGTAATAAGCTTAGAATTTTACTTAAACAATTTTATCATTTAAGTTTTAAGGTACCTATAAGCACACTTAAATGTCTGTATTTTGCATTAGTAAGTTCCATTCTCGACTATGCTCTTGGTTGTTATGGTTTAACATTTAAAACTTATGTAAATAAAATCGAAGCGTTACAAATTAGATTTTTAAAACTACTAGTCAACCATAAAACTAAAGCAGACTGCAAAGGCAACTATTCATTACTATTTAAAAAGCTCAATATTCTTCCAATTAGTGTCAAACAAAAATATCTTTTAGCCGTCAATAACCATAGCAACCAAGAGCATTTTACACTTGTCGCTTTCAAGCACGGAACCAGGTCGGTGTCCTCAGGCAAATATGAAGTCCCAAGGGTATGTAATTACTATGGGGACAGAACCTTAAAAAAGCGCCTACCATACTTTTTAAACACTTTGCCTGAAGATATCCGACAGGAACCGAATAAAATTAGATTTAAAAATAAACTTAAAAAGTATCTGTTATCTAAGTTATAAATAGCTAAAATAATATAATAATAATAATATATTATGTAATAACAATATGTAACATATAATAATAGTAGTAAATAGGTAATATTAAAATTAAGGGATGTCAAATTGAAGACTCTATATGTATATTTTCTTGCCTGCAGACAAACTGCATACAAGTAGTTTTGCGGGAAAATGATTTAGTTTTAAGTTTTTTATTTCTGTAAGATTTATTAATTTTCAATAAATAAAAAGAAAAAATATGGAGCAAACTGACATTAGACAGTACGTTCCAATATGCTAATAATGCCTCTTTATAACGAAGGCCAAACGGGTGCCCGAGCTGTTCGGGCACCCGTTTGGCCTTCGTTTTGACGGGGCAATTTTTCTCCGGCTGATTGTGAATCCTATGGTTGTAGAAGACGTCATTAACTTTTACTAGATACTACAGTCATAACCAGCTCAGAAGTCAGAAATCATTTGTTCTACCATGTGAAATGTTGTAGGTGATTTATCGCAAGGAAAATTTTCCTTCCTTCTGCATACAAAAACTAACCCTGTTTATCTAAGACGTTTTCTTCCTTGTAAATGTCGGGAAATAAATAGCAAACATTGCCGACGACGTGGAAATACTTGCGTGCGACCTTTTTTTTAATTAAATCGTTACGTACACGAAAGCAAACAACTTGATTGAGGAATTCGGGACGTTTAATTAATTCAGGTATTTTTGTATATTCCGTTAAATTAAGATTAGGATCTTCGGTGTCATATCCTGAAATGGAAATGACGCAGTACATTAGGTTCACCTTTATTACCACCACCACCACCACAAAAGCCTATCTACGTTCCACACTGCTGGGCACAGGCCATCTCTCATCACGAGAGGGTTTAAGCAATAGGTCCTACGCGGGCCCAGTGTGGACTGGGGACCTCACACATCCTTCAATTACTTCGCAGATACGTGCAGGTTTCCGCGCAGTATTTTTCTTCACCGATAAGCATCAATTTGAATTTCGCTCACAAAGTGAACTCACATTTGCGATCCGGGTTCGGAACCCCGACCTTCTGCATGAGAGGAGGTACAGTCGCCATGAGCTATATCTTAACAAACACATAAATATTCGACCAAGCGCTCTAACGTCTTGACAATAAGGTCATGTTCAGATATTTTTGGTCACCTTGTTCGCTCAGATGGCTACTCTATGTCAAGTGTCAACCCATTAGGCTACCAGCCTACCACGGCTTACCTTTATTAACTCTGTCTGAAAATAGAAGCGATGTAGGTAGCTTTTTCATACGCGTCGCGTCCCAAGTCCCACCGTCCTGGCTTTATTAGGGCTGACTACAATTTATGAGTAGAGCCTGGTAGAGTTCCTGGGCGAAATGTAAAAAGTTCTTTAGAACATCACGCTGTTTTAACTAGGTTCATTACCTTGTGCTGTCTAGATTTTAATAGATCCGTTAATGCATTTTCTCGAGTCTTTTGATTGCTTAAGGCACACGGCGGACACGACCTATAAAAGCACGATTTCGAACACAATTCGAATGAAGTGTCAATGTTTGCGTGCGAGGACATGTGTGTGCGGTCCAGGACGTCTGTACAGGTACACTTGTAAATGTGTGTGTACCAGTACGTGGGCCAATGATTCACTCTCCAATACTCTCCATCTCCGGATGAAACAAATGACGGTACGGTGACGGTGTGGCCATTCTGAATGTAGTACCTACTAGTAAATATTCTGTGGTTAAGGTTTAAGATACAAAATTAAAAACTACTTTCCTTTCATGGTTACAATACCTAGCGGAATCAGATATTCAATCGTATGAATCATATCATTCCCTTGAAGAAGTTCATTGACTAAGCTGTGAGCTGTCAATTTTCCCCGAATATAATTCGCCAGTGCCTACAAAATTAATCAAGTACTATTGGAAAATTAATTTAGGTAGCCTTAATATTTACTCTGGCAACGAGAAGTACTCGAGCCGAGAGATGTTATCTTTATTCGAAATTCGTCTTGAAGTTGAGAAGTTAATTAAATTTTTCTTTGCTCCAGGTTCAATTCAAGAGGGTAACTGACAAACAAGGGGTACTGTTCCTTCAGTGCTGGACGAGTAAGTGCTAATATTTAAAGATACTACAGACAAGGATCACATGGACATGATTACTTTTTTGACGTGATAACGTCTTATTGAAGCTGTGCCCATGAAAAAGCATGAAGCAGACGTAGCGTTGTAGCGTTACGTAGCGTTGAAGCGTTACGTGACGTTATAACGTATAAAATTATCGTTCGTAAACCGACTTTACAGACAACCAATTTTTTTTAAATAAACCGATGGAATAGGCCAAAATTTTAGTTTACAAAAGTGGCTAGCCATCGGATTTTAAATGGAAATATATATGTATATGTCTCCTGCTAAAGCGGCTAAACTACTTTACTTTATGTATTGAACCAGGAACTCTAAATGACAATATAGGTATGTATAATTACAAATAAGTAGAGTCGCTTGTAAGTAATGTATAGGTACATATTTTGACGCTTTTGCAGAGTGCTTTTGCCCTTGACTGTACCCTTCATTTTTGCCTTTTGTAAAAGACAGTAACATAAGGTACTTATAATAATTAAATTCAGTTTTAACCCATTGTTTATTTGAACTAGGTGTGTTAACGAAGCTTCACTAGGGTAGGGACCTAGTATTTAATTAAAACTAAAGTAGTTATCATGATTTTTTTTAGAAACCGCGGTCATTCATTTATGTTTACAAGTATGCTGGTACAGTCAGCAGCAGAAGTAGATAAGCTGTCCAGGTGTTCAAAATGACCTACACACGACCTTATTCTTAAGACGTTAAGGGCGTGTGTAGCTCATTTTGAACACCTGGACAGCTTATCTACTTCTGCTGCTGACTGTACATATGATCATAGATTACGGGGACTAAAAATGCGATAAAAACTTCAGTTTGTCCGATCCAGGTTTCGGGCGCCATCTAGCGGCGAACTTGTGTATTACCTCGAACGCCCAGCTGGGCTAGGCTGAAGGAAGAGTCCGTTGGTGGCATTTCATGTCCTTTTCATGTCACACACAAAGTAGTTCTTAGTCCTTTCGCAGGATGGCGCTACTAACATGATACAAAAACTTCGACTGTAATCGTGGTTGTTATTTCATTACTTTATATTGTTTACAATAATCCAGGAACATGCTAGTTTCTATATTTTTCCGAACAGATGGTTTCGTATTTAAACCACATATTTTAAACTTTAAAATAAGCGCATAATTATTTAATGCGTGAGATCGGATTTATTACGCACCTACACTAGAAGCCATTTTTAGTAGTTTAACTTCTGTTACCAGTTGGTGTTATCAAAAACTGTATCCTACTTTCGAATCAGTTAAAACGTCGTACCAGTGTGAAATATTTCATTTAAGCTTTTATATGAAGGGTACAAAAGAGCCCATTTTCACAGAAATACGTACTATCCGGTGGGCTTTTCCCCGATCTCCTAATTTGTGGCATGTCCATTGGGATATTTTTGTACATTTACCATGTGAGTAAGACGTTTGGAATTAGCATTTAGCATTATTTTTAGAATTCCTTCTAGAAATATCATTCATGTTTTAAAGGATTTTCCGGGTAGGTAATGAATTGATAAGATTTATTTTAGGAACACCACCTACGATACTATACCAGGAACATCAGTCGGTACGAAAATATCTACAATGAAACTTGTAGAAACAATATAAGTGGAGTCACCATACGTTCCCACGGGAACGGCATTTTACGTGGGTACGCTCATTTATGAATGAAAGCCGTTGATTAACGCATTTAAAACACAATAAGGTTAAGAAGGGCGGGGTAATGCCAATGGGCCAACAGAAATAAAATCGGCCAAGAAGCGAGTTAAACTCGCGTGGAGAGGGTTCCGAACCTTGATTATTTTCAATGACGTCATTTTCAAATCGTTTCAGGATAAGCTCTTTTATATGATAGATTTCGAATACCATTGACTTCTTAATAATTTTCCTGTATCAATAAGACAATAACTATCCATCTTTTTCGCTTATTTTCCTAAATAACTCGAAAAGTATTGACCAAAAAAGAAATAAAAAAATATACATATATTTGAGATCCTCATAAGAAGTACTTTTATTTGATATGTCACACGATATAGTTTCTAACTTGAGGATGTAAAAGTTTGAGAAACTTCATTAATATTTTTTCGAATTTAGCCCCCAAAAATGGGGTCTATGTTTAAAATTCATTTATTTTCGTTACACGTCCGTCTCTGGGCCACAAACTTACATATACGTACCAAATTTCAACTTAATCGGTCCAGTAGTTTCGGAGAAAATCGACTGTGACAGACGCGCGTACAGACACACGAGTGATCCTATAAGGGTTCTGTTTTTACCTCTTGAGGTTCGGAACCTTAAACTCCTAAAACTCAGAAATTAATGATTTCCACCCCAATTTCGCATCCTTAAGTTAGAAACGTTATCCGAGATGCAAAGTATCCTGTTACTCGTTGATAATGTAGGTAAGTGTCAAGTGAACCGACCCAAAGCATATATATGTCGGTATATGACAATCTATAGTGAACTTGACATAGACTTTGCAGGCTTTCTGAGTTTGAAGATGGTTTGAAGGCGCTTTATACGTATTTGTGTGTTTAAGTAAGTTTTTTTTTTGTAAATTGCAATTTAACTTAAAGTGATTTTCAGGTGACGGCTTCAAGCTGGCCTCGTCGGGCTCGGGCAGCCCGGCGCCGCCGGTGCAGTGGCGGGTGCGGCGGAAGCCAGGTGAATACAGCTATGATCATCACCATCATCATCATCGTAATCACCACCACCAACATCATCATCATCATTACCGTCAACATCATCATCATCAACGTCATCTACATCACCACCACCACCATCAGCAGGAACTGGACCGTAGCCTAATCAAAGCCTAAAAAGAGAAAATGCGTTGCCATGCCATCCAATAGCCAATTTATTTATTTTTTATTATTACAAAAATGACACTTACAGCTAGAGCCAGTCATGACATTAAGGTTAAAATATTATATTATCTTCTACTATATAAAAATAAGTCGGGTTTTCCTCCCTGACGCTATAACTCCAGAACGCACGAACCGATTTCCACGGTTTTGCATTCGTTGGAAAGGTCTCGGGCTCCGTGAGGTTTATAAAAAAAAACTAAGGCGGTACGAAGTCCGCGGGGTCAGCTAGTTTCTTATATAATAGTGCTAAGATCTACAATGGTTTCCAAATAGTGACCAGCTTTGGCTAGAAATTTCGGTTCGGAGTCAGCGAGGACGTCGAGTCAATTGGTTTATACGGAATCCATGATGATAATAAATAAATAATAGTAGTCGCAAAGATCAGCATAAATTCATGCAGATGATTCAGAGTGAGTCAATATCTACGAAATCAACTTTCGAGTATATACGAGTAGTATTAAAGCTAAAATTGGTACACAAGCACAACGTAGATCGCCAACACGTCCGCGATTCCATATCTAGAATCTAGATTCCTGGAGTAACATAAGATACACGTAAACTATAAATTCCCCATTTTATGATTCCACGAAACTGTGCTAGTCTGACGAAAGACAAACACTAGGTTTGTTTCATTCTGTCCTTGTCTCTCTGTTCTGTAGCTATTATAATAAGAGGGACAAAGCAAGACGGTGTTTGATCGTGGTACTTTGGAGTAGATACTCTGATGCGATAAACGGTACCGTAAATACCGACGGTTTCTCGGGCGAATTCATGATTCATAAAATCTACCAAGATTAAGTCGATCAAGTGCATTTTATCCTCATCGGTTATCCACCATTTTGTGGGATATTCCCGAAGGAACGATTGTTATTAGGTACTCTATTTCTGGAGTTACGATTACGACAAGAGTTATCGTATCTACCTACCTACGCTTATTGGTTGGCAGTCTTGGAATTTGATGAACTGATTCTCGCTTTATTCTCTCCGCTGCTTTGCTTGAGCGAGCACAAGTATAGCTTTGTTGGATATTGGAAAATACGATTGATTGAGCAACTATTTATAAAGATACTACCCGCGAATTCTCCCGCGTGGGATTCGGTTATCGCATTCCCGCGGGAACTAGGAGTTTTTCCGGGATAAAAAGTAGAAAATCTAGTTCAAATTTCGTCTACTCGTACATCGGTCCATCGGTCGGTTGAAGCGTGGATGGAACATACAGAATTACTTCCGCATATAATTCTATAGTGTGAATTGACTATTCAATTAAATTTTTATTGCAATCATATGGTTATAATACCTATGACTAGTTTTTGACTATGACTTTTTTGTGTTGAGGGTTATTAAACAGTTTGGAATTAATGTTCTTAGGGTATAAGGTGGTATAAGTATAATTATGTACGTTATATCATCATCATCATCATTTCAGCCGAAAGACGTCCACTGCTGGACATAGGCCTCCCCCAAGGCTCGCCACTCAGACCGGTCCTGTGCTACTTGCTTCCACCGGATTCCCGCGACCTTCACGAGGTCGTCACTCCATCTTGTTGGAGGCCTACCGACAGCTCGTCTCCCGGTTCGCGGACGCCACTCGAGAACTGTCCGGCCCCATCGGCTATCAGTCCTGCGAGAAATGTGCCCCGCCCACTGCCACTTAAGGCTCGCAATTCTTCAGTCAATGTCGGTGATGTACGTATATGCACGAGTACTTAATACCCACGACGTCTAAATTTGTCATTAATGTTTCGTTGCAATCAATGAGACATAAAATTCCCAACGTGGGTTATCAATTGCAACCAACGTCTAATTGATTAGAACATGGCATATCGCACGGGAACTCCAATGGGTTGTTTGTATTGTATGTATACTGAGAACTAAAACAGTTAACGGCTCACCAACAAATTTATTACTGGAAGACATTTCGTAAACAAATTTGTTAAGCGCCGTTCCAAAAACCGAGTCGGGGAATCGAGGTTGCAAATCACTTTGAACTTGAGAATTATGACGTAGATACGCTGATTGCTGTTTGATCTTTTCTCGTAGAATTAGATAATAGGTACCTTATTTAGTCAATGGATTTTTTTCTGAGAATTCTTATTGCTGTCCGCTAAAAAACCAGTGTGCAACATCCTTTTTAAAACAGTTAAATGAAACGCAACGAAAAATTCCAATGGGATTCTTTAATTCGTTATAGTCGTCGAATCATTTCAGTCGTAAGACGTTCAGTACTGAACACGGCCCTTCCCTCTACGTTTATATAATAAGACAGCTACATCCATAAAAATCTGTCTATCATGCCATCTGTCACTTTAATACCAAACACAGGCCTTTTCTAGTCAGCAGAGGATTTGTTGCACTATAGTCCCCACACTAGCTCAATGTGGATTGGAGACTTCATATACATCTTTGAAAGCTGTTCCCTCCACCGAAAAGATAGAATAAATTTTGGAAATTTAAATTAGATGTAGATTTAGAAATAAGTGCTCAAATTGTTAATGTGTTTGGATATAAATAAGCATTGAATAGTGTTCACTTTTATTTAGATTACATAACAGCTACAGTTGATTGCTACTCATCGGGACATTGAACTAGCTGTTTAATAATAACACGTCGCATGGAAACGATCAACAATCAAGTACATGCTTCCGAGTAAGTAACGCCATTACGCATTAATTACTTTACAGTTAATTGCACTGCGAATGATCCACTTGCCAAATTTCCCCTTCCAAGAAAAAGCTATATTCACTGGCGCCACGCGATGGGGCGATAATGGTTACTTTACTCACCTTGGGAATAACAACATGACGACGCTGGTAATTCCTCGATGCTATCAGATAAATGGAGGACTATTAATAACCGATGGGACGGCCACTCCGACTAATACACCAATTAAAGTTTTACATAGAGAGCACTTCGATTAAATTGTGTTTTCTGAAGCGGTCGATAATGGAACTCGAGACTACTGATCTCTAGCCTTTTATAAATGACTAAAAGTTAATTGAGACGTTTTGTAGTATACCTCACTTAGGCTTTAAATGATCTATTTATGTAGTTTAATAAAAAAAAACTTATTTAGAATTCAAAACACTTTCAAGAACGCTTATTTAGCCGATTACTGCAAAGCCAGTAGAAGGGATAATATATTAGTACTCTATGTATGTATGCCTGTTCTTTGATCCCTAGCGCTTAATCTAAACTGACCCGATTTGGACGAAAGAGGTGTCGATCGATTCGTTATTATGGTCCAAGTGACATGAATAAACAACACCATCCAGCATTTTTATAGTAGTCGGGTTTTAGTTATTACTTATTGACTTTTTATTTTCAAATAAGGTTTGAACATGATTGCATGAATTTGGAAGCATCATGAAAACCATTTGGAATTCGTGTAGAAATGATCATGATTACCTACTACTACTACTACTACATCCTATTTACGTCCCACTGCTGGGCACAGGCCTCCTCTCATCACGAGGGGGTTTGGGCTATAGTCCCCACGCGGGCCCAGTGCGGATTGGGGACTTCACACACATCTTTGAATTGCTTCGCAGATGCGTGCAGGTTTCCTCACGATGTTTTTCTTCACCGAAAAGCTCAGCAAGATGATTATACCTACCTACATGAATTTAAGTCATCATGCAAACGCGAGTATGTGAAATATAAAAAAAGAACTTCCTGATTCCTCAAATTGTGACTATTGTACATTATGGACATTATGTCAATAATAGAATAGAATAGAATCATTTATTATCATATCTGTTACAAATTTTAACATAATAATGCGTCTACAAAATGTGTTAAAAACGATCAAGACATGATTCGTCAATTCGGTAGAGTGCGATTAATATTATACGAAACAGGTAAGGCAATGTAATTTGGTCTATGAACTATTCAATATTAACTCTTAACTCATTGCTGAACTTACTATAGTCGTTAGATAGGTATTCCTTTAATGACACAATAGGTCACAATTTACCTATTTGGGATGGGAGAGCAAGTAGGCGTTGTATCACTGCTACGATACACTTTCTACACCTACTTCGTAGCAGTCATTAACGCTAACAACAACACCCGGAATCGATTTAATATAGAACTAGCTTGCACTAGCGTGAAATTGGGTTATAGAATTCCCGTTGGAACTAATGTGTTTTTCCGGCATAAAAAGTATCCTATGTCCTTTCTCTGGGCTGCAATTATATCTATGCCAAAATTTCACGTAAATTGCTCTCGCCGTTGGAGCGTGATTTATTGAAGAAGTCTGGTTAGTGCGATCATTATATTGTTTTTACCAAAAAAATAAGTCACTTTGGTTACTCCGAATGCCCTTCAAGTCGAATCAAACGAGCCCAAATTCGATGAGTTTATGTAGTTTTATTACGGAGCGATCTCTAGCAGACAACCTTTGGATAGTGGAGATGAAGAAAAACAAACTAGGTTTGCTCTGTACTAAGATGTGCAGAAGAAACGAACACAAAAAGTAATAAACATACTTAAATACTTTAATATATAAACATACATAACTACTACTACTACAGCCTATTTGCGTCCCACTGCTGGGCACAGGCCTCCCCTCACCATGAGAGGGTTTGGGCTATAGTCCCCACGCGGGCCCAGTGCGGAATGGGGACTTCACACACATCTTTGAATTACTTCGCAGATGCGTGCAGGTTTCCTCACGATGTTTTCCTTCACCGAAAAGCGCAGTGGTCAATTCAAATTGAATTTCGCACATAAGTAAACTTAGAGGTGCGAGCCGGAATCGAACCCCCGACCCTCTGCATGAGAGGCGGTAGGCCGAACCACTAGGCCACCACGGCTTAAACATACATAAACTTACATATAAATAAATAACAGCCAAATAAATTAAAATATGTAATCCATTATCCAAGAAAAGAAAAGCAGTACATATCAGACAAGTGACAAATAATGCTCCTTAACCTTGTTCTTAAACACTGAAAGAGATTTAGCTAGTCTACATACGTAGTTGGCTACATACAGGTCGACCTAATATTTGCGTGTTAAAAATCAAGCAAGCCTTCCCCTTCATTCGCCCCATCAATCCCAATTCCCAGCATACTAACATGAAGTGGTGGCCTAGTGGTTTAACCTACCGCCTCTCATGCAGAGGGTCGCGGGTTCAAATCCGGCTCGCACCTCTGAAATTATTTATGTGCGAAATTCAATTTGAATTTACCACTGTGCTTTTCGGTGAAGGAAAACATCGTGAGGAAACCTGCACGCATCTGCGAAGTAATTCAAGGATGTGTGTGAAATCCCCAATCCGCACTGGGCTCGCGTGGGGACTATAGTCCAGCCCTCTCGAGATGAGAGGAGGCCTGTGCCCAGCAGTGGGCCGTAAATAGGCTGTTGTAGTAGTAGTAACATGAAGCTTATTTTTTATCTGCCCACATTTACGCGGCAGCGCACATTTAAGGGCGGTCAAGCTGTGCCACTAGCTTGACCGCCCTTACAGTTAAACCTATCTTGCTTTTTTATTCGCTATTACGATTTGCCTTAAAAAATTACATAAATCTATGTTAACATTGTATACATATGGAATAATAATTATTTAGAAATCTATGTATTACTGATTTTTCACTACCTACCTTATTATTTTTAAACGTCTTTTAAACGGAAAACACTTACAAACCCCATGTCTACGCTTAAAAAGTATCTCAAAGAGAATTTTGTATTAATAAGGCTGACTTCCACCAACGCTGCTAACATCGGGTTAGCCTCTAACTTAAGTTAAATTCTTACAAATAAATCCGAGTTAAACACTTAACCCGATGTTAGCAGCTTGGTGCAAGTGGGCCATATTGGGATACTTTGAGATTTTAGTTTGTATGATTTTCGTTCTATAATTTGTGTGGGTGTACCTACGTAGTATGTGCTATAAAGCGAGATCCGTAATAGGGATGACGACAGGGTGAAGGAATCGAATTTATAATTAGTCCGTCAGTCAGGTAATAAAAAAATATTAGACACGTATTTTTTGTTTTATCAAATTAACAAAGAATGACTAAGTTAAAACGCATTAAAGTTGGAGAGTGGGGGCTAACTACGTCAAAAATACGTGTCCAATACTTTTCAATAATCTTCCTGATAGGATAGACTAAGGAAAAAAGTTGTCGTCATCCCTATTATGTACTTGAATTCCGCGTTGGCAGGCTGTAAGCCACGTATGGCGATGCGTCCCGCCCGATACAATAATCAACGCGTGCGGAATATAAAGAAGGCCTTTGACAACTCGGATCTAGAACGTTGCCAAATTGAATCTGGCACAGGTAACGACGTTGGGATACATTTGAATGTACGGGGATAATTGAGGCGATTCACTTTATACCTAACTAGCTTCTGCCCGCGACTTCGTCCGCGTGGAATTCGGTTATAGCGTTCCCGCGGGAATTGAGCGTTAAACTATAACAAATTATATACGAAAACCTTCCTCTTGAAACACTCTATCTATTAAAAAAACCGCATCAAAATCCGTTGAAAAGTTTTAAAGATTTAAGCACACATAGGGATAGAGAAAGCGACTTTGTTTTATACTATGTAGTGATTCGTTTCCATATTGATGCGTCTGTTTGCAGCTCTTTTACAGCTAAACCACTGCAACAATTGCAATAAAATACATACATATAACGTAGTTTTAAGACAGGAAAAATTTTCGTGGTTGTGCTTTTATATTTTTAGTGTATTTGTTAATTAGATATTTAAAAAGATTTCATATACAAAAGCATACCTTTCCCTATGCTCCCTTGAAGATCTTGAATCAAATCATCATTTTCTTTTTCTTTATATTTAAGAACCGTGCTCTTTTCTGCTTAGCTGTGGTAGCATAGTGGTTTGACCTACCGCCTCTCATGCAGAGGGTCGGGGGTTCGAATCCGGCTCGCACCTCTGAAAATAATTTATGAGAGAAATTCAATGTGAATTACCATTACCATTGAGATTTTCGGCGAAGAGAAACATCGCGAGGAAACCTGCACGCATCTGCGAGGTAATTCAAGGATACCTCCTAGGCTACCTCTTCCTATTCTTCTTTCCATTATACTGATCAAACAGCTGTCTTGCCGCGTGAAATGTCCATTCATCATTCCTCTTCTCATTTGAATGGTTTCCAATAAATTCTTATCTACTACTTAATTCGCTTATCTTTCCTTCGAATGGGTGCTACTACTACTACAGCCTATTTGCGTCCTACTTCTGGGCACAGGCCTCCTCTCATCATGAGAGGGTTTGGGCTATTGTCCCCACGCGAGCCCAGTGCGGATTGGGGACTTCACACACATCTTTGAATTACTTCGCCGATGCGTGCAGGTTTCCTCACGATATGTTTTCCTTCACCGAAAAGCTCAGTGGTAAATTCAAATTCAATTTTGCACATAAAAAGTAAACTTAGAGGTTTGAGCAGGAATCGAACCCCCTACCCTCTGCATAAGAGGTAGGTCGAAACACTAGGCCACCACGGCTTCCTTCGATAGCCTTTCTAAAATCACCAGCACTTAAGGAAACTTGATAATTGCCACTGGTCTGAGAAGATGTTTGTCCGATTGATAAGTACAGGGAATGAGTGGAAGGGTTGCGGTGGTGTTTGCACCCTTGTTCGTCCTAAGTGCTCGATTTAGTTTCCACCCCGAAGACCCATCAAGCCGTGTTTACGAATAGTGATACCAATTTAGCTTTGGAATAAAATTTAGGTTTACGATAGTCGTATCATAAATTGAGTCTATCTCAACTGGAATAGAAAAGACTGAAAGTAATATTTAAATGTCTTTGCAATAAAGATAGTCGTCGTGATCGTGATGGTGTTTGCCTATGTTACAGACACTGCCTAGCTTGCATACAGAATTTTACTAATACGCATAACGCAATGAAAGCATTTGTATTTTTTTCATGAAGGGCCATTTAAGTTCATTTCATTTTATTTTATTTATTTATTTGCCATAAATTGTATGTGTTTACATGAGAGATAGTACATTGCATGTCAGTAAATTGGTATCAATACAATTTTACCCAATGGGTGTAGCAACTTACCCAATACAGTATAAAAGAGATACTTATATATAAATTAAATAAACTAAAATATCAGTATCAAATGACAAAAGGAATTTAGAAATAATAATAGAAAATAATCATTCGTTACTATAAAATTCACCGAGATTATATGGACATTTATTTATTAGGTACTTTTTTAGTGCTATAGGAATCGCGTGTAGGACAAAGTTTTATAATAGTAAAGACTAACTTTTTTTTGTTTTACTGTAAACACAGCCGCATTGTTTAGTTCTCAACTCAACATCACCAAATAAAACCACCACGTACCTACACCAACTTTGTTCAATAAAAACGAACTTTAACTTGGTCTCGGGAGAGTTTATGAATGGGCTAATCCGAGCCGACGTTGCTCGCGATTTTTCATTCCACTACACAATGAGGTAAAAAACTGTTATACCTAACACTTTCAGCTATCGAATCTATTTGCTACCGCGCTGGAAAACTTGAAGTCAGATTGCAGAAGCGTGTAGCTATAATACTGATACTTACCTGTATAAACTTTTCGTAGCGAAATTTTTAGCTAGTCTTAAAAAGTTCTATAGTAGTCCCGTTTATCCTCAATTCTCAGTTTATCAAAAATCCTCACAATTAATTTCAAAATTATTGTCATAAATTCAACCACATACATAATTGTACCTAACAATGACAACATCTACGAAATTACATTCTAAGAAAATGATATGCTCTACCAAAATTTCAATTAGAGAACTATCTACCTACTTTTTAGGGTTCCGAAGTCCACAAGGAACCCTTATAGTTTCGCCATGTCCGTCCGTCCGTCCGTCCGTCCGTCCGTCCGTCTGTCCGCACTATTGCTCGGAGATGCTTAGGTCTAGAGAGCTGTAATTTGGCATGAATATGCATATTAGTTATGCTGACAAAGTGGTACAATAAAATTTTGAAATATATTTTTTTATAGGGTACCTCCCCTACTCGTAAAGTGGGGATGTAATTTTTTTTTCTTGCATACCCCATGGTGCGGCATATCGTTGAATAGGTCTCGAAAAAATATTGTGGGTTTGTTAAAACCATTTTTTGATTAAGTGATGCGTTTGTGAAATATTAAGCTTTAAAGTGCTATTTTTTGTTAGAGTCACGTGTCCCCCCCCCCCTGCCAGCTAAATGGTGGTATTTGGATGGCTGAAAAAAATCACGGTTGTGGCATATATAACGTAGTTGAAAGGAAAACTATCAGAGCTAAGTAGGCTGTACAAACTTACGAGTAATAGTCGACCAACTTATAATGATGATTTTTCTCGAGCGGCAGGGGAGTCGGGCGGGCACGTCATACCACAGGCTAGCTAGGTGCTAATAAGTCTTAGAAAGGTACTGTGGGCATCGTCAACTTCGGAACCCTATAATTTGCGCGTGGCCCGACACGCACTTGGCCGGTTTTGTAGTGATCTTTTCGTACTGAGATCTAACCTTAAATCTGGTTCTATTGGTTTTATGTCTATACTAGCAGCCTCCGCTCTGCAAGAACCATAGGTACTACCTACCTTACCTACATAGGCACCTTCGACAAATTGTGAATTTATGGTAGACTATCTTCTGCCCGCGACTTCGCCCGCGTGGAATCCGGTTATCGCGTTCCCGCGGGAACTATGCGTTTTTCGCGGTATAAAAAGTAGCCTATGTCCTTTCCCCCCAACCCACTACCTGCATGCCAAATTTCATCTCAATCGGTCCAGCGGTTGAAGCGTGAAGAGGTAACAGATAGACAGACCGACAGACAGAGTTACTTTCGCATTTATAATATTAGTATGGATTTCGCTCATAGCCACTAATATTTTAATTGAATAAGGATGATGCGTTTCGAATTAGGTACTCGAATTAATGATATCTACATTATTGATGCGCTCCACGCTAAAACTGTAATGTGCCTAACGTTTCCATTGACGGATCCCACGCCTATTTCACCTCACAGGATTAATTTCAACCTAAACCAGTATAAATGGGGAAGATGAATTGTTTTCAATGTATGTAAATTGAACCTTTCAGAGGAACGCTGGTGCTCTGACAGTTTAATTTAGACGGCCTCCTCTTTAATTGTTTCCCTTCTGAAATATAGACAACGTAAATTCACAGGGCAAGGGTTTATTTGGGAGATGGAAGTATTCCTTGAATTTATTCACTGTAGTGTTTTATAAGCGACATAGTGAAATACGAGTAAGCGACTGTTTGGATTAAGCTACCACAAACTTACTAAAGTCTGTCACCCCCAACCTCTTTAATCAAAACATTAGAACCTCTTTACCTCTTTATCTTAGGACCTCTTTATAGGAACAAATTCCAATAAATATGCATAATGCGCTACAAAAATCAACTGATTATGTTAGACAGAATGTTTCATATGGTATTCTTGGTGATTGCCCCAAGGACTACTACTACTACTACAGCCTATTTGCGTCCCACTGCTGGGCACAGGCCTCCTCTCATCACGAGAGGGTTTGGGCTATAGTCCCCACGCGGGCCCAGTGCGGATTGGAGACTTCACACATATCTTTGAATTACTTCGCAGATGCGTCACGCGCCTGCACGCATCATGCGTGCAGGTTTCCTCACGATGTTTTCCTTCACCGAAAAGCTCAGTGGTAAATTCAAATTGAATTTCGCACATAAGTAAACTTAGAGGTGCGAGCCGGAATCGAACCCCCGACCCTCGGCATGAGAGGTAGGTCGAACCACTAGGCCACCACGGCTTCTCGGACTCAAGGACTGCACGATTGCATTTTGTTTTTTTTTAATTTTTTGTAAGTTAACATTTAAAAATAAATTTTAATAAGAAGACCCACAATCCGTCATCATCAGAAACTACTATAAGCCCTTAAAAGCATGTCCATGAAAACCCTTTTCAGCACGTTATAGCAAACGTCAGTACCCACTTAAGTGTAACCGCCTCCATTTTAGAGGGATACTTTATAAATAGGGTAAAACGACGTGGCATTCAATGCTAGTGGTTAAGTGATTAATTGTGTAACTAGAAGCTGTAACAGAACAGACTGCTTTGAGCTGTTTGTTACATCACAAATATTTTAGATTTCTTAAGGAATAGATAAAGTCTTCTTATTATTATTTGAATACTAGCTTCTCCCCGCAACATCGCCAGCGTGGAATTCGGATATTGCGCTACCGCAGGAACTGTGCGTTTTTCCGGGATGAAAGGAATCCTATGTCCTTTCTCGGGACTTCAACTTTCTCCATTTCAAGTTTCTTCCAGATTGTTTCAGTGGTTGAGGCGTGAAGGGGTAACAGACGGACGGAGTTACTTTCGCATTTAAAATATTAATATGGATTTGTAGTTTAGTTAACTTGAGTCGAGACTTCCACCACCTCCGCAGCAGACTTAGAGTGATTCGAGACTTCGCGCGCGTTTTGAATTGCCTTTCGGATGCGTGCAGGTTTCTTTATGTTGTTTTCTTTCATCGAAGAGCGTGAAGGCCCTTCTGATGACCCTCATAAAGTTGAAATTTGCACATAAATGGTACTTGAGGAGCAGACCGGAAAAGAGTCTATGACCTTCTGAATGTGAGGTAGAAGGACGAACTACTGGGATGCTACGACTTATTGATTTTGCTTACGTGGAGTTCGGATGTCGTGATTACGCGGAAACCTTACATTTTCCAAGGTTGAAATATAGTCTATGTTACTCTCGGGGTTCCAAGGTATGTTTATACCAAGTTTCATTAAAATCTGTTCAGCCATTTCGGCGTAATTTAACAAGGCGAACGAAGCGAACGCGGCGAACGAAGCGAACGCAGCGAACGGAACGTTTTCTCTCAAATACGCGGATACTCTACATTTTCCAAGGATGAGCTATAGTCTATGTTACTCTCGGGGTTCCAAGGTATATTTATACTAAGTTTCATTAAAATCTGTACAGCCATTTCGGCGTAATTTAACAAGGCGAACGAAGCGAACGGAGCGAACGCGGCGAACGAGGCGAACGTGGCGAACGGAGCGAACGCGGCGAATGAAGCGAACGCAGCGAACGGAACGGTTTCTCTTGATTACGCGGATTCTCTACATTTTCCAAGGATGAAATATAGTTTATGTTTCTCCCAGGGTTCGGAGGTATATTTATACCTAGTTTCATTAAAATCTGTTCAGCCATTTCGGCGTAATTTAACAAGGCGAACGAAGCGAACGAGGCGAACGTGGCGAACGGAATTTAGTATAAATAGCGGTGGATTTTGATTGACAGGGGTTAGTTTTTACTTGGTCTTCGTATGGGAAGCATCTCCCTTGTATCGTTTTAGAGTGCAGTATTTTCTTATATTTTATTGTATTTCTGTGTATTAATGTGATTGTTTCAGATGGATTGATGGAGCAAGGGTTTAGCATTCAGTTCAGTTGGAACATGCGAACCATAGTAAATGTAAATGTCATAACAAAATGGATTTTGCCTTTTGTTGTTGTTTTGCATTAGGGCTGGCGTAGTCCGGGGCCTACAGTTGGAATGGAAACTGACTGTGACAACGAAGTTCCTCCTAAAACTCATCCGTTTGAGTTCCCCAAGATGTGGCTCTTTTGGGGCATGATTGCTATGAATGATAACCATGGGTTATTATGAGTCGCAACTCATGAGATCTTCCACACACGGTGGAGTACTGGACAGTATGCGGGGTCTAGACAGTGATTCTCTCAACTGTACTTGCTTGCCGTGGTCCCTCTTTATCTATATATTTATTTATTCGCACAACATAAGTAGGGAATCCTGTGGCCCCTCTTCTCTCCCAACCCTCTCGGTTGCTGTGGGGGCCTAACGCCATTTCAGCGGCACAACACCGGGTGATAGTGTCAGGTTCTTTAGAGGTAACCCGAACCTCGCATCGAATAGCCTTATATCAGCTTAGAAACTTAACATTGCACTGAGTTAAGTTACATCACACATCACACGTTTAAAAGTAAATGTGAGGCGCGGCGTGGCCTCTAGCTTTGCAAACATTAGCCTAGGGTATCAGGGAACTATGTGTAGGATACGGAATCTTCATTAACTACTACAAATCTCCATTAACCTAATCTTCAAAGCATAAAAGGTAGTTTACCTTATGCAGCTTCTCAACTAGTGGAAAGATTTTTAACTGAGGATCAATAATATTAAATAGTAATCAAAGTTTTGGTTTATTATGATTTGTTTGTACGCAAAATATGTACACGAATCTTCAAGTATATTTTTATCAATTGATTGAGTCATACTGGGTCATATGTACCTTCTCAATCCCTGTCTTGGTCGCTCGAAATCAGACATATTGATCGACAGAGTCACTGGCTAATCATTTGTTATTTTATGCTAAAAACCTCAGTCATAATGTATCAGAACTAAGTGGAAAATCTATCCTTATAGAAAGACAAGTGTCTACTTACTTCAGTTAGAAAACTTGAAGCTAGAACTGAGATCAAATATATCTGCTGACCAATTTTGGCCTTTAACTAATTATTTTATATGAGCTCAAAATGGCTTTTAAATAAAGAACTTAGCTGGTCAGTCCCCATCCAAAACAAGGATTAATTTGGAGATGTGAATATAATGACGTTAGACAAGGAAGCTTTTGTAAACTCTAGAAATCTAGTTACAAGTATTGATGCCTTTATCCAAATGAATCAATGTTGTATCCGACCTCCTGGTAGGGGAATTAGGTAGGGAATCTGATAATTATTTAAATTCTGATAAAAATAAATTAAACAATAATCTATTCTTGCTTAATATCTTTAATAATTGAACATTCGCTAATCCATAACATACCATTCCTATTCACGTTAAAAGTTCTTGAGTTATTTACGGTTCATAACATAAGGTTCTATAAACTACTAGACGATTGCAATCACAAATTATTTGGCCAAAATAAATTGAATATATAAGAATTTAGGTTAATAAAGACCAAGAGCCGTTTACAGAGTTTTAATCCGTTAGTTAAGAGAGATATAGTTGGGTTTGTTAGGGTGGGGTGTTACAAAGTGAAGTTTCTGTATGCATAACCTATATATTGTGTCCGAGACTGCGACGGGACTTAAACCTTAGAGCCCTAAAAAAATCTCTTCTGTTACTGACTGACTGACAGACAGCGCGCAGCCGGAACTACGGCTTGTGAAAAGCTTTCTTTACATCTCAGTATTTTGCATGTAGGGAGCTGACTGTATGGGAGCTCTAAGAGAGAATTTCCAGAAATTTGTACGGGAACGGGTAGAAATGGGACCTACGCGTGTTACCACGGAAGACGGCTAGTACCTATCTTATACGAGTAATAAGCTCACCTTGAACTAGCTTTTGCCCGCGACGTAACGTGTTAAGTCCCATTTTTTTTCCGTTCAGAATATAGGGAAATTCTCTCTTATTGTTTCCCTACACTTCCCAAGGAACCTACATGAAAAATTTCAGCTTCCTACGGCCAGCAGTTTCGGCTGTGCTTTGTCATAAATCAGTCAGTAACTCAAGATCGGTTCATTTCATTACAGATTAACAACGCGTCAGCTGATATTATTCACAATCACGCGCATTTTCATGTAACATTCCGAACGGCGTCCCATCACGTGAACTATGCGAATTAGCTAACACATTGTCCCAAGCTTTACAACAGCAATTAATTCCACAAGTTGTCCCCATTAGCGCGGTCAGGTGGGAGCGAGACAACATGTGGGTTGATTTAAAAAGTTTTCGTGGTCCCGGCTGTTTCCAGATTACAGCGACGAAACAAGGAAATTGTGTTCTTTGATTAAAATGAAAAGTTTTCCGTTTTAATCAAAGAACGCTATTTCGGCGTATATTAAACAATTTCGTGGGAAAGTTGTCTAAACACACAGTTACTTAGTAAACACTTTCATACGCATTATTTCACGCAATACAACCAGAAGGAAAATGGAATAAAATTCATAGAATAGCGATAACGCGAATGCCAATTAATCCTAATCTAGTTCAATATAATCTAGTAAATCTAATCGACTAATCTAGTAAGTCGCATCGCTTAGTTGCGTTGTATTAAGACGATCCCTTATGATTCCCGCTAAAGCAATGGTGTATAGTATTGTGTACAAGTTTCATTTTGACATATATCAGCAAACGTTTTCCATTTACAGCTATTTCTTGCTAATTATTTTACCAGTTTTGACGAAGCGACAACTTTGTACGAAGACTTTTATTATTTTAGGTAAATAATTTGAAATTTCACTTACAAATCTTACAATTACGTAAGTACCCAATTAATAGATACCCTTGTATTTATGTCTCATCTTGTGAGTTTCATTATGTTAATGTTTCACACGTGCATTAATATTTTGCAGGGGGTACTTATTTTATTCATTTTATCTTCCTTTCCTATTCAAAACATGATTATATCTTGACCCCGAAAACCACTAGTGCATTGCGTAGGGGTTCTATCAAAATTCATTGCGAGTTCCGATAGTCTTGCCAACTCGATTTGATACCCACGTTCTGTGCGGGGATAGAGATCTTCTACTATCTAAAGTCCCGCGCCTTCACATTTTAAAACGTTTCAATGTATTTAAAAAGCTCCACCACATAGTAGAAGATCTCTACTGTACTGTATACTAGTAGTGATACTGTAATCCGTTATTATGTAGTTTAAACTACCGCTTCAGGTTACAGGAGATACGATGTTTTTATTTTTTAAGCTAATATTAGAAAACTCATGAAAACGTGAAGTGTTCTTCATTACAAAAAACAATCGAAAAAATTTAATCAAGCATACCAGTAAATCAACAAAGACCACAAATATAGGTTTAAAGGTTATTGTTGATTGGTCGGTCCCCCGACTGGATGAGATGCGTCAAAGGCATTTTCTTTTTAAGCTCTACTTACCTCTTCTTCTTATTCCTTCCATTCCATGTTACCTTCAAAACTAACGCGGAAACTGTCATGCCGAATTAAGTGCCCACCCAACTTTCCCCTTGTCGTTTGTATCCTATACTATTAAACGAGAAATATTTGTAAATAAATATTTGTACTCACGTTCTGGAAAGCGGCTCTATCAATTTTGATTAAATTTGGAATATAGGGGATTACGGGGATGAAAAACGATATAGCTGGGTGTCTCAGGAAAATCGTTTTATCTATTTTCACATGAGCTCGGTCGCCCAGGTACTTTTGTCTTTAATAAGCAACGTTTTTCTCCAAATAAACTTTAAACATCTTCGTTAGTCTTTTGTTCCGTCCAACTAATTCTTTCCATTCTTCTTCAACCCCACAATACCACATTTCAAACGCTACCAATCAGTCTCTGTCTCTCTGTGTTAAAGTAATAAAATATGAGTTGCTGAAACCACTCTCATCGTTAGGTTGTATATAAAAAAAATGTACATCAGAAATGACGCTTATTTGACATCGGTTTCGTTTGCCCTATTTAGAGTTATTGTTATGCTGGTAGACACCGTTTCATTCATCACTTTGATATATTTTCTTTCAAGGACGCAATGGGGTCAGATGTTCGTATCCCTCTGTTCGCTACGTGGACAACATTGCTGTGTAATTTGAATATAGTAGACAAACACGGCCATTGTAGTCTAAAGCTGGTTATTTATGAGATCGAGCATTCAATAGGTAGACCTTTTATTTTCTACTAGTGTAAATTACTCTCACTCGAACATTTTACCGAGTTTGCGCTCAGGATTTTGGTACAATTGATCGAAATTTTCACGTTTCTCAAGTGTAATACTCACTGAAAGTGTAATTCTTATAAATTGCAGGAGTCTTGAAAACCAAATAAAGTTAAGAAAGCAGAGTTTAGTAACACATATTCATCATACATTTTAACTTAACTACTCTTATGAACTGAAAAACATAGGATAGTGAAGTTGAATTGGATTAATTAATTCTTTCTTTACATCTCAGTAGTTTGTTCGTTATTTTTGTTAAACGCCCAAATTTATTATGGAAAATCCTGTATTTACTTATCTAAAAAAGTACTTTACTTATTTTGTTCACCTTAATAATTAAAACTAAGTACCTAGGTAGATAATTTGTGGTTGCTCGCAGAGCAAATATTTTGCTACTTTGATCGATCTCTGGCAAAAAGTAATGTTTGCACTAACTAATACAATTGCCTTATCACGAGAGAGGTTATTCTCAAAATTACCAATTTCAAGGCGTGCGTATCAATCATTTTCTTTGTGTGGTAGATGCAAAAGTTAAGTCTCCAATGACAGGACATATATCATTGCCGACGTTACTTGCTTCGCTTGCACAGTCTCGGGATGAAAAATGTTTTTGTATCGTATTTTCGCTTGAATGTATTTCACGTTTCGAATGCACTAGATAAAATTTCACTTAGCAACGTTTGCGTTATTGCATTTTTGAACCAGTGCTCGCTCGAGACATTCAATTTCCTTCGAAGAATGCTAGGGAGTACCTACAGCATTTGCGAGATTAATAATGTGGTATCGAAGCACACTGTCGAAGTTTATGGTGTAGTTATGCTGTAAGATATTATTAAACTGAATATCTCGTTGAATAATTACCCAAACATAGTAACTTCATCATGTAAAAGGTACAGGAAATATTGCAGATGACAGTTACAAATAGACTAGTTTCACTAGACTTGTCTTTGCAGGCATATTAAGAATTCGAAGAAAAAAGATATTTTAATTCATATATTTCTTAAGCAGTTTTTCTATTTAGGTTGCTTGATACAAAGCAGACTAAATTATTAATAGTAGGGATATTGTTGGAGTTCAACGGGAAAGGACATTAAGTTCACAGATATCCGGAAAAACGCATAGTAACCCCGGGAACGCGATAACTGAATTCCACGCGGGCGAGCGAGTAAAGCAGTAATCAATATCATAGAAAAATAAGATAAACTTAGAAGGACAACCTTCAAACAAATCAGCGTACGGCCGAAATAAGCGTTAAATGCGATAATAGATGTCGCTGCCTAGGTAGCCTGCATACAAAACAAATTTAAACTTCATGAGATACATATGGGCACACTGTTGGGCACACTGTAAGGGCAAACTGTTGAATCTATTTTTTATAATTTAACACCTTGTACTACACAGTTTAAACAATAAAGTTTTAATATTATTATTATTATTTAAATAGGTATTTTAAGTCTCGATAGAGAGACGGTTTATAAGACTGAATACGGGCTTATACCAAGTATTCAGTCTTCTTGTGTGTTACGATTATTATTATTAATATTATATACAACTTTTCCGTTACTGACTGATTGACTGACTAATGACAACGCATACCGTAAACTGTTGGTCGTAGGAGGCTGAAATTTGTTGCTTGGAGAGTTTAGGGGAGCAGTAAGAGATGATTTCCCGATATTCAGAGGAACGTGAAAAAACGGATATTTTACATATTAGTGCATGCGAAGTCACAGGCAAAAGCTAGTAAACAATAATTTTCAATAATCTGCAACAAAATAGAATACGATAGAAGACAGGTCCCTGTATCGGTTGTTTGTGAAGATACAATTTTACGGTGACGTCCACGGCGAGCGACGTATCCAAGCAAAACAGCGGACGGTCGTAAAATCCTCTAAATCTCACGGAAACATCACGTTTCTGCCACAATTTAATAAACCATACAGTCGGCTAAGCCTATAACCTCGAGTTACGTTGATAAAACTAAACCTGAGTTACGTACGACGTTAACCCGAGGATGCCGGCTTGGTGAAAGTGGTCCAAGAGATGCTAAAGAGTAAGCGTGCGGGGGTCGAAGACGTGGCGGTTTATGAAAATAAACAATTATCTTGGGACATTTCATACAAATTGACCTCAAACCCTGCAAAACTTGTACTTACCTACTATGGGTGCTATTCGGCTGTATTACTGAGAAAAACATAGGTATGGATATAATAAAGATCTCGAGTACAAACATTCGTGCTCATCGCACAAACTCTTCACGGCGGGAAGCCGTGGTGGCAAAGTGCAGAGGGTCGGGAACTCTAAGTTTACTTATCTGCGAAATTAATTTTGAACCTACCACTGGGATTTTCTGTGTGAAGGAAAACATCCTGAGGAAACCTGCACGCATATGCGAAGTAATTCAAAGATGTATGTCAAGTCCCCAATTCGCACAGGGCCCGTGTGGCGACTATCCCAAACCCTCTTGTAATAAGAGGAGGCCTATGCCCAGCAGTGGGACGCAAATAGGCTTTAGTGGTGTGGGCGGTGGTGGCACAAACTCTGTCCTTAGCGGTATTCGAGCCGCTACCAGTTGGCGGGTCACTATTATACCAACTGAGCCGAAAGGTCGTCACTAACGGATATTAGATGGGGTAAATCTTCGCTTTGTGTAACCCTATTTCAGAAAAAGGATTTCCAAGAATATTTTGCTCAGATTCGATATACCTACTGGCGTCTTTTCCAAATATTGGCCAAGTTAGGTTTTCATTGAAAGTTACCACGGATATTATATCACGCAACCAAAGTTTTCTTGCGTGGGTAAACTTTTCTGCAAACTACTGCTAAAATGGTAATGATCCCACAACTTTCAGGCATACTTAACGTTGTTCTTCATACGAATTTATACCGGTAGCGAATTCGTATTCGTATTCTATTAAGATATACCTACATAAAATATAGAAAGCAACAAAACTGAGACATGAAGAAGATGAAAATTTATATTCGCTCGCGTCGATGTAGGCTTTGTCTATCCCTCGAGAACAGTCCTGTTTCTAGATGAAAGGTATCCTTTCCTACGTCTTCCTGTACCTCACGATATATGAAAAAATATTCTCTCTATAAACAAACTCTGGTTCGAATTTATATCCGTTACACTTACATATTAGTATTAGGAAATAATATGAAATGATTATTGAATAATGAAAAGGTATAACCGCTCTTTACTTTACCTTCATACGAAATTACCGCGCTATGCGAGCCTAATGGTTTGACCTACCGCCCTCTCACGCAGATAATGGAAAATAGCGTGAGGAAACCTGCACGCATCTGCGTAGTAATTCAGGGATGTGGGTGAATTCCCGCCCGCTTGGGGAATATAGCAAAGCAACGGAACGCAAATAGGATGACAAAAGCATCAGCTTAAAGAACTCCACTGAAACTAAATAGGACCTACCTCTCGACACTAATCGTACTTCAAAATAAAATTGAGAACTTGAAAATATTCAAAAATATTAAATTTTAAAATGAAAATCTTTGTTGAATGCGTATGCTAGCATAATTTCCTACAGTGCTTTGTTGTTCTGCGGAAGGCACATCAAAATGCATCTTCTTTACCGGCGTGAAATTTTGTAGCTCACCTATTTTTTAGGAAAAATGCACTACTATAAATGACTACAAACACTCCGTAAATAATGCAGCCACAGTTCCAATTGGGTTATTCTCATCATAATAATTGGTTTTTAAATAAAAAAAAGTAACAATATTAATAGCCATTAGGTACGCGACAACCAAGGCCATGGAGAAATTTGGAGTTGATATCAAAGTAGTATTGATCAGCTGTTTGTTTATACAGGCAGGTCGGCAACCCACGGTGCTGACAATATTAGTAGAGATACAGGTAAGCCAGAAATACATTCGTGAATGAACTGCCAGTGGACGCCGTGGAAAATTTCACACGATCCTGGAAACCGTTGACGTCAACTATATAATATAGACGGAGAGGAAAATCGCGACAGCGGCGAAGAGCTGAAGATATTTTTTCCGAATGCACTGGGGACGCGCGCAAGATGCTGACCGGATCGTAAACTTGTGCTTGCGGTGTGTGTAAAACCCTTTCCATTTCTACGAAACTTAAAGTGACGGAAAAATTCAGGATAAATAAATGTGTATTATTTGCAACTGGATCTACTCTATTGTGTGTCATTATCCTATTTTATATTATGATCATAAAAGTTATGATCGTAACACACTCTATTAATAGAACTGATGTTTTTTAGTGTAGATACAGACTAAACATAAGAATAACTCATCGAATACTTATTAGCTATAATAAGTTATAACCCCAAAGTAGACCTGCCGAGTAAGTGAACAATTTAGCATCCAACGGGGCGCAAGTGCTGGTAATTTGCAAGTTTCCTCAACTCGATGGCGTATTTAAACTTTGGCTTCTGACTCCAAGCAATAATGCGACTCGGTATCGGACTTCATATATTGTCATTTTCTTTCAATCCAAGGAAAAATATATAGACAACTGATACATAAATCTATTAACAACTCCATCTATATTGGCCTGGCCAGTTAGTGCAGTGTGTGGTGCGTATGTTAGCAATCACACCACATAGTTAAACGCATTGAAAAGTATGTTGCCAATAACATTACGATAGGTACACTTCCCACAACATATCACAAAGATGAGCGTAATAATTCGATTAAAAAATATATATACTTATTCCCGACTGCAAACAAACTTTTGTATATGATGATGTCACATTATATATTTTTGTAATCCGTTCATTAAACCCTTCATTTTGATACCCCACTCGATAGGTTTTAACGAAAAAAATATTTTTGGAAATGTTTAAAATGCCTCCAAAAGTCAGCCATTATGTTTTTTGGAATTTCGTAGAGATTTGTATTTGATGTAGATTTTTTGTTAAAAGACAGACATAGAATTTTGAAAAAAAAAAGTCTACATGCGTAATTAGTACGTTTTTAAAAAGTCATACTGTATAATGCAATTTTCAAACGAAACTAAAGCAATTCAACTTCAAAACAACATAATAAGAGAATACATAATTTTCCCAATTTTCCAGCCTGCTCCCACGCAATAAGTACCATTTTTGCGTCTTAACATTTATTCCGCGTGGGCTGCCCAAAAATGTCTTTGAAACAAAACTATTACAGCTACTAATTTAACGGTAGGATGACGCTGTAAAGAATTATTCTGTAATGATTACACCCTTTGAACCTTCGGTATTAGAAGCGTTTCTTTGGCGGGCTAAACTAATTATGCTGTATCGACCCTTGGTGGGTAGTCTCTGAAACTTTTAATTATTGAATTTGATCCTCGCAAAGCCCTAACTTGCCGCGGAAGTAAAAACCTCTGAAACGTGATCTTGCCTGAGAAATCGGTTCTAATTTGTTTTAAGTTAAAAGGAAGACGTGTGCCGGGTGCTTCGACAAATTGCTTTCATATATTTTATACTGAAAATCGAAACGACAATTTATATAGAAACACACCAAACACCCTGTTTGACACAGTTCGACGTTCGACCCCGAAATTTTATTCATAGGAATCTCTATTTGTACTTTGTTCAATAAATACGTTTCTATTTCTGTTAAAATATTTGGTGTTGTGTTTGAACCTGTATCAACAAAAGGAACCCTTTTGATTACGATTGTAGGATTTTATTCTTCTCAAAATGTAATATATGGATCTCAATGATCCTATGAAGTAAGATATCTGTAACTTAGACATTCTTCAGTATCCATTGTAACCCATAACAATTTAACTAAGCGAATTTCGTTCGATCGTGGTTAGGTATCTGAGGAGAAACTTTACTTCGACTGGATGATGCGTTCTTTTAATTCTTGCAATGTTGTAATTGGAGAAGTTCGTCATTGTTTCTGTTTTTGGAGGTCGTCTAAGAATGTCAAATTTACGATGTGTACGCCGAAACTGTATTCAAAGGTAAGCTGGGAGTTTACTGATAGGATATCGGCTCCATTTTCTTGAAGGATGGTGAATTAGTGATAGTGGCTCCAAATAGATATCCGCAAAGCGCTTGGCTCGTATCTACTCGACGCAGAATAAATCACTTACTGCGGCCAACATTGTAGCGACCTGTGTACGTTTCTCATCTAGATTTCTTGGCAGACTCATTGGCACAACACTGCAGTAAAACTTAAGACAAAAAGCAAAATCACACGCTCCCTAGGATGTTGCAGGCTGACCTACATTCTTAACTCAGTTGCCTCATGTTCGATGTTGCCAAAGAATTCAACAAAATTGTATTTTATTTATACGCATCCGATTGGTTGGTTTGAGTTTTTATTTTTGTTAAAAGTTCGGTTTGTTTACTGAAGTTCTTTGTAGTAACGTGAAAACTTATCTCGATAAGCATGCAGATTCTTCCACCATTAAAGCTCAATGAATCGAGGATAAGTGTGTACCTTATATTCTGACGTTGCACGTTGTACGAATTCACACTAAAGTTAAGCCGTTTTATGATGCAGTTAAATACAAATCCAATTCATTTTAACGTCGGATCCGTTGGCATGTATGACCAGAATGGGATTTAGAATCTTATTTCTTTCAATTCAGGAAGTTCCGCCTTCGCCGTAACTTTGTTGGGAACAATGTAATTTGGCGGATCAGATACCTACAGGTAGCTGATACCGCCGTCGGGAGGTTCGACTGGGTCAATGTTTACGTCAGTTATCTCCAATTCCAATTTAGTTCCTTGTATATCTGTGTATGTCTGTTTTACTTCCTGGAGTGTAGTGTACAATATCACTACATAGTATAAAACAAAGTCGCTTTCTGCTGTTTGTCCCTATGTATGCTTAAATATTTACAACCACGCAACGGATTTTGAAGCGGTTTTTTTAAATATATAGAGTAATTCAAGAGGAAGGTTTTAGTATATAATTTATTATAGTTTGACACTCAATTCCCGCGGGACCGCTATAAAACCGAATTCCACGCGGAAGTCGCGGGCAGAAGCCAGTAAATAAATAAATAGTAATTTTGACGTAAATAACAATTTAATATGATTTACTCCGTCATTCATTACTTACCTAAATAAGCTTTCGAGAAACTGCCCAAATCAAACATTTGTAATTTTTTTCGCATCCTTCGAATAATAAATACACTCAACAGCAATGAAAACGGGTCACTATGTATGGGAATTTCCTTTCAAAATGACCCGTTTTCATTACTGTTCAGTGTAGATGTACCGAAAGCTAAATTGAGTTCACGCGAGCGTCGTTGGGTGAACCGTCCATTACCTCACCAATCGACAGTCATAGTCACAGGATTGTCGGTTGCTCGAAATAGCATGGTTTACGAAGCAAATAAAGATATGCTTCATTGTGTACAGTTGAGGTCATTAATATGTGTACACTTTTGGACCTTATTACGACGTGAGAAGGTGCAAAAGTGTGTATATATTGGCGAACTCGACTGTACCTTACCTACTATTAACTAAAAAAAACTTTGTATAATCAGCTTCGTATTGAAAATAGCTTTGCATACGAGTGTTAAATCAGTGTTTATCTATAAATTCCAAGTTGCATTTTATTAATTAGTTTAAAATGTTAAATTTAATTGTATCTACTATAATAACGTTGTGTGGTGTTCAATGAAGTATATTGTATTGTATTGTAACGTTAGTGGCAGGAGTTCAGCAATTGCTTGCCCACCCCCGCTAGTCGTTTCGAATTCGTTCATGAATTATTTAACACTAATTTACCCATTGAACTTCGTATCACCCGGAGGCGATTCCCATACAAAGTTATTGTTCTTTTTTTAGCTGTACCTTACCTGCCTGAAACAAAAAAGAACCAGCCAATTCGGTCCAGCGGTTCTCGAGCCTTAGCCAGACTAACACACGGCAATTTTTTTTATTCCTTTAATATTTGGATCTTTATTTAAATCTGCTATTAAACATTATTTATTGAGGGTTTTTTTATGTGTCACCCAGGCTATTCCTGATCGACTGTGACTGCGGCGGTAATTAAACACAGTACATTCAATGTTCGACGATTACCATCCCTCTCCTACTCTTGCTCGTATTTTATGATTTCTGTGGGACAACGACAATGCGTGATGAAGTTCGAATGTCGTATTTTATCTTATATCTTATTTTACTTATTTATTTTATAAAAGTTTAACATGACATTACAGTTAACACCAATGCGTCATGAAACCAAATAAAACTATTTAGGCGACGAAACGGCGTGGCTCCGCTGCATCGTCATCTCCGGTGTAGGATTCGGTAGGTTGCCCCGGAACCGTCGAAACACGACACCCTTCGGCCAGAAGTCAGCACTATCGATGTTCTCCAGCAGCGGCCGCGGCCGCGGTACGCGCGCACCACTAAAGAGCTGTAGTCGTTTATAAGCTTTTATTTAGTTTCACCCGTCCCGATGTTTGTCTGTTGTAATCTAATTTTGTAAGTTTAATTTGATTCACTTCCCGGTTACCGATTGAGCTGAAACATTGACCTATAATAAGTAATAACATATGGACGAACAGTGCCTAACAGAATATGTCAAAATATATGGATTCGGGTACCCGTTTTGACGGGGCCATTTTTCTGCGGCTGATTGTGAATCCTTACTTATAATCAGAGATAGGACAAATTTGCGCCATTGCTCGCAATAATGTGGACATGACTCCAAAAATAATCAAATATGTAATCATTTAATTAATTTCTTACTTGACTTAAATTTTAATTCCTAGTCAATAAATACAAAAGTTTGTTAAAGTATATATTTTTTAAAGAAAATAATCAGTATTTTTTCCAAATTTTCTGCAGTCAGTCTATTTCTTTTTACATCAAAAATATACTTAAGTGCTGAAAAACTCCGCTCGCACTCCACTGATGTTAATGGGGCAAACTTAATTAATTGATAAACCTTTTGTTTAATTTTGGAGTCATGTCCACATTATTGCGAGCAATGACGCAAATTTGTCCGATCTCTGCTTATAATAGATCAATGACCTAAAATTTTGCATGCATGTGTAAATCGGATGTGAATGCAAAATTATCATGACATGGAGCTGATATGATGATGCAACCAGAAGGTGGCCATAGGAACTCGGTAGTTAAACGATACAACCCCATCGAGTTTGGACTCGTTTGATCTGTCTTGACGAGTACTTTGGTGCTAGATGGGTCTGATGATGGAGCTGGAAGATGACCGTAGGGACAAATTCTTTTTATTAATAAGTAAAACTAAAGCTTGTTTTTAAAAAGTATTTTTTTCAGTTTGATACTTTTTTAGTTTACAATATACACAAGCACTCGAACACGTAATATTTCTAAAAAATAATAATCGTAATTAAGTATCTATAGGATTAAGACCAATTTACTTCATTTAACAATATTGATCTTACTTTGAAGTTGTTTAATCTATATTTTAATGATAATTAACTGTTGTACCTAAATTTAGATACAGACAGCAATAGAAACTGGATCCTAGTGCTAAAATTTAATTCCTTTAGCTTAGTTCTAAAATACGAGTAGAACTACGAGTAATAAGCTATTACACTCAATAGTACTATGAAGATTATGGTTCTACATTTAGCAGCTATTTCTATCAATTGCTTCAAACAAAAGTCAACTTTCTTTGGGTGAAATTGAAAGCGCTTTTTGATAAACTACACGACTAAAAATTTGTGTATTGACAGAATATAAATAGATTCACGACTCGGTTTTTTACTCGACGGACGGACCCTGCATTAGATCCTTCACCTGGCAAGCTTTTCTCTTGATAAATTTCATGTATTACTTATTTCAAAATAATTACTGAATGCCTTCAGGCATTAAGTCCGCCAATTGTATAATATTTTTTTGTGCAATAAAGATTAAATAAATGTCTCCATTCCAATATTAGCGAGCACTTAAGAGGGTTTACTCCGAAAGTTTACAACGTCGCAAATAGCTCTCAAATATTTCGCTGTTTTCATTGATTTCTCAATATTACTGAATGAAATCATGAATTATCGCTCTATGGTTGAATAAAACATTAAGTATGGATTGCAACAATTATCATAGGAACACAAAATTTTTAGGATTATGGAAGTACTATCTTTTGTAAAGTTTCCATCGCATTTTCCATGGATTTTAATGTAATCTTATTATTTGAATGCCTAACCAGTTAATATAAAACGAGACGCGTCATTCAACCATAGAATGAGAAGTTCTTATTTAATTGAGAATACTGAGAAATTAATAAAAACAGCGAAATATTTGACAGCTATTTGCGACGTTGCCAACTTTCGGGATAAACCCTCTTAAGCTATTACAAACTATTATTCAATCTAATGCTTCCTAATATCATTGTTTCACCGCATGGACTGGATATGATATACTTATTGCCCGATTCGCCCGTCATCCGTATCATTCATTAAGTAAGGATTCACAATCAGCCGGAGAAAAATGGCCCGTCAAAACGGGTGCCCGAACGACACGGGCACCCGTTTGGCGCTCAGTAAATTTGACACTTAAGTCTTATAGTGTTAGGTTTACTTTGTATAAAATATTTATCTTGACACATACCTAGAGGCGATAAAGAGGCGTTATTAGTATATTGGGACGTATTTTCTAATGTTTGCTCCATATATTTTGACATATTCTGGTAGGCACTGTTTTCCGTATGTTATTATAGGTCAATGTTAACAT
The DNA here is from genome assembly GCA_963971205.1 of Aethes cnicana. NCBI lineage: Eukaryota > Metazoa > Arthropoda > Insecta > Lepidoptera > Tortricidae > Aethes > Aethes cnicana. The sequence continues at coordinate 7,972,090 of OZ020287.1, read as the reverse complement.
CATAGAAATAATAACAAAATTAACAAATCACATGAAAGAGTAAACGTTACCATATCTGATCTCAGGCAGAGGTCATTGAACTTCATCTAAAGTAGATTAGATCACTAGCCCGTGACTTCGTCCGCGTGGAATTCGGTAATAGCGTTCCCGCGGGAAGTATGCGTTTTTCCGGGATAAAAAGTAGCCTATATGGTTGACCAATGTTATATTATAAACTAGCCATACCAAATTTTGTTGCAATCCGTCCAGTAGTTTTTGAGTTAATTCCGGACATACATACAGACGATTTTTCTAAAATCGTTAATTTGTGTTCAGTATCGTTATACCGTGGGAATGCTGTTGCACGTGGACGAAGTCACGGACAGAAGCTAGTCTAAATATGTACTTATACATATGTAGACTAGCTTCTGTCCAGGTAAATGAAACAAATACAAATACAAATACAAATTCGTTTATTTTCCATATTAGCATGCAACATCAACAAACAACGTATGAAATTGAGATGACAGTTTACGTGCTAGGCATATAAGTAATTTTTATAAACAACTAGCTTCTGCCCGCGACTTCGCCCGCTTGGTATTCGGTTCCCACGGGAACTATGCAATTTTACGGGATAAAAAGTAGCCTATGTCCTTTCCCGGAATCCCAACTATCTCTATGCCAAATTTCATCTCAATCGGTCCAGCGGTTGAAGCGTGAAGAGGTAACAGACAGACAGACAGACAGACAGACAGACAGACAGAGTTACTTTCGCATATTATAATATTAATATGGATAGTAGTGACCAAACAGTTCGTTAATCTACATACTTTATCGATTATTACCGTATGTCGCGCGTTGATCAATCAAATTAGAGACAAGGTAATTATATTAGACTGTCAATCTCCTTACATTAGGAGTATACATCGGAAATAGCCGGGGCGCTTCAACTTTTCATACTTCGCTTGAATTACTGTAATTATTCCATTACTGTGGCGCAAAGTAAATCGTTTGTACGAATAGGGACAACCTTTTTCGATTATTCTGTAAGGACCAATCCTGTTTGGTGGGAATACGAAAAAAATAAGTATTTGAGACTCATGCCTATTTAAGTTCTAAATCTAACACTGTAGGTATTTCTTTCAAGTTAGTATTTTTTACTTTTTGCTAAAATCGGTTTCGTTTGGTACCGGTAATTGGTATCGGTTTTTGCTAACTCAGTAGGTTTTTTTAAGTGAGTAGGTCTTTAAACTATTATATTAGAACGCGTTTGCCTATCTAATTTTTCAACAGTTTTCGTTTCAGGTAACTTCCAAAGAATTCCTGAATTCGATTTATGTGAGTACCTTATTTTTAATTTTCTTTGTGCTTTTTTTCTGTGATGATTTTGTTGTGTGAATTGAATAATTGTTTTTTTATGTGTTGACATATCATCAAGCACCTTTAAAACATCATTTGCTTAATTGTTGATAACTTAATGTCTTTCATAGTCAAAACGGCCAGATTCTACTCTTTATGCCGATGGTATTTTTTTGCGAATCCATAATCGATTTGTTTATTGATTAGATCAGTATTTATCGGCAAACACTTCAAAATCAATTATAAGCATCAGATCATGGTTCCCTTAATTAAAGTTTAATTTCATTCGGATAACGGTAACGGTTCGCATTGACTTGCGGAAGTAAATAAGGACGGATGATGCGATTTCTGCATCATCTGTTTTGTAATGTGTTTGTGATACTAATATTACTGTTTGTTTTTTACTGTTTTGTATGAAAATAATTAACCTTTCTGTTCTGCTATAATTGTAATTGCACAATGAATATGCTTTTTGTACTGTTTTAGCATAATGTACCTTAACCTTTCAGCATTGTCGTGACTGGATCGTCACAATTTGTTTAGGTATGCACATAGTAATTCATGTATCTGTCTCATCTCATGTTTGTCTGGATTATCTAGTTTGTCAACTGCGTATTCCGTATGATTGAGAATGGTTTCAACTGTTTATTGCGGATCATAAATTGTTTCGTTTCCTGCAGCATCTTCAATTAATTCATTCATTAATACTAGTATCATATGGTCTCGTATCGTGTTTTCTTGATTTGTGTCTATGAGCGTGTGAGCACTCGGTTGTTCGGAGTGCGTAGCGTCGTGGTGTTGCCACGCTTAAACAGACTGTTTATTGGGTTCGTATGTGCAGTTGCAGCGTGTGTTGTGTTTATGCTGTTTATCAGTTTCAAATGGCGCGTGTGTGCGTGCGGCGCGGCGGTGTGGGTGTTCCTGTGATCGGCGCGCGGCCGCGGCGCCGTCAGTCGAGTTCCGAGCGCCGCGGACCCACCGTGCTCACGCCGCTCACGATCCGCAACGCGATCCCAATAACTTTGTACACTGGAAACTTTTCATACCAAATCCTGTGTGTCATCGAAGTTTGCGCACCGTTATCGTTTCGAATTACGTACGCCGCGGCACAGTAGGTTGTGTAAGCGATTCGACACGCACTTTCGCACGTGTATACGTATCGGTCTATTTTTGAATATTCTCTAAACGTTACACCGCGAAGTTTTCGAAACGCAGCCCGAGCCGGGTGAACGCCCGCCGAGTGCAGCCCCGGCACCAACGCAGTGTTTTTGTTGACGGATCACATTTTGTGTTGTTAACCTCCGCTCAATCTAAGATACGTTATCTGTAAGTATGACCCCGGTTGTGATACTGGCTGTTTGTTTAATCTACTATACTGTTCATATAAACGACGATGGCGTCCCTTTCGCGAGAGGACCTGTTGAATATCTCAAAATTAAAACATTCTTATCACAATAATAATTACAAATACTACAAACAAACTGAGACGTGCGTTGTTACCGAAGAGCACGTATCGATGTGTGTATGTGTGCTAGCATCTTTTGTCGGTATGTGTGTACCAGCACAAGTATACAAACAAATGTAGGAACGTTCTGCGTGGTTCTGCGTTCGGTTCAGTATTGTACCTACGTAGAGGGGCATGATATGAATATATTGGTACGTAAGTAATACGTACCTATATAATTTCGCATAGTTACCAATTCCGTGACTTCAATTACAGACTTAATTAAGTTTACTATTACAAACAGCTTGATGTGAAGTTTTGCAGCGATACGGAAATTCAATTAAAGATCCAAATATAGTTATGTTATTGAAGACTGATTGTTACAAATGTTTACCGCAGTTTCATTGGTTCACCGATTGATAGGTATTCCATAAAAAAGCTATGATTTTCTTGGTCACATAAAATTACACCTCCTTACTTACCATAAAATTCAGCACGCAAAGTAGTCCGTACAAAGCATTGGATAAGTTAAGAACTGTTCGCGTTATATATACAGAATAAAACCTATCCAATGCTTTGTACGGACTACTTTATAAGTAGTACTTTAGTATCAAATGAAAGGGCTGGCTGAGAGTTACTCGAAAAATAAAGTGACGTCACTCTAAATCCAATATATGGTTAGGTCTACAGAAAAGTCCGTGATGGTGTGTATGGTTGAAAAGCTAGTAGGATATAAAAATGCTACAGGTGGCTCCAATTCGTGACTCCACACGAGCAACACTAGCACAATCCCGTCTAAGATAATTGGAAAAACATCCTGATAGAGTTGATCGATGACTTTAAAAATATTGCGAAGTTCTGAAAAATGCTGAATTCTGAAAAGCTTTGTCTCAGCAACTATTGGATAGGTACACAGAAACCGTTCTAGTCTCAGATTATAGCAAATTTAGTCTTCTTTAAAAATGTCATGAGAAGGTAGTATCAAAAACTAGTCCTTTAGGGTCAAAATCGCCAAAATCTGAAAAGCTGCCGATTTTTCTCAGTTTCTTTTATTTAGAAAAAGGTGCGTTCGGTGCTCGAGGTCACAAACTTGGATTATACATTAGGCCAACATCATAAACAAGCCTGCAAAAAATCAGAACTACCGGTTATCGCGCACACGATGATGTATAAAGTGACTGGATCAGTACCTTAGCTGATCCGAAGCGGCATTGCGTTTAGCCATCCGTTTGCGATGCTGATTACGACTAGTACTATTTCAATACAAGTACAATACGAGTGGAGAATAATTGAGTCCTGGGGAAAGACACAGCATAGGCTACTCATCAAGTTCGGTGTAGACGGGGTCAGTGTTTATCCCGGAAGAACGGTTAGTTCTCGCGGGAACGCTAAAACCGAATTCCACGCGGACGAAGCCGCGTGAAAAGCTCAAGTCACGTAAATTATCGTCCGTAAACCGACTTTACAGACAACCAATTTTATCTCTCGCTTTCTAATATATTATATTTACATTCCAAAACAAACATAAGGACTATTAATCTAAAGATAAATAATTGGTCTTACCAACAGATACGTGGGTATATTTAAGGCAGGCCGCTGGCAACAAATCGACAATCTAACGTTCTTAATCGTTGGAATCATTAAGTTTATTACACAGTAAACAATGATACAATATTAATTCCTATTCAAGCTAGTACTAAGCGGTTTCTGATGGCTTTATCTCTATTGAAATTGCAGTAACATAATACCTTTTGTTCGTGAATGGATTGTTAATTTCGTCTTTGGAAGGTCTAGTTTGTTTGTAGTACGAAACTATTGTTGTGTTTTTACATTTACAAAAGTCTTGGATAATGGAAACATGTAAATATAAATAAAGACCGTTGTAGTGTCTGGATGTCTATAGAATATTTTTTTAAATGTTTAGGTCAGTATATTTTTATTCTTGAGCATAATTCGTTTTTTAGACTACGAGAATGAAACAAAAACAAGCAACAATGTAATCGCAAGTAAATTAATATAAAAGTGATCCGTGCTTATTTACTGTTAGTGTGTATTTTCTCAAATACAATTAGTAAACTTTCCTTTCCTTGTGAGCCCAAGTAGGTACTGACATGCTATTTGAAAACTGTGTGTGTCTAATACTGGAGATATTTTTTTGCTGCATCACGTCAGTTCTACAGTAATACAGGGCGTCACGCGATCGACAAATATGTCACAGCACTCCTCCAGAATCAGTATGGCAATAGCAATTCTACCAAGAATGAGGTTATTCAAATTTATGTCGCGTCTGCAGCGTGAGCTGCGTGAGAATATGAAAATATTGCAGATAATGCGTTTGATTCTGTTTTTGTAACTACTGAAAATTTAGTTGAACAATTAGAATTTAGATGAAATCCTGTTAATATTAAGTTTCACTAAGTATACTGATAGTTTGTCATGCATGATCATCATTGACGCGTACTTTACTCGTTGATTTTAATGCTAGTCAGTGCTGTTTTCACTCTGTATACTACGCTTTCGTGTTATTAAACAATACACTGTAGCAAATTTTCCACAATGTGAAAATTGTTTGTTTATGAACAGTACCTAGTTATCTTGCAAGAACTCTGACTGAGGGAGATAAAGCATGGCACGCACTTAGATTACTTATTTCTTTGCCGCCCAGAAAGGACGCCTTGTTGCTATTTTCCTCCTAAAATAAAAGTTAGCGTTGCTGATATAATAATTGCATTTTATCGGATACCATTAGCTACTCCTTAAGTTATGGCTCCTGTTATTTTTAATAAATGTTACGAAACTCTTCCGTTACTGACTGACTGACTGACTGACTGACTGACAGACAATTAACGCACAGCCGAAATTAGTGGTCGTATAATGTTAACGTTTGTTGGGAATGGCTTTATTTAAAGAAGTGACAAACATCAAAGGGAACATAGCATGGTAAAATAAATAATTTATTTTTTGATTAGTCAGTAATATACATCATACTCCCTATACGTGGGTTGCTATGAGAGAATAGGGCGTAGGGACCACTCAGAGAGGATAGACTAGAAGAGATCGCTGTTTAGCGATAAGTTCGCTTGTTGTTTACCTGTTATGTGTATTATTTCTGTATTTATGGTGTTCAATAAAGAGTATTCTTGTTGCCTTTACTGCTAAGAGTAGTAACAGCAACAAGAAAACTCTTTCGTAAATGAAGACTTTTATATTATAGGTATCGATTACAAGTAGTATATTGATAAAATATACCTCCGAAAAACACAAGAAAAAGTGCTGTCTTTTCCCCACCGTCTCACAAAGCGGGGAGCGGATGTCGCATCTCCGGCCCGCGAGCCGTCGCGCCGGCCGTCCTATGTCTATCGCTATCAGAACCGTATCTCTATGGCGCCTCTTAATTGCCTTCAGACTAATAATTATCAGTTAGCGTGCCGCGCCCCTTCCCGCGCGTCTGCAAGCACACAACCACAACCACAAACTCACACGCGCAAACACAGCACGTGCTTCCCGCCATCCTAAGCGTGGTCACGCGGTAAATATTATGTACTTGGCATTAAATAATTACATACAAGCTGATCGTAAACGATGGCGTTTCACAATACATGCGCAGCCGCTTCGAGCCGTAAATACAAATAATATAGAGACGCTTATCAATCACACAGTGTGATGCGCTTTGCACAGATGGTGAATAAATAAGCGAATTGCACGTTTCAATGACAACCAGATGCTTGTCTTTTCAACCTTCAAAATGTCATCTGCCGCTGTTAAGTAAGTACAATATGGGACACAATCCAGTCTGAAAGTGCTGCGTCCCGCGTCCACTTTTTGTCGAGTGTCCTCGAAGCAATCTGCAACAGCTTTTCCTTTTAAGTCGTTTTATGGTTTGTTAAACTTTATAGATTAGATTTAAGAAACCGATATAGCAGATTTTCCGCTTTGTTTACATGAAAATAAAGATTAAAAGCCTCGGAGATCGAGTCGCGCCATTAATTCTTTAAAGGGTGAATAGCCTCCAACGCACCCGAAGACTTCTTGCCTAGAATACCAATTATTATTCTCAGAAGCCTCTAGCTTACGTACCTCGGTCCATGAACTACATACACACAGTTTTGCTCTTATGTAACAATAAGGAAAACCTTATCTATCTGATAATGGTACAGATTGAGTCTATAAATTATGCAAAGTTTTTATATTGATTCCGATGTTTTTTTTTGCATTGACGTAGTTTTATTCGATGGCAAAACTCGAATAGCTCCTTTGAGCGAGTAAGTTAGGTAAATCATATTCATCAAACACTGGCGCTGTTGTGTCGTAAGGCTATGGCCGTCTGACCTCGCTATCGCAGCGACAAGCCTCCGCCGTGTCGCCGCTAGAATGAAACGATTCATCTCTTATCGCTAAGTATTTTGCAATGACGTTTATTCGAAAGCCGATACGATTTCTGAAGCTCAGTTATTTCAATAAGTGAATTCAGTGTATGTTCGTACGCTTAGACAGCTCTGGAAACTTCCAACAAATGCCTTACCAGTGTGTAATCCAATGCAAGTATTGTTCTTGTTTGTATCTTGGATAAAGTGAATCGGCGAGTTTAAATATATCAAATAACATCAAATGGTTGGCAATGGCAATTCATTGTTGCATTTTTCATGTGTACCTACCTAGGTACAATAATTTGGAATTATGGTTTGACCGTCGATTATGGAAATGATGACGATGACAACGATGATGGTGATGACTTGTCGAAATATGTGTAAAAATACTTTTCGCAATTCACCGATGCCAGTTCAATATTCGCAAGTCTATTGCGAACTAATACTTAAATGTACAGTGATTGATTACAATGATTATGGAGTCTGACAACAAACGGAATAGGTGTCATCTTGTACATATGTGGATATACTCCGATAGTGCTAACCAACCTCTACATTTCCATGACATCTCCATTTGCTTGGGGTATTAAATCTCTAGTGGGATTAGGAAGGACGCCACTTCAACACTTCGCAGACACAGACATCCGCCCTGGCCCGGGACGGGATCTATGGTACATTTGTTTTTTTTCCAACGCTAGAATCTTCGTTTCGAATCGAACTGAAATACTTTCTTTTTATTTCTTGACATCTTGACATTATTATTTGCTTGTAGATTTTTATATGTGAGTTGTATATTTGTTGGAAAACATGTTGACTAAGTAAATGTTGTTCTATTTCGGCAAAATGTTCAGTTGCATTACTGAAAATTGGGGAAGCACCCACGCCCTATCATCACGTACACATAATGCGTAGTTTAGGTAGAGTTCGAATTGATAAACACAAAATTTTCGATGCATACTCCTAATTTTCGATCCATACCACTTAACAGTGAAGGTTTCGCTTCAATTATTTCGAAAGCGTTCCATATTGCATTGTCCCTATGACAATACACACCCTGTGTCATTAAGGCAGTCCAATTGTTCCTAAATCATGAATGTTGTCATTAAAGGACAACGCGGTCGTTTGCAATCGCGTCTCGCGCGACCACACGTGAGCACACATCTCATTAATTCTATCGATACGCCGCGGCCAAAACATTGTGTCACCTAGCCTAACCTAACCCGAGCAACCGGTCGCAATTACGAAGCTACTGTACCCTAGAAAACACTATAAGCGTTAACGAGCACTTTGATTCAGCCGGTTATACCGTCTCATCTCGATTATCCTACCGGTGGTCCTATTAAACGCTACGTTTTATTACATTGATTGAATGATTGTTTTCTATCGTTACAACCTGAAATGGTGTCATTTTTTTACCTACGTTAGCAAAATCCTGCACGTGTTCAAACTTTAATGGCATTTAAATATTGTCCATGTCAACTTGCCTATGATAGTAAGTAGGTATCGGAAATTTCCATCAAAGATCTTAAAACATTGTAATTTATAGTAAAAAAATTAAGTACTCACTAAAATTTATTCAGGCGTTTATTCAGCTGAAACGCATATGATAAACGTGAAGGTCAATAGATACTTCAGGCTGTCTTTATACGAAAGGACATTACTTTTTTGCTCAGTGTTTGTACTCTCTTTCTAGTTTTTTTACTAATTAGAAATTAACGTCTTTTGAGTGAATGCAACTAAGTTAATCCTACAATCTCATTTATTCTAAAGATGTCTGGCTATCTACGCAGACCACTTTAAAATAATAAATTCCTTAAAGAAACTTAGATAAGAACAAAATAGTGGTAGAAAACGGACGGCCAATGAGACGAAACGAAACCAATTAGTTTTGCTTCTGGAATTCGTTTTCATGCAATCCGCCATTCGATAGCGTCGCAACACTTCGACTCGGGAGATAGGTAGGTACATTCTCTTGGAATTTCAATTTCAAAACGTAATAAACACGTATCGTAGTGCAGCGGACGACGGCTGTCGCCCGTTGGACGCGACATTATACTTTGGGTCATATTGATCCACACCACGATGAACGTAGTAACTTTTAAAAGTAGGAAAAATCTAGAACTAGATTAAAGTTTCTAGTCGGGAATATTGGCTTGGCTTTAAACACTTTAGCGCTTAGCGAGTAATTTTTTGACCATTGTGTGACCGCATGAATTTAGATGTTACTACATGAATTGTGATATCAGCTGAGAACTTGCTTATTGTTTATTCACGGAAAATTCCATTTTAAACAAAATGTAATTTGGCCAAATCCCAGCTGACTCCAGCTTGCATTAGTGAGCATTATAAATGCATTAGCGCTTTAAACTTGCCAACACGCTTTCGTATAATTATTAGAGTTTTTGCAGTTTATTTTCCTGCGGCGAGGTTACGACCTCGCTCGTGACGTCACGCCTCGGATGAATGAACATCCACCCTGAGTCTCCCTTGCCCCTTGCCCCACCCAGCGGTCAGTTCCATACCCAATATCACAGCCATAACATCTGACGTTCTGTCTGGAACTTACTGGCGCTACTTACTTCGAAAAAGATGATACGAAATTGCTTGCAGAAATAATCCGCTGAGTTGCACATTTACGTGCATTTTAAGCTAGTTGTATTGTATCTTCAGTGCATTTATCTTGAGATGGTTAGGAATTACCCAGCATTAATGTTCGTTTAAATACTCGTCCGAGTTCACTCCAGCAATTAATATTGCCGATCCGGCTTCGTCTGTACATTTATGGGCTAGGTTAGACCAGTGCCATATTTGGTAAGCAGTGAGTCATGCTGCTAAGCTAATGCGCACAAGTGTGAAGCGAAGCGACCACTACAATACATGTCATGTAGGTATAAACTGGAGTATCCCAGCCTCATAGCATTACCTCTATCAATAAAATCTCTTCAGCCACGTTTCTTATTTAATAAATAAAATTATAACCTCAAAATGATGATAAAATACGTATCAAATCACCCTGATTCAAAACATGGGACATCTCTTCAGATATATTTGCTCTGGGATTCTTTTATTTACGCTTGAATAGCCATTTGTAAATATTCCAAAAGCCAAAAATAAAATAATAATACGGATTTTGAGGATAGAATTTTGTTTACCAAACAAGACAACAGAGGACAAACAGAGTACGTTTGCCAAAGTGGCAAAATGATATCTCTTTGTCTATTAAAAAACTCTTTAGTACCTTGTAACTAAGTTTGGCCGACTAGCATCGGGCAGAAAGTCGACAGCGCAGCAAACCCTGATTATTGGAAGCGGGCTGCATGACCTTAACAATACGGAGGGTAACAATTGTAGTGTCAATTGTCATCGTAACTGCCCACGGCCAACGATTGTTCCCAAACATTAGTGTGTGCACTGTGTGGGTGATTCCCGAAATGACACGGGAAAGCGGTGACGTTAGCATGCGTAATCAATTGTTTTATCGGTCAGCATTGCCGTCACTGTTTATCTGACCTGTCTCGATGGTGGGATTACGTACTGTATTGTGACGTGGGGGTTTAAAGTTCGTTTTATTTACCAGTTCATTAGATAGTAGCAAAATCAATGCTGTCTCCAAACGAAGCCATCTTTCCGCGTGCAATTACAAATCCATATGTGTTGTAGGTACCTGCCGTTTTTGTAAGTGAGCCACCACAAAACGCTTAAATGACAGGGTACCTGTAGCATTTTCAAGTAAATCATAAATGGTTTGTACCTCTAGATAAACATTTAGATCGGTTAGGTCGGTAAGAGGATTGGTAACTTTCCATGAGTTAATAGTCTCGTAGATATACGGCGACCATAGCTATTATAAGCCTTAACGAGAAACTTGCACACGCGGATAAAGACCCAGTGTATTGATTGTGCACAATACGACACTCGAAGTAAATATCCTTTTCCGGGTTCTGTAACGAGTACCTACTCAAGTTGAAGAGCTTAATAAAATGTATTTAATTATGTCGGAATTTAATGTTCGGACAGGAAAAATAGGATAATAGGTTTTACTATAGTACTAACGCACCGTTTATTCTCCCTCTTCTATGTATTAGTAGATTTCGGTCTGTTTAAATTTTTTATCCTCCATCCTACTTAAGGTGTGAAGTGTATGTTACAAAGCTCATAATAAAACCCTCTCGTGATGAGAGGAAGCCTGTGCTCAGCAGTTGGACGCAAATAGGTTGCAGTAGAAGAGTAGTAGTACGAAATATGGCTATTCATAAACTTTGTTGACAGCCACACATCCAACAGACAGAGGATGATCATGAATCTCACTCCAAAACCTAACTTTGCTTCCGAGACCCAGTATTGTAATATAATCAGTTCCTACTGTACTGTCCTCGCTGTGTGTGGTGCGGCTGATGACGTAGCATGCCCTAAAACGCCGGCAAGTTCGTGGAAGCGACTGAGTGTCCGGTTACCCCGAGTCGGGTTACCGGCCTGCCTGTATAAACATGGTGCCGGTCGTGGCCATAACACTATCGATGATGCATTTAGTCGAAACCATAAGACTAATGCATCGCCTTTTAAGACTTCTGAGAGATGGTCACGAGGGCCACGCGGGATCGACATGCCCGCCCAATGTGACCTTGTCACCAGCGATGGTGTTTCTGTTATTGTAGCAGATTAGGGAACTAGTGTATTCGTTCTCCAAATTCATCTAGCTTTAGTAATGTTCATCTCAAAATAACATTCCTTGGAGATACCGATATCTTACGATGATTCATAAAGATGTAAAGGAAGTGTGTTTCGACGTAACCCGGGTTCGCAGGAATCGCAGGGAAATAATTACTACAATCTCAGCAATAAATAAGTCCAAACAAAAGGCTACCGAAACAAGTAAAGTATTCTTAACGAACCTTATTTCTTATTTGGAAGATTTATTATTACGAAAACTTGGTAATGAGCCGTAACTAATAGGTTGCTTTAAATATTTTCTGCGCGCTTAGGCAACGTCTATTAATGATTGTGGGACTACTGTAGATAGACATCTTTTTTTATTTACAAAAATGTACGTTGTATTTTTATTGTTTTCGGCCTTATTGACAACACATCCCCGTACACCTGTACGTTCGTAACTAAAATCGAGATTGCGTTTACTAAGTTTTAGTAAACTTACACAATTCTGTAACATGTGAACGAAATGGAAATCTATCAAAAACTCTGGGGAAATTCCAGCTGAATATGTCCGGGGACGACATTGCTGGAGTTAATTTAAATTTTCCGAAATCCTTTGAAGTTTGTAAATAAAATATTAGTTACGGGAAATTTCGTCTCGTGTTCGCCGAAATCAATGTGCCTTGCATAATAAGTAACGATCAGTTCTTCTTACCCTTTACAACGCCAACGTGAGACAAACAAATACTTTTTTGTTTAAGATGTTTTCGTGTTAATAACCTAACCCAAGATTTACTCTCAATCAATCCTAAAGATACTTACACGCCATTAAATTTTTTGGATTGGCATCTAGAATTTAAATTCCCTACTTAGGTATCTATTACCATCAATATTCTAAATGCGAACCTAACTCTGTGTGTCGGTCTGTTACCTCTAAACGCTTCAACTGCTGGACCGATTTAGATGAAATTTGGTATGGAGATAATTGAAGTCCCGGGAAAGGACATTTTTTATCCTGGAAAACGCATAGTACCCGCGGCAACGCGATAACCAAATTCCACGCGAGAGAAGTCGCAGCAGAAGTTAATAACATTACGTGCTTTATTAACTTACGACTTAGTTTAAAAGTAAGGAGATAATTTGAACTCCGGGAAAGGACGTAAGATGATTTTATCCCTTAAAAGGTAGATCGATCAGACCAGCTCTTTTGATACCATATAATTGCATTTTCACAGTCACGCAAGGTTGCTAAATTTAAGTCCAATAGAACAACTGAATGTAGGACAAATTGAAATTGAACGAAGTTTAACAGGTGATAAAAAAAACTTGGAAAAAACAAGGACATCTAAGAAATTCAAGTAACATTTCCAAGTATCATGTATCTTAGGTATGTCGCAGCTCGTTTCTATAAAGCATCCAAATAAAACTGTGATATGTACATGTACAAAGGAGAGGCTTTAATGCGAGAGTTGGAAACTCATGCACCGGTATTTGCTCTTGACCTTCCCTATCCGGTCTGTGACCGCGCATGGAAACCTTGACGACAGCCAACTGACGATCTTAGCAGATGGTATAAATCCATAACATCGCTCCGACTCTGCTGCCGTAGGTCAATGAACGACAAACAATTGTAATAATAATGATAAATCGCACATAATGATGAATCGCAGAAAATGACATTTACTTGCATAAATTATGAAAAATAAAACTTGGCTCCTTAACCTAATTTTATTTATCACTGTAATAAAAAACGAATAAATTAAAATCTGGTAATATAATATGCTGATGACGATTGAAACATGTTAGACGAGGACTATAGCTAGCTAGGAAAAACCTTTGCTCCTGCAGTTCTTGATCCTTGTAGTACCTATATCCTTTGTCTTCGACGAAACGGTTTAAACGTTCAAATTACAATGTATAATTAAGTTTTATGTATTTATTTTCAATATTAATGTCACTCACAACATACTACTACTCATATTTGCCATGACTATGGAAACCTATTTGCAAGCGACATTTTTCTGTTTTAAATTATTTGTGATTACTGATTACCATGCAAGACGATTATCTTGAACTATTTTATTATCTATCTAGCTTGACTGGTATAATAATCTAGGTCCAATCACACGTTTTGCGTCCGAAGATTGTTGTCAAACATGCTGGCTGTTTTGACTGAAGCCACTTTCATATAACGGGACAGAACAAAAAATAGCCGGCATTCAGCTCACATTTTTTGTTCTATTCTTTCAAAACGACAGCGAAAGTTACCGTCATATCATATGTATAGTATATGGCATAAATATTCCACTCGTAGGTGAAATTACTTTCATTGCTTTTATTTATTTTTAACCCAGTGTGGGTGTTACATTTTTTTGTTTTTCTTCTTTGCAGTTACGTTGCGCGCCAGTGTAGTCTCTCAGAGTGATGACTTCGGATGATTAGTGGTTTGTCTTAGTGAATCGTGCTAGTGGACCGTCGTGTAGTGCCAGTGATGTGACAGTCCATGGAAGTGGCTGGGTTCACTCGGAATGTTCACAAAAAACGGCAAGGCCCCTGAGTGGTGCCGTCACCCTCACAGCCGCAAGAAGAAAAAACCGCTGCCGCACACGCCCTGGAAGTACTTGATGAATTGCCCACTCGTTAGGAAATGTTTTGGTATAGTATTTTTTTTTAATTTTCTTTTTATATTTTATACATCTGTGTTACTCTTTCATTTACAAAGCGACTGACTCTTAGACAGCTTATTTAAGACATTAATTTAGAAGGAAAATTCGTTAGCGAAGCGTTATTTTAATGTCAACTTGGCCCTGAATGTTTAATGAATGCCGAATGCCTCGTGCCGAATGACGCTTTGACTTTGATAGGGTCGATTGATGTAGATATTAAAATGTTTCATAATGTAATTCCTTTTTAGTCACCATGTTGATTGACTGTTTTTTAAGTTTGATGGACTGATGGTCTTTTATCCTCAATTGTTTTTCACTTTTAAGGCTGGCTAGCGTAGACATACTGAATAGCTTCTCGATGATCTATTGGGTAGGAATGTAATAATAACGTAATCCAGAACAAGTTCTGCACATCGTGGAATCGCGATCCTCGGCCGATGAACGTTCCCGACCTTGCGGCGACATTCCGAACTGCCACCGACTGGTTGGCCGACCGGTCGCGATCATCTGTCCGTGCGACGCGAATTACCAACCTTATCCATGGAAGTCAGGGAGACTTGGAAAAAAAAAACGAAGTTCCATATTATTGTTGTGCTAATGGATGATCCTGTAAGTACACATTTAAGGACCCTTTGGGCTTTTCGTAATAGAAAATAAAGAACAACTGTTGTTTTATATCACCGCGAATATTTCCGCAGAATACCAGTTTATTGTTTGCTCTGAAGACACTCAGATCAAACATCAAAAAAAAAAACGTAAATCTGTTAAAAGACGTCTCAGATGGAATTACCAAAGTTCAAGATTGTTTAGTTTTAATTAATAAAACGTGTTAGTTCCTAGATTAACGAGTAACTTTCAGGTTAATAATCTTTTAGATTTATTAAAACAATATTATTACGTAACCACTAACCACGAAATATTATCTCAATACAGAACTAGTTTAGCTTTTTAAGACCTAGTAGGGAATTCTGTACGTTAATTGATATAGGACCATCGATATATCAATCGTCAAAACTTCACAAGCTTTAAATTATTCAAGTAGTGTTTTTGCGTCGACGAGTCGAGCGATTAGTTGAGTGGACCCACTTGTTGCTGAGTTATGACTACAGCAAACACCATTTTGTTTTGCCCCAAAAATAAAACCATTGCAATTGCAGGACATTAATTCTAAATTGTCAAGAGTGATAGATTCTTGCAATGATATGAATTTGGGTTTCTTGGTTTTTATTTAGGTAATATTTTTTAAATTGAAGGTGCCTTTACATGTCTTATTAAGCATGTAAATACCTATCACCTTGTTTGCTTAAATCGGCAAAATGGTTATTGCAATAATCGACAAAATCCAACACCTAGTCGCGGAATCTTTGTGACGTCATAAAGACTCATTCCACACTTTTAAAGCGACAACATGCATTTTGATAATCAGTAAAACTTGCCGATTCCAACTATACCCCTTGTCGGTATAACCCTTTCCGTCCAACGAAATTTGCTAATCCTCAACTTGGCCTCTATAGACAATCCGTCAAATTTTAACCGTCTGTAGCCAAAACGAGGCGTTTAGTGGATATAGGATCCTAAGGTATTTTGACTGAATGAAACTGAATAAATTGTTTGTTGAATTCTATCAATTAGGTAATTAATAATTACCACAAAACAAAACTTGGTGACTATGTTCAGAGATGATGAGGCTGGCACTAGTTGCAATTGTTGCTAACCTCTGGTTAGCTTATTAACTCGGGTTTAGTTGTATTTGTAGCGACGCTGGTCCAAGTGGGCCTAAACCAGATATAGGTACAGGTTTACACAACTTAGAAGGCGCGTGGATTAAGCAAAAATAGGCTCAGCGTCAACGACTTAAGTGCTTCACCGCGCGCCTTCTAAATTGTGTCGTGCTGTACCACTATCACATAATTTTCCGAGATGCCCCAACACCACGCTAAGTCGCCGGGTTGTGGCTGACACCGGCTCTAGGGAAAATAACGAGTTTTTAATGCTAGGATTTATTGCAGCCGGCGCCAAGAACGCGTCACGGAACTCGCGATTTGACGGACCGGCGCCGCAGAACGGTAAAACCAAGGAAATGACCGTCGGAGAGCTATATTAAGAATTTTCTTACCCTAAAGTAAAATTAATGTGATTGAAATATTTAAATTATGATTTTATTAATGTACCAACTAACAAAACATCTACTGTGTAGGCTCCGAGAGACGGCCTAAAGTTTTCTTACCAAATACTTGAAAACTTGGTATTTACTCGTAGTCCTCGTATTTGGTAACCGTTCAAAGCTTTTGCCATAGTGGCCTTTCGAACAATACAATTGCTCTCGTCATTGTAGGAAAGCTATGGTTTTCAATGTTGACTTTCGCCAAACAGAGGTTACGTTAAGCCCTAAAACTCTTGCGAGCATTTCAATCGTACACCGACTATAAATATGGCATGATATAATAATACCGTTGATATTAGATTCGGGTCGCGTGTGCCGGGGGCGAACTGCGATTTTTCCCGGATGAATACATTAGGAGCGTTTAGTATTCGCCTCTGGTAGCACAGATTGCGTTACCTTGTCCCCTTGAGGGGCTCATTGCATATTGCAATAACTGCGGCCGATGAATCACGGCGAAACGTGAGGTTTGTCCAAAAAATTGCACAGTTAAGTGCACATTTCAACATTCGAATGAAGTGTCAATGTTTGCGTGCGACGACGTCTGTGTGCGTGCGAGGACGTCTGTACACTTGTAAATGTGTGTGTGTGTGTACCACTACGCGGATTCACGACGATTCACTCACCATCTCCGGATGAAACAAATGACGGTAGGCGAGTTGGGCGTGAGTTGCGCGCGGGCTAGTGGCCATTCTGCACGTATACCTAGTACATACTATTAAATATTCTATGACGATGCCTGATAATGTACCGGTTGTTATCGTATTTTGTGTTTCATCGAATTTTGTATAAGCGCTATTGTTACACAGCTTTGTACTTTGTTACCAATATCATCTTACACTTCTCTCTCTAATTACGCAGATTTAAAACCTTATTTCTTTAAACATTTTACACATGGTTTTGTATTATCTGGATTATTATTCTAAGCACGTTTATTGTAAAACCCTTAAAATGTGGAATAGCATCTTTGAAAACGGTTTTCTTGATTAACTTTTCAGGAAGTGGAACCTTCTATGCAAAGATGCAGCTCAGGAAAAAATGCAATCAGCCACCGCATTCAACTCTAGCGTCCCATTCGAAATTGAACCTAAATGGAAATAGTCTAAAATTTTCCCTTTGAAACTTCTGTAGCTTGAAAAAGTTCGACATTGAAATGGAGAATCATGAATTCCAAAATTATGAATTATTCATATCCATTGTTAAGTTTGCGTTTGGATATGGAGTAAGAGTTTGTTGAATACGAGTTTTGCACCTTTGCTATTCAATACAATATACAAGAGTTGTTAAAGTAGAAACTTTATTAAATTGTTTGAAAAGTTTTAAAAGTTGCATGTAGGACAACTCATTGCCATTTCATTGGTTAAGGACTTTTATCGCAAAAGGACTTTTTTTTAATACTTTATAACACTTTTATCTCAAGTGTTAGGGCGTTTACTAACTTCTTTAGAATTTCACTATGTTTCTATACGCGTTTGGCAATTTCCCGCACAATAGAATCTTTGTCTTAAAGCGTTATTGTTTTATCTTTCCCCCTTTGAAAATAGGGATAATCTCCGGGCTTCGTGTTTCATAATAAATAGTGTTAAACTCTCATTAATCATGATTTGCCTCACGACGGGGAGTAATCTTTTTAGTTCTGTGGCAACTTTGCAAAATGATTTTGAATGGCAAACTCAAATGAAACTTATAGGTATTTTTTTAAGTACATAAAACGGATCCTGTTCCAAAAATCCCTTTGTTTTATGTAAATATTTTTGTTTGTTTTGTACTATAACAATTACTCATAATGCCTAAACGATTAGAGTATGTTTGCGTTTGAAATGTGTATTTACTTGTTTAGTTCCTGCGACGAACTATACCTACGATGAATCACTAACAACACCACGGTTAAGTTTAAAAACAATTAACAACTAAATCTTCTTCTGATATTGATGCACCTACTCATTTTTCTTTCTGTTTGGCCTTATGGTTGACTGGTAGAGAATTCCTTTAGGCATTAAGGCCCTTCCCTGACCCAGCATCGTCAAATTGCTCATTTGAGATCATACTTTTCTAAGAAATGTTAAAAATTAAAAATATGAAAAAAACATATGTTATATTTGATTATATCATCCTTACATTGACAGCTTTCGATACACGATTCACGAAACTTCGCTCGATACAATTTAATTCCAAAGTAACCTCTAACTCGGACCGCTAATCCAACTTTACTCCAGTTTATTATATCAAACAGTGTAAAACTAATTATAACACAAAAAATATCCATATTATATGCATGCATCGATAGCTTTATAAATGCCATTTTTTTAGACGGTATTTTTATAGAAATTAAAACGTGTTAAAAAGTAACTAAATCGGGCGTTCTGTGCGTAGCGCTTTCTCTTTCACTCGTCCCACGAGTGACAGTGACGGCTGAGCTGGGTCTATGAACCGCCTTAAGTCCGCCAATTGTATACATTTTGTATGTGCAATGAAGTTTAAATAAATAAATAAATAATAACTAAGCGTTTGAGGGAGGCAACAGGAGACCCTGGTGCTTGCGGATAGCTTTCTCGTGCAATGACTAGCTATTGCCCTATAGCGGGAAGTGCTGCCTGCGTGATGGGCACCCTACCTAAGGGCCCTAATTTAGGCTTATTTAGTTGGTTTTCTGTAATTTTACTCTTTAACTTAATTACATTATAAGTCGTTTAATGTTATAGTTTTTTCTATGGTGCTTTCTCTTAGGTATTTATTTAATCATTTTGTTTTAACGATTTGGACGAAATTTGGAATTTAGAATAGAGATTAATGGGGGCAAAAAATCGATCTAGCCATCTAGTATCCTGGGAAATCTTCGCCCGGTCGCCCAGGTACGATAGGTGTATTAACGCTGAAGCCAACCTTTCCATTTTCGTACGTAATCCCTCCTTCCATGCCTGCATGTAGTGGTGGTTTCTATAGAGCCTTTGAAACGGACTCAGCGTAGAATTTTATAACTTTTTGTATGGAGTTTGGGGATGAGGAGCTTATCTCATTAATTCAAGTCAGACATTTGATAGCGTCATTCGGAGAGATGAGAAATATCAGTAATTATGTAAAAGGTAAAAATTTCATCCAGAGCGGGGAAGGATGTCGTAAAATGGGGTTGATTGATATTCCTACGGGTTCAGTTGATTACTTTGTGGAAGGTCAGTAATCTATTTACGACGATGAAAGACATTTTCCTTTTTGTGAAAATTATTCTTAAGATGGAGTGAGAATATTTTGTTTTTTTATTTTATTTGTGAAAAATTCACACATTTTCTTCCACATAAGAGATAGGTATATTAAACGTGTACTGACTGATGACGACAAACAGCCGAAACCACTGGTCGTAGGAAGCTGAAATTTGGCATGTAAGTTCCATGGGAAGGGCAGAGACTAGGAGAGGAATTCCAAAATTCCGGATATTTAATTTTTTTATATTTACGCGCATATGAAGTCGCGGACTAAAGCTATATAAAATTTGTATCAATTTAGGTCATTGTCACAAACATTGACCTATAATAACATATGGACGAAAGTGCCTAACAGAATATGTCAAAATATATGGAACAAACTGACATTAGATTATAATTAAATACGTTCCAATATGCTAATAACGCCTCTTTATAATATGTGTCAAGATAAATATTTTATACAAAAGTAAACCTAACACTATAAGACTTATTATGTGTCAAATTTACTGAGCGCCAAACGGGTGCCCGAGTTGTTCGGGTACCCGTTTTGACGGGCCATTTTTCGCCGGCTGATTGTGAATACTTACTTATATATCAATGATCACAAATTATGTTTATTCAAGTTGTGTGTGTTTGCGAATAAATCAAAAGTGTACGCAAGTTTAGTCGGAACAAATTGACGTCATGTTATTTTTTAATTAAGAGCAATTTATTAGCCCGGGAATAATTGCTTTAGTTTCGTTACTCTCTTTTGGTCGACAAAATTGTAGTTTTTGATACTGTATTTGAAAATATGACACTTTTAGTAGCGAACCATGGATACAGATAGAACGCATAGAGATAGAGACATGTCGTAAACAATAGATTTATTCGTTCTTTTTAAAATGTATCTTCTACAATGTCGCAAATTCGCAATACGAATGCTACAGACTTTGTAAACTTCAAACTCGAGGGCTGTTTAAGATAACGTAACGTAACGTTTAGTTTTTGTTGCCTTTTTAACTAAACAACGCGCTACTGCTTTTAAGAAGATTAAAATCTGCATAGCTGATGTTTCAGTTGTTCAAGATGGAACGACGCTTTAGAAAAACCTCTGAGTGGTCAAGCTGTAACGTTTACTTGTCTGTGAAGCATTGTTAGAATCACAATGAATTCCATAATGCAACATTTACGCTAGGTAGGACCCTCGTCTCATGTAGGGTGCGGGAGGAACAATTTCTACACTGTCTAATATAAATAATTCATTACTACTACTACAGCTTATTTGCGTCCCACTGCTGGGCAGAGGCCTCCCCTCATCATGAGAGGGCTTGGGCTATAGTCCCCACGCGGGCCCAGTGCGGATTGGGGACTTCACACACATCTTTGAATTACTTCGCAGATGCGTGCAGGTTTCTTCACGATGTTTTCCTTCACCGAAAAGCTCATGGTAAATTCAAATTGAATTTCGCAAGTAAGTAAACTTAGAGGTGCGAGCCGGAATCGAACCCCCGATCCTCGGCATGAGAGGCGGTAGGTCGAACCACTAGGCCACCACGGCTTTTTAAAATAAAGTATTAATAATTTATTTTTAATTCCAAAAGGATTTATTGTACTTAAGTTGATATCTAAGGTACTTTACTAACATTAACTTATTGCTCGAAGTGCTGTGTAGTTTCTTCAATCTTCTTAACGATTTAACAAACTTTTTATGGATTTTATTAAGCATAACCTTTATACAAGTGTGTTTGATTTCGATTGATTAGGCAGAGAGAGAAGCCGTGGTGGCCTAGTGGTTCGACCTACCGCCTCTCATGCAGAGGGTCGGGGGTTCGATTCCGGCTCGCACCTCTAAGTTTACTTATGTGCGAAATTCAATTTGAATTAACCATTGTGCTTTTCGGTGAAGGAAAACATCGTGAGGAAACCTGCACGCATCTGCGAAGTAATTCAAAGATGTGTGTGAAGTTCCCAATCCGCACTGGGCCCGCGTGGGGACTATAGCCCAAGCCCTCTCGTTACGAGAGGAGGCCTGTGCCCAGCAGTGGGACGCAAATAGGCTGTAGTAGTAGTAGTAGTAGTAGTAGGCAGAGAGAGATGCTGAAAGACGGTCACGTCCAGCTTATTATAAAGTAAATTTATCGTTTGAATAATCAAATTATCTAGCGTTGATAGGGTATGAGTAGTTTGATAAAATGTAATCAACAATATTTGTAGAATCATTTCCTGGAAAACACAATATCTGATTTTCAACAGACAATTCCGTATAACAAAAAGTATTTATATGGCTAGTGTGAATGGAGGTGTTGGAAGGGGAAGACCGAGGGTTCTTGGATCAAATTCAGGACAATCTGATTAAAGGCCAGGTCAAAAGTACTCTAAACCGACGAGCATGTATGCGGAACGGGATGAAAGTTGAAGAAGCGAGAGAAGTATGCATGAATCGTAGCAAATGGAAGGAAGTGGTCTCTGCCTACCTCTATGATATTATGATTCTCGTGATGTTATGTATGGATGTAATTCCGTATAAATCGTTCGAATATATATTTCACTCGGCCGATGTTTGGATGACGTTGTCTGTATGTCGCTTAAAAATTCAAACAATGCCAACGGTAAAAATATTTTCCAGCGAAATCTATAGCGAAATTGTAAAATCACATAAAATCATAAGTAGTATTTTGACGTCATCACCTACATTAGTAAACCAGTACGATATTGTTTAGTCACGTTTGTACATTTCTAATTTCACAACTTTACACAAGATTATTATTTTATTGTGTACGTTGAATAATTTAAATCTCCCATGGAATTCCAAAGATTTTGTTAAGTTAATAGTCCTTGAGAAAATTAAATGCATATAAATACGTGTAAAAACGCTCTGAAAAAATCACCGACTATACACATTCAGCCAGTATCAACAGAGTAACAAAGGTAAATCGTAACCGCGTTGGTAATTGGTGTATTTTTTTCCAGTTATTCGAACTTCGAACGTTTTAATTATAAAGTATTCAGCCAGTAACAATAGGTAGTGAAGTGAAAAAGATGTAACCGTGCTAGTGTTGTGCCGGTGCGATGTGACGCCGCGATGGCGGTCGGCGCGCGGTAGCGCTCGCATGGGGCAGACGGCGAGCATGTGCCGCCTTAACGGATCATGTCTCCATCACAAGAAAAGTAAGTAATGTAATTTTCATCAAAAATAGAGCAACGTAGCCGATTACACGCAGCAGCAAGCTCGCACTGATGATGTAGGATTGATTACCTATGTCACACAGGACACAGTAAGCACTTACCTTACCTCCAGGTGGCCTATATGAGCGCGAATACCATAAAAAAGCAGCCTCTAGTGTAAATTTGTATTTTATTTATTTTATACGTAATAATCAAATCCCTTACAAAAGACCCGAGCATACTCAAATGTCGAGTCGTTTCTTTATGTCGAGAATTGCGCTTGGCACCCAGCAGACGACGTGTCGACGTAAAACTACTGGCTTCTCTGCCATTTCCATAGAATACCTATCTTTAGTAGGTAGCACGTCAGTGTTGCCTGCTGGCGTATTGCCGGATAACGACTTGATATTGGCACCGATCAATGAGTCAAAGCCTGAGTCAAAGTTACCCAATACAAGAGCGTTATTGCTATTCATTAGTCTGCCAAACGACACAGTGATAAGGTGGCTGCATAATGCATAATTTTACGCTTGGAACAACTTTGAATCACGCGCTTATTCGCGTTTAATCTGGCTAAGTTGCCCGTGAACATTGTGATTGGTCGATACGCGTGACGTTGTGAGTTGGGTTCTGCGAATGTCTCATTGTCATTTTACATTGTGTGTCCACCTTTAAGTACATACGTGTAGCTTATATTACTGCCTTTTATTTTAAACTACCCAAAAAAATATTCATTTTGTTTCTGCGTAGACATACCTATATGGGTGTTCGCTTTAACAGCTGTAACTAAACGAAGGGTGTCTGGTCATCTTAATGGGTATGATCGTTCTGTTGGATACTATACATAATTATAATCCTGCTGATGATGTCTGCTCATCCTGTTGGATACTGATACTTTTACGTTAATATCACAGTTAATATGAACCATAACGGTCCATTCGCATTTTTCACGAGATCAACCTCTGTACTGATTCTTACACTGTGGTAATAATAAAGAACCTGTTTTATCTAGACACGGTACCCGGTGTCCTTGGTATCCAGGTAGCAAGAAGTTTTAATAAAAATCGGGTTTCAAAAGGTATGATTGGGAGCGCTTTGTGGTATTTACAAGAATGTCTCAATTTGATAATATTGTTAAAGAAAAATGCCACCTTTCGTTCTTGAATTACGTTTACAGCCGAGCGTTATTTCATCTCGATCGCACTTAGTTCCTAGCGCTTCGGTTCGAGAGCGCGTTACGTAATTTGTATATAAATTGCTCCCAGCGGTCGCGTGTTCGGTCACAGTATTAAATAATCGCACTTGCATGACAAAACGGAATTTTCCATTCTACTAACATATTACAATAAGGTGTTTAATTCTCAGATAACTTTACAATCAAATCCTGCTTTTGATGCCGGTCATTGACCATTGACTGGTAGGTATATCGTAATATCTGACACCTGTGAATTAATAATTCTTTATAGATGCCTACCTGGTCAGCAGTGCTCGCTCTGTTGTGTTCCGATAAAGGGGCAGGAGATCCGGTGAAATTACTTGCATAGAGGCTGTCCTGGTCCTCAAGGTTGGAAACATATTCGTGATCTCATGATTCCAAAGCTGTATGGAAAAGATCGCACTTTAGCGATATGTTTGCTTTACTTTTTGTGTATTGTATTTGCTTATTATTCATGGGACACAGTGACCACTAACCATTATAAAATTATGGAACTCTTTCTGTCAACCGATTGTATTTATACCGACGTCGTCTATTATATTACTTCTTAAATTAAATGACATGTGAGTGAATTCTACCACTCTACTAATGTTTATATCGTTTTATATTCGCACCTACACAGTATAACAACTAAACATGTTTGCGATGGGGACTAATACAATTGCAAACTACCTGAATCAAACCCTCTTCAATATCGGCTGATTTATGTTCTTTGAAAGAAAGAAATGTTACCACCTCTGAGCTTTCGGTCGGATATAGGTAAATTTAATGTAGGGACTATTCATCTCTTAAGTAAGTAAATAACACTTTATTTAAATATATTTACAGCCGATATGTTGAATAAATGATTGAATTCTATTGAATCGAATTTTGAATGTGTCGTGCTAGCCGTTGCCTGCGACTTCGACTTCAAAACTTACACCACCCTTTTCAAACCCTTAAAGAGTAATTTTAGTTTTAGTGGCCGATGGGGCAAGAAAGTCCTGGAGTGGCGTCCGCGAACCGGTAGACGAGCTGTCGGTAGGCCTCCAACAAGATGGAGTGACGACCTTGTAAAGGTCGCGGGAACGCGGTGGATGCGAGTGGCACAGGACCGGTCTGAGTGGCGCGCCTTGGGGGAGGCCTATGTCCAGCAGTGGACGTCTGTCGGCTGAAATGATGATGATGATGATGAAAGAGTAATTTCCAAAGTCAAAAGTAGCCTGTCACTCTCCAGAAGTGCAGCCGTCCAACTACGTCAACACAAAAAATCACGACTACATATGCCGTCGCTCTGAATGAAGGACTTTCGTCCTAATCGTTCGAGCCGTGTCTGAGGTATTTCTATATAAATAAATATAGACACGGCTAGCTCGTTTAAAGTTATACTCGTAAGATTCTGAAAAGCCTTTGACGTCAAGCGTAAATACCCCATTGATGCGTGGCGTGGGTGTTACTTAAATGCTCGGGCCTGATTCGATTACTTACATTCAGTACGTAATCCAATGACGTTTATTTCAGTCTTGTCTCGCGACATTAACGATGTTACTAAGTGGCTATTTTGAGATTCAGTCCTCAAAATACAGCCAATATTATTTGCAAATAGAAAAAAAAAACTTACTATCGTGTTAAAGTGGTTTGCAGAAAACCGCTGCTGTACATTTGAATTTCAATGCCAGCGGTCAAATGCTTTGTACAAACAAATTGTTTATTATTGTATATATATCAAGCGTTAATGTGATAAATGTATGCTAAGTAACTACGATCTAAATATAGAGATTAAATATTATTTGACACCCGATCGCGCATTTTATGCGGGGGGACGAAAAATGACATTATCGTGTCATTCGATCCTTTATCGATGACTTTGAGATGCGATTTACATGTAATAGAGCTATTATTTGAAATTATAGATGGTTGTCATTGCTCTACTTTTAGTTTATTTGGGAATTGTCTAATTACTTACCTGGTTCTCGATGAATATAGAATTGCTTCTTCAAGCTTTGGCTTCATTGCTAGATCTTCAACAAACCAACAACTTTAATACGGTTAATAGTATTTCGTGATTACAGCGTGAATCTGCGACACATAACTCTTCATTTGGCACGATACGTTGTACACACCTTACAAATAGCGCTTTAAATCACCAGCTCCGTCATTATCCCCATCCAAAGTGGCTAGAAAACGTTCGTATTTCCAACCTCCAACACCATTTTTGAAAACAGTAGATATATTCGTAACAGTATTTTCAAGACGATAACTTCGATTTTCTATTCGATTAGTCTCATTTCGCAACTCTTAAGTCTTCCTATTTAAAGTTTTCTAAGATAGTGGCTCCATTTAAATATTTATCCGTCTTGTTAGCAGATTTACATAAATATTGCAAGCCACCGGGACGGGACCGCTCGAGGATAAGGCAAACGGAATATTTAGAATTCGGTCTGAATCTAAATAAAATTCGCCGCTGGAGCGGTTCTTTGGTTCTACTTAGTTAGAGATATAGATAAAGTAAATAGGTAGGCGGCTAATAAGAATACTTTCAATTGTAAGCAGATACAGTAACTTTACATGCAAACCATACCAGAACAAGAATGTCACGTTTCCGGCTATAATTTCGTTGGCACAAAGCCCCTATGTGGTAGATATGTATCACTCAAAATCAAAATATTTATTCAGCAAATAGGCCACATCTGCGCACTTTTACACGTCACTTTTAAATGAATTTAACAGAAATGAATTTACCAGCGCTTCCAATACCCATTGCTTGAGAAGAAGCGCCGCAATAAACTAAGCAGAAGGCCTTCTTTTTCAAAATTTACACATACAAATTCACATTACATTCGCATTAATATGTATAAATAAAAATACATATATTTATAGGTACATACTAGAGTTATATTTAAGGGATGTATAGCCCCTAACTTAAACTTAAATCTAAGATCTTAGAGATGGTCTTATATTACGAGTAGGTACAAAAATTAATGAAAATGTTAATAATAATCCCTTTCATATTACCAACATTTATAAATATCTGGAACGCTCCGAAATCTAGCTTAATAATTCATTCGGTTGAGAAGTTCCAATGAGATTTCAAAGGTCCTTTGGTTTAGCGTTTGGTTTAACTAGGAGACAGATGTTTGGCTGTATTGTGCGAGCTATTGTTGTCTAATCCTTTTGAAATTCTTCCGAGAAGATGTTACAATAGCCGACACGATTTGTCATCCTAATCCGCGGTTATTCAATTGTGATTCGTTTCATTAAAGATGGTTAGGTAAAAGAAGATGTTAGATAGTCTCTCCGTTGAGTTTTCTTGTTCGCACTGCTAAATATTTGGAATTCCCTCCCTGCGTTTGTGTTTCCCAGTTCCTATAATCTTGGTGTATTCAAGTCTAAGGAGAGTGAATAGGCATCTTCTGGGTAAGCGTGTTCGACCTATCATTACTTCCCATCAGGTGTGATGAGAGTAAAACGCAAGCCCATTCGTAATAAAAAAAAGGTAACCGAGACTGTACAGTTACAATCAAGAGGAAATAAATGTATCTGACAAGCGTCAAAAAACACTGCATACACATTTTATCTTTGCCATTGACTGTACTTAAAGGTACGTCATTCAAACATGAATGTAATACCTTCCCATAGGTAGGTAGTTAATAGTACATTATTGCAGAGGCCGCCAAGTAGCGCATTGCCGGACGAGTCCGTTAGAAGGCTGAGCGAAGCGAAGCATTCTATTAGTACGAGTCCGGCAATCGCAATTGCGGCCGAGGCGTATATAATGCTTTTCTCAAACAGCGAGAAAATACGTAAGGTCAGTCGGGGCAAGTGCGCCAGATGGGGTAAGTGCGCCTAACATAAATATAGGTATCGAAACCTATAAATATTACTCGACTAGTAGTTGGCTGCTTACAAGGCATAGGGGCGAAATAAATTTAGGCGCACTTACCCCACATCAGTATTTACTACTTCCATGATCGTGGATGATTTGGCCATGGAAGTTGTAGTTATTACCTCCATGGATTTGTCAGTTTCTCTACAGAGGTATCTCAAATAGCAAGCGAATTAAAAAAAACACAAGACAATAATGTTTTTGCTGGCCGAGGCCGGCAATGGACAGCCTCGCGTCTTCTTTTTTTGAAAGTAACACGAACATTTCCGAGCATGTTTGAGAAAAAATATGTTCTTTATCTATTTTACAACTAGCCCGCGATCCCGCGACTTCGCCCTCGTGGAATTCGGTTATCGCGTTCCCGCGGGAACTAGGCGCTTTTCCGGGATAAAAAGTCTTTTCCCGGGACCCCAACTATCTCCATGCCAAATTGCATCTCAATCGTCCAGCGGTTGAAGCGTGAAGACATAACAGACAGACAGACAGACTTTCTTTCGCATTTATAATATTATGGATTAATACGGATATGGATAATAATAATAATATGGTTAAAACTAAAGATAACCTCACATTTAACAAGAGTATTCCCAAAGCATTTATGATAGGCAGATCACATTTATGTCCCTGGAAACACGTGGGCAGATCTGGTTTAGGGCGTTGTAAACCGAAATCGATACTATGAATTATATTGCAGTGGCGGACTAAGCCTGTCGGGGGCCCGGGGCGGAAAATCGAAATGGGGCCCCCTCCGCCTGTGTAGATGTGTTGATGGTGTATGTTAGGCTCCCGTGCACTGACTACCTAACACATTTAGTTGAAATTTGTTCGCTTACCATCAGGTGGCCCTGTGTGATCGTTTGCATTTATTCATCCATACTTAATATTATAAATGCGAAGCGAAAGTAACTTTGACTCTCTGTTGCGTCTTCACGCTCAAATCGCTTCACCAATTTAGATGAAACTTAAACAAGTATAGCCTATGTCCTTCTAATCCAGTAACTTTATACATCAGCGTGTGCGCGAAATCCGGTAGTTCTGATTTTTTGCAGGCTTGTTTATGTTGTTGGTATAATGTACAATCCAAGTTTGCGACCTCGAGCGCTTGACGCATTTTTGTCAAAAATAAAAACAAGAGAAATTTTCAGCTGCTTTTCAGATTTTGGCGATTTTGACCCCAAATGACTAGTTTTTGATACTACCTTCTCAGAACGTTTTTAAAGAAGACTAAATTTGCTATGATATGAGACTAAAACCGTCTATGTGTACACAATATTTTCTGAAAAAGCTTTTCAGAATCCATAAATTTTCAGAACTTTGTAATATTTTAGAAGTCACTCGAACAGCAGTAGCAGGATGTGTTTCCAATTACCTCCGTCGAAGTATGCTAGTATTGAGCACGAGCGTGTGGGGTCATGAATTGGTAGCATTTTTATATCCTACTAGCTTTTGAAGGTGATTTCGTATGCGCATAATCATCAACATTCAAACTCCCGTTTTTCCCGTTCCCGTAGGAATTTTGGACGATCCTCTCTTAATACACCTCTACACCTCTTAAGAAACCTACATGCCAAATTTCAGCTTCCTACGAGCAGCAGTTTCAGCTGTGCGTCACACACACTAAAATAACTTTGGGGTAACCATCGAACTACTGCCACGTTTCACCTATAGTTAGCAGAAAACGCTCAGCCAAAACTGATGGTCGTAGGAAGATGAAATTTGGCATGTAGGTTTCTTAGTTGTAAAGGCGCACTAAGAGAGGATTTTCTAAAATTTTTACGGGAACGGGAAAAATGGGAGTTTAAATTTTGTTGTTTCTGTGCATACGAAATCGCCTTCAAAAGCTAGTAGGATATAAAAATGCTACAGGTGGCTCCAATTCGTAACTCCACACGAGCAACACTAGCACAATAGCGATGTTCGTCTTCAGTCTTCTCATGACCACGGCCGTTGCATCGCGGCCGAAACGTCGAGGTAAAATATAAATAGTTTTTACGCGATTAAGTCCCGGTGATAGTGTGTTTAATATGAGTGTGTATCGCCAAAGTTAGAGACAATATTCTTTAAAAACTTCCTGAAAAGGTAGTATCAAAAACTAGTCCTTTAGGGTCAAAATCACCAAAATCTGAAAGGCATCTGAAATTTTCTCGTTTATTTTTTATTTTTGACAAAGTTGCGTTCGGCGCTCGAGGGCACAAACTTGGATGATACATTAGGCCAACATCATAAATAAGCCTGCAAAATCAGAACTACCGGATTTCGCGCACACGCTGATGTATAAAGTTACTGGATAAGAAGGACATACTTTTTAACCCGGAAAAACACATAATTCCCGCAGGAGTGCTATAACCGAATTCCACGCGGGCGAAGTAGTTGGCTGAAGTTTAAAAGTCTTCTTTAAAAACGTCCTGAAAAGGTAGTATCAAAAACTAGTTCATTAGGGTCAACATTTTCGATGGTTTTTTTAATTTTTCACTAAGTTACGTTCTGCGCTCAAGGTCACAAACTTGGATTATACATTAGGCCAACATCATAAACAAGTCTGCAAAAAATCAGAGCTACCGAATTTGACCCACAAGCTGATGTACTGTTACTGGATTAATTTAGGTATTATCATTATATTCCCACGGAGTCCATATTATGCGCTCAACACGGTACCGCGAGCGTTGGACTTATTACTAATAGCCTTATATTATGACGATTTGTTTCCTTTTGTTTCCGAAAAAATCAAGTGCTTGGACCTTAGAATTGGGAATGTTGGGATGTTTTACCAATAACTAAGTATCTATGAAATGGACTGTGGGGGGCCCTCTCGTCAACTAGGTCGAAACCAGAACATTGGCGTAACAACATGGTGGCAGTGGCGCGTGGCAGAACGGGCAAAATTCCCTAACTCACTACCCGAGCTGAGGGGGCCCCGGCCCATGAGGCCACAAGGCCCACGAGAAAAGAAAGGAAAATCCAAAAATTTCAGTTGTGAAATTTTGTAAATTAACGGGGCTGGGGCGCTATAGGAACGAAAGATTTGCCTCGGGGCCTCGAGCGTGAGGTGGTACAGTTTGCCGCTGCCTGGTCGAAACTTTTTTTTAAAGTTTTTTTTGCCTTAAGTACTATATTAATTGGTGATTTGGGGGCCCCTAGGATCGGGGGCCCGGGCGGACCGCCCCCGCCGCCCCCCCTTAGTCCGCCACTGGTTTATTGCCTTCCATTTAGTAGACTACACTTCCCGTATTGATAGAGACATGTTTCAAGTTTTATGGCTTTTGTTTTATGGTACCTATTTTATATTATTCTCTTTGATCCTTTTTTTTATGTACTTACCTACCTTTTGGAATTTTTGAGCCATCGAATGCCATGCTTCCTTGCACACTGTTTCAGGTTTAATCAAATCAAACAACTATTTTGTAAAGTTGAAACATAATACATTATACATTTGACCCTACCAAAGCTTATTACCTCCTCTAAGTTCCTTCCCTCTAACCTCTAAGTTTACTTATGTGCGAAATTTAATTTGAATTTACCACTGAGCTTTTCGGTGAAGGAAAACATCGGTAGAAAACCTGCTCGCATCTGCGAAGTAATTAAAGAGGTGTGTGAAGTCCCCAATCCGCACTGGGCCCGCGTGGGGACTATATATAGCCCAAACCCTCTCGTGACGAGAGGAGGTTTGTGCCCAGCAGTGGGACGCAAATAGACTGTTGTAGCAATAGTAGTAGTAGTAGCTTATTAAGTATTCCCGTTTGTTCGCATCTATTTTTAGTAATATTACTATTACATTGCAGTACATTTCCCCAGGTAGCAATGTCACTAAACTTTTATCGTTTAGGTATTCTACTTGATAAACTTTGAAAAGTAAAATCTATTAGCATGGCGCTGTATGTAGACATACTGATTTGGCTAGATGGCAGTTGAATGAACCTGGTGACGTCAGTTCGTGATGCAACGTGTCTCTTAGGGGGTGCGTCGACTTCAGGATTTGCTAGCAAGTTGCTTTTATTTCCATAAGATGCATATTTGTGAAGAGGTGATATTTATCATTCGTAGGTATCAACCGAAATGCATAGATCCTTATATTAACGTCCTCATGATAAATGATTATGTAATTATAATGGTGTAAGCGATTAAATAAATTGATGCAGTTTAATAAAGAAAGAGATGAATTCAGCGGCAATGAAAATGAAAACTCTTTTCAAATTGAATGCGAATTAAGTCGAATTAAAACCATTAAGTTCATTAACATACAGTATTGGAAAATGAAAACAAAAAGGTAGGTACTTACATACTATATTACGTTTGGTGGACTTGCTAAATAGGCGCTGTAAATGTTGTCTAGCGTTTTTAGCCAGTGTACCTAACAAAACGATAGCCGTTTGACTTTGTACAGTGACAAAAGGCACAGTTGTGAAATCTCACGCAGCCGGGCCGAATGTATCGTTGTACCTATTCAATGTACTGTACGTACTGTACACCAATCATCCAACTTTCACGCCGATACGCCCACGCGGGTGATCTGACTCATGCATTCGATATTGCGCCGGTTAGTAAACATTGCATATTGTCCGTTATTTTCTCGAATCTGCATGTAATATTATCAATATAACTATTAATTAAATAGCGTAGAACATCCGGAAAATATCTTGGTGATATGTTTATTTAAAACAATTTTTTGTCGCCAGATTAAGATCTTAAAAACTAGCACATTTGGGAAATTTTTGAAATCAACTCTACAGGATAGGATCTTAGTATGAATCTGGCCATTAACAGGTCGCGGCACGTATCTTGAGCAGTAAGCAAAAGTATAGGGGATTTCTGCGCATGTTTACGCTTGAAGGGCCAATAAGCGTGCGCGCACACGGCACAACAAAGCGCCCCCTGCGTCCCGCGCCCCTCTTCCTATACGACTCATACGACCATATTTTTGAATTCTGTGCATCCAAGCGCAAGTTCCAAGTTCCTGTATTATCTTCGTGGGTTTTTTTTCACCATGAAATCAAATTACCACGTTCTCAGTCCGTCGTATATACAAATAATTAAGAGGTCACCTAATGGAATTAAGAAGCTCCGAGGCAGAGTTCGATACGGTCAAAGTTATCTCTGGGACAGTCTTACCACGAAGCAATTTAAACTTGCCGAGCAAATAACCACAGCTTGCAAACAATCACAATGTACACAGTAGCTCATTTACTAAGGTTAAGGTTCAGTACACAATTTAATTTAAACTCAATCTTGTTTAGATTGTTTTATTGCGGTATATAAAAAAACATCGAATTGTTTTTTTGCACCAATCGTGAGTATTGGACTTGACAAGTTTAGAGACATAACCTAATGCTAGGTATATATTTTCTCTCCTGTGGGTTTACATACAATAAAATAAGTTGCTTTACATCCATTTCACCCAGTAGATAAATCCATACTTCCTATACTTCTTCCCTCTTGTATAATATTATAAATGAGAAAGTGTGTTCGTTTGTTTGTTTGTCCTTCCTTTACGTGCAACGACTAGACCGAAACGTATGAAATTTGGTATGGAGACTGTTTGAGACAAATAAATGTATAGTATCATCGGGTACGCAAATTCCAAGTCTGCGCTGGACAAAGTCGCGGGCGACGGCTAGTGTTGTGTTATATTGCGCATTTTGCGATATCTTGAAATTATGTAAGCAAATCAGTAAATTCTTAATCCGGAAGTAGAGGTAGATTACAGCCGTTATCATTATAATGGTTAGCACTGTTTAGAACCTTATCTCTTAGGTCGAGATAAAGAACATAATCATTCAAGTAATCATTTAAGATAAACTTATTATGATTTATAACATTTTCTATCGTTCATATAATCCGTGTTGTTTCCTTTTGAGAATGATATTTAAATTGTATTCTTCTCGTGGATTGAAATAAGGATTCTTAAAGAATGCATTTTTCGTTATTCATGGAATCATTTTGAAATTTGTATGAAATAGGTATTCTTAGAGTAAAATTTCTGAATCTGACTATGATGTTTAAAAATTAAATTTCTGAAATCAGCGTTGTTTTAGATTTACTAGCACATCCACTTTCATGAACTACTATCCAAACTTAACATAGCATCAACGCTGTAGTCGGAAGTAGTTAACGAACTGCCCACGAGCGAGTTTGTGCAGCAACGTGGGCTTTTCTACCGCAAAATGTTAGAATTTCCTGCGAAGATTAATGGTCACCGGTGTTTTTGTTGCTTTTAGCAAACGTGTGAGTGAAATAGTTAATTGAGCTACCGAAAAATGGGTTAATATTTTCAGAGGTTTTTAAAAGGCAAAAGGGTGAAGGGAGTTATTTATTTAAGTACACTGAAATGTACCTCGCTATGTGCAGTGATTACCTATATCTAGTTATTTTATCGAGAAAATTTAATTATTTCGCAACCCATCGTTTTCTCCTGAATTTAAAACAAGCTTCAGAAGCCGAAGTAAGTAGTTCGTTGGCCTCTGATGCGAGAGGCGATCGATTTAACCGCAGCACTTGTGCGGGCGAGCGGCTGATCGGCCGTAAACATTGTTTATTTCACCGTTTTCGATCCACGCGACCTGCGGGCGTGTTGGCCCCGGTGCACTATGCATGCGCTGTTCTGATCGCGTGTACTCACCATAAACACCATCTAGTCTAGATTGTTAGGGCGCACGCACCGTCTTTCGATCCGATGCGCTGCGCGGACACGTCCTAAAACTTCAGTGATGGGTTCAGGTATGTCTTGCAACTTGAAATCTCATTGCATCACGTCTGGGTCGGCATGAGCGTTATCACAATCGGCCGGCTGTATGAAGACTTGATATCTTCAAATCAAATCGATTGCTAATTTCCAATTTAACTACCGCCTGGCATCGTATCACGTTCTCCCCGTAAGTAATATCATCACAAATAATACTATTTTATTATTGTTTCTATAGACTACGTCGAGCTCTATTCCACTCGACTTGCATAAACTTAATTTTCTTGTGCACTTGCACAAATTAAATAGCTCTGCTGAGCTTCTGCAACATTGAGTTATGACGCTTGATATTGTGCAAGGCAAAAAAGGAATCTTAAAATAAAACGTACCCCAGACTTTCCACTAGGTCTTGAATAATTTAGTTGCTTTTCCTTGTAACGGATATAGAGCAAAACAATGTTTTTTTTTTGTGTAAAGACTAAATATGGCTTTTTAGACATTGTTGTAACGGAAGGTTTATTCAGATGTTTTTCGTTTTACGAAATAACCAGTGTGGAACTGAATTGCTATGTTTTGGCATCAACCGTAACCACATTAGTCTCTGTAGTAAATAATTCAAAACTTACTATTTTTTATTCATTCCTCCTCTATTGGCTACATGGCAGTCTTCTTTTGTCGCATTCACCTCGTTTACAAAGAAAGCATAGTTCATATTGTCCATTTCTTGTGTTTAAGTATTTGTTATTGTTTTTTTTAGCATTTCTCATTCGGATTATCAACCCGCATGTCCTTGATGTCGGCGATAAAGTGTGATATTAAATGAGTGGCCGGCACACTAACCCGCCAGAGCGCAGTGGGCGAGCGGGATCAGCCGGCATCATCGCTCATAAAGCGAATTTGTGTCAAGTCCGAACTCAGTTTACGACCTGACGTCCGTTTCGGCGTTTACGTGAACGATGATAAATACCCAGGAACAACTAAGCCGTGAAATCATTCGACAGTTTTAGACTAGGTAACAGGTAGGAAATATTCAACAACTGTATCAATTCCACATTGGGTTATACCATGTTTTTAGGGTTTTTTTTAATGTTCCAGTCTATCCTGTTTGTGGAGGGCAATTCACTTTTCCTTTGTACCAGTTACAAAGAAATGCTCGGACACACGAAAACGCATATTGGTTAACGAATAGTAGTCATCCGATAGGAGTACGTGTTCGAATAAAATTGTAGTCCTTGTACGCTCTTACTTCACGGGAATAGAGACGTCTGTGTTACTGTTACTGATCGCATGTTACTGATATTTTCACTCTTTGTGAATAAGAATCATCATAATTCATAAGGCTTCAGTCGCATTGTGTTCAGGTAGTATAAATAAGTACAGTCGGCATCAAATGTATAGAAGCAAACAATGGTGATTATAAATATCTGAACACGGACTTATTGTCAAGGTCAGAGTGCATGCATGTTCAGATATTTAAGATCACGTTTTTTTTCTGAGATGTATCTGATGGAACCTGTACAAAAGCAGAAGCGCAAATGAATAAAGCCTACCTAATACAAATCTTCTATATTTATTAAATTTTAATTTAACAAGTATTAAAACTACTTAAAGATAACTAAAATACTTATAAATACATAAAAATTTAACAAAATCTAAAAATGGCCCCTGCGGCATGGTACCGAAGATGCTGGCAGCATTTCCCCGTTGTATGGCGATGCTCAAGCGTTGAGCGAGGAAGCTGCCAGCTCTTCGGTCCCTGGTGACGTCGACTAATCTTTTTGAAATTTCTTTGCACAAATACTACACAAATCGAATTTTAAAAATTTTATACTTTTTTCGCTCGATGTAAGTACCTATCCATCAACGTATTTTCATTTCCAATTCTTTGTTCTCGCTTAAATGTAATTTAGATTAATGGAATGAAAATGCTCTGCCCTTTCATACTGCTTTTTGTATTTTGACGTTTATTATAAACCATTCCAATAAAGAATAAAAGGGTTATTTTAAAAATATTTACTTTATAATTCCACTGAATAGTGAAACTTGAACTTCATTACCTTCTTTGTTCGATTAAAGGCGGGGTCACAGCACACCGAATGTGCTTACCTTCACTAGTACCAGGCAATTTTAGGTGGTATGGATTACAGAATATATTCAATTCCATCAGAAATATAATTATTGGGCCAATATGGCGCCCTGCCGTGGTAACATTCATCAAAGTTCGGGAACTTTCATCAGTGAACATCGGGTCTAATATAATTCGGCTACCTCCATTAATAACAATAGACGGTTGCTCCGGAAGATAAGGATAACGTTGTAGAGATAATCTAAAGCTTCTGTTAGTTGGGCGACCAAATATGAACGTCGATGGTGAACTGATCTTGGAGTTGCAATGTCATCCCGAGGGTCACGGCTGTTAGTATAACATAACGCAAGCGCGGCATCAAATTGCTCGAGAAGTCATTTAGTCTTGTGAGAGACGTGTTGCTATATTAATTTGTGGGTTTTGAGATAAGGACGCTTTACTTTCGTTTAATGAGAGACGCCATGTTTTTATGTTGTAAAATCACAACAGTTATTCTAAAAGGAATGAAGCGATCGACTGTATTTCAAATGTAAAATATGATGAATCTCTCACTGGCGGTGATATAAGGACAACGATGCAATAGGTTGCAAATTTCGTGTGTAAACTGCATTATACTATTACCATTACCAATTCTCTGTGAGTCAGAGAAGGCGGCCACTAGTATTACAACTCAGCATAATCCCTAGAGACTTGTACGATAAAGTTTAGTGATTTTCACTTGGCAGAACTTTGATTACTACTGGTATCGACCATAAGCCTCTTCAACCGTTGGCTCGACGTTCGCCACATAGATTTTGCGGTAAGTAATTTAATTTTCAACGGCAGAAAGAAAATTGCGGTCATCATCCCATTAGTTCCTTTTGATACCAATATCAGAACTAATTTGTCAATTTCTTGCTCTGGCATGAACATGATTAGCCTTTCAAGGTCTCTATCGGACTTGATTAATGACGTCCATACACCACATCCAATTAGGCACGGGCCAAATGAGTCGGATGAAGGTTGGTGCGAGTCTAGGTTCGCCCGCTGAGTAAATTGAAATTATGTTGAAACTGACTAAGTTTAAGAAAAAACATTCTCTAAGTCAAAATTAGTTGTTGAGTCCAAATAAGACGGTCCTTTGAATTTGGACTGAATTACCTTAAAATATCTATAGATGTACAGCTACTTAGAGTAAGTAAACAAAACTTTATTGTGCAATATAAAGTGAATACAGATACATTGAAATTTACAAACATCAAATTATGCACAAACGCGAACAGAACTTATCCGTCTAAATTTACTCCAGTCAACCTTTTTACTCGTTCAGCAGTTTCGATGGCATGATTTTAAATATCAAGTTGACGTAATGACCTACGTAAAATATCGATCTCCAGCTTCAAAGCGTGTGAAAATCATATTGAGACGTGCGTGATTGCAAAGTCTTTCCCTATTATTGTTGCAAAGTGGGAAGTCCCAGGTTGTTCTGATAATATCTCGTGGCCGCTATTCCTTTGTTGTATTTGTATTGTATGCTTCAGCTTAGCGTAATAGTTTGACGTATCTTCAAATACTAATATACATATAACCCTAAATTTTGCAAATTAGTTATGCGCGTAATCAGTGGCTGTTAAATTTATGCAAGTTATTTATATGGTGATACCCTTTGAATATTTTGACGGGCTTTCAATGCAACGTTGGAAGTCAACTAAAAGAGGAAAATGCGGTTAGTAGATTTCAATGAACACGAAAAGTCTTCCAGCGTAATTACGTCTAAACATTTCCCAGTCGACGAATAATTAAAGTTCCGTGCAACAGAACTCACTCGTTCAGTAATTACGGTGTTGTTGCTGAATGCCTCTTAGTACATTAGCGTTAAAGCCTTCTACTGCCGCTACCCTCCTCGTGCCCGAATGAAACGTATTTTATGTTTCAATTATAAGTAACGGCGTTTTCGCACGTGCCACTTGTCATTTTCAATTAGGCGAAAGCAAACGTTAATCGGCTTGGGTTTAATTAACAACACGCGATCTGAATGCGACCGTCAGACCGTCACACTCGCAGACCAGCGTCGAGTGGTTATACTAGTAAGTGTGAGAGCAGAGCACTATCTCTCCTTATAACTTGGCTATTCTTCCACATTTTGCGCAAGCAAGTTAGTAGAACTAGCAGTAGGTTGAGAGTACAAATTTCCACCGAAAAGTCTTCTTTTAAATAAGGGCTTCTCTTTATATTGTAAGGAGACCGAGCTGTGTATGAGGAAACCAATCAAGTACGGTATAAAAGAGAATCCAGTGAATTGATTGAGCACAACAAACGTAAACGTCTTGGAACTCTTGGACGAAGGCCATTGAGCATTGAGCAGTCCCCTGTGTTAAAACGTCATGGTTTATTATTCAGATCTTCAGCATAGACTAGGTACTATGACATTACAATTTATATAACTTTTCTTTTCATTTGATGACGGTTGGATACACTGTCTGCTCCTCACAAATGTTCATTTTTTACACACGTTATAACACGGTAACGTTATTATATTATTATAGATAGAGTGGTGAAATTTGACGGTCGTAGGGTACTATTTTTTGAGCTATAAATCATTCCTGAGAACCAAGCCGTTCTAGAGATCCACGCGGTGTACGCCAGCTTGACGCTCGGTAGCGTACACCGTGAACAGGCCTTATATTTCGAAAAGTTCAGGGGTTCTTTTTTTTTAGCCTATATATTCCGTAGGTACTATTTGGGTACTATTTATTTGCATGATCAGATCCTGGATATCGTTACGGTGTGTGCTATCTTGACGGTCACTAAATGTAAGGATGATATAATAAAATATACCATATGTTTTTTATATTTTTATATTTTAAGTTTTAACATTTCTTACAAAAGTATGATCAATTTGCAATTGCACTTAATCCGTAGTAGGTATGTACGTGTCATAGTTGGAAAACATTATAATTATGTGAGATTGTGAGCGAACTACACTAAACCAAAGCAGGATTTTAATAAACATAACAAATCTTCGACCGGAAACTGTTCTGTAATAATATCCTTCGCAGTACAGCCTATAAAACAAAGCGTCTGACAGTAAACTCGAGTGAAGAAATACGTATCCACATTTTGACCTCATCACAAGGGTGTATGGTGAAAGGTTTATACATATAGGCTCACTCGACTGTACTGTAATCGAGTTTTATTATGCCACCGTCACACCGTTAACGATAATCATTTCGAATAATCCCGAGGGAAAGTCGGCGGTTAATAGCTCACCTGCCCAATTAGAACTTTATTTCTTCGCGTAAATTTATATTACATCCTATTCACGTTGGCAATAACAATATCGACTTCACAGAACAATGGTTAGCCCGAGTCAGACATTTCGTGCGCGGCAACGTGCACGTGCAAATTTTGGAACAATGACCTTTATTCAAATTTAAATGTGCAGAAAATGAATTGGACTACTTAAAAATCAAAGCCATAATTAGAATCTATATAAGTACTAAAAATAACTCTGTAGACAAATTCGCGTCTGAAACTTGAAACTTAAAAGAAACTATCAATTCGAGGGGTCTGTACAATATACATATAAAATTAAAAAAAAAAAAACAAAATTCAATCATTTATTCAGCAAATTGGCCACATAGGGGCACTTTTACACGTCAGAAAAGAATTTACTAGCGCTTCCTAGACCCATTGCTTGAGAAGAAGCGCCGCAACAAACTCAAGCAGAAGGCCTTTTTTCAAAATTTACACATAGTTATAACATTTACATTACATGTATAAAATATACATATAGGTACGTACTACAATTACATTGAAGGGATGTATAGTCCCTAACTTAAACTTAAATCTAAGATCTTAAGAGATGTATAGTCTCCAAGGGTCCAGAAAAAAATTATTATGGAGATGGCCTCCATTGTCAAATAAATATAAATTCCATAGATGTCGACAGTCTCAAAATGTCAATAAATAGTGAAATACATCATGTATAAAAGAGTTCATTAATACATGTCAATAAGAACATGATGAGGTCATTTATAGTCTACTATTCGCTAAGATCAAAAGTTCTCTAGGTTGTATTATAAGTGATAGAGCGATATCAATTGAAATTATTTCACGAAAATTATGCCGTGTAAGACGTAACCTGAATCCATGCAGTAAGTCTTTGTGTTAACATTGTTAGGTAGGTACTTCTTCTACTCGGATTTGAAGGAGCCCTACATGTGCCGTCGTTTTTCTAATCCATTTATTGTAGGCACGCGAACTCTCTTCGCTTGACTGGAGAAACGTCAACATAGAGCCTTTTTCTCGTACAATGGATTCAAATTACGATTGAAAAATACGTTTGAAATTCTTTAAATAATAAATACAAATACATTTTCATGTGCTGAGACATTCTCTTTAAAGGAATCTTTAATTTAGAAGTAAGTACTTGTTCGTCTCCCAATTAATTAAATTAATCCCAATTATTCGATGTGATCTTGCCCTAACTGTTATCAATTTTCATACTACTGTTTAATCTAATCACCATAATCTAACGATGCTTTGAAAAGCAACGTGCAAGTTGTGAAATTATCGTCCTCCAGGTGTTTCTGTTGTGCAATGAATTTAGAATCTTCTAGAAGCGAGTGGGTGGTTGGTCTCTGAAAGGTCGTCAACGCATAGGCTACCTCCTCTGGTACCTAATGCACATGGGCGGCAATCAGTACCTCCCACCAAGTATCTCGTCTACTCGTTTTCTCCCAAAAGATATAGAAAAAAGAACAAGATTTCTCATAGTCCCGTAGCATATTTTTCGTACTATAGCTGTTACCGCAAAACTCACATTTTGTGTCGCTCTTCCTCGTTATTACCGCGATACAGCGAGGCACAGTCAAGCAGCAGCTTTATGGCTCGCATTACTACGAGGTACTTTCTTACGGCCGCTTTTAGTGTCCGTTCACGCTACAATAATTTTTTGCGAGATCTTAAAAGATTTTTTCATCTCAATATTAAAATGGAAATGATTGTCGTTTATTTGCAGGGCTCAACAAAGTTTCATCTTTCACGTGGTTGCTATTTATTTATTAACGTGAATTAACCGTTTTTTGCCTAATTTGCATGCGATCTTGTTTTCTCTTCAGCATTGTGAAACTGCTGTACTTTTCAGTTATTACTTATTACGGATTGCTATGCGGTTTTTCATGTATTTATTTATGCAGTTTCGCTGTATTAATCAAGTTAAGTTCATGAAATGTTGTCAATTTTCAAAAGGCATTAAGCTGGTAAGTTTCATGTTTTATAGTCCTAAGTAATATCGATAAAATTGCAGGAAGTGCGCGATAAAATTTCAATTTACTCTTTGATCTTTAGGCTGCCTTTCCACTGAGGCGGAGATGTGTGGAGCGGAGCGGACACGTGCGTTAATCAACCAATCACGGGACAGCCCGATGCCACGGCTCCCGCTGAACCTCTGACTTTGAGGGTTTTTGAATACTTATAAGAAGTGTCGACCGTATATAGTGATGTCAATAGACCTTGACATGTTGTCAGTTACTCCTGCAGCATGAGCGTGGCCACGGAATCACCCGCCTGAATCTAGCCGGCGCGCAACTCGCGCCCAACTCGCCGTCATTTGTTTCATCCGGAAATGGAGAGTGAATCATTGGCCCGCGTAGTGGTACACACACATTTACAAGTGTACAGACGTCCTCGCACGCAAACATTGACACTTCATTCGAATTGTGCTCGAAATCGTGTTTTTATAGGCCGTGTCCGCCGTGTGCTTATGCCCCAATGTGATTGGTCGATTCCCACTTCCCCTCTTTGCTCCGCTCGTCGTCATCTCATTGGAAATCACCCTTACAGCCTGGACGCGAACTGATAATAGCTTGTCTAGACGAAGGTTGTAACGTATATCAAACTAAACCCGCAATCTTGAGTGTAAGGGGTCACCTGGGCGTACATAATAAGCTTATAATGTACTTACACATATACCTTTCTTTCAATAAATCACGTTTATTGCAGTACTAAATAGTCAATATCGTTCTTTTTTATGTAGATTGTTCCTAACCCCTAAACATAGCGATGTTTCCAACAGGAAATTAGACATAAGTACGTCACGTATTCACGTCACGTCCTACGTAACGTAAAAGGCGTGTTTCAGTGCATATTCGTTTTGATTTATTGAAGTGCGGTTACAAAATTAGGTATACTTATGTAAGGCCGTTCTGGCGAAATTGACAGCCGTAATGTTTTCGTGCCCGTGTAGCGTATTGGATACTTGAAGGTTATGATCGAAATAAACAATATTTTTCTCAAACATGCTCGGAAATGTTTGTGTTACTTTCAAAAAAAAAACCGGCCAAGTGCGTGTCGGACCACGCGCAAAGTATAGGGTTCCGAAGTTGAGGATGCCCACAGTACCTTTCTAAGACTTATTAGCATCTAGCTAGACTGTGGTATGACGTGCCCGCCCGACGCCCCTGCCGCTCGAGAAAAATCATTGGTATTTTAATCATTTCATAAGTTGGTCGACTATTACTCGTAAGTTTGTACAGCCTACTTAGCTGTGATAGTTTTCCTTTCAACTACGTTATATATGCCACAACCGTGATTTTTTTCAGCCATCCAAATACCACCATTTAGCTGGCAGGGGGGGGGGACACGTGACTCTAACAAAAAATAGCACTTTAAAGCTTAATATTTCACAAACGCATCACTTAATCAAAAAATGGTTTTAACAAACCTACAATATTTTTTAAGACCTATTCAACGATATGCCGCACCATGGGGTACGCAAGAAAAAAAAATTACATCCCCACTTTACGAGTAGGGGAGGTACCCTATAAAAAAATATATTTCAAAATTTTATTGTACCACTTTGTCAGCGTAACTAATATGTATATTCATGCCAAATTACAGCTTTCTAGGACTAAGCATCTCCGAGCAATAGTGCGGACAGACGGACGGACGGACGGACGGACGGACGGACATGGCGAAACTATAAGGGTTCCTTGTGGACTTCGGAACCCTAAAAAAGAAGATGCGAGGCCGCAAAGTGACTTGATATGCACTACCACGTACTAGCTGATTACTAATGCGTGTGCAGTGTTCAGTGGGCTACGTACTACATGCAAATATTACAGTACAAACGAATACAGAAATTCTGTTTACGGTGAACGAAAGCGCTTGACGATTGAATTTACTTAAAAAAAATTTTTTTTAATTGTAATGACTATTAATTGATTACAGTCTTCAAATTATCTGTTATCAGTACATGTACCTATATTTCGAAAATAATTAACTTAACATTGTTCTGTAGGTACTTTCCACGCTTTACCATGACGTCGTCACTACTGATAAGTAGATTAAATTATTTCTCGGGAACAAGTATTTATCCTTGTCCAAAATTTCAAGCTAGAGAAGGATAGCAACATTTTAGCAAATACTTGTCTTTACTCTCCAGCATCTAAACACCTTATGCCCATTTAATTTCAAAGTTTGGTTCCAATTTCGGGCTCCATAATGGACCTAGAACTTGTGCAGACAGGCAAACATGTCTACGTGACGAGGGTAGCTTCGAACTTCGCCTGTCGAGCCCACTGCCTCATAACAGTCATAACACAACAGACCTGACTTGCGGCCGCAATCATATTATGAGCATTATGACGTGTTAACATGGGTGAAGTGCGAACAGGGTGTTAAATTACCATTTTAAGAGCATACCTATGAAGTGAGAGGTGATCACAGAACATAGATCGAGATAGAATGCTAAAGTTTACCTACCGCGCGTGGAAAAAAGTAGACATTATGTCCACTTTGCTCGCTTCTAACCTCAGTTCGCTTCCGACCGCCTTCCGCGAGCAACGTCACATCAAAAAAAGAAAATGACTATGTGTGCCGTAATTAACTGTACAAACAACACCAGCGTTGGTGGAGTTGGTCACCAGGGTGTTACCTATCATCGGTAAGTACTTTCTGTCTTGAAATATCTGTTATTTTTGTGAAAACGATTTATTTTGTAGCTCTTTATTAGTTTTACCAAATTAGTAGCGAATGCCTTGTGTCCAATGCTCGTGTTCCATTGCGGCTTTAAGGTGAGTAGTGAGGCAAAAATGCAAATTCGAGGTGTTTTTGTAACCATTTTTCTATAATTGTAACAAGTTGTCATCTGCAAAGTTTACGAATATGGAACACAAATATAGTCAATTA
This sequence comes from Aethes cnicana, assembly GCA_963971205.1. Taxonomy (NCBI): domain Eukaryota; kingdom Metazoa; phylum Arthropoda; class Insecta; order Lepidoptera; family Tortricidae; genus Aethes; species Aethes cnicana. Next base: position 7,927,102 of record OZ020287.1, on the reverse strand, counting down.
GTGTTTCTGGTATTTTATATCGTCTTATATGTAATGATTTGTACTATGGATGTCATTTAAGAAATCCTTAATCCTCCTATATGTAACCATTTATTTCCGCTTAGGAAAAAATCTACGTTGACAAATTTTTTGCAAGTACTTTTCAGAATTTTATCTAGGGCTTGACCTTCTAACTTATATGATAAATAGCTTTTAGACGAAAAACCTATGTCTTCCTTAGTGTATAATCACAAGTATCACAACACACATTTGCTGCGCTTGTTATGGTAGGCGTTTTGTTGAATTATGCGGCGTTTTTTATATTTTTAAATATTTTTATTTATTGATTAAAAAATATCTAAACTATCATGATTACTAAAGAAAGAAGGATAAAAGTTCGTTTCATAAATTTGACTTTTATATTGGATTTGAAGTAGTGTTATTTTTCTATAAATTCATTGCATTAAACAGAAAGTTGTGGTTGAGAACAAGGCGACGTTGCGAGTTTCGGCACTCGTGTTGTTTACCTCGCGGTCGCGCGCGCTGTTGCCAGCTAGGTAGGTATCCCGAACTCGATCAGAGGACGCACAGCATGGTCGGCCTGCCGGCCGGCACTCGGAAATGAGTGAATAGCGAGTGAGTAACTAGCCTCTCGCTAGTAAGTCGAGTGGAGTGATTTGTCTCGAGGATTTGCATTTTATTGTTGTTATAGATACTTATTTGTTAAGTATGTTTTGTTACTCCGTAATAGTGTTCTTGTTATAATATTGTTATTGTTACCTAGTGTTAAAATGGGTAATAAAAAGGGGAGAAGATCACACTGCTCTATAAAGTTGATACGAAAGCGACAAGGGCGAACCGCTTATTACCTCAAGAAAGTCGCTGAAAAGTAGGGTCGCTTCGCCTGTTTGCGTCCACTTACTGGAGTTAGCAAGTTTGAAGGTGAAAATAAAAATGTTCTAATTGAAATTTTGATTATAAAAGGGATGTAATGTATTGATGATATAGTCCTTTTCAATATAACTTATAGTTTTGGTCGAAACATCTGGTAGTTTTCAAAAAAACGACACAAATAGGCAAATTAGGCGATTTACCCAGTTTGCGTCCACTTAATCCAGATTGCGTCCACCTATGGACCAATTCGCGTCCACCAACTTAGAAAAGGAATCTGAATTGATGTTTTTATAGTAACTAGCTTTTTCTCAAACATGCTCGGTAATGTTCGTGTTACTTTCAAAAAAAGAAGACGCCAGGCTGTCCATTGCCGGCCTTGGCCAGCAAAAACATTATTGTCGTGTGTGTTTTTTTTTAATTCGCTTGCTATTTGAGACACCTCTGTAGAGCAACTGACAAATCAATGGAGGTAATGAGTACAACTTCCATGGCCAAATCATCCACGATCATGGAAGTAGTAAATACTGATGTGGGGTAAGTGCGCCTAAATTTATTTCGCCCCTATGCCTTGTAAACAGCCAACTACTAGTTGAGTAATATTTATAGGTTTCGATATATTTATGTTAGGCGCACTTACCCCGAAACTGACAAATCCATGGAGATAATAAGTACAACTTCCATGGCCAAATCATCCACGATCATGGAAGTAGTAAATACTGATGTGGGGTGAGTGCGCCTAAATTTAATTCGGCCCTATGCCTTGTAAACAGCCAACTACTAGTTGAGTAATATTTATAGGTTTCGATATATTTATGTTAGGCGCACTTACCCCATCCTGGCGCACTTGCCCCGACTGACCTTACGTATTTCCTCGCTGTTTGAGAAAAGCATTATATATACGTCGGCCGCAATTGCGATTGCCGGACTCGTACTAATAGAATCGTCCGGCAATGCGCTACTTGGCGGCCTCTGCAATATTGTACTATTCCCCGCAACTTCGTATGCGCAGAAATATTAAAATGAAAGATCCCGTTTTTTCCCGTTCCCGTGGGAAATTCGGGAAATCCTCTCTTAGCGCTCCCATACGTTCCCTAAGGAACCTGCATGCCAAATTTCAGCCCGATCCGTCCAGTGGTTTGGGCTGTGCGTTGCTAAATCACTATGTCAGTCAGTCAGTCAGTCACCTTTGAGTTTTATATATTTAGACTAGCTTTTCCCCACAACTTCGTATGCGCAGAAATATTAAAATGACAAACCCCGTTTTTTCCCGTTCCAGTGGGAATTTCGGGAAATCCTTTCTTAGCGGATGCCTACGTCATAACATCTACCTGCATGCCATATTTCAGCCAGATCCGTCCAGTGGTTTGGGCTGTGCGTTGATAGATCACTATGTCAGTCAGTCAGTCACCTTTGAGTTTTATATATTTAGACTAGCTTTTCCCCACAACTTCGTATGCGCAGAAATATTAAAATGAAAAACCCCGTTTTTTCCCGTTTCCGTGGGAATTTCGGGAAATCCTTTCTTAGCGGATGCCTACGTCATAACATCTACCTGCATGCCAAATTTCAGCCAGATCCGTCCAGTGGTTTGGGCTGTGCGTTGATAGATCACTATGTCAGTCAGTCAGTCACCTTTGAGTTTTATATATTTAGACTAGCTTTTCCCCGCAACTTCGTATGCGCAGAAATATTAAAATGACAAACCCCGTTTTTTCCCGTTCCCGTGGGAATTTCGGGAAATCCTTTCTTAGCGGATGCCTACGTCATAACATCTACCTGCATGCCATATTTCAGCCAGATCCGTCCAGTGGTTTGGGCTGTGCGTTGATAGATCACTATGTCAGTCAGTCAGTCACCTTTGAGTTTTATATATTTAGACTAGCTTTTCCCCACAACTTCGTATGCGCAGAAATATTAAAATGAAAAACCCCGTTTTTTCCCGTTTCCGTGGGAATTTCGGGAAATCCTTTCTTAGCGGATGCCTACGTCATAACATCTACCTGCATGCCAAATTTCAGCCAGATCCGTCCAGTGGTTTGGGCTGTGCGTTGATAGATCACTATGTCAGTCAGTCAGTCACCTTTGAGTTTTATATATTTAGATGTACAGAATAAATATTTAAATTGTACAGAATGATCGGATTTTAACAATGACTTTATTCAAGAATATTTGACATTAAAAAATCATGATTATAATTAATAAAACCATGAACATTTTTTTTCCAGACAGGCCAGTTTTCCTGCTGTTTGAACTTTATTATGAATGTAGTCATTTATCGGGGTTTTACCCTACATACGCATAATGCCTAATTGCATTGCATATTCTTAAACTACGACTTTGATACGAAAAAACATTAAAAATATCTAAATATCACTAGTACCATGTTCAGCATGTAAATTATTTAAAAAAGTATTCAATTCATAAAAAAAATATACAAAAAGTTATTATAAGCGGTGATTTGAACCCGCGCCCCTCTTGCGCTCTCATCTACGTCATGATGAATTTGGACCGCTGGGCCACGGTAGACTTAAGACAGCGGGCGAAATTAACCATTGCCATCGTTGTAATTTACGTTAGCGTATTTGGCGCGGTTATTATTGAGAGGATCGGGCTCAAAACGCTCAAGGTCATCGACGGCTACAGGCGCCTTAGTCTGTTGCGCCAAACTTGCGCATATTGAAAACCAGCAATGTAAAAGTAGTCAAGCCAAACTCTCGAGGCGTCGACCAACCGCGTTCCAGGCCGATTTCTCATTATTTTGTCAATAGTGATGTGCACCCGCTAATGTCAATGCCGATTTCATAATCGATTAAAATCAGACAGAAAAATGATAATATTTTTTTTTGTTGCCCATCACTAAATTACTCTCTTGACGTCATCGTAGCGACGCAAAATGTTACACGCTTGGTTCCCATACAAATGGACGAACAACCGTACTCTATAGTATCTGTTATCTCTATGGAGGTGATTCTGTTGAGTGAAAGCTGAACATTGATAGGTCTCGCTCTGGGTCCAGGGTGCGTGATGCGCGCGAGGAATGAATACGCACGAGACAAGGTACGCCATAAATAAACACAATCTTGTATCGACTCATATTTAATTTTGTCGCTTGACGGGTGCGTCAACTCGTCACTGGTAATGGTTTTTTGGTTTTTGCACTTAACTAAAATATGATGTCACGGTCATTCCCGCGGCTTGAACGTATAATATACGTATTACACGTAATACTTATTATACACTAGTTGGCCCGGTGAACTTCACCACGGATTCCCTTACAAAAGTTATCTTTCCTTTAGATTTTTCCATTTTTTTCTCTCTCGAGCCTTAGCCAGACTAACAGTACTAACACACGGCAATTCATTTTTATATATGAGAAGAAGAAGATATGGTATTCTTGTCACACAGTCTGTCATACCCCCTTCACCCCGATATTTTTGGCAGCTTCTTTCAATGCACAACTTTACTGATGCGGCGTCTTTAGGATCTCTAGGCGGACGGCGGACACGGCCTATAAAAGCACGATTTCGAACACAATTCGAATGAAGTGTCAATGTTTGCGTGCGAGGACGTCTGTACACTTGTAAATGAGTGTGTGTACCAACTACGTGGGCCAGTGATCCACTCTCCATCTCCGGATGAAACAAATTACGGTATGGGCGAAGTGGACGCGAGTTGGACGTTAGATTCAGGCGGATGATTCCGTGGCCATTCTGTATGTAGTACTATGATATTATATTCTGTGATACTAGGTAGGTAGGTATGTAGTACTATGGTATTATATTCTGTGATACCAGAGGTCCCTGAGTTATGACATTCATACTTTTTTTTATATATAAAATTTTTTTATGACAATCGTTTGCTTTTTATTTCACACTGACACTGGCATGAATTTGTCAAATGTTTAATGTTGAATTTGACATCGCATTTGTGTTAAAAGTGAGATAATTAATGGAAAATCTATTTACTTGTTGTAACTGGTGGGAGACAATACCAGGTAAAATTGACGCTTTACACGTTTTACCAAAAACCCATGGTTGCTACCACTTTTAGTGCCAAGGTAACCGATTCTCATATTATAATGAACCTTTCAAGCGGCCATTGTTATTAACAGCGTTTTATGCTTCAATTCAAATGTTGTATAAAACAAAGTCGCTTTCTCTGTCCCTATATCCCTATGTATGCTTAAATCTTTAAAACTACGCAACGGATTTTGATGCGGTTTTTCAAGATAGAGAGTGTTTCAAGAGGAAGGTTTTCTTATATAATTTGTTATAGTTTTAACGCTCAATTCCCGCGGGAACGCTATAACCGAATTGCACGCGGACGAAGTCGCGGGCAGAAGCTAGTTATGCTATAAAGGTTATGGTTTAATTTGGCGTGTGGTAAAATGGCTTGTTTTGGAGTAACGGTGGTGTTGGGTTTAGGCTGGAAACCCACAGCGGCGTACGCTAACTTGGTTTCATTGTGCTGTCCGTGCCGTCCGTGCGTGGCCCGCTGTTCAGCTGTGGGAACATCCACCTACATTTTGATACGAAGCGTTTGTGTACTCACGTGGTGTAGCCCGACCGTCTGCAGATGTGGGGTACCAGCTTTATTTAAATGTTTAGGCTAACTTATCCTTTTTAAAATTTTATTGATATTTAATATTTCATTTATTAAAATCCTGATGTAATTAATCACTACTTACTTACACTTAGGTAAGTTACAAATGCGAAAGTAACTCTGTCTGTATGTCGCCTCTTCACGCATAAATAACTGGACCGATTTAGATTAGATTTAGTATAGAGATTCTTCGAGTTTCGGAGAGTTCATCTCCGGTGGTAGGTTTGTGGAGTTTAGTATGAAATTACACACAGACAAAGTCGCGGGCAAAAGCTAGTACCTATAGTATAAATGTCCCTTCCGCTAACCCTTGGGATTTACTATTGACGACATAAGACGACTTTGACGACGGTTTCTCGAGCCCATTGAAAGTATTTTTATATCCATCCCGTTGCTATCCCACGAGCTCATAACACGCAAATGAAAATCAAACGTGGCAATATTACAAAAATATCTTTTATCTACACGCATATCATAAATCCTCTATGATGCGTTAAAAAATCGGTCGTAATGACATCCGTTTTGACATCGAGTTGTGTCAAAGCCAATTTCCTATCTGTGGTCATACAGTAAAATTCATTTTACAAAATCGATATCGATGCTGTAATGATGTTCAAATTTCGAACATCTTCCAACAGCAATGGCCGCCTATATTCTTCAGTCAGACAGAATGAAAGTTTGTTCCAAATTCAAATGTCGGCGCTATTTAGTCTATGCTTTTTGAAAGTCGAATGTGAGACCATGACGTATTCGAATTGCCGCCATTGTGGACAGATTTTGAAGCATCTTAGAGGATTTATAAAATGAGTGTAGATAAAGTTGTGTATGCAACTGTACATAATTAGGCCTTAAAACACTCGTGCGATATTATTATGAATCTCGCCTCACGGCTCGTGTCATAAAACCCCACTCGTGTTTTAAAAACCTTTATTATGTAGCAGTTGCATAAACTACTATAGTAGGTGTCAAGTTTTTATTCTAAATTTTTAAATGTATTCATTCATAAAAGTTAACGCGATAACAGAATTCCACTAAGCTAGTTAATTTATAATGAAACCCTGCGCCTCGACTCCACTTTGATTTGAACATTTTGATTCAAAATCAGTCCGAGGAGTTGGTTGACTGAACCTCTTTTTCCATTGTTGCAGGTCTACAGCTGCGCAGCATAGAAGAGCCGGCGGGTGGCGCGGGCGCCGGCGTGCCCGCGACCACCTGCTACGACGCTGAGTGCGCGCGCACTGAGGCCTGGCTCGACGAAAACCAGGAGTTCGTGCATGATTACTTCTTGAGGTTAGTCCGTTCATCATCATCATCATCATCATTTCAGCCGATAGACGTCCACTGCTAGACGTAGGCCTCCCCCGAGGTGCGACACTCAGACCCGTCTTGGCCACTCGCATATCTACCAGCATATGTTCACCAGGTCGTTGGAGGCCTACCGACAGCTCGTCTCCCGGTTCGCGGACGCCACTAAAGAACTTTCTGGCTCCATCGGCTGTCAGTCTTGCAAGCAAAGTGCCCCGCCGTGCCAATCGCTTCGCAATTTTTCTCCAGTCCCTTTTTTCCGTCGGGAGAATGCTTTACGCATCCCGCTTTGCTGGGAGACCAAGTCGCGTATGACGGACGGCATAACGTACTAACGTCTGAAAACTTTACGCACCTGCGTTGCATTTGCACTAAATCATGTAAGTACTAGAAGTCCCTGCTAAGCTGATTGCGCGCGCACCCAGGCCTAGTTCAACGAGATTGCCCCTTTGTGGCCAAATTGATTGATTGAGAAGGAACTAGTTGGAGCATGATTGATTCATATTTTCAAATCATCCCAGAAATATTGTAGGTAGTTAGGGGCTTGATGGTGAATGTACAAATCCTCCTAATCCAGAACTAAACACAGCTATAATGTGCTTATAACAACCCCTAATGAATAGGATAACTGTGTCCAATATATTTAATGATGTACTTATAATATAGTCAAGTAAAAAAGATAGTATCCACTTTTGAACCTTCTTAAAAACGAATAAGGATCACAAGTAAATACATATTTATTTAGTGGGTTGAGTTGACCAAGTTGAGGACCTGCATGAAGTGGGGGCCGGTTATATCATAGAAAGCAATATTACCAACGATAATTAATGATCAATAGATTACTCCAATTATATGGTAATGTCCGCCCACATGATGGTAATGGCGCGTGATTTTAATGAAGTTTAATGTCGAACGTTAGCTGTCCCTTGCGTAGCGATATTTCGGGATAATTTTATGTTTACTTAAGCGAAATAAATAAATTATAATGAAATCATGCTGGTGACCCTTCACCAGGGAATTATTAAAAATAGGACGCGAGCCACGAGCAGATTTCATGACCACTACCCTCCCGCCTGATAACTTGGGAAATGGTGAACGCCCTTTTGTGTATTTCCTTTTGAATAGAGACAGTCTACGTATGATTAATGAAGAAATGGCCATTAAATTAATACAGTAATCACAATAATAACATCAGGAATGTCACATTTCACCCAAATAGACCCTACCTCAAGCTAAATAACGGTGGTTCCATGGGTTCTAAACAAGGATAAATAAAAAGAGGTCTCTAAGAATTTGCAGACTATTGCAGGCCAATTTCTTTTATTAGAAGCGAGCTTAGCGTCTAATTGGAGGACGCTAGAAGAGTTCAAACTCGGCCTGAGAGCTCGAATGGGTAGCCATTGTAGTCAGCGCTGAAGTGTATCTGGCAGCCATGACCATGAAGCATGTAAAACGCTCTTTGACACCTCGAGAGGTTTAGGCTGAGGGTTAAATCATACTTTTCGATATAGCAATGAAAAAATTACATTGTATTCTTCAGGTCATGCGTTTTAGACGGTTCTTAAATGTGGAAAAACTCATTTGGCATCCTTTATTTTCACTATAAAGAACTAAAGAGATGGAGATATATTTGAAAATTACAGCCAAAAGAAGTTCCATCTTTATCTTGTTTGTACTTACCTACATGTGTTTCCAAAATAACAAATAAACATAATAAAATAAAACCGGCTAAGAAGCGAGGTAAACTCGCGTGAAGAGGGTTCCGACCCTTGATTATTTTCAATGACGTCATTTTCAAACCGCTTCACAGGATAAGCTCTTTTATATGATAGATTTAAAATACCATGGACTTCTTAATAATTTTCCTGTAGGTAATCTATAGGTCAATAACTATCCTACGTATTTTTTCCAAAATTTTAGGTCCAGTGGTTTCGAAAATAAGGGGGGGGGAATGGGAATGGTCATTTTTCGCCTATTTTCTTAAATACATAACTCGAAAAGTACGAGTGATCTTATAAGGGTTCTGTTTTTACCTTGAGGAACCCTAAAAATTTATGATAGTCTATGATGTTACTTATTAGCGTCGTGAGTGTGCTGATGATAATAATTGGTGTTGATTTTTCACTACCATGAAATTTGTGGCGTGATGTGACCTTGAAGGTCAAAACGCTCTACCCCGCAAGGGAACATAGGCGTGACGATATGTATGTATGTATGTATGAAATTTGTGTAGGCATTTAGGTAAGTACATAATGGTAGGTCGCAACAAGACTTCATTTTACTAAGTCTCGTGGCGGTTTTAACTACTAAAAATTATCCTTCTATTTCACTTTGACTTTTGACACTATAGTCTATAGACGGCTTCGGCTTCATTAGGCTTCTATAGAGCAGTGGCTTGTCCCAACTTGTTACACTGAATGTTTAAGTCGAGTGCCGTGCCATACATGTACAGTCAAAGACATCAATATGTATACACTTTTGGACGTTAAGACAACTGAACAAGCTGCAGAAGTGTACGCATATTAATGTCCTTGACTGTACTTTGCATAGACTTCGGAACTCGGCTCTCGTTAGCTCCCAAGTTCGCCAACTTGATTTGCCAGTGCGCAGTTTTCGGTCGACTTCTTAATCTTTCCGTGTATGTGTGATAGGCTAAAGTTTATTTTGAACTCGTTTTGTTAAATAAATACACTTCTTCAGAATAAAAGCGCACTCGGGATCGCTCACGGTGGTTTGTGTTTACTATGTAGTTTCCAACTTGGTTTACGTTCTTTCATGCCGATCTGTATTAGACATTTTGTAAGAACCGATTCTATACGTACAGGTAGGATTTTTTTCATATATGGAGTGTTTTAATGAGGACAACAATATAATACATGAATATTCTATTTATTTAAAGGCTAGAATCGCTTGCACGAGTCTCTTGCTCTAAGCTGATGGGCGTAGAGTTATCTTTCTAGATTGCCTCGGCACAGTACAAGCGATTTTTAAACTATATAGAGCATGAGACTGTAGAGTGTAGAGAAACACATTTTAATTTCTAAAATGGATAATGGGATGGACATGATTATCGGATCTCTACACGCTATAAATGAAATGATTCTCTCATGCCATTGTTATTATTACTAACACGGAACAATTGCATTCCTAGCTACGATCGGGTACATCTCGTGGTAAACAATAGTTGCATCTCTGATTGCTTAGAATTGTCACTGATACACGCAATGACAAGAAAATTGCACATGTTTATCTTCTTTAATAAGTTATTCTGTTTTAAACTAACTCTTTCTGGAATACACTGCGAAATAGCGCTACGTTCTGCCTTTTTACAATAATGGAGCACAACCTAGAACCTAGTCACTTAGTTATTAAAAACCGGCCAAGTGCGTGTCGGGCCACGCGCAAATTATAGGGTTCCGAAGTTGAGGATGCCCACAGTACCTTTCTAAGACTTATTAGCATCTAGCTAGCCTGTGGTATGACGTGCCCGCCCGACGCCCCTGTCGCTCGAGAAAAATCATCATTATAAGTTGGTCGACTATTACTCGTAAGTTTGTACAGCCTACTTAGCTCTGATAGCTTTCCTTTCAACTACGTTATATATGCCACAACCGTGATTTTTTTCAGCCATCCAAATACCACCATTTAGCTGGCAGGGGGGGGGGACACGTTACTCTAACAAAAAATAGCACTTTAAAGCTTAATATTTCACAAACGCATCACTTAATCAAAAAATGGTTTTAACAAACCCACAATATTTTTTTAAGACCTATTCAACGATATGCCGCACCATGGGGTACGCAAGAAAAAAAAAATACATCCCCACTTTATGAGTAGGGGAGGTACCCTATAAAAAAAATTATTTCAGAATTTTATTGTACCACTTTGTCAGCGTAACTAATATGCATATTCATGCCAAATTACAGCTCTCTAGACCTAAGCATCTCCGAGGAATAGTGCGGACAGACGGACGGACATGGCGAAACTATAAGGGTTCCTTGTGGACTTCGGAACCCTAAAAAGCCGTGGTAGCCTAGTGTTTCGAACCTGCCTCTCATGCAGAGGGTCGGTTCGATTCCATCTCGCACCTTCAAGTTTAATTATGTGCGAAATTCAATTTGAATTTACCTCGCGTAACATCGCGAGGAAACAACAACAACAATATTCTTTTCACCTCACTGGCTCGAAAGTGGTCGTTTTGCAGCAATGTTGTTTTTATCCGCTAGCGTGGAAAGTGTTTTTGAAATTCGAACGACGCATGACGCCACTACTGTCACAATAAAAAACAACGATACGTTCTGAAACGCAATTCGTCGTGAGAGTTTTATTAAAATAAAGGTTGAATTTACTTAATATCATCATTAATAAAATTATATTAATAATACACCGTTTCAAATGTATTTCATTATTTCACTATGTTTTATCACAAAAATACTTAAATATGTGTATATTTTAACTGTATTCAATCAATAATTGAATCTTGAAGTACGTACGAGTAAGAGTGATTTGAACGCAACCACCGGAAAAAAAAACACGAAAAAAAAATTTAAAAAAAGTTTTAGATTGCTGGTTTTGTAATTTAGAATACCTATACGAAGAAATAAAGAAAATATGAGCGATTCTAGCGATGACGATACGAATTTAACTCCTCCAGAGTTAGCACAAACTGTACGTGACGCCGAACTAAGTCTTCTTTCCGAAAAATCGCGCGTGAGGTGAAAAATTTTGTGTTGCGCTCAGCAGCAAAGTCGTTTGCGGTCTCGTGCCTTGAAACCCTCGTTACACTCAGGATTCTATATTTGAACCACTCGCTTCGCTCGTGGTTCAACCCTAGAATCCTTCGTTCACTCGGGTCTCAATCACGCACTCACAGCAAACAACAACTTTGCAGCCTTGCATAACAAATAACTATTATTGAACACCATATAAAGAAAACAAAGAAAATACAGAAATAATACACATTAAATATGTAAACAGCAGGCGGACTTATCGCTAAATAGCGATCCCTTCCACCCACACCTGCACCCATCTGCGAAGTAATTCAAAGATGTGTGTGAAGTCCCCAATCCGCACTGGGCTCGCGTGGGGACTATAGCCCAAACCCTCTCATGATGAGAGAAGGCCTGTACCCAGCAGTGGGACGCACATAGGCTGGAGTAGTAGTAGTCACTTAGTGTTAGGAATATAGTAACTGCAACACCCTTCACAGCCCTATGCTATTTTGACAGCGATGTGTCCCCGCACTAACGAGCTTGTCGGTCGTCATTACTGTTTTTGCTTAAACTCCTATAGTGACTAAGTAATTTTCTTGTAAATTGTGAAAAAGTCCAATTACTTTAAAAAGTGTGTTTTCTGTGTAACTTCATATCGTCTATCTGACCTGCGGGCACGACTTTGCTTTTAAACGAACTTCTACAATTAAGCGGCTTAAACTCTGCAGCCAACAAGTGTCATTAGACGTAGACGCGAGACGTGTACCCATGAAGTTCCATCGTTTCGAAACTTGTACTTTACCGGGCTTCATTGTATTGTTATGAGGAGTATGCATTTGATGTGAAGCGAATTCCAAAAGGCTTTTTTAAAACGTGTGTGAGTCGGCACTCAAATGCCAGGTTCTGTTTTGACGCGCGCATTCGGACTATTTTTGCCTTTGTGAAGTTTTGAAATGTTTGCATTTTTTCGCAGGAAGGCGACGCGTCAGGTCGTCGATGCGTGGTTGGTGTCCCACGCGACGCCGCCTAGCGCGGAGCTTGCGTCCCCCTCGCGCGCCGGTTCAGGCGCAACCACGCCTGTCAGGTGAGTTTTGTTACTTTCTGATAAACACAATCATGTTTATGACATAAACATCTTTCATCGTATGCCACCTTTGTGACTGTAGGCTACTCTTCTCAGCGTTTCAAACGCCGTGGTCGCTCTCTCTTGCACTTTGACCCAGAGCGTATGTTTTCAATGCGTCTGAAAGCAACAGTGTTTTTTCTCTATTACAAGTTTTTACAATTCGCTGCCATTTATTTAGGTCAAAAATTTAGTTGAAGGCAGTGACGGTCGTCTAAACGTTTACTCAGAGTAAGATGGTACTTTTTTAAACCTCGACACACCTGTTTTATCAGAAGTCTACTAATGACAGCGACATAATCACTAACGCCATTACATTCCGTTGAAAAATTCACTGGTTACTATTTTCAAGCGTAACCTTCTTCGAAGTTGGACAAGACTAATCCGCGGGAAAGTATAAATAGTCCACCGTAATAGGCACCGCTAAGCCCTTCCATCGGATTCCACTCACGGCGCGAGAAAACTCATAGAGAGCCAACCCTCTCGGGATTACTTCGTCGAGCCGTGTACGCGGAGCGTGACCTTCGCGATATCACGCGTGTGACGTTCTGACACGTGTCCTTTTGATTTCTGCCATATATTATAACGCTCCATGTTTTAGTTTGTCTAATGTTCTTGACAGACCTTTGTAAACCCCGCGAGACGGATTTCCAAATCTATTTGTTTTGTTGCTTTCATAGGCATCTTTTGGTTGCGTCGAGTTTATTTTCAGCAATTACAGAAATGAAATTGTTTTTATTGCTGATGTAGTACATTTTGATAGTGTCCATAAATTCTGATCAATGCTGTAAGTAATGGCCTTTTTCTATAATCATGGCCTGTCTTATAACGACACCCTGCCTGTTTGAAACGTAGAAACCTATTTGGTTTAAGATAGATACGTTGTTACAAGTAACTACTTATTCAATTAGGATTGAAACTGCAGTGGAAACTTCACATCAATCTTCGGATTTGCACTGATCTTTTGCAAGAGTTTCGCCCTCCTAGTTCTATTCAAACATCAATAAATTCGTCTCGTCCTCGAATCGGCAGCGTCGCCCGCCATCATCAATCTTATACCTAGAAGGGTCGATACTGTAATCCTGTTTTATGAATTAAAGAAAATTCATAAATTTTCAACGAAAACGGTTAAACCTTAAAGTTTCCCCGTAATTTCTCCACATAAAAATAGCCAGGCGAAGCTTAGAAAAAAGCTAACAACTCTTATGGTCCAAATGAATTCTCAACAGATGACATGAGAGATATCATAGGAAGAAAAGGGGAACGTATGTGGCTTCCTATCGGTAATGTTTGTCGACTTTTAGAAGAAGGAAAAGTTTCAAATCTTGATTCGATTGATTGCTTTATCTGAAACTTTGTGATGTAATCATTGGAGAGTAAAGACTCTTCAATGACTGAAGAGTAAAGACGCTTCATTTACTGTTTCATATTTTTTATTGTGCCACCGGAAGGACTATTCTCCAACAGTCTGCTGGTTAACTAACTATAGTTCGCACAAATTGTTTAAGCACCACTTATTTGATTAAGCTCAGTCTAGACGTTTGAGAGTTATTACCGTGCTTCGGTCTTGACTTGACCTAAAGCTCAGAATGTAGACGATCCCTTGGATAAAGGATAACTCACCACCCGAGCCGTCGAGACGAGGGATCTTGACGTTAATCTCATTATGCTGAAAATTTTAGATTTAGTTAAGTGTTCTGGCTAATCAAAAATTCGTCGGGAATTCCTTAATTTGTTTACAGAGTAATCATACTGCTTACGTAGGTAAGTAATGCTCAGTGTTTTCAGAAATCGTAGTAGACTATTCTGTTTCTAGAACATTCAAAAGATGGAAACTAGAATGTCTGTCTAGAAGTTTCCAGGGTGCGACGCATTGCAGTGAAATGACTAATGTCCTCTATTCATGTTAGTCGTAGGTATAATGTTTGTCATATCTATGGGACATCTTTCACTGACGGACTTCACCGGTTATTGTGAATGTTATTTTCATTTCCCATTGGACTTCACACACATCCCATCCTTACTTTGCAGATGCGTGCAGGTTGAAATTCAAATTGAATTTCGTACTTTGTAAACTCAGAGGTGCCAGCCGGATTCGAACCCCCGTCCCGACCCTTTGCATGACATGCGGTAGGCCAAACAAACCACTAGGCTACCACGGCCTTAATAGCAGTATAATATTATGCTAGCTAGTAATAAGTTCCAAATGACCCGCAGAACCATTTGGACCCATTCCCGAACATCGCACAGCGTGTAAAGGGCCACATTTCCACTTACCACCTTATCGAATATTAAATTACGCTTGGCGCAATTCCAGGACACCTTATTGCTAATTAACTTTGTGTCTATCTAACTAGTCGACACTAGACTTAACACAAGCGTGTGCTAAAAGTACACTGAAAATCTTTGTGACACAGAACGTTAATATATTTCGGCTACGTGTTTGGCAATTACTTAAGATAACTGTAAGCCCAACTCTGCAAGTACATAATTAAAGAGTGATAGTATATTTCAGTAATGAAGTGCTCTACCACAATCATGATTTTATATTTATATCCAAATCGTGTGCATTATGTTACTAGTACCTACTGTAAATTGGAGCATGAGCATTTGTACCTTTTTCAAATGAATGATCGCTTCTGTACCTAACCAATTTTCATAAACAACCATGTAATGAGAAACAATCAAAATGTGAAAAAATGTCTCAATAGTAAACTCAATGTCGTATGTACCTTAACTCGTAGGATAAACATATGTACGACTCACCTCGAGAATTCTAAAACTACGACTATTAACAAAATTTCCAGTAACTTATCTTTATGCTCACTTGATATCCTCGTATGCTGTAGAAGTTTTGACATCATCTTACCTTTACTATTCCATGCAGTTCGGAAAAGAAACAGTGCCAATATCTAAAATGCAGCGCATTTTTGTTCGGCAGGAAGATATCTGCGCACGAGTTCGAGCGGGGCGGACTGCTTAAGCCGCTGGTGACGACGGTGGACGGCACGCCCACGTTTCTGGGGGACCAACCGCACGCGGCGCCGGCGCGGCCGCAGCGCCGCTCGCGCCACGAGCTGAGGCAGCTCGATGAAAAGGAGCTCATTTTTGAGCTGGTGAGTATTCGTAGGGGACCATTGAAGTCGCTATCTCTTTTTAGAAATCCACCACATGCGTGTGCACAGTTCGCTTTGTACGTCTGTTACATGATGGTACCATCAGCCGGAACCCCACTGCGGCGCGTGCGTACGCGCAAGGCGTTGGTTCATTGCTTATTGTCTATGCCGTGATTAGCTCTTCCGTGCGGAGAAGTGGGGTTCCGGCTGAAAATAAGCGGCGCCCGCGGGCTCCCCGCGACTTCACTCAGGACCGCGACTTCTGTCAAACCTTACGACCCATCAGATAATTGCGCAAGTGGGGTTTGGGTCAAGAATCTTGGAATATGTCATAAGTCTTGCTTGAGCAAAGTAATTGAGACTTGCCAAAAATAAAATGCAAGATGTGGAAATGTTTTTTTTGTTACTTTTCCGAGTAAAGATCATTTAACGCATTCACTGCCACTGACGCATATGTGCGTTTTGCTGACTTTCCCGCAGTGCCTTGAACGCACATGTGCGTTGCAATGTTCCCTTAATGACAGATGTGGTACCTGGCGAAAGTTCGTAAAACAGAAGTGGCAGTGAATGCCTTAGCTTCATGTTTTGGCTTCAATGTTTAACTTCAGATGTTTTACATTGTCATGCCAGGTGACTGATTTTATAAGCTTTCATTTAGCTTCGCCTGTCCCGGCATCAGTTGTCAAATCTTGCAAGACAAATACAATTTGACCTACTTTCAGTTGTTCGATTGGTCTCAAATTTTGTATAGGTAGGCGTGTAGATTGGATGACATATGCTACAAAAGAGCTGGTCTGATGATGAAGTCGGAAGATGGACATGTGACCTACATTCAACCAAGGCAATCCTATTTGTTTGCGCTCGGTAGAATGGTCTCGATTAGTAGTTACTCGTAGTTGATAAATCTACAAATGAAATTACAGTAGCTTGTACTAAAAATGAAAATTTCTACTGAACATTATTGGCTATTTTACAGCTGTGTCGTTAATAATTTCAATTCATACACCAAATCGATTACAAAATGGCTTCAAGCTTTGTTCAGAGCAGAGTTCAGTGACAACATATCGCTGAACAGGGTTCCATAATAGCTATTAAAACGTCAATTTACTAAATAGGATCGGGAGCTGGCTTACGTGTGTACAATTATGTCCCGCCGAGGGTCAGTCGATAAGCGGCGGGCCTGGCTTGATAATTAAATGTAAACAACGCGACCGTAACAATGTTTGAGCGGAGAGGCCAGAATGAAAACTTCCCAAGATACGTTGACCGGGCCCGTGATATCGAAAAGTAAGAGTTTCACAGGTCAGCTAGACACCTCTCTGTCCGCTACCAACGCTTATATGTAGATAGTCCAGCTGTGGAAGTATAACCAAGTAATTTCCATTCATCTTTCAGAACTCTGGTGTACGGCGAATTGTCTGATTGTAATCTACTAGTCAATTCACAATCCGCAGAATTTTGCTGTTTACATTTGGAAGGATTAAGCATTCCATCTGCTTCAACGCCACAGCTGCGAGATTGTTTATTCAGTAAACGTTAATTTAAATAATAATGAACGGTAAATGTAAACGTAACGCTGTTGACGAGAAAGGTCACGCAGGTCGACTGTTTTGTCAAACTTATAATCAGGGCTCGTCCGACGTCGAGACTTGTCAAAAGTTGTTAATAACTCCCTGATGTCACTAGATAGTTGTCATAGAGGTGAACGAACCTGTGAAGTCTGGCTTTAATGTCAACTGAAGCGTGAATTCAAGAATAACCAAGTAGTTGCTGGGTTAGTCTTGCGATTCTAAAGGAACGATTTTTCTAAAAACATTTAGGTTAGGATGCAATAAACGCGAAGACATTTATAGGTAGTTACAATTGATAATGCATGGTACATTTCTCAGAAATCCTGTTAGTCAATCACCTTACACTTTAATTGTTATTGTTATTACGATGTGTGAAATGTAATGCCCGCCTCGAGGTTGGGAATCTAATGACACCCTGTCATCAGAAGTTGAACTTATCTTTAACGTCCTCAACTTGCTGTTGCTATGTGCAAACATTTCAAGGATATTACAGGATTTACAGGTCCTTATTTTATTTTACATTCATAGGACTACGAAAGTGTTGAAGTTAAAAATTATTGTATTTACCTAATGCATAATGCACCAAATTAGATCTAACTACCTTTGAGAAAGTACATATAGGTAATTAATCACTGTATAACTTTTTCATTTATAACCGACTTCAAAAAAAGGAGGAGGTTCTCAATTCGTCGGAATCTTTTTATTTTCATTTTTATGTATGTTCACCAAAATAAATATAATAAACGTGAACCAATTTCGATGATTCTTTTTTTGTTCGAAAGGCGGCATTTCCAAGTTGGTCCCATATTAATTTGGTTCAGTTCTGATTATGGGATCCATGAGAAAATGAGGGAACTCCTCAAAATTTGCTAGCACGTAGATGATTTTGGTGTCAATTTCGAAGCCTTCAGAGTTACTTACTCGTATGTATCTCTATAGTAATGTTTGGAAACTGTAGCCGAAAAAAGGAATTTAAATGAAAAAAAAAACCGCCTTCAAACTCCGACAGACTGCAAAGTCGGTGTCAAGTGAACCGACCCAAAGAAATGATAATCATAATAGTGAACTTGACATTAACATCGCAGTCTGTCGGAGTTTGAAGGTTTTTTTACTGAAGAGTTTTTTGCTACGTTATTTATAAACACCAATAGCATATGATATCTTATATTTCGTCACCAAATATAACATTCCACTTTTCTGACTTGTAACCGTATGTGTCGTTGTGATTTTACAGACGTTTCACGTCGAAATTAACTTACTAGAGATGGATTGCAGGTTCGAATCCTGCTTGATTGAGACCGTATTTTTTTCTTATATAATTTTCTTTAATGTCCAATGTCGTTAACCAGACGCTTCTGCTGATTTATTAGTACCTACTTGATAAAAAATACACTTTTGATAACATTGTATTACATAGGAATGAGTTCAAGAGTTCATCTTTTACTCGCCGTACCTAACTGCACGCGCGTTCGATAGGCGCGCGCGCCGGTGCGCGTGCACTGGCAGCTCGATACCGTCTGATGTTGCTTTCTCGGTGCCCTACTTGCTGTTTTTGTAGACAACGGTTACACGCTCAGTATTTCAACAGTCCAGTCCATCATAGTGGTAAGATTGACGACAGATTGATCATGTAACCCACTGATTGATTATTGACGATTTTAAAAAGAAAGGTACCGTTTTTTTTAAGGTTTGATAAATTTCTCGAGTGTTGAGGTTGATAATCAAGTCAAGTATCTTTGTATACCTACTCGTATTGGTTTTACAGCGCGCTAGCTTTTGCCCGCGGCTTTGTGAAGACCAATTTTTTTGTAACAGAACTTATTCTGTTACAGCAGCTTGCTACATAAGTGCTTTTTTGTCCATCCTTTGTAAATTTTAAATTATGAAAAAAAAAAAAAAAAAAATCGTATTAAATTTTATGTAATATATTTATATGTAATATAATTAATTGACTAACGATATCGCCAAAAAAGATAGCAGTTTTTAAAGAAACGTCCCCATTTACGGGTCTGTTTTGAAGGTAGGTACGACAATTATAATGTAGGTATTAAACTAATGAATGCAAATTATGGTCTGTATTTACATAAATTATCTACAAGCCATTAAGACATTGGTATTCTTAATAGTTGAGTTGACCAAGAACGGGAATGATATAATGGCAATCCGGTTATTCCCATTATTGAATGTGGAAAATTTATTTGACTATATGATGTCATATCTAGTTCAAACAGGTTTAGAGATAGAACCGATCGAGGTGCACCAGACATTTGTATGCGGTTGAGTCGTGTCATTGAGAGCTGTCCGATCAGCCAATAGGGCGCGCACCCTACGACTTTGTCATACATGTCTATTATTATTACTTACTTAATCCCAGCGGCGCCCCATATTGTGTTATGCCGTAAGAGCATACGTCCTTAGCAGGAGCAGATAGCTCGGGTACAGACGATATACATCTACCGTTGTTGTTACTGGAATATATTATATAAGTGGAATTTTTAAGTGCGGATGGAATGCCCGTTTCCTCATTATTTCAAAAATGTATTTTTCCTAAAAAAGGTTTCCAATAATAAATTGGTTGATGAAATACATTATTATCGAAACGGCGGTTTAAAAAATAGTATTTTTCGCAATCGTGACATAATAGAGAGCTTTTCAGTCGAGTACCGTGTTTAGGCCACGAAGCTTGCTGAGTGGCCTAAGTAAGGTACGAGATTGAAAAGCTTGATTATGGCACTATTGTGAACAATACTTTTTGTACGAGTCCATTAAAATTAATAATTTAACTCATTAGTACGAGTATATAAGAAAAATAAATGTCGTTTGAATTTTGCTCTTCGTGGTAGGGCCTGTAATCTAGTTGGTCACGACGTGCATCTAGATGGCCATGCCGAAACGTGAAAAAGTATTTCGATCGTCTAGAGCGAATCGAAATAACTTATTTCGGTTGTTTCGGAAGTATGACTATTTAACGATGAAAAGAGTGACATTGCAGTATTCTCTATGAAATCTTAATACACATATTTCAATTGACGAGTACAAAAAGATAGATTACAATGTCACAGCATAAATATTAAGTTTTTTAGAAATTCGAGAGATAAGATAGATTTTACAATGTAAGGGTGAGTTCGCAGAAACTGATTTCTCCAGTAAGTTCAGATAGCTTCCTCCTCCTCCGTAGATTTATTACCCGTAGTCTTGGAATTATTTGGAATTTTATATTCTCTTTCGTTTTCCTACATAATATACTACTACACTACTACAACAGCCTATTTACGGCCCACTGCTGGGCACAGGCCTCCTCTCATCACGAGAGGGTTGGGCTATAGTCCCCACGCGGGCCCAGTGCGGATTGGGGACTTCACACACATCTTTGAACTACTTCGCAGATGCGTGCAGGTTTCCTCACGATGTTTTTCCTTCACCGAAAAGCTCAGTGGTAAATTCAAATTGAATTTCGCGCATAAATAATTTCAGAGGTGCGAGCCGGATTTGAACCCGCGACCCTCTGCATGAGAGGCGGTAGGTCAAACCACTAGGCCACCACGGCTACATAATATGATACTTTTCAACCGACGAAAAAACGAGGAAGGTTCTCAATTCGACGCGTATATTTGTTTATTTTTGCATGTTTATGTATGACCACGCATAATTTCGTCAAATTGTTAACCGATTTCGATGATTCTTTTTGATTCGAAAGGTGGTACTTCCAAGGTGGTCCCATTTTCATTTGGTTCAGTTTTGATGATGGGATCCATGAAAAAATGAGGGAATTCCTCAAAATTTGTTAGCACGTGTATGATTTTGGCATCAGTTTCAAAGACTACATGGTATTTACGTCCCGTTGTATCCATGTTTCGACAATGCAGCCGAAAAAAAAATAAAAAAAAAAAAACGACTTCAATCAAACTCCGACAGTCTGTGAAGTCGGTGTCAAGTGAACCGACCCAAAGCTATGACAATTTTATAGTGAACTTAGTTACTTAGTGCTCTTTTTAGGGTTCCGAAGTCCACAAGGAACCCTTATAGTTTCGCCATGTCCGTCCGTCCGTCCGTCTGTCCGCACTATTGCTCGGAGATGCTTAGTTCTAGAAAGCTGTAATTTTGCATGAATATGCATATTAGTTACGCTGACAAAGTGGTACAATAAAATTTTGAAATATATTTTTTTATAGGGTACCTCCCCTACTCGTAAAGTGGGGATGTAATTTTTTTTTCTTACGTACCCCATGGTGTGGCATATCGTTGAATAGGTCTTAAAAAATATTGTGGGTTTGTTAAAACCATTTTTTGATTAAGTGATGTGTTTGTGAAATATTAAGCTTTAAAGTGCTATTTTTTGTTAGGGTCACGTGTCCCCCCCCCCCCCCCTACCAGCTAAATGGTGGTATTTGGATGGCTGAAAAAAATCACGGTTGTGGCATATATAACGTAGTTGAAAGGAAAACTATCACAGCTAAGTAGGCTGTACAAACTTGTTACGAGTAATAGTCGACCAACTTATGATGATGATTTTTCTCGAGCGGCAGGGGCGTCGGGCGGGCACGTCATACCACAGGCTAGCTAGATGCTAATAAGTCTTAGAAAGGTACTGTGGGCATCGTCAACTTCGGAACCCTATACTTTGCGCGTGGCCCGACACGCACTTGGCCGGTTTTTTTTTAATCAAAAATCTGTGTGCAGTTACTAAAAAGTTACATGGCACAAGTTTGAATATAAAACTTCATGCAACAGTATACTCCTAATAGGGATGACGACAGGGTGAAGAAATCGAAATTCTAATTAGTCCGTCAGTCAGGTAATAAAAAAATATTAGACACGTATTTTTTGTTTCGTCAAATTAACAAAGAATGACTAAGTTAAAACGCATTAAAGTTGGAGAGTGGGGGCTAACTACGTCACCGTTAGGTATAAATCGTACCTAACCGTGATGTAACGCGACATTTCAACTCAATATATCCGTATAAGTTTGATTACGTGAAAAAAGAAAAAATACGTGTCCAATACTTTTCAATAATCTTCCTGATAGACTAAGGAAAAAAAAGTTGCCGTCATCCCTATTGTGCTAGACTTGTTAGTAACGAACGACGTCGGAGGCCGTTGCTCGCTATTAAATTGACTACTGTTTTACGATCGCCATCCAGTTTAAACAAGAAAGGAATCGGTGTATACAAGGATCAAGAAAGAGTCAGTCTGTATATTTTATCCCTTTCTAGATTACAGAACTTAGTAATGAATGCCCGACTCGATCCTCATAGATTTAGAGCATACGAGTAGGTACTTTACGAACATGCACCAAATATGTGGATGGAGTTCGGTGAACTTTCGATGTTCAGTTCGATAAATTTTGCCTTCATTAAAAGTTTAACTCCATTGATGCAGTTACGTGACGTTCATTTTATTACCGACATTGGCAATTAGGGTTGTCAATAGCAAAAGCTAAAGGAAAATACTTAAAAAAAAAGGAAAAATCGAATTTCTTCATAATCGTATCACTTTTCCAATAACAGACGCGAAATTGTTTAAGTAATTTCTACTTAAACAAATTAAGGAAAATTCGAATTTCTTCATAATCGTATCACTTTTCCTCGCACGGGTCTTGAATTAAAATCAACCTGCATAACTGAAAATCTTATTTGCAGCATCAGGCAGGTCTATTAACTTATAATAATAACTAGGATATTAAATTTGTCAATTCAAAAGTCATTACACATTAGCGAACTAACAAAACCAAATTATTATCAACCACTTTGTTACTGATGGTGAAGTCGTAAAGCTAGGTGTTCCTATGGTTCAACTCTCAATACTTAGAGTAGGTATCGTTGTATCTCGTGTCTGGCCTATTAGTGTAAAGCTGCCAACCCTAGCAACAGCCGGCACTGGTGCCATGATTAGATCCCTTTGTCGCGTTCGCTTGCGTAACCCCGCTGACGACTGAATAAACACAGGGCCACCGGCCCTATTCCGGCTGTGCTTACTGGTTACTCTGGTTAGATGACTAGGTACTCTTTAATTAGCGGCTGTTCGCAAAATTGACTAGGAAACCAGCGGACTGATTGAAAACGAAGGGTAATCTTACTGATCGACAGTTGTTGATTTACACGGTATTAGCCGTGTCTGGCGCATATCTAATCTACTTAATTTCAATTACCCGCAACTAGTAGTTTATGTAGTTCGTTTTCTGTCATTCACTCAAACAGTAAGGGCTTTATACAAAATTTCATATTTGGAGTATTGTTTCCAGAATGTCTTATATCAAGTAGTTCCATAGATTAATAATAGACCTCTGTACTTCAATGATCCTGGCAAGAATCCAGTTCCACCAATAGGTAACTTTTTAATTATAGTTGAAACTATCTCTTAGGCGGTGTATTAATATGGATGTCTCTTTAAAGTTCAGACAAATATCAAAATACTCTGACACATTGTTGTGGTATGTTTTTTTAAACTTCACATGCGAATACTCGTGCAAACCGGCGCATGATATCTATTTAATGAACCTAATGTACATACTCATACATATATACTGACGGTTCATATTGTAGGTGAGGCTCACAAAAATGTGACGGAACTTGTAGGGCACGACGCTACAAGTTCCCGTGTGTGACTGTGACAGTTCGTTTTTGTAAGCCTCATCCAGTTATATCATCACTGTAGTTGAAATCTCGTCTATATTTGAATCACGCCGCGCATGTGGCGACCGTGAATATTCATAGCCCCCATTGATGGCTATCGGCTGAAACCGCCGTTTATATCTATAAGCTCTACATAAGCTACCGACTTATCTGTTTTGTTTTGACATGTCTCTGTTTATTTGGTTACCGAACTCCGTACTGTTTTGATATGTTAATGGACCCACTTGACGGTGAAGACTGAAGACGTTTGAACTTTGGAATGTTATATCTACCTACTAATATATCTAGATATGATTATTTATTTTGTACAAGAAATACATACTTCTTAAACTACTTCATACTTCAGTAAACTACTTCAACCATACACGCCTGTAAATAAAGTCTTCGTAACAAAGTTCAACGGCTGCAATTTTTTTTTATTTTGGTATCGATATGGTATCAGTGCACGTTCTACAATTCCCGAAAAACCGACCAAGTGGCTAAATTGTTCACATATCGAAGCTTATCTTCAATACTGGCAAATCAAACGGAGCGGAAGAGCCAATGATTAGTTCCTGAGCTCCCGCAATTGTTTCTGATCTATTATCGAACATTTCATTCACTCAAGTTTGTTTGTGTTGTGGCTATTTTCCCCAATGTTTAGGTTCTGATACGATACTGACCTATTCAATGAGGTGTCAGTTCGAATCACTGGGATTGTCCAATCCAGTGGGTAAGTAGACTGCATCGGTAAAGATACCATACACCATTAGAAAATACCATTTGATAAATACCTACGTTCGGAAAATGAGTAGATACACGTGGAATTCGTCAAAAACTGTCAGGTGATATCAAATGTACAGTTTTGTTCTCAACTTAGGCAATGTTTTAGACGAGGATGCTGATTAAAATGTAAAAGGTAAATTTTTATACGTGGATATTAGGTATTAAACCAATTGGACCTTGAAGATTTTATGTTGATGACAATATTATTGTTGGATCATAGATGCATCCCGCTCTGATTATAAGTCCTGTCAGGATTCACTTTGAGTAAAATTTGTATATCCATACTAATATTATAAATGCAAAAGTAACTTTGTCTGTTACCATTTTATGGCTTAACCGCTAAACGATTTCTGATGAAATTTGGTAAGACTGTTAGTTAAGACAACGGGGCAGGACATAGGCTACTTTTTGGCCTTAAAAACGCATAGATCTCACGGGAAACTACACTCGGATGAAATAGCGGTCAGAATATAGTAATCTAATAAGTTTTACTTAGTACCTATGGAAACTCTGGGACTATGTATTTTATGTAAAACATGCTTCATTCCATGATGCACTGCATGTGATAATGGAGTATAGGTTGGTGAACGGAGAATTTGACGTGAAGACCTTCATCATCATAATTTCTGCTATAAATCTCGCCGCTGGACTCCGAAAATAAACTCTCACGGCAGATATTCATCGGGATTTACACCAAGTTATCAATAAATGACGAGATAGCTTAGTCTTTGCACACGATGCCATTCATAATTTTCACAATTTTATTTCACTTCTTCTTGATGGCCATATCTTTATAAATTACAATTGTGTAAGTGATACATATTTGTTGAGAACGCTATTAAAATAATTTCAATTTTATTTGTCAATTTATTTAAGACTTTATGGCTTTTGAAAATAGCCTATGACTAGATAGATGATAAAATATTATAAATAATAGTCAGTTCTCTCTTTAAAAGATTTGGTCAGTCATTTTGGTCTTTGTCATTAACTAATGCATTGATATAGAATAGTTATTTATTCACCAAGAGGAGTAAGGCATTGATTACTCAACGAGTGGCCATTTGAGGCCCGACGCGAAGCGGAGGGCCTTAAACAACACGAGTTGAGTAATCAATACTTACCCTCGAGGGATATATAATACTTTATACTACTCTTACGAGGAAAAAAAAAACAACAAAATCTCGTACAAAAATATATAGGATAGGTAAATAAGTATCATCTGAAGCGTTTTTCAAAAAATAATTGATTTCATCTGCCGTTAGCACTTTGGATTTCTTACTGCGAAACCCGCTAGACTTCTTTTTCAGAAATGCTGCTAATTTTGAGTATTTCTTTATATCAATATTATCTCTGGATAACAATGTACTTCTCAGCATTGAATATATAGCCCACAGGCTGCTAGGCTTATATTTTGAAGACTTTTCACTAAAATAGGCTAGAAGAACATTTTCCGACAAAGAAGAAGCTTGCTTTTCAGTCTTCCACTGCATAAATTCTTCATACTGCTTCATGTATTTATTTTTTTATTTTTCCGGTAGAAGATTGTTAATTGCTTGTTGAGCATGAATTAATATTTCAGGTGGCGTTCCAATAATACTACCATCGCTACTTTCCTCATTTGTTGAAGACATTTCAAACACAAAAGCAAATTCAAAGTTATTACTATGAAACGAAAGGCGCGCGATATTCTTTTTTTTAAAGTGAAAACCGCGCCAACCTTTTTTTTTAATTTGGGCGCGCCGCGTCTTTACAGCCAGTGACGAGACAGATCATTACAAAATTTCTTGCGTGCAACCCGAAATATAAAATCATATTTAGTATAATTAATCAATGCATATGTTTCTTCAAACCATTTAACGATATTGTTATCGCATTTTCGAGTTTTTTTTCCGAAAAACTTTTTTGATGTACATTCGTTTAGAACGTCTATATAACTTGTGTAAAGTCGGCAGTGTCAAATAAAAAAAAGTATTAACTTACACGCATCCATGGCTCGTTTTGGAATTTAAAAAAAAACATAACTGTGGAATAATGGATTTTCATACAATATTACTACATGGGTAAAGTGTGTAATAATGGATTTGCATACAACATTATTAACCAGATTTTGAAGGAGGATTAATGAGCAACTTTCTCCCCAATTAATGGGTTAGTTTGAATTGACTTTCCGAGTAGGTGTAGTATAAATCATATTATGTTGTATTGAGAAAAAAAACATTTTATATCATAGTACATAACATTTATATTTCATTTGACCTTTTTATTAAAGTCACGTTTTACCCTGTACGTTTAAAATTCAAACTCCACCGCAGTGTAATCTCCATCTATAATAACAGCATGCGTTCCCCTTTCCTGCTGGATTATTGGGACGGTCACGTTCGCCCCGAATGGTCGATAATTAATCATTTCGTTTATCTACCGCGACGTGGATAAATTGCCATGCCGAATTAAACAAATGCTCCCTGCCTTCCCGGAGATTAGGTGTTTGCGGACGTCCCGCAAACTAGACTGGAGTTTCCCGAATGGCATTTGATCTGGATAATACCTAATACTGTATTAAGTAGTTTTGAAGTTTGTCGAGTTGTGACAAGCAAAATATTTTGGGGAAACGAACAATCGAAAGTGGTCTGTGTTTTATAAATGTAACTTAGGTACTATGAAAAAATGTCATTTTTGTTGACGGTTTGTTAAAAAAATCGATATTTTCCATTCAGTCACACTTCATGTGTAACTGCCGATAAATTACTTGAATGCAGCTTATTTACGTTTACGATCCGCTACTACACCAAAGTCCACAGAGATATTTGCTCACGGAAATTAGTTCGGAAATCAGACGCGCGGCCGAATTAAATCCAGAATCCCGACGGGATGAGACACGGATCTCTAGCTATGTTTACTGTTACTGCGCCGTTTTCTTGGTAAATACAACTTATTATTTCGGAATATCATAGAATGTAAGTAATAATTAGCATATAAACAACTACCTACATTATGATGCTTCTTTGAACACCACACATTTTACCTAACAATATAGAAGAAAACATTAAAATATTCTGAGAAATGATATAGGTACTAAATATATTCTACGTGAATGTTGGTATTTTCAATTATACCTACTGCGGCATTAAATAACTATTCGTACTTTATATTAAATATAGTAAAAAAATAATTGCAATTGTATAAATCGCTTCATTTAGATTAAGGCGATGACCTACGCCGACCTATTTTTTTAATATAACTGCTGGTGGCAAAATCAAGACACCAGATTGCGTCTTATACAATTTTGTATAAATTTTTCCCAATATTAATTATTCATAGCGTGCTGCTATGCTGACAGGCCGCGACGGGACCAAGTACCTAAACAAACTTTGCCAAACCAAATAACTGCTTGGTCACCACTCCCTCGACAGCTTAGCCGGTCTCCAAGTTAATAAATAGCCTGTTTACTACAGACCTGAGTTTCAGGTTGTCACTGCCTTGATCAAAGACAGAAACGTAATATAGAAATCCAGGTCCTATCGACATCAGCATTGTCGACAAAATTTTGCTTTGTGCTCATTGTTGTAAATACGAAAGTTTGTGTTGTTTGGATGTTATTAAGTTAATGATGGCCGTAGACATCGGCGTTGGCCGGATGGTTATTGCGAACGTTACTTTTAACTTTTTTAGAGGCAGGTAGGAAACTTTGTTTATGCCTGAAGCCGACAAACGAGCAATACTGGTTGCCTGATGTTAACTAATCACCGCAGCCCATAGATACTAGTAGCGTTACTAGGTAAAACCGTTTAGCACCGTATCGAATTGCCGATCTTGAAGGTACCACCACCACCACCACAAAACCCTTTTTGCGCCTCACTGCTGGGCACAGACCTCTTCTCATCACAAGAGGGTTTGGGCTATAGTCCCCACGTGGGCCCAGTGCGGATTGGGGACTTCACACATATCGTTAAATTACTTCGCACATGCGTGCAGGTTTCCTCGCGATGTTTTCCTTCACCGTAAAGCTCAGTGGTAAATTCAAATTGAATTTCGCACATAAGTACTTAAAGGTGCGAGTTGGGATCGAACCCCCGATCCTCTGGCATGAGAGGCCGTATGTCAAACCTTGAAGGTACATTTGCATTTCTTAAAAATAAGACGTACCATCGCTTAGTCTACGGGAAGCCGTTCCCAACTTTCATATTCCAATCAATTGTGAATAATAAGAGTCCCTAGTTATTATGACAAAAATATTAGTCCAGGGACGTTGCAATACCACGCGGTCAAACTTTCAGGCAGTTCCAATATGAGTTCCAGAATAAGTTTTGCAGGTCTCGTGAAGCGAAGTGTTAATAACGCCATGCATCTGTCAATACGATCTTGCGCGTTCTACCCTTTCACGGACGGGAACAAAGCACCTATCGCGATGACTGGAATAAATTTGTGGTGATGGTGTTGCAATATGCTTTACGTGACCCATCGCCCGTCGAGTAACCGCAAACCTTTTTTCTAGACCTGTAAAAGAGAAAAAAAAACTATCCCATATTGTTTTGATACTTATAACATCTCAAAGAGGCAGCGTTTTCGACGAAAACTCAGTCGGCTACTTTTTATCCTGGAAGAACGCATAGTTCCCGCGGGAACGCGATAACCGATTCACGCGGGCGAAGTCGCGGGCAGAAACTATCTGTTTATAATGAAAATTCGTTCAGTAGTTTTTGATTTTATCGCAAACAGCCACACAGACGGCGGGGGACGTTTAATCCTTACTAATATCACCTAACACAGCACAGGACCGGTCTGAGTGGCGAGCCTTGGGGGAGGCCTATGTCCAGCAGTGGACGTCTTTCGGCTGAAATGATGATGATGATGATGATAAATATCACCTAATATTATAAACGTGAAAGTGTGTTTGTTTGTTTGTCCTTCCTTCACGTCGCAATGACTGGACCGACTTGAATGAAATTTGGTCTGGAGATAGTTCGACACCCTGGGAATAACATACGAATTTTTATTCCGATATTTCCACGGGAATGGGTTTTCTACGGGTCAAACAGGTTTTTTTCAACACTATCTATATAATGTGTAACTATAACCATCTATGTATATAGAACCATCGGGTACGGCCAAATTCTAAGTCTACGCGCGACGTTGTCGCGAGCAAACGGCTAGTAATATAATAATTATCTTCTTCCGCAGGTAAAAGACATTTGCAACGAGCTCGAAGTGAGAGTGCTGTGTCATAAGATCCTGCAGAACGTGTCCATACTCCTGGACGCGGACCGGGGGTCACTGTTCCTGGTGCAGGGAGATAAAGCGGCTACGCCTCCGCCTCAAAATGGCAGGTGAGACCTGTGAAAAAATTAAAAGGACTAGTTGGCCTGGTGAACTTCGCACCACCCGTAGGCGATTCCTTTTTTAGCTGTTCCTTTTGACTTTTCCGATTTATTTTTTAAACCTACCCTGAATCACGCGTAGGTAATAAAACAAAAAAAGAATCAGCCATATCCGTCCAGCAGTTCTTGAGTCTTAGCCACTCACAAAAATAATATTAATATTAACACACGGCGATTCATTTTTATATATAAGAAGATAAGCCCACTTGCACCAAGCTGCTGACCTCGGGTTAGCCTCTTAACTCAGGATTCGTTGCATCAAATTAACTAGAGGTTAACGCGGGGTTAGCTGGTTTGGTGCATGTCGGCTTTAGGGTAACAGCTCACCACATCAACTCGGCACCGCCGCGCCGCGCATGCATATTTGCATAATCTACAGAAATTCAAATAAATAATACTAAGCGCATAAGGCTATGTGGACTGTACCAGAGACAATGTATAATTACATTATGCGTCTGTATAAGACTGTCAAACTCGTTACATTACGGCGTACATCGGAAATAGCCAGCGAGCTTCATATTTTCATACTTCGCCTGCACAGCGCCATGTAGATGTAGCTCATGGAGTTCAAATTTGTATCCAGGCACCGACATCTATTATCGTATTTAACAATTATTTCGGGCGTACGCTGATTTGTTTGAAGGTTGCCATTCTAAGTTTACCTTACTTCTTCTATGACTGTACCGAGTTGTTGGTGAGTTCTGACTCATGTCATGGCCCACATGCACCAAACCGCTAAACTCGTTGTTGTCCTCTTAACTCGTGTTAGGCTGACGTGCACCAACGCTGCTAACATCGGGTTAACCTCTAACTCGAGTTAAATTCATACAAATAAACCTGAATTAAGCGCGGGTTAACCGCTTAGTAGCTTGGTGCAAGTGCGCCTTAGAGGCTAACCTGAAGCAACCGGCATGTGAAGCTATGTGTTAAAGTAAATATCATTTTAGCCTATTCATACAAATATTTAACGCGTACTCCTATACAAACGGCATAAATTTAAATCCTTCCCGTTATAACAATAGCAGTTATATATTTATAATTACATAAGATGAAGACAAAAGGGTGTTATTTTAGCTCGGCTCCTGTATAATAAGCAGAGGTCCTTTGTTTGTTTAGGACTGGAAATACTCAAGCTCTTCTTTGCCATTTATAAGCGAAGACTTTGTACTGAAATATTTTGTATGTTTGGTGAATATATGATTCGGAATGCAGGGACACGACCCCACGTTTTATTCATGACCAACATTTCCACACGTCTTGCCATAAAATGTACCTTCCAAAATATGCCTAAAAGCATCAAATGACTCGCTTCTTCGCCTCCGAATATTATTACACACCCTGCTCGCCAGATGGCATGTGTACGTGCCATATCTGAACACTCTGATGTATTAAAAATGAAAACGATAGCAGTTGCCGACATGAGCATAGAAATGTATGAACTCGATGCTTTAGTTTGCTGCAGTCGTAAGGAAAGATGGCGTGTACCTACTAGATATTTTGTTTGCTTTCAGAATAAACGCCAGTTTTTTGCTTTTTGGAATCGGTTATAGCGTTGCCGTACGTTTCCCGGGACTCCAACTATCTCCATACCAAATTTCATCGAAAGGGTCAAGAGGTAACAGACAGCCAGACAGACAGAGTTACTTTCGCATTTATAATATTACTAGCCGATGCCCGCGAACTTCGTCCCGCGTAGACTTAGAATTTGCGTACCCGATGATACTATACATATAAACAGTTATAGTTATAGAAGTATTGAAAAATTGGTTTGACCCGTGGAAAACCCGTTCCCGTGAAAATATCGAGATAAAAAGTAATATCCTATGTTATTGCCCGGGTCTCAAACTATCTCCATACCAAATTTCATCCAAATCGGTCCACTCGTTGCGACGTGAAGGAAGGACAAAGAAACAAACACACTTTCACATTTATAATATTAGTGTGGATATTAAGTATTCATGGATATCTGTATGGATCTTTACCGACTTTTCTGAGACATAAGTGACGTTTTATTTTCGAATTCATACACTTTGTTTGAATTCTACACGCCTACATGTATTTTGACATGATTAATGTTTAATGCTTACAAATGTCTTGCATTGAGTTTGTCTCGTCCGTTTGAACTGAGCAGTAAAATAATTCCTTTTCTACTATTTCACTTTGATATTTACGAGATCAGGTAATTGCTTTTCTAGGTAAACCAACGGGAATCTTTTTTGTCGCTAAAGGGCCTGAGGATTAATGTTTGCCTGTAAGTAATAAATGAAAAAGCTTATAATTTTTTTTTTTCAATGAATTTATGAACAAACGATGGTGGCCGTAACATATTTTTTATTTTTGCAATCTACTGGACTGATGCTGCTAAAATGCAAATATGCAAAGTCTAGTTGTAAATATTGTGTCTAAAACGATAGTGAAATATACTTAAATAACCTTTCAGTTATCATGAGAAATATCTTCACAGCATTTGAATTAAAGGTGTGAGTAATTGAACGCGTGGGCGGCGTCTAAAAGGACTCTATTGGAATTACATTTACGTGATAAACGTCTATAGGTGAAAATACAGAAACGGTTTTTCATGTCTTTCCTTTTCTTATAAAAAATGTTTGTGGAGCGCAGCACTGATAAAACTAGCCATTATGAATTTTACTAGCGAGTTTACTCACTGCTTTGTCTTGAGATATTCAAACGGGTAATTTTTACTATGTCCTTAATTTAATTATTATAATTGCCTTATAATTCACAACAATTTATATTTTTAGGTCTTTTTCTCTCTGGTCGTTCCCTTATTACTGAGGATCGTAATCACGAGATTTCTTCGTGGCATTTATGATGTTCCTCCATCGGTCGTGATCCATCCTTGTGTGAGGACAAGAATGGATCCTTGTCCTCACCGCTTGATGGAGCTTGCTTGAGGAAGTGGCTTCTTTTACCTGTACGGACCATCATATTTGAGGTATAAATTCCTAAAACATGTTCTGAATTATGTACCTATCCGTACTTTGTGAAAAAATGGCCCAACCAGTTGAACTTCAACAAGGAATTTTTATTTTAATTAGATTCTTAGCTTTGTGCTCATTGCTGTTGGAATTCAGTGACATTCCTTGCTCGCTTTGAAAGATTCCTTGAGATATTTCAGGTCTTTCAATCCGTAGGCATTACTCAATGTCTATTCGAAAGTTCCATACATCCATCTTGTGGATTCTGAGCCCCGGTTGTTCCCCAATAACTTGATTTAGTATAGATGTGTGACACAAAACTATAAACTGAAAAAAAAACACATAATTATGTCATCAACTAATAGTTGATAATCGCAAAAACGCTAACTGATTATCTTCAAACATTGCAAGAACACTATGACTCACCTATTAAACACAAAATTACTGCATCATGGTCATATTATATGTTTGTACACACACATACACGCGCCAACCTTATAAAAACCTTTTCCGCTTCACCGGGGGTTAATAAAGATTGCCCTTCCAAGCTCTAGATCAATAAGCGACAAATTAAAACATTAAGGACTGTTTTCAACAAATAGTTTAAAAAACTAGTCCTTTGAAACCATCTGTGCGGTCGGAGACGACGGCAAACAACGTCGTCATAAAGAAACGAGAGAAACACTGCCTTTGTAAAAAAGCGCAATTGTTTTTTTTGCTCTAGCGTTTAATTAATTACATTCAGATTAATAAAGATAAATCGACGACAAGGAAAATTTTTGTGGTGAATATTATTCTGCAAAGCGTTAATTATTATTTATTATTAATAGGTTTCTTGCTCTCTGGGGTTAAAGAGTGTAATGCAACCTTTTATTTTCGTAGGTGTGAAATATTCTCCAATTCAGTTAGATTTTATTTGCCTGTCAGCCAGGCTTAATAAAAAGGGAAGCGAGTCTGATGTGAGAATTTTGAAAAGATATGGCTTATCTCGGAATTTTTTTGTCGCAATGTTGCCTTTTTCCAAACGCGCGTTTTTCGTTTTATGATGCATTCTGTAAATTCCTGTAAAGACCTGTTGTAAATGTATTACCGTTACAACTGAGTGCATCTCGTGAAATACTTGACAAATGTGGAATTTTGGGAACGACGATAGCAAACAACACGTCCCAGGCGGTCTCTGGTCCTGAAATGGTCTAGGAAATCAATATCTTTGAAAGGAAGTTCGATTCGTTTTTGTAAGTTTTTATGCTACTACGAATGATGTTACACCTATACTTTTTGCCGTGTTGTTGTGTATAAATCCCTCATGTAAGTTTTCAGTTTTAAAACACAAAATTAAAACGAAATAATTGTTGCACTGTCCTCCATACAAAACCATAATACGAGGCTACGAGTAAGTATATTTTGCTTCCTCTAGAAACAGTCGCACCCGAACAATGTCACGCTACGCGAACTTACTGACTTTTATTAAAAAAGCTTTATTACAGAACTTAGTAGATTTTCGTCGAGTTGACAGGAGGATTTTCTTGTTCTGTTTTTCACACAAATAACAGTTGTCATCTGTTGTATGTCTTAGTAATATTTGCTGGATCGCTATCGATTATACTGCATTCCTCAAGTAAAATCTTATTATATGAGTGTTTATTTTTCTTTTCGATTATGATTTGAAGCTGTGTTGCAGATACTAACCATGCAGATCTTTCCATGAATTGCAAAGGTATGATTAGCAATAAGATGATGAAAGTTAGTTTATAGCCCAAAATGGCAATAAAACACGTAACGTGACGAAATCAGTGCGACGAGACAAAGCCGACAGGGAAGTTATGGAAACTATCCCATTTAGAAGTTTTCCTCATGGTATCGGCAGTTTGCCGTCGATTTCGGGAAATTCGTGCCATAACCGTAAAACCCTGGCCACCTTTACCGAATCAAGCGGCTTATTTGACTTGAATCTGTTTCGGATATACACTAATCGAGATAGACCACCAGCTATTAGGTACTCGTTAACACTAAGTAGTTAAATATAAAGGTAGACCTACTCGTCCACCCGTGAAATATCAAACTGGGCTGATTATATCAAGTTTCATCCTGAAATTAGGCTTAATAGATCTTAATTGATGGAAATGTTCAACGAATATCACGTTTATGGTGAAAACATAATTCCAACTTAGTTGTGTTAACTTACACTATCTACAGCAAAACCAAAGAGATGTATATATTCTTTTATAAAAGCTATTATATTTAAGACACCAAAGTTAGTATTCCAAACAGTAAAGATTTTATTGTTTTATGGACAAAATAAGTTGGTTTAATTTATCAGAGCCTCAATGAAGTCCCTTTTTTTAATTTTAATTCGATGACAATGTTTCTCATTGTTGCCTCACAATAGAGTGCAAATTAACTCTTTGTAATATTATCATGCAAATAATAATCCAAGAATTTTCTATAGGTACTAGATTTTCTCGCTTCTTGAAACAGGAAATTCTTTTCATAGATTCTTCTGAGAAATTACTTTTATATGCTTGTGCAATAATCATTTAAGTATTTCTGGGAAATGGAAAGAAGAGCTGATAAGTTTTCTTCACTGTTGACATCTCTCATCTTCTTCTCTTCATCTCATCACAGGTTACTTGAGAAAAATCTATAACGTTTTTGAGAATTTTGAACCTATTACTTCAAAGGGTTATTTCGGTTAAGTCGTTCTTGAGGCTTTAGGGTTTCTTATTATGCCTATTATTATTATTTACAGAGATTTTTGGGTTTTAGTTGTAGCTACCATAAAGTTTCTGTAATCCTTAATACCCAATGTCAGATGTGAGTCATGACTCACAAATCAAGTCGGACATTTGCTAAATTGAAATTCATGGGGTCCCTCGAACCTGCATTAGCAACAGGTTACCTTTATTATTATTGCGAAACATAAGTCATGAATAATTCGAGTACTTGTTTGTAATTTATACTAGTCTTTAATGTCAGGAGGTAATAATTCTCGATTTAAAACGAAAAGAAATAAGATACTTTGTGAAAAAGGATAAGTACAAGCACTTTATAATTTATAGGAGACTGAAATCTTTCAAAATTTAATGTCAGAAGCTAAATTAATATGAAGGATCTTTATTGTTGTTTTTTTTTTTCATTACAGACATCACTACATAGTATAAAACAAAGTCGCTTCGCTGTCTGTCTGTTCCTATGTATGCTTAGATCTTTAAAACTGCGCAACGGATTTTGATGTGTTATTTTTTAATAGATAGAGTGATTCAAGAGGAACGTTTTGGTATATAATTAGTTTATCGCTCAATTCCCGCGGTAACGGTAACGCTGTAACCAAATTCCACGCGGACGAAGTCGCGTGCAGAAGCTAGTTTATTTATATTTACGTAATCGTAAATACCAACGCTACTCAATCCCTAAATTGCTTGATACCACATTATTTGGATGTAAATAACACAAATATTGTACCCAATTGGATAAAAGCCGAGAAAATCTCAAGAGCAAGGGCGAAGGGTGAGAAGGGTCATTGCGAAGGGTGATGGGAGCGTATGTTTTGTTTCACCGACCAACCTTCCTATGCGCGGGTGGGAGAGGGATAGCACGAGGAGAATGTGGCGGGAAACTATAATCGTCAGCATAATACAAATCATAGTAACCTTGAACTATGCGTTATTTATAAATCATTGCTGGAAACTGGTACTTAATCAATGAAAGCGGGTCTTGTAAAACGTTCCCTGTTTTTATTAACATGCTGGAAACTTAAAGGATAACAAGTGGCTTCTTGAGACTACTCCCGAGAGTAATTTCTCTTAGGAAATTGCATAACTTTTAGAATTCCTTGTAACCATTAATTTTGTTACGCTTGAAAGTCTGAAGAAGGGCATGATTTGGCTTTAATAAACTATGACTTGATGGTGAAGACTTGAAACTTTTGTAATTTAATTGTGTGACAAAATAATGAAAGTTATTTTTTTCATTATGAGTATAAAAGAAAAGTCATCCTACGTCCGGATTATCGAAAAACCCGACCTCGGTTTTATACTCTTGTGATGTCTGATTTTACCGGATTGCTTTCTAACTTAAAAGGTCTTGGTATAGTTAATTTGTTCTAGTGATGGTTTGGCAGCTGATTAGACAAACGCTGTAAGCCTACTCGATTGTAGGTAGCAGGCGTCGAAAGCCAGATCGCAAACACTCGAAGAGTCCCCCGCATCTCGTCAATTGGCCGAAATATTTTCACTGTCATTTTCCGGGGTACCCTCCGAGGACCAACGATTTATGATCGCCCACTCGTACGTACTGACAAAGCCAATATTTTCACAATTTTATTAATGTTCTAATATAGCCTGTATAATTTAATTTGCAGTGAAACGTTAAGTGGATAAGGGAGCAATAAGGGTTTAAGGGTCGCTGAAGTTCACGGACGGAGTGAAAGACACGGAAGATTAGGAATAACGCTGAAATGGAAAAGCGTGAAGTTTTTTTTAAATATACTAACATAAAAGCAATAAGAATCGTGAATTTAGATTTGTTTATATAGAACATGTACTTATGCAATAATTCAAGTGTTAAACTGTACTCAGCACGTCATAATTATATGTAACATGAAGTTTTTGATAACGAAGAAGAATTAACTTTGCTAACGGTTGGAAAACGAACACACATACCACCTGATGGTAAGTGATTTCTGCGGCCCATGGACATAAGGAATCATAAGTTCACAGACGCGTTACCAACGTTGACAGCTGAGCTTGAAAGCCTCTATGCTAGTGAACTTACTATTACCGGAACTCAACAATGCGCGCACTGCCAGGACATAAGTACCTACTCGTACTTACAATAAATAATATTCATTGGTTCATCCAGCCAGAATGATTCCCTTCAATGTGAATACAGTCACAGCACGTGTAGAAGTCACTTAAGCCGCAGCCTCCCGGGACTTTATCGAGTTTGTATGGACTCTTAAAGGCTAAAAGCCTATATTCTACACGGGGATCTATTTATAAGAGTGCATTCGTTCCTTTTCATTACTTTGCGATGAATTTACTTTTAATAAATATTGGAGATTGGTCAGGTTGAGTGTTTCATGAGAAATAATA
Organism: Aethes cnicana; assembly: GCA_963971205.1. Classification (NCBI taxonomy): domain Eukaryota; kingdom Metazoa; phylum Arthropoda; class Insecta; order Lepidoptera; family Tortricidae; genus Aethes; species Aethes cnicana. The sequence goes on along the minus strand of OZ020287.1, from coordinate 7,888,996 downwards.
AAAAGTTCAAAAGCGCTTTTGTATGACTTTGATTTATGAGTTGGGTAACTTTTTTTATTTAATATCCATTGTAACCTGAATACTGATGAATATTGTTGGTTTAATACAAAGGAGTTTGAGACGTTTGCTTAGTAACAAAGCCTCAGTAAGTGCTTTGAAACTGTTCAGGTTTTACCTACGACCAAACAGCATTTGCTCTAGCAAGGTAGGTGAGACAAGGTTCTATCTTGCTCAGTGTTCAAATTTAGCAACTTTTTCACACCAATTACTCCCTGTTTCGTGACAAACGTGTCATATGGCGCTTCGATTTGTCCGACCACTCGCGCCCGCGACAGCCGGCTTATGTTATTGTCCGGCGAAGTTTTAATAAAAGGGATTCTTGCCTTTTTGCCGATTGGGAAATTCCCAAGAGAGTTTTTCTGAATTTCATTATGCCGTACCTGCCGTGTTGCTTGCCACTGTTATATTTCAGAATGGCGAACGAATACGACGAAATCGTTTTATTAATAATTTCTTAGATTTATAGTTGTAGCGTTTTCCAAGCCTTGGAAGAGGCCTATGCCCAGCAGAGGACGTCTATCGGCTGATTTATGATCGAGTCCCTTTTACTACCGACCGTATTGGCGTAAATTGCTTAGGATTATTGTGCGTGATTATTCATTAATCCGGGTATTTTCTGTACTGTCTGCCGTTGGATTATTACAGATACCATTTATACGAAAATTTCGTCGGAATCGCCGAGCCTAGATGCGATTGGCTTCGTAATTATCAGATTTAATCATCATATCGACTATTGTGATGGAGCAGCGTAATAATTGAATTTAATGTTTCTTTATTTTACAAGCGCGCGTTAGGTTCGGTATTTTAATGATAATTATTTACATTTTGTACCGAATGTTTTATATTTAATTTAACTAACTGTACACATTGAATATATTGCACATCAGTTAGCGCCATTGTCATGTGAGGTATGGCTGTCAATGTCAAAGTTTATCATTACATACAGTGTCAATGTCACTTTGACAATTGCAGTGCAATATATATAATATGCTAAATTGGCAACACGCGACACAAACGCCTCTAGCGGTGAATTTATTTGCGATACCACTCATTCATATACGACCTCATTGCACCCAATGTTTGGTATCAAAACTGGCATGCTTAAGAGGATCTTGATTGCCTGGTATCTTGTTTTTCCTGGCAATCATGGTAGCCGAGCTATAATCTTCTGTATCTCTGTATACTAAAATAACACTATTGTTGTCAGATGCCTGGTGTCGAAGCTGTTTGACGTATGCTCGAAGTCGACGCCTGAGCAGATGGAGCACCTGGACGAGATCCGCATACCATGGGGCAGCGGCATCGTTGGCTACGTTGCAGAGAGCGGGGAGCCGGTCAACATTCCCGACGCGTACAAGGTATAAATACTACTGCTACTGCTGCAGCCTATTTGCGTCCCACTGCTGGGCACAGACCTCCTCTCATCAAGAGAGGGTTTGGGCTATAGTCCCCACGCGGGCCCAGTGCGGATTGGGGACTTCACACACATCTTTGAATTACTTCGCAGATGCGTGCAGGTTTCCTCACGATGTTTTCCTTCACCGAAAAGCTCTGTGGTAAATTCAAATTGAATTTCGCACATTAAGTAAACTTAGAGGTGCGAGCCGGAATCGAACCCCCGACCCTCTGCATGAGAGGCGGTAGGTCGAACCACTAGGCCACCACGGCTTTTTTCCACCACGGGTAAAATACACCTGTTTTTAAAGAAGGAGAAAAAGCATGTATACTTGACGCCCATGAAACAAAACTGCAACACGAAAGAAACAAAAATAAACGGCCGTTGGCCACGAAATGGTCCTGACTCAGCATAATGCTTTGACCCAGCGCTGGTCTTCTGTTAGGACCATCTGGTGAAACCACGGCAAAGTTTTTGTAACTCCGTAGCCAAATGCATCTGGTAAAGTAAGTTACCGCCAATACAACGACCACGAAGAACCATTTAGGCAAGCACCATTTATGGCAGAAATAGACCTCTTATAATTTCGTCATGTGGCTGTCTGTCCGCCCATCCGTAACGCATACAATTTTACTCGGAGACTCGGGGTACTGTGTGTAATGATATGCAGGTTCCTATTTTTTTTTTATCTACCTATGCTAATATTTGGTGATATATTCGTTTCTGAAGTGGTAAAAAGAGCCCCTCTAATAGACATAATTCAACAAAACCTTCAAGCAAAAGTTGCATTGAACAAAATTGTTGATGTCGTCAAATGTACCTATCGAAGTGATTTGTCATTACTCATTTATAAACGAAAAAAAATCTCCTCCAAATTAATTCAGAGTGATATGCTCCTAATTGTCTCAAATTGAGAACGAAATTTCGCTCTTGAAAATAAAGACGGGAGCGGACGGAGATGTTAAACAAGCTTGGAGCGCCTTTTTAATGAGTGCCATGTGTTTCCTAATTAAAAGAAAATAAAGAGAAGAGCCTGTTTCAAATTGGAACTTGCGTGTCCGTCGATTAAGCCTAAACGATATAAAAAATATTGGAATAGAGTCGTCCATTTAGATTTTGTGTACTTACAATGTAACTGTTACATGCGTTGAGTCGTATAATGTGAGTTCGCAAAGTGGCATGCAACCTGAAACTTTTAACTTACTGGAATAACATTGTTTATCTCGATATTCCCAAAATAAGAAATAAACTTTAAATTGCCCGTGATTGTATTGCGAGTGACTAGCTAGTAGAGATTAAAGAGTTTTAAAAATAATAAAGAAACAACAAGTAACCTTTCGGCAAGAAATTGCTAACATCTGCTTCATTTCACTAATTAGATGTTAAATTGAATTATCATCCTAACAGTCCATGTCTACAACATAATGAGATAACAACTGTCACCTAATATTTATTCGTTGAATATCATTTTCATTTGCGACGACGAATAATTAATTTGAATTGTAAATATTCGAATTACTCATAATGTATTACCAACTAGTCTACACTTTGATTTAATTATAATTTCCTGTAATAATGGAATGTAGAGAAAGAGTCTTTTTAGATCTCTTTTAAAAGTGAATTGTATTTGATGTGTAATTACTCGAATTACTCCTCAAATATTACCGACTAACTAGCTCTTGCCTCTTCGACTTAAACGTATCCTATATATACTCTTGAAAAATCTCTTGAATCCCGTGAATAGCTCTTGTAGATCGAATTCGAATTCGAGGGTTGCGGATAAATCTCTTAAAATAGTTTATTTAAATGCCTGTCTGTCTGGAACACGCCAGAGCTCGACTTGTCAGTCGATTGATAAAGGAAACCTTATAAATAAGCTAAACGTTTAGATATTCCACGACAGTTGTATGCGCCCGTCGTCACCATGCCGCCTTTCTCGACGTGAGATGATAACACCCGAAAATACAAAAAAGGTTATTATTTTCCTTTCCAGTTTGGCGTTCTTTGGTCTTTACAAACAAAAGGGACAGAGGAAAACATTTGACATTTTTCTCATATCACAAAAGCGTTTTGTTTTCAAATCTTTTATCAACACTGCATTTTTTAGGGCTCCACTCGTATCATTGAAACTTAAAGAATATCTTCGCAGCCTATTGCTCTGTCCATTACATCTTATATTTTTAAAATGTATGTAAGTACTAGCCCGCGACTTCTTTCGCATGGAAATCCCGCGGGATTCGCGGGAACCATGTTTTTCAGGAATAAAAAGTAACATATGTCCGTCTGTCATAATTACAAACATAATTTTATGCCGAAGCTCATGATGTGTTTTGTGTGAAAGCTTTGTAAGAAGAATATTTCGATTTGCTTTGTTGAGAAACCATTATAGCCATAAAATTGTAAAAAAAAATGTAACTCCTGGGTTTTTGTGAATTGATGGACAATATGTAAAGTAACAACTATCATAGTTCAATTTGAATTTACCACTGAGCTATTCGGTGAAGGAAAAACATCGTGAGGAAACCTGCACGCATCTGCGAAGCAATTCAAAGATGTGTGTGAAGTCCTCTATCCGCACTGGGCCCGCGTGGGGACTATAGCCCGAACCCTCTCGTGATGAGAGGAGGCCTGTGCCCATCAGTGGGACGCAAATAGGCTGTAGTAGTAGATGTAAAGTCAGTATGAGTACAGGTCCCGGCATGACAAACATGACATAGGCATGACAACGCTCTTGTACAGTGTACACCTAAATTTAGCTCACTGTCTTACCAAAGGTACATACATCGCGGTCACCGATGTGCTTATTTATAGCCGGAACCTGTATGCGAATTCAACTCGCACTTGACCGTTTAATTCTTTGAATGCGCCCGAAAAGGGCCGACAGGTTCCAAGTTCAAGGTTTATGCAAATCTGAAGAATCAAAGTTAGAGGGATCCAAAAGGCCCAATGTTATATGCCCGGGAGGTTTTATACTGTTGTTTCGAGTCGAATATATTACGGAGGAGGCAAAAAATGAAACGGTAATACCCTTTTACGATTGCCCATTAAACAATGACACTCCCAGGGGAGATACGTCTCTCTCGCCATTATGGTAACCAGCGCCGATCATCTCCGGTAATGAAATGAAAAACCTTTGACGATTTTTTTCAGCGGCCGAATTAAGGTCATAAGAACATGTGATTAAATTAAATGATGCAATAAACGAGTGCAATTCTGAGTTGGATGTGAACTTCAAACTTGACTTTTGTAGTTATAGGGTTTTCCTACATCGGATTTTAAGGGTACCTACCTATATCAAGGACGTTATATGTAAATTAATGTGTTTTGTCATCAGGGTCATAATATAACGTTTGCCTGTTAATACAATTTTCATAGGTATTAGGATATTTTGTTCGTTTCACGTTCTTCGGTCACTTCGGTAACGTCACCGAACAGTCTCCCGAGAATTTATTTTATCGTAAAAATCCATGCATGAGGTTATACGTAAAATTGTCTTCGTAAATCATCCATTTCTAATTCGAGCTCGAGATAGTCTTATTTATATCCTTCACAACCGCGTCGTGCGACACTTGATCCGGACATTATTTAATATTTGAAGTGAAAAACCAAGATACTTATTTTTAAGGCTATATTGCGAGTAGGTGAATACTTTAAAATCATCTCTTTTCTTATACAATGTTTGTACTGAAGTGTTTTCAACAGTAACTTTTTTTGGTCGAACTCGCTTATCTCAGCCCTGAAATCTGTTGTTTATTCTCTCCATATGTCAGACAGACGGATACTGCCCATTTGATGGCTCGTCGTAAGCCCGGCTGGGCTATTCGTTACACGCACCTGCTCGTACATCACAATGCGAACAATATAACAAAGCATAAAACACCGTAGAATTAAGTATAACATCTACCTATTAATAAGAGACAGCTTAATCAATACGTTCATCAAATTTGTTCTCCAAGTAAGTTGAATTTTAGAACATTAATTGGAAATAAACTGATGAGAAGCGAACTTTCCACTTAACGACGTAGAAATAATATTCATGTTTGCCGAAACACCAGCTTTCATTATGACTTTCAATATTATTGAAACATTTTGATTTATCGTGTTGAAGCTTAACGATGTAGAAGTTTATAAGCTCTCTGATGATTATATTATTAATATTATCATACAAGAAAACGTTATGCTTTCTGGATAATATTAAATCAAAACGTATTCCAATAAGTAGCTGTCTTAGTACATACTAAGAGCAAAGCATACTCGGTTTACCATATTATTAATATTCTTCGGAGCGTTTTTATTATACGTATGGCGGCTATTTATCAAATCACGCTACATTACTCGTTTTAATACAAAACGCGGGCGCTGTAAACGGGAGTTGGCAACATGTTATGGTGAAACTCATACGTAGTAATAGACCCGACTGATTTACGAGTCTAGCGTAAACGGCTGGACTTGCTTTCAATAACACTGATTAAATTATGCGACTTGAGTGACGCGCCGTCCTTGAAAATATTCCGTATTATTGCTTCGCGCAACAAAACATCAATCACCTCGTTTACAAAACATTAATTATACATTGGGTTGAATCCACGTAAGTTTCTTCACCAACACTGCCTTTTATCTGGCCCAATTGGAAATGATAGTTATTTGAATCTTTATTTACTTAACGCAAACAATTTACAGAAATGGTGTCATTTTGCACTTTGTATTAGCAGCGCAGGATCTGAAAATTTGCCATAGTTTTTGGACGGGTGGACTAAAAAGGTTGGGAACACGCACTGTAAAACAGCTGATTCAGAAACTCTTTATATTCTTAATTTGGCTTCATGAATTCTCCCTCCTGTTCTATTAATAGCAGATGATAAAGTCGAAATTTGTCACCGGGGTATGGGCATTAATCCCGCCCTCGTTTGGCCGACCTGCGCTTATCCGCGCGCATGAGCGGACCCTGCTGGGATTTTGTTACAGTCTGAAGCGGGCAGTGGATTTGGTATGGCAAATAGGCACAGGCGTTGGGAGGCCAGATAAGAGTCAACTAACCGTGGCAAAAACTGACGTGACGTGAAAATACAGAGGTACTGATGGTGGAAGCTAAAAAGTGACGGAGAATAGTCTAGGATGGCCAAGACAGAAAATTCGCCGCTGGAAGCCGGTGCCAAACAATTTTCTGGCTTAACAATAGCTGCTTCTATCGATAACTTCACAATCATTGTTCTTACTCTACGAAAACTTTTCATGAGCGTCAGAACAGTGAACATAAAGCCGCTACGGTGCCACCATTATTACTTTCGGGAGAGTCGACGTCAAAGATGTGTTCACATCTTTACAGCCTATTCCGTTGTATTAATATACTTAGGTCCAAAAGTCGACTTTATAGATGTCTCGAAAATTACGCCAAAATTAGCTTGTTCAAATTCCGTTCAAACTTTGTATGATAAGCTCATGATGTGTTGGGCTCTGTGAAATTTCATAAAAATGTATCTATCCGTTGTCAATTTTATTCGGATAAACGCTCTCCAATCTACGCTTGTGCCAACGTTGTTAGCAGTCAAGTTGGCGTGAGTTTTATTCATGGGTATCAATTTTTCATCCAGCTTCCGACGAGAGTGAGAGGATTTCATTCATCAGTCTGTAGCCGATAAGGACATACGATGAGATGCCACCTTTATCAATAGGCCGATTGGATAAATTCGAGTGTATTTTTTGCAGCTTGTTTTTTCGCATTTGTCAAACGTTAATCTGGCCACCTGTGTCCTAATGCGTTACTTTGCCAATCCAGAAGATTGAAGACTGACTCCCTCTGTGCTCTGTCACCGGTTCTATTACCTACCCCCTGACCGGAACACAATAATAGCATCACTGCTGTTCGGCGTACGTTTTCAGTAATAACTAACACTTTAAATTTCCCTCGCTTTTAATGTCTTGAAGTTTCTTGAACTTTCATCTCCTTTTAATAACGCGTTCTATATTCAGGATTATTATACTTTGCAGAGTAAATGTCGAAAAATACTTTTTTTTCTCGGTAAAGGACGTTAAACAATTCAAATTAATTTAAAACCTAACAATACGATTCGTGAGAGATCCTATTGAAGAAGCAACAAATTAGCACGCTATCAGGGCGATCACTAATTTACTTATCGTTTAAAGTTAAGGATTCTGCTGGATGAAGCGTATGTTATTAAATCTAATCTCATTACTTGAAATTCGCTGCAAAACTGCTTTCGCGTTGAATTCCATTTACTCGAATATTTGTTTGAATGTTAAACTTGTAATGTATGAAAAATTCACTGGTTAGCGCCCTAAGCCGAGAAGTCAGGCCGAGATTTTCACGGGGCCGCGTAAATAATTCTCACGGCGTCTAGCTGGATATACGAGAATTGGGCTTAAAACTCTTTGAATGCACCAATTGCAAAACGTAGCCAATTTGACCTATACTTTACCCGACCTAAAGCTCTTAAACTACATCAGAAAATTTGTCGGCTGTTGCTGTCCGTGGCGGTCCACGAACACCACAACCACAGTCGTCTTCTCATCACGAGAGGGTTTGGCTTTTAATCCCCATGCAGCTTAGTGAAAATTGGGGACTTCACATACCTATACATCCTTGAATTACTTCGCAGATTTCTTCATGACGGTTTCCTTCGGCGAAAATTCAAATTCAACTGTATGTGGCAGTCTGTGGGGGGCTATAAATAGCCCAACACCCGCTCGTGATGAGAGGAGGCCTGTGCCCAGCAGTGGGATGCAAATATGCTGTAGTAGTAGTAGTCAAAAGCTAAAAATGCCGATGCCAGCCTGAGACGGACCGATATTCCGTACGCTATTAGGATGCCTTTGCAACGGGTTCCCTATATAAGGTTTTGTTAATCTTTTGATTATATTTACTGCCTTCATATCTAAGAGTTTTAAATTAAATAAGTTTGCAGTATTCGTGTTTTTACACAAGGCTTTTTCGCTGCGACGAGTGATAGGCTATGAAGAAAAGTAATAATGTTGGAACGATATTGTGTGGCTTACCTTATTTATGGCTATTATTTCTTTTGTTCGCCCATAAAAAGGTTTTGTATTGTACTTAAGTACTCGAAATATTATTACTTGATATATTATTTTGCTCGATTATCATCAGTAGGTACTTGTATACAATGGAGAATAGTTTCATCACATCAAGATAACTGCCCTAGTAACAGAATAATCCTTATTATGTTAAAGTCTTTCCAAATTTCAATGCCATAACTTAAACCCCAAAAGCAAATTGTAAGTTCTCCACACCCCATTCATTCGCCACGGTCAAGGTTCCCAGCTGTCAATTCATCATGGCTAATTCCTCGGTATCATCTTTTGATGTTGTGACGTCACCGCTGGCACGCCTCCAGGACGCGGCCTTGTCGGCAGCATCACTTCATGCGTTCTCGCATATCCATAGTTTGTAAAAACAATTTGCATACAAATGCTGAATGATCGCAGTACACAGATAGTGAATCTGCCAGCCTCTGTCAACGCCAATTTCAAGCTTATGCCGCGGTGTTAGACGTTGTGTTCGGAGAGCGTAACGTTTTGTGCGCTCCGCGTATGCCATATTTGAATAATGTTGTAGAATGTTGTGGTAGAGCTGCCACATTGGAAATTGCCTTCTGCGTATGATACGAGTACAGTATGTACGTACGTATTAAAGACGTGTGGAATGTCTTGTTTTTCAATTGACTTCTATGCGAATAATAAATAACAAATGTTTCGCACTTCGTATTGAAATCTTCTTGGTGTTGAAATCGTAACAAACAAACAATTGTAACATATTTCGCGTTCGTATCGCATCGCATATTTCAATGATTTAATTTGTTCTACATAATTTTTATTTGGATTTTTTAAGCGACCTACATTTATAGAAGTCGGTATGTTTGGAAAATAAATGTGTTTCGGTTATAATAATTCATAACTCGTAATAAATCGCACAGTAAAGTCCGACACGCCGATTAAGGTCAAAAGGATATACTGTTGACGGGAAAATAAGTAGACGCGAAAAAACCTTATTACATTGTAGCCGGGTATCGTGACAGGACCGTTTTCATTATAAAATTATTAATAATACTTAGTAACATTTATATTTTTGTGATGTATATGAATGTGGATTCTTCGATACCTATATCGGTTGAGATTTTGTGAATGTGTAGACTTTTATGATCATGCATATTAAATATCCAAGCTGATTCCTTCCTCGACGGATCGGCCTTTAACTTGTCTACACGTGAATATAATTATGTTAACTCCGTGTATCGTGTTCGTACGGAAGTTGGTACTTTTATTAAAGGCCCTGCATATTCATGCTCATGTTAATTAGGTTCTCTAGACCCTAAGTTAGGCTTGACAATGGAAACAACCATACAGATTATCATGACAATATCTGCGAAGGCTACAGGAAGTTTAAATAGACATAATTCTGTATTGTGCCCCTCTTTATTTACTTACTGACGATTGAAAGGGAAACTGTGTCCATTTTATTTTCTTAAATAATCCGTAATTGTACATTGGTAAGGAGATGACGATGATCCGATTTTTAGCATTTCCTGTTTTATAAACGTAAAGAAATGAAATTGAACAGTACGCTATAGTCTAGTGTACAGTTTACAGAAGTGTACAGTTTGATACATAGGTATATTTTCAGGGTATTAATTGCACCCCCACATTGATTTCAGCTTCGCCCAAGGGTTTGAAACTGTCAGAGAATAAGTACCTCATAGTCTTATGTTCGCCTTTTTTATAATTTTTTACTCATGTAAAAAATCTTATAACACCGCTGTACTTTTTATTTTCATAAATTTTTGATGTAGCCTCCCTCATAAATGCTTTTAATTTTGGCTTTGTTTTACGTTGTAAGGTAATTCACTTTGCCTTTGATACGGGTTTTCTCGGAAAATACAAACGCGACTTGAAACAAAATCTACAAGGACTGTTATTATTAAGTGCTGCATTTTTCTCCTTCATCCCGGACTTACTTGACAAATATAATACCTAAGCTAAAGCGCCCAAGTTCGCTGGTAAAATAGTTGGGGTTATATCGTGATGCAGAGCGGACGGAATAGTAAAGATTTCATGAATATTTTTAAAAGCTATTTCTACATATTTACCTACGTCGTGTTTGATACGAGATATTCTTTTCCGTACATTAACCGTTCTGCTTGTGTTATTTTGTTGCTAAATGTCCTTTTAAATCATCTCCGTATTGATAAACCGTAAAACTTAGAACCTATTTCAATCAGATTTCTGATTTTGGTTTCGACAAAATTAAACTTCCGAACTCTACGAAAGAATAAAATTCGGTGGCGAAGTTGAGCTTCTAGAATCGAATTTCATGCAGTGGTTAACGGTTATTGAGTTCGTGTAGAACAAGTTTTTAATGATGTTAAGTTTTTGAATATTGTGAAGTTATCGGCGTATAATTACTTTCCTATCCGTACAGACCTCTCACCACGAGAGGGTTTTGGATGTAATCCCCACGCGGGCTGTTCGTGCGGAGCAAGGTCTTCACACATCCTTTAATTACTTCGCAGATGTATCTGTGGTCAGTTTTATCTTCAGTTTTAGTCTTAAAATGAAGACAAAAAATATCTGAGTAACGGTTTTATCGATTTCGGCGATAGTAGATTAGAAATTTAGAATTAGTTACTCAGTAAGAATTTCGCATTGTGGTCGACATAATTGACCCTTTCAGTGCTTGTATAACTGTTAACCGCATATTAGTTAAGTAACCTACCTGGTTGACCGAGCTTTACTCGGATGAAAATAGCTAAAAAAATGCCAAATAATGAGACTTAATAGACAAGTAGAAAGTTTGTCGCACCCATAAACCCTTATAAATATTACACATGTCGTCCAAATCATAAGAGTCGTTAGATAGTTTGTATAAATAAATATACAAGGTTAAACGAGCTATTACGGCGAACTTATTATCTATTATATTTGGGACGGAGACAAATCCAAAAAATCAAAGATCATCTAAATCGGTTCAGCCATTTTTGAGTTATAAGTTGTGTAACTAATACGACTTAGTTTTATATTATACTTACCTACAGATTATCATTTTGTTCACACTGTTAAAGCAATTTCGTTTAATATTAGGTATAGTTCAGTGATCAAGCTAATGTCTCAAAACAATGCGTTTCCATTTCCAACAACGTGGGATTGGCTCGCTATTAGCCCGCGAGTTCAGTCAACGATTTAAACCCAATCTGGCCAGTTGACAGCCGTGTATAATGGACGGCTCCCTGTGAACAAGTGTGGTAACTGTTAACAGAATGATGAACATTGAGACGTGCATTTTCCATTCTTGTTTAAAGAAAAAACCAAATCTTTATCACATTTACCCAGTTAATCTACTTAGTCAATAATTATTCCTTAAGATTTGACCCAAATTTCCAATTCTTTCATAAATCTTTCGAAATAGTTAATACAGGTCTAACAGGAAGTTTCCTCCCTTCTCAGCAGTGTTACCCAGTAAATGTGCATTATAAATTAACTTTTTAGTAAATATCATTGCCCATTAAGTAGTTTAATGTGGTATGCTAAATAATTTTAGATATGTTGAGCGGTGCAATCATTAGGTGGGAATTTGAGTACTGGTATTTCATTCGTCATAATTTTAACCGAGATCCCTTATTATAATTCTTCTATAAATAATGTGTTGATAATCAGTGTACTGTGGTAGTTTCGTTTTGGCTCGGGGCCATCGGCTGAATGCGGTTTCCGCAGAAATGTACGCTTTCCGTTTACTGTATCTAGCCATGGGTTGAGCGCGTTACAACATATAGTATACACCACGTATTTATTTTGTGTTTTCGTTGATAGATCTTCAAATGTAGGCCACATCGTTATTTCAGTAAATTTAGAATGGCTTTTGATGTTGAAATTATTTGTATCGTCATGTTTATTCGTTTAGGTCGTGTTACGCATATGCCTGTAACTTATGAGTTTATCTTTCGGATAGAGCTTTTTCGGAAGATCGAACTTATACAAGAGAAATAACAGACGTTTATTTTTTTAAAGTAAGAGCAAAAGCAGCGAGCAATTATGTTACTCCTTTCAACATCTACAGCAGTTAAGACGCAATTGGAATAATTAGAATAGCTCCCAGGGCGTGGAGGACGACTGCGGTCTGCGGTCGCCGCTGGCTGGCTCTGATTACGGCCACTTACTATTATGCCATTTTGTTTAGAAGCGCTACTGCTGCTAGGTAGTTCGTCCCTTAGCTCGCTGCTAGGCGATTAACCCAACCAAACGGCTTACCTAAAGCCCGAAGTACAAGATTCGGGGAAACATTTCGCGACCTAACTAAATTGGTATATTAAATACTTAAGTTTCTATTTTTTTTATTGCAGGATGAGCGGTTTAACCACGATATCGACCAGCAAACGGGTTACAAGACGAGATCTCTACTTTGTATGCCCATCAAGGACATCAATGGTGAAGTCATCGGGGTGGCTCAGGTAAGTTATCTATACTACCTATCTAAATAACATTATAAAATGTTTGTTTGTATTGGATAAATTCGAAATCTACTGAAATGATTTTTAAAATTCTTTCGTCCGTAGTAAACTACAATATTTGTGTGTGATGGGTATAGGTTACATTATCCTAATTTTTTCTCCGCAGGATCGGGATAACGTAGGGTTAGAGTCGGATACTACTACTACTACAGCCTATTTTGCGTCCCACTGCTGGGCACAGGCCTCCTCCCATCACGAGAGGGTTTGGGCGATATTCCCCACGCGGGCCCAGTGCGGATTGGGGACTTCACACACATCTTTGAATTAATTCGCAGATGCGTGCAGGTTTCCTCACGATGTTTTCCTTCACCGAAAAGCACAGTGGTTAATTCAAATTGATTTTCGCACATAAGTAAACTTAGAGGTGCGAGCCGGAATCGAACCCCCGACCCTCTGCATGAGAGGCGGTAGGTCGAACCACTAGGCCACCACGGCTATTACTAGGGCATTTTTTTTTCAACATTGTTGTTCCGACTGATCAATGTAGAGAATGTGGCTTCCGTAGCTGTCATTTCATAAATATCCCGGTTCCGATATTGAAAATTCGACGTACGTTATGTAAATAATGACTGACAGTTTATTTAACGTGTTTTGCTTGTACGTCTATTTTTATTTAAATTTGTTGTCAAGTAAATAAACTGTCTTGTTTGTTAACATATTCGAATGCTATCACAAAACAGACGACACGAGAAAATGGAACCTCGGCAAAAGATGAAATTAAAAAAGTTCCCCACGCCCTTATCGTAATAAGATTAAATATTCCAAAGTTATTTGCAAAATGCTTCTTGAAAATGTGAGTAGAACTTGGAATTATTTTTTAACATCTGCCTGTTGCCGTTGGGATGTTGGGGGTACGAAGTCATGCGTTAATAATTAACATTGAATTTGGTGATCGACCTTTAGAGGTCCTTAATTATTTTTATTACTTCTTTGCATTAGAACTTTTTAAGATGCTATAGCTAAAAAGACGGCCTACGTTTATTCTGAACCTTTTCGTTTAAATGATTATTCTATCCCAATATTCATGTTGGTTTTCATTCGCAGGCTAAAAAAACATTTTAATTTCCAGAGAGAAAGGTTAATTATAAAAGTTGGTCCGGGCTAAAAAGGCCATGTGATAAATGTTTCATTTGGTTCATTTATAATTTCAAGTGAAGCGAGTGTTATAAAATCTGCCCTTTATTAAACTCTTTGCGCGCTATTGTGTTATTTACCTAAAGTACTTGAATGGCTAGCCGAAAGGATTATTTAAGCTCTGTCTCTATGTGACGTCATAGTTTTGAGGTTACAAATCATTACTTTTAAACATTCATTGAATGATAAAAAATCATTTTGTTACACAATTTTTTTGTGAAAACATAATCAATCGCAATAATTTAATTTGTGAACGTTTTTAATAATTTATTTTCATTATATTATTGATTGACATTGTCAAGTAGCAAATTCATTTGTTGCAGGTTATCAACAAACAGAACGACGGCCCGTTCACCGCTTACGACGAGAAAGTTTTCTCGGCGTACCTCCAGTTCTGCGGCATCGGTCTGAGGAACGCTCAGCTATACGAGCGGTCGCAGTTGGAAGTGAAGCGGAACCAGGTGCTACTGGACCTGGCCAGGATGGTGTTCGAGGAGCAGAGCACGATCGAGCACATGGTGCTGAGGATATTGACCCACACGCAGAGCCTCATACGGTGTCAACGAGTACAGGTAACTCCAAAGCTTCTTCTAGTGCCCCATTTCCTTCAGCGATTGCGCTCGTCAACGCGTCGGTTCCCTAGAATATTTTTCACGCTCATCAATTTTGAATCCTGAAACTTACCATCGTCGCTACAATATGTTGTTTATAACGTGAGCAAAACGTTTGAGTTACAAGCTGACTGACAACCGTACTCACTGAAATGAAATTTTCGCTTAGTAAAGTTGGTTTGGTAGGGCTGGTAGACTCGGTGTTGAGTGTTGGGATATTTAATTTACAAAAGAATGTATTTTCAAGTTGCGCTCATGTGATAGAGGAAGTCTACACGGCTATTTACTAAACGAAATTCCAAGATGAAATTAATTTTAGCATGGTTTATTGTTGTCTCATTATAGTACAAGTAGAAACCCAAAAATTTAAGTAATTTTATATTGTTCTATTAAATCGTATTATCCAGTTTCGTTAACAAATAGAACGTAGGCGGTTAATTCCACTTCTAGACGTACCGATCGAGTTCACTGAACAGTACGTGAGCCACATAAAATGAACTGGCTATTGAAACATTTTACGAGACGAAACTTTTTCAACAGAAACCCCTAAAGCTCCTAATTAACAGTCTGTCCTAAGGCTCGAGCCTTTTTTTACAGTAAAAAAAAACAATTCCTCGACACTAAAACTTGTACTTGAATAAATAAAAACTTGATTAAAATAAATCTGCTTTACTTATGTAAGATTTATTGAATACGATCATGTATCGTAAACAAAGTTGTTTTTTTGCTATTTTTTTAATTTATCAGTTTTTTTTCACAAAACAAATAGCAAATAGTATTTTGTGTTAAATAAAAGAGTTCGTATTTTGTCAGCCTACAATAATGGTTGATAATGATAACGCAGCACCTACAAACATTAACAGCAATTTACATCGGATAATGGGAATGGGAAATATGTCTGAATGCGTATTAGATTACGCTATTACTCTTTTTCCTTCGGCGTAGTTGTTGACTTGAACATGCTCTTTCAGGTTTTCGGGGTTGCGATAGTAATTCGTCTCAATGGTAATGAACTTCGTAGATATAAGTACTTATTGTTCAGAATATGACGCTATTTCACCGAGATCTCTAACTGGGTCACATTGTGCCTTGAAACTAGTTTACTAGCCGATGCCCGCGACTTCGTCCCGCGTAGTCTTATAATTTGTACATATATATGGTTATAGTTATAGAAGTATTGAAAAACTTGTTTGTGGAAAACCCGTTCCCGTGGAAATATCGGGATAAAAAGTATCCTATGTTATTCCCAGGGTCTCAAACTATCTCCATACTAAATTTCATCCAAATCGGTCCCGTCAATGCGACGTGAAGGAAGGACAACCAATAAACAAACAAACAAACACACTTTCAGATTTATAATATTAGTATGGATTATTTTAATGACAGGAGCATACAAAATGTAAGTTTATTTTTCGTTTAACGGCCACATTTCGCATTAGTAGTTGCAAACCCATTACCGTTTCCGTGGACTCGTCATAGCTTTCGCGTTCCGACGGTTGTTGTCTCTTCGCCGTAATTAATTTGACTATCAAAGGGGCTTGTTCCACTTAAAGCCCGCTTTAAGGGTGCACTATGCAATAGGTACATTTGTAGTAACGATATCATCATTTGAATGGAGATTTTCAAGAAGTAGAGACCTGTTGAAGTTAAAGTGAGTAAGATACTTTAGACTGAACTAATATTAGGATTCCATTCAGTTACTCGTATTAAATACTCCGACTGTTGAAGCTTCATTTGAATTGCGCAAAAGCTCAAGTATTTGGATATTCTGTTATAAACCGAATTAAAATGTATTTCAAAATTAAATGGTGAAATTAATTTGTAAATGTATTAGTTCTGGTAATATTAGTAGTTTGTGATTACAGTCTCTGAATTTAGTTACCTTAGTGAGAAATTCAATTTGAATTTACCACTGAGATTTTCGGTGAAGTACATATCGTGGGGAAACCTGCACGCATAATACGAAGTAATTCGCGTGGGGACTCTGTTTTAATTGATATGCGTCAACTTCGACATAGGGCTTGGTAAATTCACTGAAACAATCATAAATCAGATTACAGTCAGATGTTAATAAATAATCATGTTTTGCTTCATAATTGGCAATATCTAGCTAAAAGCGGTATAAGCAAATGGCAAATGCCATCAGAAAGATAAAATGATGTTCGCCTAATGCTTCGATTTGAACCAATAAAGTTCTAATCATTTCGATTACCATTTCTAACTGAGCAATTACGACATATCATCATTTGAAATTACAGTTTAAAGTCACAATAAACGAACATACAATGTAGACATTTATAACACGATCTTAGTAGATGACATGTAATCTATGAATATGAATTACCGTGTATTATGTAAGTCTGGTTAAGGCTGAAAAACTAGATCCGATTTGGCTGATTCTTTTTTCTTTATTCCCTGTGATTCGAGAAAGGAAACAAATCGGGAAGATTCTAAAAGAACAGTTAAAAGAAAGAAAAATTACTTTGTTTGAGAATCGCTTTCGTGTAATACTAAGTTCACCGGGTTAACCGGTAAGTTTTTTTTTTATACCTACTATTAATTGGGCGACGAGTAGACGAGCTCCTTGGTGGGAGGTAGTCATCGTCGCCCATAGACAAGGGCAACACCGATGCGCTGCCAATACGTTGCCGGCCTTTAACGGCTCTATTCACTCGCTTCTTGAAGATCATTTCACAGCTTACACGTTCTCGGAAGAAAAGAACGCGAAGCCCGAATGTTTTTAGGTTGCCAGGCGTCCAGCAACACGTTACTCCTGAGGCGGGAAAAATACAATAAAAGACACTGACACGAAAGTTTTTCCGTAAAACCTATTCCTACAGTGACATACCATATCCCCGATAGAGTCACGTTGGGAATGCCTGCAGTATAGCCCGTGCAGGTCATTTATCAGCGCCATATTGTTCTGTTCCAACAGTTTTTGTGCGCCTCTAGAGAAATTCGCACTCGCGCCAGGTAAATTAACTAATTTTTGAACAAAGTTGGAAATGCAGCTGAAGTGCATTAGGAGGGTTGAAAAATTACGAATTAGGTAATTGCTGTGGTAACTTCTGGTCTCTCTGGTCCTCAATTTTCCGGACTAGTTTATGTTGTTTACTTGCCATTTATTCTTATTTTAACCGCCGAAAAAAAGAAGGGGTGTTATAACTTTGTCGTGTGTAATTTGAATCTATGTCTGTATTTATGGCCTCGTAGCGCCTCAACAAAGGAACATAGTTTTATTTTGTTTTCTTTTTGTTTAACGGGCGAGTTAACCGAGAGTGTCTCATGTTTGAAGAAAATATCAATTCAGCGGTTTGAACACAAATAGAAACAGCGTAGAATTTGTTTCAACGTTTCTTTTTTTTCAACATTTTCAATTCCGTTATATCTTGCTGCCATCAAACGATCTTCCGTGCCATTGTATGTTCCTGGATGGATCAGCCTGATAGCTAGATAGCTATCAGTCCCCCCGGGTCTTAGCTCGATCACTGGAGTGCTGCAACGTTCGCGTACCGTGAACTGCATTTAGCAAACATTCTAAGGTGCATCCTTCAAGATGATAAAGCACACAAAAGATTTATTAGCCTCGTGGCCGGGACGTGATGCTACGTTAATGCCGGTCTTCTCCGCGTTTATATTTTAGATTATAGTGTGGTTATTCTGTGAAAAGTTGAAGGGTTTTATTAGTTACACTAACACATTCTGCGAAGTAATTCAAAGATGTGTGTGAAGTCCCCAATCCGCACTGGGCCCGCGTGGGGAATATAGCCCAAACCCTCTCGTGATGAGAGGAGGCCTGTGCCCAGCAGTGGGACGCAAATAGGCTGTAGTAGTAGTAGTAAACTAACACATTTTAATTTTTAATATATCCATTTGCTTTATTTATGCGTGTGCTATTTTAAACACGCACCTGAGTCCGTTACAATATATCCATACTTAATTCAAAATACGTTTCAAGTACATCATTCAAACCATTAGATGTTTTTGAGCCGATTTTCCAAGGCAGGCGCTTCTTTATCGCAAATTCACGATCTGAATACTAATTTAAATTACATACCTATTCGACTAATACTAAGTGCCTACTGGGCATTCTATGTATACACTTTTGGACCTTGAGACGATGGAACAGGGTGCAAAAGAGTATATTTACATTAACGTAGGTACTTGTCTGTACAATGTATCGCAGAAAGTCGGATTACCCGTCAGTTAGGAAGTAGTTGGGCTACTCGGTAGTTGGAAACTCTTCTCGAACAACACAATGACGACATTCCCCTCTGGACTGTAACTTGCGTAAGATGTCCCCCACAAGTAGGTGGCAACGATAACTTATCTATACTTTTATTGCTTTTACACGTAAGTTCTTATGAAAATGGAACTGTCCTATGTACTTCCAGATGTGTTTCCGTTGGTTATATTGGTAGTTTACGAACCTCAGTTTCTTACTTACAGCGTGCCTCCTACTCCTACTGGCTGAAAATTCACGCGGTCCACAATTTAGTTTGTTTTTTCCCTTAATAGAAGAGTGAATATGATGAAATAGATGTAATTTCAACATGAGGTACATGGATTTTTCGTTGAATGCATGCTAAGAACTCAACGAAAAATCCATGTAAATATTGATTTCCCATTTTCCACAACCCAAAGCAAAGACGTCACGTGATTTATTATAGTCTTCGCATGCCACTTATCGGGCTCCACAAGGATGAGTCTTCTCATATGTTAAAATAAACAACGTCACTTCATTCGTCATCTCTCATCTACACCGAGTTATCTCGGATTATCCCGTAACGGGAGAATATCGTTCGTCTTGATCATTCGACTCATCGGTCAAAGCGAACTTTGAGAAAATGGCTGACACGAAAAAATGGAGGATAATTTATATCATTCCAAACTGGGACGCGGGTGGAGTTCAGTAGTGGAAAGTTTTATTCGTAAAATTGTTTTATGTCGCTGGAAATAAAAAGCTGTGGTTCTGGTTTTTAGTTAGGTACTTCTTTTGTAACCCCTGACCGAAATGAAAAAGAGTCTATGGCCTAGCGGGTGAATCGATTTTTATTTTATTATAGGTGAGTTAATCGAGTGTTTTAGCTAGTTCGTTCAGCTTTTTCAAAATAACAGCTCTTTTCTGATGCCGGATTTTTTTTTTTGTTTGTGGCTAAAGTTAATATTAATTCCGATACGTACTATTCTCCCACGATATTTCATACCGTAAATCTAAATAACATTCCAGAATTATCCTTAATAAAATATTAGGACTCCGGTAGCTAAATTAATGCGTGGGAGAGCCCGAGGTGCTAAAAGGCGGCATGAGCCTTAATAATAATGGAAAACGATCGGCTTTTGCGTGAAATCCTACACCCTCGGGATTTGCCCTTTACCACCGAATTAAAACTAACAGAATGGTCGGTTTGGCTTTAGTTCAATTCTGCACTGGACGTTTGTCTACTCAAACGCAAGGACTTGGATGTGACATAACATAAGAGGCGGCGGTTGTTGTAGTACTTATTTAATAATAAAAAAATAACTACTGAAAAGTAACTGTACTGTAAGTACCTACTGTAACTTATACCTACATTATACTTGTAGATATCAAATACGTTACTGAAGTCGAGATTTTCTAAAGACCCCCCCGGGCAGGACTAGGTCTACCGCTGTTACACCTAACGCGGAAAAAGGGGGGGGGGGTTATAATAACTTGAATTTGGACGATGTGCCCTGAGTCGAAAGCTAACAGTCAGATCCAATTCAGTAACATTTATAATATTGTCATTGTTTCTTGATCAGCTCAAACACGATCATGTACTTGCCATATTCTGCGAGTCTCACCTCTTGTATCCACCATCTCTGGCCGCTACGCTATTGAAACGTGTCTTTGCGTTCTAATTCTAATACATACTTGGTCCGGGCTAAGAACGCCTGTGGATTTCGTACTGTAATGCTCATAGTGGCAAGGGGAGCTTCTGTGGGTCGTCACCCCATGTCTCAACCGCCTCTGGCTGCTCGGAACCATATCTTTGCGTTCTAATACTGGCTTGGGGCTAACAATCCTGTGGAAGTCGACACCGTGACGCTCACGCGAAAAATGGGTGTCCTTATTCCTTCATTTCCTGCATTTGTGCCGAGAGTCGCCAGGAAGCCTTTCTCCATACAAAGTTATTTACGTTTATCTCTAATGAATAAAATTCTCGTGTCACAGTGTTTCTAACCAAACTCCTCCGAAACGGCTCGACCGATTCTGAGACGTAAGCGTTTTTTCATACTCACCCAAAAAAAAACTGAGGCGGTACGAAGTCCGCGGGGTCAGCTAGTAATTCATAATATTTTAACCGGCACCAAATTTTATAAACAATAGTGAACCTGAGATAATGTGTCTAAAATACAATTTGCTTGTAATAAATTCAATAACCGTATTAAGTCCGCCTTTTGTACACTATTTTTTTTTGTTTGTGCAATAAAGAGTTTAAATAAATAAAAAACAAAGAAACGAGAACCCTTTTTGAAACAGACTTTAAAAGTCGGGATTTTGGCTGTAACTTGTGCCAGTTTTAGACTCTCATAATGATGATTTTCAAATTTCGAGACAATATTGATCTGCTTAGTGATTTCGAAATAAAGGGGAAAGAAGTTTGTATGAAAAGTCGAGATACGCCGTGCTTACTAGCGACTCTTAAATAGTAAGACTGACCACGTGTATCATGTCATACATATACAGTCAATACAATGTACAGTCAAGGACATTAATATGTATACACTTTTGCACCCTGTTCCGTTGTGTTAAGGTCCAAAGGTGTATACATATTAATGCTCTTGACTGTACATAAGCGCCGCGCTACGTAAACGATAGTTAACTGATGTTAATTAAGTTAATAATGAAGCCGTGGTGGCCTAGTGGTTCGACCTACCGCCTCTCATGCAGAGGGTCGGGGGTTCGATTCCGGCTCGCACCTCTAAGTTTACTTATGTGCGAAATTCAATTTAAATTTACCACAGAGCTTTTCGGTGAAGGAAAACATCGTGAGGAAACCTGCATGCATCTGCGAAGTAATTCAAAGATGTGTGTGAAGTCCCCAATCCGCACTGGGCCCGCGTGGGGACTATAGCCCAAACCCTCTCATGATGAGAGGAGGCCTGTGCCCAGCAGTGGGACGCAAATAGGCTGTAGTAGTAGTAGTAGTAGTAATTAAATTGAGCACTTAATTTGTCCAATCAAATTCCCTTTGATGCATATCAGTAGGTATCACATTGATTGGTTGGGTACTAATTTTATACGCAGCTTAATTGACGTTTTGATTACTGCTATGATGAAACGTTTACAATTTTGTATGGAGCTTATTTGAGATAAACTCGTTAAATGTGTATTAACTTACATATCTTTTCACTTTACTGTCGTAGATGGTTGTTGATTATTGGTAGCTTACTAAGGGCTGATTCTTCAATCGTCTAGTAAAATTTATCCGTCGAAGAGTGCCCTATGCACTCTTCGACGGATAAATTTTACAGATAAGTTCGCCAATATATACACACTTTTGCACCTTACCATTTTGTAATAAGGTCCAAAAGTGTACACATATTAATGAACTCGACTGTACAAAATTTGAATTCGTTTCTATCTAGTTTTACCTCATTAAGAGTATGTAGTAGAAGACATTGTGTACGGTGAGTACCTACTGTAACCTACGCTTAAAGAGGAAAATAAATTTCAAAGAGTAGATATGTAATTTAAGAAAAACTATTGCGTAAAGTTGCCATCAGATATAATATGGAAGCGAAAAAGGTGATTATTATAGCAAAAGATGTGCCCTATAACTATACCTCTATACACACCACAGCGAAACTAAGGAGTAAACGATGTTAACACCATCCCATGACGTAGTAGCGAATGTTGGCCGAGTCTGTCCCCCGGGCAAACGCTTCATTGGACCATTTCCAAGGAAAACTCGATCGTTCTGAGAACAATGTGAAGATATAATGCGAACTCAGTCCCTTAATGGATCTTTGGTTATTCTTCTCAATACGATCTTTCGCTCAAATACGACAAGATATAAGTACATTCCAAGCTTCCGATTTCTTTCGTGTCTCTAAAAAGTTCCATATATAAATCCGCTATGATTCAGACGTTGGAAAAGGATGAGCTGCTCAAATATAATTCAATAAACCAAATTTGAGAAAATTGAGCTTTCAGCTTTGACACGAGTTTTATGTGTATTAAAAATTCCGCGAAGGAAAAGCTTGCTAATTGAGTTATAAACTTTGCGCAGAATTTTAAAATTTATTAAAACCCCTAACCGTATTTTCAGTAACAGTGAAATGAAATATAATAACTAGTACGGAGTCTATTTCCCTGATAAATGCCCTTTAAAAAATAAAAATCACGTAGTGGCTAGTTAATTACTATCCGCAACAATGCAGTTAACAGTTAAATTTGCATTCCAATCGAGTCGCGGAAAGAAATTAAATCGAATGGACCCATGTAAAGCTGGACCAAAATGAAATTCCGCTACGGACCTCAAATTATCGCCTGTTTGCATGGATAACAATGTTCATTTTTAATTTTCACAATGACTCGGTGCTCAGTGAAAGACAAATGTTGAAATATTTACTAAGTAACTATTTTTGCCCACTATTTTTGTTCTGATGGAAATATTCAAGCGTCATGAACTACACCTAGACAGCAATGAAAACGGGTCACGTTGTATGGAAAACCCTATACAATGTGACCCGTTTTCATTGCTGTTGAGTGTATATTATAATTTTATTTTCCTTCATTACTGCTATCCTACTTATTAGAAACCCCCACGATTAGCATCATCGTCATTTCAACCGAAAGGCGTCCACTGCTGGACATAGGCCTCCCCCAATGTCACTCAGACCGTTCTTGTGCTACTCTCTTCTATCGGATTCCCGCGACCTTCTCGAAGTCGTCCCTCCATCTTGTTGGAGGCCTACTACTACCTACAGGTCGTCTCCTGGTTCACGGACGCCACTCGAGATTCTTTCTGGGCCCATCGGCCATCAGTCCTCGATTATACAAATATATTATTCACTGTTCTGTATATTCTTCTACGTATAGGGATTTTTTTGACAGACAGACAAACAGGCGGATGGCCCACCTGCTGGTAACGTGGTTACCGCTGCCTACAGACATTTGCAACACCAGAAGCATCACCAATGCGTTGCCGGTCTCGAAGATGTGTAATGACTTAATGGTTTACAACGCACCTAACTAAGATACAATTATGATTGAAACACTAGTGGGAAAAGAGTTTATGCAGCAGCTACTCGCTCCTAGTAAAACATTTAAACAACTTGTCTCTTAAGGCCGTTCCCTGACCAAGCATCGTCAAATGGGGACTATCGTTTCTTTGCTCACCAGCTGATGTCTGTGAACTTAGCATATCAATTTCGGGCATCTCACAATCTGATGACAGTTCTAGTAGCATCCCCAATAGTTCTACAGTTCTTGATAGTTATTTTTCATAGTTCTGCTCATTTTCGAAAAATAACGGAACTTTAAAAAATGAGATGCTAACTTCGCGTACCGAAAGTTAGCATCTCAAGAATTTTCGAGTTTTCTCTGCAGTTCTAGTAGCATCCCCAATAGTTCTACAGCCCTCGATAGTTATCTTGAATAGTTCTGCCCGTTTTCGAAAATTAGCGGAAATTTAAAAAATGAGATGCTAACTTCACACTCGGAAACCTAGCATCTCAAGAGTTTTTGAGTTTTTTCGACAGTTCTAGTAGCATCCCCAATAGTTCTACAGTTCTTGATAGTTATTTTCCATAGTTCTGCTCATTTTCGAAAAATAACGAACTTTAAAAAATGAGATGCTAACTTCGCTAACCGAAAGTTAGCATCTCAAGAATTTTCGAGTTTTCTGTGCAGTTCTAGTAGCATCCCCAATAGTTCTACAGCCTTCGATAGTTATCTTGAATAGTTCTGCCCGTTTTCGAAAATTAGCGGAAATTTAAAAAATTAGATGCTAACTTCACACTCGGAAACCTAGCATCTCAAGAGTTTTTGAGTTTGTTCGACAGTTCTAGTAGCATCCCCAATAGTTCTACAGTTCCTGATAGTTATTTTCCATAGTTCTGCTCATTTTCGAAAAATAGCGGAAATTTTAAAAATGAGATGCCAACTTCACAATCGTAAACCTAGCATCTCAAGAGTTTTTGAGTTTTTTCGACAGTTCTCGTTGCATCCCCATTTGTTCTACAGTTCCTGATAGTAATTTTCCATAGTTCTGCTCATTTTCGAAAAATACCGGATATTTTAAAAATGAGATGCCAACTTCACAATCGTAAACCTAGCATCTCAAGAATTTTCGAGTTTTCTCTACAGTTCTCGTTGCATCCCCATTAGTTCTACAGTTCCTGATAGTTATTTTCCATAGTTCTGTTCATTTTCGAAAAATAGCGGAAATTTTAAAAATGAGATGCCAACTTCACAATCGTAAACCTAGCATCTCAAGAGTTTTTGAGTTTTTTCGACAGTTCTCGTTGCATCCCCAATAGTTCTACAGTTCCTGATAGTTATTTTCCATAGTTCTGTTCATTTTCGAAAAATAGCGGAAATTTTAAAAATGAGATGCCAACTTCACAATCGTAAACCTAGCATCTCAAGAGTTTTTGAGTTTTTTCGACAGTTCTCGTTGCATCCCCAATAGTTCTACAGTTCCTGATAGTTATTTTCCATAGTTCTGCTCATTTTCGAAAAATAGCGGAAATTTTAAAAATGAGATGCCAACTTCACAATCGTAAACCTAGCATCTCACGAGTTTTTGAGTTTTTTCGACAGTTCTCGTTGCATCGCCAATAGTTGTACAGTTCCTGATAGTTATTTTCCATAGTTCTGCTCATTTTCGAAAAATAGCGGAAATTTTAAAGATGAGATGCCAACTTCACATTCGTAAACCTAGCATCTCAAGAGTTTTTGAGTTTTTTCGACAGTTCTCGTTGCATCCCCAATAGTTCTACAGTTCCTGATAGTTATTTTCCATAGTTCTGCTCATTTTCGAAAAATAGCGGAAATTTTAAAGATGAGATGCCAACTTCACATTCGTAAACCTAGCATCTCAAGAGTTTTTGAGTTTTTTCGACAGTTCTCGTTGCATCCCCAATAGTTCTACAGTTCCTGATAGTTATTTTCCATAGTTCTGCTCATTTTCGAAAAATAGCGGAAATTTTAAAAATGAGATGCCAACTTCACAATCGTAAACCTAGCATCTCAAGAGTTTTTGAGTTTTTTCGACAGTTCTCGTTGCATCCCCAATAGTTCTACAGTTCTTGATAGTTATTTTCCATAGTTCTGTTCATTTTCGAAAAATAACGAACTTTAAAAAAACAGATGCTTACTTCGCGTACCAAAAGTTAGCATCTCAGGAATTTTCGAGTTTTCTCTACAGTTCTCGTTGCATCCCCATTAGTTCTACAGTTCCTGATAGTTATTTTCCATAGTTCTGCTCATTTTCGAAAAATAGCGGAAATTTTAAAAATGAGATGCCAACTTCACAATCGTAAACCTAGCATCTTAAGAGTTTTTGAGTTTTTTCGACAGTTCTCGTTGCATCCCCAATAGTTCTACAGTTCTTGATAGTTATTTTCCATAGTCCTGCTCATTTTCGAAAAATAGCGGAAATTTTAAAAATGAGATGCCAACTTCACAATCGTAAACCTAGCATCTCAAGAGTTTTTGAGTTTTTTCGACAGTTCTCGTTGCATCCCCAATAGTTCTACAGTTCCTGATAGTTATTTTCCATAGTCCTGCTCATTTTCGAAAAATAGCGGAAATTATAAAAATGAGATGCCAACTTCATTCTCCGAAACCCAGCATCTCGAGAGTTTTCGAGTATTTTGCATGAAATACATCCGAAAATACATTATTTTGCCTCTATGAGAACACTCAGGCAAGAGTTCCAGCTTATACAATAACTAACTTTCCTATTCTAAACTCGATTTGGAAATTATTTACGTCACGAAAACTATGTTTTTAATTATACATACGTAGATACGAATGTATTTCAGCAGTTCTAGCGATCACTGTCCATATTTATTGTATCATCTCAAGATGTTAGTTTTACAGTCCTTGATATTCATATACATATACCATTGGGTGAACCTATTTCTGAAAAAAAATTAACGATCAAAATTTCCGAGATGCTAACTTCACACTACAAAAGCTAGCATCTCAGCAATTTTCGAGTATTTGGAAAGAAATATGTTCGAAAACACATAGTTCTGCCCCAGCAAGAGTTCCAGCTAGAAAACAATAAAAATCGTGATTTTCACATTTTCATAATAGGAAGGGTGGTATTTTTCAATAATTCTCATTTGCATCTCAGCAGATTTGGATAGATACGCCGTCAACACTATTACAATAACTATCTTCTCTATTCTAAAACTATGTTTGTATTATAAATACCTACACACGAATGCTATCTACATCTGTTTCAGCAGTTTTAGCGATCAGTGGCCACAGTTCTAGTAGCATCTCCAGCAGTTATACCGTTCTTGATATTCATATGCACATTAGGTATACCATACTTATAGGTGTGAATATTTTTGAATAAACAAGAGAACGACCAAATTTTTATGAGATGCTAACTTCACACAACGTAAGCTAGCATCTCAACAGTTTTCGAGTGTTTTGCACGAAATACGTTCGAAACCACATAGTTCTCGTAGAGACGAGAACACTCAGCAAGAGTTCCAGTTAGAAAATAATAAAAAACGTGACATTCACATTTCTGTAACAAATGCCGGTACGGGAGTTAGGAAAGATGTTAGTTTTCTAGAGTTCCCTTTAGCATCTCAGCAGATTTCGATTGATACGCCTCCAACATGAGTACAATAATGATCTTCCCTATTCCAAACTTGATTTGGAAAGATTCATGTTACGAAAACTATGTTTGTATTATAAATACCTACACACGAATGCTACATCTATGTCGGCAGTTCTAGCGCCCAATGTCCACAATTCTAGTAGCATCTCCATTAGTAATACAGTTCTTGATATTGATATAACATAGATATGCCGATTTTGAAAAAAAAAGTACGATCTAATTTTATGAGATGCTAACTTCATACTAGAAAAGCTAG
The DNA here is from genome assembly GCA_963971205.1 of Aethes cnicana. NCBI lineage: Eukaryota > Metazoa > Arthropoda > Insecta > Lepidoptera > Tortricidae > Aethes > Aethes cnicana. The sequence continues at coordinate 7,861,166 of OZ020287.1, read as the reverse complement.
CATCTCAGCAGTTTTCGAGTATTTTGAAAGAAATACTTTCGAAAACACATAGTTCTGCCTCTATGAGAACACTCAGCAAGAGTTCCAGCTAGAAAACAATAATAATCGAGATTTTCACATTTTGCCAGTAGGTACGGGAGTCAGGAAAAATATTATTTTTCAGGAGTTCCCTTTAGCATCTAAGCAGTTTTCGATAGATACGCCTCCACCATGATTACAATAACTAACTTCCCTATTCTAAACTCGATTTGGAAATATTCATGTCACGAAAACTATTTTTTTTTGTATCATCAATCAATCAATTCTTTATTTCATAATCATTCAATCATAAATACCTACACACGAATGCTCATCTATTTCGGCAGTTCTGGAGATCACCGTCTGCAGTTAGTTTTCAAACCGGGAGTGAAAAGGTTTTTACAGGGTCGGCAGCGCGCGCGAGTCATGCCTCTGGTAATTGCAAGACTTGCAAGCGTCTATGGGCGACGGTAACCTCTTACCATTAGGAGGGCCGGCCTTGCTTGCCACTCCTAATGTACGATTCCCACCAGACGCGCAGAATCGAAAATATTTATTTTATGTGTAAAGGAATTTATACCGTCTATCCCTTACCGGGGTACGCTCAATGTCAAATCTTGAGGATTATTAATCTAAGAATATCACTTTGTAAATTTGTAGGTTATGTTTATTTTTCAATGACATTGACAGGTTTTTTTTTCTTTGATGTCAGACGTGGCTTTGTATATACAGCCAATGCCTCCAATGTTCACCGACGAGTATCAATGAATTTCAAAATTCAATATTTAATTTAATACGGAACCAAAGTTAAAATCCTTCAAACTAGTATCGCTAAATAGCCTATTATACGTAATAAAAATGTAAAAAAAAACATTGATTTTTTTTGTATCATACCCAATTTGATTAGTACCTAAAAAACTGGTTTGAAGAAATGAGTAAGTTCTCGGTGCCAAACTGCTGATGTCTTTGTCACTTGCGCGCAATTATTGTATTGCCGTCTCACACGCACGATGTCATTTAACTGCCGCCCGTCCTGCCGAATCGGGAAGAGAAGAGCAGAGATTAGGTCATACTCAACCTTATTTTTATAAGGGCCGCAAATACATTATGAGCTATGGAGCCGCGGGCCGCAAGATAAAATGAAAAAACCGGCCAAGTGCGTGTCGGGCCACGCGCAAATTATAGGGTTCCGAAGTTGACGATGCCCACAGTACCTTTCTAAGACTTACTAGCATCTAGCTAGCCTGTGGTATGACGTGCCCGCCCGACGCGCCTGCCGCTCGAGAAAAATCATTGGTTTTTTAATCATTTCATAAGTTGGTCGACTATGACTCGTAAGTTTGTACAGCCTACTTAGCTGTGATAGTTTTCCTTTCAACTACGTTATATATGCCATAACCGTGATTTTTTTCAGCCAACCAAATACCACCATTTAGCTGGCAGGGGGGGGGGACACGTGACTCTAACAAAAAATAGCACTTTAAAGCTTAATATTTCACAAACGCATCACTTAATCAAAAAATGGTTTTAACAAACCCACAATATTTTTTTAATACCTATTCAACGATATCCCGCACCATGGGGTACGCAAGAAAAAAAAATTACATCCCCACTTTACGAGTAGGGGAGGTACCCTATAAAAAAATATATTTCAAAATTTTATTGTACCACTTTGTCAGCGTAACTAATATGTATATTCATGCCAAATTACAGCTTTCTAGAACTAAGCATCTCCGAGCAATAGTGCGGACAGACGGACGGACGGACGGACATGGCGAAACTATAAGGGTTCCTAGTGGACTTCGGAACCCTAAAAATGGTTTATTAGGGATTAATTACTTACTATATACTACTAAAAATTATTGCTTGAAAAAAAAATACATACAGTGTAAACTCTTTATAACATCATTCTATATAACGATAAACTCCGAAATGAGCACCATTTGGCTGGTTTACCTTAAAAACCACGCATTAAAAAACTTTATAGCGCAACAACCATTCTCTATTACGAAGAAATGTGTTCATATTTTGACTCCGAAAATATTTATTACCTGTGGACGTTATCTTATCAAGCTACAGAAGATGCCGACTAACCCTTTAAGGTCCCAACGTACCTGAGAGGTTGTAAACAAGAGAGAAGTGAGAGGTTGCTTTTGTTATTGTTAATTGTTGAACACGTGCATCATTACTCATTAGGCTTGATTTTCTTGGAAATGATGGTCTCTAACATACAAAACAAGTAATGGCATACCAAAAAACATCAGGCAAAGTTAACAGACAGACAAAGATAAAGAAAAAAATAATTACCTACGTAATTATCGTGAATTTGGTTGTTTTTCTTTCTTCATTCCATATAACGATAACTCTCTACTCTCTATAACGATAGAAACTGCTTGGTCCCTTGTGTTTCGTTATAAAGAGTTTACACTGTACCTACTAATTAAAAAAAAATACTAGTCGGACCGGTGAACTTCGCTTCACCACGGATTCCCATACAAAGTTATTGTTAATTTTTTTAGGTACCTATTAATATATGTGTAATATAAAATATACGCGCATATGCGAACTCTTTATTCGCAAAAATTTACTTAACACTGTCTTAATTATTTTCGAGGGACAATGGCCAAAGATTGTTTAAATTATTTTTTAACCTCTTTACCTAAAATATAATTTACTAAGAACTTACAAGTGCTGCATGGTTTTTTTGGGCTCAAAATGGCACAAAAAATCCTCTCATCTAACAACTACCGATAACTGAGCGCGAGCGGCCCGCGGGTTGAGTATTGCTGGTAGACGGTGCGGTGGTGGTGGCGTGGCGGGCGACAGTGCGCCCGTAGCGATGGGGCCCGTGAGGGATAGATTAGATTGTCTAGTCTAAGTAGGTAGTTTGTGAGCTTACAAGGTTACAAGACAGCTTGTGTGTCTATTGTTTTTTTATAAAATTGTATATTTCCGTGTCTAAGTAAACTAATAGCAGTACCTATTTTTAAAAGCCTTTATTATTACTTACATACTTTTATCAACCGACGAAAAAAAAAGGAGGAGGTTCTCAATTCGACGCGTATATATATATTTTTTTTTTTCATGTATGACCACGCATAACTCCGTCAATTGTGAACCGATTGAAAGGTGTATCTCCAACTTGAACTAATTTCATAATTTGGTTTAGTTCTGATGATGGGATCCATGACAAAACGAGGGAACTCCTCGAAATTTGTTAGCATGTGTATGATTTTGGCATCATTTTCAAAGACTACAGTGACACTTACGTCCCATCGTACACATGTTTGGAAACTGTAGCCGAAAAAAAATTTTCATTAAAAAAATAAAACCGACTTCAAATTCCGACAGCCAGTGAAGTCGGTGTCAAGTGAACCGCCCCAGAGCTATGACTACCTTATAGTAAACTTGACACCAACTTTACTGGCTGTCGGAATTTGAAGTCGGTTTTATTTTTTTATATAATTTTTTTTTTTTACTTTCAACTGTTCCGTTGGCTGTCTGTCTGTAATCAAATCTTGCAAGTTGAATTTGCTCCACTTCCCGGTTTCCTATTTAGCTGAAATTTTGCACGAATATGTAAATCGCGTGACAATGCAATATTATAATGACGTGGAGCTGATCTGATGATGGAGCTGGAAGGTCGCCATCGGAACTCCGTAAAAAAACACAACCCTATCGAGTTTGGGCTCGTTTTATTCGTCTTGAAGGGTAGATGAAGGATTTACAAGGAAAAGTACAGTCAGCAATAAAATTTGAGAAAGTTAATGATACTGTGAGAGCTCGAAGAAATATTTTATAAGTAGGTACTTACTTATTTAAAGGGTTTGTTTTGTCACACATTTGTATAGGTACCTACCCTCAACAGCAATGAAAACAGGTCACTTTTTACCTATGGAAAATCCTATACTTACATAGACCCGTTTTCATTGCCGTTGTGTGAAAAAAGCTGTGGTAGCCTAGTGGTTCGACCTACCTCTCATGCCGAGGGTCGTGGGTTCGATTCCGACTCGCACCTCTAAGTTTACTGTGTGGCGAAGGAAAACATCGTGAGGAAACCTGCACGCATCTGCGAAGTAATTCAAAGATGTGTGTGAAGTCCCCAATGCGTACTGGGCCCGCGTGGGGACTATAGCCCAAACCCTCTCATGATGAGAGGAGGCCTGTGCCCAGCAGTGGGAAGCAAATAGGCTGTAGTAGTAGTAGTAGTGTGAACTGTGAACATAATTATATACCTACCTACCTATTGTGTAATATTTATGTAAGTAGGTAGTAGTATTTTTTTGTGTAACAGATGATCTCTTAAGTCTTAACTAACCAATAATCATGTCTCTTAGGTACTTGACGGGCGGCAGCGGCATGTGTTTTATGGACACATAAACACATTACGCGATCTTGACGCCCGCCGCGCATCGGTTAGCAACCGTAGCGCGCAATGTGTCAGTAAAACGCTCGCCGCTGCCGCCTTCGCGCGAAGTTGTGGCTTGTGGCGTGGCGTGCTTGTGGCCAAGCCATTAGCTAGGGCTCGAATACTCATATCTGAGAAAACTCAGTTTTAGCTATTTTCACCCGATCAAAGCTCGGTCGCCCAGGTATACTACCTACTTTGAACGCTAATTAAAACTTGTAACTATAGGATTTCTATTTACCTACTTACCTATTTCCTTATTTTTCCAATCTATCTCCAAAATGGCTGTAACGATTTGGACGAAATTTGGGGTACAGGATATTACGGGGGCGACAAGTCTATCTAGCTAGGTGCCATATCTGAGAAAACTCGGCTTTAACTATTTTCTTTTCACCAAAGATTCGCCCAGGTCTAGGTCCTAGGTAGGAACCTACTTAATGCGCTCTAAGTTTAAAAGCCCCCGCCTGTTTTCATTTTGACTGGCGGACCAAATCTAAATAAAATCAAAATCTAATGTCCTAAGTAGGTACCTATAGATGACATTTGTAATGCGCAAATGATTTAATTTGCATTAGGTAGGTATTAATATTACGGCAGAACATATTTGACGTGCCGGTATCGCGGTAGTAGGTACTAGTCAAGCCAAGTTCAAGCAAAAGAACTGGCTAGCCAGCGCCAAGCGAAATATTACACGAGCCACTTGGTGCCACTTTTGACCCTTCTATACCTACCTCAATACCTCTTAGCTTAGTTCTGCAGCATATGCAGTAAGGCGTATTAGGCAGCTCACTGACGTCGAGACGGCCAGGCTAGTCTATTATAGTTATTTCCATAGTGTCATGTCTTACGGAATTATACTTTGGGGGAGAGCAGCTGACATTCAAACCATCTTTGTGTTGCAAAAGCGGGCTGTACGTGCAATATATCAACTTGGGTCTCGGGTCTCCCTTAGAGAAAAATTCAAGGAGATAAACATTCTTACCGTTGCGTCACTATACATATTTGAAAATATCATGTATGCTCGTAAGAACTTGCACGACTTTAAGCATAACAGTGATGTTCACAATTTTAACACTAGGAATAAGGATAAACTTTTTGTTACTGGTTACCGTCTTCGTAAAGTGAGCTCTTCGTTTGTTGGGAACTGTATACGATTTTATAACAAATTGCCTTCTGATGTTGCTAATATGCCATTTAAAAAGTTCAAGTCGTTCATTAAGTGCCGCCTTTTAAAGAAGGCATATTATTCGGTGAATGACTTTTTAGATGATAAAAATGATCCTTTTAAGCCAACTGTTTAGGTTATTATTATTGACTAGTAACATGATATGTGTCTCGCTGGGCAAATATTAACTTTTTTTTTTTTTCTTTCACTACCAAATTTGTCCAGCAGCTGGAGCATGTCATGCTCGCTTTAAGGTTCTTGCTTACAGCGGCGTCGTTGATCGGGTCGCCACCTTCCCTAAGAAATGGTTGAGGGAGGCGATGGCTGAGATACGCGTCACGCTCGTGAACGGGTGCTGTCTGTGGGGTCCGGTCTGTTCATGCTTGCAAGGACGTTTAAAAATAATCATTAGCTTTAAATATATTACTAAGTCAAACATTTTAAGCGAGAGACCTCATCATGTTCTTATTGACATGTATTAATGAACTCTTTTATACATGATGTATTTCATTATTTATTGACATTTTGAGACTGTCGACATCTATGGAATTTATATTTATTTGACAATGGAGGCCATCTCCATAATATTTTTTTTTCTGGACTCTTGGAGACTATACATCTCTAAGATCTTAGATTTAAGTTTAAGTTAGGGACTATACATCCCTTCAATGTAATTGTAGTACGTACCGATATGTATATTTTATTTTATACATGTTATGTAAATGTTATAACTATGTGTAAATTTTGAAAAAAGGCCTTCTGCTTGAGTTTGTTGCGGCGCTTCTTCTCAAGCAATGGGTCTAGGAAGCGCTAGTAAATTCTTTTCTGACGTGTAAAAGTGCCCCTATGTGGCCAATTTGCTGAATAAATGATTGATTGATTGATTGATTGATTCTTTAACGTAAACACACAAAACTACGCGTGTTCAATTATATCCATAAGAATATGTATAGAAGCCCAAATTTCATGAAGCTTGCTCAAACGGTTATAAAGATATGAGGGTCAAAAATTCGTAAATTTTAGAACTGTCTGACTGACATATAGTACCTAAATCTAACCCACTTCCAGGTAACCTAGAAGGATGAAATTTGGAATCCAGCTCGATAATTGTGTGTAGGTAAGCGTAGGAAAAAATAAAAAAACTTGAAATTTCCGATTACTTATTAGTATTACACTTTAGTTCGAAACAAGATTGACGGTACAAGAATTTTAGAAAAACTGTTGTAACTTTATGTACCCAACGAGTACTGCCACAAGCACAGAATAAGTAATAGTAGGTACCTACAATACAAGCGACTCCGGCCCGCGCTGTTTGCGCCCCCGTGCCGGCGGCGCGCACACAGCTCTACCGGCACGCGCCCTTTTACAGCTCTCTGCTCGCGGCCTCGCCGCCACAGTGCGACCTGTTCGCGACTAGTAACACAACACAAACTATTGTCAGAGTGGAATATAATGCTAGAACGAAGGATGGATGATTAGTTAGGTTTATACATGGTGGGTCGGATCGTATTGCAGATAATTTACCCACAACCCACAGTACCTATCCGGCTATCGATTCTAAGCAAAATGTATAGGTTTTTAATTTTTTTTTAGTAGGTAAAATAAAAAAATATATATATGGGATTGTTCGTGCGAGCGACGTCTGACTGAATCCCATACAAAATCATTTTTTTTACTTAATGATTCAAATAAATAAATAAATTTAATGATAATGAATGAGTCATGAATGAAAATTTTCTATTACAAACTTATCATTTGCGGTCGGCGCAGTAGACACGGCTACCGCACCGATCGCAAATAATAAGTTTGTATTAGTGTTAGATCTCAATATAGTACCCACATAACAATTGGTTAATTTCTGTACAAAAAGCAATGATATCCCCTCAAAACATAATTGTGAAATGAAAACCAAGTTCAATATTATGTGTGGTAGTCGATTTCACCAGCAAAAGAATTGAGATATATATGTATAAAATAGGCACACCTATGTATATGAATATCAAGAACTTTTAAAAATAACTACTGGAGATGATAGGTACAACAAATGTGGACAGTGATCGCTAGAACTGCTGAAATAGAAGTAACATTTGTTTGTAGGTATTTATACTTAATTAGGAACATAGTTTACGTGACGAATATTTCCAAATCGAGTTTAGAATAGGAAAGTTAGTTATTGTAATCATGTTGGAGGCGTATTTATCGAAAACTGCTGAGATGCTAAAGGGAACTCTTTAAAATCCATCTTTTCTGACTCCCGTACGGGCATTTACTGCAAATGAAATGTGGAAATGTGTTTAATATTTTATAGCTGGAGCTCTTGCTGAGTGTTCTCATAGAGGCAGAATAATGTGTTTTCGGATGTATTTCATGCAAAATACTCGATAACTTCTGAGATGCTACCTGTCGGACTGTGAAGTGAGGTCTAATTTTTTAAAGTTTCGTTATCTTTCGAAAACGATCACAACTATGCAAGAAAGTCTCAAGAACTTTAGAACTATTGGGGATGGAACGAGAACTGTTGAACAAACTCGAAAACTCTCGAGATGCTAGGTTTCGGAGAGTGAAGTTGGCATCTCATTTTTAAAATTTCCGCTAATTTTCGAAAACGAGCAGAACTATTCAAGATAACTATCGAGAACTGTAGAACTATTGAGAATTCTACTAGAACTGTAGGGAAAACTCGAAAATTCTTGAGATGCTAACTTTTGGTACTCGAAGTTAGCGTCTATTTTTTTAAAGTTCGTTATTTTTCGAAAATGAACAGAACTATGGAAAATAACTATCAGGAACTGTAGAACTATTGGGGATGCAACAAGAACTTTCGAAAAAACTCAGAAATTCTTGAGATGCTAGGTTTACGATTGTGAAGTTGGCATCTCATTTTTAAAATATCCGGTATTTTTCGAAAATGAGCAGAACTATGGAAAATTACTATCAGGAACTGTAGAACTATTGGGGATGCAACGAGAACTGTCGAAAAAACTCAAAAACTCTTGAGATGCTAGGTTTACGATTGTGAAGTTGGCATCTCATTTTTAAAATTTCCGCTATTTTTCTAAAATGAGCAGAACTATGGAAAATAACTATCAGGAACTGTAGAACTATTGGGGATGCAACAAGAACTATCGAAAAAACTCAAAAACTCTTGAGATGCTAGGTTTACGACTGTGAAGTTGGCATCTCATTTTTAAAATTACCGCTATTTTTCGAAAATGAGCAGAACTATGAAAAATAACTATCAGGAACTGTAGAACTATTGGGGATGCAACGAGAACTGTCGAAAAAACTCAAAAATTCTTGAGATGCTAACTTTTGGTACTCGAAGTTAGCGTCTATTTTTTTAAAGTTCGTTATTTTTCGAAAATGAGCAGAACTATGGAAAATTACTATCAGGAACTGTAGAACTATTGGGGATGCAACGAGAACTGTCGAAAAAACTCAAAAACTCTTGAGATGCTAGGTTTACGATTGTGAAGTTGGCATCTCATTTTTAAAATTTCCGCTATTTTTCGAAAATGAGCAGAACTATGGAAAATAACTATCAGGAACTGTAGAACTATTGGGGATGCAACAAGAACTATCGAAAAAACTCAAAAACTCTTGAGATGCTAGGTTTACGACTGTGAAGTTGGCATCTCATTTTTAAAATTACCGCTATTTTTCGAAAATGAGCAGAACTATGAAAAATAACTATCAAGAACTGTAGAACTAATGGGGATGCAACGAGAACTGTAGAGAAAACTCGAAAATTCCTGAGATGCTAATTTTTGGTACGCGAAGTAAGCATCTGTTTTTTTAAAGTTCGTTATTTTTCGAAAATGAACAGAACTATGGAAAATAACTATCAAGAACTGTAGAACTATTGGGGATGCAACGAGAACTGTCGAAAAAACTCAAAAACTCTTGAGATGCTAGGTTTACGATTGTGAAGTTGGCATCTCATTTTTAAAATTTCCGCTATTTTTCGAAAATGAGCAGAACTATGGAAAATAACTATCAGGAACTGTAGAACTATTGGGGATGCAACAAGAACTATCGAAAAAACTCAAAAACTCTTGAGATGCTAGGTTTACGACTGTGAAGTTGGCATCTCATTTTTAAAATTACCGCTATTTTTCGAAAATGAGCAGAACTATGAAAAATAACTATCAAGAACTGTAGAACTAATGGGGATGCAACGAGAACTGTAGAGAAAACTCGAAAATTCCTGAGATGCTAATTTTTGGTACGCGAAGTAAGCATCTGTTTTTTTAAAGTTCGTTATTTTTCGAAAATGAACAGAACTATGGAAAATAACTATCAAGAACTGTAGAACTATTGGGGATGCAACGAGAACTGTCGAAAAAACTCAAAAACTCTTGAGATGCTAGGTTTACGATTGTGAAGTTGGCATCTCATTTTTAAAATTTCCGCTATTTTTCGAAAATGAGCAGAACTATGGAAAATAACTATCAGGAACTGTAGAACTATTGGGGATGCAACAAGAACTATCGAAAAAACTCAAAAACTCTTGAGATGCTAGGTTTACGACTGTGAAGTTGGCATCTCATTTTTAAAATTACCGCTATTTTTCGAAAATGAGCAGAACTATGAAAAATAACTATCAAGAACTGTAGAACTATTGGGGATGCAACGAGAACTGTCGAAAAAACTCAAAAACTCTTGAGATGCTAGGTTTACGATTGTGAAGTTGGCATCTCATTTTTAAAATTTCCGCTATTTTTCGAAAATGAGCAGAACTATGGAAAATAACTATCAGGAACTGTAGAACTATTGGGGATGCAACAAGAACTATCGAAAAAACTCAAAAACTCTTGAGATGCTAGGTTTACGATTGTGAAGTTGGCATCTCATTTTTAAAATTACCGCTATTTTTCGAAAATGAGCAGAACTATGAAAAATAACTATCAAGAACTGTAGAACTATTGGGGATGCTACTAGAACTGTAGAGAAAACTCTAAAATTCCCGAGATGCTAACTTTTGGTACGCGAAGTACGCATCTGTTTTTTTAAAGTTCGTTATTTTTCGAAAATGAACAGAACTGGAAAATAACTATCAAGAACTGTAGAACTATTGGGGATGCTACTAGAACTGTAGAGAAAACTCTAAAATTCCCAAGATGCTAACTTTTGGTACGCGAAGTACGCATCTGTTTTTTTAAAGTTCGTTATTTTTCGAAAATGAACAGAACTATGGAAAATAACTATCAAGAACTGTAGAACTATTGGGGATGCAACGAGAACTCTCGAAAAAACTCAAAAACTCTTGAGATGCTAGGTTTACGAATGTGAAGTTGGCATCTCATCTTTAAAATTTCCGCTATTTTTCGAAAATGAGCAGAACTATGGAAAATAACTATCAGGAACTGTAGAACTATTGGCGATGCAACGAGAACTGTCGAAAAAACTCAAAAACTCGTGAGATGCTAGGTTTACGATTGTGAAGTTGGCATCCCATTTTTAACATTTCCGGTATTTTTCGAAAATGAGCAGAACTATGGAAAATAACTATCAGGAACTGTAGAACTAATGGGGATGTAACGAGAACTGTAGAGAAAACTCGAAAATTCTTGAGATGCTAGGTTTACGATTGTGAAGTTGGCATCTCATTTTTAAAATATCCGGTATTTTTCGAAAATGAGCAGAACTATGGAAAATTACTATCAGGAACTGTAGAACTATTGGGGATGCAACGAGAACTGTCGAAAAAACTCAAAAACTCTTGAGATGCTAGGTTTACGATTGTGAAGTTGGCATCTCATTTTTAAAATTTCCGCTATTTTTCGAAAATGAGCAGAACTATGGAAAATAACTATCAGGAACTGTAGAACTAATGGGGATGCAACGAGAACTGTAGAGAAAACTCGAAAATTCTTGAGATGCTAGGTTTACGATTGTGAAGTTGGCATCTCATTTTTAAAATATCCGGTATTTTTCGAAAATGAGCAGAACTTTGGAAAATTACTATCAGGAACTGTAGAACTATTGGGGATGCAACGAGAACTGTCGAAAAAACTCAAAAACTCTTGAGATGCTAGGTTTACGATTGTGAAGTTGGCATCTCATTTTTAAAATTTCCGCTATTTTTCGAAAATGAGCAGAACTATGGAAAATAACTATCAGGAACTGTAGAACTATTGGGGATGCTACTAGAACTGTCGAACAAACTCAAAAACTCTTGAGATGCTAGGTTTCCGAGTGTGAAGTTAGCATCTAATTTTTTAAATTTCCGCTAATTTTCGAAAACGGGCAGAACTATTCAAGATAACTATCGAAGGCTGTAGAACTATTGGGGATGCTACTAGAACTGCACAGAAAACTCGAAAATTCTTGAGATGCTAACTTTCGGTTCGCGAAGTTAGCATCTCATTTTTTAAAGTTCGTTATTTTTCGAAAATGAGCAGAACTATGGAAAATAACTATCAAGAACTGTAGAACTATTGGGGATGCTACTAGAACTGTCGAAAAAACTCAAAAACTCTTGAGATGCTAGGTTTCCGAGTGTGAAGTTAGCATCTCATTTTTTAAATTTCCGCTAATTTTCGAAAACGGGCAGAACTATTCAAGTTAACTATCGAGGGCTGTAGAACTATTGGGGATGCTACTAGAGCTGCAGAGAAAACTCGAAAATTCTTGAGATGCTAACTTTCGGTACGCGAAGTTAGCATCTCATTTTTTAAAGTTCCGTTATTTTTCGAAAATGAGCAGAACTATGAAAAATAACTATCAAGAACTGTAGAACTATTGGGGATGCTACTAGAACTGTCATCAGATTGTGAGATGCCCGAAATTGATATGCTAAGTTCACAGACATCACCAGCTGTCAAAGGCGACTCTATAAGATCGGCGCCGAAACTAAGTTTTAAATCTTGAATCTCATTAAGTTTATTAATTATAAATAAATATCATCATATCAAGTAGCTATGTCGCATTGTTGTGCAGTTCTGTTTTGTTCGGAATTTTTATTTTTGTTTCAAAGCGTTCACATTCATCGCCAAATAATCCATATTTGCGATAATTTCACGAAGGAGATCACTTTTCAACAGGTAAATTAAAGAAATTATAATTTATATCACGAAGCCCGCCAAAACCAGTGAAAAGTGAATGTTATTGGACCTCACGCGACACTAGCGCCTCTAGTGGAAAATTCACACGCGATAGCCCCCATTGCTCGTGTAAGATCATACTTTTCTAAGAAATGATAAAAGTTAAAAATATGAAAAAACATACGTTTACATTTGATTATATCATCATTAATTTGACAGCTTTCGTTACACGTTTCACGACACTTCGCTCGATACAATTTAATTCCAAAGTAATCCCTAACTATGACCTTTAATCCAACTTTACTCCAATTTATTATATAAAACAGTGTAAATTGACAGCTTCATAAATTCCATGTTTTTATATAGTATTTTTATACAAATTAAAACGTCTTAAATACTTACTAACTAAATCGGGCGTTCTGTATGCGTAGCGCTATCTCTTTCACTCGCCCCACGAATTACAGTGACGACTGAGCTGGGCATAGGAACGTCCTTAACGGAATTTAGCGACCTGTAAAAAAATCACAACAACGAATCGTCTTAAGGATATTTTTTCATAATCTTAAGGATATAGTGTTGTGGCAGACCCTGTTTGAGACAGACATAACACACGCACTTGCACTTTGCAGTAATCCGTACTGTGATTGGATTGCAACCTATGTGTCTAGTCAAATTTAACTTGTTTGTTAAATAGAAATCGCGCGAAGTATCTCCCCTCGCGTTTAACTATGATATTTACTTTTTACCGATTAATTTAATGACTACACGATTAACTGCAAATGAGTAGACGGTTGAATATACATATAATATTATTCAACTGTTGTAGACACATTAACGGGTTTTATTACTTTGGACAATGGTTTGATTCAAGGGTAGATACCGTAAAAACAATGATGAAAAGGATGTTAATCGCCGGCCGTGTCAAAGAGTACGATTCCGGGTGACGCTCGTGGAGTGGACAGTTCCGATTTCGCCGTGTCTTGGAAAATTAGAAAATGCCGCTCTTACATTTTTTTCTATTTGAATGTAAACGGACTTGCTAAAATATATCCTTTGAGATTCGAAAATTGTTTTACCTAAGTACGTATTGCGATTTTCTAGGTTTTAGTTTTAGTTGGTTAAACTTAGTTCGTAAAATATTTTTGCTTCTTAATTTAGTAAAAAAAAGATATGGCTTCTTTTTTTTACGAATCTTGGCTCGAAAGTCCTCCATCTCGTGCCAATAACCCGAAAGTCCGAGACGTGATAATGGTAACAAACTGGATAATGCTCGCAAATGTGGTTTACTGCCAAATCAGACAATATCAGTGATTTGAGTGCGTCGTAAAGAGAATGAAAAGGATCTTAATGGTCAGTTAGGGAGTAAAATATGTTTTATGTGCCGAAGTAACGTTTCAAAAGATCTTATTCCTCTTTAAACGGATTATTTCCACGCTATACGTGGCTGGGGTCCATCGTTTTATTTAATGCGCTATTTTTCGTTTTAGTAGAGGTAAAACTCATTGTCTGCAAGATAACGAATCAATACCTAACATACATCTCGAGCGCCCCGAAGGACCCCCGGGCTAGATCCGGAGTCATCGAAGATAAACCACTTTCTTCGTCTGTAACCGCGCTCTAGGACTGTAATGTTTTATTAGATCCAAACCCTCGGGACGGCAACTTACATAAAGCCTTTGAATTATGAACAAGAATGTTATCTGCTCAACCTTTTCAGTGTTCCGCTGTCAAACGGAGGAGAACCCTTATAATTTTGTCTTGTATTTTATCTCGTGTTGCTAGGAAAATTTATTATCCTGTACCCATAATCCATATGTGTATATGGTGGCGTGTTCAATTGCCGTAGATACCCTACTCACTGAACGTTGGTATACCAACTTTTAGCGGGAAGGATTTTTCTTGTGCTTGAAGGATTAGTTATACAATGGTTCATTTCTAGCAAACTGAACACACGCTGGCTATTCTACTCACCTACTCGTATGCAATTCGATTCAAACTAATTTTGTTTCATTTTAAACTGGAAATAAATCGATAATATTTTTACTTACATTAGGCGCCGCTCTACATGCTTGCTTAATTTTTACTTAAGTTTACTTATGTGTGAATTCATAGATGTGTGAGAAGTTCCCAATTTTCACTGGAACCGCGAGAGCCTTGAGGTCTACATAAAGCCCGACCCTCTTTAACAGGATAAGAAGCCCTGGGCCTAGCTGTGGGATGTAAATAAACTGTTGTGATATGGTTCTATGGTATTAACTAAATTATAATTATTTCCAGGTACTTCTAGTCCATGAAGCGTCGAAAGGCAGCTTTTCCCGTGTGTTCGACCTGGAGGCCGGCGATGAGTCGGAACCAGGCACGCCGCGCACTTCCCCCTACGAGAGCCGGTTTCCGATCAACATCGGCATTACCGGCTACGTGGCCACCACTGGAGAGGTAACACTCGAGATTTACGTGATTTAATAGTACATTTCGATACTAGTGCGGAAAGTGTGTCATTACTTCACGAGTAACGAGATATATGCGGCTCGTGGCAAGACTCGGGACGAGTGAAGAATGACACTTCCGCACGTGTATCGAACGACGTTTTTTAATACAGTTGCGAAAAAATAAGAAAAACAACAAGTAAGGAATTAGAAACGTTTATATTATTAATTTTGTAATTGCAATAGAACTGGAAAAAAAAATCTAATAAAATAATCTTCTATCTTTATTTATTTATTTTTTATTTAGATAATAGTTAATGGCACAATTTGTACAATTATTGAGTGTGATATTGAAAGTTTTTGCTGGTAAATTAAGTGTTTGGCTGACTGAATTATTAATCTCACATGTCTGTAAGGATTGAGTCACTGGAACAGAGAAAAGCACTAGTTCGCAAAAACCAACTTTGCGCACGCTAAACAGCTACGTAAAGTAGCACTTTTTGAGCAACTGCATTAAAAATGATTTATCGAATGTGCTCAACTGTGGAACATTCTCGGATCATACCTAAGTATAGAATCGGAACAGATGCAATAAAAATCGAAATAGTTTGACGCAAGCGGACATGGGATAATACATTGAGGGCAGACAATGTTTTCAGAAGTTACATGAGAAAAAAAGTGAACCCAGAGTCCGCACGGGTCCCAGAGAAGCAAATATGTCCTTATTATAAATAAAGTAAAATATTAATTACCATCAATTAAAGTATGAACATAAAAAGAATTTGCGACATTGTAGATAATATCCCATTACACGAAGAGCCGGAACCTTGTAATTTAATATATAGGTACTGTAACAATTTTCAATAATGTGACTAGGCGGAGTGAGGGACCATTCAAATTACTCAGGTGGTAAATATAGGGAAAAAAATACGGTCTAAGATATTTCGTGAACGGAGAATTGAATCTTCCTTGAGTATGTAAACTCTTCACAGGTTGCTCAACTTCGAGCTTACACCAGATCCCAGAATTATTAACACTATAAACACTATCCATAAATTACATCACTATCTATAAACACTTTTGTCTGATCTCATTATTCCAACCCGTAAATCTCGCAAAGCGCCAAGGTGAGAAAGATAAAACTACAATCCGATTGGCCTGAAAACTTGAAACAAAAACTTTGAAACAGATTTGCCCGGAATATCTCGCCCTTCGGAATAACTTTCGCAAAAAGCTTAGATTTATCCTTTGTGTCTTGGGGGCAACATTAGGATTTTGAATTGGATCACTGACTTCCATTATACAACATCGAGGGATTTGTTGGGGAAATGGGCTTAAGGACATTGCTACACGTGGAACGAAATAAATAAATCGGAGATCACCAGAATATGGCATGTTTTATGTACATTTTGATGTCTCCCGATTATACATATTTGCCTAGCGTTTTACCATTCTTGTAGTGTATATACAGGTCTAACCCTAAGCGTCCAAGACTAATTGCGAGGCTAATAGGTAGCAGTGGCGTGCACTCCATACAGACAAAAAGACACTGTCTACCCTACCCAACGTTATCTAATTTGCTTTATTATGATACCTAATAGCTTCATCTACATATAAAATATCAGTACATTACGCATTAACTTAAATTCTTAAATTACAAAACAGCTCCATCTATCGTGTCATCATCGTATCCTTTGTACTGTTCTGAACTCGATAGTTACTTACATCCGAAGACAGTCGCAATTCAATACACTAGCGCCGCTACGCACCTTCAACGAAAAAGACGGACACAATTCTGTCTTCCGTCCGAAAACGTTCTTGCGTGCGTCATCATATTGCCAGTGTACACGACGACAGCGCCAACTAACGGGAGACGTATGAACCAAACGCACGCAAGCATACCGGCGGAGTTTAGACATGTCTTTTCGAAGCGCTTGCAGCATTTTGTATACGTATTGTTGTTGTAATATTATAATATTTGACGTTTTTCTATTTATCTTTTTTGTTATTAAATTATATTTCGGCTGAAATGATGTTGTTTGGTTTGTTCTTGTGCTTTGAAAATATTGATACTAATAAACAGGAAAGTTTTTTTACAATGAATATTTTGTAAACTGCGATTATTTTTTAGTGGCTGTGTGCTGTCTATGAACCATTGAAAATGGTGCATTTTCATAACTTTCCTTTAGCAAGTTTTAATCGAATAAGGCCGGTGCGTGTAGGTACAAGATAACCCGAGTTTGAATACGAAATACTAATACTATTCTTGGCCCCCGGGGTGCACTGATTATTCTGCTTCCATTGTTTAGGTACATGGATATATGTATTGACTTAAGTATACGCCATTATTAATCGAAAAGATGAGAAAATATGCTGAATAGGTACCTATTTGGGAAGTCTAATATTACTTTATATTTTGTTGTCTACCCTGTCTAAAATCTCTGTGCACGCCACTGATAGGTAGGTACTTCATAATCTCCATCCGCAATCACTCCATCCTTTTATCAGTGTCGTGGAAGGACGACCTTCGTAAGGGACCGCGGCAATACATTAGAACGGGCTCTTTCATATTTGCTTGCTCGGAGTAACGTAGGTAATTTTAATCACGACCTTTGTGAATGGGAAATTTCAATTTGCCTTTGTACCTCTGTTATGTGTCATACTTGTGAGGCTGTACGTTTCGTCCCGGATGGCTTAGCGACTTGAGAAATTTAACCAATATTAAAAGGAACTTTGCTAGTTTAAAAGCTAATTTGAGTATTTTTGGTTACAGACAGTGAATATTGCTGACGCGTACTTGGACTCGCGATTCGATCCTTCCGTCGACGAGGGAACAGGCTTCAAGCACAACACCATCTTGTGCATGGCCATCAAGAATTCAGAGGGAAGAATCATTGGAGTCATACAGGTAGCTATAAACATCATCGTCATCTTCTGGTCAACCTAAAGAAGACCACTGCTGGTCAAAGCTAACACAGCTTCATTCATTGTAGGTACAGTTCCCATTAGATAAAAATGTGAATGAACAAGGTTGATCATAAATATCTTAAAATTATCTATAACGTCAAGAAAATAAGATCATGTTCAGATGTTTATGATCACCTTGTTTGCTTCCATATCTGATGGTGACTGACCTACTTATTTATTTAGACGTTCCTTAGTAAATTCATCATCAGAACTATCAGTACGGTTCGAATTCAAATCCCTAGTTCTGAATAAACTTTCATTGCACTTCACTATTACGTTTTATACCTTAAGAAAATTATATATTTTAAATGAACAAAGACGATAAATCTGCTCTGTTATTTAGCAAATCTGTTCAAGTAACCAAAAACTGACATAAATCTAGGCTTATTTATTGGGAGGCTGTGTCATCTCGGTATTAAATATCTAAAAAGGTTTAGCAATCCTTGATATCTGAGTAACTGTCACCCCAATTTTACGTTGAAATTTATGGCTTGGCTGTAATTTATTATGATAATAAAACAGGGAGTAATGTGGTATTAAAGTGTTATCTGGTAATATTGGAAGTTGAGTGTATACGTCTGAGGTTGTTTCAGCCTTTTAATTAACACATTTGGGATCGTTACCGCGCGTGACGCGTTTATGTGCCGTACTGTTGTCGCATACGACCGCAATGCGCAACAGCTTTATCACAATAATTGTCACCGGGGCCAACTTTATTTTTTAATTCCATAAACTTTCTGTGCACGGAGCGGAACTTTTGTTTCGCGTTCTTTACGAGTAGGTATTTGGTTTTGGCGTTGAAGCAGTTTCAGTTTAAGGCGTTCATTTCTTACGTCTCACGTGTGACTGGTCTGTGCTTTATTTTCCTGTTTAACTAGACGCCCCAACCCAATGAACCACAACAGCCTATTTGCGTCCCACTGCTGGGCACAGGCCTCCTCCCATCACAAGAGGGTTTAGGGCATAGTCCCCACGCGGGCTCAGTGGGGATTGGGGACACACATCCTTGAATTACTTCGCAGATGCGTGCAGGTTTCCTCACGATTTTTCTTTCACCGAAAAGCTCAGTGGTGAATTCAAATTGAATTTCGCACATTAATAATTTCAAATGTGCCAGCCGGAATCGAACTCCGGGGACCCTCTGCATGAGAGGCGGCAGATCGAACCACTAGGCTACCACACTTACTAGACACACACACTTGTATTATTGTAATTTTAATTGTTCTCTTTTCTATCCAGGTTGTCGATTTACTTTTTGCTGTACAACAACGTTTAAATTAATTTAGCCATAACTACATTATTTGCTTCATGAATAACCAATTTTTACATTGCATAAAATAATTTAATTCAGAGGGTTTACTCCGAAAGTTGGCAACGTCGCAAATAGCTGTCAAATATTTCGGAATTAATTTCTGAATAATACTGAAGAAAACATGCATTATCGCTCAATGGTTGAATAAAACATTGAGTATGCAACAATTATCATAGGAACACGAAATTTTTAGGATTATGGAAGCACTATCTTTTGAAAACTTTCCATCGCATTTTCCATGCATTTTAATGTAATCTTATCATTTGAATGCTTAACCAACAAATATAAAACAAGACGCGCCATTCAACCATAGAATGATAACTTCTTTTTTAATTCAGTAATATTGAGAAATTAATAAAAACAGCGATATATTTGACAGCTATATGCGACGTTGCCAACTTTCGGGATAAACCCTCTTAAAAACCTACTGCATCAAAATAGTGGCCAGTCCCCAATTTTCCGGACAGAGAATAATCCGTTACCGCGTTGCTGGGTAAATAAAATGTTGGTGGTAAAGTTTATTGTATATCTAGCTTCTGCCCGCGACTTCGCCTGCGTTGAATTCGGTTATCGCGCTCCCGCGGGAACTATACGGTTTTCCGGGATAAAAAGTAGCCTGTCCTTTCCCGGACTCCCAACTATCTCAATACCAAATTTTATCCAAAGCGGCCCAGCGGGTGAAGCGTGAAGAGGTAACAGACAGACAGATAGACAGACAGAGTTACTTTCGCATTTAATATTAATATGGATGGATGTATCTGAATATTTTCGTTTTTCATTTTAAGCTGGCTTTGTGGGATCTTATTGCAACCAACTTTACGCAGTGTTTTCAATGTACGTGTTACGTGCGCATTGAAATCCGCAGCGCTAATGGTCCAATCAGATCGCTCGCAGTCGCTATAGGTTCCATTTATTCGGTAATCCAGTACACTGGGAAATTAAAGATCATGTGAAATACCGTATTCTGCATCCCACATAGCATTTTATCTTATGAATTTAGTTCTTTCATATTCGGATATAATATATATAAGTACGAAGCGTGGAAAACATTCCCGTTTATAGAATACTAGCCGTTGCCCGCGACTTCGTCCCGCGTAGACTTAGAATTTGCGTACCCGATGATACTAATACATATAGATGGTTATAGTTATAGAAGCATTGAAAAACTGGTTTCACCCATAGAAAATCCGTTCTCGTAGAAATGTCGGTATAAAAAGTATCCTGTGTTATTCCCAGGGTCTCTATAGAGATAGTTTCTCCATACGAAATTTCATCCCAATCCATCCTGTTGTTGCGACGTGAAGGAAGAACAAACAAACACACTTTCACGTTTATAATATTACTAAGGATAATTTCCAAACTATCTATTTACTGAATCCCCACTTTATCCTCGTGCACTCTAGAAAATAAATGTACGTTAAACCAATGCCAGTAAGCTTTTACGAGGAGAATTTTGTTCCCTAATTTGTTTCGGGTGCGGGCTTTTGTATGTCCTAGGTTAAACGCTTTTAACGGCACTAGGAAAAAAGATTTTAACCTAATTCTTTTGCCGTACAGTCCTTTATGATCTTTTTATGATTACTATCTCTTTAAGCTACTCTTTTCGGTTCTTGTCCGTAAGATGAAATTAATGACACCTATTAATTATGACGTGTCTCCGGCAAACCCGCTTTGTCGCCATTTAGTCTGGCCACCAGGACTATTTTACATCTATATACAGGTTTTCACAACTTAGAAGGCGCGTGGATTATGTAATTATAGACTCTGCGTCAACGGCTTAAGTGCTTCGCCGCGCGCCTTGTAAGTTGAGTCGTGCTGTATCAACTTTATTTCACCAAGTAGGTACCTTTCCATAGAATTTTCACCTCTGAACCTTGTCAAAATTGTAATAAGGTTTTAATTGCTTTCCCTTAATCCCTTAACAAATAGAAGGTAAATAAATGTTCTCCAAACTCTATCCCTTGGGATGTTGAATTTATAACTTGATTTCTATTTAATTTGTATTACTTAGGCCTCTCAAGGGAAGGGAAGAAAGTTAATTTGATTAATTGAAGGCCTACTTCAAAGTTATAAAAAATGTTTCATTCCATGTTGAATCAGAGCTATCGGCGTAAGTAGTTGAAATCTTATACAGGTTGATAGATTGTCAGAGATTTGAAAACGCGCCTCATATCTGCCAAGATCCAAGTGGTCGTAAATAATCAAATTTATATCCGCAGTAGTGTAATAAATATTAGCACTACCCAGATCCTAAAAGCCTTTGGAGAGCGACGCTTTGCGGACTCGAGTATATACATACATTAGATTCATATCATCACGCCTATGTTCCCTTGCGGGGTAGGCAGAGAGTTAGTGACCTTCAAGGTTACATCACGCCAGCTTTGACAAAGTTTCGAGGGTAATGAGATCATCAACATTGGCATGTAGTGACAGGTTGTCAGTCCATCACCCACGGTATACCAATGCTGACATATCCCTCGAGTTTATCACACTAAAAACATGCTTTAGAAAAATTCACTGACGAGAATAAATTATTACTAGCTATCAATTTCCATACTTAATGTTATATAAGTATGTATGTACCTACAGTGTCACTGAGAGACTGATAGACAATGCACAGCTGAAAGACATGTAGTTTCCTTGGGGAGTGCAGCAGTGGAGCATTAAGGCTGTTTTCACACCTGCGCCGCGGATTTGAAACAGCGATACCGCTGAACATTTGCCATCGTTTGTCCATTATACACGTCTTTGACGCCGTTCACATCTCCGCCGCGGAACTGAAATAGCGGTTTGAACGCGGAGATGTGAACGGCGTCAACGATGTGTATAATGGACAAACGATCGCAAATGTACAGCGGTACCGCTATTTCCAATCCGCGGCGGTGTCTAAACAGCCTAAGGGAGGATATCCTAAAATGGGACCTATGCGCGGCTGGCTAGTTTGATTGTAAATTGTCGTTTTTTTTTTTATATTAACAATTCTTTTTTCTCAGCTTGTGAACAAATTCGACGAATTGCTGTTCACGAAGAATGACGAGAATTTTGTGGAGGCGTTCGCGATATTCTGCGGGATGGGCATCCACAACACGCACATGTACGAGAAGGCCATCACCGCCATGGCCAAGCAGAGCGTCACTCTTGACGTGAGTATTATAACATGGATATTAGCTAATTTTCAATTACAGACATTGTCCTGGCTTGTGGGCGTAACGCCGTTACTAAGGGCATGAGTTGGGCTACCTTTGACTGCTTTAAAATGGCGTGTAAACTATAGTACGACTTTGTCTGCAGCGATTTCATAGTATATTTGGGGGCATCCATAAATTGCAAGAGGGAGGCGATTTTGACGATTTTTGCCTCCTTGAAATTTCAACTAAATTGGTCCAACTACGGTCTAAGCGTGACGAGGTAACAGACAGGAACGACCTACTTTCGCATTTATAATATTAGTATGGATTGTATATAAAATCTGAAATCTCATAGAGTATACTTGTTGATCATCAAGTAAGGAAAATGGTCATCCAAAGAAAGGGACGTGAATCCCTGACCTTGCGTTGGCCTTATTGACGGACTAGCTTTTCCCCGCAACTTCCTATGCGCAGAAATATTAAATGTAAAATCCCGTTTTTTCCCGTTCCCGTGGGAATTTCGCAAAATCCTTTCCTCCCAAGCGTATGCCTACGTCATAACATCTACCTCCATGCCAAATTTCAGCCCGATCCGTCCAGTGGTTTGGGCTGTGCGTTGATAGATCACTATGTCAGTCAGTCAATCAGTCACCTTTGAGTTTTATATATTTAGATGTTCCAATTAGATGTTGGGATTTTTTATAAGGTCAGCTTACGAAGTCAGTATATCCGTTATTTCAATCTGCACCTTTCAGTGTCTTTACAGTGTTGAACTGTGTAACCTTAAAATTAATATCAAATCACATAATTTCAGGTTTTAAGTTACCACGCCTCAGCCACATTAGATGACACGCAGCGGTTACGAGTAAGTAATGTAATTGACTTTTTTTTCTTTTATCTCTTTCATTTGGTTATTGACCTTACAAGTAAAAGTTCCAACGTTGTTACAAGGTTAACTACTACCTACTTATTGATTAAAAGGCTCCAGAAATAAAACCCCCTTTCTTTTTATTACGATTGTAACAGTAACACTAACACCGAAAGTCCGTCCAGACAACCTAGAAAAAGAAAAAGACATTTCCACTATCACGGACACATCGCGCGCCAGCAAAAACGCCGATTCCTGATAAAACTCGATCTTTTCACAGCATACTTGTTTTCCAGACACAAAGGATACCGTCATCGGCACACTTCAATCTTCACTACCTCGATTTCGATGACATCGACATGAACGACGATGATACCCTCCGGGCGTGTCTGCGAATGTTCCTAGACCTGGACTTTGTTGAGCGTTTCCACATCGACTACAGTGTGCTGTGCCGTTGGCTGCTCAGCGTCAAGAAAAACTACCGCAATGTTACATACCACAATTGGAGGCACGCGTTCAACGTCGCGCAAATGATGTTCGCCATCTTGACTGTGAGTATGCTTTGGTTTTCTTAGCCTACCTTTCTTATTTGAATGTTGTGTTTGAAACATAAATATGTCAAAAATATGTCTAAGAGATTTCTTACATAAATTTCCAACTACGTCTATTATAAAAAATACTACACTGTTGTGTGGGGATGGGAATTATGCCTGAAAAAAAAAACAAATAAGGCAATCAAAAATTTCCCTGAGATGATTAACAATATTTGTTTCATAATAAAATACTAATCGAGAACCTTTTTTTCGAAGCCTGTTAAAAATAAATTTAAACACTGACATATAAAGACAGCAGAGTTGTACCTTATACCTAATATCCACTCATTTCTTTTCAATCAAGTTATAAAACGTTAATTTCACCGAACCCGTAAACAAAAGACGATTCTATTTATTGTATGAAGTTGTATATTGTAACTAGCTTCTGCCTGCGACTTCACCCGCGTGGAATTCGGTTATCGCGATCCCGCGGGCACTATGCCTTTTTTTGGGATAAAAAGTAGCCTATGTCCTTTCCCGGGACCCCAACTATCTCCATGTCAATCGGTCCAGCGGTTGAAGCGTGAAGAGGTAACAGACAGACAGAGCTATTTTCGCATTTATAATATTACTAGCTTCTGCCCGTACGTCTACTGTTATCGTGCTCCCGCAGGAACTATGCGCTTTCCCGGGATAAAAAGTAGCAGCGGTTGAAGCGTGAAGAGGTAACAGACAGACAGACAGACAGAGTTACTTTGGCATTTATAATATTAATATGGATTAATATGGATATGGATATCTACATTCCAGGAAACTCAATGGTGGAAGATTTTCGGCGAACTCGAGTGTCTGGCTTTGATCATCGGCTGTCTGTGCCACGACCTTGATCACCGGGGGACCAATAACTCTTTTCAGATCAAGTGAGTGCATATTTGTCTTATTATGACACTCGTTTTATATTATCAGTGAAATCGAATGAGCGATGCGGGCGCCATTTGTAACTTACTTATGATGAGGAGGATTGCCCGACCGTGTGCAGGCGTTAGTCAAATAAGCAATAATAAATTAATAATAATACTTACTTTTGACGCCGTGGTGGCCTAGTGGTTCGATCTACCGTCTCTAATGCAGAGGGTCGGGGGTTCGATTCCGGCTCGCACCTCTAAGTTTGCTTATGTGCGAAATTCAATTTGAATTTACCGCTGAGCTTTTCGGTGAAGGAAAACATCGTGAGGAAACCTGCACGCATCTGCGAAGTAATTCAAAGATGTTTGTGATGTCCCCAATCCGCACCGGGCCCGCGTGGGGACTATAGCCCAAACCCTCTCGTCATGAGAGGAGGCCTGTGCCCCGCAGTGGGACGCAAATAGGCTGTTGTGGTACTTAAGCCGTTCAAACTATTTATTTGATGATTAAGTTAAAATTATACTCATGACCCAATGATTACTATAATGGGATATCAGAAGCTGATGACGTATCTCAAATTCCAGGGCATCGTCGCCACTCGCCCAGCTGTACTCCACGTCCACGATGGAACACCACCATTTCGACCAGTGCCTCATGATCCTGAACTCTCCCGGCAACCAGATCCTGTCGCACCTCTCCTCCGATGATTACGAGAGGGTCGTCAAAGTGCTCGAGGACGCCATACTGTCCACCGACCTGGCTGTTTACTTCAGGTGAATTCTTATGTTATTACGAGGATATTTGACAAATATCATACCTGCAGACAATAAAAATATTCAATCGAGTGAAAAATCAGACGCCACATGTCTGTGTCTATTCAGACAACAAGCGACCTTAAATATTGGAAATTTGGATTAACCATCCAACGTACGTACGATACGTAGATCGCCTTTTGTTTATCGAAAAACAATCGTCTTCCTAAAATTGGAATAGGTACTTACTTTCTTTTGTTTTTTACCCGACTGCGCCAGAAGGAGGATTGTGTTTTCTATATGGATGGAGAGTGTTAGATACACTATGGATGTACGAGTATATTTCTATGGCACGCCTAAAGAGCTTGATGGATTTTAGCTTGCAAAATCGAGTTTTTGAATTTGGAAACTAGTTCAAAGTTATTTTCGGGATACCTGCCTTCGAATTGCATTTAAAAAATTAAATCAATTTCAATTAGCATGCTAAGAAGTAACTATAACACGATAGAATTATGGGCACCTCAAGTTTACTTCAAAATTCTTTATTAACCTTTACATGTTTCGTTACAGCAAACGCACCTCCTTCATCGAGCTCGTAGAACAGGAGCGATCTGTGACTGCCGCCTGGGGCGAGTGTGATGAGAAGCGAGGCCTGCTCCGAGCCATGCTGATGACCGCTTGTGACCTGGCTGCCATCACCAAACCCTGGCCTGTGGAGCGACGAGTGGCAGCCCTGGTCGCTGGAGAATTCTTCCGACAGGGCGATCTGGAGCGACAGAATTTGAATTTAACTCCTATCGTAAGTGGATTTTTGTTGAGTTTGCATGGCAAATACAAGTGGTAAGGCTTTCGAGCTATGTTGATGACCGCTTGTGACCTGGCTGCTATCACCAAACCCAGGCCTTTCACAGGCCTTAGTCGCTGGTGAATTCCTCCGGCAGGGCCATCTGGAGTTTCTGGAGCGACAGAACTTGAACTTGACTCCCATCGCAAGTAGTTTTTGTCGAGTTTGCTATGTGATCACTGCCACCTAGGGCAACTAAGGGTGGTGAGTGTTTTGAGCTATGTTGATGATCACTTGTGACCTGCCTGCTATCACCAAACCCTGGCCTGTGGAGCGATGAGTGGCAGCCCTGGTCGCTGGAGAATTCTTTACGCAGGGCGATCTGGAGCGACAGAACTTGAATTTGACTCCCATCATAAGTGGATTTTTGTTGAGTTTTTATAAGTGGAAGTAGTCAGGATTTTGAGCTATGTCGATGACCCCCTGTGACCTGGCTGCCATCATCGAATCCTGGCCTGTCGAGCGATGATGATGCCATGTACAATCACTTTCAAAACGTAAAGCAAAATATCTGGAGTACCTACAAGTGTGTTGCGTTGACACCAGCTCGCACCACGCATATGTACAGCTACCAGCCTGTGTAAATTAAATTCAAAACTCCGATTCCAATTCACGCTAAGTCCGTGTGGGAACAGGAGTCAAGACCATCTTGTATTGTTGTGCTTTAAGAATGGGATGTGGTTGGTTTGTTATGGGATATGTAGTTGGGATAGTATAACTCTGAAGTGAAAAGACCAGTCACGAATGAAAATATTTGTTTTTGTTATTATACACAACACCCTCGCCTTCGTCGAAAATTTACTTTACTGTTATTTTCAATTTCAGGATTTGATGAATCGAGACAAAGAGGACGAGCTCCCCGCTATGCAAGTGAAGTTCATTGACACGATATGCTTGCCCATTTACGAGGTAAATTTGAGAATAAAATATTATTAGGAATGTAAAAGTCTAATAAAAAGTCTAAACCTAACTATTTACGTGGTACTATCTACCTGGTATACTAAAACTACTATAAGCTCAATCTTCTTCTATACTTATAATAAGTCTGTAGAAGTCGCGTCTGAAACTTGAACAGTAAAAGAAACTATCAAGTCGAGGAGACTATATAAACGATACTGAACACAAAATATCGATTTTTAGAAAAATTGTCTTTATTGTATGTCCGGATTTAACTCGAAAACTACTGGACGGATTGCAACAAAATTTGGTATTGGGGTAGTTTATTAAACTGGTAAAATGTACTTGTACATGTAGGCTACTTTTTTATCCCCGAAAATCGCATAATTCCCGCGGGAAAGCTATTTCCGAAATCCACGCGGACGAAGTCGCGGGCGTCCTTATATAAAACAAGAAACTGACTGACTGATCGATCACCGCAGAGCCGAAACTACTGGTCATCATCATTTCAGCCGAAAGACGTCCACTGCTGGACATAGGCCTCCCCCAAGGCTCGCCACTCAGACCGGTCCTGTGCTACTTGCTTCCACCGGTTTCCCGCGACTTTCACGAGGTCGTCGCTCCATCTTGTTGGAGGCCTACCGACAGCTCGTCTCCGTCCGTCGTCTGACTACTGGTCATAGAGAGATGAAATTTGGCATGTAGGTTCCTTGGGGAACACTATTTAAGAGGATTTCCCGAAGTTCCCACGGGTATGGGAAGAATTGGACTTGCGCGAGTTATAGGACACATGAAAATGTTTCAGGCATTCGCAGTGCTGTCACCGTGTCTCCAACCAATGCTGGATCGGGTCAAAAGCAACCGCAACCATTGGATCGAACTCTCCAATAGCGACAAGAGTGAATACATGGATAAGGAGCCTGAGAGAGATAAGTCCAGTCTTAGCTCCCACCTTGAAGACACCGAAACCTACGAGGGAGATAGCAGCGGCGCCGTCAGTCTTTCCTCAGAAACCAACTTCAAGTACGAAAACCTTGAAAACCCCGTGGTAGGTCTACTAGCTAATAACGCGCTTAACAACCAAGTTAAGTTCAACAATATCACCGATTTGAACTAAACCTATTTCAAATCGGTAATATTATTGTTCGCGGTGAACCCACCGCAACAGCAACTTGTATTTTTGTGTCCGATGTGATCACTTTTAAGCATAGACATAAATAATACTTCGTATGGACCCGGCCTAACGTAGATACATGTCATGTTTCCCCACTTCATTGGTGTCCAATCCTAAGTTAAACTTGTATCGTGACACTCAAGCTGGGTCACATTTTTCCAACAACGAGACGAGTTTTTAGATACTGAGAAACAGTTTCGAAAAAAGTTTTTTTAAAAACGCTTAATGTCACGCACGCTCGGTGACAGAACTTTGGATTGGACACCGTGGAAGTGGGGACATATTACGTGTACTACGGGTCTATATTATTTACGTCTATGCTTTTAAGTCACCGAACATTTTTCACGGTGTTGTATGTCGATAACTTCCTAAGAGACGCATTTACTTTCGCGTCCACCTATCGTTTCGAAGGCCAATAGAGTAGCCAAATCGTCCAATTAGATAGTTTCGATAGTTTTAAGATACTTCCCTTTTAAGTATCACCCGCACAGCACAAGAAGACTTTTTGTATTTTTAATTTGTACAGTAACGTTTGGTTTTATTATTTTGAACCGACGATTGTTTTCAGCGTTTTTGTTTAATGTAGTACGTATCGATGTTCCTATTGGTCCGGTTAAAAAGAGGTCTATTACCTACGGTTCACATAGCACTTGGCAAGTAACAGATGTGTGATATTTATGTAGTAAATAGATGATATAGTCAAATGAATTTTCCAAACGCATGGCGTTTAACCAATAAGTTGTCACCTGACGTTGCACTATTTTTGTACACTTCATTTACTAACGTCTAATGATACACTACGAAGTCTGTAACTATGTATTAAATTAATTGTTTAGGTCGCTAACGAATCACTTTGACGTATTAAGGTTAAAATTATAGTTGAATGACATTAAGAGAATTCTATTTCGAAAAAAATCTAACCGAAAAATAGTACTATGGCACGACACAACTTAGAAGGCGCGCGGATTAAGCAATAATAGACTCTGTATCGACGGCTTAAGTGTTTCGCCGCGCGCCTTCTATGTTGGCTCCTGCTATATTTGTATTTGAATGGAATGACATTTATTCTTTACTAGGTTTTAAGTATCGTAACGTGTCAAACATATGACCAAGAAACCAAAAAGTCTTATTGTACTAAATTATTTTTATTTGTATTGACACTGTAATGTTTGAGTATTACGGTTGAATTTTTATGCTGTGTTCTAAAATGTATGTCGAGATGAAGCATATCGCGGAGACGATTGAATTAACGTTTGTTGTTTAATAAACTAGCGCACGATGTAAATAATAAATATTCAAAATTTTACTAACAAAGTAATATTCGCTGAGTACTTATTTTGCATCCGGGTCGGGATGTTGGATTCGGCGCATTATCTTCGGTATAATTCAGATATAACGCGTCGAGTCGGGAGTGCATGAACATTTCTAAATTGTAAGTAAGATAATTGAACCATGTTTCTGGAATAAAGTTTACCTTTTGTAGGTAAGCATACGGTTACAGCCGTTAGCTACTACGGCAGTCTAACCGTTTAAATAAATTGAAAAATTGACACGCAAGGGATACATTTAGATTTTTATACTCACCACGCAAGCATAATCCGACTTACCGTGTTTACTACGAATAGGGATGACGACAGGGTGAAGAAATCTAAATTCAAATTAGTCCGTCAGTCAGGTAATAAAAAAATATTAGACACGTATTTTTTGTTTTATCAAATTAACAAAGAATGACTAAGTTAAAACGCATTAAAGTTGGAGAGTGGGGGCTAACTACGTCACCGTTAGGTGTAAATCGTACCTAACCGTGACGTCACGCGACATTTCAACTCAATATATCTCCGTATAAGTTTGATTACGTTGAAAAAGAAAAAATACGTGTCCAATACTTTTCAATAATCTTCCTGATTGACTAAGAAAAAAAAAGTTGTCGTCTCCCCTATTGTACATTATTTTCGCTTTGTTTGCAAACGTGGAACAGATGCCTCGCGGGTTTTATTTGCAGAACAGCCTGTATTTCGTAGTAGTTGGATCACGTTGTTTTCTTATTACCTCATTAAATCGTTAAAAGTACCTATTTAGAAAGTTACGGTACCCATGATAATCCATTCCAATCTTTGTACCTTAAATTTTACGAGTGTCGTCTTTGTGAGGCCAATTTCACAAACGTATTAAAAGAAATTAATGGCTCATGAATTCAAACCTTATCCTTCCTGTAATTCGGTTGAAATCATGCTCTGTACAGTACCAAGTTGCGGCTTTAATAGTAAAATTGGCCTGCAGTAAATTAAAATTGTCAATTAACGTAAAGTTAAAACAAGTAGGACGTATCTTAGCACCTTTTTTGTGTGATTTTCATTTCCTTCTTAATACAAAATAATGCTTGTCATTGTTAATCCTGTTGAATCTTTGAAAAATCAAAATGGTTTTAGAGTCGTATGAAAACTTTGATGTACTTACTCATTCCATACCTATTGAAATATAAAATGCTAAAAACGAACAATCTGGCTTGTAAATTTCCTCTGAATCAAGACTTTGACCAATTTGTTCCGTTTTGGAAAATATTTGAAATAATTGTATTTTCCTGGGATATCTCTCTATAAGCATTTGGCATCGGTATATAATAAATAAGTAAGGTAGATCGAACAAAAAGGCTTGCGCAAGGGACAAACATCTCCATGAAGGACCAAGAAGTTTATCTTTTCACTCAGCGGGTTACACCCACAAAGTCTGTGTGTCTTGACACTTTTCACTTTCGTGATAATTTGTGTAGTTAGTGGTCTAGGCAATGTATGGTTGTCCATTTTGCGTTAAGCCTAACTATCAGTACTTCAAAAGCTTTATTTTATAAAAATGACTATTTAATTAAACAATTTTATCTACCAAAACTAGTATTATATACCGATGCCTTAGATATTTACATGAAATAAAAATCTCAAATTAATTGTGGTAATAAACTATGTACAACTATATTATTAAGATTGCTGTAAGTATTATTAGAAAGTAAATAGACAATTAATAATTATAATTCACTAAATGATGAGTTGTATGGTGTGTGAATATGGAGGTTGTTTTGTTCCAAACAAAAATGTTATTTATTTATGATTAAACAAATTTTGAAATAACTGTACACGGTTTTATTTAAAGTAGGTACCTACCTATACTAAATGCCAGTGCGTACATTTTTCAGGGACCGGCAACAAAATGAAACATATACAGGCTCGCAAATCGCAAATCGCAAGTGGGATAAGGCCCTTATGGCACAAATTTTCGTCACAGAGTTAGTTCCACTTATTAGATGGTCCATAGTCCGTCGACCAAAGAGTATAGTTGCATATTGAGCCGCCGACTTCACATCCGCTAGTTGGCGCTACCGTCGCGCACACTGCCACGCTACCTACTTCATAAACTGTCATTTATACAAGGTGTCCCAAAACCATTATATTTAATAATGCACGAAACTTACTTATCTAGTGAATATTTTGAAAGGTTTGTACAATAAATAATTAAATATCCGCCTCAGCAATGCTGAATAAACAGTGCCCTCTATATGCTGTCTCTATAAGTTTGGCAACGGCGAATGTACCTGTTGGAGAATGATAATGGCGCCCTGAGGTGGCGCCCAGTGATCCGAGAAGTTGCGCGCTATTAATATAGATGGCGTAGTTTCGACTGCAAGTAAATATATTGGTTCGTAATTTATTTATACTCCAACGTGACTTGTTGTTCTACCCTCAGTAAGTACAAGCTGGTTTTACAATTTATGATTATTTTCTATGACAGGTATTAATGATTACCTACTTAATGACAAATCAACTTTCTTTTCAGGGTACAAAGAAATAAAACGAGAAGATTATAAAAACTACTCCGGAATTTAAAGTAAGTATATTTTAATGACTGTTTCTTATACAATTTGAGATAGCCATGTAAAAATATTAGCTTATCTACCAGATCACATTACTAAGTACTTAAAACATACCCATGAATTTTGTAAAATTATGGTTACCTATTTAATAAGAATAATTTAACGAAAAAATTTATAATGAGGGTATGTAGACATTTGCCTAACAACGGTAGGTACCTAAACAGCAGGCTATAAAAAGAACTTACTTAACAAACTTTTTATACTAACTCGGTTTTAGGCCTATAAGAATTTTAATTGTTCGCATATTTGTGACGCACATCTTCCATCTCTTTTTTGTTTCAAGTATTAGAGCGGGTACAAGTACCTACTGGCGTAGGTGCAGCAAAACAATAACCTACGACAATTCCAACCGCTAGCCTTGGAGAGACGCCAATCATCGGTAGAGTTTTATTTTGATTTGACTACCCAGCGCTTAATCTGTAGATCGATCCGAAGTAAGCGCTCCACTTTTCTAAAACAGTTTGTTTATTAAAATGGCCAGCTTCGTACCTGCAGTTTCCCGCCAATGTCGGCATCAATAACACTGCGCATGTTGCTACCGCACGCTCCTTGCTCTTTTCGCTCTATGAAAAGTGAAAGGGAAAGTGGATAACCTGAAAATTGGGCGGGCATGCGCGGTGTAACCCTCGATGGTACGATGCGGGTGCCATGTCCGGGAGTGTACACCGTAGTGGCGTCACTGCGGTGCTATACCATCAAATTATAGAATAAATTTTATTTATGAAAAACACTGTGATGAAATAGAAAATTTAATTATTTTAAGTCGCGCTGTAGTTGTAAGTAGTTATTGTTTTTCGTGTTAGGGAAATCGGCATCGATTTCACGTGTACGTAAATAGTTTATTTGGAAGAGAAATGGGTTGTGCGTAGTGAATTTTAAAAGTAAAACCAGTTTTATCGGAAGTTGGTGAGTACACTAATTACACAGTTCATGGCGTATTGTTCAAGCAACATAACATTAATGATAGGTACAACACGTAACATCAAACATGAACGAACGTATAGGTCCTTGAATGTAATAATAAAATCAATGTTTCATACTACTAGCACGCAAATTATACAGTAAAACTGCGATGGTCATTTAATAGGCAGATTGTTAAAGAATGAATCGTGAAATTACCCCACGTGTGCCTACGTGTTTCTTTTCGTGTAGTTTGCGCACACAAGTAGGTAACCAACAATTTTTTAAAATGTTTTTATAAAAGTAAAATAATCTAAAATTCCCTCCAACATACTCTATTTCGGCTTGCAAAAAACTCTAAAAAGTAATAAATAAAACGGAACTTTTAAGTCGGCTTGATTATTCAGAGATTCAGAAAAAGAAAGGAGAACAAAATCATGTCGAACTCTTTTCGATGTATCAGAAACATCACAAATACTGGCTGAATTTCAGAAAAAAAAATAGCACTTCATGTTCGTGTCATATGGTATTCTGACCTCTCATTGCCATCCGCGCTTTGGAAATAATAAACTTTCATGTTAAGAATAAAGAGATTTTTACTTGATTTGCGTTTAAACCGATACCTACATTTATCGTTACGCTCGGCTAATTACTTAAAGCCATATAAACAGAGCAGCAATAGTGAATAGCTGTATTTATTATACTTAAATGCGAAGGTTTTAAAATTTCTTCCAAGGTAAGATATTTTGTAATTTAATTTATTCGGCCAATGTGCCGTGATGGCCCTTTGATTGATCTTGAACTTTGATCTTAATCATATCTTAACTAAACTTGGTAATTAGTTGTTCAAATTGACCCATGTCAATTTGAACACGGAGTTGGCGTGAAACTTATATGATATGTCGGTTCTAATAAATAAAAATGTCGAAGAGTATAATTAAGAAACATCGACAGTTTCCTTGTGAGCCAAACCAATCAAATTTTTTTACGGTTCCCGCAAACCGGCATGTTAAAACGAGTACCGAATGTTATGCTCATGTTATAAAGTCCTTCGCGACAGCACTTTGTCTTACGTGTCAAAATTGGTGCTATTTTGAAGTCTTAAAATAGGGATCACCCTGCTCGCTTGAGCGATTCTATAGGGAACAGGGAGATCCCTATTTAATACTTCGAATATAGCCCCTACTTACGTGATCAACATTCAGTACCATTTTTTAAATGTAATGTTGAAAAAATCTTGATCTGAATAAAATTCATTCCACCTGCCATTTATATCGGAAACAAAAATGCATATTTTAAGTAAAGAATAATTGATTTCTTTAATAAATGTTCCTAGTTAAACTTCACGGCTGCTTTTATTATTGATGATTTTAGTTACTATTATCAGTCTTCATTCACATCTCGGCGCGTACCTACGTTATGTAAATTTTACGCATCGTAATATAAATATAAGCTGCCGCTTTTTAGTATACAGACAGTGTTAACATGGCCTCATTAAAGTGCACACATTCGAGTGATAAACATACTTTTATCGTACACATTATATAACCTTTAGACGGTTCAGTGTGATAGTTTATTTTGACTAGGTATCTCAGTGTTCGATATTGCATATATAACCGGGAGTGTTTATAAAGTTTTTCTTTTTATATTTAAGGTTCTCGGCGCGGTCTTCGTTGAATGAGTCCAGTACTGCAAGATGTCAAAACGTAAGTCCACTTTTATTGCGATCCTATTTGTTTGGTTTTATTTTTATTTATAAACTTGACAGCACAGTCTCGCCTGTCTTAAGGTAGATATTTTTCTACTGTAAAGAAGTCTTCTTAAGTGCATCCTTAAGTGAGTCTTTGTTCATATAAACTTGTTTTCCCTTTATCACACAATTCATTTGAATAACGGTGGCTGTTCTAGCAGCTGTAGGTATACGTGTTAAGTTACGTGAAGTCATAGTTTTACTTGGACGACGATTATCGCAAACAATATTAACCTTTAAGACGTCTAGTCTATGGTACGTTTCAAATCGTTGACTTACTTACTTACTATAATGATGAATGCGTTGCCTTAAAACATTACAAGGCGCTAGTTTATAAGATTTACTACTATAATCAGTGGCGGATCCAGGGACCAGGGTGGGGGGCTAGGGGGCTAAGTGAACTCGCATCTAAGTGTACTCTTGAACAATCTTTACGTATACCTACCTACTAACCTTCGTATATAGTTTTTTTATAATTTTATGGATGGATTTAGATGAACTTACAGATTATGAATATGAATTTCCGTGTTACCTACTACTACTACAGCCTATTTGCGTCCCACTGCTGGACACAGGCCTCCTCTCATCACGAGAGGGTTTGGGCTATAGTCCCGACGCGGGCCCAGTGCGGATTGGGGACTTCACACACAGCTTTGAATTACTTCGCAGATGCGTGCAGGTTTCCTCACGATGTTTTCCTTCACCGTAAAGCTCAGTGGTAAATTCAAATTGAATTTCGCACATAAGTAAACTTAGAGGTGCGAGCCGGGATCGAACCCGCGACCCTCTGCATGAGAGGCGGTAGGTCGAACCACTAGGCCACCACGGCTTTACCTACATAAATTCTATTTACGATCTAGATGAAGTAGACAGGTATCGAATACTGTTGCCCTGGACGTAATTTCAGGTTGTTTTTGGTCATTTAAAATTGCCGCTATTTCGCAATAACACATAAGTACTTAAACTCGGTATATTTCACAATAACTACCATTGTGCTGCGTGGTGTTATCGGTTTATATATCAAACTGTAGAACAGAACATTTACACAAATTATGATTGCCCTTGGTTATTTGTTACGCAAGCGAAACAAATATGAACTAAATAAATGTAACCATTTTGGCGCAGTGACCTTAAATGAGTCTTTGCTTCAATGACAAGACCATTCCATCTTGCCCTATCCCGCGCCACCTCCTGCCAGTTAGCACCGGCCTCGAACTCACGCAGATCAGCCTCCACCGCATCTTTCCAGCGAGCGATATTTAGGACGACTGACGGTCGGTGGTCGTCCCAAATATACTCTCTTTAGCTGCCGATCCATTGCCATATTTCTATATGGCTCACCCAGCGCAGTCGGTGCGTCTTAGTCTCCCCTATTATGTTAGGTCAGAGACAATGTAATTATACACGGTGGGTCAGAAAATATGGCAAATAATTAACCCACAGTATCGGCTATCGATTCTAAGTATATTGTATAGGTCTTTAACTTTTTTCGAGTTAGTAAAAAAATAATTGTATATGGGATTGGTTGTGTGAGCGACGCCTGAATCCTATACAAAATATATTTTTTTACCAACTCAAAAAAAATTAAAGACCTATACAATATACTTAGAATCGATAGCCGATACTGTGGGTTAATTATTTGCCATATTTTCTGACCCACCATGTATAAGACTATCAATCTCTTTACATTACGGCGTACATCGGAAATAGCCAGGGAGCTTCAAATTTTCATACTTTGCCTGTACAGCGCCATCTAGATGTAGCTCATGGAGTTTAAATTTGTATGCAGGCTACCTAGGCAGCGCCATCTATTATCGCATTTATCGCTTATTTCGGGGGTACGCTGATTTGTTTAAAGGTTGTCATTCTAAGTTTACCTTACTTCTTCTATGGTTGGGTTCATCGACTAGTTCTGCGGCTTGCGGACCCTCCAACTGCCGTCCTCTCTCTTTGCAGGACCTAGGATCTTTCTGAGAACTTTCCTTTTAGCAACTAGCAAGCTACGCTCCTCTTTCAGGGTTAGTCTCCAGGCCTCACAGCCATACATAAAATAGAGCGTGTCATTATTAACTCCTTGAATTTTTACAGGCTTCACAAGAACGTATATCTAGGGCATGCATGTTAAGATTTTTGTTCTTTAAAATCCCTTGAAGATATACTCGTGACCTTACGGTGTTGGTGTAAATGGTTATTTGTTAGATGCATTAGGAAAATTGGGACATCAGTGTCTCACGTATCAGTACAAGTATAATAGCACTGCAATGCGGGCACGGTTGGCAAATACAATCAGTCGTATTAGTAAAGCAGTGGGCAGTTTGCTGGATTATAGTATACTTGGCCAGTATATACAATCTTGTACTTTAAACGAGATAACCGTCTATCGATTTTTGATTACGAGCTTGTGCAGTCGACGTCAAATAGATATTTACACTTTTGGGCCTTAATTCAACTGAAAAGGGGTGCAAAAGTGCAAACATCTATTTCACGTCGACAGTTCCCGCGAATTCGTCAGCAAGGGATTTCATAATCCTTGCTACTACTTAGGCAGGTAGGTACATGTGAATACTTCTGCGCCCCACAATACCCCCTGAAGGGATGATTTCCGAGATAAAAAGTATCCTAGTTTAATCCAGATTGCTATTTATCTTTGTACCCAATTTCATCAAAATCCGTTCAGAAATTTGAACGTGCTTGAGAAACAGGAGTTTTTTTTTCGTTTGCGTTTACAATTTTGATTCCTTATTTCCGTGCGTCAAGTGACAAATTGTCGATAGAGATAGTGTTTATGGAGCCCCTGAGCCCTTTTTTTGCGCTGGGGAAATGCGTTTACGCATGCCACCGGCCCGGGGGGGAGTGCAGGGTGGTTATGTGGGACTCGCCGTCTATAGCGGACGGAATACCCACTAAAACCCCAGCGATTCTCCTCCACGTTGTACGTGTGAGAGCTGCGGGTTCACTTTGGAGCATTCTACCGCAGCCCTCTCAGCGGGGGCCCCTTCACTGCGGGCCACCTCCGGAGAGCCCCTGAGCCCTGAGCTGACCTTTAGGCTGTACAATTTTTCTGTCCCAAGCAACCTCCTCCCATTCTGACCGCTACTTGAGCTGTTATTGATCTTTCTCAACATGATTTCGCCATTACAATATCAAAAATGGTCTATTCCCCACTATAATGTTTTGTTGATGACGTCAAGCCACTTTCAAAGTTTTTCAAGCTTGACATCAAAACGCAGTACTTATGTTCCAATCTCCTTGTTTAACAGCTTTAACAATAGGACGCATTGTTATAATATTTTGCTCGACGTGCAGGGTAGTGAGCGGTCGTTGCACTCGTAATTACAGGCCCGTTTTGGGTCACCGCGTCGTCCACAAGGTTTGTGTGTCAGAGCAACCGGATCCGCCGCGGGCGATGCGAGAGAGCTAGGCTATATCATAGGCATCTGGCGTCGAATATGATCACCAGGGTGGTCACACTGGACATATTCCTCCAATATAATCACCTGGGTGATCCATTCAGGTGATCCTATTGGACATCGCCGTTCCTCCTCCTGACGTGTATTAGCACAGAATATTTAATAGTCTACATACAGAATGGCTATGGAATGGAATCACCCGCCTGAATCTAGCCGGCGCGCAAGTCGCGCCCAACTCGTCCTTACCGTCATTTGTTTCATCCGGAGAGGAGATGGAGAGTGGATCACTGGCCCGCGTAGTGGTACACACACATTTACAAGTGTACAAACGTCCTCGCACGCACACAGACATCCTCGCATGCAAATATTGACACTTCATGCGAATTGTGTTCTAAATCATGCTTTTATAGGCCGTTTCCGCCGTATGGTATAAGTGTGATTTTCGCTTTCATAAAATTCACGGATGAATTCTTCATATTGCACTCGCTTAATCTCCATCATGTCTGCGAAGACGGTTGTGCATGCATCGAATGCTTATATATGTCATTATGCATTTGCATACAATTTTGTAACCGTGATAAAGATAGATGGGTTGTTCTGGTGTATAGTTAGATGACAACTCTTGACATTTCTATTTACACTCCTGGCACAGTGTTTTCAAAAAAATTCAAAATTCAATCATTTATTCAGCAAATTGGCCACATAGGGGCACTTTTACACGTCAGAAAAGACCCATTGCTTGAGAAGAAGCGCCGCAACAAACTCAAGCAGAAGGCCTTTTTTCAAAATTTACACATAGTTATAACATTTACATTACATGTATAAAATATACATATAGGTACGTACTACAATAACATTGAAGGGATGTATAGTCCCTAACTTAAACTTAAATCTAAGATCTTAGAGATTTACTTCTCTTGTCCAGAAAACGATACATATATTTATCTGTACGTGAACTTTTGAATACTAAGTAGGTATCAGATACACAAAAAGAGGAGAACTTTGCTCAACCTTTGCAAACCCTAACGTATCAGGCACGACAAACGGTCGAGGTCTCAGACGACAATTCGGTATGGCTCTTTGCAAATCGTTTAGAAATAAACTAGCTGGTGCCCGCGACTTCGTCTGCGCAGGATTAGTATTTCGAGTAGCTTATATACACAATATCTTTATAAATTGTAGGCTATGTGTTATTCTGATGTATAAGCTATATAATTGTAAAGTTTCATTAAAATCCATTCAGTAGTTTTTACGTGAAAGAGTAACAAACATCCATCCATACTTACAAACTTTCGCGTTTATAATATTAGTAGGATAATGTTTTGTTAAACATTATTTTACTCACGTAAAATTTAGTTTTGTTAAAATGACGTAGGTTTTGCTGATTGAGAAGAAAGAAAAAAAACCGGCCAAGTGCGAGTCAGACTCGCGCACGAAGGGTTCCGTAGCATTATCTTTATAAACGACAAAAAAATCACGTCTGTTGTATGGGAGCCCCCTTAAATATTTATTTTATTCTGTTTTTTCAGTATTTGTTGTATAGCGGCAACAGAAATACATCACCTGTGAAAATTTCAACTGTCCAACTATCATAGTTCATGAGATACAGCCTGGTGACAGACGGACAGACAGACGAACGGACGGACAGCGGAGTAGCAGTAATAGGGTCCCGTTTTGGGTACGGAACCCTAAAAAAGGTGCAGTCATTAGGATTTTGAATCGAAATTTTCGCAACCTGCTGCCAATTTCAAAACTGGTTGGTTCAAAAATGATTGTAAACAAAAAGAGCAAGTGGTGTTCTCAGTCCGAGTTAAGCCTGGACGCGATCACAAGGCGGCTTCAGTAAGTAAAATTCATATTGTAAAATTTAAATTATTAGCATTTTTGGATACCTATCATATAGGCTTAAAATAAAAGTTCGTTGAAAATCTTCAAGATTGCTTCGTATTTTAGATTGCCTTTTCGCAGTATTTTAACAGAATATTAAATCCTCATAAACATCCACTACTTACCAGAGTAGTCTCAATTCTCTCTATCGTACCTACCTATTTAGGCGACAATCTTTGCTTCGAATTCACTTTTTGTTCCATGTAACTTTTCCTTCAATATCGAGGAGACAAAGTAAAGCTTAAACAGTTAAATTTATATCCATGGCTTTAATCACGAGTATTACATAGCATATTTATTATTCGCTTGTAAACGTATTCAAGTTTGAGTCGCTATATACTGACATCATGTAACTCAATATTGAAGAACACCATCGTAAACTTACTACTTAACAACATTATAATTAAGAACTTTTGTTGATAAAGCCAAAACTTGTCTCAGTCTGTAATCTAATCATCATCATCATCATCATCATCATCATCATCATTTCAGCCGAAAGACGTCCACTGCTGGACATAGGCCTCCCCCAAGGCTCGCCACTCAGACCGGTCCTGTGCTACTTGCTTCCACCGGTTTCCCGCAACCTTCACGAGGTCGTCGCTCCATCTTGTCTTGTCTGTAATCTAATATTATTTTTTATTTATGCAATATTTAAAGGAAATAACGGTTCTAGTAACAGCTATGAGAGAATTCGCGTTCAAGCGGCTCCATCTATTTTTTGCGAACGAGATGACAAACCAAAAACCTGAGCCGCGGTCGTTCACCCGGTCCTGCCACACCAGATATTACATTATGATTCGATAGATAACTGTAATGATACGTATTTTTTATTGCCCAAGAATTGAGGTTATGCATTTGACTCGTAATATCGCATGTCGTTTTACTCGTACCATTAGATTTTTTTGGCGTTCTCTTAAATGATTGTTGTAACGGTCTTATTTGAGTACTCAGCGGTTTAAAGTACAGTTTATTTATTTTTCAAGATTGGATTGTGTGGAAGTTCATCACCATTGGGGATGGTAGATAAACTAACTTAATAGGCAATAACCAAAATTGATTATTTGTTTTTGGTTATAGTAATTAAGGAGTTTTAATCTCATCTACTCGTATACGCTTCGTCGTATAGTATGGTGCGAAAAAAAAAAACACTTTAATGATTCATACGCGTCGTTTCGTAAACGCATGTCCTAAGTAAAACATAAAATATTTAGAAATAAAATACTAATTATGGTCATTCACTATGTATGGAGCCGTATTTCAACTATTAGTATAACCCTTAGGTTTCGAGGGTAGAGTCACAAAATTTAAGTAAAAAAAATAAAGTTAAGTTTCCGCGTAGCTACCGAACGCACGTGGGAATTAAACAGTTAATTATGACATCGGTGTAATCGACCGGCCGGTTTTTACAATTATCGAGGATATGGGTCAAAATCGTCACATAACTGCGCATGACACAATACAAGCCGTGTTCAGATCGTTGGCATCGAGGCGTCCATAGAATGCGCCGACGCAGACAGGTTACTCTGATACTCAAGTAGCCGAATGTTGAGTCGATTCGGAATTATCTGATGCCTCGGACATGGGAGACCGTTTTGCATTATGGCCGCTACAGGCGGACTGCATTTGAACGATGGCCACCATGAAAACTGCAAACCAACTGCATCCGAACTGCACAGCTCTCATAGAAATTGAAGTTCAGTTTCTGTCAGTTTGAACCGGCCCTTAGGTAGCTAGTCATATTTGATTTATTTATCATGATACCTCTGCTTCAAATGGCTCTGTATTAAATTGCTTTTTGTTAAAAATGTACTTATTAAAAACAAAACTTTTTACAAGCAAGCTTGTCAGTTGCATCGTTTCTCACAAAAATAATCCACGTAAAATAAACAGCCTATATTTTTAAAATACACTACAATATAACTGAATTAATTATAGTATTGTACAAAATACGAAAAACCTTACGTTAAAAAGATTTTTAGAACAATGCTACAGATTAAAAAAAAACTGTCAATGTATACTGATGCAAGGAAAGGATTTTTTCGAAAACTTATCTTTATTATCATGTAATACCCTAGCCTTAATTTTCGTGTACCTAAAACACAAAAAAACCTAAAATGGATTTTTACTTGAAACCTCTGAATAGGGAAGACGACAACTTTTTTTTCCTTATTCTATCAGGAAGATTATTGAAAAGTATTGGACACGTATTTTTTTCTTTTTTCATGTAATCAAACTTATACGGAGATAGGTATATTGAGTTGAAATATCGCGTGACGTTACGGTTAGGTACGATTTATACCTAACGGTGACGTAGTTAGCCCCCACTGTCCAACTTTAATGCGTTTTAACTTAGTCATTCTTTATTAATTTGATAAAACAAAAAATACGTGTCTAATATTTTTTTATTACCTGACTGAGGGACTAATTAGAATTTCGATTTCTTCACCCTGTCGTCATCCCTATTGTTGAAACCACATCTGTTGTGATGATCTTTGACTGGGAGTAGGCGAAACTGGCTCCATCTGCTGCTGGACCGTTACTCGACACAGTAACCGCACAGAGATTAATGCGACCCGTCTGCGCGGGCGCATAC
Source organism: Aethes cnicana (assembly GCA_963971205.1). Lineage (NCBI taxonomy): Eukaryota > Metazoa > Arthropoda > Insecta > Lepidoptera > Tortricidae > Aethes > Aethes cnicana. The sequence continues at coordinate 7,818,260 of OZ020287.1, read as the reverse complement.
AGCAAAGGGCGTTTGAGCATTGCGCTATTATAACGCTACGCTAAAGTCCACTTGCAACAAGCCGCTAACCTCGGGTTAGCGGCCCCACGTCAAATTCATACAAATAAATGATTAAAGCGGTTAACCCGAAGTTAAGAGGACACGCTAGTGGTCATTTATCCATACAAACGTTCTCGACATATTCCTCCCTGGATTTTGATCGTAGATCAATGATTTTTTGAAATAAGAGGAATTTCGTCAGTATCTGTGTCGGTACATTTTACTTTTAGTGATATTTTTGTTCTTAATAGAACTAGGTGACTCCAAACAGTGCTGAAAACAGCCCGATTGAATAGGCCGCAAAGAAATGCCTGGTATACAAAAACCGCAATAATTTTATTAATAAAAACAAATAAAACTTATACTGATCGAGTGACTCATGACAACGCACAGCCGAAACTAAAGTAGTTGTAAAATGCTGATTTTTGGCATATTGGTTCCTTGGGGAGTGTAAGAAAGCTCTACGAGATAATTTCCCGAAATTCTCATAGGGACGGCTAGTATGTTAGTTTTTGTATGCGACTTGTCAAACGATACGTGATGCGTAGCATGAAATTCAGTCTGTGAAGAATACTCTGGATGTTAATGTTACTTTGTAACCCTCAACATTCTTTCATCACCGTTTCAAATCATCGTAAATCAAGCTGCATAAACGTCAAAACTTGTAATAAATCATGTTAAATGATCCGGTATAGCATTGGAATATTTTCAATGTCAAAGACAAGAAAAACATCAAGAAATGCTTTTTTCCCGTGGCACAAAATCTGACTACGAGAAATTCTCTCGTATCATCTCTATTTCGAGTAAATTGTAAATTTAGAGAATATGACTAAAATTTCTGAAATTTGATCTATCACCATATTTCAAACAAGAGATCAAAATTAATGTAAGGATAAGCCACGCTGTAAAGTTTCGAATTCTAACACATCACTGGACCACTGATGCAACGCAAATAAACGATGGAATGACCTAAGTACCTACCTGAATTGACATGTACTGTAATCGCGCTGATGTATCGTATCAGTAAAATGTAGGCCAAGTTAGCGCGTAGCGTTACGCTCGCCAAAGCTAAAAGCTCGACCGGTTGCCAGGGCGTCGACCCCGCAACCCACTGGCTGTACACATTTCGCCATTTTACTCGTATTGTTACCTAGCTTCCAGCGGGATTAAGTGAGTAATTATAAGCGAGACGAATTAGGAGGAAAGTTGTAGCATATTTTGGGCCCTGATGCCCTTTTAGTTACAGTTACTGACCGTTCTTTCAACGTAATGTTCCTCACGATGTTTTCCGAAAAGCTCAGTGGTAAATTGAAATTGAACTTCGCACATAAGTAAATTCAGAGCTCTACATGAGAGGCGCAGGTCGAACCACTAGGTCATCACGGCGTGTGTGTGTCCACCCTACAGTTTTTAAGTTTTAAAGCTTATCTAATTTTCCACCAGTGATTGAATAGTTTTGTAATCAAGCGTGAACTGACGAAGGGAAAAATAAAGGCTGGACGTTTCTTAATAATTTTCACACAGAAAATAATATTTTGGAAAGTGCATTTGAAATTGTCTTCCATACAAAGTAACTTCACTTAAGCTTAAGCCAATAAAATCTAAACAACATCCCGCGGTTGTGTGCGTTTTATTTTGTTCATGTGCGTAATACGAATATGACGTGCCTAGATATGGCAACTGCTTTCGCATTCATTGCTTGCGTTGCATCGACCTTAGATCTTGATAATATGTAGATGCGTCGGTACATCGCCCTGAATACAATAAATAATGCATGACAAGTGTCATAGCAAAGGCTTCAATCTATTTCCTATACATAATCTATTAGCATACGGTTATATCCTGATTCATAATGCATTGAAAACTAAATGAGAAAATGAGGCGATTTTATTTTTACCTTACCTGACTTTAGGTACCTTTATGCGCCTAAATCAAATTAGTTTGCTCTTAGGTTTGTGTACATATTTTATTTATCAGATATGTAATAGTACATTGTGTATTAAGGGCGGTAAGCGAGGAATTGTAGTCGAGATCATTTATAAGGGTTGAGGGCTTTAAAAGTGCTCGAGACTGCAATTCCTATACCGCCCGTGATACACACAATGTTTTTCATCACACTTGCGAGGAAAATACAGGAAATATTTACTACGACGACCTGTCGCGAATCGCGAACAAACCTTTTTTGTTAATTATTAAATATTCAATTCGTACTGGCCACTAACAATGGTGCCGCCATTTAAGTAGTTTTACTTTTTAATTTGTATTATTTCGAAGAAAACAATTGAAAAAAAATACATTACCGGCCCGTGGGCTCATAAGAAATCTCGAAAGTCCGTGGTCTTAATCTGGGCCTTAGATACCGCTTTGCCTGCCTGTCTGTAATGCCGCCGTTTTCGAGCAAGTGTGATGAAATAGTACATTACTACAGAGGCCGGGAAGGAGGAAGTTGCAGGCCGAGTATTATATACGGCCGAACGGAGTGAGGCCGGATAGTTACGAGGCCGACAACTTCCGTTCCCCGCCGATATATGTATAGTGCTTTTCTCAAACATGCAATGAAATAAATAAATAAAATAATATTTTATATCTAAATATATAAAACTCAAAGGTGACTGACTGACTGACTGACTGACTGACTGATATAGTGATCTATCAACGCACAGCCCAAACCACTGGACGGATCGGGCTGAAATTTGGCGTGCAGGTAGATGTTATGACGTAGGCACCCGCTAAGAAAGGATTTTGCAAAATTCCCACGGGAACGGGAAAAAACGGGATTTTTCATTTTAATAGTTCTGCGCATACGAAGTTGCGGGGAAAAGCTAGTATAATATATTTTGTCTTTTTTACATAAATAAAACTGCGCTACCTATGTAGCGTGGCAGAATGTCATAGCGAACCATAGAGTAAATATTGCTTGTAGCTTTTTTAAATGGCGGAATGCCAAGATTCTGTGTCACGAATATATCAAAAGGAAATTAAAAAAGTGAGTTGCCGGCCTAGGCCTGCAACGTTTGTATGAAATTTCCTTATAGACCAATTTGTCTAGCTGCGCCTGAAACGTGATACTTCCCAGGCTAATAAGAAGAACATAATATCAACATTTAATTGCATGTTTGAGAAAATAGGTTTACAGCTTTTAATTCCAATTAAGTACTCATTCAGATTATCTAATTCATGTTACGACATGATCTCGCGTCAAATTTAAACTGAACATTCTGAAATGCCTGGGTCAGTCTGTTCCGAAACCTATCAAGCAAGTATCTCGTCCGTCTCCCGTCCCGACCGCATCTACAGACGCATTGCATCGAATGCACCGAAGTTCAAGGCTGGCCATCTCTCGCTTCCCATTGCATGTGCATACACATTAATTCCGCTCACAACGCGACTACCACCATTGTCTATCACGGGGCTCAATGACCCCATAAGGATTAATGATGCTATTGTAAGGGCTTTATAAGGTCCCTTTTAAAATATTGCAGTTTTAGCCTCCGATAAAACTGAATCCTCTCTAGAATCTTTCTTAACATTTCCAAGTTAGAGTGAGTTCGATATCCAGAATTGTTTTACATGAGTATCTTGATTTTTCGAGTACTTATACCAATCTATTAAAAAAATCTCCAACATACATCGACGACATCCGTTTCAGAGCTACGAAGCCACAGAGTGACACACAGTTACACACACATCCGTGAAACTTATTTCCTTCATTTTTGTATCCGGGGGTTAAAAAAAATAACCTTAGAAGGCCCACTTTGCATCATGCCACTAACCTCAGGTTAGCCTCTTGACTCTGGTTTAGTTGTATCAACTTAACTCGAGCTAGAGACTAACCCTAAGTTAGCGGCGTAGGTACAAGTCGGCCTAAGAAAAAAACTTTTCAATAATCCACGAAAGAGAAAATCTATGATTTTCCAGAAAAGTGATAGTAGAGTTACAGAAGTAACTGGTTGTGGATTATTAAACAGGCATTTCCTTTTTTGCCGTTTTAACAACATGAAAAAAAGGCCGGTGTCATGATTGTTGCTATTAGCACGCAAACGTTTCCGGTGAACTGGCTTTATGGAATCTAAGAAACTCATTCGCGATAGAGAATTTACTTACATAGTAACATTGACCTATAATAAGTAATAACATATGGCGAACAGTGCCTAACAGCATTTGTCTAAATATATGAAGCAAACTGACATTGGAAAATACGATCCAATATGCTAATAACGCCTCTTTAAAACGAAGGCCAAACGGATGCCCGAGCTGTTCGGACACCCGTTTTGACGCGGCCATTTTTCTCCGGCTGATTGTGAATCCTTACTTATAATAGATCAATGCTTAGTAAAGAAGTAGGAACTTTAATCCACCATTTCAAATAATATATTTCTTTTTTGTACGCTTCTTACCTAAGTCTACCAGTTCAGGTTTTGCATTGCCCGTTACTAAAAGGAGTAAATAATGATTGGTTTTCATCTTATTTCTGAGGTGCAATCAATCAATCGCCACAAATCAGACTTATTCTGACTGCATGCGTTTACCTTAACGAAGCTGATTGATCAAAATTCTTTGATCGTATCGATGGTATCGAATTAAAAACGAAACCCCCCCCCGGCGTCTTGAGTCGCACTTGACTAATTTCGTACATCGTTTTCATTCTCAACGTATTTCATTGAATCGTGTACTAGGAAGGCTAACTTTATTTAGTCTGGCTTAGGCTTTATGTCAATTTAAAAAGATATTTGGTTTAAGTTACTATCCGTCGGTGGATTTAATGTTAGAGTAGCACCTGCATATGACTCGGACTCGGGTTGCGGTTTTGTGCATTATACTCTGAAACTCGACATTGTTTTCCGACCCGTATGCAAAACTAAATTATTATAGCGGTTGTGAAATTATAAAACGGTGTACCAATTGAAATAATGACCAGACCACCTGAACGAAAGCATGTTCAAGAACCATTATGGTCTTCTATGATAGAAGTGCGGCGCGCTCTTTACCTACGCCGAATTTTTTACGTGGACATATCGGAAAAAATGTGTTATATAGTAAGTCTATATTCAAATAAATAGCAAATGCATGAAAAACCATGATTCATCCATATAAACAAACTTCACCATCATGGATAGGATTCAAAGTCATCTTAAATGAAGCTTTAATTCTTGTACCCGTAGGTTACATTCTTTACATAAAACTTAGCTTCGACTAGAGCATTTACAAACTTATTTAGTGTCTTATACTTTATTACTGTTATTTTATACTGTTTTTTTTTAATGGTAGTTAATATTTCATAAGCTGGAATCTGTCGACAGTATAGATATTCCTCTTCATTTACGATGTTTATGTGATACAGTAGACACCTAAAACCTTTTTATTTTATGGCGCCCTTAAAACATTCTAACTTTGTCTTGCACATTGAAGTTGTGTGTTAATATAAATTAAGAATTTAATTATAACTGCAACGTTAACTGCCTTAATAAATAAGACCGGAGACTTTCTTAATCCTTTAATTAATGGAAGACTTGTCATGTGTAGAACCATGCTTGAAGTAATTCCTGTTTGAAAAAAAACCAATTGCATATAAACTTCGACCTTGTGTCACCCTCACAATAAAACGAATTTTACTACACTTCACAAGCTAAAATCCATAAATAAATGTCCAATCCATAAATCCAATAAATGTAATATTAGTACGCTCTGTCACACCCTTCTTCTGGCGCAGTCCAGTAAAAATAAGAAAGTTTGTTAAATGACACTTATTCAAACACTACGAGTACTAGGTACTAGTAGGTACTTGAAATTTTAATTTCATCCCTTAGATAATCAATATTATTTATATATCTTTCCAATTCCCGTGAGAAGAAGCCGTGGTGGCCTAGTGGTTCGACCTACCGCCTCTCATGCAGAGGGTCGGGGATTCGATTCCGGCTCGCACCTCTAAGTTTACTTATGTGCGAAATTCATTGAATTCACCACTGAGCTTTTCGGTAAAGGAAAACATCGTGAGGAAACCTGCACGCATCTGCGAAGTAATTCAAAGATGTGTGTGAAGTTCCCAATCCGCACTGGGCCCGCGTGGGGATTATAGCCCAAGCCCTCTCGTGACGAGAGGAGGCCTGTGCCCAGCAGTGGGGCGCAAATAGGCTGTAGTATCCTTCCAATTGTTTTATCGTCTTCAATGTCAGTTCAGTACAAGGTCAACTTCACTGTTAGTCTATTACCCGTAACTAATAATCAATAAATACTTACTTACTTGTACGCCAAGCTCATTAAAATGACCAACATACGACTTATTTTTATAGTATAATATGTCAACTATAGATATTATTACCTATCAACATACATTTTTGTTGGTAAAATGACAGTAAGTAAATGATTTTTAAGTGTTACTTCTTGGTGCTTGTCGTCAAAGTCATAGCTCTTGAATTCTTCAACCTGAATTACAAAATGAAAAATTCAAATCGTCAACCACTGCGTCAACACATAAATTGAAATATTTGCCGTTTCCATGTACCCTAAGCTTTTCTATTTCTGCAAATAATCCTGTAACACACTAAGATTGCTATGCTATCGACATTCAACGTTTATTTATAGACTCGTTTTACTTGCACTCCATTTTGTGTTTTGACATTTTCTCGCGTCAATTTATTTGGGTAAATAAACGGCACGGTTGTTATTATGTGAAGTGGACAACAGGCATTACCCCCGTTGGCTTTGTGCCTCAACAATGTCACTATTGCATTTATGTTGGCATTCTCAAAGATACTTTGTTGACTTTAGTATTCGTCAATATTGGCTGTTGTAAATAATGTGGCGTTGCAGTTCAACGCTATTCATTCTTCAAGGATACCTAAGTACCAATATATTGATGATTTCATAGCGTTTTAAAGGTTTGAAGGGACATTTACTATTGTTCTTTGTCAAGTATGTAATTTTAGTCCATTCCTTCTGACTACTGGCTAACAGTTTCCTCCATGTGTTTTAAGTCATGTTTTACGATAAAAAGATCGTTCTTTTTTCTATAAAAAAAACACGTTTTCTTGCGCAGAAAATTCAATTATGTAGCATGTTAATGCGGCTTAACATTCTATTCAGTCAAATTTTGTTCGAATCTCCACTTAACCGTCCATCATTATTTGTAGTTGCACTGTCAATATTTATTCGGTCTAGTTTTCCTTGTTGATTTACTAGTCCTTAGAAATCAAATATGTTTCGAAATCAAACATGTTAACTTGTTCATCATATAGATAAATCTTTAAGACTAAAGTACAGAATATGGAGAATAAACGAATTTATATTTGTATTTTTGTAAAATAAGGTAAAATGTTTAAAGTTCCCTGCAGGCTTTTGATAATATTGCGCTATTATTATACAGAGATCAGGTTGTAACATTAAGAAAAGGTTTTCGACTGGATCTCGGCTATTAATCTAACTATTGCAACGTCGGTCCAAGGCGTGGTACTGCTCGAACCGACACCATCGGGAAATGTTAACTATCGACTTGCAATATGATGATGTACATTGCTTGCATAAATAATTTTAGATTATAAGCCATCAGCGAAAGAGTAATATATAAAAAATAAAAATAAAATGTGTGATTTCATTATAAGACATTTTTTTATAATTGAAACACGTTTCATTGCTGCATATGAGGTTCCTTCCAAATAATTTATAGTGACTATATCCTGTTTAAATCTTCACGCTCAATACAAAATGCCGCTACATCATAAACGATACAACATTAAAAAAAAAGGTTTTAATGACTATGTACCTACTTATAGTCGGTAAGGTACTCGTAATACGAAAGGACGAAGAGACACTCAACCGTGCGTTAGTCTCGCTAAAATCTCGAGTTTCTCTCTTCTCTAACTGCTGGACTTATTTGGCTTCGTAGTTTTATTGCCTGTGATTCAGGGAAGGTTTATAGAAAAGAAGGAAGATAAAATATCTTGAAAAATCTAAAGAAACAGCTAAGAAAAATAAATTTGTATGTGAATCGCCTACCGACAGCTCGTCTTCTAGTGTCGGTAGGCCTCCAACAAGATGGAGCGACGACCTCGTGAAGGTCGCGGGAAACCGGTGGAAGCAAGTAGCACAGGACCGGTCTGAGTGGCGTGCCTTGGGGGAGGCCTACGTCCAACAGTGGACGTCCTTCGGCTGAAATGATGATGATGTGAATCGCCTTCGGGTGACACGAAGTTCACCGGGTCAACTAGTCTTACATAAAAGAAGAAGAACTAATTAGGTATCCTACTTACTTCAAAGCTTTGTGCTGCTACACGTGTATTTTTCCAAATCGATTTCTCTTATTGTTATATTTTAGATCGATTTTTTCCCGATATGGTGGCTTTACTTTAAAATTGTATTTGTTTTGCCTGGCCTTATTTTCTCCGAGGCAATGATCCGAAATTTGCTCTGTGAACATGATTGAATGCTGCAATGTAATGCGCGTTCGATACAATTGTAACCCGAGTTTCAGTCGAAGTTTAACGTCTTGGAACAATTTAGAATGGCCATAAAACTGGCCCGATGGCTTTTACACGAGCGTATTTACGGATAATAGTGGACTGATCGTTGGTGTGGGATGAATGGGGTTAAACTGATTTGTTAGTGGTGAACAGGTCTCACCCCACGGTAACGTTTAAAAGATGGGTGGCATTTTTGCAATTTTCTATGTTACCTAGTTAATTTGAGTGGGTTTCTGTGTAGGTTTGTCTCTGAACTTAACTTAGTTCATTCGTTTTGTTTGGCCTGAAAGATATTATTGACGACAGACCTTCATAATTAGTAGAACCTATAGTTGCTTGGTGACAGTCTTTGTTTTACTTATTTAAATGTTATTATACTTAGTTTTGGTATTTGAAAAGCGTGTTTCCTTGTAGATATATTTATTTCTCCATTATTATCTTTAAACTAGCCCTACAGCCTCGGACGGTATTAGCTATTTAACAAATATAAATAATAACGTTAGATTGGTCTTGACCGCAAATGCTTCTCAATAAAAGAGTAATTTACAAAGATTAAATCTCGGTTATTGTTTTCGCCTTGTTGATTAATAATTCATTCATTATTTCTTAAGCTGTATATTGTATAGGTTAAAGTATTTTCAACTTTATGAGAATAAGTTAACACTGGTAGCATAACTTGGTGAAGCTTTGTTAAAAAACAACAAAAAGTTGATTTTGTCAGCTACTTTATTTAGGTTTTTATCTCTATTTAACATTATATTATTTCCAAAAATTGCGTATGTTTTCGCAATGAAAACTGTACACGTTATCAGGTGTTAAATTCCTATAGAAGGACCACTCTGCCCGGTCATTCACCTTTCTGTTATTGAAATAATATCAGTCCTCCTTTATCCATATCATCAGTTTGATTTTGACTAGTTCCTAAAGTACTTACCTACCTAAATGTATGCTTCATAAGATTTCTACGTGGTGTCTTATAATAAAGTAAACATTTCTTAATCATACCTGGCAGAAGTTCTGTACCGATAGGTTCTAAAAGTCGAATTGCTAAAACGACCCACCTTACCGTTGCCCGTGTACCAAAAGAGAGAGGTGGCTAGTGAATAGGAGACAGGGTGTTTGCCACGGCAGCAGAGCCGCATTGTCGCAAGGGACGGCCGCCGCTACGGCCGTGCGTGAACTCCGGCGCATTCGCGATTCGAAGTGACGAACCACGCTACAACGACTCGAGTGTTTGTAAATATTGTACCACTATACTTAATAGCTGTTTGCAGTATCGGTATTCGTTGTGTGATTTTGTGCAGAATGAGGAGGATTTTGGTATTACGGGTTGCAGAACGTGACGTAGTCCGACTTTTTGCCAATTATGTGTTGAAATTGTCCTTTATGGTTCATTTAGTGTTTTCGTTTACATGAATCGTGTTTATATTAAATTAGGAATGTCATTTTTATAAGGCGTTATAATCATTAGGTATGTTTACTTTTAATTAAACTGTCACTTCAGACTTCAGCAAGATCAGGCTCTTTAGTATTTCCGCCTTGCACATGCAGGCGGGACTATTTGCAGTAATTGGCGTCACTTGTAGAATAATCTAAAGTGCTCCGAATGCGCCGTTTTACATTGGTATTTATTGCTCGAAAAGGTCTCGCTGAAATGGTTATTATTTTAATAACACGTTGACTGCGAAAAGCAATAGGCGATCGTGCCTGAGGCGCTCGCTGAGGCAGATATTCGATAGCCATTATATAAACGTGTTTGTGGGTCAAATGAGCAGATCGCCTAACACACAGTGAATCTGTTGTTCTATCTGCACTATTTAACTTTTTTATAGTAATGATCAGTTAGACTACAGATTGACATTAAATACCGTTGATAATTTTCGGGGATTGAAGTTCCGATTACGCAATGGCCCCTCACAATCAAGTGGGATCATAATGAGTGACCTTAAAATGCTAAACAACAGTTGCCATTGAGTCTTTGTCTCTCGTTTGGCCCTTTAGGTTACACCTTTTTTGAATCACGCCCGAGTGACTGGTTTTCTAAGATGGTTGTGTCTGTGTGTTGTTAAACTTAGAACATTATAGTTCTTACATTATTTACGACTATAAGTTAGTAAAAAAAGGCATTGTCTATGGGTGTATATCATGAGAAGTAAGTTTTATGTTTGAGCGTAGATGATTTCACTTTATGGATTCGATACAGTTTTTCAATCACCCGAGTGTATCTATATTAAATCGTTTTCATAATTTAACTTTACTAATTTTCAGTGATTTTACCTCACCCATCTTTAAATTAGACTGTCTTGAATATCCTACGAATAAACACTTTTCATAGGTGTAATTATTGTTAATATCAGGTTATACCTAAACGTGCTTCTACTTGACATTGTTTGTTTTCATAATCAATACAATTTGCACAAGAAAACAATCGAAGAAGCACTTGACGTACGTTTGGAGAGTAGGTATTTAAGAAGTCGTGTACAGGTGAGAACTGCATTACAATCGTTATTGTCCAGTCAAATGTGCGATATAAATATATAATAGGACAGAAGGGTTCCATCGCGTGTAAATAACCACAGTAAATGTCGTCCAAGCAGTAAGTTGAAATTATGTTCTACAAAAAGCATTGGAATAGATAGGTTATTCATAGAATGTGTATTATTTTAAACTTGCTTATTTTTCTGACACATATTATATACTATCTAGTAAAATCTGTCTCGCGTAACTAACTTTTCCATGTGTATATTTTCTCTGAAAAATAAGTCAAATGGCAATTCTTCATTTTTCATAGTTTGATGAATTTATATCATACATTTTCGTACAAATCACGCGTGGAAAACTCATGTCAAGTCTGTTTACTGTAGTGAGTCAGTTTTCCGTGGGTGCCTCATTCTGTATGCGCGGGCGCAACGTCTAGGAAGTGCATTGGTGTTTCATCGCTACCACACGTATACGACAGAGGAACTATTTTCTGCCATATATAGTGCCCCAAAAATGTCTATAGATTAGATATATACATTAGTTCTCAATTAATTTTATCGACCACCAAAGAACTATTAAAATGTTACTGTAATTTAGAAAGCTTCGGTTACTAACCTTTGAGTAGATGCGTTAGGTACGTAATCTTCAACGTGTTTTAGTAAAAATAGCGGGTGAGGTGGGTCGTCAAACGTTTTCGGCAGAGATAAGTAAAGAGCGAACCGGATGGGTCTCTATCCGGTTTTGCCCCGATCACGTGCCGTCAACGGTAAAATTTCACCACAGCGACATGACTATAAAGCAATTAAAACGGTCCGTAACGTTTTTTTAACCGTAATCGCGAAGAAAAAAATGCCGGATGGCGAATTGGCGACCTTATCAAACCACGCTGCGCTTGGGGGTCGGTGAACCTGACGTTTGTTGTTGCCGCTCTCGGCCTACAATCACACCTTCAATTATCAAACTGTGCCACATTCTGCCCCGTCTAACGTTTCATGCTTTTGATTTCAACACAATCTACCTGTAACGGCTTGCAACTTGACTATCAGAAAGCAACTATCGCTCATGATTTAACGACCGATAACGCCACAAATAATGATATTGCGAATTTAGATATTACTGTTTTTTATATTGCATTCATAAGAGGGTGATGACACCTGAATGGGCCTACGGTAGAACAAGTTTCGGTGACAAGCGTGTAATTTTATTGTTTCGTGAACCAGATCGAAATGTCAGGACAACCGTTAGGTGTGAATGTGCCGATAGCGGAAACGGTAGTACCACTATCACAGCACCAACAATGGATGACTAGAAGCGAATTGAACTTTAGTCGCAGCGGTTGTAATTATTTTTAGCTGCATGCTTTTCATACTCGTATATTGGGATAGGACGTGTAGCGTTAAAGTTAGAAATTGTACTTTCAGCAATGTCAGATTGCAGTATAGTATACCTAAAGCACCTGCTGTTGGAACCTTGTTTCCAAAATATCATGAATCGTGTTAGGTACCTATCAAACTCAAACGCACTTCCTACTAGGCGAGAATGTCAATTATGATTGTTACTTAAACTCCCGTCACATTGACCTCAATTGAAAAGCAATAAATAACACCGGCAAGTCGTAACAGAAGTATAAACAGCGTTCCCAAAACAGTGGGGCTACATGTCGCTTTATGAATTATTACCAGAAGCCGGACGCTCAGCGTGGCAATTAATAATCGACTCGTTTGTTCCCCTACCGGGGTTTAATGGTTGTTTACTATACATGTATAACTGTTGGTACCTAACAACTCGCTATACTCAGTCTAAAAGTGTACTTATGTTCTCTCCAAAGGGGCATGTAAAGTACCTGTTTCCACAAAGGAACGTCTCGAACGCGTTTGGGTATTTTGGGCCAATTTAAATGGCATTTGACACTTTTGATAGAATCTATCAGATAGATAAAATATCGAGATGTTAACTTAGTTCAACTGTTGCACTACTACGACTACGCCCTAAGTTGCTCTAAGTTCCAAATGTACTGGTTTTAGAATATGCCTAGAACGTTACGTGCCTAAGTTTGAAGTACCGTCGTTTATGAAACTATAAGAGTACCTTCGCGTAATTAGGTCAATACGACTTCGTGCACTCGGCTTGAGGATTAGAAGCTATCGCTACAGAATGTTGCTAACAGCCATTTTAATCTGTTAGTTACAGGTATTCATTAGCAGCTGCAACTTAAACTTGATTGCACGTTTTTTAATTAACCGCCATCGTTTGCTAGGAACAATGCTCATACTGATGATTTCTTTATCTTGTTTAGATGCTCAAACAAAACTCTTGTTTTATATTTTATTTTGCATATTAAAGTAACCAACACTGCACTTTATCTCTTCACAGTTCAAGTTTAAAGATCAACAAATGGTTAGAATTAATCGCGAGCTTTGCTGCAAGTTCAAACGGGCCGTTTTAGAAATAATCAAATAAATTGCTCATTCGAGTTTACTGCCTTGTAATTGCACCAGGTAATTTGTACTGCCGCCGTAAAAAATATCTACCATCTGCAAAATTGAACCATCACAGACCGCATATTATTATTATGAGCCCAAGGGCTAGTACCTAGTTACGATTTAACATCATCCTCTTTCCATTTATGAATCTAATATATAAAATTCTCGTGTCACAGTGTTTGTAACCAAACTCCTCCGAAACGGCTCGACCGATTCTTATGAAATTTGGAGTGTATGTTCAGTAGGTCTGAGAATAAGACGTAATCTATTTTTCATACCCAAAAAAAAATCTAAGGCGGTACGAAGTCCGTGGGGTCAGCTAGTATACATATAAAAGTCAGTTAGGACAATTACTTATTTGTTTTTTTTTTTTACAAAAAGTCATCTTAAAAAACATCATGACCAATATGTCTTGAATTCTTAATTTCCTTTGAGTTTTTACGCTAAATTGCTGAATATGACATTAAGAACCGGATAGCAACTAAAATAACAAACAAACCTTCATTGACTTTCTATCTATAGCTAAACGCATATAAACGAGACGGGGCTATGAAATGAGTAGGTATTCCGATACCTACTTGTTATTGCGGAGTGCAGTACTATTCTATATCGTCATCTAGCTTCAATCAAGCAAGTAACTCGCAAGTGTATAAAGATATCTTCTATTAAATTTAAATTGTCTTGAACAGAAAAGAGTTGGTCTCTGATCTCTTGTATAGATTAGTAACAACCTCGCCTATAATATTTATTTCGATTTTGAATTTTTTCCTTAAAGTCACTGGTTGTTATTTCATATGAATTCAGATATTATTGTATTCAGATTTTTATCTCTTGTTGGTTTTAACTTTAATGTCAATCATTTATAAGTGCGAAGGATTAACCATGAAAAAGAATTGATCGTTTTGTATGAAAATGAATCATTTTACACAATCTAGGTCCTGCTTCAGTGAGCGGCTAACCTAAGCTTGATTATCGCTTGACTAAACACGTAAATATGCGTGATATTTTTGCTGCCTACCTATAAGGCTATTAGTATGATTTTTAATGACCAAATAAAACCATTATGAAAATTATAACATCACGTGAAGTTCATTGAACGGCAAACCGATAAGATGTCTCTAGGAATCAGTAGGTAGTTAGATTATTTCCCTGATACCGACGGGGACGATGTTAATGAACCCTGCAAGGCCATATTCTCCTCGATATAACTATAAAACCTTTTAGTTTCACTCGTTACGATTCATTCTGCAACAAAATTACCCGATATCGAATATCTTTACGGCAATTGAGAGCTTTGTGCATTATCCAGTATAAATGTGATGGGTTTCTTCAGACGACACAAGGCGTAAGCCAAGTGCGAATGAAAATGTTAATGTGGAAATAAAAACTGTGAAACAAAAAAATACAAAATGGGAAGCGGAAAGTTCGGTTTCAATGTTAAAAAGGACAAGGTGAACGGAGAAGAGGCTAACAAGACTGAGTTTAGTGTTAAGGAAAACATTCGGAAGGTACAGAAGAAGTTAAAGAAGACTGAAAAACAAAAACAGGACAAACAGAAGACTGACAATGTGAAGGAGAAGGCGATTTGGTGGAACCAGTGCGGTAGTTGTAAGTCATTGCTGTATTATTATTTTCTTATTATAATTTTCGAGATGAGGTGTTTGTTACTGGCGGAAAAAGAAACACCGCAACAGTTTTGCGATAATATACTTATTTGACTGGATTCAATTAGAACGCTTGGAATCGTTATTTGCTTTCAATATATCCAATGAAAATTTATTAGATGTTAAAGTAACGGATGTCGTCAAATAATTGAACTTGTTATGATTCAACTACTAGTTACAGTGTTCAAAAATATGATAAAATGATAGTTTCATTAATTAAAATGATAATTTGTAAATATTTATGTATTTATATACATTTTATGATATTGTTAGACATCGTTTAACGATAAAAAATGCATAAGACCGCGAGAGGCCGTGCTTTCCGCCGAGGCCCTTGAAGGGCCCTCAGATTGTTACGCTGTTTGAATCCACAATGAAGGGAAATGAGAGTAGCAAGGTTCAAGCTTTTGAAATCAACCAATACCTAAATCGAGGTCAACATCGCGACCTTAAACGTCGCCTTCAAATTCTATATGAGAGCCCTTCTAATAGGTTTAATTCGGCATTGACTTTTGCGTATCGTTAGCCCTGTCCCTAATTCAACTATTGACGTGTACCACTTTTGTTTGTTGTGTAATCCAATAATTAATACATTAATGTATGAGTACGACTAGTGCTCAACCGTTATCATAATTAATTGATACCATTTAATAATTATCACAATTTTCCAATAGTGAAGCCATTACATTTATTCCCCAATTTGCTACGGGCAAGGTTGTCTAGACAAGTAATGTTAAAATACTTAATAATTCTGAATTGTTATAGCTGAACT
Organism: Aethes cnicana; assembly: GCA_963971205.1. NCBI lineage: Eukaryota > Metazoa > Arthropoda > Insecta > Lepidoptera > Tortricidae > Aethes > Aethes cnicana. The sequence goes on along the minus strand of OZ020287.1, from coordinate 7,802,365 downwards.
TAAATTTCGATATCTTTACAAAACTTTGTTCAAAGAGAATAAAACAAAGATAGAAGTAAGTAAATAACTAGGTAAAAGTGTGTCAGTGGAAAGCGCGAGAGAATCCCGAGAAATCTATGTGCTAACGCGACGTTCGGTCGGCTCGGCGCACGCGCTCCCGTGTTTCCACTTTCTAAACTGGCTGCGCAGTTTATAGTTCAGGAACTACCGCTCGGTTACATGAAAGTTGTCTTACTGACATTTCCTTATTTGGTGTATTGAGAGCGGCATTGCATCTAAGTAAATAAAGGATATAACGAAACACGAACGAAGAGTCCTGATTAGAAATTTTCGTGAAGTTTTGAATTGCATCTTTGAAATTTAATTCGAGAAAACTACTTACATTTCAATGCGATGCAATGCTATTATTCTGAAACAATGTATATCTCTTCGCATTTGTTTCTCATTCTATGTATAATCTTGGTGCATTTAGGATTATTTTCTGAATTAGCGTAATCGTTATGTGATCACCCATTGTTAATAAGGTCAAACGTATTCAAAATGAATATGTGATAGTATTTAGATATTTCCTAAAAACTGCTCTTATCCCTTTACAAAGTGGTCTTCAATTAAAAGCTTGTTTTAATTGTCATTAGTCAAGCCGAGATTGACATCGAAGGTCGGTGGCAGGTGGTTAATGTTATCGAAAGCAATAGCCCCTCAGACACGCCTTTTGTAAAGAATTAATGGTATCTGTCATTAAAGTATCGCCTTATTTGGTTTTAACGAGTTATTAATCAGACAGACAGTCTGTCCAGAATGTATACGACGCTTTATATCGTTTTTTTCTCGTTTCCGTGTACATTTTTAGGGTTCCGAAGTCCATAAGGAACCCTTATAGTTTCGCCATGTCCGTCCGTCTGTCCGCACTATTGCTCGGAGATGCTTAGGTCTAGAGAGCTGTAATTTGGCATGAATATGCATATTAGTTATGCTGACAAAGTGGTACAATAAAATTTTGAAATATATTTTTTTATAGGGTACCTCCCCTACTCGTAAAGTGGGGATGTAATTTTTTTTTCTTGCATACCCCATGATGCGGCATATCGTTGAATAGGTCTCGAAAAAATATTGTGGGTTTGTTAAAACCATTTTTTGATTAAGTGATGCGTTTGTGAAATATTAAGCTTTAAAGTGCTATTTTTTGTTAGAGTCACGTGTCCCCCCCCCCCCCCTGCCAGCTAAATGGTGGTATTTGGATGGCTGAAAAAAATCACGGTTATGGCATATATAACGTAGTTGAAAGGAAAACTATCAGAGCTAAGTAGGCTGTACAAACTTACGAGTAATAGTCGACCAACTTATAATGATGATTTTTCTCGAGCGGCAGGGGAGTCGGGCGGGCACGTCATACCACAGGCTAGCTAGATGCTAATAAGTCTTAGAAAGGTACTGTGGGCATCGTCAACTTCGGAACCCTATAATTTGCGCGTGGCCCGACACGCACTTGGCCGGTTTTTTAATTATAGTTTCCAATATTTTGTATGACGCCATACTTTAGATCAAAATCAACATCACGTGAATATTATCAATACATTTTGACGAAGGCACTGAGAAATACATGTATATGTACACAGTTGTACACCCTTAACCTTTAGCGAGTTTTTTACCACTTAATCTATTTTTAGCTTAAGTCTGAGGATTTTGATAAATTAATTTGTTCCTATTCATGTATAACTGAAAAAGGCTTTTCAGAGATAAATGGGTACTGTGTTGACTTAGTTTATCAAATAGGTATACTCTTTTCTTTACCTTTATTTACGAACTATGGACGTTTCTGAAGCACATATGTGATGGACTAATTATGCAAATAAATTTTGAATATTTCTCAGTGTAGTGTCTGACAAATGCAACTATTTAGTAAAATTGCATTGCTACTTCTACTTCAAATGATTTTATAACTTAGCAAGAGTGTATTCATAAATTTCTACCTTCCATATATATGGTCGATTCAGATTCCTTATTATAATTGGAGGGATGTGTAGGCTCAGATGTGCGTCACTTCGATAATGGCTGCTCTTTTGTGTTTCATAAAAGTTCACATTCATTATTTCGGTGATGCTTCTGAATTTCTCTTTGGATGAACAATGTGACTCTAGGAAGATAACCCATTTGTTTATGAGGTACCATCATCATCATTAACATCATTCATTATCATCACCAATTCATCCAAAAGCCATCCACTGCTGGAAATAGGCCTACCCCAAGGTCCATTTGCTCGTAGCTAAATGTGTTCTTTTGTTGGCAGTGAGCGAAATCGACCAGTACCTATGGATGGTGGGCGGGTCTGCGGGTGCGCTCGCGCTGACGGGCGTGGCGGCCGCTTCGGCGTTCTACCTCAGCACCAGGCCCAAGCCGGAGAAGCCGCTCGTCACCCTCCATGAACAGAGCCTCTTAGAACCGGTGAGTGTTTCCAGTTATCTGGTTAAGGCGAAAGTTAGGGTAAAAATGCAAAATCGGCTTAATTTCATTTTTCAATCAATCAATCAAATTAATTTTGATTTTGTGCAAATATCCTGATGGAATTATAGCAAGTAGTGAATAGAAAAGTACTTATCCTGCACAAAAATACGAGGGATGATCCGAGGGATGAGGGATGATGAGAAAACGTCGAAAAAATTCATGATCTCGTTTTAACAGATAGAAGGATGACTATCAGGCATCTAGTTGAGCTGACAGGCATCTCGTATGGCAGCATTCAAAGAATCTTAAGAAAAAAGTCTCCGCTCGTTGGGTGCCTAGAATGTTAACGGCTGAACAAAAGAAAATACGATGTGAGATTTCGAAGTCTAATCTTGACAAATATCAAACTGATCCCGAAACATTTTTGCGTCGGTTTGTAACCATGGACGAGTCTTGGATCGACCATTTCGATCCTGAGACCAAACAGCAATCCATGACCGGGAAGCGAGCGTCTTCCCCTACACCGAAGAAATTCAAGGTAGCAAGCTCCGCTGGTAAGGTCATGGCTTCAGTGTTTCGGGATGCTGAGGGAGTCATAATGATCGAATACCTGGAAAAGGGAACCACTATTACGGGCTCCTACTACGCTGACCAAATACGCAGATTGAGAGAGGCAATCAAAGAAAAGCGGCGGGGTAAACTTCGAGCTGGCATCCTGTTTTACCAGGACAACGCACCGCCCCACAAGGCCGAAGTTGCGATGGCTGCCATTCGTGATTCAGCCCCCAGCGACTTTTATCTCTTTTCACTGCTGAAGGAAGATCTTAGAGGAAACAAATTTTTAAATGATGGCGAGGTAATGGCCGCTGTGGAGGCATTTTTGGAGGGTCAAGAAAAAGATTTTTTTTTTATGTGTCTTTCATACTGATTATCATTACTTTTAGATCACCCCTCGTATACTCAATAAGAGATTTACACAGCCGATACGTTCCTAAATAAAACCGTTTAAAAAATCATACAAGTTTTATTCTGCCTAGGCAGCATTTTACATTGCCAAATTTTTTACACATACTTTTTCACCCCTCCTATTCGAAAAGAAGTGTTTTGTTCCCCGTTTAGAGGGAGCAAAATCGCATTTTGCTCCCTCTTCGCTTTTTTTTTATTTTTTTTTCATTTCTGCCCCGCTAACAGGGAGCAAAATACGTCTTAGCAGTGCGTTCACGGAGCTGCGGAGACTGTAAAAAGTAGCATTCAAAAGTCGCGTCTTTTTCGTATTTAGAATTTTATATATCGGCATTTTACATAAATACTTTATTACACATACTAAAAATCCATAAATTCATAGATATATACTTACTTTTGATAAATTATTTTCTATTTTTTATTTTCAATTTGGCTGAATGTTGCCGGCCAATGCCGTAGCATTCTTCGCAAACTCCTCGTGTGATCGAATTAAAAAAAAAAACGAACCCGCGAATTTCGTGAGCGCTCATTTCCTTGCCGTATTATTTTACACTTAATTTCCAAAATAAAACGTACCTTATGTAGTGTTATGAATTATTTCGTAGAAAATGAATGAAAGCAAAAAGTGATTTAGGTGATGCAATGTATTGGGATCAACACTTCTGAGAATTCCAAAGGAATATTATGTAAGTACGTAATATGAATTGCACTGCCCTTTTTTCATTTTATCGCAAATGTATTAAAAAACTTTGTGTGAAATGTGTATGTGCGAAATTGTCATAAAATGTACTTTATTCCACATTTGTTAAAATTTACCTATTATTATGAACGCAACGCGTGCGAGCATGACAGAATATAAATACAATGAAGTAGTTACAGATTCTTCAATATGGAAGCCATTTTCGCCTTCTACCTATGAATTTATGATAAGCGCGCGAAACACACGTTCTTTTTAACCTTGTTTGTTTCTAAATATATTATTTTTTTGTTTTACTTAATTTAAAGACAATAATGAACGAATGATCTAATGATTTTCTCATAGGAGGGGTGAAAAGCAGAGTGTACAACACGGTAGCAAACTTATTTATGCCTTGGGTGACAAAGCTTGAATCCCTCGCTAGCTCAAGATTCCACGCTAGAATCCCTCGCTTACGCTCGGGATTCTATTCTGGAATCTTTCGCGTCGCTCTGGATTCAATCCGTCACCCGCGGTAAAATATACCTTTTTGCTCCCTAGTCATACAATCTACTATTATACGTAATTGAGTATATTTATGTGCAGAATAAGTACCTACTTTTCTATTCACCACTTGCTGTAATTTTATCGGGATACTTGCACAAACTCAATTCCATTTTTAGGGTTCCGAACCTCAAGAGGTAAAAACGGAACCCTTATAGGATCACCCGTGTGTCTGTCCGTCCGTCTGTCACAGTCGATTTTCTCCGAAACTACTGGACCGACTAAGTTGAAATTTGGTACGTATATGTAAGTTTGTGACCCAAAGACGGACGTGTGACGAAAATAAATGAATTTTAAACATAGACCCCATTTTTGGGGGCTAAATTTGAAAAAAAATATTCATGAAATATTCATGAACTAATCTGATAATTTTCCCCAAGTAGCAGATATTGATTGAGTATGAAGTGGGAGATAATTTTCAGTGTCTGAGACAGTAATATTTATGTCCTCAAATTGATTTCCATTACAATTTTAACAATCGTTACCAGGTAATACAATCTGTAGGTATTCATCTAAGATGTGATTTGATATATCTGCTGCTTAAGTAATAATATGCATTAATTTATCGGAACACCGAAGTTTAACCGAACATTAATTTATTTTGTACGTTAGTATAAATCACATCCATAAACAAAGCACCTGTTTTAAAGTCGCGACGTTTCTTCAAATAGATCTAAAATAATACTTACTTGACAACGACTTATCTGATTATTTTTGAGATAACTATGATTAGTATTGTTTTATTGAATTGTTTTGTAATATTCTCATGTCGGTGTATAGCCGATAAGTAAGAGGATACACCGATAACCGTTAAAACACTACGAAATGGTTTGTGTAGAAAAAAATAGATCAAAATCTTTACAGGTTTAAATAAGAGATACCTACATAAGATTAAACAGTTTTTAAAAGCTATAAATGAGATCTAATTCAATGTGAATGAAGATCAAATCATAAATTTCATTTCAAAATGACAGCGATTATGTCCGCTGGACATTCTCTATCGGGCCCAATTAAATTATAAATATAATGGTGACGAAAGGGAACTCCTTCGTATCGAAGGTGAAGTTGTCCTATCCAAGCGGCCGCTGTGGACTTGGCAGAGCGCATCTTCGAGCGATATTTTTAACTCATTGTACCACGAACAGCCCTGCTCGCTGCTACTGCCAATGTGTCTCTAACGAAAGTGATAGGAAGTCGCAATCCTTTCCTCGAGAGCCGATTATCGCTTCGCGTAAACTCCACTCCGACGCCCGCATTCTAAAAGACCTCGGTCTTACCAAGTCAAAAGTGTTGTGCAAAATGTCGCGAATAAGCTGTGTCGCTTTGAAAAGACAGTGTTGATTGCGCAATATAGTGCTGTAATAGTTTTCTCGAAAGGCTCAGTGCATTTTGTGTGATAAGAAAATAACGGAACATGGCGTGCTGTACGTGCTGCATTGGAGTGTCACCCATTCGCCCGCCCATAAGCTTGTCCGATCAATCGGACTCGTGTAAAGTAAGTTTGGAGAGCGATTATTTGTTGTGGAATTTATAAACTATCTTCTGGACATTAAAATAAATTACAAAACATTTTTGAAGCGTTGGAAAAAATATACTTAACAGCCCAATAGGTCTCTCAATAGTAATTACAATTATTAACGTAATAAACACCATGCGAAGAATCGTTACCTATGTACTTTGAGATACAAAATTGTTAACGAGTAGAAACTTGGCAATGCTCTGTTACAAATCGATTCCGCCCATTTCTTGTCATTATTAATATTGGCTCATGTGACTTCTTGAATTTTCTAATTATGAAAGATACGAAAGATTTTCTTATTAAGAATGGTTCTCCTTTTATTATTTCTTCAAGAAAAAAATATCTGGATACGGTCCGCGTAGTTAGAGCATCTGAATTTTATGGCTATACCAATTTTTCGAGAGGGCGATGATCACGTCTTTGGGTTTCTATGAAGATTACAGCATAAGAAATCACAAGTCATGTTTTAGTTATTCTCAAAGTTATTTTTATTTAGAAGGCAATTTCAATGCGTAAAGAGTCATCGATAACTAATAAGATAGTGTAGCTGACTGAAAAATAATACCTACTTGTGTATATTATTAATTTTACTTAAATAAACCCTATTTGTTACAAAAAAAATCTTAATGAAAAAAAAATACTATATTTTCTGTACTCTAATTTATTATTCTCAGTCTCATGACTCTCATGGGGTAGTATGTTTATGTCCCCATAGTCCAATTCGACATCCATCATTTCACCATCATCACTTATTTTTGTTAAGTACTAACAGATATTTTACAAACCTTTTTCATACATTGTTTTTTTTACTGCTGAATTTGCATAGGATTTATTTAATCCAGATTTTAAATTAAATAACTAGAGCATTGCAAGATATATGATACGCTAAGGTTAACAACGTGTACCTACCTAAACAAACATTGTAACTTCTGCATTTTCTTTATAGGTCTTCGTGGATCTTTTTACGTTAGTGTAATTTAATATGAAATCTGAATTAGGTATGTATATAATAGGTACGATACTTACGAATACGATAAGATATTTCTTATTCGTTAGTAAAATAAACAAAATAAAGTATTTCTCTTTATTGGTGCTTACTTTTTTAGGCTTAGTTTAGGTATCTTATCTGATTTATCATATATTGGAATAATTTCCATTATACTAGAACACAACCTAATTTACATTAATTTCAAGCTAGTCATTTTTGACGTTGAATATAGATAAATAGACACGTTTATCTATTTAGATACATATCATCATCATCACCAACATTTCAGCCAAAAGACGTCAACTGCTTGATATAGGCCTCCTCCAAGGCTCGCCACATAGATTGTCCCTGTGCTATCTATACTCCTTAGATATATAAAAGTGATTAGCCTTGCCTTCTTATCCTTCCCTGAATCAAAGAGAACATTTAAAACGAAAAGAATCAGTCAAATTCACAGGTCAAATTGGTTCACATTGGCACTTCTCGAGTATTAGTCTGACTAAAACTCGTTTTAAAAATGTTCTCTTTGATTCAGGGAAAGAAAAATAAAGCCGAAATAATCTAGAGGAAAAGATAAAAAAGATAATTTTTTTGTATGTGTATCCGTGGTGTTACGAAATTCACCGGGTCATCTAGTGAATGATAAACATCCATGATTCGGGCACTAACGTTTAAACTTTAAGTACATTTTTTTATTGAGGCAATTAATTGTTAGTGTTTTAGATACCGAACAAAATATTAACGACACCATTAGAAAAGCCGATTTTTCAATTTGACAAAGTTTTCAAGAAAGTCATGGAATGAATCGAAAATCAAATGTATTTAAAGTAAGCTAACGTAAGTTATTAAAATTACTTAAGATTCTAAAAACAGACTGACACACTTATTGTTTCTAACAACACGCAAAAATGTAGTTGTTTGTATGGTGAAATTGGAAACGTAAACTCATAAAGACGTCTTATTGAGATAACAAAATTACAACCGTTGAGTAATAAAGTTGGATCGGATCAGTTCATTGTAATATTTCTGGGAATTGGCATGCTCCGAGATCTGTGAATGCGTAGGAACCGTTTGTCTAAACATTCGCGTAAACCCGGTGCAGTCACATGATATGGAGTACACTGATTCCGGACTGACTGACTTCCGGATTCCATTGTAGTTTTGAATCTATAAATACACCCTTAGAAAGTTGAAGAAGATCACGGCCGTTGACAAAGTCAGTGTTGTCGGACGATTGCGAAAATAATTCATTGTGAATTCGAATTTAGCTGAGCGACCAAACAATCATTTAAACGGCTAAGACGCAATAAAATTACATCACAACATCGTCAAATGGCTGTTGATGTACCATTATGCAATAAGGGCGGTACAATGGTGATAAATGAAAATTACCGTAATAAAAATAAGTAGCATTGCTACATTGACACAAAAATTTATGATTCTTCACTTTGGTTTTTGGCGAATGACGTCGTTGCATTATCTAGTAAAACGTTGGCTCTTGGCATGTGATTCCCTGTCAATCTGTGCTCCCCATTATTGCTGAAGAATGACATGTGTCAGTGCCTCTATTCCTCGCATACATAGTAAATTCTTGAATAGTGTTAAATATTACTGAACGTGTACGAGCCACACACATCGTACATCTTTAGCATCGCATCGCCCTGCATATCCGGCAGTATCTATGCTTTGAAATATTGCTGTCAATGTAGTTTAAGCGAGTTTTAAAATACATTTATGACAATCATACGTGTTTCTCTTTATTATTGTCTATTTAACATTTATCCTGATTCCACTTCAATCAGGGTGACATTCCAACATCTGACTCATGTACTGTCGGAATTGGCTGCTCAGAATCCATCACTTCATAAGTTGTCAATTTGAGTTCATACGTTGCTAACGCTTATATAGCTATACTACAACATACAACGTGACACACTTAATGCTGCATACGTTTACTGTAGAGTGGGACGGGCAACACGTCGCGAACCATTAAATTAAATTTAATATCCGGAGAAACGATTTATTTTAAACGAAACAAAATATTATTTGAAAACATATGTCCAGTTGATAGAACCCGCGTGTTAGCACTCGTGAACGTGATTCGTTATGCGGAACTAGAGCGCCGGCCAAGCTTGACGGCAATGTCAAGTATTTCAGTAATTATATATTTAGTTGCCAAGAAAGTGCTGTGGTATTGACCTTCTCCAAAATGTCCTGTTTTTGAACTAATTGTGTCGAGGTGCATGTTATCAGAATTGAAATGAGAGCAAGATGGCATTAAGTAGATGAAGTAGTTTTGATGGTTGAACAAGTATGATTGTAACTGTAATGTTGCTGAGATAGCAAAAATTCTGAAATCCGCTAATTAGGTATTTGAAGGTTAAACATATAATGTTGACCTTGATTCCTAAAGCCTAACGATTTCTGAAATAACGCAGACGGACCAACATGTCTCATAGATTTGCTATAAATATACCCCAACCGCCGGCAATTTTTTTGACTTGGCACGCCGTGACAAATTTCCTCTTAACCTTGCTTACTAAATCCAAGATAGAAGAAGATTTTAAGATGAAATCTATTTTAGCAAACAATTTCTCTTGATAATCATCTAAGCTTACGTCGAAGCGAAAGAACTTTATATTTCCTGCGATACTCGTAATATGTCATAGGTATGTATTGTGCTTTCTAGAACACGAACGTTTTCTCTAGAATGTTCTACATACCTACTTACACTTATCTCTTTCAAGTAGGTAGGTAGATACTTGAATGCATTCGTTTATTTTGTATAGGAAAACATCTCTTGCCTAGAATTTTATCCGATGATGTAGTGATAATGAGTACACGCGCGTTGCTATGAACATAAAGGTCTTCATTTGTAACAATAAAGATGCTATAGTTACTGCGTGCTTACTGCATCTCTGACGGAAAACGAGACGTTTCCTATTATTTACTGGAGATCCACAACCACCACCACCAGAACAGCCCTATTTTACGGCCCACTGCTGGGCACAGGCCTCCTCTCATCACGAGAGGGTGGTGGAGGGTTTGGGCTATAGTCCCCACGCAGTGCGGATTGGGGACTTCACAGTTCACACACATCCTTGAATTACATCGCACATGCGTGCAGAAGACCTCACGAGGTTTTCTGTCATCGAAAAGCTCAGTGGCCTAGTGGTTTGACTTACTGCCTCTCATGCAGAGGGTCGGGGTTTCGAATCAGGCTCGTACCTCTGAAATTATTTATGTGCGAAATTCAATTTGAAGATCATTTGTTTTTATGTCTTAAATGTTATAACATATCAAAATATGACAACAGATCATATTATTATGAAAAAGTTAAAACCACGGATGGTCTGTCCGGTTGGCTACCACCATCTTATTTATTTATTTATTTAAACTTCATCGCACATACAAAATGTATACAATTGGCGGACTTAATGCCTAAAGGCATTCTCTACCAGTCAACCATAAGGCCAAACAGAAAGAAAAATGAGTAGGTGCATCAATATCAGAAAGAAACTACAGAAATACAAGGAAGATAACAAATAATTCCAAAAGAGGATAAATTTACATAAACGTACATAAAAATTATATAAAAGATAAACATACATAAACTAATACATACATAAACCAGCCGCACGAAGCAAAGAAAAATATGAAGGATTCCAAATCTACGCGACCTTCTCAAACAAATGCTTACGCAGCATTCGCTTGAAGGAGAGCTTGGTTTGAGCTTGTCTAATATCTAGAGGTAGCGAATTCCAGAGGCGGATTGCCTGAAGGGTGAAAGAATTAGAAACAAAACCCGTGGAGTGAGAAGGAGTGACGAGTTTAAGAGAACGAGAGGAACGCAGATCACAACCGGGACGAGGAGTATCAAAGATAAATTTAGATTTGAGATAACGAGGAGTAGAAGGGTCGAACAGGATTGAGAAAAGGGTGCACAGAATACGGAGGGACCTACGCTGGCGTATGGGGAGCCAGCGCAGCTGACGTCGGGAAGAAGATATGTGGTCATACTTTCGAAGACCAAAAATAAAGCGCATGCCATTGTTAAGCAGGCGGTCTAACCGGTTAAGAGAGTCTTGAGTCATGTTGGACATGCACACATCACCGTAATCAATTAAAGGCAGGATAAGCGATTGCACTAACAGTCTTGTTACTAATCGGCAGAAAATTTTTGAACCGGTAGAGCGCCCGTAAAGTGTTAGTGGCCTTTCGACTAATCTGCCGCTAAATCGCAGTGCTTCCGCTGTTGTGCTCCGGTAAAGGGGTAAGGGAGCCGGTGAAATTACCATCATAAAGGCATTCAACCTCGGTCTTCGGGTTGGCGACGCATTCGAAATTCTTTTGATTCCTCCCATAAAATATATGACCAATTTAATTTGACAATTTATTGGAATAACATCGGTGGAACTGCACTCAAAATTCAACTCATTTATTTAAAAAAAACATGTACTTAATCGAAAGTACCAGTTAGATTATATTGAACGGTACCTATTTAACAAAGGCTGTTGAAAAAGAACATTGATACCACAAATTGTTCGGAAAGCCGTAATTGCAAACATCAGGGCGAACCATTACATAATTTAGCATCTACAGTCATGTTCTTTCAAGATCACAGTTGAACAACCCCATAACCTATAAACATATTTACGTGCTAATAAGCAACAACACTCCGGTTGTAATGAACGCCTTGCCAAAAATGTTTGCACTTTAAGTGACTTTGACCCGTTCTTCGTTCTATTTATCATTGTCTGCAATAGCTTTCTGTAATATACCGTAACATGTAAGAGTGGTTATACACCGAGTCAAAATACGGAGTTACCAGGCCAAACGCATATGTCATTAGGTTAACGGAGAGTTGTTTGTTTAAGAATTTACTTAGTGTCTCTATGTTACATTCAGCAAAGATACTCTGCATGGTTTCTCGTTTGAGGTCAATGGATGTATAAAACGTTTCTGCAGTGATCACGATGCAAAAGGCAGTAGATTTTATGTTTTATTTATCTAACCCGTTTACAACTGCAAGTTGCGTTAAGCAGATTACAACTGATTAGTTTCCTATGTTGCAAGGATTCAGCTCAATGAACCATCATTCCTTGGTTATTTACGTACCTATACATAATTAGACATTACACCTCTTATGATTAAAAGGTTGAAAGTTTTTAAAATTCAATATATCTTCATTGTTTTAGGGTCCGGAAATGGTACGTGTATCGAAGTTCTACAAAGAGGCCAAAAACGGTCGTTTTCTTCGCTACCTCCACGAAGACACGCGCACTCTTTACGAAACTTTCCGCCGAGGAGTTAAGGAGTCAAGTAAGTGCATTTTTATACTATAGCGCTGGAAGAAGCAAAATAATGCCTCCTGTTTAAAAGTATTCTTAATCGACCTCAAAGTAGAACTATTCAAGAAAGAAGTCATTTCGACATTAGCATTTCACTCGAATAAATCTCATGTAAATGCTTAAATTCAGTCTCGCTTATATAATTAGATACCCAATCATGACTCATAGCCTGCAGCTATTGCCGCGAAATTATTCACTCACAATTGCGAAGCAGGGAGTGCCCCAAGGCACAATTCTAGGGCCCACCTCATTTCCCTTCGCGTTTCCGCTCGTTAACGATAAATACGATAATACACGTTCATTACAAAATATTGTTAACGTGCACTGCATTGGCGAACAGGCTGGTTGGGAACAGTTAACTTATTTTATGCTACTGGAGTAGTCGAACCATTAACTTTTTTTTTCCTTGCAAACCAGCCATGTTGGACGCAATAAGGCTACAAAAACAGCCTTATTGCGTCCAACATCACTGGTTTGCAAGGGAAAAAAGGCAGTTTAACCGTGGAATATTCCTGCACTAAACTTGCCGGTACTACTTACATTGAGACACTCTTTTAGATCAACAGGGCAATAAATGACCGCGATAAGGTTTTACATTGTAGTGCGAGGTATGCACGCTGAGGGTTTTATGGTTATTAACTTAAAAAGAGCTTGTTTTATTTACACAACAGATAATGGCAACTGTCTCGGTTGGAGGGAAGGTCCAAACAAGCCTTATGTATGGCAGAATTACAATGAGACTTTGCTGCGAGCGAAGAACTTTGGATCCGGCCTCATATCCCAAGGTCTTCTACCGGGCCAGAACACATACGTGGGTGAGACACTTGACTATTTTTATTTCTCTTGACTCAACTATTTATACACGCAATAGACATTAAAGATAATCTTTTAATTTGTTTGTTTTTCTGAATTTTCAGGTATTTACTCACAGAACTGTCCAGAATGGATCATGACAGAACAGGCTGCATACTGTTATTCAATGGTTATAGTACCACTGTATGACACATTAGGAGCCAACGCATGTGCCTTTATTGTTAATCAGAGTAAGTGCATTCGAGTTCTGAACGTACGATCCCTTTCAGCATGAGCCTAAAGTAACAAATAAAATTAAACCAGATGATTTCTTAAAACCCAAACACACAAACCATAGTAAGAGAACAAATGTACATACAAGAACACTGAATCTAAATATATTTATTTGAGAAGTCTACTGACGTTTTATATTGCTTTGAAATGACTAAGCTTTGGCATGTGGTCGATGCTATTGTACTGTTAATAAATGGAGAAACATGACTTCTATGCCTATACTATAAACATGTATTTTAATACTCGTATTTTCACAGCTGAAATGTCGGTCGTCGTTTGCGAAGACGACAAGAAAGCCAATCTACTGCTTGACCAATCGCCGCGGTGTTTAAGGAAACTGATCACCATCAAGGAAGTGTCTCCTTCCACGCGTCAGAGAGCGAAGAGCCGCGGAGTGGAGATCATGAAGTTTAGCGACGTTGAGATTCAAGGAGCTCAAAAGGATCATCCCTGCGTTGTAAGCATAGATACTAAATAGATAAAGAATTTGAAAAACGAAAAAAGTTCGGCTATTGTCTAGACGCTAACACTCCCAGAAGATAAACAAAAAAACTGGAAAGCATTCCTGAGCAAGCCATTTAAATTCCAATCTAGCTAAAACCAACAATAGGATATGTGTTCTTAGAAACGTCTCTGACTTTTTTCTTTGCTGGCAAAAGCTTGATGACCTATAATAGACATTTATCAACACGATATAACGTTACCAATGCTTTGACGGTCTCAAAATGACTGTAAACACAACCTGATTTATGGCTCTAGACCGGAGGTGGTAGCCATACAGGCTCTAGATGTGTTTTTTTTTACTATCAAAACATTTTTGTTTTTCTACAGCCACCGAGACCCGAGAGCATATGCACGATCTGCTACACATCTGGCACCACCGGCATGCCCAAAGGGGTCATGCTGACTCACGAAAACGTGGTGGCGTCAATGTGCAGCGTCATCATGCAGCTCGGCGAACACAGGCCTGCCAAGACCGACGTCATGATCTCCTTCCTGCCACTCGCTCATATGCTGGAGCGATGTTGCGAGGTGAGTCTCCAGATCTAAATAACATTTGTTTGTATCTTAAAAACTATTGGGTTCGTTGTCATAGTTTCAAATAGATCTACACCTTGTTTGTCCCTAGACCGAAATATCTGATACTTATCTATCCGGAAAAACGCATAGTTCCCGCGGGAACGCGATAACCAAACCCCACGCGGGCGAAGTCGCGGGCAGAAGCTAGTAGCTTAATAAAACTCCTTTACGCATGTCCAAGTTTTAACTTGAATCCCGGTTCAAATGTTTTCATACAGAATTCAAGGCAGCATGTCAGAAGATATTCACAGGAAAATCAATATCAATTGTAATTGATACGAATAAGTAAAATTACCTTTTAACATATACTTACGGACTGACAAGATATACGAATTGGTTGATCGTTCGTTGGACTGAAATTTTCTATCACCAACGTGAGATAGTAACAGTGCCAAGATGTTTCAAATAACTATTAATCACCAGGTATTTACTCAAGGCGAATCGAGCCAATGTCCCATGCAACGACCATTATTTATTACGTATTTTGTAAAAACATTTGCGATTGAAGGTCGTGATTATATAAAAGAACTTAAAATTATACTTATTTTTTGTTATAGGTGATTTTATAAGCGTTTCAAATGCCGTCAGTCTGCTGTGGTATTTTGTGCAAATTCCAGTAACTCCAGATGGCATTTTTTTTTATTTTGTAGTAGTGAGTACCGTGTTCCCCTTTTTCAAAAATATACACAAATTTCATGTTGGAAATTGCACAACATGCGATTGCAGACTGACGGCGGCGGTTGAAACGCTTGTACAATCATCCAAATATCTAATATTTTATATCCTGCCTATACTATGATGTGGACGTGAAATATCTATTGTGATAATAGACAACGAATAAGCTGTAGAAACCTCCTCAAAATAAAAAAAATATATATACGTGGCAACTCTCTTAGTTACTGACTCTTATAAACGTATTTATTTGGTCGGACCCATTTTTAATTCCCGAATAATAAGAATCTAAGTTCTTATCTTGAACGCGTTTCAGTACAAAACGGCATCGCATAGTGTAGAATGAAGAGTGGTACCTCTTAAAACATAACACAGGTATCTTCGTATACTTTTAAGAATCATCGAACACTAAAGTAGAAGTTGTACTGTAGGTACTTCTTATTTTTAAGCCATTGAAATTCAGAATGTATTACTGCAACTAATACATGTTTCCAATATTTCCAGAACGCTCTCTACATGGTGGGAGGATCGGTCGGTTTCTACAGCGGCGACATCAGGCGACTGGCCGATGATCTCCAGACCCTCAAGCCTACTATGATGCCGGCAGTCCCTCGTTTACTCAACCGGCTCTACGACAAGGCTCAGTCGGAGATATCCGGCTCCAAGATCAAAAAGCTGCTCTTCAACATGGCGTTGTCTGCGAAGGAATCTGAAGTGAAGAGGTGAGGATCGCAGATTTTTCAATTTTTTTTTTGGTAACGATGGTAATGTAAATTGTGTATAAAAAATAAAAATCTGTTCATCTAACGAAAACAAAAATAGCTATTTAGATCGACTCAAAAAAACCTATCGACAGTGGTTACTGCATTCTTATTACTCTTACTTTGAAAGGGCTTTGCCTTTCCCTGATAGCATTGCAAGGGTGTAATCCCTTCTAATACGTAATGTCTATATAGATACGATTTCTTCATTACCCGACTACGCCAAAGCCGAAAGAAGGGTTGTGATGAATGTTTGTATTTGTGTGCCATAGTTAACCGGATATTATCCGCCCTGAATTGTGGGTATAACTGACTTCACTATTGCCATCGAGAAAAGTAAACTAAGTATGACATTTTATGGTTCCAGGGGAATAGTCCGCAGCGACTCCATCTGGGACAAGCTGGTGTTCCGCAAAGTGCGCGAGGGCATGGGCGGCCGCCTGCGCATCATGGTGGTCGGCTCCGCGCCGCTCGCCGGCAACGTGCTCACGTTCTCGCGCTGCGCTCTTGGCTGCCTGGTACGTCGGAACATTCTAACTATAGACACAAGGGGGATAGTTTGTTGTTACATCATGGTGGGCAGCTCCGCGCCGCTCGTCGGCAACGTGCTCACGTTCTCGCGCTGCGCTTTTGGCTGCCTGGTACGTCGCAACATTCTAACTATAGACACAAGGTGTATAATAGTCTGTTGTTACATTATGGTGATCAGCTCCACGCCGCTCGCCGGCAACGTGCTCACGTTCTCGCGCTGCGCCCTCGGCTGCCTGGTACGTCGCACCATTCTGACTTTAGACACAAGGGGGCTGGTTTTGTTGTTACTACATCATGGTGGCCAGTACCGCGCCGCTCGCCGGCAACGTGCTCACATTCTTGCGCTGCGCCCTCGGCTGCCTGGTACGTCGCACCATTCTGACTATGGACACAAGGGGCCTAGTTTTGTTGTTACTACACCATGGTGGTCAGTTCCGCGCCGCTCGCCGGCAATATGCTCACGTTCTCGCGCTGCGCTTTTTGGGCCATCAGAGATCTTCGGGCTATTAGAGATCTTCGGGCCATTAGGTACACAAGGGCGACAGTACGCTTCACCTTTTACTTTTTCACATATTCAGTTTGACATCCATTTGGGGGCTACACATTCCGATTGCACGAATATACATAACTATATTCATCTCCAGATTTTCCGCAACCTCATAATGACGTTGGCCTCCAAGATAAATACAGATGATATAGATTTATATAAAGTATAAACCCACTAAACGTCCTTTGATATTTGTGAAAATTCTCGAGTGAATGAACCATGAGCGGTTCATGGAGAAGATAATAAATTTATACCGAAATAAATGCAAAATGTACTTCCTGGGTTAAATTATCTATCATAATATTTTGAATCAGACCAAGGTTGAGCTGCGATTTATTTATGATGCTTATCGCAGAATAGTACCTAGTTGATCCGGCATCATATGAGATGAAAACCTTGCTCTGATCTTTGAATGTACCTAATAATAATAAACGCTTTGCCAACTCATAAACGTAAAAATACGCATTCTAGATATTTGGTATTGAATGTTGACTTGATTTAGCTTCCTTTGTCATTGTAAGTTGAGTTTGACATTGTACATAAACTTCAACCTATGCTGTATATGTTTTTAGGGTTCCGAAGTCCACAAGGAACCCTTATAGTTTCGCCATGTCCGTCCGTCCGTCCGTCCGTCCGTCTGTCCGCACTATTGCTCGGAGATGCTTAATCCTAGAAAGCTGTAATTTGGCATGAATATACATATTAGTTACGCTGACAAAGTGGTACAATAAAATTTTGAATTTTTTTTATAGGGTACCTCCCCTACTCGTAAATTGGGGATGTTTTTTTTTTCTTGCGTACCCCATAGTGCGGCATATCGTTGAATAGGTCTTAAAAATATTGCGGGTTTGTTAAATCTATTTTTTGATTAAGCGATGCGTTTGTAAAATATTAAGCTTTAAAGTGCTATTTTTTGTTAGAGTCACGTGTCGCCCCCCCCCCCCCCCTGCCAGCTAAATGGTGGTATTTGGATGGCTGAAAAAAATCACGGTTGTGGCATATATAACGTAGTTGAAAGGAAAACTATCACAGCTAAGTAGGCTGCTGTAATGATTTTTCTCGAGCGGCACGGGTGTCGGGCGGGCACGTCATACCACAGGCTAGCTAGATGCTAATAAGTCTTAGAAAGGTACAGTGGGTATTGTCAACTTCGGAACCCTATACTTTGCGCGTGGCCCGACACGCACTTGGCCGTTTTTTTTTGTTTCGTCGCCTTTGGCATTAAAATAGGTACAGGTTGGCACATCGGGTTGTGCTACAATAGCGATCGTTGATCACCGAGTGATGAATAAGAGCATCTATCACGTTCATGTACCTATTCTGAGTCTTTGAGAGTTCATGTTGTGTACGAAAAAAAAACAAAAAGGAAAACAAAGATTAAACTTCTCGCTATGCCAAGGATTACACCCTTACTTTGACAAGTGAAAGTAATTCTTGTATGTGGTGCCGGTCAATAAACTATTTATTGTTGTTATTCTGTCCCGTTTGTCACAAGATAAAGAAGAAGAAGAAAATGAGAGGAGTTTCATAGAAAAACATGGACTACTATAAAAAAACTAAATAATAATATAATATACTACTAAAACGCAAAGAAACGCCAAATCTGGTGGATTAAGACTGGCCGCACATTATAAGAAATTTTTAGACAGAAAAGTTCTGACGCTCGCCGGAAGGCACTCGGTCGGTGCATACATTTTGTATTAGACCATTGGTAGCACAATTCTGATCAGAATTGGCTATGGGTGAAAAATTACAATGTACTCGATTACTTTTTTATGGATAACCAATATCAAGAGAAAAAAATCTCAGCATTTGCCGTGCTGTAGATTTCGCGTAAAAAAAAGAAATTGATTTTGTGTTATGACGATTGAAATAAAGGTGTTTCCTTGGTCCAAGTATGCAGCACTACTTCTTAAAAAAAAGTGTTGACACTATTGACGGTGACAGTTCTTGCTTCATTCGTAATAACATGTTTAAAGCATACGTCGTCGTTCGAGCCAAGCAGAATCGAAAGTCCAGTAAGCAAAAGCAGTCATAAATGAGCTATTTTTCCAATAAAAAAATTTAAACACGTAAAAGTTATGTTCGTACGAAGGAAGCGAGAACTGTCACCCTCAAATGTTAACACTTTATTTTCAGAGACATGTGCTGTGTTTACTTGGACCAAGGAAAACCCGAATTTTTAAATCGTTATAAAGCAAAACCAATTTTATTTTTTACGCAGAATCTACGGCACGGAAAATTCTGAGATTTTTTTCTCTTGATACGAAAGGTTATTCCTATCCTTAAAAAAATAATCGAGCACATTGTCATTTTTCACCCATAGCCAATTCTTCTGACAGCGGGGTCTAATACAAAATATACTTATGCACCGAGTGCTTCCGCTTCCGGCTACGAGTACTTATCTCCCGGAAAGCGACAGATTTTTTCAGTCAAAAAAAACTGATAGTGTGCGGCCGGTCTACACCCATGTTTTAAAAAGGGACCGTTAACATGGGAACTAGTGACAGAAAAAGGTTGATTTACCCGATCCGTGGTAATGTTATCCTGATGGTGATGTTATTTGGTTTCAGATAGTGGAAGGCTACGGGCAGACCGAGTGCACCGCGCCAGTGACTCTCACCGTTCAGGGCGACCACGTGCCTGAACATGTCGGGCCTCCCGTCGCTTGTAACAAAGTGAAGGTAATTAACCCAACAATCCCACTTATTGATTTGTCGTAGGCAGCTTCAATATCTTTGCTGAACATAGGCCTCCTGCCACTTCCGCAGGGCTCGTCACTCAGACCGGATGCATCCACCATCATCAAATTTTTATACGCAATTAGAATAAGTGTTTCATTCTCTTGCCCTATCTATACGCTTGAACATGACGGTAATATGAGACGCGCAGGACGTGTCGAGGAAACCCGGGATTGTGATCCCACTCGCAAAATCCATAGACAACATACAGTGAAAATCGTGTAGAAAATTATTGCAATAATGATGAAATTGATGACGACGACGACGATGGATGTTGATGATGATGATGATGATGGTGGTGATGATGATGATGATGATGATGATGATGTCGATGATGGCGATGATGTTGATGATGCCAATACTGATGATGATGTTTTGATTTCCAGCTAGTGGACGTGCCCGAGATGGAGTACTACGCGGCGCAGGGGCACGGCGAGGTGTGCGTGCAAGGCGCCAATGTCTTCAAGGGTTACTTCAAGGAGCCGGAGAAGACGCGCGAAGTCATCGACGCTGATGGCTGGCACCACACTGGGGACATCGGCAAGTGGCTGCCGGTTAGTATCTTCTTATTCTTTAGCATGTAGTTGTACATTGTGCCGTGGTGGCCTAGTGGTTCGACCTACCGCCTCTCATGCAGAGGGCCGGGGGCAGTTTACTTTTATGCGAAATTCATCGTGACACATCGTGAGGAAACCTGCACGCATCTGCAATGTAATTCAAAGATGTGTGTGAAGTCCCCAATCCGCACTGGACCCACGCGGGGACTATAGCCCAAACCCTCTCGTGATGAGAGGAGGCCTGTGCCCAGCAGTGGGACGCAAATAGGCTGAATTAGTAGTAGTAGTTGTTGTTGTAAATGCCTCTCCGTTAGGTGTATCATTTCTGTTGGTGATGGTAGCTTCCATTCATTTCGCGTCCGGATGAGCCCTGATATTTATTCCGATGTCCTCCAACCACCATTTTTTATCCTTTAAGAGGGTTTATCCCGAAAGTTGGCAACGTCGCATATAGCTGTCAAATGTTTCGCTGTTTTTATTAATTTCTCAATATTGCTGAATTAATAAGGAAGATATCATTCTAAAGAAGCCGTGGTGGCCTAGTGGTTTGACCTACCGCCTCTCATGCAGAGGGTCGCGGGTTCAAATCCGGCTCGCACCTCTGAAATTATTTATGTGCGAAATTCAATTTGAATTAACCACTGTGCTTTTCGGTGAAGGAAAACATCGTGAGGAAACCTGCACGCATCTGCGAAGTAATTCAAGGTTGTGTGTGAAGTCCCCAATCCGCACTGGGCCCGCGTGGGGACTATAGCCCAACCCTCTCGTGATAAGAGGAGGCCTGTGCCCAGCAGTGGGCCGTAAATAGGCTGTTGTAGTAGTAGTAGTAGATATCATTCTATGGTTGAATAACGCGTCTCGTTTTATATTTGTTGGTTAGGCATTCAAATGATAAAATTACATTAAAATGCATGGAAACTGCGATGGAAAGTTTTCAAAAGATATTACTTCCATATACTAAAAACTTCGTGTTCCTATGATAACTGTTGCAATCCATACTTAATGTTTTATTCAACCATAGAGCGATAATTAATGTTGCCATTCAGTAATATTCAAAAATTAATGAAAACAGCAAAATATTTGACAGCTATTTGCGACGTTGCCAGCTTTCGGAGTAAACCCTCTTAAACACTGAATCAGATTATGGAATGTGAATGATTATTTTTGTACAACTTGGTCCCCTATAGATTACTTACTACTACTGCTACTACAGCCTATTTGCGTCCCACTGCTGGGCACAGGCCTCCCCTCATCATGAGAGGGTTTGGGCTATAGTACCCACGCGGGCCCAGTGCGGATTGGGGACTTCACACACATCTTTGAATTAATTCGCAGATGCGTGCAGGTTTCCTCACGATGTTTTTGTATATGTTACTTATTTTGTTGAAATGATTTAATGTAACTGATTGCCCCATTCAAAGAAGGAAAGACAACAACTTCTCCTGATGATTCCTGCATTGATTATCTTAAGTAAGATCTTTGTTACTCTTGTCTTTCTGCAGGAACTTTGAAAGATTTATGTACTAATAATCAAAAAATTCTACATTTATTCACTTTCAGAACGGCACCTTGAAGATCATCGACAGAAGAAAACACATCTTCAAACTATCGCAAGGCGAATACATAGTTCCTGAAAAAATAGAAAACATTTATATAAGAAGTCAATATGTTGAGCAGGTGTTTGTTCACGGAGAATCATTGAAGGTAAAATCTATATATTATATATATAAAACAAGAAACTGACTGACTGACTGATCGATCAACGCAGAGCCGAAACTAGTGGTCGTACAGAGCTGAATTTTGGCATTCAGGTTCCTTAGGGAACGTAGGGAAGCACTAAGAGAGGTTTTCCCAAAATTCCCACGGGAACGGAAAAAAACGGGGTTTTTCATTTTAATATTTCTGCGCATACGAAGTTGCGGGGAAAAGCTAGTATAATATAAAGTCTGAACTTAAGTATAATATTCAAATAGGTGTGTGAAGTCGCGAATCTGTTCTAGGCTCGCGTGTGGACTGTAAGTATTGTCGTGATGACTGATGAGAGGACGCGTGAGCATGGGACGTAAATAAGCTGTTGTGGTGAAAGAATCATTTTTTTTTTTTTTTAATTTATTTACTTGTTAAGAATAAAAGTTTTAAATAAGCTGTTGTGGTGAAAGAATCAAAAACCTTGCAGTAGATTACTTTGGTGCAATTACTTCGTGTTAGGTGTAACGGTCCTAACTTCACTTATGACCTCTTTTGGATTCGCTTAAGTGATCCTGTGGATTATTTTGTGTGTGGAGATCTAAATCAACCCCTTTTTTCCAGTCATGCATAGTGGCAGTAGTGGTGCCAGACGTGGACGTGGTGAAATGCTGGGCGCTGGAGCACGGAATCAAGGGCACTTTCTCCAATCTGTGCGAGGACCCGAAGGTCAAGCGCATCATCATGGACGACATGCTGCAGTGGGGCCGCACCGCCGGACTCAAGACCTTTGAACAGGTTTGTCGACTTTTAAGGTTAGGTTATGCAAATTTACTCCCTCCCTACAACATTTTCGCTGCCACTTTTGATTAGCAGATTTTCTCAAGATAGTCCGTGAACCTAGAACTTTGTATGGTCTGTGGGAGTGTGAGGAGTGGGAGTTACGAAGCCTTTTCAGCATAAAAATCGACAATAGGTGACCACGCCTTATGGTTAAACAAATGAGACAGATTTAGAACTGCTATTTCCCCAAATAACTGGGCCCGTTCGTTTCTAAACACTTGCATTAAGATGTAGAAACGGGCTCCCCTAATTCGTGCGTGCAATTTTGGTAGGTACAGTCAGCAGCAGAAGTAGATAAGCTGTCCAGGTGTTCAAAATGACCTACACACGCCCTTAACGTCTTAAGAATAAGGTCGTGTGTAGGTCATTTTGAACACCTGGACAGCTTATCTACTTCTGCTGCTGACTGTACTGAAACAAACTACAACAACAATTTTTACCTTTGTACAAAGCACTAAGCAGTGGAAAATAACAAAGTAGAATTCTTAAACCTACTTAGTCTTTAATCATGTAATATATCTACTCGTACATAATCAGTAAAGGTTAAATGTGTCAAGATTTTATCAATATAAGATTCATTTTATTTCGGTTGCAGGTGAAGGACATATATCTGCACCCGGATCCGTTCTCGGTGCAAAACGGCCTACTGACACCCACCATGAAGGCGAAGCGACCAGAGATCAGGAGCTACTTCAAACCCCAAATAGAGGACATGTACAAACAACTAGAATAACGATAGCACTCACACGACACTTAGTGCTATCACAAACTTTAACGGTGCAAGCACGCCTGGACTGGAGTTTGATGAAATAGAAGTGTTTGATAATAAACCTAAAGTAAACATATTGTTAGACTTAAGTGGACACTCCGCTACAAGTATCTGTTTTATTAAAACAGCCCAGTTCTACTTAGAATAAACTGTGATGTATATACCATCACTATAAGTACTCTCTTTAGTATCCTCACAGTAGGTACAATGTGCTCGTTTAATTTTAGTCACTTTACACTTTCAATATCATTTAAATCTCGAAACCGAAGGACTATTTCGTGGAAAAGTGTTGTGACGGTATTTGAAAGATTGATTTTTAAACGACTTCTATACTTGTGAATAGTTAGTGAAAATTGTTTTACTTAGGTGAATTATGAAGTTAATCCCATTTAGGTAAGACGTAACTTTTCTAGTGTTAAATATCCGCTTTTATTTCTATAGCAATAATGGGGAACGATGTTTCTCGGACAGTCAATTAATCTTTCATCACTGGCTCTTCATACAATTGATGCTGAGGTTATCTGCAGCAGTACAATACGGTCAATCAATGCCTTTAATTGTTGTTAGTTGATCTTTGGAAACAATATTACGGATGGGTAAAGATTTCACTCAAACCACTCTAAGCCGTC
Source organism: Aethes cnicana (assembly GCA_963971205.1). Classification (NCBI taxonomy): domain Eukaryota; kingdom Metazoa; phylum Arthropoda; class Insecta; order Lepidoptera; family Tortricidae; genus Aethes; species Aethes cnicana. The sequence goes on along the minus strand of OZ020287.1, from coordinate 7,777,960 downwards.
CGAATGACTGCGCATGTAAAAATCCAATTTCCCTCAATTGAATAAGATGTTTGACTCCATATCCTAAAACTTCGATGTTTTCCTTAGCACCTAAAATTGGTAATCAGGTACTTCAGTGATGCATGTCACAATAATAATAATAGAGATTAGGTAAAATCATAAGCAATACTCATGACAGGTAAAGATGGTAATGGAATAAGTGAACTTGTTATAAAGTAACTGATGAGAATACCTAGTGATGTTGATAATGTATCCCATGAATTTTTGTTCATAGAGATTATGGTCAAAGCATGTCCATTTGAGAGTTCAAAATACTTAATCGAAGTCAAACAATCTAGACTTATTCCAACCTTAAGCTGGAAGGTTTTTGTAAACAATATTTATTTTGCTTCTTAGTTTGGAATAAAATTGTAATTTATGCAAGTATGTCAACATTAGGTCACTAAAGTTTTCCTTGAGTTAGAAAAAAGATTGTTAGCTAATAATATTCATGTGTGTTGTTTTGGGTTGTCATCGGAAAGTATTTAGAAGTTTGAGGAGGTTAACGATACACCTATTAGATATACAATATCGGAAATTAGATACTTTTATAGTATATACCAATTATTGCACTTACGAAATACGCTTTACGGAAGTTGTTTTTAACAAACCACGACCTGTATAGATAATCTTCAGTGTAAAAAAAATATAAACATGAATTGTAAAGTAGCTTAATTAGAGAATATTCGTATGTTGAGCCGTGCCTTCGACCCAAACCCGAACTCTATTTCAAACGAACTGTGCACATTTCTACTTGCTTTTGTACAGATTTTATAGAAAATATGATCTGTAAACAGCTCTCAATTTTGATGTTCTGTCTAACTTAGTTCTAAAAGTTTGTAAGCCTGTGCACGGGACTAACTACGTAGAATGTATGAATGTTTTACACGTTAAACGAGAAATTTGACAGACATAAATAAGTAACTAAGAGGGAAAACTACTTTTATTTGTATTTTAAATTTCTATTTCCGTATACATTTGCCGTGTGTGGATTTACGTATAATGTCCATGATTAGAGGATGAATCTCCATTTATTTTGTTGTTGTTAAATTGTTCACTGACTTGCATATTTTAACAGTATCACTGTATTCGATGCACTTGTGGTTTGTATAATTTGAATGCTTCGAAAATCGGTTTGAAATGGTTATATCCTATCATAGCCCATTATAACTAGCAAGTCAGGGAACAGATTAAATGCAGGGCGTATATCATGTTATACTAATTTAAACATAGGTCAAACCATCGCACCGCGTAGTATAATTTTGTAACGCTATACTCGGCTTTTGCGGGACGCGAGACGCGTATCATGTTGTTCAAACCAAAATTTTGTTGTTATTGGTGCAAGTTGCTACAATAATTTATTTTTAATAAAAATTGAAATAATTAGTTTGTTTTTGATTGCCTCATCTCAATCGTATCCGTAAAATCTGACGCGCGAGTGATACCTTTTATTGCAAGCCTCTATAGGCGACGGTGACTCAGCCAGCACTTAAGTAAGTACTATCAGGAGGGCATTTTCTTATTTGCCAGCCGACCATCAGTTTTATAAAAAAAGCAAGAAAAAAAGATACATACCTACGAAGAATTTCTTTGAATACATTTCTTTGAAACTTCATTGCATTACAGGCATGTGAATTGTGAGTAGGCTTACAATGCACAATGTTTAAATAGGTGAATTCAAACGAAAGAACGCATAAGCGAATAGCACACTGTACGGTAGGTACCTACATCTTTTTGTACCAGTGCCTTATGGTGCCTTGTATGCTTTTAGATTCTGAGACCAGTTCAAAGTGGAACTACACATGATTGCAGTATTTGAAATTATAGTCCCTGAGTATAAATAAACTGGAAATAAACACGGCTCTCGGACGACAATATACAACAAGACCTCCAGCCGACCTCACCTACGATAGGAGGACTATTTTCATATCGTGATTCACGCGATGCTCGAGACCGTCGCCGTGAACTAAATTGTATTTGATTATCTTTATCCTTAGGTAGGTACGAGCTAAGAATAAACGTGGATTATCATCCGGATGAAAATATGGGAAATAGTGCATAGGAAGAACGAGTATAACAGAAACATCTAAGATACTAATAACAAATGTGTTGGAGACGTCGCGTCTGTAATTGCGTGGAAAATACTTGCAAGTTTGAATAAGTACCTGAGTATTACTTTTACTTTAAGCGTAGTTGGCATCTCAATTTATCGATGTTTCTATGAATTTCACATGCATTCAAGTAAGTATTTACTAATAGCACATTAGAGCAAGACACAATTGTACCTAACAGTCATCAAAGTGAGCGAACAAGGGTGACCATAAATACTTGAACATGCACTCTAGTCTTAATAATGATCAACACAAGTATACAGGATCCAGCAAAACGTTGTAACGATATTTTAACCACAGTATCAGTTATCGATTCTAAGCATGTTTTTTTTTTTAATTTTAACTTTTTTCGGGTTAGTAAAAAATAAAATTTTGTATGGGATACAAGTATCGCTCACACCATCAATCCCATAATGGGCCATACGATTTTTTTTTCTTAAAACATGCTTAGAATTGATAACTGATACTGTGGTTAAAATATCGTCACAACGTTTTGCTGGACCCTGTATACCAGTCGCTATATTCATATTATATTCATAGTCGCTATAGCCAAACCCTCTCGTGATGAGAGGAGGTATGTGCCCAGCAGTGGGACGCAAATAGGCTGTGGTAGTAGTAGATAGATTCTTACCAGCGGGTTAATTTTGAATGCCACTTGATTTGCGATCCCCAAAGCAACCGGTAGGAATGTGTTAGGTGCGAACTTGTCATCAAAGTGGTTAGTTTGGACCAAAGACTACAATATTATACTAGGTTTGGACCACCACATGTTTGGACTGTCACTAAACACTGATGGCGCGCATAAGGTTCATTTTCTAACATAAATAGTGACGGTTGTCTTAATTGGGCATCGCAAATCAAGGGGCACTTACAATGAGCCCGCAGAATTCTGCGAAAGTCAAGTAGATTCCCATAGATTACGCGAGACGAAGTCGCGGGCAACGGTTAGTAGGTCTAACATAGGTAGTTTCTATAAACTTTTGTGTCAAAAACAAATGAGTATATTGAATGGTTTATTCTCCTTCTCCAGAATGGGTTTCAGAATGTCCTATCCAACGAAATAAGGTGGCTAAAGATATCATGCAATTTCAAAACTGCAAACTGGCCGATGCAATCTGCCAGTGCAACAATAATGTAGAAATCGCGGTAACCTCCTTTAGAGTGTAGGAGTCGGCGAATAAATGATCTAATAATATCACCGTACGACGTTAATCCTCCACGGCCGACCAATTGCCAAACTTAGCGCCAATTTAAACTCTACGCTTATCGCCATAACATTTTTTACGCTTCAGCTTCGTCGGCTGTGGTTGACTGTGGCGGTCAAATGGTGCTTCGAGGAAATTTATTGGAGCGAGATCCGTGATTTTATGTTTACTCGTTTAACTTGTTTACGCCCGTGTGGGAATGTAAATAAATGAACACTTTATTGACCGTAAAGAGCAATAAACTGGAGATTACAATTTTGCTGTCTTATAGGTACTGAAATGAAAAGAAAATAAATAATTCTAAGTAACGCTCTATCTTTGCCTAAGCCATGGTGGCCTAGTGGTTTGACCTACCGCCTCTCATGCAGAGGGGCGGAGGCTCGTACCCCTAACCCCACCAGCCCCACTTGCATCACGCCCCTAACCTGGGGTTAATCGCTTAACTCAGATTTATCTGTATGGATTTGACGCGGGTTAAGAGGCTAACCCGAGATTAGCGGCTTGGTGCAAGTGGACCTCAGTTTACTTACGTGCGAAATTCAATTTGAATTTGCCACTGAGATTTTCGGTGAAGGAAAACATCGTGACGAAAGCTGCATGCTTCTGCGAAGTAATTCAAAGATGTGTGTGAAGTCCCCAATCCGCACTGGGCCCGCGTGGGGACTTCTATAGCCCAAACCCTCTTGTAATGAGAGGAGGCGTTTGACCAGCAGTGGGACGCAAATAGGCAAATATTTATTGGGAAAAAAAGTGACAATAAACGGCACAAGCAAGACTGGCATTGGGGCCTCATTCAAGTTCTTTAGAGGGAAGATATAGTAAGTACTTGGCCGGTACGGTACTCGTCCATACAAAAATTACAAAAAGAGAAAACGTTTTTCCACTTCTAAATATTTTCCAACCTCCGTGATTTTTTAGTATGTTATTGAGACAATGAAATACGAGGTTTGCTGTTTTTTTATTTACAAGAACTTTGAATCCATTGGAAAATATACTAAAAATTCATGGAGATTGGAAAATATTTAGAAGTGGAAAAACGTTTTCAATTTTGTATGGACGCGTAAGCTTGTAGGTTTTCTTCCCTCTTATGTAGATTCTTAACCCCAACAAAGACCCAGCTGATAATTTTTGTTCGCACCTAGGTACTTTTAAAACCAGACGACTGACAATTTCGTGCAATGAGTGCAAAGTTGTAAACATTTTTTTTGTTGGGGTTATTTTCCAATAGATTCTGCGTTAAATAGGGAGATCCATATTAAAAAAAAATTATATCCATATCCATATTAATATTATTAATGCAAAAGTAACTCTGTCTGTCTGTCTGTACCTCTTCACACTTCACTGCTGGACCGATTGAGATGAAATTTGGCATGGAGATAGTTGGGGTCCTGGGAAAGGACATAGGCTACTTTTCATCCCGAAAAAACGCATAGTTCCCGCGGGAACGAGATAACCGAATTCCACGCGGGCGAAGTTGCGGGCAGAAGCTAGTTAATATCATAAACGCGAAACTGCGTAACTCTGTCTGTTTGTTACCTCTTCACGCTTCAACCGCTGGACCGATTTGGATGAAATTTGGTGTGGTGATAGTTGGAGTCCCGGGCTACTTTTTATCCTGGAAAAGCGCATAGTTCTCGCGGGAGCGCGATAACCGATTTCCACGCGGGCGAAGTCGCGGACAGAAGCTACCTAGTAATGTATAATTTAGGGACATAGAAACCATGTCCCTTTTTATAATTTCCCAAAAAAAAGGCCCCTGAGTGGCGAACATTGGGGAGGTTGGAGGCCAACGTCCGGTTCACTTGTCTTCTGGTGGTTCACAGTGGACTTCTTTCGACTGGCAATACTGAAATGATCATGAACTCTGACTTTAGTTCTCAACTCTTTACTGTTGATTAAATATTATAAGAAATATTATGTGCTTAAAATATAAATTATTAAAGGCTTTTATAAATTATAAGCCCCAAGATATAAGTAAGTGCTTTTTTTTCTAACTGTAAAAAGTACAAACCTAACAAATACGTCATTTAAGTCAATTCCGCATTCTCCAGATTGTCGACCTATGGTATGGTGGGAGAGCTCTATCTTTATGTTTTCTTCAAGTTTTAGATTTATTTATGTTGTACCTACCTTTAATTTCATTTTCTCTTTTTTAGGGTTCCGAAGTCCACAAGGAACCCTCATAGTTTCGCCATGTCCGTCCGTCCGTCCGTTCGTCTGTCCGCACTATTGCTCAGAGATGCTTAGTTCTAGAAAGCTGTAATTTGGCATGAATATACATATTAGTTACGCTGACAAAGTGGTACAATAAAATTTTGAAATATTATAGGGTATTAGTATTTTTTTTATAGGGTACCTCCCCTACTCGTAAAGTGGGGATGTAATTTTTTTTTCTTGGGCACCCCATAATGCGGCATATCGTTGAATAGGTCTTAAAAAAATATGGGTTTATTAAAACCATATTTTGATTAAGTGATGCGTTTGTGAAATATTAAGCTTTAAAGTGCTATTTTTTGTTAGAGTCACGTGTCCCCCCCCCCCAGCTTAATGGTGGTATTTGGATGGCTGAAAAAAATCACGGTTATGGCATATATAATGTAGTTGAAAGGAAAACTATCACAGCTAAGTAGGCTGTACAAACTTACGAGTCATAGTCGACCAACTTATGAAATGATTCAAAAACCAATGATTTTTCTCGAGCGGCAGGGGCTAGCTGCAGGCTAGATGCTAATAAGTCTTAGAAAGGTACTGCGGGCATCGTCAACTTCGGAACCCTATAATTTGCGCGTGGCCCGACACGCAATTGGCCGGTTTTTTTTCTTTCTTGGCCCTTGCGGTACGGAACCGCAGCATATCGCTGAGCTGAAGAAGAGCTGAGAATAAGCGTTTTAGTTACTTTTCTTGTCTGTGTATACTGTGTTTAGTTTTGTAATCTTTTTTTTGTAACTTTAAGTACTTTTTTCGCCGAATAAACGTTTATTTTCTATTCTTTTCTTTATACTTATGGCATAATGAATAATACCCTCGTCTTTTATTTGAGTAGTCAAACCAAGCTAAAAATGATTTATTTGGAAGGGTTGGTGGTTATAGGTAGCACTGGGCCACGACTAAAGAATAGGTTTACAGCAACCGTTCAATTTATTTAAAGTATGGTTACCTACTAGTAATAATCATTTGACAGCGTAATGCTGGTACGATTAAATTTGCCTAATTGCGATATGATAAAACGATAAATCTATTCTTCCTACCTCTAATTATCGCGCTTCCTATCTTCCTAATCGCACCTACTCTACCTAAGTTAATAATAACGCAATGGCGAATTAATGACGTACTTAAACAAGTATATTAAAATTGCTTGAGCATTCATTCATATTCACAGCGCAGCGCGTTTTTATTTATATAATTTATTATACCTTATACCGCTTATCGACGCATCACGTAGGGGCATCTACTGTACTGGCTGTTTCTGAATTCTGTTAGTTGGCATGCGGGCACCGCGCTAGCAACTCGTATCGCGCCTGTACTGCCATCTAGCGGCCGGCCGCCCGACGCGGTGACCTTGGCGGACTGCCGCGCCGTTCATTGGCCACAGACGCCACGACCGTGCATCTCTGTTCCTTCCTTTCACACCCATAACATGGCATTCCGGCGTAGAATACAACGCCGATGACAATCTAAGCAAAACAGGTGGCGATGACATCGCCAGTGACCTGTCAAAATGACGTGACGTTAACAGACATTTGTGTTTATAACCTCTATGTGTAACTAAACTGTATTCCAGTGTTAACATGGTTGGCAAAGTGTGGATGGCGATTCGAGATGAGTTAGGTGAGTTTTAAGTTTTTTAAGGTTATGTAATTTTGTTTCGGCCGGTGTCAGTCGCCGCTTAAGATAATACTGCGCTTGATTGATATTACAGCGGACAAAGACGTGATCTCTGTATTCTATAAATAACTCGCGGTGGTATGGGAGGTAATCAGTAGTTTACTCGATTCAAGTGCAAATTGTTAGTATTGGTGCCGAGCGTTCGGATGTTTACTGACGTAAGGCAATAATAGAACGTAATACTTATCCGTGTCATTCTTTTACAAATAATGTACTTGGTAACCTAAGTTGCTTGGTTATATTCATAATGATTTCTAGGAAACTGCTTGACTGATGGTGGTTTAACGCATTCACTGCCACCGACGCATATATGCGTTTTGCTGACTTTCCCGCAGTGCTCTGAACGCACATGTGCGTTGCAATGTTCCCTTAATGACAGATGTGGCACCTGGCGAAAGTTCGTAAAAAGAAGTGGCACTATACTTCAGTATATTGATACTATATACTATTGGTATTGACCTGCCACACACAAAAAAAGGACTTACCTATGACATTGGAAATGAATTTGCAATTTTTGCATTGTTAGTTGTATCTACTAAGTATTTTAAATATTCACATATTTCAACTTGTATATTGACCTACGCCCGGTTCCTATATCCAAACAACGCCTCGTTTTGCCTACGGACGGTTAAAATTTGACAGATTCTCTATGGAACAAATGTCAAAAATCAACCGTCCGTAGGCAAAACGAGGCGTTTCGTGGATATAGGAACCGGGCCCTATTCTGTAGTATACCTACTGTATACTACGGTTTTTAATAATTTAACGATTTTGTACAACAAATGCTTCTGATACTAAAGTATTTTTTAGGGCATCCCCTTTTTTAATTTGCCTTGGCAACTCGTTAAGGGCAGATGTTTTTAAAACGTAATGTACAAAAATAGTAAAACGCTCGACTGCAATTTCTACCTATACCTATGGAAACTGTCCTTTTTGGATGCCATTCTCGTAGTGTTGGCCCTTACTGGCCTTACTCATTTCTAACTACATTTCAAGGATTTGGTCACGCCCTATCTCTCATATCGCCAGGAATCGATAGGCACACTCATTAATCTGCACGTCATAGGAATACCTATTTGGCTCGGTCAGATATCTCTTACATCAAGTACGTTACTAAAATTGGAATACCTAAACTAGATAACCTAAACAGTTTCGAGAGCTGCAATCCCTACGTAATATTCGATTACCTTACCTACCTTACCTTCAGTTTATGTAATAAAATGGAAATTGGATACTTTTAAGCGACAGCTATATTTTTCGGTCCAATGATGAATATAAATATATAAAAAAGAACACCTTAGTTCAAAGAAAAAAAGAATAAGCCAAGTTACAAACCTGCTTAACTGATTGCAGCTGTTAACAATTTTAAAGACGAGCGATTTAAAACCAAATGGATTACAAAATTATTTTAACAGTCAAGTTATAAAGGAAATGTTAAAAAAGGTGCATAAAAGTAAATCAATGAAGACAGCAAATCCGTTGTTAACGGCTATTCCCAAGATAGGTATCTGAAAACAGCGATCTTACGGTACCTACCAGATAACAGGTAAAGTGACAAAACATGAAGTAATGGAAATAAAAAAGTCAATTAATTAATGACAGATGACACCATATTTAAACTCAACCTGAAAATTCAGAAATACTTGGCCGGTAGCCCTCAGACCCTCAGTGTAGTTACTGTCGAAAGTTATAAATAAGACATTGCAATATTAAGTTAAGCATAATAAATATATGTTGCAGATACTTTAAAAAATAAATATGGGCGTACCGAGAGGTACATATAAAATGCCCCGAAAAAATTAATCTGCATATGCGCTTGCGGGGAGCAACCTTGCTGGGTGAGAAGCTGGGTAGGTAAGCCCATGAAATTAAAACAGAAATCAGTTTATAAGTATGGTGAAAAAACTGAAGAAAGAATCTCAAATCGCTTGTAGGTATTGTGACATTCTGGCATCAAAATGTGTGCCAACAAAATAATACGAGAATTAAGCTGAAGCAAACAAATATGTCGCTAGAATCAAGGCCGTCTTTCGTATGATAGCGATCAAGGCAAGAGACAGAGATTTCAGGTATCTTTGATATTTTGTTGTTCTTTTTCTGCATTAACTTCCCGTCCTTGATGTCTTCATCGTTGAATTTCATAATAAACTATTTTCCGGAGAAAAAAACTATCCAATATAGGTACCCGTATTAGGATCTCAAACTATCTAATCTATTAGTAATTTTTTTTCGTAATTTACTTAACCGTGGAAAGGTAAATAGTTAGACATCATTCATATTCATATTTTATACAAATGAATTTTCGAATCTGCTTAAAAGTGAAATTAACAAACGCATTCGCGTGCCCCATGATAAAATGAAACATTAGAATAATTGAATGGAATGTGTTCACTGTGTTGTATGCACACCGATCAGAGACACGCGCTGTTAACTTTTCAACAGGTTATTCAGATTATAATATCGCCAGAATGCGATCAGGTCGTTGCCCGCAGTTATCTGTGTGCTATGCCCCTATTATGTGACGCGATGACAACGAATCCTAGAAAATTGGTTAGGTAATTTAAAGACGATTCGCGTACAAATGCCATTTTATAACGTTATATTCCTCGCCCGCGTAGGGTTTAATTAATATATTATATTTATATTTAATTTTATTGGAAATAATTTTTCTTATAGTCTATCCCTACACTCCCCAAAGAGCTGCTGTCAAATTGCGGCTGTCCCCGGAAGGTCCCCGGCTTACATCGATGACATACTCGTACGACCACAGGGGGAAGCCGTGACGTTTTGACGTTCCCTATTAGAAGAACACCAATGGAATCGCTTTGCTCCCTGATTTCTTGCCGATAATTTTCGAACCGCTGAACCGATTTGCGTCAAATGTAGCTAAGAAAACTCTTCTAACTCACCTATTAAAAAAAAAACAAGTGGAGTTAATTACGAAGCCACCGACAAACTCACAGAAACACACTCATGTCAAACGTATACACGCCTTTTTTATTATATTTTTTTAAATGGTTAAAATTAATTTTCATGGAATTTTCCGTATGTTTAATTTATCAAAGTTTATATTTTCGCCTTGCTTGTTGATGTTTAGATTCAAATGGCAGAATCTGAATATTTTCCAACTGTTTTCAAGGCTTGTTTTGCGAGTGATAAGGTTAATTTAGGTGTAGTAAAATCCTCCTTCAAAAGACACGTATTTTTAGACAGAAGGCACGAGTGTTGTTCATGCCGTCTTATTTGCTTTATGATTAACTGGATTAATCTTACACGCCATATTGTCTAAAATGATCTAGTCCATATTAATTTAGAAGATCATTAACAATACGCAGTTCAAAACTATGCAATTTACAATTTCGTTTGGAGTTGTGTGTCTCTATTGAGACAAATTTCAGGTCAGAAGACGTCTACTGCTGGATAATGACTTGAAAAGTCGCATCTGTAACTTCATTAATAATTAAAAAGAAACGATCAAATCGAAGGGACTATATCCAGCTTCAACTTGAAGACTACTTGATCGGATAGCCACAAAATAGAGGCAGATTATAATATAACACGGGTCAGCATACATGCTACTTTTTGGCTGTTACCTAATTCCCAATTAAGAAGTTAGTCTAAGTAATAAATTCATTGCTTTCCCTAGATAAACAGTGTTTATCTGAACACCAATACATGCAATTTGTCATTCATATGAAGTTTACTTGTGTGGATGTATTCAGTCAGGTTTTTAAGTAATTCTTCGTCAGCCTCTGCGGAAGGGGCTGGAATCCGAGCATTGGCAACTTTTTCTGGGAACGTAAGCAAGGAGCCGGTTAGGTATGAATAATGCAACTATGCATAGCATGTAATGTAACTCCTTGGCCACGTGACGCGCGTGAATATCAGCGAGGCAATATCGTGGATCGAATGGCAAAGCAGCATTGTAATGGGCCTGGCCATCGTAAAGAACGTTTTGTTACTTAAGTTTAATTTTTGGTGGATAAGTGGCATTGTACTATTGGCGTTCTGTTTCATTGGCATTTCATTAAAAAAAAAACTTCGTTTTTTCTATTAGCTGCATTGTGACCTGATATTTTTCTTTATCCGCTTTCTTTTAATTCTTATTTTCGGAGGTTACGAGAACTGCACTGAAGTTACGAGTACTGAACAGTACAGAACAGCTAAGGTATCATAAGGGAATTACAATTACAGGTTTACACAACTTAGCAGGCGCCGTGGATTTAGCAATAATAGTCTCTGCGTCAACGGCTGAAGTGCTTCGCCGCGCGCCTTCTAAGTTGTGTCGTGCTATACGATAATAATTATAAGAAAAGCCACTATCGGGAAAAACTAAAATTAAAGTAATTCTTACAAACACGACTTGCAATCACGTGTAATTGTATACGTTTTGCACCCAAATAAATAAATAAATAAATATGTCCAGTATGGACGTTTTTCGCCTGAAATAATGGTGCTGATGAATATGAATGCTAGCCTTAAAGTGCGATTTTTCAAACTTAATCGATTTTTATTACACAAGGAACAATATTTATGTACCAACAATTCAGCGTAGGAAAGAAAGATATGGAACGGTCTCGGTCTATTGCCAAATAAATATAGAAAAATATGATTTTTTCTCGCCACACGACCACGAGGTTCATAGAGGAACAATTTTGGTGTAACGAAACCATTTACAGAATTCACGATACCTATCTAACGTACCGTACCGTTTCGATGAAGTCCGAACAAAAGACATTGGTTTACCTATGTTCTCTTTTTTAACTTAATACGGTCGGTGATTTGCATTCAATCGTCGAATCTGCAAATTTATATTGTCTACAAAGCGTCGGCGAAAATTTCTACATCAGTATGAATGAACGGCGGTCGAATACTTTGTAGGCCCAATTTAAGTACGGGATCAGACTTTTAAAGTAGTGTTACGCCGTGTGTTTGGTAACAAAACGAATTGTGTATGCTTAAATTAATTTGAAGTAAGGTTTGAAGTCGATGATATCAAGGCAATTTCAAAGCACTTTAGTGAGTCCAGGTTTAACAGTAAATTTAATGGCCGATATAAACCTCGTATCAAAGCCATAATGTTAACATTTTTCCAGAAATTGATGACCATATGTATTGACCTCAGTTGGCTTTTTATTCCCGGTGAGTTATGGAAATATACGAGTTTGGCGTTATAGGTTGCGTAGTAAAACGAAGCACTGACTTTAAATGAGCTTTTAATCACTGCGATAGATTAGACTAAATATACAGCTTATGATAGAAACAAGTGTTCACAGCGATACAATCTAGCGCGTAACCGTGGTCTATCTCTATCTGTCAAATATGACAGTGTTGCAACTTATAATATTATTAGGGCGATACACATAACATACTTACACACTAAAGGCAGGGCCCCACACCACCCCCCCACGGAGAAAGATAAACTATGAAAAGTAGCAAAAATCTTTACGGTCATTGAACCGTACCTGACGACCAGAACGAGTGGTAACAGGTAGTTTATCTGAGGTGGACGTGGTAGCTTGAGGGGGACTCAACTGTTCTGACACCTGTGTCGGTGGTGTATTAAGCTTAGGCTGGACCGGGACGGATAACGTTAGGTTATCCTGGGGAGCGACGTCGTGTTCAATGAACGCTGGCTTAACACGATCGACGCTCACCACAACCTTCCTACCCCTGATATCTAGGGTTAAAGTCTTCCCGTCGGTAGATCGCTTTAATATTGCAAAGGGTCCAGTGTACGGAGGCTGCAGCGGGCGCCGTACCGAGTCGTCACGAAGAAATACGTGAGATGCTGAATCTAAAGCTTTTGAAATGAAAGTGGCAGGTTCCGTATGTCGTGAAGCTGGAACTGGTTGGAGAGAGGACATTTTGCGGCGTAGCCGTACGATGAAATCGGCGGAATCTTCGGGTAGATCTGGACTGGAAACAGGAACCAACATCTCCCCAGGTAAGGGGCCGTTCAAGTATTACGTAAGCAGATTTCTTACCATTATTTTCCCCCCCGCCCCCCTTGTCATCAAAAGTAAGCAAAGCTCTTACCCCCTCCCCCTATGCTTACGTAAACATTTTTAGTTATAAATGTTTTTTTATATTGTCATTTTAAAAATAGGAAAATCCATGGTAAGATTAGGTTTAACTGATACACATTTACACATAGAGTAAGGGAAAAAAATATTATAATCAGAAATAATATAATAATCCATATTAATATTATAAATGCGAAAGTAACTCTGTCTGTCTGTCTGTTACCTCTTCACGCTTCAACCGCTGGACCGATTGAGATGAAATTTGGCATGGCGATAGCTGGGGTCCCGGGACAGGACATAGGCTACTTTTTATCACGGAAAAGTGCATAGTTCCCGCGGGAGCGCGAAAACCGAATTCCACGCGGGCGAAGTCGCGGGCAGAAGCTAGTATAATATAATAGATGCATTAATTAGACAAGTGAATAGCTCGCGGTAATTTCCCTATAATGCGCGGTAATTCCCCTAATCGGTTCTCAAAGCGAGTGCCTAAACATATGCATTATTTGCGGGAATCCCCGAAAATGTGTTTCGTTTTCATGCATAGACAATGTGAGGGTTGCCATTCGTGTAAAAAAGTAAATAACTAACGATGACGTAATCATCATCTAGACCCCCCTACCCCCCATGTCATCCAAAATAAGCAAAACAGAGACCCCCCCACCCCCCCTTGGTGCTTACGTAATACTTGAACGGCCCACAGTAGAGTCTCTCCATAAACCATCTCGGCTGCTGTAGCTTTGAGGTCCTCTTTAAAAGCTGATCGCATGCCTAAGAGAACAATGGGTAGGGCTGTTACCCACGTTTCGGGGTGACACATCAGCGAAGCCTTCAACTGACGATGTACCCGCTCTATCATACCGTTTGAGTAAGGGTGGTATGCCGTTGTCCTGATGCGTTTTGCGGCGAAGGTTTGCATTAGTCGGCGAAACAGGTCAGACTCAAATTGAGTGCCTTGATCTGTTGTTACTACCGAAGGCACGCCGAAACGTGATATCCACTCTCGGACGAGTGTATCGGCCACTTCCTCAGCCGTAATGGAGCGCATAGGCCACGCTTCAGGCCATCTAGAAACTCTGTCAATCGCGGTTAGACAGTAACGGAATTCGTTGCAGATGGGCAGTGGACCGATGATGTCGATGTGGATATGCATGAAGCGCCCTGATGGCTGGTCAAAATTTCCGAGGGGGGCAGAATTGTGTCTTGAAATTTTAGCTCGCTGACACGCTGTGCAAGACTGAGCCCATCGCCGTGAGTCGGTTTTAATCGAAGGCCACACGTAACGGCTAGTTAACAAACGAGCCGTGGCCTTGACACCTGGGTGGCTTAGGTTATGAAGTTTTTCAAAAGCTGCACGGCGAAACGAAGGGGTCAAATACGGACGTGGTTTTCCAGTGGACATGTCACACAGGATGGAAACGTCCGTGCCAGGGATGTTAACATTAGTTAACTTAAGACCCGTATCTCCTCGGCGAAGCTCATAAAGTTCGCGGTCAGTATCCTGGGCTTTGGACAGAGTCTCATAATCCTCTTCCATGGAAATCGCTTCAATTCGCGACAGCGCGTCTGCTACTACGTTATCTTCGCCTTTGATATATTTGATATCTGTGGTGAATTGACCAATGAAGGATAGCTGATTCAATTGGGATGGCGGGAGTTTTTCTCTGCGTTGTACAAACGCATAGAGGAGCGGCTTGTGGTCGGTATAAATTGTTACATGTTGTACCTCGAGAATGTGCCGAAAATGCTGCACGCTTTCATACACCGCCAACAACTCACGATAATAGGCCGGCCATTGAGATTGTTGAGGAGTCAATTTCTTGCTGAAAAAGGCTAGAGGATACCACTGTCCGTCAATCTCTTGTTGCAGACAGGAACCGATATGTACACTAGATGCGTCGGTGAACAATCCGAGGTGCGCGTCGTTCACTGGGTGCTGCAAAAGGGTCGCGGCAGACAGGCTAGCCTTACAACGTTCGAATTGTTTTAAGAGCTCGGGTGTCCATATAAATGGCTTGGCACCTTTGCTGTTGGTTGCCTGTACAGCGTCAATAAGCGGAGCCTGAAACTTGGCGGCTTGCGGAACGAATCGCCGGTAATAATTTAGCATGCCGAGGAAACGACGCACGCCTTGGACAGTTTTAGGAGGTGCAAAATCTAGGAGGGCCTGTATTCGGTCCTGAGGAGGGCAAGTTCCTTCGGGGCTAATGCGAAATCCCAGGAAAACAACCTCCCTGACGCCAAAAACACATTTACTTGGATTGACGACCACGCCATAATCCTGAAGGCGTCGGAATAAAATCCTCAGGTGTTCCTCATGTAAAGCCTCAGTCGGTGAATAGACGAGGATGTCGTCTACGTAAGGAAAAACGAAATCGAGGCCCCGTGTGACCTCGTCGATGAACCGCTGAAAAGTTTGACCGGCGTTTCGTAACCCGAACGTCATAAACGGGAATTCGAAGATGCCAAACGGGGTAACGATAGCAGTCTTTGAAATATCCTCTTCCGCGATGGGAATTTGGTGATACGCCTTTACCAAGTCAATCGTGCTGAATATTTTAGCTCCAGAGAGATTGTGAGAGAAATCGTTTATGTGCCGAACCGGGTACCGATCAGGAATCGTTCTGGCGTTTAGGGCTCGGTAGTCACCGCAGGGACGCCATGATTGATCCTTTTTCAGGGTCATGTGTAATGGAGAGGACCAAGCGCTTTGAGAAGGCCTCGCTGTCCCAATTCGCACCATTTCCTCAAATTCACTTTTGGCAGCGATTAGTTTCTTTGGAGCCAAACGGCGAGGACGACAGGAAATGGGCTGGCCATCTGTAGTCCTAATATGATGCACCGTATTGTGTTTAACAATCCGTGGAATACCGGGTGGTTTGACAACATCAGGAAACTCCGTCAGCACTTGTGCAAAGACGGAGTTCTGGAGACCGATGGCTTTGATGCTACACTGTTCACTGACGACAGTTGAGACAATAGCGCTGAGTCCAGTGGCGGCATCGACAATTTTGTTATTTCGACAATCAGGCAAAAGGTGATAATAGGCCAAAAAATCTGATCCGATAATAGCGGTGCCAACGTCAGCGACGACAAACTGCCAAACGAATTCGCGACGCAGTCCAAAATCAAGCTTTAGATTAACTGTCCCAAAGGTTTTAATGGAACTACCATTGGCCGCACTGAGCTCCCAGTCTGTGGGGTTCCTCTGTCTTCGGAGCCAACTAATCGGATAACAACATAAATCAGACCCGGTGTCGATTAAAAATTGATGCTTGGTCTCTTTGTCCGTTACAAATAAGCGGCGGCCATTATGGTTGATTGCGCAGCAATCAGTGCCCACCTTCACTGATTGCTGTTGGGGTTTTCCTTCCAGCTGCATGGTGTTGTGCAACGGGATGCGTTGATGCCAAACTTCTTGTGATACCAACATAACTTGTTAAGAGCAGGACTACCTTTGCGACTCAAACTTCTTGCACCTGACCGGTTGCGTGACCTGCCTCTGCACTGATTCTGCGATGCTGTCAGGGCGGCTACCTGCTTCCCAAGCTGGATCACATAGTCTTTCAGGGAAGCGTGTTCATCCAATTCTCTGTCGGTCTCAACGCTATAGACTTTTGGGCCGGGAGTTACTTCGATTATTTTATCAGCTAACTCGGCTAGTTTCTCTATAGTGAGGTCAGCCTGAGCAGCCAATATAGCCTGTACCTGGTTGGGCAATCGACGCATCCACAGTTGTCGCAAAATGCTGTCATC
Organism: Aethes cnicana; assembly: GCA_963971205.1. NCBI lineage: Eukaryota > Metazoa > Arthropoda > Insecta > Lepidoptera > Tortricidae > Aethes > Aethes cnicana. The sequence continues at coordinate 7,760,941 of OZ020287.1, read as the reverse complement.
TTTAGAATTACCAGCGAGGGATTGCAGACGGCGAAGAAAAGCTGAAGGTTTTCTATCGCCAAGTTCTTCATCATTCAGGAGTCGCTCAACCCGCTGCTGTTCGGAGGTTGATAAACGGCGAATGAGCTCTTCTTTGAGCATCTGGTATTTGTTGTCAGTTGGAGGTTTCATCACAATGTCCTCGATTTCACCAATCATTTTCTGGTCAATCATACTGATGATATGACTGTATTTGGTTATATCGCTGGTAATTCCCGCCAAATGAAACTGGGCTTCGGCCTGTGCAAACCAAATTGCAGGTCTATCAGCCCAGAAAGGGGGCAATTTTATCGACACTTTGCAAACTTGCTCTGGCAATTGAGCCGGGATTGGTACATCCTTCTTCTGTAGTTGTGCTTGCAAAACTGCATTTTCAGCCATTAGGGCATTCAACCGTTCTTGTAATTCAGCTTCAGCCATGATCTCGGTGTAATAAACTATACCACCACAAAGCTATACCACCACCAGAGTTTGTTGTAAATTAATAAATATCTTTCACCGAGGGCCGATGTTTCCCAACAATTATTAAAAAATAAAAATATTAAAATTGCAAATTTATGTACATGTAAGAATAACAAAAACATGCAACACAAGATACTAATAGGAATACTTAACACAAATAATGAGTGTAACGGAAATGCTCTAAACAAAACAATTGGTTAATAAAATTAGTTAATATCTGCTCTGAAAAAATTAGAATATGAAATTCAGGAACGTTCGACTTAAAAGAAATTGTTTAAGTAAGAAAAACCCATATACAATATTCATACATACATAACAGATAAACAAATGCAAACACAAACTTGGTTATATGAATTCACAAAAAAAAAAAAAAAATTTGCAAAATGTTACTATTATTGATTCTTAATTAATATTCTTAGTTTAGCATTAGAGTTAGTAGTAGTAGTATTGTTCAAAAACTGCTCCGGAGGCGGAGGTACCGTTAACCCAACACACAGTTTAAAATGAAAACAAAATCGTCTACTTGCGTGAACCGGAACGTGTCGTGGAGCTGTCACTTGTCACAATCACGATGACGTTTTTGGAGAAGTTCGACGTATAGCCACGAGATGTCGCTCTAACGGTAGGTGGCAACAATCTAACTTTCGAACGTAAACAACTTAAACAACGAAAAAAGGTTATAAAGTTATGAGATGCACGAACAAGATGTTTTGTTTATAGGGCGCACACGAACACTTTACACGCACGGAACAAATTTTGTAGCACTCCCGCATACAAATAATAGTCTGAAGTGATGATACGCAACTCTAGGAATCGGCCGCCAATCGCCGGAGTAATGTAGTTGAACTCGGAAAAAATCACACGCCGCAGCGGCAATTTTGATGCCCACTGGAAGGCAGACTGCGATGCAATGTGAGGGTCCGCAGTTCAAGGTAAGCAGCAGATGCCGGAGCCGCCTCGCAACAGAAGTAGGTAGAAAGGATCGCTGGCCAGCAAGCGTCTTCGGCCGCTGCTACTGTAGTTGAATCTTGAGATCGGGGTCACCACTTTGGCGTTATAGGTTGCGTAGTAAAACGAAGCACTGACTTTAAATGAGCTTTTAATCACTGCGATAGATTAGACTTAATATACAGCTTATGATAGAAACAAGTGTTCACAGCGATACAATCTAGCGCGTAACCGTGGTGTATCTCTATCTGTCAAATATGACAGTGTTGCAACTTATAATATTATTAGGGCGATACACATAACATACTTACACACTAAAGGCAGGGCCCCACACGAGTTGCTTTTTTATAAGACACACTTGCCTTTGCTACACGTGCAACCCGTGGCTGCTTGCCAATAATATATAAACAAAATGATCTTAATTTTATCTAGGAGTGATTTTTGGCCGAGTGACAAATAAACTGTCAATAATTTAACGCTCACTTCCGTAATAAATGAAAGCATTAGTTAGAGGTTGGTCCATCTATTTTCGAACAAGAGATAATGATAAGTTGGTCTGTTGCAATTGCAACCAAAGACTACAATATTATACTAGAGATGGCAACCACGCGTAATACCAAGCAAATAAGTACCTAAGATGATCCGGAGCTATTGTGCGTGGCTATTGCATCTGTATATTATTTTGTTGTTTTGTAAAAAGGGTACTGTCAGATGAGCTGTCCAAACTTTTTTTTTCTTCCAGATCTAAATATCTTTCTATAAAATACCACAATAATATCTACAGAAAAAAAAGATACCCCTTAGATATAAAATAATCCCGCAGCTACCTAAAGCTTCTTATGTGGTTGGAAATATATTTTGAAATACGCAGTGCAGAATCTCCTTATCGAAGTGACTAAAGTGGAATTCAAAACAAAAATACTTTAAGTAATTAAATGTTTTTTTCAGCCTATACCTACTGAAAATTTATTGCGGTAGGTAATAAAGAAAATAAATATGTCAATTTATGTCACATACATAATTTACTTTAGGAGACGTTCACCAAATTTATTTACATTTTACTACTGTTAGGATACATATTTAAGTTTGCATGATATACTTACTAAACATTGTCAACAACAGTACCTATCTGCTCTGTGATAAAGTACATAAGACATCGGACTTTGCTCTCTTAAAAACAAATTTTAATATCAAACGTGTTTATCTATTTGTCTGTCTTGCTTTATTTAAAGTCTTTGCCATTGAACTAATTTCGATGATTTTTTTTCCTCGAAGAGGTCGATTTTTGTGACATTCGTTCACCTTAGTTCGGTCATCTTTTATGTAATAAACGAGTACAAATCTCGCTATCTTCTGCAATCGACGTAAATACTCCACCCAGACACGGGTTTTATTTGTAGGTAATATAAATCCAACGGATGGGCGTAAACTGTTTACAATATCGACGATGCCAACCTTTGATCCTCTAATATATCGAGCGGAGAACCGCTTACGCCTCATTTCTTAAAACTAGAACTGCCAATAAAAATGGGCTTAAAATTATCTGTTTATAGGAATAAAATGTTTTATTTTTTCATTACTCATCTTCGGTTCGTTTCATAAAACCACTCTCGTGTTTTAAGGTCCTTTAATTATGCAGCAGTTGCATAAACAATTTTTCGAACTACCTATCTAAAATTGGGTCCAAACTTTCGAAATTTCTCGAATAGCACAAGGTTTTGAAAGTTGCAAACGTGTGTGTATGGTATGTGTAAATAAACTTATCTCACGGGAGCTAAAATATAACCTATTAATTTTCTGAATGAGAAAGTGAACCATGCAAGTGTTGTTTTTGCTATGAATTATTTAATTTTAAGAGTATAGGTATCTCGCTAATTTTAGGAGATCTCCTCTCCTTATGTATTTAAGAAATGGGATATCCTGTATCCCTATGTACGTACTCCAATGCCCCCTGGCCCCTGGTTTCCCCTGAAAATTGTAACACAACATCGATCTTGATTGCTTCGTGTCCATGAAAAAAGCACATGGAAAACTATATACCTATTTTTTTTTATTAATTGTGTCATGCTATACGAGGTTTTTATGAATAAAGTCATTAGTCGATAGCTTGAATCGACCAAGAAGTTCTTGGCAAGAACTAGCGTGCAATTTCGCATTAACATGACTTGTAATATAAATATAAAATACCGAGATGCTGTTATCTCTGTAATTGGACCCAGATACTGTCGACGACTTAATGGAGTTGTCAATTTTAATTACACTGCAGATATGCAAGTTTATTAGTCGTCCATATACATATATACTTGTAGAATTATCACCAAGAATAATGAGTGTTTAGTACTTAAATATAATTATGTACTTTAGTAATTATGAGTAAGACTACTTTATAGGTAAAGTGTCAAGTGTGCAAAATCCATTGCACCGCAGAGTTACCCGCAGAAATCACGCCTTGTGGAATTGTATTTGGGATAATAAGTAGTGCATCATTGCTATTCTATCTTATGTGCAATTGACACATCGGTATAGTATAGACATTGGTATAATAAAATAACGAAGACAAAGTTCATCAAAATCCATTAAGTAGTTGAGACGTTAAAAGTGTAACCAAAGTCCTCACACGCTCTGTTATCCGCCGCTGGGAATATCGAGATCAAGTTTATTCTACGACAGACTGCTAAATTTCATTCAAATCCGTTCAGCTATTTCACCCTGAAGCAAAGCGCGGAGTTCGGTCGCCCAGGTACCTACTACCTATACTACTAGGTAGTGAAGGTAGGTAGTTAGTACATATTATAAATAGTATACGATTCTCTTACATGGAGCTCTTCTATTTTGCATTCGACCTTGATTGCATACATTTGCATCGGCAGCGACTTTACCCAACTAATGGGTGAAGCTACTTATTGCAACCTCAATAAGGTACGGCGTTTACGATAAGTATTCAAATAATGACCCAAATAGCACGAAGAGGCGATAATGGGGACCCGTTTGCGAACGAAACTGTTGATTATGACTCGTTGATACTTTATTAACCAACTCCCTTGATAATACCTTCGCGAAATGCATTTTAATTAGCTGCATCGTTTAATTAACGTGTCAATTAACATTCAATTTCAATTTGAATATCATCTATGCACGAAGGTAATAAATGTGTACCTACCAACGTATTGATCTCAGTAGGTACTTTAATGATATATAGTAGATTGTTAACCAAGGGTTGAAATGAAAGTGACCCATTTCACGCGACATATATCTGGCTCTCGAACGAAGTGAGAGCGCCAATAGTTCGAAGGTGAATTGGGTAATTTCACTCGAGTTAAACATTCTACTTTTCATTTCGACTGTGAGGAAAGTAAAATACTACACGCACATTTTATAAAACAAATATATTTTACCCATATACAAAATCCAGCATTTTTGAACTGGCCAATTGCCACGGCCGACTAGACTTGGGGGGCTACCATGAAATCCGAAAATCGAACCACATCGGACCGTCCCGCTCACTCTCGTATTAAATACTATTAATATGAACCCGTGGATAATAGACGTGAAAAGTATTTTTTTTTTCATCATCATGGTGAAGTCAATTATCTTCAACTCCATGGCTAATTAAAACAATTTAAAAAAACCACCCTAGAGATGAAAACATCTATCTTCCCACGCAAATTAAACTTTCCAAACAGGAGAGATAAAAAGTATTTTTCTTTACATGTATACCTTTCGCACATAGGTAAGGTACATTCGGGAACTCTTCGGATTCCCTCAAAATTTGATGAAGGGATAAGAATAGGTTAGATATTTTATTTTATTTCTCCTTTCCACTTTTCATCTTATTTCGTCCAGTGGTTTAAAGTCAACAGAACGACGTACGCATTTACATTATTAATTGAAATAGTAGGGATAATTTTCGGTGGTTAAACGGTAGATGCAGATCCGCGTATCTACGCGGACAGATTTCTTCAGGCTTAGCCCTCTTTAGGACATAAGTATTTCATCCAGAGCATTTCAAAAACCGTCCACAACTGCAACATAAAGTTCCATTCACCTTTCAAGCGGTAATCTAAAAATACACTAAAACAAAACTATTTATGCCTTGGCTATTTTCGCTCTGGCTATATTTGGACCATGGCTTTAAATACGAGTACGGCCAGTTCTCGACGTGGACTAGTTATCACGACGCCCATCCCTGTTTGCTATTTTTAGAAGCGTTTAGTCAGTCGTGGCCGTTTTTATAGTAGACGGATGCGAGCGCAGGGGAACGATTTGAATGCTCGGGAATGCTACTTGGAAATAACACTGGAGACGAACGCTGAATAGCTGCAACGATTTCATACGCACTGTCGATGTCAAATTGCTAAAAAAGGTGTTGCTGCAAGTTTAAAAAAATCTACATACACGAAATATATAATGATGGTATTGGACTGGAATCAAATGCTACACAAAAAAGCAAGGCCTAACGTGAACTGAACATTAGCTTTTATGAAGTTTAAACGCACGGAAAATAACAACCATGCTCATTTCTAGGTTTCTAGGTCTACTAGACCGCTTAACTTGAAATTTGGTACGTATATGTAAGTTTGTGACCCAAAGTCGGAAATAAATACATTTTAAACATAGACCCTATTTTTGGGGGCTAAATTTGAAAAAAAATTAATGTAGTTTTTCAAACTATATCGTGTGACATATTTACATTATACCCCACCAATATATTTCTCCAATATATTTTTTTATTTCTTGTTTGGTCCATACTTCGAGTTCGTTTAAGAAAATAGGCGAAACCTATAGATTACAGGAAAATTGTTAAGAAGTCCATGGTATTTGAAATCTATAATATAAAAGAGCTTATCCTGTGAAACGGTTAGAAACGGTCGGAACCCTCTCCACGCGAGTTTAACTCGCTTCTTGGCCGGTTTTTTATTTTTAATGTTTTTACATAAATAAAACCATACAGCAAACTTTCATCCAAAATTTTACGTTTTTCATCACACCGTATATAGAAAACCGACGCACACGCATAGGTATTTGAACGCGATGTCTCATCACCATCCACGTCAGCTGCAGTCTGTGAAGGATTCACTTCTTAACAGAGCGCATAATTTGTGCGACCCTGAGTTTGTAGAAGGAGAACTGAAGCATATTCCGGAGGTACTGATTCGAGGTTGAATGGGTATGTGGTGAGGGCACGGCAGTCCAGAAGGAAAAGGAGAGAAAAGCGTCCTGATGTGCCTAGGCAATATGCGTACTTACCGTATGTGAAAGAGGTGGTGACGGACAAAGTTGGAACAGTATTGAACAAATTCTCCATAAAGACTGTATATATGCCGTTATCTAGAGTAGCAGAACGAGTGGGAACGCCCAAGGATGTCATTCCCTATCAGGCACCAGGCGTGTATAAGATAGACTGCAGTTGCGGTAGTTCCTATATAGGTCAGACGAAGCGGACCATCGCGGTAAGGGTCAAAGAACATATCGCAGCTATTAAGAATCGCCAGGTGAATAAATCTGTCGTTGCTGAGCATTTGCTGGAATCGGGACCAGATCACTGGATAGAATTACACAAACCCAAGATTCTTTCCACTGAACGTCATTTCTACTCAAGAATGGTACGCGAAGCGGTGGAAATCAAAAAACATCCTAAGGGAGGATGGTTTCAAGTTATCGACGTCGTGGAATCCAGTGATCAGCAAGTGTAAGCGACGAGGAGCCCCTTCGGAAAAATCTGCGGACATTGTTAGTGTTGTGTGCCGGCCTGTTTACATTCCGAGTGACATTAATAAAAATAAAGTGCGGGTAGTTCGAACCACCCTCGCGACAAGAAAAATATGCTGATACTGTCACTTCAGTCTTCTCGTGACCACGGCCGCTGCATCGCGTTCGCGGCCGAAACGTCGAGGTAAAATATGAATAGCTTTTTACGTGATTAAGTCCCGTTAGTAGTATGTTTAATATGAGTGTGTATCGCGAAAGGTTGAGACAATGTATCTTGAAAATTATGTTCAAGGAAACGTTGCAGTTTTAAGTAGTTTTGGAAAACAGGAAAGTCGTGAATCATTTTCATTACATTTGCTATTAGTTATTTTATGATTAAAGTTTTATAAATAGTAACCGACGAGGAAAAGTAAGTGTATGTATGTAGTACTCGTATAGTAAACTAAATACAATGTAGGTACTCGATTTAATTTTTACAACTTATCGGAACATTTAGTATTTTAAACTCATTAATAAATATAATTAGGTACAACCGAGCAATAAGAATAACATTTTCCGACATTTCCACGTCGTAAAAGAGTTAAATTTGATATAGTTCGATCAATGCGGTTTACACAAGGACGTTCTCAAGTCGCGACTGTCTCGACCACCATATCGTTTAAAAGTACCGTCATAATTGTTGTAAAAATCGCAACGTGTACGTGCTAGCAGATATTTTTTGTCTTGGTTAGGTAATGTAAATTAATATTGTATTCATTTAACTAAAACAAATTTATTAACTAACAACCATACAGTTAGTACCTCATTAACGCATTAACTGCCACTTCTGTTTTACGAACTTTCGCCAGGTGCCACATCTGTCATTAAGGGAACATTGCAACGCACATGTGCGTTCAAGGCACTGCGGGAAAGTCAGCAAAACGCATATATGCGTCGGTGGCAGTGAATGCGTTAACAATATATCAAAGAATATGACACATGTATACAAATCTATACTAATAATAAGTCTGTAGAAGAAGTCGCGTCTGAAACTTGAAAATTAAAAGTAACTAGGTATCAAGTCGTGGGGACTATAAACGATACTGAGCACAAAATTACACTTTTTAGAAAAAAACCGGCCAAGTGCGTGTCGGGCCACGCGCAAATTATAGGGTTCCGAAGTTGAGGATGCCCACAGTACCTTTCTAAGACTTATTAGCATCTAGCTAGCCTGTGGCAATGGCACGTCATGCCCGCCCGACGCCCCTGCCGCTCGAGAAAAATCATCATTATAAGTTTTCGACTATTACTCGTAAGTTTGTACAGCCTACTTAGCTCTGATAGTTTTCCTTTCAACTACGTTATATATGCCACAACCGTGATTTTTTTCAGTCATCCAAATACCACCATTTAGCTGGCAGGGGGGGGGGGGGACACGTGACTCTAACAAAAAATAGCACTTTAAAGCTTAATATTTCACAAACGCATCACTTCATCAAAAAATGGTTTTAACAAACCCACAATATTTTTTTAAGACCTATTCAACGATATGCCGCACCATGGGGTACGCAAGAAAAAAAAAATACATCCCCACTTTACGAGTAGGGGAGGTACCCTATAAAAAAATATATTTCAAAATTTTATTGTACCACTTTGTCAGCGTAACTAATATGCATATTCATGCCAAATTACAGCTCTCTAGACCTAAGCATCTCCGAGCAATAGTGCGGACAGACGGACGGACGGACGGACGGACGGACGGACATGGCGAAACTATAAGGGTTCCTTGTGGACTTCGGAACCCTAAAAACGTCTGTCTGTAAGTATGTATGTCCGCATTTAACTCTAAAGCTACTGGACGAATTGCAACATTTTTTTTCTTTTGTGTCAAAGCATTCACATTCATCGTCAAATAGGTACCTATAGGTAATATTATATTTGCGAATTTTGCGATAATTTCACGTAGGAGATCACTTTTTAACAGGTAGGTAAAATAAACAAATTATAATTTATATCACGAAGACCGCCAAAACCAGTGAAAAGTGAATGTTATTGTACCTCACGCGACACAAGCGCCTATAGTGGCAAATTCACACGCGATAGCCCCAATATTATTATGATCGACCTCAGTTTACTTACTTAAAAAAAAACCGCCAAGGAGCGAGTCAAACTCGCGTGGAGAGGGTTCCGACCCTTCATTATTTTCAATAACGTCATTTTCAAACCGTTTCACAGGATAAGCTCTTTTATATGATATATTTCAAATACCATGGACTTCTTAATAATCTTCCTGTAATCTATAGGTCAATAACTATCCTCCGTATTTTTTCCAAAATTATAGGTCCAGTGGTTTCGGAGATAAAGAGGGGGAGGGGGATAATTTTTCGCCTTCTTTCTTAAATAACTCGAAAAGTATTGACCAAAAAAGAAATAAAAAGAATATATTTGAGACCCTCATAAGAAGTACTTCCATTTGATATGTCACACGATATTGTAGTTTGAAAAACTTCATTAATATTTTTTCAAATTCCCCCAAAAATAGGGTCTATGTTTACTACTACTACAGCCTATTTGCGTCCCACTGCTGGGCACAGGCCTCCTCTAATCACGAGAGGGTTTGGGCTATAATCCCCACGCGGGCCCAGTGCGGATTGGGGACTTCACACACATCTTTGAATTGCTTCGCAGATGCATGCAGGTTTCCTCACGATGTTTTCCTTCACCGAAAAGCTCAGTGGTTAATTCAAATTGAATTTCGCACATAAGTAAACTTAGCGGTGCGAGCCGAAATCGAACCCCCGACCGGTCTGCATGAGAGGCGGTAGGTCGAACCATTATGCCACCACGGCTTCAAAAGCTTCAGTCTTCAGGGTCTATGTTTAAAAATCATTTATTTTCGTTACACGTCCGTCTTTGGGTCACAAATTTACATATACGTACCAAATTTCAATTTAATCGGTCCAGTAGTTCCAGCCGTGGTGGCCTAGTGGTTCGACCTACCGCCTCTCATGCAGAGGGTCGGCGGTTCGATTCCGGCTCGCACCTCTAAGTTTACTTATGTGCGAAATTCAATTTGAATTGATCACTGCGCTTTCCGGTGAAGGAAAACATCGTGAGGAAACCTGCACGCATCTGCGAAGTAATTCAAAGATGTGTGTGAAGTCTCCAATCCGCACTGGGCCCGCGTGGGGACTATAGCCCAAACCCTCTCATGATGAGGGGAGGCCTGTGCCCAGCAGTGGGACGCAAATAGGCTGTAGTAGTAGTAGTAGTAGTAGTTCCGGAGAAAATCGACTGTGACAGACGGACGGACAGACGCACGAGTGATCCTAAAAGGGTTCCGTTTTTACCTCCTGAGGTTCGGAACCCTAAAAAGGCCTAAAATAGAAGCTAGTATACCAGTTGAGTATAGAAGATACCTACTATAAGTAGTTCATCTAATAGCTATGTTGCTTTTGGCTGCCTATCATTACTATACGGGAGGCATGTTATGTCCAACCGGTTTTGCTAACAGGTCGATCCTACTAGTCTTGGTATCTACTGCGCATGACAATGATAGACTATCTATCTATATATATATATGTATACATATAATAAAGCTAAAGAGGGCCGGAACTCTGTTACAGGGGAGATATTCGAAAAAAGTTGGCTGGGGATAGTTAGAATCAATAACAGAACACATTCCAACAGATTTTAGAATTTTCGTCTGTTTATTTGACCGCGCATCACGTGAAAACTATTGGACCGGTTTTGATGAAATTTGGTATGAATATAGTTGTAGTCCCGAGAAAGAACATAGACTACTTTTTATCCCGGAAAAACGCATAGTTCCCGCGGGAACGCGATAACCGAATTCCACGCGGACGAAGTCGCGGGCAGAAGCTAGTAAACAAATAAAGGCTTTCCATAGAATAGGTAACTTGTTAACTTTGCTATGGATTTCAGTGATCCTAGTTAGCGTTTCAACCGCGATCCTATCACTCTGCTGGCTGCAATATTTCAAAATGCTAGTAGATTTAAAAAAATCATTTTGGTATGTCGACGTAGAAGTGGCTTGACTCTTTCTAAGCCAAAAATGCCCTCTTTAATTCACCCATTGGATTGGAAACACGGCCAGTGACTAGCGGTTGAAACTGGAATTACCTACCTGCTTCTGTTTTTGCAGTCTGTTTTGCTTGTACATATAAATGTAAAACTTTGAACCTACATAAAATGACGTTTACCTACTAGGTATATGAATAAAATAAACATAATAACGCGTCAAGACATAATAATGCGTTGAAGCGTATCGTTCGTTGAAAATAGTTCCATCTGTCGCACATACAAGGTAATAAGCACTCTGAAGCTTAGGTTTCTTGTGAAACGCTGTGGTGTCGCTACTCGCCGCTAGATGGCACACAGAAACAAGAGCAGTAGTAAAGAACAGTGGTTCCTTATTATCGTACGATACCATGCTTCGATACTTTATTTAACGAAAATTTTACGAAAAAAATCTTAGTTTATTCTAACTGATCTTGACATTTATTTTTTATTAAGTATTTACCAAGTCGTATTTAAGCGAACTGTAATTTAGAACTTTTCTCGCTCCTGAAATAATTTCTATGGGAAATGAAAAAAAAATGACTATAATTTCTTCGAAATACCTATTTCCATTTCTTCTCTCAGATCTCAACCAACATTTGAAACAAAAGAAATGCTGACTTGCTCCAGCCAAATTCTCCATATTATCATCCCTTTTTAGGGCTCCGTAGTCCAGAAGGAACCCTTATACATAGTTTCTCCATGTGTGTCCGTCTGTCCGCAGCATAGGTCGGAGATGCTTAGTTGTAGGCGGTTATAGAAACTTGTTGTAGGTATTGAGTTCTCCCTAAATAGGTATAACGTCCACAATATTTTAAAGGAAAAGTTGGTCATTACACTCACAACAATAATAAATAGACAAGCGATTACTTACAGAAAACTATAGTTAGACGCACGTTTAAGAATTAAAGTTCTCGGTTTCTGCCTAATGTACCTACTTATTTCCTGTTTAGCTTTAATTTAGATATAAGAAAATATTAAATTTGAATTACACATTGAATGGTGTTAACGTAATATATATTTTAATTACATGGTATAAAACTAAAAACGAATACAATTAAAACTAATTATTTATTTAAAAACAATTAATTACCTAATAATAATAATAAATAAACTAATTATAATAAGACATATGAAATGTAAATAATTTAAATTAAAGAAAACTATAGAAAAAACACCTCTTCCAAAAGTTCATTTTGCGGCATGGTGCCCATAACGCTGGCGGCGTTACCTCTCTGGATTGTTAACGAAATCCTTTGCGAGAGGTAAGCGCAAGCCCTTGGGTCGCCGGTTAATGGTGTTAACTGTAATGCTGGGAAATTATTTGTAAATAAATAAATAGATATGTAATTTCATACGCGTGCACTCGTGAAACGACGACATTATAAAGGGCAGTCAGCCAGGATTTGGTGAAAATAGGTCAAAGCAGAAATAAAAGCATTTAGCTGCAATGAAACTAATGTGTTGAACTAAACAGTAGAGCTATTATAATAATATACAACTAGATACCTACACGTGTAGTAGTCCGTACACCTCTAGAGTATATATCGGATGCCACTATGATTTCAAGTAGTTTGAAGTATGAACAACGTATTGTATACCGTTAGAATATTTTCGTGATGACAAATTGACGGAGTTGTTCTGAGATTTAATTGATTGTAAGTAGTTAGAATGTGCATAGTAAACTAACCCTTCTGTCCCATTGGGGTAGGCAGAGATGAGTATGAGATTATTTACGAGATTTTACTTTGAAGATGCACAGCACATGATCAACTTGATGAAATCAAACGAATTTTAACAAAAAAAATGAATTTATTTATGAGGGATATATCGGCGCGTGGTTTTGTGGGAACTGAAGTCGATGTCAGAGTAATAATTGACACCTGGACTTTTTTAGTTGATGTCGCTTTTTTCCTTTTTAATTTTATTAGACCGGCCCTTTACTATCTTAGTACATTATAGGTACATTTGGCTCCTGCGTCCGCCCCCGGTCACGACTCCGAAGTCGGTTCCGATAAAATCACCTCAGTTAAATCCCAAAGTTAGTGACTGTTAAAAAATATAAACGAAAGATTTCGAAACAGACTCCATGCAGTCACAGATCTTCGTACAGGAATGTCGTTTATTAGAAGCGGAGGATTCCGATGTTATGATATCGTAGATGTCACAATCTGAGTTTCATTTTGTAGAAGGTAGAGTTGAAACTACTACTTCAGCGACTGTGTTTGCTCGCCATCGTCCGTGCCTCGCGCCGCTCCTCAAGTGGCTATACCTACATAGTAAATCTCAGGAGTGCGCCTGCGCCCGTCGCCGACTCAATATAAATTTATTACACACCCGACTTTGTCACGTGCACTCGTCTCCACTTATTCAGATAAAGGAGTGATCAGAAATTTTCCAAAGCCTATTTTCTATCGTAAATACGAATTATACGGAGCTGTGAGATTGAAATCTGTGCGATACCGATAAGCGCGTCTTAAAAATAGTACCTAGTGTCAGTTATTTTGAGTGGGATTCAGTGTGCGGTACGGCTTTTAAGCCGAGTGAACTGATTTTTTATTCTGGTAAGTGAAAATTTGATTCCACTTGAATCCGTTCCACAGAGTGTTTATATATGTAGGTAGGAATGCGGCAGGGTGCCTACCATTTCAATTTTATAATCAAAAACCACAAAAATTCGTTAATGGTTTTTAAATACGACTATGAACTGACCCAATCAAGCAATACTTATTACTTACTTCGACAACACAACAATGAATTCGTGTTTGGATACTTGTCTTTTTATTTTTATTATATTAGCCTGTAGTGTCCCACTGTTGGGCAAAGGCCTCCCTCTCATTTTTCCACAATATAAACATAAAAGTTTGAATTTTCTATGTCATAAATAATTAATTTGTACCTAAATGAAAGTTTTGTTAAATAAATAAGTACCTGATATTTTATCCTCTTTAAATAGAAAAACACACGTTTTGCGTAACGCGTCTATAGATTACAGGATATCTGTAAGTAAACGATCAAGTAGATTACATAAAATATTGTACAGCGATATGATTGATATGTTATTTGATCTCAATACGTTTGTAGTCTCAATGCCTTCTTGTTAATGTAGAACCTTTATCAGTATTATAAGTTACTATTTCTAGTTCTTTGATTGAAAAGGCAATGACCGTCATTACATCAATTAGATATCATAAAATATTTGGATGAGCCTCTAGCGCGCTTGTCTAAACGTCGATTAACTATCAGTTTGATAGAAAATTATTACGATATAGTCTATCCTTTCCTAATACACATTTAAAATGTTATTGATATGATTTGTGTTGCTATCAGAAAAGAGCCAATGATGCACAAATCGCTGAACCGATTATCTTGAAACATAGCTAAGAACAATCGATTAACACACCTATCAAATAAATTAAGAAATCAAAGTCCTTTCGCTGCGAAAACACATCTCTTTTTTTCGTTTGGGGTTAAAAACTGAAAATAACCTAGATATAGACAGTTTGCTAAATAAATAATTTGAATGATTATATTTACAATCAAGACCGTCTTGTGTAGCAAGAAGATTCTTGGAGTAGTCTTATGTCCAGCAGTAGGCTTTGTTGGAGGAGCAGATGCTTCGGTTGTATAATATTACCGTCCCCTCAACAACAGCCATTTATATCCCCCTTCAGGCCATAGACCTCCTTTCGTTACCACTGGGTGTATATTTGAAAGAAGATGTTAACAAAATTCCACTCTCATTAAATCACCGTTTATTAAGGTTTGATATTCTGTAGGTACATATGTTTACCTTTTGATTAATGAGGCCCTCTCGGTGCATTTTCGGATCCCCTATATGAAGAGCGGTTTCGAGTCGTTAACATTTCGAATCAACATCGACACGTCACGTGAAAGATCTCGTTCCGTGGGAGTTTTCCGGTAAACTAACTCAAGTTAGCCACTGATATACATGATAATTGTAATACATCGGTATCACGAGGTTTCAATTAGGATTCACTTGCTAAACGGGCGGCGCACGCGTCACCGATCGTATCAGTATCGTTATTCTCATAAACATTTAGGTATGTATTTTATTCTAAAGAAGGCAAAGCCGAGGGTGGCTTACTTGCAGAGGGTCAGAGTTCAAACAATTAGAATTTACCACTGCGTTTTCGGTGCAGGAAAACATCTTGTGCTAACACCATCTGCGGAGTATGTACTTAATTAATATATGTGTATGAAGTCGTCAAGGGGCTCGAGTGGAGACGATAGCAATTCGGCGCTGGCATTCCAAAAATTTAGAGAACAATATCTCTTGACTAATTCCCACCAAATTCACAGTCAGATGCATTTCATGCAGTCCGCTTTTATCTTGGAGCCCTGATTAAATTATTGAATGTGATTGTGTCGCACTCATTGTAAAAGAATTACCACGTTGCATGTTATGTTGATTTACGCTGTAAATATTTGTTGAACTGATTTTTCTCAAGTCGTACATAAACACATGATCATTACCTTCGAGTTGGGTTTTTTTTTCTTTTTTTGGTATGTTATTATTGTAAGAATTTGGGATTTAGAATTTTAATAAATTAATAAGATCGAGATTTATTACAGTTATTTTAGTAAAGTGAAAGAAATCATTAATTACTCTTAGGTATTTCCTCCCTGTATGCAGTTATGTTGGTAAAGTTATTTATGTATGTGTATTGTATGGTAGGTAACGTAAACCCTGACCTGGTACTTCAGAATCACGATTATTTATAGCACGTATTGTTTCTAGAATAATGCATTATGTGTTTGTAATGATCGGCATTCTAAACTTTGATCCGCATGTTTCTCTTATATTTATGCAGGAACTTTATTAATGTATTAGATTTCGCCATGACGTTAGTAGATATATTATTTTAAATTAACATAATTTAAAATAATATATTTATTTAATTAGAATGTGAGATTGAAGAAAATAATATAAGACTTGAACATAAAATTGATTTCAACGGCTTAATATGCAGTTGACCTATTTTATATGATCATACAACGCGCGTTTCCTATATCAGTCAGTATATATTCCCATTTCCAACCTATACCTACCAACGTAAAATATAACCCACTGAAAACCTAGAAACTGTTTAGAATCAAGAGTCGAATCGATTCGGCACCGTCTTTTAAGGCAGATCGTCGAGTATTTTTTCATTTGCCCTATTTTATTGCGCCCTGTCTACAAGTTACAAATGCATTACTAGTTATTCTAAACGATAACACGTAGATAACAGATGTTTAAACGAAAGCAAAGTTAGTAACAAATAAAACTGTGAAATTTCTGGCACAGAGGCATTCCATCTTAAGCCTCAGGGTAGGCAACGCATTCGAGATCTTATGGTTTCTTAATACTTATCATAGGAGGATCATAGGATTTTGGTGTCCATGGGCCGCATTGACCACTTACCATCAGGTGGGCTGTGCGCTCGTTTGCCTATCCCAATGATGTAAAAAAATAGAACTATGAAGCACATGAACATATTTTGCAATAATGCGAAATTTAATAAAAGACTAATTCTGAATAATAAATATCAGTTGATCTGTTCTGAGGTTTTCAGTGAGTAGTGACTAGTGTTGCACTTTGTGGACGCGTTAATACGACATTGTAAAAGGGCGCGTCGTCTTGCGCTTATAAAATACGTCGTCTGAATAGACCAAAAGATAATATATAATAAGTAGGGGAATTACCTAAATCCAGATGTTCACTCCATCTGAAATCAATGGTCAACATTTGGTTTTTACACCTTTCACAATTATTATTTTAGAGATTATTTTCATTCATGTCAACCACAGAGACGCCCTTACTATACCTACATATAACAGTCGTAAACAATTAGACTTCATGGAAAGTCACCGTGACATTCAATAAATGAACCTTTCTCAATAATTCCGGCACGTGTTTATAGTATCACTCAAAATTAAGTTCTTTGCAATGAGATGATTATTGATTACAGAGCTGTCGAAGAAAATGCTACAAGCTCTCAACTCAAGAAGTAGAACTATGATTTAAAACATGCCTTAAACTTGTGAAGAAAGCAGTTGCTTGATAATAATATCTTTTTTCAGCGCTTCCTCGACTATTTTTCATAATTTTATGACTAGCTTCTTCGCGACTTCGTCTGCGTGGAATTCGGTTATAGCGTACAAGGGTTGTATGCGTTTTTCATTTCATAAACGTCCTAATGTCAGGACTTGAACTATCTCCATACCCAATATCATCTAAATCGGTCCAGCTACTGAAGCCTAGAGGTAAAGCCAAGAGGTACAGTCAGAGTTACTATCTACCTATTCACATTCATAATATTAGTATGGATGATTTGAATTCAGAAATCAAGTAGGTAAGTACCAGTGATCTTTTTAAATTGAATATCTAAGTTTAGATCGTAAAAGGAGCTATCTACTTAAAGACAACAGGTACGTAGAGCTACGAAAACTATTATTCCCAGTAATTGAGATCGTAATTGGACATTTACACTGTCCATTAGTGTACTAAGGAGTATCGTGCCACTAGATTAAAGTTATTCTTGTGCTGCCCAGTTTATTATGATTAAATTTCAATTTTGTCATGGTCTTTACTGAATTGTAATTAAGTAACACACCCGTTTTTTAAATTATCTTAACATTTTCCTCTTGAGTTATGACTGAAACTGTCATTCATGTGTCCTGAGCTTTCTTTATTTGATTTAAATCTGTTGATTTTGTTTTTTTTTTAAGGTTACATATACCACCTCATTGATAACCGGTTGCTTAAAAATCTGACAGGTGTTACTGTCTTGCGTATAAAAAGTTTAATGATCATAAGTTACGTGGAGGTGATAAAATGCTTTAAAGAAACTGCTTGAATTACCTCTTGATTTTCATGTAAGATATATATTGTTGACGCTGATCTTTACCCAAGCACCTTTTAAAGAACATTTTTATACATTCAACAGCAAGGAAAACGGGCACTTTGTATAGGATTTTTCATATAAAGTGACACGTTTTAATTGCTGTTGAGTGTATTTTAAGGGTGATAATATATTCACATGAACGCACCGTACGTTATCAGTAAATGCTACAAATTAACTATCGCACACAGTGATCAATATGACATCAATATTGACACCTTGTGATATATCTCATTAAAAGTCATATCACACGCCATATTTATTTTATTCAATGTCAAACCTATCAGCCGTCTAACGTAAATCATGCACAGTGCAATACTACAATTCATCAGTCGAAGACTGGTTTTATCTTTGCATGAACTCATTTATAACACCTTTTGGTTTTACCGTGTCTATGTTTATAACATGATACTTTTTATTTATTTGATCTATTGCTTGTACGATGTCATAATATGGTCATCTCATATGGTCGTCACTCTCATACTCAGTAAATATGTAATAGACATTTACCCCGTACATTCATTACACTATTTACGTCGAACTATTATCCATATCCATTTTAATAATTATAAATGGGTAAGTAACTGTGTGTCTTTCTGTCTGTTTGTTTGTTACCTCGTCACGCTTCAACCGCTGGACCGATTTGATTGAAATTTGGTATGGAGATAGTAGACATAGGCTACTTTTTATCCTGGAAAAACGTTTTCGCGGTAACGCGATAACCGAATTCCACGCGGGCGAAGTCGCACATACTCATATTTATTTATTTACACCCATGAGTGGTAGATTGTAAAGCGGCTTCTTCCCTTTTATTTCGAAATAGTTTAAATTAAATTCTTCACGTAGACTTTCAAGATCTTAGTATTATCAGACAGCTCAGTTCCTTATCCAGGGTCATCGATCTGTTATCTGATTATCTTGGCATCGTCGGTGAAATTTATTTTTCTCTCTCTTTAGATTGTGAATATTGCAATGTACTGCATCCTTTTGGCAAGGCCTCGTCATAGCATCGTAGTGCAAAAGGGATACTTACCAAACTTTATAAAGGGCCTTTTACTTGACTTTATGTTTGATTTGAACATCTTCATAAAAATCGAAATTTACGATGGCTATACAACTAACACCTACATTTCTGTGGATTAAAATAAACAGGAAGAAAACGTGGGGTACCTTTGTGGTCAATTATGTATAAGTAATCTTGGGTTAGTAAATAACATATTATGCAGTATGTACGCGGTGCTAAAGTTTATTGTAACTTACTTCTAATGGCTACCTTAGTTGGCAATTAACTATTGACAGTGCAAACATGTATGACGGTTTCCATTAAGATGATGTAGGTATGCCGTAAATAAAGGTTATTTATTACCAGCCATTGAGTGGTACACAGCCATCAAGTTCTAATAAATAATACGTAACATTGCTCCTAAGTTCAAGAAATTAAAAAGAAAATTTCTTTGCTCAGATGACTTGTAAATATTTCCTTGCTCTGCTAGGTGTCTCCTATTTTATAATTTTAAGCATTCGGATTTACATAATCTTTAGCGAGGCGAGGCGTGGCGAACCTCTGTTTCGCGGCATTCGTGATCTATTATTTAGTACTTATAGAGAATTATACTTCTAAGGAATACTTCTATTTATTCAATACGTTTACAATACCAAAATAGGGCAAATTCAATCTTGCACCATTATTCAGAACTGAAAAAAATCTATCGATATTTTAGTAACTTAACGTTTTTCCTCATTTAAAACTCTGCACAGTACTTAGATTGCCTAATTTTTAAGACACGGTACAGCTAAATTGTCGTTCAACAAGTCGCTTAATAGCTCGCCGGTTAATAAACAGCAATTTACTGTTAATGGTAAATAAAGACCGCATCGGACTCCCGGCTTCGCTAAATCACTTAATTGTGCCCGACGAGACAGAAAGACTGTGCAATTGAATCTATTTGATTCAGCTAAAAATAGATAGGAAATTTAACGTTGCAACACTTGCAACTTGCAAGTCAAACATGTTATGGGAATGTTTCATGTATTAATTATCTTTAGTGCAGGTCTATGTAAAATCTGTAGGTACAGTGAAATCGCGTTTTAGCGCGAGTTTTCTCCTTAGAATCCACAGGAATTCCGAAATCTATATCGCTAAATATGATTGCAAACGCAGCATCTGTTTATAATACTTTCACGTCATGTATATCTGTGTTTCCTACTTAAGATAAAATACCTACCGTTGTAATGAAGAGAAACGTGGACTCCAATTTAGCGCGGATTTCAACACACGGCAGTTTTAAAGATTTAATAGCTTCATTTAATGATTTAACATTAATAAAGGTGACACAAAATACCTCCACGTCTCGCTCGAGAGAGGTAATAAAATATTTTTTTATTGAGGTAATAATAATAAATAAAGCAAAAAAAAATACGCGAGATGAATGTGGAGTGTGGAGTTAGTTTGTTTAGAGATTTCCCGAAATGGCAGGCTTTGATAGTAGTGTTGTTCAGTGTAAAAATAAATTGCGTGGATTAAGGGCTTAAATGCTAAGTTCCATTTGTTTTCCTGGTTGTTACGTAAAATCTATTTAAATATTTACGCAGTCTATAATATTTTTACGTACTTTGTATTGAGTACATGGTTATTATCCAATCCGTACTTATCCATAATCATTTATGAGTTTAGAAATGGGCCATAAACGCAAAGTCTGTGATTTAGAATCTTGAACCAATTTGAGATTGAACAGGTAGGTATACTGTCATTTAATGTGCTTTTATCATGGTGTAACTATTTATTAACGACTAAGTATCTGACCAATGGTTAGATTTTATCTTGTTCAGAATTCGCCTCGCTCTCTTAGCTACTTCAGGTGAACGAAATTTATTAGACTCGGTGATAAATGGCGAAGGCGACACTTTAAATTATTTAAATAAAATCTTAATGTTCCTACAGAAAAATAGGTCGTTGGTTTTGATACTATAAGTAATAATAATAATAATAATAATTTATTCATTCAAAAAGTAATAATTACAGGGGGTTCTTACTAACTAAGGTACTTCTTAGTAAATAAATAGGTATTTAATAAGTAACACACATAATGAACCTGATTGACCCTGGCTCCCAAACTAGGATTAAACCTGTATCTTGGGAGACAGTGCTTAAATTGAGCATAATATTTCAGCAAAAAATAGTTGAGTTAATTGAGTTAGCGGGACTTATTTATATGAATATTTCAGTTTGAGAGTAATCAACCGTTTTCAATAATTTTGTCCAATATTTTTGGCAAATGCACACGGGGCACCTGTATGAAGCATAGACTAATAGAGATCCCACATCAGTGAAGTTGTGCATTGAAATGATTCTGCCATAAAAAGTGAGTGGATGGGCATGTCAGGCTGTGTGACACCTAATGTACCTAATGTATCAATTAGGTACATTAGGTGTATTGTATTTTATTGATTTGTACTAGGTATTTATACTGTTGACAGTTTTTATATGCTATAACCCTCCAAGCAGTGGCAGAAGGGGTCGCCCAGCTAAGCTTCAGGATTTCTAGTCTATGGTACGAAGTTGTCACTGACGCATGGACATAAGAAATTACAAGTATGGTTTTCACCAACTCTCTTACCGGAACACAACCGTTCGATGTCAGCACTGTTGTTTGCCGGCAAGTTGCATTAAATTCTACCATCTGCATTTGTACGGGATTTTACAATTCTTATCACATATATTGAAAGAAGACGTTTGCTTGATTTTAATATTGGAAACTTACAACTGTGAATTTCTAAAATTGAATTTTATGATATCAACTTAAGTAAAGAGACCTTTTTGATAGCTATAATAATCATATCCAGAGATGAAGGTAACTAAGGATCCTTTGTGTCCATGACTGATGTGACATTCAGCGCTATCTCGCGACATTGCTATTGCGATTGTGTGCATATGAGCCCTTTATTCTGTCCGATCTACTACAATCTATGCACACCCACCGGAAATTTACAATTAAATAGCAGGATCCACCCACTCCGACGCAACTAGGGTAAGGTCGCGTTGACAACAGATATTAGACACGGAAACGCTTTTACAAGAGTCATCAGTATGCTCCTTTCTTCATAAATAGGTACAAACGTAGTTACGTTTTCTTTCGCGAACTATTTATCAGATAGTCAACAAAATCGAGAAGTTACATCTAGTGCCTAATCTACATTTTTCTTGCAATCAAATGAAAAATTAAGGACCATTTTTGTTTCTTCCATGTAATCTTTTCAAAGTTGGAACTTTTAGCTATTATTTTATTGCGATTTCTCTACCTCGACTTGTACTAATTTTGGACACTCATAATGGTGATCTTATTACTTACGTTGTCAAAATCTAGATTTTTTATCCGTGAAGTCATTCAGGAATAAAAGCTATATTAAGAATAAGTTTATATGAAAAGTCGAAAAACGTCGCTTCACTAACGTGACTTTCTCTCGTGACTCTAAAACGTTTAGCATACCTGTACATATACCTAAGTATAAAATATCGTTGCCGTTACCCATAGTACAAAATTTGCTTAGTTATCAGTGTCCATAAGGTTCATTTCATCTACGAAAAGTGAGATGTTGGCGCTGCGTGTGTTAACTAGTCACTTCGCAAAACAAATAACTTTTTCCAAATTTGGCAGTTTTCTAAATTTAAAGAAAATATATTATTTATTTATTCTGGCATCTCGCCCGACGGTTGTCGCTTTAAGTTTATTTGCCGGGAGAATATCCGTATTGTTTATACAGTTGGATTCAAGTGACCTAAAGTATATCTGTATTATTCATAATTTCTTCTGTCAGTTTTGATTTAGGTTTCTATTTATACACACAAATTCGTATTCTCTTTTGCTTTTAGTTTTTTCCAAATTGCTTCTGCTAAGATGTAGGTCATCAGTGCAGTTCTGTAACTAATTCTATAGTAAGTATTAGTGATGTCACTACTGTAGCGGAGACCTATATAGAGCTCTTAGCGATACGAGTACAATTATAGTTTGAGCATTACTATCCGTAATGAAATTCTCAATTAGTTTTATATATAATAATGACTCAAGATTGTCATTGAGAGTAATGACTTTGATAATTTTTATTTTTTTGTCATTGTCAGTGGCCAGGTGTTTTGATTTCCCGGTCGGCGATAGCGGAAAGTTTGTTGGCACTGGGTGCTGTAAACAACATCGATTAACGGTTGATATGAGTACCATTCCTGGACATAACTACTGGCATTGAAGTTTACACGTCATTTACTATCGTTGATTCGCAGCACTCTGTCTGTGCACTATTAAATTGCAGATAGGAAAAAGAGAAAGAAAATTTCAATTTGTAAGATCATACGATCACAATGTTAAGTTTGTTGAAGAGGATGATATGACCCACAATAATTAAAAAGATGTAACTGTAGGTACTATTATCATTACTACTACTTTAGTATTGCTGTGAGGGAATTTCTACTAAACAATTTTACGTGACTAGCTAAAGTAAATTGTATTTACAAACTGGTATCACCGCTTATCTACTGTAATGTCAAATGCAGAATTGAGATGAGATAGATTAGATACCGGTCATGTAGAATTACGTACAAATCAGGTGATCAATTGGATAGTCTGAATCCATATATCGACTATCATTCAATCTAGACATTAGTGGTAGTTTTCAATCATATTGTGTAGGTACTATTTTTTGTAGCTTTGCTAAGTTAAACATTAATATATAGTTACACTTTGTTGTACTGTAGATTTTTACACCTTTTTCGTTGTTATTTGTGTGTACATTTTCTCTTTTGTTTGCAGGACGCCGTCGAGGCACGTGGGCCTAACTCCACGACGACCGGACCGCGGCGCGCGCATATCTCCACAACTCCGCTCGTCTGCGCCCGCGTCGCACGACTCGCTCGCCACCCACGCACGTCCTGTGATTCCCCATTAACTCGTACTCACGAACCGTAAACAAAAGCCAAGTGACAGTGTAAAATAAACTATCTCATAAACCTAACCCTTGTGATAACCTCAGTGGTGTTCCTGTGAAGTGCTCGGTAGTCGAGTGAATGCGCGTCTGTTTCGATACCCTCTGCTTTGGATCGTCACAGCGAGTAGCTGCTGACGATGAGCCGAGGGTTGTAGTGCACACAGGTGGAGGAGCTCTTACCGTGGCTCCCACAGTTAACGGCGATAGGCGCGCGCTAAACGAGACTTACAGAGATATAGAACTGAACGGAATTATGGGGACTCCAAGCGGCATGAATTCCGATTCAGAGAATTGTGTCGCCAATGCGGCTGTGGCTAACGACATGCAGCCGTTGCTTGAGAGGATTAGGGAACTGGAAGCGCTGCTGAAGCAGCGCGACCAGGAGATGTTGGAGTTGCGTTCACAGCTGGACAAGCTGCAGAGTGTGTTCCCGTACCAACAGTACGCGAGAGGTTCGCGGGCCCCGCGCAAGCACCGCGCGCAGGGTATCTCCGCTGAACCTCAAACCAGCTCCTCACTCCAGGATCTGGCGCACCAGACCTTCCCTACATACGACAAGAATGAAACGTAAGTACAACTGTTATCAAATCGCGATAATGCCTTTCGATTACGAAAGGCATTATCGCGATATTATAACAGCACATTAAGCGTCTATCTAAGGTACACGTCAAAAATCTCTCTGCACTTTCGATGTTGTCAAGTATTTAACTAGCGAAGTAGCGACATATTGAATGCATCCGCCGAGTATGTGCTGCGAGTGCCTAGTTATTAATAGATT
Organism: Aethes cnicana; assembly: GCA_963971205.1. Lineage (NCBI taxonomy): Eukaryota > Metazoa > Arthropoda > Insecta > Lepidoptera > Tortricidae > Aethes > Aethes cnicana. Next base: position 7,736,062 of record OZ020287.1, on the reverse strand, counting down.
ATTAGAATAGGTTGAATCATAATTCACAGTAATATATCTAACGGTTAACAGAGATGAAGCAATGAACATTAAAAGTAATTGTTTTGCTAGCTCACTGGTAAACAACGGTTTTTTAAAGGCTTTGATATTTCAAATGTGCTAAAAGTCGTAAAGCCTGCACGGAGATTAATCCGATTAATGAGGGTCAGACAGACTTATTCGTCACGGTGTTTATTATAACAATTTGTGGATAATACTATTCTGTGTATCGTATGAAATTCGTGACAGAGTATCAGAATAGATTTGCTTACTGAATTCACACGTTTTCATTGGCTTAAACATTGTGTTTGCTCGTTAAACTGAAACCCTGTTAAACCGACATACCTATTTATCGTATTATCATCCAATGCAGGCATGATTCGGTTGAGTGTTTATTATCTTGGTCATTTTATTACGTGCGGCCTCGTCGAGATCCTAGTGAACCCGGGAGGGGAGTGTCTTGTTCTTAATGTTTTTATCAAAATATAGGGTCTGATGACTTTAGTAAAATAAAGTGAACATTTGCTGTATCATGAATACCATGATGCACATGATACGTTGTCCCAAAATCAAGTTCATTTAAAATTTGAGTGTGTATGTGGATTGTGGGTGTAAGCATTAGTGTGACATCTCAGCAAATAAAACTTGTGATTAAGTTGACACCAAGTATTTATTAGGTAAATAATTATTAAAATCTCATGAAGCCTCCATAATTATGATTTTTGATAACGCAGTAAGAATTGCATTTTCAACAATAGTTTTTGATGAAGTGTACAAACATAGAACGTTAGAGTACGTTTAGCAACTCTTATTAAGTTGACTCAACATAATTTAGTATAATAATAGCGAACTTAATAGTAAGAATATCATCATATTAAATGTCATCGGTATAAGTAGGTATTCTAACTAACAATATAACAAGACAAGCAATTCGCCCTTCAATTTGCTAGAACCATGAACGAGAAAAATAGAAGGTCACATAGAGTACCTACCTACCTAACTACACAAAACGTAACTTACATTTTCATTGACCAAATTAGTATTCTAAACGTGATAGTACTTAGTCCACGATCACCTTAAAACAAGTCGTAAAAGGTGTGAATGGCTGAATTTAAACAGAGTTCGTCTTTTTTTTGTATGCAACACATGGTCATGCGGGAGGGATAATTTGGTTAATTCTGTCTGTATCCTTCGATCGTGTCATGATGCTATTTGTGCCAACTAGAACTGGCAGGTTTTCAGTGGATCGAATGTTAAATTATTCTATTAAATTGTAACCGAGAACATTGAAATTAAGTTCCGATACACTTTTATATAACGTATAGTCTTCATTGTTTCATTTGGATCTAAGTGCAGTGGCAAAATAAACCACCACAACATTTTATTTCTTTACGGCCCATTGCTGGGCACAGGCCTTCTCTCATCACACGGGTCCAATGCGGATTGGGGACTTCACACATCTTTGAATGACTTCGCAGATGCGTGCAGGTTTCCTCACGATGTATTCCTTCACCGAAAAGCTCAGTGGTTAATTCACATTGAATTTCGCACATAAGTAAACTTAGAGGTGCGAGCCGGAATCGAACCACCGACCCTCTTGATGAGAGTCGGTAGGTCGAACCACCAGGCCACCAAAGCTTTAGCAATATAAACGCATAATAATGAATGCAACAACCTGCCTTGTGCAACGTCTTCAATAAGAAGGACAGGGAAATAAAACTTGTTTCGAAATTTTCGATATCGGGCATTTTGTATGTATTCTTTATTTGCCAACTTCAATTGTAATGTTAAGCTTTTTTTAAGTCATTGGTATGGGCAAACGAGCGCACAGCCCACCTGATGGTAAGTGGTCACTGCGACCCTTAGACCCCGAAATCCTATGATCCCCCATTAAGAAACCATAAGATCTCGAATGCGTTGCTTACCCTGAGGCCTAAGATGGAATGGAATGCCTCTGTGCCAGATATTTCACCGGCTGCCTTAAACCCCCTACCGGAGCACATCAACAGTGCGAGCACTGCTTTTTGGCGGCAGGTTAGCATTCATTCATTCGTAGTCAGCTGCATGCATGATTTAATTTGAATTAGCAATGAGATCATTAACTAAACTGTCCTGATCGAACAAAATTCGTCTTTGAAAGTTGTTGTGTTTGATACGTAAAAAATAAAACAGGTTTAAATTGTTTAGCATCCAGTGCCTCCTCTCCTTGCATCATCATGTCATGACCTTTAAACAAATGCTGAAATATCGTGTCATGACAATTTAGTGACACTGTAATACAATTCGATAATATAGTAATTCCGTGCCGAATCTGACATCGACTATGCAGGCTCTCGGAGTTTAAAAGCGGTTTCTACGGTTTTTTTTTAAATAAAGGCTTACAAAGTCTACGATTATATGTACGCAAATTTCAAAGCATAACTTCCAAAATAATTTCCATAATGGCAGTAAAAAGTGAAATATGTAATATCTACACACAAACAACACGTGTTAACTGTTACAAAAACTACGGTTCAAGGAAATGGAGATAACCTTTCTGGAAGGCGACTCATCTCGTTTGTGGCAAACGGTACGCGACTAGGATGTCTGTTAGTAATCTTGTCACGTGAAAACATCTAAATTCATATCTCGACCTTGAACTTGATTGCTGTGAGACTGTCGGTAGTTACAAACTGACATAATCGCAGGCTCAATTAGACTATGTGTCTTTTTTTGCGAAGATTACCTAGTCTGTGGTTCTTCTATAGAATGACAGCGATGACCGTCATTTCTAAAATACGATACACTGAAAATTATGGCTGTAGCAACATTATTTCTGTCCTACAGATGTTGGTACACATGTAGGCAGCACGTAGCATTTTAATATTAAAGCCAAGTAAAGATTTTTTTTGATTGACGCTTTTTAAAAACTTAAGTTTTTGATGTATTGTTTCATCATGTTCGTTTACATTCAAATACGGATCCCGAATACCATTACTGCGCCTTTACAAGTATAAACTTTGGTCAGGTTATGATTTTCATTTTGTGACATAATTGACATTTCCATTCCAGTTCGGTAATAATCGATCTGCTCCCCTATTATGAGTTACGCCCGAGCTGTCAATTACAGTAATTTTAGTGTCTTAAATTACAGCCTGAATGTCGCCTTTATAAAATTAACATATTATTATCATTCGTTAGGTAAAAAAAGTTTGATGAAATTTGCATGAATTTTAATAGAATTCAAGAAAATTAAATAATGATATTGTTTTCACTAATCTCTACACCGCTGCTTCTGCTTCGTTTTTTAGGGTTCCGTACCCAAAGGGTAAAATGGGAACCTATTACTAAAGCTCCGCTGTCCATCTGTCTGTCTGTCTGTCTAACACCAAGCTGTATCTCATCAACCGTGATAGTTAGGCTGTTGAAATTTTCACAGATTATGTACCACTTATTTCTGTTGCGCTATAACAACAAATACAAGAAAGGGGGCTCCCATAGAACAAACGTGATTTTTATGCCGTTTTTGTCTGTCATCAGGCTATATCTCATAAACCGTGATAGTTAGACAGTTGAAATTTTCACAGATCACAGATGATGTATTTCTGTTGCCGCTATAACAACAAATAATAAAAAAATCAGAATAAAATAAATATTTAAGGCGGCTCCCATACAACGGACATGATTTTTTGTCGTTTTTATAGATACGGAACCCTTCGTGCGCTAGTCCGACTCGCACATGGACGGTTTTTTTTAAAATAATTACATATAGTTCATCCAATCTATATATATAAAATAAGAAACTGACTGACTGATCGATCAACGCAGAGCCGAAACTACTGGTCGTAGAGAGCTCAAATTTGGCATGCAGGTTCCTTACGGAACGTAGGGGAGCACTAATTTTGCGAAATGATTTTGCGAAATTCCCAGGGGAACGGCGAAAAAACGGTAGTTTACATTTTAATATTTCTGCGCATACGAAGTTGCGGGGAAAAGCTAGTATTCTTATATTGACGAAAATGCACTTGAAAATTTCAAATGTATTTTCGTCATCTTATCTTGGATGAACCTTTCATATTATTAACTCATAACGTGTTATAATTCCCATAAGTGTACAATTTCAAGGTTACTAAAGCAAAATGGAACAACGAATTTTTTCTGACATCGTTATTGATTCAGCTGACTAAAATTCAAAAATATAATAGTGGTAGATCACAGTTGTATCTGACTTCACGTAGTAAATATGTGTTATCACTAAATTCGGCAGGAAAATAAAATCTCGGAGATGACGTTCAAAAATGGATAAACCTCACAAGTGAGTAATTCATTATTGTCTTTATCATACATATTTTTATCACGCTTATTCAAGTCAAACGCAAATATTCTAATTCGGGAACTAGAAAATGTAGATTACGCATAATGCGAATGGTAAAAACGTCCTTGGTCCTATCGTTAAAACAAGCCTCTTTCAAAATATCTTATCAGATAATGTGATAATACTCGAAATACTTTAATCTATTTGCGATTTGTTCAATCATTAACGAGCATAAGTGATTTCACTATCGCCGAAGATGTTTCGAAAACGAATTGTATCTGCTTCAGTAGCATTTGCAAATGTTATGCCGGACAAGCAACAGCTAAAAATTGTGTGACAACTCTCAAAAACATTGATTTTTATAGAGCCAGTTATAATGATTTAAAAAGGAGTGAGGAATGTTTCAGTAAAGAGAAATATCACAGATAATAATGAAACCACCTTTGAACTAAACCATAAAGACTAGGTATCGCAAAGACGTAAATTTGTTACTGCAACTGAATTAAACAGCCTTGGTTGCGCGACATTATCAATAATAGGCGTAAATGTTACGGAATACTTCATTTGTTTACGGATCATGTTGTTAAATGATGATAATTTCGCGAAGTGAAAAATTGCGGATACTTTATAATTGAAAACATGATGGAAATTGGGTTGTAGACGCCCAATTGTGGCATTCGGTGAACTCTCCGAAATTGACCTTTGCGAGGGTATCATTAAGTGCTGAAGCTTAAAATATTTTATTAATTAAAGTTGTCATTGTTACATTTGCTCTTTTAATAGCACTGGGTCGTCAAGGTGTCGGCCTCGTTTTTGATTGTTGAGGAATTTTCTCAAAATCATTTTCGGTTCTAAATGGCTCCTTTCATGAGGATGCAAAATGCAAAGTGTGTCAAGTTACTCAAGTGTATCATGAGTTTTATTGTTCTTGTATTGAGAAAGGACGCCTGGGCGGCGTTAATTGAACTGTAAGGATATCTACAGCATAACGTTTTATAGTTCCTTTATTGTTGCTAATTGTGTTTGAACATTATGATAATTTTCTGACACGCAGGTGATAAGACGTGGTAATTGCTTGGCAACTTTACATTGACAAATTACATTAATTCGCCTCTTGATATTGCATGAATATTTACGATTATCAAGTTGTTAAAGCTGCAATAGTGTCGTGTTAAAATGAACTTAAGGCACAAAATTTAAGTAGGTATATATCATGATTCATGATCCTGATTAGGTTAAAAATACATCAGAAAGTGGTCATGTTTCCGTCGCTACCTATATATGAGCGCGAGCTAACCAGAAACCAGTAGCAACCGCGGCGCAAGCGCATGTAAGAAATTACAACCAGTTCGGGAGGAGGCTGGACTTCACGGCGAAATTATCCGCAATTTGCAAGCGGTCTAGAAATTGAGTTCATTCACTAACATATTGCGTCGCTAGGAAAGTAAACTGTCCATATTTGAAACAACCAATGCGTCACAATCAGCTAGATAACTTAACGGTTACCTTCTAGAGCTTTAAAGTAATTCCAATAATCCAAAACAATATGTAAATGAAGAATTCTTAAATAAAAGCCATATTACTAGGTAAAAAACAGATATATTTAAAAACTGTGACATAAATCAAGATCACAGCACATTATATGAACTAGTAATAGAAGTTAGATCACTTGAATGTATGAACCTAGATAGATACAGGTATACGACTCTGTTTATGGATAAGATTTATGTGAATAGCAATTATTAATCCAATCATTTTATTTGCTCGGTGCAATAGAAATGTACGTTTTATGTAAATTCTATAATCTAAAGTAAAGAAAAGTATGAATAACCAATTTCTAGACACTTATGCTATACTTACTGCCATTTAAGCGAAGTGTTGTGTTAAATTATGGGAAATGAGAGCCACGTTCATTATTATGTGTCGTTGTCAATTTCACCAACAAAAGAATTGAGATCTATATATGGGTGCCAAGTTATGTGAGTCACTTGGGTTGGGATGGTGTTCAAGATAAGATCTGACTTGGCTAGACTTAATACATTATTTTTATAAAAATTGCCAATTAGGGTTTTCCCTAAGTCGATTGGAATATCATCTCCTTAGGATTGCATATAACTGCGTAAGTACACCAAATTGGTGTTGTAGAAAACGTGTAAATGACTTGTCTGCCTTCACTTTCAAACCAATTTAGGGCCGGGTCCTAACAAGCCAAGAGAAGGGCGCAGCATTTAAGTACACAGCGGCGTATTTGAAGAAGGCGAAATTATTTGCTCACACCATAGGTATGCTTTTGGGATCTTACGTCACTTTGTTGCGCCGTCCGTAATTTTATTTGCAACTTTTACTCAAATCGATAACAAACAAAATGTTGAGTAGTATCTAAACACTTCCATCTGAACTTGTTTCTATGACGTTAATCTAAGGCAGTTTACTCGTATACTTACTGGCTCAGCAACCCAAACTGGATCTTGTCCTCCGACACCAAAGATCGCCACATTCCTCCGTCTTTAGTGTCCTCAATCTTCCCAGGCTGACCGCTGATGTAGACCCAGCTGTTCCAGGTCTTTCCCTGCCTAGTCTTTCCAACGATATCTAGGCCGTCCGACCAGCGCCATGTGCCACTTGATAGCATAGTGTACGCTCTCTTGACAACTTGAACCTTCCTAATTTTTTCAAAGTGTCCATGATAGCACAGTCTGGCCGCTTTTTTTTTCAAAAAAATATTCCTCTCGACATAAAAGTTTTTTTTTCTTTGAGTGTCACCGTCAGAGTTCAAGCCTCTCTTTCATACACCACACCAAGATCGGATAACCGTTTTATGAATACGATTGGTCGTCCTGTCTAGAAGTTAGATCTAGCAGTTGCAGAGCTTAGACGCAGTTTACTTTTAATTAATTAAAAGAATCTAAATCTTTCTAACAATCTAATTAAAACGCCGTATGGTAGGCACTAACAAGATTCCTTTAGATTTATTTGGATTGCATGCAGTATCAAAATGTAAATTAAATTCAGCATGCGTTCATTACTGAGTATTTAGTTTTACTCCAGTAGTGTTTTATTATTAACTTTGTTTATCGTCCTAGTAGTTGCGTCAAAAAAATTACTAAATTTACTCAAAATTTACAAAGCATGTTACCTCACATCAACATCACAATGGGGTCACATGACGTTCTTTTAATTTTAATATTTCTCTTATTTGCTGCTTCAGATGTGAAGAGGTCTAGACCGTACCGTTCGTGACTAGTCCGAAGACGTATTTCCATAAAAATAGTACACTAATGACCAACACCCACAGGTTTCCAATACCGTGAGTCAGTCAGTTAAAGTGGTAGATAATAAGCAGTTCCACTTGTACGGAAGCGGTCGTGAACTAGCGACTTCCGTCGGAGACGAAAGTGACCTTCTGGCTCGTACTAGCTTCTACTGACTTTAGTCTATTTTCTTTGAGATTGCCTTCATATTTAAGACTACTATATTATCTTCTGTGGCGTCATTGGTTTTATTATAATTAACTTTAACATCACATAAAAGTAAATTGAACCAAGTGAAATTTTAATCAATCCGTCAATTGCAGTTTTTGTGATAAATTCCGACAACTTCATAATATGTGATAATAAAGCTCAAGATCGAAATGCGATACTTTTAACTTCACATGCTAACATAAAATCCTATCCTTATTGGCATCGCTGAGACAAATTCAACCTTAAATTGATGTAATTTAAACTTTACAGTGATTTTGTCCGCTGCAACGCTGAGTTGGTAAAATGCGGTTAATTATGGACCACCAAATACGCACAACTGAGAATTACGGTGTAGCCATTAATAAATGTGCGTTTGCCTCGAGTATGAAAAAGGACTTAACATCGCATGGAATCCAGTTCTAAATGTTAAAGCTGATTGAATTCAAGTTCGGTGATAAACCAGATAATGAAATTCATGGTTCAAGAACCATGAATTTCAGAAGAAAGAGTATTTGAATTTCTAGATTCTTCAGTCGTCGTCGATCAAATAGTATAGATAAGCGAAATCAATGATTGCCTTGATCAAATCAAACTTCGTGTTGACCGGAGTATGTCGACAGATAAGTGGCTATTTCCTCTCTAATCTCTAATCATGACACTTCTTAATGTGTATTTATATTCTGACATGTCAGTGGTCAAAGTCAGTGTGACATGTTACAGCTGCTGACTAAACTAGGTCGCTATGTATTGTATTTGTAATATTTGTATGCTGTTTTACAGTGACTGCGTTCCCCTTGAATCTATTCAATGTTTCAATGCATTTTATAAGCTCTGGTCATAGCTGCCATAGTTGACTCCAATTATGTCAGCGCGTGACATATATTAACTTCTTTAGCTTTGGTATTTGTTGTAAATCTGAACTCAACGTTTATTTTATTACTCTCACTTGCATACCACTGGTGCAAGCTAAGGCGGCTCTTTTCACTTGATATACCTATAAAAGAAAGGTACTACTGGTCTGGTTCTTTAGCAGGATTTAATAGCAAACATAATATCTGATAGAAAAATAAATCAACATTTATATGATATAGTTATAGGTATAACGAAGATAGTCCATTTTATTCATATTGAGAAATTTATACACGACATCTTTGAACCTTGATAAGTCTTGAAGAGGAGATATCTCATAGGCAATGATGATGATGATAATGATTGTTTTGTTCTTGAATCCATACTCAAAAAACCCTAATTGTCACCATATGTAAATAAGCCCGTATGTTTAAGTAGTAGGTAGATTTCCACAACACACGACGTCAACGCCTAACCGTGCGGTTGTATAAGGGCCCTTAGTAAGGATTTTTAAAAATTCGGTCCCTAAGTGACTAAAGGGGTTTGAAAATTTGTATGAATTCGACGCGAATTAACTCGTGGGCAAATGCCCGTTACCTACCTACTAAAAGCCACAAGTTTCCTTAGTTGGGACTACGACATCATATCGTCAGCATAAATGATGCTATAAAATTATGGTTATGGCAGAAATTAACATTTTATTTTTACAGGAAAAAATCAATACAGATAATCTAAGTTGATTATACATTAAGTCATAAAGTGAAGCCAGGATAGCGTTATATTATATTTTTATGATTTCCCTGATCTTCGTATTGTAATATTGTATAAATTAGCCTTTGATAGACATGTTGATGAAACAGTCAGTTTTCCGAAGCTGTCATAGGTAGATAGTTTACAGCGCGCTACATGGAAACAGTTGAAGTATTTGACGTGTTTACTAAATAGACTCACTTCACTTCATCGTGTGGTTACCTACCAGTCACGTAGTCTTAAAGAATCTATAGGTACCTAACACAAATAAATGAAATATAACACAATCCTGAAGTGAAGGATCAGGTTCCCTAACAATTTCCAAACAGATTTTCATCTTAGTTAGTTAATGAGAAAGTAACAGATAAACAAAGTTATTTACGCATTAGTATATAAATATATATAGATCAGAAACAGGTGTGTACGATTGCTGCTTTATTTATTTTTCATGATCTTATTTCGTTCACTTAAATACTTATAAAAATATATTTTACTCCAGCTCAGCTGTAGTAGTACCTCAAGTACCTATATGTTGAAATAGCAGGTGCATGCAAAATATATCTTATTTTCTAGGTTAACACGAGATTAATTACTGTAATTTTTCAACTAAATAACAAGCAATTAACAAGTTTTCAAACTCGCATTCAAATTTCAAATCCAGTGCCCTTGAAGCCTTACGAAGGCACAGTAATGGAAAAATCAATAGGCAACACTCTAGGCGGAACCTGCATCGGTCTATCGACTTAATCAGATTACGTGACATGTCAGTTTGTCCAGTCGACCGGCTGTCGGCTGCATTGAGAACTCGACACCACTGCATTACAATAACCATAAATATATAGGTATATACATGGTGGGTCAGAAAATATGGCAAATAATTAACCCATAATTAACTACTGTGGGTTAATTATTTGCCATATTTTCTGACCCACCGTGTATAGTATATATAGGTTATTACTTGCATCGATTGATATTGAGCTAGCGAAGAGTTAATGTACTTACATGCATATTTTAGAAGTATAACTTTTAATTAGTTAAAACTAGCTTCTGCCGGCAACTTCGTCCGCGTGGAATTCGGTTATAGCGTTTCCGCGGGAATTGAGTCTTAAACTATACTAAAAGTTCCCCTTGAATCACTCTATCTATTAAAAAGACCACTTCAAAATCCGTTGCGTAGTTTTAAAGATTTAAGCATACATACATAGGGACAAACAGCAGGAAGCGACTTTGTTTTATACTATGTTAGTTAAAATTTTCTTTTGAAAACTCATAGAATGAAAGCTCATTCTTTCAAATTTAAAAATTAGTATTAAAAACTTATTGTATATACTCATTTCTATATGTGTGCTATATAAATATGTTACGTATTTGCCTAAAATTACCAAATAGTAAATGCACATGAACTTAAAGCATTTTTGCTTTTATAGAAAATAAGATCCGGTCCGTCATCTCAGACACCTTTTCTAGATAAGTACTCGCGTACCTACCTACATTGGGTGAGTTCAGTGTCCAGCAGTGGACTACTATGGGCTGTTGATGATGATGATGATGAGAAAACTCGTAATGAATCCTATGCAAACTCAAAATAATTGACCATACAAATATCGTTTCAATCACTCAAGGCATTACATAAATCATGTGCCTATTATAAAGCCATTTAGAACGCCGCTTGCATTCCACTTGCATGATTAGGTACATGTATGTAGAAAACATGAACATAAAGAAACCTCATTAGCCGTTTTAATTTATTATTAATTTACATATTACATATGCATAACTTGAATAAAATAGTAAACCCATTCATTCATTCATTCATTTGTCGCAAAGAGGTTGATTCATGAACGATTCTTTATTTGGTTATCTTGAGTTATACTTGGTTATACCATGTTATACTAAAATATACATATTTCTGTGAATGTATTATATCACGTGTAGGTATGTGTGTATTATATATAATTCACGCAATTTTGAGTCCAACTACACAGTGAATAACTTCTTGAATTTCCTATTTAGACGAACGCATTAGAGTCCTTGCTCTATTTTCGTATGATGATATCATGTTGCACCACGCGTAATTATACTAAGATCGATGATTACTTTTATACGATAAAATATATGGGGTGGAAGCGATAATATAACAGTCGACGCAGTTCAGGGAAATAGTACATTTTGAGCTATGTTGGCGCGAGCGAAAGCGAGCGTTAACACTAGGGACGAGTGAACATGACAATTTCGCACGTGTATCAGACGACATTTTTATATTTACAAAAAAAAGAATAAATAAATAAAGGAAAAGGATGAAGCTCAGAAAACTTCACGCACTAGTTCGTAAAAAAACAACTATAAGCACGCTCACTAGCTGTCAAAAAACAAAAAGCGTTCGTTGGGAAATGACAACTTTTGAGCAACTGTATTAAACAATAGGTTTTAATTGCGATTTAATGAGGGTCACCGCGGATGAGTTAGGCGCAGTCGCATAAGCAGTGTTGCCAATTTAGCACATTATAATGATGATGATAAAGTGGCGACACTAAGGTATTTTTCTTTTATTTCCTGAAAGTAAAATAAGTTGATTGTGAAATGCTAATTGTAACTTTGAAAAAATACCTTCTGCTGAGTGTCTTTGACAGCGCTGGTAAATTCATATCTGACGTTTAAAAGTGGCTTATTGAGCCCAATTTGCTGAATTTATGATTGAACTAGCTTTTCCCCGCAACTTCGTATGCGCAGAAATATTAAAAAGTAAAATCCCGATTTTTCCCGTTCCCGTGGGAATTTTGCAAAATCCTTTCTTAGCGGATGCCTACGTCATAACATCTACCTGCATGCCAAATTTCAGCCCGATCCGTCCAGTGGTTTGGGCTGTGCGTTGATAGATCACTATATCAGTCAGTCAGTCAGTCAGTCACCTTTGAGTTTTATATATTTAGATTGGGAATTTTTCACTGCTGGGAACAGGCCTTCTCTCATCAGTAGTTCCCTCCAGACGCGGGCCCAGTGCGGATTGGGAACTTCACACACATCATTAAATTAATTCGCAGATGCGTTCAGGTTTCCTCACATGTTTTCCTTCACCGAAAATCGCAGTGACAAATTCAAATTGAACTTCGTAAACTGTAAACAGTGATGCGAGCTAGCCGGTGGGTTATTTAATGCTTAATACCTAATAAAAATAAGGTTTAATTGAAAAAATCACTATTCTCTTCCATACACACCTACCTACAAGCTAGCCTACAAGACTTACATTTCACATTCTTTACCTACCTACTCAGGCAAAGAATGTGAATAAAGTAACAGTGATAAAATAGATTAAACCTAGAACTGCTTAAGATAATACTACTTACATTTAATTACCCACATGTGTGAACAAATGAGATAAAAACTAGATTAGATGGAATTGTAACATACCTAAATAGTTTTCCCAACTATGATCCATTCTGTTACAACAGTACAGTCCTCTTTGTTACCATAACGAGAATCAGAACAACATTCGAGTGGGCATTCTATTTTTAGACGTGAACTCTGAACCGCTCATCAGGAGCCACCACGCAATCAATTTGACCCATCAAGCCGCGTTCTTGTATGAGGAACGCCTTTGTCATTGAAGTGCTACTATTGAACTGTTATTAAATACATTTATTAAAGAAAACATGTAGTCATGCTGTTGTTCGGTGACTTTTGAAGAACCTGTGAAATATTTAACCCTACTTCAAAATAATTTCAAATGGTTACTGTGAAAGTGCTAAGCAGCGCCATCTAGCATCGAGTAGCGAAACTACAGTGCGCCGTTAATGCAATAAGGCGCCGCCGGTGTTATAGATGGCAGCACTACTTTTGCCCTGCCGAAACAAAGTACTCATGCGATATCTTCTCGTTTTTTTCACGTTTTTTAAATAGTTTCTTGAAAAAAAAAATATCTTTTATTAATGTACTTATGGTATTTATATCGTTGTCTAGCACCCATAGTACAAGCTTTGCTTAGTTTGGGGCTCGGTGAATTTGAGTGAAATGTCCCAAGATATTTGTTTATTTATTTAATTTTGAGATATTTTTACTGACATTGATATTTCTTTTACTGATTACAAAAAGGCTTTGAAACACATTACGAGTAACGACTCCCTATTTATATTACAAAACAAAACAAAATAATTTATTTTTAAATTCCAATAAATCTAAGCTCATGATCCTCGGTTCACAAAGTCAAATTGAAAATATTTCAGCTCATAATCCACAGGTATCTATAAATGAGGAAATTTTAGAATGCGTTACTGAAGCTCGTAATCTAGGTCTTCTTTTTGATGGAAAGTTGCATTTTGAGGGACATGTCAAAGAAATAATGCGTAATTGTTTTTATAGATTAAAAGTTTTGTATCAAATTCGCGATTATTTGAGCGTAGATATGCGCATTAGGTTATGTGACTCATTGATTCTATCGAAACTAAATTATGCTGATACAGTGATAGGAGAATGTCTACTTGCCCGTACCAGAAAATTAATTCAGCGCATCCAGAACGCCTGTGCACGCTATTGTTTTCCGATTCCTCGACGATCCCATACCTATCACCCCGTTTTTAAACAAACACCACTTGATGAACATGGCTGCCCGACGTAAGTTGCACCTTGCTACAATGCTTTTTGGAATTATCAAAAAAAGACAGCCCTCATACCTTTTCGAAAAGCTGAACTTCTCCCAACGAAGTGCTCGCCTTGGAGTTACTTTAATTCTTAGCCATCATCGCACGACTGCATTTCGCGGCAGCTTTCGCTTTGCTGCCACGAAATGCTGGAATGATATACCTCCACCTATAAGAACCCGTCCATCTGTTACCTCCTTTAAATTTCACTTCAAAAAGTTTTTACTTCAAAATTAGTTTTTCTCTTACAAATGCTCAAATAAGTACTCGCAGTCGTGAAAGCTACTCATAGGCTGCCTTGACTCCGTCTTCCCTTCTCAAACACCTATCGAATGGACCACTACACATACCTTATTTATTTATTTATTTCACTCAGGCCTCCGAACACAGATTACATCACCACTGACCTGTATTAAGTACTTTATGTATGTATTTATTTATTTTTTATTATTTTGATTTTTTTTTGTGAGCTAGACAGCAGCGCCACCTCATTTTTGGCTTCACTGAAAATCAGCGTCTCGAAATCTTCATCAGCATTTCAGAGACAACAATGCTGAGTGAAGACCATTTTGGCAAACTAAAGTAAATGTACTATTTTAACCTTATACTTTATTTTATTTTAAGAATTCAAATTATTTTAAGTTCGATGTAAGCATTATTTTCTGTTCTCTCTATATATGGTTTCCTTTCAATTTTGTAAAAATATCTTTCTTTATGTTTGCCAAATAAACATTTTTCATTTCATTTCATTTCTATTGATGATAACTGAATTAGGGTTTCCTCTATTTTTTCCGCCATCAGATGGCGCCACTGAGCCATCGGTCGGTCCTAAAATCGGTCTGTAAAAAAAGGATGGTTTAATGAAAGATTTCGTATGTTCGATGTCTAGCCGATTTCCAGCTGACCTCCTCTCACATTTCTCAACCGATTTTCGTGAAATTTTGTGACCAGGTTTTTCAAAACGGTAGAGCTTCCCTTATGGGGTTCTAAACATATACAAAACTTTTTTAAGCTATACAAAATGGACTAGCGAGGTCTACACATCTCAGAGCCAATCCATACTTATATTTTAAATACGAAAGTAACTCTGTCTGGCCTTCTGTCTGTCTGTTTGTTGCCTCTTTAAGCCGCATAACCGATTTGGATGAAATTTGGTACGGAGATAGTAGCGTTTGGTATGGAGTCGCGGGAAAGGACATATAGGCTAAATTTTATCCCGGAATAACGCATAGTTCCCGCGGGAAGGCGATAACCGAATTCCACGCGGACGAAGTCGCGGACAGAAGCTAGTACCTAGTGTAATATATTTCGAACCTACTATCTATACCGAAACATATTCATGTCGTGTAGGTTCCTACACGAAAAACTATACGTAAGTTTCCTAGGGCACCCTTTTCTCAACATTCCAAATTTGATACAGACAGTTATATTTTGGTTCTATTCAAAAACTGCATCTCTTCCATCGTAGAACCATTCCGAAATAATTTACGCCTCCGTGAAGTCCGTGCAGTTTCTGATGGATTATGGGAAAATAGTTTCAAGGTTGAAAATGTACAGACGGCCCGAAATAGACGAGGCTCGCATCTAAATTGATCATTAAACGTAAACGGTGGGTGTTAACATAGAATAAGAAACTTAGAATGACAACCTTCAAACCGATCAGCGTACGCCCGAAATAAGCCTTAAATGCGATAATAGATGTCGCTGCCTAAGTAGCCTGCATACAAATTTGAACTCCATGAGCTACATCTAGATGGCGCTGTGCAGACGAAGTGCTCCCTAGCTGGCTATTTCCGATGTACGCCGTAATGGAAGGAGTTTGATAGTCGTGTGTTAAGGACTGATTAGTAGGTAGGTAAATACTTTCTTCAATTTATGCGTTTTAGATTGATAAAAGTGGGTGTCTTGGTAGATTGAAAACAAAACGGCAGTAGGGATAATCTACGATAGAAAGTCCCGCCCCTCCACAATACAAAACACTTCAATGTAATTTTGGATGGGCGGGACTTCCTATAGTAGACTAGCTGACCCCGCGGACTTCGAACCGCCTTAGTTTTTTATTTTTGCGTATGAAAAATAACTCACGTCCTATTCTCAGACCTACTGAACACACTCCAAATTTCATAAGAATCAGTCGAGCCGTTTCGAAGAGTTTGGTTACAAACACTGTGACACGAGAATTTTATATAATAGAAAGAAGATATCTTTAGGTATAAAATTGACCCAACGTGGTAATTTTACTTTTATTTGAATTAAGTGAAGTCTAATTCAAATAATGAACGTCAGTTGATTTAGGTATAGGACAGGGATTTACGAAAAAAATGAAAATTGTAGGGAAAAGTAAGACATCTGGTTCTTATATTTCTTCATTAGTACATCTATGCAGATGTATCCGGGGCGGGCAGGCGGGCACATAGTATAAATAAGTATGTAGATTTCTATCTTTACAAATTTTTTTAGTCAAAAACATACAGTCAGCTCCCGTTATGCCTTCGCTTCTTTTTAAATAGTTGTACGAGTGTTGTCACAAAGAAACAATACACTGAAAAAGCTATTTTTAATTTTTAAAAAAAACGTGTGTTGAGAGGTCGGAGCAGAATATGGGAAAGTTACTAATGTCATCCATCGATCATCAGATCGATAAGAAGAAGAACTATACAAATCTGGATAAAAGAACAATGACATTACACCGCAAATGAATGGTGATGTGAAGATGATTGTTAAAATAATTGCTCAAACATGCTATTGAGAGGTACTTAAGCGTCGTTTACTCTATAATTGAAGTACAGTATGCATTATGAAAGGAATAATAAATATCAATTAAGTTTTCAACCAATTAAACGGCTGATAAATAAATCATGCCCATTACATCAATTCTTCGCTCCTTCGTGGTGTGAGTTATGATACTCGCCATATTTATCTTATAGTAAAAGATAGATCCACCTTTAAAGAAGACATTCTGATTGATTGAACAGACGTATATGTTAAGTTAAGGGTTAAATTTACCTTTATTTTTTTTACAACCCGAATAAAGTTTTTTTTCTATATTTTATTACTTTTTAAAAAGTCTTTCAAAAATGGATTCTTAAGACATAAACGTTTTTTCTATATTTTGTCATGATGGCTTCCTCCCTGTGACAATATTAAAAGAACCACGTCGTTCCCTCGCTGCTCAGGAACGTGACTCCGCTTGACTTTTTATAGGTAGCACTCAAGTGTGAGTAAATATATATGTCCTGGTTTCAGTTAATTTTTGCCAAATGAGATCAGCATTGACAGAAAAGTTTCGGTCCCTAATAAGGTATACTTACTTAGGCATACCATAGCATAGATATATTTAGTACTTTGAACTTTCAGAGTATCGCAAATCATGGGCTAAGCACCGTTCAGGAAGGACGTTTTGCAAAACATTCACAGCATCGTAGTTCGTAGCTCGCAGTACACGCGCGGCGCTCACGCCGGTACCACGCGACCGCGGATCATTTCAAAAACGGAACGCAATCATAAAATCGAATATTTTTTAACGGCTGTTTCAAATTAGCCGGTCAGTGATAAAGTGTAAAGTTGCTACTGTTTTATAAATTGTTTATAGTTTCTTGGTTAAGCTATATTTGCACTAGTCTGGAATTCATCTCATGAAGTCATGACAAATGATTGATAGGACTGTTTTTATGTAAAAAAAAACACAAGTATTTACATTGCATTATCTCACCGTAACTTAGATGATATTATTTGACTTCCTATAAAAAAAACTAAAAAATATACATTTTCAATTACATTTCCTTTTTCTTTTTCTACCGCCTAGTTCTTTAGGCGTTTATCAGTGGGCTTAGTTAAATTAATCTCGTGTTCAATAAAATATCAGCTGTAATCAATACTGGTATCATAGCTTTAGCATAGACAACTAGATTATTGTCCTCGTCAAAATAATCGTCACGTAGTTGTCGAACTGCTTGTCAAAACGTCGTCAAGTGGCCGAGATCAGCTGATATGGACAAACCGACAAATTATCCTTCCCAGTAATGTGCTGATGACGATGATTTAGATCTCAGAGAGAGATATTTGGTTGTTTGTTTATTTTTACATTTTGATGACATCGTACCGTTTATGATTATAATTAATTTGGCAGATACTAAATGCGTCATATATTTTTGGTAAGGATTTTTAGACAGTGTTTGAGAGCAAAAACTATTGTAAATTTGTAGTATGTAACCAGTTGTATCAAAATTGTAAAACTTGGGGCGCAAAGTTCATTCCCTACTTGTACTTTTGCTCGCGCATTTTTTCGAGTGAAATTATTACATTTGCTTTTTTAAAAACAGGATTCTTGGGTGCAAGGTACAGGGTAGGGCAGAGTCCATCCTCTTTTTAATCTGCCCATTTCACAAACCCAGTCAAATAGTACTTGTGTATTCATCAATTTGTTCAGTGATTCAGTAGTAAAGATATAAAACCGAACAAGCAATCTTACATTCGCATTTGTACCATAATAATTGTCATCGATATCTCGATCGCTGTAACCTCTGAAGCCCTTTATAAGCATTCCCTGCGTACACGCAGACGTGATTGGCAGAGCTGCGCGCGCGCAATAGATTCGCTTCGTCGACTTCCGACATCAAGAGCAGCCTTCGCATGCTTCCGGAAATCTATTTTTTTCCAATTAATTGTCCACGGGCTGTTCTATATACCTTTATGTGCAATGCTTTTGTAGACATTACAAAAAGTGCATGCAATTTTCAGAACGTAGTTTCATAATAAGTAATACGCGTAAAATTGTTAGAGTATAAACTAATTTAAATCAGCGCATTATGTACCTATATTCCTATAAAAATATTAGTTCTGTATTTTTTTCTTCATGACCTTTTACATGTCATTGTAAATCAGCATCAAGAAAAATATTCCCATCTTTGTATCATTTCATTTATATATTGCCCTTAAGTACATAATTGTTGACGTTTCCGGTCTATTTGCATTGAATACCATTGTAGTGGTTTTAATAGTCCGCAGGGAGACGTCGATCCCTAATAGAATAGAACAATGAGTGTTAGGTCATACCCCTTCTAAATATAGCTTACCTTTGATAGTCCTTGGGTTGGGATTCTGCGAAAAAATATTCTAACATCTGGAACGTAAGTTAAAAGTTTGGCTACACATTGATTATATCTGGCTCGGTAATAGTTCGCTTATATTCTAGAAAGCTGTTATTGGTTGGATTGGAACAATTTAGCCGCATGCAGGTTTGCTGAACACAGACATTCCTGTAGGACACGTTTTGTGGTTGTTATTGACGCTCTATTACGCTGTTTTTCTAATTAATCATGAGTATGATTTCTTGGTATCAACTTCTTTTTACGTCGTAAGTACAGTCGTAAGTATGTCACAGTCATAACGCATCACATTTCAACATGAAAATCACTGTTATTTTTTTAAAAGATTCATTTCATTTTTACAGTTGACGATATGAGTCACATCAGTCAAATCTCGAGCGCCGACCGTCTCTGTCGAACTAAAATAAACCCGTTCATTAAGTGGCTATTTTTCCCCTCTGCTGACATCGACCTATAAACTCTTTTTTTTCTTACAATCCTCACGGACGTGCAGAATTTCACTCCACGTTGTATGTCAGGGTTAAGTACCTGTAAATAAACGCCTAAATCATTAAATCATTAATTTATGAATTAACAAGAAACGCCGCTATTATAACTTTTACCGGTGAATGAAACGGTTCATGTGCGTTTAGTCTTCTACTGAAACAAAGTACTTCATCTATTATTGTATCATGTTACCTACTCTACAATACTCTACTTACATATTGTAGAAATCGTTGATTCGTGTGTAAAATCGTTGTAGTGTTATGTAAGTGACTTTTTCAGATTGTTTTATTCATTTGCTTCCACTATTTAATTATTCTTGTATTATCGGTCATTCGGACTTAAATCCTAACTCTAGACCAGTTTTATAAAATGTGTTATAATAAATTGTATTATAAATGCATTTAATTGGTTTGCCAATGTCGCAGTTTGGTCAAATGCCAAGGAAAATGGAAAATGTATCCAAAATTTCCTTTTCGCAGGTAAACGTTTCCCTTCTACAGCTTCTGTCAAAATTGACGTGTTATTGCGTAATGGGACGGTGATGCTAATGGAAGCGTGTCTTGATAACGTCAATCCCCATAAATAGCCAAGTGTCTGTCAACTTCGCCAAAACAGGCTTAATTATAATGAGTGACGTCATAACCGTCATGGAGATAATCCTGCTTTCAGATATGATTATGAAATTTGTTCAGCTAACGAACGAGCTAAACTCCTTTAAATATGAAAATTCGGCTGATGTGTAATAAAATTTACCTTCACTGTAGTCTACGAGTATATCGGCCTGTGAAAAACAATATTGTTTCATGTAATAGCGAACGTACCTAAGTACTTGCTTAGTCTTGAAAAAATAAAACAATAAGTATACCGAAAATGTTTTTGTCTTCGAAATTTGAAGACACATTCGTGTTATTTGGTGTTATATAATTTATAAAATGCATTTACCTCCTTACAACAAATGGTAAAACTTAATTTGCGAAAAACCCATTACAGTTGTAATTTGCGGTTTTCAAATGTAAATTGCACACAGAGTAAGGTTAAAAATTCATTGGAATCAAATTCTGAGTCATTAATTCAATACGAAATTTCGATCTTATATCTAGATAGGTTTAAATAAATAACTAATCGCACGATTATTTTTGAAGATCCATCCTGAACATTTTATCTACTTAAATGGTAAATGTGTAATATTCGTGATATCGGCGTATTAGATTGATAATTTATCATGCACGTAATATTTTGAGTAACGAGTCTTGCTGTGATTGATTACTTGCATTGAGATGTTTTAGCAGTTAATGGGCACCTGATAACTAAATGACCATCTCAAAAGTATCTGCTTCTAGTTCTGAGTAAATTTTAATAGCTATAATTTAACATTCATATAGGACGTATATTAATTTTAATACCACCCTACCTTTATTTTTCGCTCAATTCAACGTTCTTGCATTTTCCCCTGGTTTATATAAATGTTTAATACATTTAATTTTAATACGTTAATAATTAGTGATAATTAAAGCTGTATGATCGAATGTAACATAAGATTGCACTTAATGTTGCAGAACAACATAATGCTCTGGGCTCCTTTCCAACGTCAGAAACGGGTCTAGGTCAAATTGAATACAGCTACTAGCAATGTGAACTGCTTCTAATGGGTTACAGAATTTAGCAGTGATATCATAAACGAAGCATTTGTGTCTTGCCTTTAACTGAAATCAAAATTGACAGTATGTTATAATACACTATTACATATGATCTCAAATATGAAGGTGACCTTACCCTGAACACACCTCTGCTTTACTTAGAAAGGTATCAGTTACGGCGGACCGACCTTAATTTATTATTTTACCTACGCATAGCAACTAGTTCTTTTCAAACTCCTACTCTAAAACAAGTATTGGTTTGAAGAATAATGGGCATAGGTAGTGACACAAATAGTACAAGATAAAATGTCACTTCCATTTACAGTCGAGGGCACAATTAAGAAAATACTCGTGCGCAGTTGTGATCGTCATGTTTATTATGCCGCGTGTAGTTTCAGAATTGTAATCTGTTTATTTACAATTCCAGTAACACTGATGTATAATTGAAATTTTAGTCATATTTTAGAACTGAGTGGCATCACATCATCATTAGTTTAAACGAGTGCTGATGTCACCGGTGGATAATAACCTAAATCAAGTTGTATTTAGTCTGGTGCTCAAAATTGCACTTTCAGAGTTATGAGCACATTTGCATAGACCTCCATTAACTATCTTAAAGATCATAAACACAATAATTGCCCGTTTTGCAAAGTCCTTGCCTGAGGCTATATCCAATTATCCAACTACATTGAAGAAAGAACGATGTGTTCGCAACAGTCGCAACTCTAGCAATCTTTCGCTTTTAATAAAGTTTGATGAGATCGTATTGGACATTAATATAGCTCTCAAAATTGCTGTTATTACAAAGGGTCAAGTTATTTAAACTCTAATTTAAGTCGAGGCTCACTGCTTCGACATACATACACGTTTATATAATGCGCGACCAAACAATGGTTACTAAAGACTAAGGCCTCTTTGATTATTCTGGGCACATTCGTCACATTTACTCAATTGAAGAGTAAGAACTGCTAGTTAATCCTGGGTGTTCTAGCATTTTATTTTGACCTAGCCACATGTATAAACACCAGACAGGTTGTAATTGACACATCAAATCCCTTGACGTGCGGATATAGCTTATCTTCACCTATCATCGATATATTTGATAACGAAACACTTAATAAAACAGTTAGCACTTGTAGAACAACTTATGTGAACGTGTAATATATATAAAAGTGTATTTGGAAATGAAATTAGCACCTTAACAGTGAATGATTGCGTCATTGATCCAGTGAATAATATTGTGGTAAAAAACATGGCGCAAACACATACACATTGCAATATGGATCACAATTATAAATTGGAAAAGAAATACATCGAGATGAAACGTCTTGTGATAGAAAAAACTGAGGAATTAAAGAGGAGGGATAAAATAATTGCTCTCCTAGAGAATGAAATTGACGAAAGAGATGCTACCATAAGATATCTTAAAAATGAAATAGATAAGTTTAGGCAAGTCGTGAAGCCTTTGACGAGGCAAATAATAGACAGCCATAGAAATGGCGTTGACGGTGACGAAGAAGGTTTTGTCATGAAGACGCCTGGTGTAGAAAATACTAGAGTGCTGCCACTCATCGAGCCTCGTCTCAAAAGGACCGCCATATCAGCGGAACCGTTATCGTCGCTGACACAAGATCATGAGATGAAATTAGTGAAGATACCAAAAAGCATCAAGTGAGTATTAGCACAGCCAAAAGAAAAGAAGTGAAATTAAGCACCGGGTTATGTTTATTTTTAATAATTCAATAACCCTTCTAATTTTGTCATGCGTCCAAAATTTTTCATGCCTGTTTTTTACTGATGTCTAATCGTTCTAGAAGTTATAAATAACTAGCGGCTGGCTACGTCTTCACACGTGTAGTAAGTAATTCACCAAATTATACACTGAAACATTCCTCTATCTATTAATTAGTGGAAACTGCATGATAATCCGTTCAGTACCCACTTACTTATTGAGATTATCGCTAACAAGTAACAGACAGACGGACAAGACGCGGCGACTATACTTTATAAGGATTAATAGAGCTAAAGCCAGTCTCCGTGCAAAAGAGGATTTTTGGAGGGTCAAAGCGGTCAAGTTTCGTTACATGGTTAATCTTGGTTAATAGCTGTCTGCACCTGCGCTTGCCACGAGCGTTGACGCATCACTTCAGCTTGTTGTTCGTTAGCAGTTGCTGAAATATTTATTTTTTCTTCATGTTGATCAGTAACATGCCAACTTTTCATGTTAGTAGGTATACCGCCGCCGTGGTGGTACAATACAAAGGGTCAATCCCGGTCTGAGTTCATGCTCAAGATCGGCTACCAAGTCTATAACTACGGATGATAATACGCTTTCCGTATCAGGCTCTAAATTCCAAATTGGAATTGTCTGGCTGGGGGGTGCCTATGTTAATTTTCATGAAATGGAGGATGGTCCGGATGGATTTACTTCGGTAAATATTAGGGTCCGTATTTATTTATTTTTTATTATTACAACATTTTAACGTGAATTTGGAAATGTTGCATCGATTTATATGACAGACTGTACTGGTTTTTTTAATTGGTCTGCTCATTAGAAAAAGTAAACTGTCGATACAGATCGGCATCCATCACTCACATGATTGAATTTCACAGCGTTTGCAACGGGTCTGACCATTCGAGGCCGGTCAGTGTTAGCCGGGGTACCTTGGCGTGGACCCATTTGGTATAATTGCGTACCGTACGAACCTCAAGTTTGTCCTCGCCATCGGCCGTGTCACGACGGAGGAGATAAATCTTAGCCTATATACGGTGTATTGGTTGTCGTGAATGAATACTTTAAAATTCATTAGGATATTTTTTATGACATTGGTTAGCAAACGAGAACAGTTGTCTGATGTTAAATGGTCACTGCGACCCATGGACAGAAGAGATCATAATACATACAATTTCGAATGCGTTGCCAACCCGAGAATTAAGAATGAATGCCTCTATGCTAGCTTAATTGCAACCACAATTTTATTTGGATACTTTAAATAATTAGGTAGCGTTTTGCTTTTGCGAGTTGAGATGTTTATTAAATGAATCCAATAATTAATTCGTGTTTTGTTATGATATAATGAAATCATTTCAGAGAAATATTAAACAACTTATAGTGGACTCATAATGTAATTATAACTTCTTTTCCTTATTATTACCAGTAGTAACATTGTCCATATTGTGGTGGCCCGGCAGGTGTCGGTAAATCAGCATGTCTTGATGTGTTTATATTAGTTCCTAGTAGTTTTAGAAGTCTAACTATTTTGGTAAACATCTATTTTATTCTCAGAAACTAGTAAACACTCTTCGTTAAACAGAACACTTAATTCTTGAATACTAGTATACATATTAGTAGTATATTTAACATGGTCAGAATTGTGCTCGTATCCTTACAAAGACGTGTTTAATAGTAAAGGAGAGGGATCACAAATAAAGAACCTGGTTTATTTGGAGTGGTGGAGTGGTTTTGTTTTAGATTAGGGAACGGTTCATGAATTTGCTTACTAAATCGCAAGCATTTTCATACTAGCTTTATATTCCTGATACAAAAGGGCACAATGAAATGACAAATAG
Source organism: Aethes cnicana (assembly GCA_963971205.1). NCBI lineage: Eukaryota > Metazoa > Arthropoda > Insecta > Lepidoptera > Tortricidae > Aethes > Aethes cnicana. The sequence continues at coordinate 7,711,255 of OZ020287.1, read as the reverse complement.
GTACAAGATTAAATATTCCCAAATACTTGCTTACTTGTATGGTAATTCCTTATCCTCTGGAGTCATATCATTAAAATGCAATATTTGTTTTTATTAACCTCTAAACGTGCCCACTTTTGATGGAATGAACTTGACCTTACCTACAAGTATCGCAGCGATGTCAATGTGGTTCCTTCCGGAAATATGACAGGCTATTGTTTTTTTTATACACTCACGCTTGGCCTTAACTCAACACGTAGCAAAGTTAGGCGTTCCGGGGCACAAAAGTGGGAGTCACCATCGTGTGCTGCGCATTCCGATTTAAAATTGCGACAGTAGCGCCCTAACTTAATTTTAATTTTAAAGCCGTTTTTAAACCAGTTGTGATACTATTTTTAGAAATCATTTTTTTTAATTATCTACTCACGCCTTTAATATTTCTTTGTCCGGTTTCAACAATGAATGTGTCGGCGTAATCAGATTATTGCTATCTCAATAATATTTCATGGCTACCTAAATGTGGAAAACGTCTCGATAAAAAAGAGGAGGCCGTGAAATATTTATAGTTCGTGACTACATATCGTATCGGCATTTAAAAATTTCTTTCGCTATTTATGTTTATTTAAATGCCATTACGCTATTAGGATATGAAAACCAAAAAAATCTTTAAGAAAAAAAGATGCTTAAGTACCTACTTATAACATAAACGCTGATTATTACTTATATCTTAGATCACGATGTCATGTGGTCGTTAGAAATAATGGATCATTATTGCAACTACTACTGTTTTCATAAATCTTTGTTAGAATGAATTTATTGCGCCAATTTTATGGAAAATATAGTTGCCTAAGTTGCCTTGGGTTTTATAGCTAGGTATTACTTACTATCCGATTTCCGCGCGGTAATCCTTTGTTCGGCCTTATGGTTGACAGATGGAGAATGCATTTAGGAATTAAGTTCGCCAATTGTATACGCTTCGTATGTCCAATGAAGTTTACATTAATTAATACGTAAATATGGAAGATTTTATTAATTAAATTCTTGATAGTACCTATGATAGCTTGGTGTTTTGTAATAATTGTAATAAGCACATTTATATAAACAAAATATTTTTATTTACAGATCGAGGGAGCTGATAAAGGGCGCAATACTGGACAATGACTTCATGAAGAATCTTGAGATGACGCAAATTCGCGAAATCGTGGATTGCATGTACCCTGTGGAATACGCGCAAGGCAGTCTTATCATCAAAGAGGGCGATGTTGGCAGCATCGTGTATGTCATGGAAGGTAAGACGATGTTCCAGTTTCAATGTAACGCCATCTAGCGGAGAGTAGTAGTAACTTTTTGTGCAGTGCTGCCATCTAGTTTGCGTCAGTGAAAATGTTTCTTCGTCGTAGTTCAGCTACTCGTCAATAGATGGCGCTACAAAGTGCTAACTCCCATAAGTTACTTCATTTACTCTAGGTGGCGTTAAAAACGAGTGTGTGTAATACAACACACTTAATTTTTATTTATTACACAGTTCAGACCTGTGGCGCTGCTCCATTATTCTATGCATTCATTATTTTTGAATATTGAAATACTTAAATGTAGAGGAATTAATAATAATTGGTTCATTACAAAAACATCATTATAATAAAATACTCCATATTCACGCCTGCCTAAAAGTATAGTAGGTACTTATTGCGCATTTAGCAAAATAAATATTTTGTCAGATAAATAAAACGTATCTAGGTATATAGGAATAAGGACACACATTATTACCTCCTCATCTACCATCGACACACTTAAAGATCGTTGAAAGTTCATAATTGTAATACAATTTATTTCGATTTGTCGGGTTTGAGCAGGAAATCCTCGATACTTGCAAAACTTGATACTTATAGCCTAATTGCTCAAGGTGTAGGTAATTCGGTGGCCAGCGAGCGATCGCGGCCGTCATGAGTTTTATCAATAAGTTTTGCCTTCTTTCGCTATAAAATTTATGAAATGAAATGAACTATCACTATAATTGGCTAAAAAACATATTTTAATTACCTACTACATTAATCATTTCGTCTCACCTGAACGATACGCACTTATTTAGTTATTTACTTTTTAAATAAATTTAAGTTTTTTAATTTAGCGAATAAGGCTTAAAATATTGGAAAAATCGTGTCGGCCACTCGCGACCGCGATCGATCGCTTAGCACGGAATTGTACCTGTAAATCGCGAGAAACGCGAGTCCGCTGGCACCGCGCGCATCCCGCCCCAACCAGCAGTAGGTACTTTCCCTGCTGTGTTCGAGAAAGCGGAAAAGCAGGCGGCATAGCTTTTCCTTCGAGCTGGTCGCAACGAGTTTTCCTCGTACGATATGATAAAAAAAAAAACTAGTAGAAAATGTTTACATTGCTTGGCCAGAATCATTATCTTAATATGATGGCCAACTTGGAAATATGTACATGGTTTAAAAAGCTGTTCTTAAATGGAGGTTTTTCCTCACTTCCCGATAATTTTACAAGAATACCGGTTAGTAGTTATTCAGGCTCTCGATTTGAATATTACTTAGGAAAATTTAATCGATTCAATTTTACTGCTTTAGTCTTTCTAGCCGTGTTACAATATTAGTTTCACTAAAAATTACTAATGCTTCTAGATACACAGCGTCTAGAGTCTTGTGAATAGATATCCCAATATACCTTTAGGAGCGAGTATCAAAAACATCTACCACCACCACTCGATACTAGCACTTCTAAAATACTGATCCTTATACTGGCTTCTGCCCGTGGAATTCGTTAATAGCATTCCCGCGGGAACTATGCATTTTTCCGAGATAAAAGGTAGCCTGTGTTGACCAGTGTTATAAACTACCCCCAAACTTTTTTGCAATCCGTACAGTAGTTTTCGAGTTAAATCCGGACATACTCACATACATACATAGTCAATATTTCTAAAAATCGTTATTTTGTGTTCAGTGTCGTTTATATAGTCCCCTCGACTTGAAAGTTTCTTTTAATTTTCAACTTTCAGACGCGACTTCTTCTACAGACTTATTATTACTATAGATTCAGTTAACCAGGATAATATGACATGTGTGACGTCAACAGCCAGTCATCAGTATACATGAAATTCAGCACGGGCGTAGCCGCAGGAAGGTCACGGAGTGACTCGTATGACCCACGCTTACCTCACGGAAACGTCAACTTGACGGTTATGACAAATATTATACAACACAATCATTGTTAAATGTACATTTGAATAAGCATGTGCTAACTGTATATTGCCGGAAGCCGTGGTGGCCTAGTGGTTCGGCCTACCGCCTCTCATGCAGAGGGTCGGGGGTTCGATTCCGGCTCGCACCTCTAAGTTTACTTATGTGCGAAATTAAATTTGAATTGACCACTGCGCTTTTCGGTGAAGGAAAACATCGTGAGGAAACCTGCACGCATCTGCGAAGTAATTCAAAGATGTGTGTGAAGTCCCCAATCCGCACTGGGCCCGCGTGGGGACTATAGCCCAAACCCTCTCATGGTGAGGGGAGGCCTGTGCCCAGCAGTGGGACGCAAATAGGCTGTAGTAGTAGTAGTAACTGTATATTTTGTAGAAAACATCGTAATCGATGTGCCTTTATGATGGTATTCCAAGGCCAGCGATCGATCGCTGTCGACATGAGTTTAAAGTTTTATCAGAGACAAGGTACCTTGCTTTTCTATGGTTTTATCGATAATTTTTGCCTACTTAATTAATCATCTTTGCCTACGTGATGAATTAGGTAAATTAGTAATTACATAATGAAAAAAAAAGAAGTTTTGATAGAACTCGTGTCGGCATGAATCCGTTCGTCCGACGGCCGCTACGACCGCGCGCATCAGTCGCTCGGCGTCCGTCAATCGATCGCTGGCATTGGAATAGCAGCTTTAAAGTGTATTTTTCTACGCCTTGCTGATTTCAGAGCTCACGTATCCGACTGTCATAGAAAATTCTGTTGTCTCCTCCTGGAGCGTACCTACTCCTGGACATAAGCGATAATTATTCGGATATTAACGATTTTTATGTACTTACCGATTAAAAAAAATTAAGATTGATCATATCTACGGCGGATATAAAGCTAGAGAAAATACGAAGGTCGCCAGTCCGGTCAATGCGGTTCACGAATCATTAAATTAACATTAAGTTTTTTTACGCTTTTCTTTATAAACCGACTAAAAAGGGAAACGCGGTCTATGCCGCAAAAATGCAAAGCGCTCTAAACGATCGGTTCATTATTTTTTGTTCTTTTTTCTTTTCATTATGCGTATCAATCTACTTATGTCTTGTACGCTATGGTTTTATTGAGTTACAGATGATAAGGGTTAGCACTATCCTATGACTGTCGTACCGCAAGAGTTACACAAAAAAATAATTCCGAGGAAAACATGATTTTTCTTCCCAAGAACAAAATAGAGGTTAAATGAGGGTTTCCTCGATTTTTCAGCCATCAGATGGTACCACGATTGTGCCATCGAGCCGTCGGTCCTAAAGTCTGTCAAAATACCTATATGGAATGTTAGGTTCAATGTAAGATTTCCCGAATTTCCTTTTTAGGGTTAAAAGAGAAACTTACATTTTTATGAGCAACATTCAGAACTGAATTATAGTCAAAATTCAAATACTATACCTAAATGATTTTGTCAGAATGTAAAAAATATACCTACTATACACACTAATATCTTAAAAATAGGTAAATCATAACTATTTCCGGGATAACACAAAATGCTGTAATTATGAGATAGAAATAATCTTAAATAGGTACCAAATTATACACACAGTACCCTTTGCCTTAGTCTACAACATATTTTCGGTAAGCTTAAGAAAATATTGAACACAAGACACTGCCAAGCCAAAACGCCGTATAAAGTTTGGATGAATTACAGACTAAACTGAAAAATTTGAAATCGGATATAAAAATGTTAAACGACTCCCGTCTATTCTTTCACAGTAATAAAAATACAGTAATGGTTAGAACATTTCGTTCCACACTATGCTTCTAACAAGATCCTACAGAGCGAGATTATAGGTACTTATATTACTCGTTTAGTCTTAGCCGTAACGTTTTCACTAAAGAAACTGTTAGAAAAGAAGGAAAGTACACGAGCATCACACTTGAACACCACTCGTAATGTGTAAGTTTACGTCTAGGCAATGCAGGCAAATAATCATCGACTGACTACCATAACCAACCCATCGCGCATTGCCAACTCAAATGAACGTCCATTACAACATACAGACAAATTACCCGTGGTCATCTAACATGACCATTTGACCAAACTTTCACTTCAACTTCCGATTTTAAAAGTCATTGACTAAAACTGGTAAAGACCCAAGCCTACCAAACGATCTTTATCCGGTGTCTGCTTTTGTCGCTGTAAATTGTCTCGAATGAGGCATATAACTGGAGAAACTGCTCTGAATAGTCAAGTTGCAGTGAATGACGTCACCCTGATTCTGTTTGGCTGTGGCCGAAGTGTCAACAAAAACTCGACAAGGTCTCGATCTCGGTGTCCAAGGCCGATCACGCATTGATCTCCATGGAGGTTTTTTGCTAAGTCAACGTAACAGAGGGACGACAATGAAATCCGATATCTATTTTCGTTACGACGCTCTCGTTTTTAAATATTAAAAATACTTCTGTAACCTTTATCAGATAAACAACTTGGACAACCTTCTTTCGTCATAATGTTAAGCTTTAGAACTCATTACCAACAGTGAATAATTTAACGTATATAAGGACGTAACGTATATAGGTTTAAGTTATAGGACCTGGGCGACCGAGATTTTCTCGGGCGAAAATAACTTAAACAGAGTTTTCTCAGATACTTATATTACTCGTGAGACCTAGCGAGTTCAATTTATCGCCCCCTTAAACCCCTATATTCCAAATTTAGTTCAAATCGTTAGTGCCGTTTCTGAGATCGTTTGGATAATAAATATATAAACAGAGAAATATACAACATTAGCGCGTTTAAAGTATAAAAAATATACAAAATTAGCGCGTTTAAAGTAAAAGATATTTACCTAATAAGAGATAAATAATTTTATCTACACGACTTGTTTTGGGTTATCCAATAGGTCAATTTAATAGTAATGATTTAATTGCGACATAAATAATTGGGCTTCCCACTTCGTCATTCGGTTGCAACAACCTTTTTCGTGTATTCCGTGTTCAGAAAACATTTGCTGGTACTATTATTTTACTTCTGTATGGTTAAAGAAATGTTGCGAAATATCTGCATCTTATACTGTAGCATCGTTGGCAATAGCCAATTTTCGAGTCGGTTCCACTCACTTAGGCGAGAGAACGTTGTGAAACATAATAATCACGTTATTACGGCCTTAATGCACAATGCACTTTATGATTATGGGTATATTCTCAAAATGGGTATAGGTATATTGATTCAGCAATGTGGAGTAATTATTACAATCCTACAAAAGATTCGTTAGTTCCATTATATTTCTCACAACTGTACTTAACAATTCTATCAGTCTAAAGTCAAATATTGGGTCTGGGTTTGACTTATATACTTGATACACTTCTTACATAGAATTAAAGTGGAGAAATTCATAGCATGCTAGTAATCTATAACTCCGCATCGGCATTTTTACTTTTATCACAAGAAGCTCATTAAATATTAGCACTGTTTCACCTAGGCCAATTAGTATCCATTACACGATCCAATTCCTAGATAAGTGGTGAAACATTAACAACACTGCCATGTAGGAGGATGTTATTTTTCTTTCTTGACTCTCATATTGTGATCGTCGTTATTTAGATGCATAGCAACTTTGCTGTTTTTTTTCCATGTGTTTTACGGAACGTGGTTCCTCTCCTTAGTTATTTTATCTTGACCGTCCAAATGAAAATGTATGTGATGTGTAGTATATATAATTGACCTGATTGTTAACAACTTCTATCGGATCTATTACAACGTCCGACCAATCAATCAGCGGTACTTACACAGACATCGCAATACTCGTGTGTATTTGGTTGGTATTGATTAGAGTAATTAGGGCAGGTATATTCAAGTTAGTTTAGCAGAAAATCTGCCTGCAGAGAAATACCAGCCAAGGTAATCAGTTCCTTTTTAGCGCTTTAACTTTAATATTTCTGTTGTTGTGAAAATGAAGCAACAATAAGCGTCTCTAATACTTATTCGCTATTCACGAGGAAGATGATTAAGTTGTCTTTTGTCAATTTAATAAGTGACTAAGGATACGAAGGGAAGAATGCCCGCATGCTTCTTTGTTCCGGCTTTATTGTTGAATCACGTGACGGGAAAGAATGTGGCTATTAGACGTTACATCTGTCATTCTTATCTTGGTTCTCTTCAACGAATGCGCGGAATTCAAATTATACGTGAGGTGCATAAATGTACAATCTACTATTTTATCCCATTACTAATCATAAATGTGCAATTATGACGTAACTTTTTTATGTTTAGGGTGCAGTTCTTTTGACTTTTCATTTCCGCATTTCATTTGTTGTGAATTTCTTTATTTGTCCTGATTATTAATTCTGTTATTAAGACTGTATCTTTAGCTGGGAACAGCTTTAAATTATTTTTCTCAAACATGCAATGAAATATTGATATTATGTTCTTCTTATTAGCCTGGGAAGTACCTATCACGCTTCAGGGGCGGCTAGACAGTTGGTCCATAATGAAATTTCATACAAACGTTGCAGGCCAAGGCCGGCAACTCACTTTGTTTTAAATTTCCATTTGATATATTTGTGACACAGCATCTTGGCATTTCGCCATTAAAAAAAGCTACAATATTTTTTTGTTTCATTGCATGTTTGAGAAAAGCACTATACATACATCGGCGGGGAACGGAAATTGTCGGCCTCGTAACTATCTGGCCTCACTTCGTTCGGCCGTATATAATACTCGACCTGCAACATCCTCCTTCCCGGCCTCTGTAGTAATGTACTATTAAAATACCGATCTGAATCTGAATTTAACATTTCTAAGAAGCATCTCAGTTTGCGGTATAGTCATGCTGCGGTAAGGAAAGCTTCGTCATCATCTTCTTTCGCAATTACCGTCTAATCTAACCACAGGAGCAAACATTTACACTACACTGTACTGAGACCGCTGAACTATACAACAATTTTATAGGTAGCGAAAGCGGTAATTGCATGGTTAGTCTCTAAAGTTTTTCGGCGCTTCATGTGTTCTTTACAAAGAATAAGTACCTTGAAATCAATGAACGTTAATTCTAGCCGTGGTGGCCTAGTGGTTCGACCTACCGCCTCTCATGCAGAGGGTCGGGGGTTCGATTCCGGCTCGCACCTCTAAGTTTACTTATGTGCGAAATTCAATTTGAATTTACCACTGAGCTTTTCGGTGAAGGAAAACATCGTGAGGAAACCTGCACGCATCTGCGAAGTAATTCAAAGATGTGTGTGAAGTCCCCAATCCGCACTGGGCCCGCGTGGGGACTATAGCCCAAACCCTCTCGTGATGAGAGGAGGTCTGTGCCCAGCAGTGGGCCGTAAATAGGCTGTTGTAGTAGTAGTAGTAGTAGTAGTAATTCTAAGTGCATTACGCCTATTACAATTACAGTTGAGTTTCTTTAATCAAGGATACTACAAGTGGGTTTTCGTGTCTGGCCACCTTTGTAGTGAAAGGAAGTTCAAAGTGAAATTTGAAGACATTCATGAAGTTAATTCGTTCGAAATTGGAATATTAATGTATACCCTACAAAAAAAAAAAAATTTTAACATTCAATCTAAGTCTAATAACTGAAAGGTTAACATTGTGGATAAGTAAAATCAATTCCAAGATTCCTATCTATGTACTCATTGTATTTGTGTTATGGTACACACAATCAATTTAATACTCATGCAGTGATGTTTGAGAAAGTAATAGGTAATACCCATCTAATAGCATGGTTAGGCAATACACAAATATTTTTTAATCACAGGAACTAAAAGCATCGAAATACAAGATATCGTGAAAGTGAAACCATCACGATTTGTCCAGCCTTGACCGCGAGGCGATTTAACTCCATCAAGGTATCGGACAGAGATTTGCATCCCATTTCCATGTCTGCTTTTACTTTGAACTTTCAATCTCTGCTTTCGAAACACTGTTCAGCTAAAATATGTATTCCATTTTTGTGTTATGAAGAAATCTATTCCTATTTCATAAAATTCGTTACTAGAAGTCACATCAACACAGTCACGTATTTAGTTAAGCAATGCGCAATGATGTCATACCAATGTCGTCATTATTTTAGATACATAGGTACAATTGTATCTATTAATACAGAACTGTGCACACCTACTTAAAGACTGAAACCTCGTATTCACCACAAACCCGAAAAATTGTATTAGTAGCAATACATAGTCATTATTCAATTTGCAATTTACATCGCTTGACTGAATTGTCAAGTGTTTTGCAATAGCTATAATAATGTTTATAGAATTAATTGCCTTAGTAAGAGATACTTAGCCTTTCTGTTAACAAAACACTAGTATCAAAAATATGAAGAAACAGACCGACGTTGAATCACGGTGATGTAAGAATTTAAAAGTATATTTTGGATTTTTTATCTTCTGTAAGAATGTCTTATAGCAGAAGTTTTCGAAATCATGTTATGGTTGTTGTGTCTTGGAAACGTTTATTTTCGCTTACATTCAGTAATTCGCTAAAAAATAATTACCCTGTCCTTTTTATTTTTAGGTTCTGTTCTAATGGTGTAATTTTTGCTAAGTATCATAAACATTTCTTAATTTTGCTGCTAAATGGTTCGAGGCATCCTTATTGCAGAAACCGTTTGCCAAGTTCGAAGGTTCTGACCTTCTATGCCCGGTTACTTGGCACCTTGATCTGATTCGTACTGGTCTAATTTTTGCGATCGGCTTTTTAATCAGGGAAAGCTCACTAAGTTTGGCCACTCTTCTAAAAGCTATTCTAAGCGTGGTTTATGACATTCCTTTAATTATCATTTTATAATAATTAGTCATTAGTTAGTATTTATTTCACTGTAACTTAATTTTGAAGTTTTGTTACCTTTTTCATGATGTATATTATTTTCCTTTTGTGTAAATACTGTTACCCAACACGCATGTCTAATTGCCCCTGTCTGTTATTAAAACGATATATTAGTACGTAAGTGCATTACGTTTTTAAAAATTATACGTTTTATAAATAAGCGTAAAAGCATTTCATCACAGTCACTAAAACAATTAGCAGTTAAACCGGGAACCGGCTTTCTCTAAGTTTTTTTTGGCAGAATATGGGTCAGTAACCGAAATGCTCTCCAGTCTGGGAGCTCGTCTAGCTTTCATGTGTATTATGAACTTCCCTTCCCTCGATCCTTTGATCCAGGTATTATTCTTGCTTGTTTTTGAGTATGTTTATCTCGCTCGCACCCGTCACCCGTCCGTGCGCAGGCGCAGGAGGCAATTCTTGACTAGGGCAGTAAGCGGAGCGGCGCTGACGTGATTGGTCGCTGCGCTCGCGACGCCTCGCGTTCTGAATTTAAATCAGCCGTGATCGAGTTCTCAAAGAGACAAAGGCCAGTGGCTTCTGTCAAGTTTGTCATTTGTGAATTTCTCTACTATCTGTGGTGTGTGTCGTGATTTCGTAAATGTTGAGTGTTGGTTACAATGTTTTTTTGCAGCTGTCATAGCATCGGATAGATTAAAAGGATTTAGATTTGGTCGTGAAGTTTGCGAATTTCATTCATTTTATACTACAACAACTTATGCATAATACCTGTAGAAGATATATTTGTATCTCTATCTGTAATGTGAAGATTTAAATCAACAAAGAAATTGTTGACATTCATTCTTGTGACCTATAGTTTGCTATTATAACAAACTAAATCATAGCAATAAAATATTGGAATGTCAAAATTATGCACGGGATACCTCATATGTCAATGAGTTGTATAAAACTTCATTATTTGCATAAAAGCTATCTGAAAGTCGCATTTTTCGAAGGCTCTTTGCACTTCAAGGTTAGCAACCGTTCTCGCTAGCGTGCAGTATTGAATGCCACTAGATGCCGTGAAAGCAATTTTCGATGTTTATTTCACACCTAAAGATATTTTAGCATATTAATAATTGAGCTTTCTATAACTGCATAGTTTCAAATAACGACGTCTTTTATGCTATCCGTCAAAGTTAATGTTCCTAATATTGTAATTTTTTTCGCTCGCTCCGCATTCAGTTGCTTTGTTCTGAAAGTGGTGAACCATATAAGATGGACTCGTTTATTAATGAATCTAATGTTGCGATACCAATCAGTTCACGCTTCGTGGAAAATTTTGAAGCAACTCATACGGTTTCGGTCATTTACTGCACATTTTAAGTCGCTTCAAGTTTTGCTCTGTTAAATTTTTGCTATTACGAGACATTATCGTTGCGGCCAACAATGTCTAATGTACTGAATATAATCGGAACAAGTATGTACATACACATGAAGAAACGCATACATTTTCCAAGAGGCAAAGTGGTAGTTTGCCTTGCAGTAGTGACATCATCATCGTTCCGTGCTTAATCCTATTAATTCGAACAAAAGTTATAGAAATTACTGTCAAGTCTTTGGCTACCAAATGGAGATTAGAAAGCCTGATTTTATCGCTTCGGTAAGAGCCGGGCACAACCCATCCGACACGTAGTGCAGTACCGCACGTGGCGTGCTATGTGTTATTATGATTTTATCACAAGTAATAACTTGAACCATTAGAAGGGCTATCAGACCATACAGCATGTCGTAATTTATTGTCATACCCGCTGTTACGGTAATTCTGATTGACATTTGCTCATTGAAATAAAAACATGAATAAATCATTTTTACATTGCAAAATTTCAATACAGAAAGTAAAAAGTTTCGTTCAAATCACTTCAAAACGGCCCCATATATTGAGAACATGGATGGAATAGGTATTAAGAGTTCATGTCACTGTGCAGGAGAAAGGAACAGCATTGTCTTCGACTTAAAGTAACATACCGTTACAGTTATAAATAAGCCCTTGTTCGTCACTTGTTGCATTCAACGTTTGACCATCTAAGAAGGCTAAAGTTAAATAAAAAATGCCTCGACATTCTCAAGACTCAAGGCAAACTTTGTTGAGAATACTGCGTGTTGTGAAAACAATTTATTTATTTATTTATTGACTCAATTGCTGAGTGTGTGATGGTCATTCAGAGCAGCTGATGATTGTTTGATTGTGTTCATTAGATATAAATACCTTGTTTAGTACTATCACATCATCAACACCGGAACGGTCGATCTTTAGCTTTGGCTAGTTTGATTAGAGATTCCTCTTCAAAATCACATTTTAAATGGTCGTTTATCTAATTTATCTTTTACCAGCGCAATTATCTCGACAGCCACAATTTCCTCAGTTCCTGGATAAGATTCTCACGTCTTCGCTGGCCAGTCGGCTGACTATGTGGATCAACGAACTGGTTTCAACCCGCTATCGGCTGGTATCTAGAAATCGTTTCCTATTAGTCCGATCATGCGTACAGTAATCGCTGTAACGCACTGTAGTACATGTAGTTCACTAAATATAATGTCAGCTAAATGGACACGTAATATCTTGGTTAAATCAAGTTCGTTGTCGAAGAGAAAGTGAATTAATGATAATAAACATAGCTAGAGTGAAGTTGGTTCAGTCACCGAGTCCCCATTATCTAATTTATTGCGCAACGTGAAACCATTCGCATTTGTCCGATGGACGAGACCTAGTGGCCGCTTCCTTGTAGACTACGGTTTTGGGCCAAAGAACCGCTTGGGCAATACGTGCCTGCCTCCCGTGACGCGTCCGTTGTTCCGAAATTAGTCGTAGCTGATTTATATGGATGATATTTTTATAATTATACTATACAGTACATATTTAATTTATTACCCCTTCCGGCTAAAGAGTTGAGCTTTTAACTCCTGGTCACTTTTTCCGCAAAATATCATAGTTTTGTGACGTCAGATGAGAATTTTAATTCACGAATAGATAAACTGGATCTGCAATCTACTTGTATGTCTTCATATGGTCTATTTTACTAAGTTATCCATATGGATGCTTATAATTTTCTAAATTGAAATTAAGGAGTTTAATATAAATGCAAGCTAGGATTTGCATAGGTATCAACTAAGTTCCCAAGAAATAACAGGCTGTAGTCTCTGCGTTTTACGTCCGATGGTTCGTGTTGTAAATGCTCATTGTTCTGTTTTACACATTCATATTTAACACGTATTAAAGACAATGATGTTTTACCATTGCGTGTTTACAAAGATTATCTAGGTTCATTATAAAGGCAACTACATATTTACATTGTAAACATACCTGACATGCAATAAAATCAATTGAGTTAAAAATGGATCTTAGGAGTTGAGGTAAATATGCCTATATACGCAATAAGAGTTCAATACTCAATCACTTATTGCTTCTATTACGTGCGAAGATACGATAGTTGTTGTAGTATAAAATGTTTAACAAAATACTTAATCATTTCTCGAATTAGGTGCAATGAATTAAACTGATTTCAAGAACTACAGTTATTGCGGTAGCAAAAGATAATTTAATGATATAAACCTAGAAAGAGGCGTGTGTCCGCTAACTCAATCTGTGAATTGGGACCGTTGAACGGGAACATGAAATTACAATCATCGACTATGAACCATTCGGTAGTGCCAACACGGCGGCATAATTCTAAATTTATATTTAGTACGTCAAAATGAAACTGAAACACTACCCTGGAAAAGCGGTCATGGAAGACCCTTGGCTATCTATTAACGATCGGACAATGGACCTGGTGTACGCAGCCAATTGGGTCGGAGCAAGGAATCTCAGTGAATTTAAGGAACACAACAACTCTCCACCCAGGTCACAATTCAGTTCCATATCAAGAAGCGAGTCATGCAGAAACATTGGTAGAAGTAAAGACACAAACGGCAACAAAACATATTCTCATGAAGACAATGGATACTCATATTCTAATAATATTTCTAATGAAAACATATCTCAATTAGCCAAGTATCAACAAAATATAGAAGAAAAAGCAAGAGCGAACAATAATCTCATTATGCAGAATAAGTTAAAACATAGTTATAGTTTTAAAGATATGCCAAATGGTTATAGACCATCAACCTTAAAAAGGGTGAAACGGAGAAACTTTACGGAATGGGATGTTGAATCGTTTTTGCCGAACGTGAAGACACCTCCTGTGCCACCACAACGCAAAGACTCTTTGAAATACGCACACCGACAAAGAAAAGTTGATAAAAAGCATCCACTGCCTGATCCTGGTCCTGTGCCGCCAGACCCTTCTTCTGAATCTTATTATGATTACTATTCACGGGTTAGTCAGCAAGACAACAGCACCGATTCTCAAAAAAATGCTCAACTACAAAAAAACTCAAGTAAACATAACCAAGAAGATAATAAACATAACGGAAGCAGTGGAGGCTTCAATAACGACACAATGTATCAGTTGATAAATTCAATGGCTACTTTAGATTTGACTCCAATAAAATCCAGAAACGGAAAACAACACGTCGATGCGGATTGTGAAGCGGAAGATTTAGGCTTATATATGCGGCCTATTAACGAGTCGTTACCTACATGCGAACAACTTCCTGGGCACACTACGCAACAACCAAACGAACAAAACGGACGCATCGATGATATTAAACCTAGCTTTCGTTCCAAGTCATTGAGAGTTAAAAGCGAGGGGAGGGCTCCTCTTCGAGCTTACCTCGACGTGGTCCAGCCTATTAGCGAATCTTATAATGGCGTTACCATAACACAACCGAAAAGAAATATTTCTCCAAGTGAACAGCTGATGATGATGCAGTACAAAATGTATAACAACCAAAACTCTCCTTGTAATCCACTCGTCGCCAATGGAGTTCATTCTGTCGATGCTCCTAAAGAAAGTGAAAATCGGACTATGAACGGTGTTGCTAAACAAATTAAACCTGATAAATACGGCAAAATGTATAATACAGTTAGAGTGAAAAGTGATAGTAGGTATGAAAGGTATAACGATATCGTGTCATTCGAGCCCCCAAAAGATCGTTCAGTGGAACCTCGCGTGACAAATGGCAATAGTGTCTATTCAAGAAGCGCTAAGAGTTCATCAAGTGGTTCAGATTCGGACTTTTCTATACCAAGACCTAAGTTAATTGTGCCTGTGCATACATACGGACTGAGGAAGAGGAGAACAGGGAATCTTTGTCAGCGTGACAGTAATGCCACGGACGCGTCTTTGGACGCAGGAATATTGCTCGATGTTACTCGACTGGAGGAGGATACAAGCGACCAACTGGCTGAGACACATCTGCCTTTAAATGGCGACTCAGGTATGATGACTTTAGACATATATTCATCTTTTTTTTATCTCAGCACTCGGGAGCTAATTTTATATACCTTATCGGTTGCTAATCAAAATATATATACTTATCTGTTTGTTGATGTTGATCGATCGATGGTGTATTGTACCCAAGGTTACAAGTATTAGAGATCTTCTACTATCCAAAGTCCCGCGCCTTCACGTTTCAAAACGCCTAATTTTTTTCATTATTATTTAAGAAGCACCACCAACACTCAACGCATAGTTGATGGCTGTCTCAGCATGCACACATGTGTTGAGAGTGTTGGTGGTGTTTTTTAAATACATTGAAGCGCTTTGAATTGTGAAGGCGCGGGACTTTAGATAGTAGAAGATCTCTACAAGGTGAATAAGCACATCATATACAATGCATGTGTTATTTATTCGTGACGTTGTTAAGAAATGTTTCTGACGTCACGTAATATTGCATATTTTAACTAAATGTTGTGGAAAAAGGTCATTATTGTGTGTAATTTTTCAGCATAAAAAGGTCATTGTATTATTTATTTTCATTTGTAACAACAACTATAAGTGGAAGTAATTATGTAACCCGGTAATAAGGGGAAATCAATCCTAATTGCTAACTTAATGGTTTTGTTCCATTGCGAAATAATCGTTTCTAAATACACTACACAAGATATTTTGATATAAGTAATTATTGAACTGTAGGATTTTTTAGTCTTAGGTAAGTTCATCCAAGATAAGATGACGAAAAATACTCATACAACCTTCAAGTGCATCTTCTTCAATTTATCTAGGGAAAGTCGATCGCAAAAGATAATGTGGGCGCTCTCCAACACGATGGACAGGTCTGTCCAAATCCGCCACAGAAAAAAATCGACCATGACGTGTCCAATCGATTGATTGTAGATGTTGGATAAACCTTACTAATGTAGTATACTCATCATATATATCTGCAGGAAATAAAAATTCCCCTTCTTTTTCCTTTGAATCAAGATGCTCGACCACTGATGGTTCTTTATTTTTAAATCTTTACGACTTCCAATAACTTTACCACATTACCTTCGTCGATTTAACCGAGCACGTATATGAACTTTCAACCCGCAGTAAATGCTCAAGCGAGTTACCTTGAAACACTTTCCACTATGGAGTCTATACGTCGCGTCGTATCCGCTATAATAAAGCACTTACCTATACGAGTTAAAATTAATATAATTCTCGCAATTATTTTCAACATTTAAAGAAATTGAGGCATTCATAATACTTACAAAGTTACGACATGTTAGTACGTATGATTTGGTGTCTGTTAAGCTAACACGTACCTATACCTAATTAGAAATGTTTGTGGTTTTTTAGATGCCATGTTGTTGAAATACCTTATTGACAATATCACGTATCTCAATTTCACTTGTAAGAAAGCGTTCTAAAGAATAGTTTATTTGTTCGCTCGTTTTCATTATTGACTTGTTACGGATATCTCTTTGCAATGTTAGAAAAGGTGTAAAAATAAAGTCGCGTGCTTCAAGAGCAGCACGCCTGACGTTTGAATAGTTTCGTATGCGGGCTGTGAAGTGTGCAATGAGAATTGTTAATTTTCCCAGTATTTTGTAGAGAGAAACTAAAATCTGTCATCATTATCTTTCTCATTTCGAATCTTACCAACACCTTACTTTTTTGGTCCATCCTGAGTTTTCAAATTGACGATTGACGAAAGAGATTCTTCGAACCACAAACATGGAACTGACAAACGTATGTTTACGGTGACTGTTTTATTTCTATTTATATCACTTTCAAGTACAGTACTGTTATCACATTGAATAGAGAGACATAGACAATAGCGAACGTGTCAAAGGACAATGGCACTATAATAAACAATCCGGATATATCTCGTTCCGTCACCATACGCATACCGAGTCACAGAATATTTAATAGTCGAGTGCTATGTAGGAAGAGCATTCAACTGTGATGTAAGTACATGTAAAATGTCTGAAGACAAGCGGTGCTTGCAAACAGGGTTTCTTAAAAAAACACTCGCCAGGTGGTGCATGCATTGTGGCAACGGGTCCAAATAGCTGTCAAGCCGTTTGTATTATTTGTTATTTTAGCTCAATTACAACTTTAAATTCTAGCATTTATATAATATAATAGGTTAATCTCGCAATATTTAATAACTTTTGATAAAGTGCAGTGTTTATTTGAAAGTTATTACTTATTAGTGTTTAGTCTGTTTTTCTATTCTGACTCAAAGCTTTCGTCTTTGTTAGTATGCCAGCTATTTCTGTGTTGGATTTTGTTCATAAAATAAATGCCTCTTAGTACTAAAACGTAACCTCGGAAAATCTTGCATTAGACCTAAAATTCCATGCAGACCTAAAACAATAACTGTAAGAGAAACTGAAGCATTGATAGTTATTGGACCAGATGTTTCGGTGGCCGACTAAATAGAGGAAACCTTTGTTGCTTCAGTTTTATCTTAGTTTTTTTTTTAGGAATCTTCTAGGCAGGAGTGAATAGGTAGGTAATTACTAAACCGATAATCTACACCTTTGGCATCATAATCGTATGCTAGCCATAAAATAAGACACTAAGTAGGCACCAGTCACTGATCAGTTAATCCACCAACATTACCACAACAGCCTATTTACGGCCCACTGCTGGGCACAGGCCTCCTCTCATAACGAGAGGGTTTGGGCTATAGTCTCCATTAGGAAGAAATTGCTAACATTTTACTGTAAATACTAAACAAACGACACAAGTACATATAAAAAAACTTGCAGCATATTTTCACACGATTTTCTATTTGTTCCCACCCTTATCGCCTTCAGTAGTTAACAAATCTGAGCTTTGGTAATAAATTGCGATTAGGTCTGTGTTATTACTAACAGATGTGAGTACTTGAGAGCTTGGTTTAGTAAATATTATTCATTCACAAGCCACTTTAGAAGTCATTAGGTAAGTTCTCCGAAACCAGACACCATACATCGCTTTAATTGTTCATGAATCTTTGAATCGAAATGGTTCCTTTTATTTATTTTTAAATAAAGACTATGTGTCACGATACACTCACTCAATTTACTCATATGATGCGAGGTGAGTCACTTGGTGACCATTCAGTAAACTTGTCTATAAGTAGGTACGCTAAACAGTTTTTAGAATAATTTATTTGCGTTTTTAAATATCAACTGTTCTGGTTGACGGTTTAAAATAAATGGAAAGTGATTTCTTTGGTTACTCTTTCCCAGTAAATGTTAAATCGATGGTGTATCTATTTAATAATGTAGTTAATTAATGAGTGTCTTACTAATATGTTACAGCATTCTGTTTAGTTAGATTTGCTTCTTTAATTTAGTACCTATTCGTAGGTCGTAGGCGCATTACTTAGTATCCGATAAAAAAATCTCGTCTTTCGGAATCGGTCTATATAGCTACTCGTATTGTAGTTGCCATTCACCGTATTTGGTGGCCGAGCGCTTGCAACTCATATCCGGTAATTTGACGTTGTGTGAATGACCATGCAATTACAGCTTTTTATTTATTCGGAATAACCAATTTCAGCGAAATATCTCATTGTGCATTTTTTGCGCCGCGAATATCGCCCATGTACAGACTTTCGACCCTCTTTAGCTTTATTATATGTAAAGATAGATACATGGATGTACAATAATGGACATACATTATGAATTTGTGCTTGATATCATAGTATCTCCATGACCTTATAACAAATAGGGTCGTAAGTTGTACACAGCATTCTAACTCTATATTCTCTTTTCAGAGGGAAGAGTGGAGGTATCTCGGGAGAACAAATACCTCAGTACCATGGCTCCTGGCAAGGTGTTCGGTGAGCTGGCCATCCTGTACAACTGCAAGAGAACAGCTACCATCAAAGCGGCCACCGACTGCCGGCTGTGGGCCATCGAGCGACAATGCTTCCAGACCATCATGATGAGGACCGGTCTCATCCGCCAGGCTGAATACACGGACTTCCTCAAGAGGTATGCACTGTTTGGGAGACCCATAGCCATAGCACACGGCGGACACGGCGTAGGTATAAAAGCACGATTTCGATCACAACTCGTATTGCAGGCCGAGCAGCGCGCTGCAGTGTCAATGTATGCGTACGAGGACGTCTATAAATGTGTATGTAGTACTACGCGGGCCAATGATTCACTCGCCTTCTCCGGATGGAGGTGAGGCGAGTTCACGGCGAGTTGCGCGCGGGCTAGATTCAGGCGGGCGATTCCGTGGCCATTCTGTATGTAGTACTATTAAAATGCTGTGCCTATAGACAGTATTTCTATGTATATAATGACTATTCAATCACTGTACACTGCCACTCTTCGCATTTAAGGTGTGTAATTCAAATAGTGTTCAAATGCCAGCCCTGACATTTCGCAAATGCATAAATTGCATAATACTATAAAGAGGAGGTATGAAAGTGGTTCATCATCATCAATTAGAGTCCGTGATGTCCCCTTTAATATCCACTTTCATCTTTTAAATGATGACATTTTCACATTTGGAAAATTGGTCGAACTCATGATGAGCAAAAACTGACTTCAATCAATCACACAACTGAAGGGCTTTGTTGTTAATTTTCTGTTTATGTACTTTATCAAAAACAGTAACTTTTATTTGTAAAATTTCAATAAGTTCTACTACTTATAGGTACTTGTAGGTACTACTTATTTTACGTTCAAAAAGCTTGCAAATTGTGCAAGGAATAAAACCACTACTTTTAGCACTTTTGGAGTTGATTGATATTGGAAAGATTTTTTTTTTGGTGGTGTCTCATAACTACCTTTTATGATGCTACTGAAATGTTTGAGGTTATAAAAGCGGGAGAGTATAAATATTTATATTTCGGTGGCTCGTTAAAGTCGAAACACGTAACTGGTGACAGCTAAAAACTGCTCCGTCCAGCAATCAGGATGACCCAGAACCGAATGTCGTTACTGATAAACACCACTCTGGCGACTTATGAAATGCTTTGCGGATGTGCAGATGGCGTCTTAATTGTCGCATTCTAATATTGAGTTTTTCTATAATATTTCGGGAATATGATCTTATAACAACAAATCCCCCAACTGAGACTAAAAACTGGTGGAATAATAATCGTGCATACGCCTTTTTATCATTCGTGGTAAATCCAAAGATTGCGTCTATCATTCACATTACTATTACAAACGCTCTAATGAAGAAAACAGCTTTATCTGGAACAGCTATTTCGGTTTTTTGTTCCGAATGGGACACGTTGTTTGTACCACAGAGGCCAGTAACCTCGGCACGGCTTGTCTTGAAACTTTGTTTTGAATATAAATGTTTGTAAAGTTAGGGAATTTCTTAGACTGTTTGAAAGCTTAATACAATATTATTTCCTTTCCATTCATATTAAATACATAATAAATCTTTCTAATACAGAGATATTGTCACTTGAAAAAAGAAACTATTAAAATAAATTAAACGTAACGTGTAAGCCATTAATTGCGCGTACCTACAAAATCTCTGACATTCCATATCGGGGCATTGTAAATAAGTGATAACGAGTTCAGATTGAAAAAGTAAATAAACCAAAGTCTTGACTTTAGTATCTTGATACTAACTTAAGTCTTAGTGCTTAGTTTAAAGAATTTCCGTAGGGAACATCAATGACAAAAGAAAGGATAATGACCTGGCGACACTAATGCAAATGAACGACCGTACACCGTCCCACTCTTCTGATTTGGACTACACAGAACATTTGTACTATGCGTTATTGTGCATAATATTCGTGGTAAATGGGTAGTTGGCATTGCAAATTCTAAAGCTACGGTTCTTTGAAATGATGACTGAGCTGGCAGACGTGTACCAAATATAAATGCGTACTTATGTTACAATGTTAACTAAACGATTGCAATCTAAGATCATGTGGACTAATATTAAAAAGAAGGTAGGTACATTTTAACAAAAACCCCAAGTCACGTTTATCATGTAAATGTTAAGTTTTCTTAAAAGTAGCAAATAAAGGGAATTTGTAAAAATACGAGAGAAACTTAAATTATCCTACTAATAAACGCGAATGTTTGTAAGTATGGATGAATGTTTGTTACTCTTTCACGTAAATACTACTGAATGGATTTTAATGAAACTTTACAATAATATAGCTTATACATCAGAATAACACATAGGCTACAAAACAAAATTTATAAAGATTTATAAAGATATTGTGTCAATTGTCCAAAATATCAAGTAAGTAGGAAAAAAAAAAACTCAGTCTACGCGGTACGAAGTCGCGGGCAACGGCTAGTCTGCTATAATTGACATAAAATTACTACATTTTATTCGAAGATGTCTCGCCTTTTAGATGTTGTCTATTATGATGGTTGTCATTAGTAACTTGCATTTAACGGGAACCTGTTAAACCACCTTTATGGACGGACTATAGCGCGTACCGAATGTTATTATACGTACATCTGATACCTGGCATTTGTCGATTTTGCTTTCTTTATTTGAGTAGGTACTGTACTTCTCAGCAATGATTTTGAATACTTCTCTATTTATATTTTACCTCTAGTTTCGGCCGCGATGCAGCGGTCGTGGTCACGAGAAGACTTTTGATCAATTAAAATGGTTAAAGAACTATCTAGTTCGTTAACACTATCTAGCTATTGAAAGAGATCAAGCACTCAGTAAAACAAAGGAATTGTTTATGAAACTAGTGTCACTATTACCCAAGCCATTTGCAACACACCGGCACGTTCATGATATTCGCAATCCTTTCACTGTCGCAGTCCTCGCCCAATAATAAGAGTTATTCAATCACTTGTAAATTGATTCAAACAGTTAATGGCAGCAACACGATTTGATATTTCACTGTCAAAGACCAAGCGGCAAATGGTTTGGGTCCTAAATAGCGACAACAGTTGTGATGTAAGTATTAGGTATGCAAGTTAGTAAAATAACAATAATAAATAACAAGGCATTCTTTCACGTTACTAGAGATCATTTTACAACAGGAGACGGAGAAATTAATTATTTTATTTTTATTTATCAAAACTTCACAACTCGACTTTATCTTTGTACCGGCGCAAGCACAAACTGATTTTTAAAATGTTAGTTATCAAATGTGATTAGGTATACACATTAAGTATTTAAGGCCACGGAATCACCCGCCTGAATCTTAGCCGCGCCCAACTCGCCCTTACCGTCATTTGTTTCATCCGGAGATGGAGAGTGAATCATTGGCCCGCGTAGTGGTACACACACATTTACAAGTGCACAGACGCACACAGACTTCCTCGCACGTAAACATTAACACTTCATTCGAATTGTGTTCGAAGTCGTGCTTTTATAGGCCGTGTCCGCCGTGTGGCCTGATGACAGTTTTATTAATTGCATTCTCGATGCTCTATAATTTAAATCACAAAAAATTGTAAAACATAACAGTAAATTAGATTATCTTCGCAGTTCTGTTGAGGTCAAACATATTTTCCTCTTACTCAAGACGCAACTAGTACACGTCCTTAAGTCGCCGACATACTTTGCATTTAAACATTTACTTAAACTTGTTAAAATAATTATCTACGCAATTAACAGCTTGTCCTACTAGCAAATCAGCAAATTAGATTTAACTACGTATAGTTAAATCTAATTTCGAAATTATTCCACCAAAGAATTAGGTCATATAACCTAGTATTACCTATTATTAAAATAAAGCACATAGGTATAATTTAACTTTTAACTAAGTAATAACGAAAAAATAGTGATATAATATAAAACCAGAATAATTTTGTCTGCACAAACCTGTATTACTTTAATGAAGCCTTTCAATTTAGACCAGTGAGTATGTTAGCGTTCACTTTCAATTCAAACGAGTAACATTTATTAGTACCTATCGATATTTTCCTGCCCCGACCAGTTTTCAAGAACATCTTGTATATTTAGAATTATGCGCTCATGTATTGCAAAGTTCATGTTATCATAATTACTTATGATTTTAACGTTGCCGTTATTTTAAGAGAAATCATCACGTTTCTTGAAATTATATCGTTATGAATTTCACTCTTTACAAGATAGCAGTAAACTTATTGTACGTAGTTAGTGCTATTCCAACGCCTAATTACTTGAATACATAAAACGTCTACCTTCCTACTGTGCATTTCGTAATGTTTATTGTTGTGCGTTACTGCGGCGCTTTCTATTCTGGCTCTTTAAGGCGAACACCCGCATTTAGGTTTTCATTGGGTTTACAAACCATTTTATTCATAGCACACTAGAAAAAAATCACGTGCGTAGCCTATCATTTGTAAGTCTTGAAATGAAACATTGCTACGCATTGTTAGTTCTTTACTACGTTCTTATTGATTAGTATTAAGTTCAATTCAATCACTTAGTACTACTTCTGTTAATTTCATCTCTAGTATTTCTACTTGAATTTATGGCGATGAGAAATCTATCAGCACTCTGAAACCTTAAAAATCGCAACTTGCATTTGACCGATTTCTGGTGATGTAATGCTGATTAACTTTTTGATGTCTTTCTTTCTTCAACAGCGTTCCAATCTTCAAAAATTTGCCAGAAGACACGCTTATTAAGATCTCCGATGTGCTAGAAGAGACGCATTATCAAAATGGAGACTACATCGTCAGACAAGGCGCCCGAGGTGACACATTCTTCATCATCTCCAAAGGACAGGTAAATATTTACAATCACTGCCGTTATTTACAAATCAAATACTAGGTACGAAATCTTATACAACCTTCAATGTCTTGTCTAGTCCTGGGAAACCTTTTTGTAGCATGCCGGTGACTCATTAGTGAACGTGATTCATTAAAAGCGATTTTCTAAAATTAGTACCTACCTACCACCGGATTTTTAGCAGATCTTTATCGTAATCATTTCAAATAAAGACATGGGCATCATTAGTGAATATCACCATTTTATTCAACAATTTACTTGAATGACATCTTACTCTTGTACGTGTGAAGATGTTCTCCAAATACGAAAGTCAACAGTTTCACTTTCGTTCCGCGGCTTGACTTTCGAGAGACCGGCTGCGTCTAACAACGTGACTTCTTCTGCCACGCCTCTATGTTTTGTAAACATAATTCCGTAACCTTCTACTTCATTATTCATTTTTTATATCTTATAATGGAATCATTCACGAAATTATTCTCTTACAATAGCTTGGAAATGACTAGCTGATAAGTTTATTACTTTATAATCGAATCGATGCTTAATCATTGTTGTTTAATAATGAAGTTTCAAGCATCAAAGACTTTAGTACTCACGTAATCTTTTACAATTACCTGGGTTTTATTGCTTCCCTTTAATAGGTTCTATGAGATTACGGTCAAATTTGATCAATAAATCACCTGTCGGAATTTTGATATGAATAGTTTTGTTGGCTTTCTTTCTATATTTGGCCCAACTCTGTTACAACATTGATCTGTACCCGGAGGTCGAGATCAATATGGATCGACCGTGTGACTAACATTTTAAAACTGCACGCTGTGGTTCTTTAAGGCTTGTAAAGGCCAGAAAGTCAAGCTATATACCTACAAGGTCATTGGTCTGAGGCGAGAGGTGTATTGTGAGGCCAGATTTTTTACTGGTGTGGGAATTTATTGAGCTTGTCCGTTCTTTAAATAAACTGACATTATGTCATAATGCAGCAGTTGGTATTGTGTGAATATTCAAAATTTTAAAAGGATCAGCAGTGGAAGTAAATGTTGTAGTGTTAAATAGATAACGATGCAAAAGGAATCGCAGTTACATCATTCAACTGCCTATTCATTCCACATATGTTAATACGCTCTTATTGAGAATTTTAATGGATGTCTTTGATTCGTGTCATAGTTTGTGCTGGTGCGGGCATTTGTTTTATCAGCTGGCTTTTGTTACGACTCGGGAATTTTATAAGAATTGATTACAACATTTTGAACTGGGAATATTTTGTAACGTGATGTGCACAAAAATTCCGCGTTGATGTTTTTTTCTTCAACTTAACATGTAGTAGGAAGTCTAAAATCAAGGCGATTGTACAAAATATCGATGATCTCCTGCAATAGCAAAAGAATCTAATTAAAAGAAACATAATCAAAGTAGAATAAGTTTAACTGAGGTGTATCAAAATGTGACTTCGAATGAAAATTATCCAATTATTATTATTTGTTATCACGAGAACAAAACTGCAAGTATAGAAAACGTTTCCTCATCCATTCAGCAATTGTTAGGCACTTGACCTTGTGTTTTCAAGACTATTTACAAAATCACGTATTCACATTCAAAAGCAGTTCATTTTGTTTGTCGTGTTGTAAAGAACGAAAAAAGTTCCCTCAAAGCGTGTTGAAATTGAAATAGGTACCGAGAATTAGTCTCGGACAAAATGTCCAAGGGAAAGTGCGACTTTGACCACGATGACCACAATAACATCTAATAATCGCCTAACAAATTGAAAACCAATTAGGCTTACAATATTCCTCTAAGAAAAGTGTGAACTCACTAATCCGTAACGCGAGTGACCGCTTGCGGCTCTTTCCAAATGTCCCGGATTTACGTAAAGTAAACTCGTTACTTCAAGCCTAGTTATCTCATCCGTTTCCGCTGTTATCTCACTGAATCTTTTTGTGAGGCTTTTTTAATCTTTATTAAGTTTGCTCCGAACCGCTTATGAGCTCGCTTTTTATGTTTAACGTGTTCTCATTTTTTCTGACCTCACTTAATCTAGCGGTTGCCTCATAACTTGCACAGTTAATGCAAATTCTTCGTAAAATGTACGAAATATTATTAAGATTGTTATAGAGATATATAACTCATATATATCTAAATATATAAAACTCTAAGGTGACTGAAGGTAGTGATCTATCAACGCACAATTTGGCATGCAGGTAGATGTTATGACGTAGGCATCCGCTAAGAAAGGATTTTGCAAAATTGTCACGGGAACGGGAAAAATCGGGATTTTACTTTTTAATATTTCTGCGCATACGAAGTTGCGGGGAAAAGCTAGTAACTCATATAACTCATGTCGGCCGCATGCGGCTGCTATCGATTGGAGACCATGTTGACACGCCGCTTTTACTTTGGACGATGGAAAGATTATTTGAAGTTTAATTCGTGTTACTTAATTAATCACGAATGCATAAAAAAATATATCACAAAATCATCACTAGCTGGTTTAAGTTGTCATTTATTCTTTCTAGACATCTTTATTTAATGTTTTTTATTTCTATATTTCAGGTTAAAGTTACCCAAAAACTACCGAACAACGATGAGAAATTCATCAGAAGCCTGACTAAGGGCGACTTCTTCGGTGAAAAGGCTTTACAAGGGTAAGTATTTTTGCTTCTAAACCAGGAACACATTTATGGCCTAGTTGTATAACCAGTTCTAGTTGTAAGCTTGTAAAACGTTTATGACTTCTCAGATGTCTATTCCATCATCTATTGTTCTGAGTCATATCAGTATTTTTAGCCAAGGATCTCTTGCCCAACTGGGTCAGGCTAAGCACTATTCCACTGATGACTTAACGTTTCTGTTTAAAATTCCAGTGATGATCTCCGAACGGCGAACATCATCTGCGACGCCCCTGAGGGCACCACTTGTCTCGTAATCGACAGAGAAACGTTCAATCAGCTGATATCGACACTCGACGAGATTCGAACCAAATATAAGGACGAAGGCGAGAGTAGAGCTAGGTAAATTTCTTTTTGGGACATTATTATCATCGGTTATCAAACAGTCTATGTAGGTAATTATTTTATTTCATTTACTGTATTCAATAAAGCCGTATTTAAAAACCTCATCGTTTACAAATCTTTGAATTTTTAATAAATGAAATAATGGAATTTATACAATAGTAAATGTCAAGTTCATTTAAAAATCCGAAACTATGCTATGTTGCTGTTGATAACAATAGATGTCATTTGAATGCGCAGCCATTGTATTGCTTATCTTTTATTTTTCATCAAAACAATGGATATTTTGAGTAGCAGTAATGAAACAACCGTCTTGATTTCACTGTCTGTAATTCGTTCTGTTTCTATTTTGATGCAAACAATCGAGAGGATATTGTTTTGACATGGTAAGTAAACACTACAAAATAGTGAAGTCACTTTTTAGTATTATTAAGCGGGATAGAACTTCTCAATGTCAATATTGTAGAAGAAAACTTTAATTATAAGATGGAAGCACACCTGAAGCTGGTTATTAACTTTCCTCTTTAGCTAAGAAAACACTTGTCTTAACTTAACAAGCGGCATTGAGGCACAATAATTGCGATTCCCGCGTTTTTGTAAGTCTGTGAAGCGTAGACAATACATCTTCATCATTTTAATGAAATATACCTTTGTCAAATACTAATGGAAATGAAATTGGGAATTATAACAGTTAATGGTTGAGCCACTAATTGCTCGGTAGGAGCATTTCTAGCGAAGATTTTGAAGTGCATTATGCTTTTCAGTTCTTCTAACGCAATCCTCACTGATAGCAAGAATTAATAGGATTTGTTCTTATTTTCAGACTTAACGAGGAATTCGCTAACTTACGTCTATCAGATCTTCGCATCATAGCGACTCTTGGCATCGGAGGTTTCGGTCGGGTGGAGCTAGTCCAGATACAGGGAGACCCCAGCCGATCTTTCGCCCTGAAGCAAATGAAGAAAGCCCAGATCGTTGAGACCAGACAACAGCAGCACATCATGTCCGAAAAGGAGATCATGTCAGAAATGAACTGCGAATTTATCGTGAAACTATATAAAACGTTTAAGGATCGGAAATACTTGTACATGCTCATGGAAACTTGCCTTGGAGGAGAACTTTGGACTATTTTGAGAGATAAAGGTTAGTTTTAATTGAATTCTAGTCCTCATTTCGTTTAATAGTCGATTTCATGAACCTAGATAGTTAGTTACGATTACCTACTGTCTAACTGAAGGTACTGCCATGGCTGTATGGCGGACGTGCATAGTGAAAAAAGTCACGTATTTCACAGTCACGGATATTTCCTATTGTAACCTCCCCATGGGCATCTATAACTTAAACTTGTTTTGTTGTATTCCTGATAAGTATTTTGTAAATCGTTTCCATTTCAGGACAATTTGACGACGCCACCACGAGGTTCTACACGGCGTGTGTGGTCGAAGCCTTCCACTATTTACATTCTAGAAATATTATATACAGGTACGTGTAGATAATTATTTATTTCCTTTACATTTCGCGACTTTTTGACCGAAACTAAGTACTTAGGTACTTATCATCTCATTTAAATAAATCAAGTCTGACTGGTCACTTCATCCAAACAGGAAAGCGTCGAAATAGATATTTATGATACAAGTGCGGAAAGTATATGCGAATAGGTAGTTACTAACGTGTGACGGCGATCTAAAACACGAGCGAAGTTACTGTTTTACACCGACACAAGAATTCGCACGAGTGTCATTCATACAGCGTTTTAATATGCATCATGCGAGGAAATAAGTAAAATTTGTTTATAACAAGCATTTGATTTACCTAAATATATATTAAAAAATTAAACACTTTCCCGCACAGTGTTCGGGATAGTGCCACTTTCTGTGTTTATGTTAACCAACATAAAGGGCACTTTCCGAGCATCATTGTAAAGGTTCATTAAAACTTCGGCCCCACAATATCAACGACAAACTCCTTTCCAGGGATCTCAAGCCCGAGAACCTTCTCTTGGACTCGAAGGGCTACGTGAAGCTGGTGGACTTCGGGTTCTCGAAGAAGCTGCAGGCCAGCCGCAAGACGTGGACGTTCTGCGGCACGCCGGAGTACGTCGCGCCCGAGGTCATCATGAACCGCGGGCACGACATCAGCGCGGACTATTGGTCCTTAGGTAAATAACCGTTTTAAGGGTAGGCAAAAATCAGAACCCATATAATTTCGCTATGTCCGTACATAATTATGCCACAGCCATTTTACTCGGAGACTGTGGGTGCTGTATGGGTGAAATTTGGGAGTGAAGTGTGTTTTATGAACCGCCACTAAAATGATGCAGTACTATTTTGAGAGTAAAAAATATTAAGGGTGGTTTGGTATCTAGGAGTACCTACATATATTCCAAAACATCACACATGCCTGCGAATCTTCACCATAATGCCATCATCCACGTACATTCCAGGTGTACTCATGTTCGAGCTGCTCACTGGTTCCCCGCCGTTCACGGGCGCTGACCCGATGAAGACCTACAACAAGATCCTTAAGGGCATCGACGCCGTGGAGTTCCCTCGCTGCATCACCAGGAATGCGGCCAACCTGATCAAGAAACTGTGTAGGGACAACCCGGCCGAACGGCTCGGCTACCAGCGGGGTGGCATCACTGAGATACAGAAGCACAAGTAAGATGATTGTGATGTTATTTTTCTGCTCTGCCTGTAAATATGAGTTCTAACAACTTTTTTCGTGACCACCCAACTTACGTACACTCGTTGTGTGGGCAATGTTTACCTACTTGCATATGAGAATGACAACAAATGTTGGACGATGATATTTGGGTCAACGAATTACGGACTACTTATTATGTTTAGGTAGGAATTAACGTCTAGATTATGTTCTTCTGGCGCTTCGTTGTGGTTAGACGAGTATATAACTATATGGTATGACAGTGTTTGTGCCTGACACACAGGTTTAGACAACTTAGAAGGCCCGTGGATTAAGCAATAATAGACTGCCATCATCGACTTAAATGCTTTGCCGCGTGCCTTGTAAGTTGGGTCGTACTATACGTGCACCGTCACACAGTATCTACACGTATACAATACAACCAAGCGCCGGGGGCAGGGGGTTTTACTAACTCCGATTTGTAGCGTGAATACTAATTTTTTCTCATTCAAGATATGTGTGTCACCTGAAAGCGGTTAAAAAGAGGCCTCTGCTAAGAAATAACAAAGATTTGTAACTTCCAATTTATCATTGTACCTACTCAAATGAAACCATTTCATTTTTCAGATGGTTCGACGGCTTCAACTGGGAGGGCCTAGCGCAGCGGACCCTGGAGCCACCGATCATGCCGGTAGTCAAGAATCCGGTGGACACTCACAACTTCGACCAATACCCGCCCGACGCCGATGAGCCACCGCCAGACGACCTCTCCGGATGGGACTCGACCTTCTAACCCTATGACTCCCCGAGGAGCCGCTTTTGAATACAGCGGGCCGAGTCGGGCACGAGAGGACGGCTCCAAGCGTCGCTGCGGGCCTATTGTGACTTAGAAGTTCCAGAATTCGAAATGACCAGTTCAATTGGACAGTAGAATTTTAGTCACTGCTTGCCAATGCCAACTTAATTCGTCAATTGAAGGTTACGTACGTTACGTACAGCTTTTTTGTAAGTAAGGACTTATAGCAATGTAGTCATATATTGCCATTAACTTTAGATGCGTATGGTGTATTTTGAACAGGGTGACCCGGAATGCCAAAATATCATGTTACCATAATTTCAAATGACAATAGACCTGAAAATTTATCTTACTGTTCCAAATCTCGACGGTAGGTAACTTTACATTATCCCTGGCTTTCTTGATTTTGGTTTATGTTATGGTTTATCACCTTCGGTTATGTCTTTGAAGATATTTCCATTTTTCATGATTACTAAACCGAAATCAAGTATTCTGTGGATACACTGCTACTATCATATTTATTTATTAAGAACTTCCATCTAATTTTAAGCCGATTGTACATTTGTTATGTTAAATGTTTGCCAGTTTATTTACTTTTCTTTCCATTGGATTGTGGCAAATAACAGATCGATTGAAAAAGTAAAGTATACGCATAGATATCCTTAGTAATAAAATTTAGCATGGTGCTCAAATGGTGTAAAAGGAGTTTGCAATATTTTATAACTTCTAACAAATACATAACCGCTGTATGTATTACATTTAGCTACTATTTACTAAGAGTAATATAAAAATATGTATTTTATTTTAATATCCAGAAGTCCACTAATCATGTTTTAGTATTTTATTTTAGTAATGTTTAGTTAGTCATGTACTAAACGTACGTATTCTTTTATTATCTGGTAGCTATCTCGTATACATGACATTATGATATGTTTCATAAGACTATATCTAAATCAAAATAATTAAAGTAGTCAATCTAATTATAAGAAGTCTTCCATTCATACATTGTAAATATCCTATTAGTGAATTTAAATGATTAATAACATTTATTACAAAATTGTCTATGAATTTTTGAATGTGTAAGTGAAGTTTTATTTGATAACGTGAGATGATGTAATACAATGTAATTTTTATTCATAAGATCACTATTTTTTGTAATCACTTTATTAATTTCGTGAATATTTGAGAAAGTATGTAAAATATAAGTACTTTAGTTTAATATCTGTTGTCTCTTCAATCGCATACCTACCTATTTCCCTTTTAGTAGGTACTAGTTACTTACTTACTTTCAAAGTAAATGTTCGCGGTAGCGAATAAAACATACTTATAAAAATATATGTATAGCAACTAAACTTAGCAGGCGCGCGGCATAGCACTGAAGCCGTTGACTCGTAGTTCTACTACTACAGCCTATTTGCTTCCCACTGCTGGGCACAGCCCTCCTCTCATCACGAGAGGGTTTGGGATACAGTCCCCGCGCGGGCCCAGTGCGGATTGGGGACTTCACACACATCTTTGAATTACTTCGCAGATGCCGGCAGGTTTCACGATGTTTTCTTTCACCGAAAAGCTCAGTGGTTAATTAAAATTGAATTTCGCACATAAGTAAACTTAGAGGTGCGAGCCGGAATCGGACCCCCGACCCTCTGCATGAGAGGAGGTAGGTCGAACCACTAGGCCACCACGGCTGATTGACTCATAGTTCATTAAGTACTAATCCGCGCGCCTTAAATGAATACACCAAATGCGTCGTAGGTCGTCTACGGCTCGTTTGCGCTGAATTCCATTAGTTCTCGTAAGACCTGTCACACCGACTGTGAGCCGTACGGTTGCTGCGCGGCTGCCCCAAGACTCGTAGGCTGTGTGACATATCTTACGAGAACTAATGCAATTCAGCGCATACGAGCCGTAGACGACCTGCAGACGCGTCGCAGATAGGCCGCAGTCGCATTCAGTGTGACCTGGGCTTAAGCTGTATCGTGATATAGATTAGAAATACAGCATACGTTATAGATACGCAGAAATAGAGAAATTTCATTATATGTGGAGGTAAAAGACTACTAGAATTATTTATCTTTATTTATCAGCAAACGATGGTTATGCCGTCCATTGGTTCAAGTATTTAAGTGAATAGAATAAAAAGTTGCCAGCATATGTATTTAAATCGTTCGTACACCTACTGTTCAAACAAATGAGAATTTAGATACGTTCCTTTCAAGTTTAGATGCCGAATCATATTTTGAATTAGGTATGGAATTGGTCGCATAATTTATAACTAATAGGCCTACGTCTTGTGTATTATAGTCAGAAGATATTTAACTTCACCGTTGGCATACATTTGCCGACAATACGCGTTAAGTTAAATCGGCTCTTGCGTTTGTAGAAAAGGGGGAAGCGCATAAGGATTTTATAACCGAAGCTAAGTGAAAATTCATATCCAATGACCTTAAACTGGTGTTCGAAAAGGCAAAGTGATGGCTAAGCGATATAGCCAGAGCTTATAAGTCACTTAGTGGCAAACTTGAAAATCAGAAGAGGTTCTTGAAGATATTTTGCTGGTGTGGTGTCTTAAGGCGGCGTGCCATGGTTTCTTATCGATCGTAGCCGCATGAGGCCGACATGAGTTTTATCGATATTTCTTGCTTTTAGCTGCTATATTTATAGTTACTAAAATAATCATTTGAGTCCACGTCATCATTTCAACCAAAAGACGTCCACTGCTGGACATAGGCCTCCCCCAAGGCTCGCCACTCAGACCGGTCCTGTGCTACTTGCTTCCACCGGTTTCCCGCGACCTTCACGAGGTCGTCGCTCCATCTTGTTGGAGGCCTACCGACAGCTCGTCTTCCGGTTCGCGGACGCCACTCGAGAACTTTCCGGCCCCATCGGCCATCAGGCCTGCGAGCAATGTGCCCCGCCCACTGGCACTTAAGGCTCGCAATTCTTCGAGCTATGTCGGTGGTTGAGTCCACGTAATGGAAATAATTTTAGTAGTAAGTACTTAAGTAATTATAAATAGCAAGTAAAGTCAAAAAAATATCGATAAAACTCATGTCGGCCGCATGCGGCTGCAGCGATCGATCGGAGGCCATGCATGACACGCCGCCTTTAATAAATGTTAAAATTATATTTATACAAGTAATTATAATTATGATTCACAGAATAATCAAAGAAAACCGTCAAGGGAGAATGAAAATAGTGGTCGTCGGTCAGGATCGTTCCGAGGCCGGTTGAAATTGAACGCAGGGAAGAAGTTCGGATCGCTGGAGTTAGAATCGTTATCTGAAAACAAAATTGAAGCCTTATTTTTAAACGTTGGTGTATATTGTATATATTATAGTGTTAAATATACAGGGTCAAGCAAAATGTTGTGACGATATTTTACCCACAGAATCAGGTATCGATTCTAAGCATGTTATTTTTTATTTTATTTTTTCCAGTTGGTAACAAAAATATTTGTATGGGATACAGGTATCGCTCACACCATCAATCCCATACTGGGCCATACTATTTTTTTTTACTAACTCGAAAAAAAAACCTAAAAAACATGCTTAGAATCGATAACTGATACTGTGGTTAAAGTATCGTCATAACGTTTTGCTTGACCCTATACTCGTACATACATATAATTGAAACCTTAATTAATGCCACATACCAACTCCCGATTTAACAAACAAAACTTCTACTATAATATAATAAGCAGATGGTTTCCCGTTTAAAACTATTTGAAGGATACAAGGAAAGAAAATTTAATGTTTATTGTCACTTTTTTAATGGGATTTTAAGCGTCATTTTAAAGTGTTCGATGAGCTAGCTCTATGTATTTTGAGATCAGATTTTATTTTTAAGAAGGTGAGTACCTACCCTTCGTTTTATGTTGATTCATAGGTCCTCCCAGAGTGCTTAAGCAATCTTAAAAGAATTTCAAAGAATTCAGCAGTTTAGCATGATGAAAAGGGAGCAGATTAACAGAGTAGTTTATCGCATTTAGAATAGGTTCGGATAAAATCATGTTTTTTTTCCAAACATGCCTATTTGTTAATTAAATTCCAATACCACAGACATGGTAAAACATCTCAATTTTAAAAGAAACAAATTATAAAGTACTGCCGGGGTGGCCTAGTGGTTCGACCTACCGCCTCTCATGCAGAGGGTCGGGGGTTCGATTCCGGCTCGCACCTCTAAGGTTTACTTACTCGTGATGAGAGGAGGCCTGTGCCCAGCAGTGGGATGCAAATAGGCTGTAGTAGTAGTAGTAGTAAATTATAAAGTAAAGCGGGGTCGATCATTTTAAGGCGCTGATAAGACTTAAATTGAATTGTTCCCAGTTCTACAGATTTCTTTTACAGAATACCATGTCTACAGATTTCTATTTCTACACATTCCCAAGTGTACAGATTCCCAATGCTACATAATTTAAATTTTACAGAATATTGATTCTGCATATTCACAATTCCACAGATTCCCAATTCTACATAATTGGTATTCTACAAAATAATACAAGGAATGTAACTGGGTCGACGGGTCCCCGCTACGCGGGGCCCCTATTTCTAGGTAGTTTGCCCTTCGGGCGTATATAGATAACTAACGAACCTAACCTACATTCACACCTAACGGACTGAGTGGACCCTTACCGGTAAAATAGTAGTCAGATAAGAAACTGTGGAATAAAGAATATGTAGAATTGGGAACCTGTGTAATTGGTTATCTGTTAAATTGGGAACCTGTGTAATTGGTTATCTGTTAAATTGGGAATCCGTAGATTAGAGAATCTGTAGGATTGGGAATCTGTAGTCATGAGCCCCAGTCCTTAAATTGACTTTATTTAAACAGCATTTAAAAATATGTGTTTATATTCACTATATACTTTAAAAACTTGCTATTTCGTAAGAAGGATTTCATGAAATCGGTTCGATGAAACAAAAATCGTGAAGTTACGTCTTCTAATCCTATTGAAACGGTTCTATAAGTTTATTTTTTAACGCAGCTTTATTTGGTAAATTCTTTTTCTGACGTGTAAAAGTGCCGCTATGTGGCCAATTTGCTGAATAAATGATTGAATGGAATTGAATTGCAGATTTCTATAATTAAATACACTATTCCGTTCCGTCATACTCATACCAAAAAAATTGCTAATTTATATTGTTCATGCATTGTGGGATTTTTTAATCATCATTTTTCTGATTTCCTACGTATATCGTATTCGCCCACATGCCGCAGTCGTGCTTCTCGCTCCCTCCAATGCAAACAGACATTGTCCGCTGAGACAGTTGCCTGCCTCGATTGCTCAAGGTCATTAGCTCTTGTCAGCGTCTAAGTGTACGTACCTGGTGGATCTAAAAAGCCGGACATCAACCTGTCGGCCAGTCTGCATGCAGCTGTCTGGGGATAAAAATAACTAGGGTAGGTACAACACGACACAACTTAGAAGGCGCGTGACGAAGCACTTAAGCCGTTGACGCAGTCTATTTTTGCTTAATCCAGTCGCCTTCTAAGTTGTGTAAACCTGTAGTGGTCTAATGATTATGGAAAATATTCATCTCTATTGTCAGCCTAATGAAAGGAATCAGATGCAGTCAGTTGATATAAAAAAAAAACATTAGGTCCATTAGATATACCTACACCTACAGGTCCCCAAATTAAATACTCACCTAAGTTAACCTTGGTAGATATAGGTACAGTCAAGACCAATCAATATCAATGGAAATAGAAAAATACCATTGAATGTGTATCATGATAATTACTGATTTCTTAACAAATGAGTTAAAATATCGTGCCTAATTAATTACCTCATAAATAAACACAAATTATAAGTGCAAGTTAAGAACTAATACAAAATGGAAATTAATAAATAAGTAAGTATTAGGGTCAAGCAAAACGTTGTGATATTTTACCCACAGAATTAGCTATTTTTTTTATAACTAGAAAAAAAAATTAAAACCTAAGAAAAAATGCTTAGAATCGATAGCTCATTCTGTGGGTAAAATATCGACACATAGTTTTGCTTGACCCTGTATATCAAAAATGCCTTACCAACAGCAACACCGTGTAAAAAAGAGTTTTCCTGCCCATCTCGGAAAAGTCTGAAGACGCACTGTCGATCAAAAACCGGCCTGTTTCGACGACGAACCAAAGGAACGAAACGACACCTGTGCAAACATGGCCTTGGGACGTACCTAGTCCAAACTAATGTATGTTAATTGTTTTTATCTTCTAGGGATCCCTTAAAAATATTAGGTTCGTTTAAGACATGAACATTTTTAAAGATTTAGGTTTAATTTATTTTTTATAGGTGCCGATAATGAATTACTACTATTTTTGGGAGTTTGACATGTAGGCAGATACCACGTCACCAAGTCTTAGCCACGTCTACAAGTATAGTAGTTTCATCTCACGACTGCGGGCGAGCCATGGTTGTAGTGGTGACGCGTGTGAAGCGGAAAGGCAGCGAGACCGTATATGTGTATCCACTCACACTACCATGGCTCACCCGCAGTCGTGAGGTGAAACTACTATAGCCTGGTAGGTACCCTGTAATACCTCTATAGGCTTGAAGACTATCTTGTCATACTTTTAGATTTAGATTAGGTAAAGTACAAACGAAAAATACAACATTCTTATTTTGTGAAGAGAACCTAGTTAACTTGTTAGCAACGTTCCAACGTGTAATCAAAGTAAGGAGCTTTGCAGATAGCAAAGCTAAGTATTTTGTGCAACTGGGTGAAAATTTAACCATACTTAGGAAGTCTGACTTCAAGGCTACTGGAGTTTTTCCGGCCCGGCGGACTAAGTCCCCTATCTGCGACGGGCAAGCGGTACGGTTCGCTTTTAAAGGATATGATTTTCTATTAAGGCCGTCCCTATACCCAGTTCAGCCGTCACTGTCACTCGTGCAACGAATGAAAGAGAAAGCGCTACGCACAGAGCGCCCGATTTAGTTAGTATAGGGATGACGACAGGGTGAAGAAATCGAAATTCTAATTAGTCCGTCAGTCAGGTAATAAAAAAATATTAGACACGTATTTTTTGTTTTATCAAATTAACAAAGAATGACTACGTTAAAACGCATTAAAGTTGGAGAGTGGGGGCTAACTTCGTCATCGTTAGGTATAAATCGTACCTAACCGTGACGTCACGCGACATTTCAACTCAATATATTTCCGTATAAGTTTGATTACGTGAAAAAAGAAAAAATACGTGTCCAATACTTTTCAATAATGGTCCTGATAGACTAAGGAAAAAAAAGTTGTCGTCATCCCTATTTAACGCGTTTTAATTTCTCTAAAAATAAAGTCTAAAAACATGGCATTTATAAAGCTGTCAATGTTATCATATAATATGGATATTTTTTCTGTTATATTTAGTTTTACATTGTTTGATATAATAAACTGGAGTAAAGTTGGATTAAAGTTCCGAGTTAGACGTTACTTAGGAATTAAATTGTATCGAGCGAAGTTTCATGAAACGTGTAACGAAAGCTGTCAATGTAAGGATGATATACTCAAATGTAACATATGTTTTTTTTCATATTTTTAACTTTTAGCATTTCTTAGAAAAGTATGATCTTACATGAGCAATTTGACGATGCTGGGTCAGGGAACGGCCTTAAAAACTATTTTTCTAGAAATCAGCTGAAATCCAGTGATTCAAAAATTATCACCCCTTTTACCCGACTTCGCTCCTTTTATTTTCGAATGTAGGTATGTATGTCTTGATGGATTTTAGCTTGAGGTGTCGTAGATTCGTCTTGATTCTTAGAATGACACTGAGTAGTTATAATTATAATCAATAGTTTGTAAGTCTGCAGTCGTTCTTTTTAATTAAATCAAGTTAAGTAGGTATTTCTGATGTCGTTATGTCGTCGTCGATGCATGTCGGTGGTCTTTTACATTTAAAATTTCGAGTTATTCCATTTTATACTTACTTAACGTACACGAATTCTCAATTCCCGCTCGCTCCCGTATTCCGGAATCAAGTGCATGCCGATCCGGAATTCCGCGCGCCGCTATCGTCCTTCCCTCTCCCGACTCTCCCGTCCAACTTTGAGTTCACAGTTTGTAACATAGTCTGCGGATGTTCACGCCGTATAATGGGGTTACGGGAGTCGATAATTCTAGCTAAACTAAACTTACAGGCATCGGCACGGACTTGAGCAGTGGCCTTCATTGCGCAGAAGTCAAAAATAAGGTCTCATCGGTAGACGGGCGCGGGACGCAGGGGCGATTTGTCGTGCGCGCACGCTTATTAACCCTTCAGTCGTAAACATGCGCAGAAATCCTCTCTACTTTTGCTCACTGCTCAGTGCTCCGTGCCGCGACCTGTAGCAGTCGGAGTGGCGAGCCTTGGGGGTGTCCAGCAGTGAGCGTCTATCGGCTGATATGATGATGGTGAATCTTAACTCAGTACCGGCATGCCCTGTGGATACTAAGTCTCTTACTACCGCCTCTTATACGGTCGGGGGTTCGAACCCGTCTCGCACCTTTGAGTTTTACCTACTTATTATGTATGAGCGAAAAAAAAACTATG
Organism: Aethes cnicana; assembly: GCA_963971205.1. Lineage (NCBI taxonomy): Eukaryota > Metazoa > Arthropoda > Insecta > Lepidoptera > Tortricidae > Aethes > Aethes cnicana. Next base: position 7,672,307 of record OZ020287.1, on the reverse strand, counting down.
CGTATTTCGGTGAAGGAATAAATCGTGATGCACGCATCTGAGAAGTAATTCAAAGATGTGCGTGAAATCTCCAATCCGCACTGGGCGCGCGTGGGACAATAGCCCAAACCCTCTTGATGAGAGGAGGCCTGTGCCCAACATTGGTATTTGTCTAGGTTGTTCTGGTGGTGGTGGACAGTCTGAGCTGGCCCTGCCTGAATTTCGGACTTGAATCTGACTCCACAAAACTGCCTCCGAACTAAACAACTGCATCCTACACATTTGTCATAGAAACGGCGTTTAAATGCCTGTAAGTACCTACTTTTCCTTACGTGTACGTAAAACCATCCAAATACTTCGAATATTTTCGATTTAGCCTTAAATGTGTCAAGTCTGTTGGTGTATGTAAAACATCCTTGTCGGTATTACGTAACCAAATATTTGTTATAGACAGTGCCCTAAGCGTGTAGCGAGGAAGCAATACATTTTCGCGCGATGATGACTCCATTCCTGTAGTCCTCATGCAAAATACAACTTGACCTCCGCTTGTTATGGTCTTTCATACAAGTCTAGTACTCAGGTTATTTGGTTTATCCTTTAATGGGATAATTTGGTTCCGTGGTTGGGGTCGGACCCCGGTTATTGGCATGTCAAGCGGTAATGACATACTGAATAAAATTGACAAAGGTTTTTTGGAATGAATTTATTAATTGGTCCTAAGCAGAAACAAATTGCTTTATTAATCCATACTAATAGGTACCTACTTTAAATGCGCAAGTAGGTAACACTGTCTGTCTGTCTGTTACGTCTTTACGCTTAATCTACTGGACCAAAATAAGTACCTAAATGAAATTTGGTTGATTATTTTGAGTTCCGGGGAAGTAAATCAGTCAGTTAGGTTTCGTCTTTTATATTTAGATAAAGGTTTTCAACATAATCAAAATTACCTAAGGAAAAGTTTAATAACGCTCGGGTTTAGAACCCAAAATATAATCCCCTTTTGGGTTCCCTTTACATTTTCGATTACTTTAAAGCAACAAAACATCTGAGGTCTGAGGGACATAATTTAATTATGTTAATAATTTTAGACGTAGGCCTGATGTTTGTTTAATCCATTAAACGGCGCTTATTTGCGAATATCATGAACATCGCGGAGAGCGTTGGAGTTCGCAACTCACAAACTTAGGTACCTACTGCCAACTTGCCAAGACACCAGGAATCCGTAATAACGTATTGGAATCTCATAAATTTAGTGAATATCGAATGGATAAATACTTTATTTTCTCCTGTCAGTGCGTAATGGAGAAAGTTTCATATTATGTATTTTGTTCGGCAATCGTGAAGTGTGTATCGAAAAAAGTTTTAGGGCTTATCCTTTGAGACTGGATAGCGAATGTTTTGATGATTTATTAAGGGCGTTGATATTGGACTAAAAATAAACGATCGCAAAAAGTTAAAAGCGATCGTACAGCGTACAAATTTTCCTTTTAGGTTAGGTATGACATTTTCAAAAATCTACTACTATAGTGCCTAATTCGGATACGTCCATTAAGTATAGCTTTATCTTTGCTAGATCAGTCAATCAGTCATGTTTGAGTTTTATATTTAAACTAGCTTTTCCCCCCAAATGCGTATGCGCAGAAATATTAAAAAGTAAAATCCCGATTTTTCCCGTTCCCGTGGGATTTTTGCAAAATCCTTTCTTAGCGGATGCCTACGTCATAACATCTACCTGCATGCCAAATTTCAGCCCGATCCGTCCAGTGGTTTGGGCTGTGCGTTGATAGATCACTATGTCAGTCAGTCACCTTGAGTTTTATATATTTAGACTAGCTTCTGCCCGCGACTTCGTCCGCGTGGAATTTGTTAATAGCCTTCCCGCGAGAACTATGCATTTTCTCGGGATAAAAAGTAGCCTATATGTTGACCAGTGTTATAAACTACCCCCATACCAAATTTTGTTTCAATCCTCCCAGTAGTTTTCGAGCTAAATCCGGACATACATACATACAGTATTTTTTTCTAAAAATCGTTATTTTGTGTTCAGTATCGTTCATATAGTCTCTTTGACTTGATAGTTTCTTTTAATTTTCAATTTTCAACCGCGACTTCTTCTACAGAATTATTATTTATTATATGTATAGATTTTTCATTTTTTTTTCTCTGATTCATTAATCTCTTATGAATAAATAGTTTAGTGCCAAAATTCATTATTTAGGTAATAGCCCAACTAGCAAATTATGCACTTATAGTACTCTTCAAGCCTAGTTTTATTGCGCTTATAAAGTACTTGTAGCTATCTACAAACCTGGATTTGGGCACACTTATAGGAGCATTTGTTTTTGTAACAGTCTTATCTACTTACAGAATGCTATTAAGTCCTATAATATGCTCGTAATAGCGTTGAAGAAGTACAAATAGTCCTATAATGTATACTCAAAACCTTTATAAGTACAATTGCTCTTGTAAGTCTCTGTGACAAGCTCTTTATAAGATTAAAATAGTAAATGTCAGTACATCTTGCAAATGTGGTTTAGTGTTTGTGTTTTGAGTGATTTTTGGAATTAAAAAGGTAAGTACAATATCTTTTTGACACAATACTAATATTTATCGTAGCCGGTGAAGTAGGGATGTGAATATAGGGTTAATAGAGAATGAATTAGTGGGGAAGTGATATTCATCGTTAAAATATAGTATTTTAGAAACATATTTTAAAAGCGCCTCTAAAATTTCATCATTACACCATTCTTTTAATAAGTTTATTACAATATATTGCAATAAATATCCGCCATAACAAAAACTGGTTTAAATGAGAGCGTTTTAAGTCTATTATAAGTGTAATAGCGCTTATTCAAACTATTATAAGAACATCATGCCCTCCATGTTGAAATTAATTAGGATTCCTCATAAATTCAATATAAACACTTCTAACCCATGATTTTTTTACAGTTTATAATTTTAAAATGTAGTAAATCCCTATAAATCGTAAAAAAAAAAATATTCTTGAATGTTTTGTCTGACTGACTTTATATTATAGGTACTAGATTTTGCCCGCGATTTTGACTTCGTATGCGCGTAAACATTAACATGTATTTAATTTTTTTTTCCGTTCACGTGGGCATTTCGAGAAATCCTCTTTAGTGCTCTCATACACTAAGTTCACAGTTCATTGAGGACTACATTATATGTGGTACGTTATACTTCAGGGCCAGAGATTTTTATCTTTTTCACTTTCTTCGTTATCTTCTTCTGTGTAATTTTCTTTGTCCAAATCTTCACCTTTTTTATTTTCATCTTCACTTAAATTATCTAAATTATTTGATTCTACGGGACCCTTTCTTAATAAAGTTCCCGTTTGATTCAGTGGGTCAACTCTTATAATAGCATCAAACAAGAGTAGATACGTTTTTGAAATCTTATTAAGGTTCTCCTCAAGAATGTAATAAGAGCTATTACTCTTATAAAGGTTCTGCTCAAGAATATTATAAGAGCTATTACTCTTATAAAGGTTCTGCTCAAGAATTTTATAAGAGCTATTACTCTTATAAAGGTTCTGCTCAAGAATGTAATAAGAGCTATTACTCTTATAAAGGTTCTGCTCAAGAATGTTATAAGAGCTATTACTCTTATAAAGGTTCTGCTCAAGTGTGTAATAAAACCTTATACTCTCACCGAATGTTACTATTGGAGCTGAAAAATTACAAAGACTATTTGTCTTGTAACATGCACTTATAAGATACCATCTCCTATAACTGTCTTATAACGTACTCCTGTAGTAAACTATAAAGCTTTGTTATAAGAACAAGTGATCTTGAGTTATTGCTCTCATAACACTCTTAATAAGAGCTTTTACTCTTATAAAGGTTCTGCTCAAGAATGTTACAAGAGCTATTACTCTTATAAAGGTTCTGCTCAAGTGTATAATAAAACCTTATACCCTCACCGAATGCTACTATTGGAGCTGAAAAATTACAAAGACTATTTGTCTTGTAACATGCACTTATAAGATACCATGTCCTATAACTGTCTTATAACATACTCCTATAGTAAACTATAAAGCTTTGTTATAAGAACAAGTGATCTTGAGTTATTGCTCTCACAGCGCTCTTAATAAGAGCTTTTACTCTTATAAAGGTTCTGCTCAAGTGTGTAATAAAACCTTATACTCTCACCGAATGCTACTATTGGAGCTGAAAATTTACAAAGACTATTTGTCTTGTAACATGCACTTATAAGATACCATGTCCTATAACTGTCTTATAACGTACTCCTATAGTAAACTATAAAGCTTTGTTATAAGAACAAGTGATCTTGAGTGTAACAAGACTTATAGCTTAACCTTGTAGTACACTACAAGCCTATTTATAAGAACACGAGATCTTGAGTATAACAAGACTTGTGGAATGCCAATATAAGAGCGAAAGTCTTTCTCAGTGCACTTACTAGACTATTATGAGAATTGGTAGTCTTATAATTTTTGTTATAGGACTATTTTGCTAGTTGGGAGCAGACTGGTTTAAAGAATGTTTTAGTGAACTCATCAATCATTTCCTTTTTACTGGACAATAGGCAGGTAACTGAAGAACTTATCTACTGAATAAAATTTATTTAAAAAAATATATTTATAATCTAACAGTAGGTAATCTGCATAACGTGTTTCTTGAAAGTGTTTGTAATCTAGGATTATAATTTATTTTTTCCTATTCCCGTGGGAATATCGGGAAATCCTTTCTTAGTGCTCCCCTACGCTCCCCAAGAAACCTGCATGCCAAACTTCAGCTCTCTACGGTGATCCCCGCGACCTAAACATTAAAATATAAAAATCCCATTTTTTCCCGTTCCCGTGGGAATTTCGGGAAGTCCTTTCTTAGTGCTCCCCTACGCTCCCCAAGGAACCAGCATGCCAAATTTCAGATCCTTACGATGTTTCCCGCGACTTCGTACGCGCCTAAAAATTTAAATGTAAAAATCCCTTTTTTCCCGTTCCCGTGAGAATTTCGGGAAATCCTTTCTTAGTGCTCCGCTACGCTCCCCAAGAAACCTGTTTGCCAAATTTCAGCTCTCTACGACCAGTATTTTCGGCTCTGCGTTGATATGTCAGTCAGTCAGTCAGTTTCTTCTTTTATATATTCAGATAGATAGATAGCAGTTTCCCGCGACTTCGTACGCGCCTAAACATTAAAATGTAAAAATCCCATCTTTCCCGTTCCCGTGGGAATATCGGGAAATCCTTTCATAGTGCTCCCCTACGTTCCCCAAGGAACCTGCATGCCAAATTTCATCTCTCTACGATGATCCCCGCGACTGCGTACGCGCCTTAAAATGTAATAAACCCATTTTTTCCCGTTCCCATGGGTATTTCGGGAAATCCTTTCTTAGTGCTCCGCTACGCTCCCCAAGAAACCTGCATGCCAAATTTCAGCTCTCTACGATGATCCCCGCGACTACGTTCGCGCCTTAAAATGTAAAAAAACATTTTTTTCCGTTCCCGTGGGAATTTCGGGAAGTCCTTCCTTAGTGCTCCCCAACGCTCCCCAAGGAACCTGCATGCCAAATTTCAGATCTCTACGATGTTTCCCGCGACTTCGTACGCGCCTAAACATTAAAATGTAAAAATCCCTTTTTTTCCCGTTCCCGTGGGAATTTTGCAAAATCCTTTCTTAGCGGTTGCCTACGTCATAACATCTACCTGCATGCCAAATTTCAGCCCGATCCGGCCAGTGGTTTGGGCTGTGCGTTGATAGATCACTATATCAGTCAGTCAGTCAGTCAGTCAGTCAGTCACCATTGAGTTTTATATATTTAGACTAGCTTTTCCCCGCAACTTCGTATGCGCAGAAATATTAAAAAGTAAAATCCCGATTTTTCCCGTTCCCATTGGAATTTTACAAAATCCTTTCTTAGCGGATGCCTACGTCATAACATCTACCTGTATGCCAAATTTCAATCCGATCCGTCCAGTGGTTTGGGCTGTGCGTTGATAGATCACTATGTCAGTCAGTCAGTCACCTTTGAGTTTTATATCTACTACTACTACTACTAGTAGTAGATATCACACCGTTGGGATATTGTTCCAATATAATCTTCGTTTAACTCGATAATGTATTGTTATTAAGGTATGGATTTTCCTTCCCATATGCTATTTTCCCATCTTAATACGAAGGGGCTTGGCCAATTTCTAAACGGGACCAGTCCTTGGCCACTAGTAGTGGTAAATTAATTTCTGACGTGTAAAAGTGCCCCAATGTGGCTAATTTGCTGAATAAATGATTGATTTGATTTGACTAGTGTTTTACTACCTATTGCTTTATTTTTCAAGAAAATTATATTAAGATATCTCATAAAAAGTAACAATAAATTCTAATATTCTTAACGATCGAGCCCATTAATAGGAGTCCAAGGGGCTAAGAAAAGTCCTTGCAAAGTCTGTATTTCTTCATTGCGTCTTTGCGAATAAATTTTAATGTAACAGTCAAAGTAGACCGCTTAAAGAATAATCAAGTACAAACGACTCCTAAAGGTTAGATTAATCTGGGTCTCTTCGGAACTGCGGCCATATTTCTGTGAATTATATTTCTAGCTCACAAAATGAAGGGAATTAGCGAATTGGCAACTGAACTGACGAAACGATTACTACTACAGCCTATTTGCGTCCCACTGCTGGGCACAGGCCTCTCATCACGAGAGGGTATAGTCCCCACGCGGGCCCAGTGCGGATTGGGGATTTCAGACACATCTTTTAATTAATTCGCAGATGCTTGCAGGTTTCCTCACGATGTTTTCCTTCACCGAAAAGCTCAGTGGTAAATTCAAATTGAATTTCGCACATAAGTAAACTTAGAGGTGCGAACCGGAATCGAACCCCCGACCCTCTGCATGAGAGGCGGTAGGTCGAACCACTAGGCCACCACGGCTTACGAAACGATTAATAGTTTATATTTAGTGAGTTCCAAATCACTAGTTATTGTTAAGATAGTTTTGTAAATGAGCAATGCAAGTAAAAACCTTTTCTTTCATGATCCTATAAGGTTTTTTAATGAATAAAATTAGATGATGATGATGACGAATGAATAAAATTAGAAAACGGCCGTATTAAATTAGAAAGATTTTATCTATAACACTCCAAAAACCAATTCATATATTAGATGAGATGCGTAAACACAATTGGTCTAAAATCGAGTTGATAACACTGAAATAAGTGACATTGACATTTTTTTTTGGATAAAAAAAATGTCTACGAGAAGAATCGTGAGTTATAACGAAAGTCATTAAGTCAACTCATAAAAGTATCCCACAATTTACAATTCAGAACAAAAGGCGATTTATTATGGACATAGCCACAATGGTCGCGTGAACACAGAATAATGCTCAATACGTGCAGGAGTATCCATCAATTTTATAGCCGTGATAGCGGCTGAATTAATGGTTAAGAATTATATTCAAAAAAATAGGATACTGATTTACTTTTTTTAATAAATTAACTAGTTTCTTAAAATAAAAAGATCTAATTTTGTAAAAAAAAAAACAGTTCTTATTAGATTTTTGAAAGAAATATAAAAAACGAATGCATATTTTTTTTACTTTACCTATTGTTAGTATAATCAAGAGGAATCTATAGACATCTCATAAGCCAAACCCATCAAGCCGTTTAGGCTACAGAGCGAAAGAAATATACAAACATACATACACTCGAAGAACATAACGCTCCTTCTGTCGGAGTCAGGTATAAAGCTCAGATCATCGGTTCCGGTAAGGGGCCAGAACTTTTTACCACATCAATCCATTCCACGCAATGTCTCACAGATCAATAGAATCATAAAGTACGCGGAATGAAGGCCCGTATTTATTAGGACCTGATACAGAATCCGTTAGGTTGGCTACCAACCAACATCTTACACGCTAACATAGAATATATACAGAATGGCCACGGAATCACCCGCCTGAATATTTATTAATCTGTGCCTGAATCTAGTCCGCGCGCAACTCGTCGTGAACTCGCCTCACCTCCATCCGGAGATGGTGAGTGAATCATTGGCCCGCGTATTAGTATATACACATGTACAAGTGTACAGACGTCCTCGCACGCATACATTGACACTGTCGCGCTGCTCGGTCTGCTGCATTCGGGTTGTGAGCGAGATCGTGTTTTTGATAGGCCGTGTCCGCCGTGTGGTTAAAGTTAAGTAAAAAGGTAAGAGATCCGGATACTTAACTGACAAAGAGACTTTTAATATTAGAACTCTTAATATCAGGTGCCCTGTGTGTTCTTTGCCATTCAATGCCTTTAAAAAAAAAGTCGCAAGTGTATCAAAAAGGAAAAGTGATTTCCGTGATTATTTGCGACCTTTTATGTGCATGTCCCAGTGAAATTCACACTCGCTTCTTAATTTAATCCACGTGGGTTCTGCAGCACAGGATGACAGCGTATTTACATTTCAGAGGCTCGAGACGGTTTGATAATTAATTATTAATAATTTAAACATAACAGGGTGTGCGTCACTTAAAGGGTTGTCTGCAACCAGCCATTTTACATTACGCGTGTATGTATGGTCCTTAAATATGTTATGACTGTAGTTTTCATGATGTCAGTGTATCTGTGTGTAGGTAATATAAGGACATACAATTTTTTTTTAAAGTGACACGTTCGTATGAAGTGCATTGGGATAAGGGCTGGTTTTTCAATCGTCAGATAAAATTTAGTCGTCCAATAGTGTAGAACCTACAAAGTTTGAATTTGTTCCAGAATGTATTCTAATTTTGTATGGACTATTCGAATAATAAATGATTGAAAATCAGCCTTATATAAGCCAATTTAATGTATCATCAAAACTTTAATTATTAATCAAAATGACGGTGTATTTTGTTACCGATTATTTCTAATATATTATCAATTTTAATTAAAAGTTTCCATTACTTGGCAAAGTTATACGATAAGGATTTTTCTCCTCGATTTTTTTTCGTGTGGATCCTGTTGTATTATTTGCTCACCGCAAGCAATTAATTTTGCCTTTCCACACGGCATTAATCGCTTATATTACAATGGACAACCCTGCCTCACCCTTATTAGCGTGAATACGCTGAAATGAACCTAACACACAAACCACCACTAAGCGTTCACACAGAAAACGTATCGATTCCTAATGTCAACCGTAACACTCGGTTTTAAAGATCACCATACCTCGTCATTATTTTACAGGCTGACATTAATGTTAGCCCGAATGGCCTACATACGGTAAATAAAGATGGTGAAAAGGCTGAAATTTTCCCTCTACGTAATAATTAATTTATCTGTTGCAGGGGTAAGGCCGTATTTCACCGGTAAAAGTGGACGCTTAAGGTCAACACTTCCATTCGGTAGTGGACTGTGCTGTTGAGAGCATAGGGGCTATTATTGAAGGTGATGGACGTATAAATACATAGTTATCTACACCAGAAAGGACTATTATTGTGCTCCTAGTTTTGTAGTCACAATTATGTTAAACCGTTGAACGTGTTTTCATGAAGCGCACAGATAGTGTATTGGGTTTGTTTTAGAGATTCTAGTATAATTATAGATAGGATAAATAGTTGGTAATGATTTGACAAATTTTGAATAAGATTTTTTAAACTAGTGAGACTGAAATTGAGCAAGTTTTTTTTAGTTTCATGAAAGTAGGTAAAATGTGTTTTAGGTTTACTAGAACTTGAAGCATTTTTTTTACAACTGTTCCAAATCATCCCGCACCGTTTTTTTTCGTATGGTTCATAAAATTACATAACTGTATTTTGCTCAGATTAAATACCTAACTGGATAAGCCATCAGCACATCTCTCCTAACAAAAAAGTCTGTCATTTCTCGCGGGGGGAGAGGTAGCACTACATGTAAAAAAATGCACTCATATGCAAAAAACGATCTCGTTACTACAAACTCACACTAAAGCAAATCGCCACAACATAGGTAAATTAACGCAAACATTAAAGGAAAAGTAATAAAACTCATGTACGTACACTAAGTCTTACGATCTAAGTAGGCGTAATCGAAACAAAATCGCAATAAAACATAGAGTGGCCAAAGTATCGATAATTCCATATCGATATATTTGCAGCAAAAGTTGTAGGTGGCGCCACTTTCTACGTATAAAATTAGAAGATAAAATAATGACGAATGAATTAATAATGCATAGAAATAATTTGGTGATACACTATGTGTGAGTATGAGTGCTTAAGTCCTTCATCGATCGATCCAAAATATCTAATAGGCTTTAGCGTGTGGGGTGTCAAATGAAAAGGCTTGACAGCACATTTCAAAACAGATTTATATTAAAGATTACCAAATGCGTGAGCAAAATTCAAGCCAGAAATTCAATTAAGGTACTACAAACAAAATGAAACAACCTTGGTTAAAAAAACAATTTTCTTTCCACTACGCAATTATTTTAACATTATAGGCCAGAAAATCGAACACAAAGCAAAACTTAGTGAATCTTACTAATATTATAAACATGAAAAATTGTATGGATGGATGTTTGTTGCCTTTTTAGACTGCAAGGGCTGGACGGAATTCTATGAAATTTGGAACGAAAGTAACTTCGAAGTCGCGGGAAAACAAGCTATTATATCTTGGCTATTATATCATTGATTTTTGAAGTGAATCAACTTCGTGTAAATGTGACGAATACACCGTTGTGGGTCAATCTTTTTGGTAATGTAACTAAGCCTGGTGTCAGAATATTTTATTGTGATTGCTTTGGCTAGCTGAATTTTGTGGTCAACAAAAGCATCTGAATCATGATACTCGATGTTAGAAAATAATGATTTTCCCACGAAGTGAGATAAGCTTTTGGTTGCGATGTATTCTGATGTATAATTCTTGTCAATTTTTTTTTTGTCATCTAACCCCTGCCTCATTATCTTTTCACATTGCCTACATAGAGAAATCACGCATTCTGAGGCATATGCTAAGTAGCCTTTAGTTTTATGGAAAATAAAACTCTGATCATCGCATGGTCCAAACAGACCTTTAATGCAATAATCACATTTTAATCTTTTAGCCAATGAAAAAGCTACGTAACCAGCTATGTATTCCACAACTTTTTCTCCAAAAGGTGAAAGATAAATTTGACATTCCATTTCAAGTAAATCTTCATCTCTATCAACAAAATTCGGTGCGGGGTCATCGTCCATATGCACACGTGCACATTGTGAAGTTATGTTGATTTTTTCGACGGCTGAAGAACAATTTAGGACACTGATTTGTTCCAAGGGAATGCAGTTAGCTCCTTTTTCATTTTGAATGAGCTCTGTGTGAACTAGAATTTTTTTATAAATTGACTCCAGTTGGAGAGCAGTTGGATTATCTGAGTGTCCACCGTGACTCCTGATATTGGAAAATAATATTTCGACATGATCTTGGCTAATTTTGTGCAATGGTAGATAGCTCATGCCAGAATTTGAGTTTAGAACAAGGTCTGAAAACAAGGCTTTAGCGCTTGAGATACATATTAGGAAACCCAAAAATCCCGTATAACGTGGACTTTTTAAAATATTTGTGCGTTCGATTTCATTTATACGATTTTTGACATCAGCTGATAAACTAATAATAAGTTCCCGTCCTTCTTCCAACCTAGCAAAACATTTTTCATAGTTTTTTGCTGACATCGCTCTTTTAAAACCATAACTACGTGTTTTTGAGTCCAATATATCGAAAATATCATTAAACAGTTTCAAAAATTTTGCTGTTGGACTAACGTCTTTGAATTGCTCTAATTGAAGCTGATCTTCACAAAATATCAGAGCATCAGCCACGCTATCGCTAAATAGTTGAGCCGCAAGACGGACATTCATAATTTTAGTCTTAAAATAAATGTGATTAGATCTTAATTTATTGGCCAAGTGAAACAGTTCTTCTTCTTGAAGTTTGTGTAAGTTCATTATGTTATACCAACTAATAATATTTCCTTTGTCGTCTATGAAATATTTGTAAAATTCAAACGAATTTCTTACTAACTTTAACATGTGACAGGGATCTAGAAAAAAATGTACATTCTGGCCGGTTATGGGATCTAATATGGTTGTTTGGAGGTTGTTGGGGTCCATATTGCAGCCCAATTCTTCAGCCATGCTAATGTTAGTTTTAGTACCATCACATGTTAAGGCCTTGATTTCGACACCAGTGTCATTAACGAGTTTCAGGGCAGTGCATACTAGCTGAGCTCTTAGTTTAGCTGATGCGCCTTTTATTAAAAAATACCCTACCGGAACTTTCCACGTCGTGTTTATTCCTACCAATAAAAATACTAAGGCATCAGTCGCATTTGTTGTGCCATCAACGGCGTGATCAAAACCATAGTCAACATGACCGAAATGTCGTTGCGTTTTATTATTCCACTCTGGAAATTCTTTTATTTTCATTTCGTCCATAACGAGAGTGCAGTATATATTTTTAGATGGATCGGCTTCTTTCAATGATTTCAGAGCATTTAACGCTTCTGTCGTAAAACCTGGACGGCCGTCAATATTTGCGTACCATTTAGTAATAGTTCGTGGATGTGGCAGCGACGTTCCAAAAGTTTTCCTTACATACCGGTATGCTTTTGGGGAGTAATAATGAAGAGTTAACGCAAAGCATCTTAGTTCTGGAGAGTAAGGTTCTCTTGTTATTTTCCCGCTTTTACTATTTTTCAATTGTCTTTTCAATAATTCTGCACTTTTGACTCCTATATTTTGTAAAATGTGCTTCTGTTCCTTGTCGATTAACGATTTTTCGTCTAAATTTTTCAATATTTCTTCCAACGAAGCTACTTTCTTTTTCAAATAAAGAGTTTTCGCTTGGAGTCTTTTGATTCGTTTCGCCTGAGATTCAATTTTTTCCACTAGTTTTCTTTTTCTTGGTGTTAGCTCATCAGGTAATTTAGTTGGTTCATACACCTGATGATGGCTCGTCGTAGCAACCGGTTCAACTATAGCGAAGGTATTTTCAGTTTCCTTAGGACATTCATCCTAGAATAAATAACAATAGATTAAAACAATAACCGATAAAGTGTACTTTGAACTGCAACTCAGCTACCACTGATAAATGCAATTCAAATGTAACTTAAGAGCAGTAGGAAAACTGGTACCTAGCTACAGTTATAAATATAAAATTATATACCCATATTTTTTGTATAGATATTTTTGGAATCAAATGTAGCCTTTTTCACCCGGGACTTTATTAGGAATCCATTGACATAGATCGTTGAGATGAATCGATAAGAGGAGTAGTTTAGCCACTACGAGAGAACAAGAGGATACAAACATACTTACATACATACATTACATAAATATATACATACATACATACATATTACCCTTCATTTTTGCTTTGCTGTAGTCGGGTAAAAATACACAGGTGTCATAATCATCATTAGCGTCGTCATCATGTCAGCCGAAAGAAGTCCACTGCTGGGCATAGGCCTCCTACAAGGTTGTCCATACAGACGGGTCCGAATTTCTGTACTAGAAATGAATAAAGTACGCAGGAGTGACTAAATTAAATACTTGCCGCTAAAAACAAAGTGGGTACTGCATTAGTGATCAGTTTTCTCCTTTTATTAGGTAAATCGCAAAACTGAGAAGCTTCAAAGTGTCTGGAACAAATACTACTGGTGCGCGTAGGTGTCCAATTTTCTTGTCTTTTGCAAGCTTTGATCCAGATATTCTTAATTTCATTATTTTTAGGGAATCTGAAAATCATATGAAATTATAATTGTATAAAAGACCAGTATTAAAACTGCTGCCCAATTACGCTTACGCACTATTTTATTCTTATTTATTTTACATAAAATGTGCCTTTTGTCATTCAAAACATTATTACGAATCGATCGACACCTCACTCATTAAAATCTGAGCACTACCTACACACAAATATAAATACAAATATACGTACATGTGCATTATACATATAAGTAGACTGCTAAAAACATTACCCGATTTTACTTTAGGTAAGTATTTTAAACGGCACTTCATTTATCGATATAACACTTGACTTAAATCATGCGCATGGCGCAGCTCTAGTAGTGAAAGATTTACGAGCTCACTACACGCAAAGAACTACTCGAAAACAATCACTGATGGATCTTAAAGTAATACAAATAGGACGCAATTTCGGATGACGCGCGGGTTCTGAAGGTACAGACATCAAATTTTCGTTCCGTCACTTTCAATCATTGTTCCGCTCTGCACATAAGGTGTACATTCAAATGTCGGTGGTACAGACATAGCTTTCTCTTTCTATTACGACTATTTGCGACTAAGTAGAGTGTTTTGACAATCGAACGCGTAATCGATTCGTGGCGTCCGATTTAAAGTGAAACAGTTTATGCAAATCTAAAAGGAAATACATGCTTTAATGAATGCAAAAATACTTACATGTGAAATGAAATACCATCTTTTTGAATACTTGAAGAATTTGAACGCTTTTTGCACACAAAAACAGCACATGCAGGCATTTTTTCGGAGCACGTCACCGACCGATAACGATTTCGAGACTGCCCGTAGTCGATTAACCAAGTAGTTTTTATAAAGCTACATGAACATTGTGCATGCACCGCGACAGAGGGGAACGTCTGTATATGACGTCTCCTGTTCTTTCTGCTCTAAGGTATTTTGTAATAAGTAATCCCATCGTAAATCGTCTTTGTTAGGGAAAATTATAATTAAAATGAAGTTAATTAGAAGCGCTACCTACGCCTTCAAAAGGTATCGTTTAATAACATAGGTACTCATCAAGTCGAGTTAATTTAATCAAAGGTCACACCTGTGTTATAAAAGGCATACAAGAGTCTAATTAATGGAATCCACTGAACAACCAAAGTAAAGTTTGTTATGGAATATTATGTATCGCCTTCACTGTATAGCTTAGGTTGGTTAGAAAAAGACTGTTGTCTATGTCGATTAGATTTCCATTTTGAAAGTGTATAATGTATATTGGAGTCTCTTACTAGCATTGGTACATCCTTTTAACAGTATTATAGCTTATGCTAATGCTAAAATAAAGAATATCCCATAGCAATAATTCTGTGAACATTGTCGTTAAAGGTGTTTTGATATATTTTACTTAGGTAATATACAAATTTTCATTGGGTAGGTAATAATATTAAATTATTGCTCGAATCGGACCGTCTGCGTGTTTGTCAATATTTTTAGATTAAAAAAAAGTTTTATTTCAGTGTTTTACTTCCCGAACACTTTTGCATATTCGCAACAATTCAATGTGCGCTACAGCGTCACGTTTCACTTAATTTCTATGTAATTACCACATTTTCCAGCATTGCCTATGTCCAGCAGTGGACGTCCTTCGGCTGAAATGATAATGATGATGATGACCACACTTTCTCTGTTGTTAACTTCCTTAAAAATGTAAATTTTACTTCTATTCGACGAGTCGTCCAAAAAGAGCAAGATTTTGATTGTGTTATAAATCTCAGCGTTTGCATGGATTCCATTATCGCTGTTTTCATTTTATAACTTTCATTATGAAGTTTGGAATATTCATCCCATTGTCTACGGTGTTTCTCAAAAAGAATTTTACCGGACAAAGGCACACGATAACTGGATGTCGACGTCAAAGCTAAAAGTGAAAATCCAATTGTTTTTCTTTTATTAGTTTTGGCACCGGGTCTCGACTAGTTTTGATATTTTAGGTATAAGCCACTAGGTGGCTTTTTTAGGGTTTAGAGTTCCGTACCCAAAGGGTCAAACGGAAAACTATTACTAAGACTCCACTGTCCGTCCTTACGTCTGTCTATCTGTCCGTCTATCATATCTCATGAGCCGTGATAGTTAGACAGTTGATTTTTTTCAGACGATGTGTATTTCTGTTGCCGCTATTGCAAGAAATACTAAAAAAACAGAATAAAATATATATTTAAGGGGGCTCCCATACAATACAACAAACGTGTTTTTTTTGCCGTTTTTATAGATAATAATGGTACGGAACCCTTCGTGCGCGAGTCCGACTCGCACTTGGCTGGGTTCTTTCTATTCTAGTCTCCATTGCTTAAAGGGTGACTGGGAGAAATCTTTTTACATATATTTTTTACTGTTATTTATTTATTTTAGGGATAGTACATAACGTAGATCGGTGGTGCACTCGCCCCGACAGACTAAAGCTATACATTTCTAATAACAATATACTCGTATTCTTGATTATGAAAAGTTGTATGAACGTCCGTTCGTGTCTTATGTGAAATACAACGAAGGCATGCATGCCATGCATGCAGCATGCATTTCCTCATAGCATTGTCAATGTCAGTGTAATGAAACTATTGATTTATTCACAGTCATTAAAATAATATTGTCTTCGCCATTTGATTGGTGGCGGGTGAATGAACTATGATTTGAATGAATATACCTAATTTATTTATTTTATATTAGTCCCGAAATCTGTGCTACTATGAACGATTATGGTAGCAGCTGGATTCAATTTAATATAAATATCGATTATGATCATATCAACACGTTTAACCTACTAAATCGAAACAATTCTACAAACGTAAATAATCAACTTATGTTAGTACTTATGATAAATTTACTTTAAAACTTACATTTTCTAAAATTAAATAGCGAAGTTTCCATGTTTATCTATCTTCCATTATTTTTAACTTCTGTCAGGTCTTCATGAAACCTGACATCAATGTGCTAATGGAGGAATCTTCCGCAAGCTCATTGAAATCACGTTCCCAGCTGACACAATAGGGTCAAGTCGTCTACGAAGCCTTACGCCGGCACACATCTATGAAATTCAGTGAGCTCACAAATATAAAATAACACGAAAGATATTGACTAGATCTACTTACATTATAACTTCGTGTGTTTGTAAGAAATGGCGGTGGTAGCGGAACCCCCTTTGGAGAAATAAATATCTTATAGACTTTGCTGATTTAATTTTGGCACAGATTAATTTAATAGTACACATACAAATGGCCACGGAATCAACCGCCTGAATCTAGCCGGCACGCAACTTGCGCCCAATTCGCCCTTGCCGTTATTTGTTTCATCCGGAGATGGAGAGTGGATCACTGGCCCGCGTAGTTGGTACACACACATTTACAAGTATACAGACGTCCTCGCACGCACACAGACGTTCTCGTACGCAAACATTGTCACTTCATTCGAAGTGTGTTCGAAATCGTGCTCTTATAGGCCGTGTCCGCCGTGTGATTATGGTCACCTGCAAAGATTTTGATAGGATCGACCAGTAACAGAGCACAGGTACTTGAGTATCGCTGGAGTGACACTATCTGGCGGATCTGAGTCAGGTTCAAGCCGGCAACTGGCATACAGACCATCTGATGGTAAGTAGTCACTGTGAGCCATGGACATAAGGAATAAAAAGATTTCGTATGCATAAACTAGACGTATTCATATAATAATATTGCAGGCATTGCAGGCGTCGGCTGTCTGGCAGACTAAAAAGTACACGTCTAGACTGAAACAGCTCTATGCTTGTATAAGCATGTATTTTTAAAGAATATAATAATTTAAATTGCGTTGAATACTTATTCGACGCGATACTACTACAGGTGAGCTCAGATAAAGTTTTATTTATTGAAAATATTGAGAAAAAAAAGGCTTTGAAATCGATTTTGTAATAAGAAGTTTCATAGCTTTCAGATTATTGTAAACCTTTCAAATCCCAACCAATTAAAATGGCGACGTACCTACTAAAGTGGGTACTTACAAAGTAGTAAAGCTTTCCAACATTAGATATTAATCTCCTTTTATAGGAATACTTCCTATATTCATTGTAACATTTTATCTGTAACATCGTGCTCTTAGAAGAGAGTAACATGGGGTAAAGTATCGAATATCGACGAAGTTACTATTTTTAGGGTTCCGAACCTCAAGAGGTAAAAACGGAACCCTTATAGGATCACTCGTGTGTCTGTCGGTCTGTCACAGTCGATTTACTCCAAAACTACTGGACCGATTAAGTTAAAATTTGGTACGTATATGTACGGAGTATAGTTATTGACCTATAGATTACAGGAAAATGATTAAGAAGTCCATGGTTTTTAAATCTATCATATAAAAGACCTTATCCTGTGAAACGGTTTGACAGTCATTGAAAATAATCAAGGGTCGGAACCCTCTCCACGCGAGTTTAACTCGCTTCTTCGCCGGGTTTTTTTAGTAAGTTTATCAATTTTTGTAAACGACAGAATTGTGTTTGTGTTTTTATCCTCATTGAATATAGCAGCATGGTCTTTTTAACGAAATAAAATTGTATAAATGGATAAGTAAATACTATTAAATAAAACTCGCCTTTTTGCTATAACATGAAACAATCATTTAAGTATATTGTGATTAACATTTACAAGCTTACTTAAACTAATTAATACTTATTGAGGGTAGTAACACTAACAACCACTTCAAGTAGGTAGGGAAAACAACACATATAACGTTATTTTTTGCCACCTAGCACGTTCGTACGCCTATTTACTTTAAAAGGGGCACGTACTCACGCACAAGTTCCCTTTGGGAAATTTCCGTTGACTCCTGAAATTCGAGATCTTGGTCGACCGTATTCCCGTTGAATCGAGTATACTCATTTTTTTAAGGCCCATTTCCTTCGAAATGTCGAAAGTAAAAGCAATCAATCTCGTTTCATTCTGCTCCCATGGGACGTTACCTTTTCCTTAAAATAAAGGTAAGGTAACCCAATAAAGTTACCAAATCATTCGCTCTAATGTAGCTAAATCTGATTGATATAGTTACGTAGATGATTCATTGTTGTCCAAACCTACCAAATCTCAGTTAATCATTACATCAATTATTTGTTCTAGAAAACAATACCGTTATTATTGCCGTAACCTCGCACAGTATAATTAAAACTTGAATGATTTCCTCAGCACGGCGAGAGAACAGACGTTACTTAGTGTTACCGTATGTGCGTAGTGACGAAAGCGTTTTCCACACTTGGTTTGCGCCGGGAACGATTTTCATCGCCCGTCAGTATCGAGCGTAGAACCGAGGTGGGTGCACGCCGGTCCGCTGTGACACAGCCCCGAGATCGCGGATTGTAAACAAACGTGTCAGTGGATCGGAAATCCATTCAACATCTCACTTACGCGTAGTTTTTCCCAATCAATCCCATTATCTCGTGACTGTCTTCAGTTGTTTCAGTGAATGTTGTACGTGTTTAGTGTGTGATGCGTAACTGCAATTTAAGACTAGTGGTTTGCGGTCGTTGACGCCGAGTTTTTCAGGTAGGTAGTGGATAATATTTTCACGAAAAATTGGATTGTGTTTAGCGTAACTTCCTCTATAATCGGATAGTGGAAAATAATTAACGGATTGCATGCAACTGAAATGGATCTACAGTTTTAGCATTTTATTCTTTTGGAGCTATCTACGGGTATAGACATATAACTGATGTCTTACAAATCCTTTTGGTCAGGACCATATGTCTATCAGATATATCAAATCGAATTTCAATCAGCTGACGGCCGATGTCGGTCCAAGCTGGTGACAAATTGCTTGAGAGTGACAAGGCATTATCTCCTTTGAGAATTGATTGACTATCATAACAATCCATATTGTATTGAAACACGAGAGATATTTGATATACTGCGTAGGCAGACAGAAATCACTTTAATAAATTAAACATAGGTATTTTGTGATTTTTGCTTCTGAGTTCCTGGTAAGATTAACATACATACTACTACTACTTCAACCTATTTGCGTCCCACTGCTGGGCACAGGCCTCTTCTCATCACAAGAGGGTTGGGCTATAAGTCCCCACGCGGGGCCAGTGCGGATTGGGGACTTCACACACATCTTTGAATTAATTCGCAGATGCGTGCAGGTTTCCTCACGATGTTTTCCTTCACCGAAAAGCTCAGTGGTGGTAGAACATACATAAGCGTAATTAAATTTATTTATTAGGTATTTATAATTTTATTTATTTTTTACTGAGGTGTTTCACACTAGCCTATTAAGTACGGAAGTAGGTACGTAAAATAACTGAAATATGACAGATTAGTTGAAAACTGTTAGACAAGGTTCAGTTAGCTTGCATTAACGATAATTATACCTACATCTCAATGCAAAAAATACTTAAAATACCTAGCCGTGGTATAGTTTATTTGGTTTGACGTACCGCCTCTCATGCAGAGGGCAGCATATCTTGGGTCCAAAACCCCCTCGTACCTCTGGACAGACTTATGTACCATTATGTTAAAACCACAGATCTTTTCGGTGGAGGAAAACATCGCGAGGAAATCCTACACCTGTGGAGTATTCAAGGACGTCTCTTGTTAAGATGAGGGTGTCAGTGTGTTTAAAAGGTTGTTGTGATCTCCATAAACATAATAACACATTACACAGTACGTGTTTACTAAACTCCGATTACCAAAACATCAACAACGATTTTATAAGAGCAGCTACAATGTTCGTCAATAATCCATTCTAATATTATAGCTTTAAAATAAATGTGTACGTCTGTCTGTCTGTTACGCTTCCACGGCTAAACTGATGAACCGCTTCTTCTCAAGCAATGGGTCTAGAAAGCGCTGGTAAATTCTTTTTCTGACGTGTAAAAGTGCCCCTATGTGACCGATTTGCTGAATAAATGATTGAATAGGGGAGCCGACAACTTTTTTCCTTAGTCTATCAGGAAGATTATTAAAAAGTATTGGACACGTATTTTTTCTTTTTCAACGTAATCAAACTTATACGGAGATATATTGAGTTGAAATGTCGCGTGACTTCACGGTTAGGTACGATTTATACCTAACGGTGACGAAGTTAGCCCCCACTCTCCAACTTTAATGCGTTTTAACTTAGTCATTCTTTGTTAATTTGATAAAACAAAAAATACGCGTCTAATATTTTTTTATTACCTGACTGACGGACTATTTAGAATTTCGATTTCTTCACCCTGTCGTCATCCCTATTTTGAATTATGACTCGATTTTTATAAAGTTTGGTGCGAATACGGTTAAAACTACGAAGGAGGACAGAGGCTAGTAATTTCATAATTCTACAACAATAATGTCATAAGAGCAGCTTCAATATATCTTCATTTTCTACAGGAAAATGCACCTTTCTCTAGCATAATAGGTACATATTGATTTTCCTGCGGTCATGGGTCACATGATATTCTGCTAAGTATGCTCACGTACACGGCGGAGACGGCCTATAAAAGCACGATTTCGATCACAATTCGAATGAAGTGCCAAAGTTTGTGTGCGAGGACGTCTGTGTGCGTGCGAGCAAGTCTGTATACATTTGTAAATATGTGTGTACCACTAAGCGGGCCAATGATTCGTTCTCCATCTCCGTATGAAACAAATGACGGTAAGGGCGAGTTGGGCGCGAGTTGCGCGCCGGCTAGATTCAGGCGGGTGATTTCGTAGCCATTTTGTATGTAGTACTATTAAATATTCTGTGCTCACGTAGGTACCCGGCTCTTAAGTCACACTTCATTGTACCTATTCATGCGGGGAATATACGAGTAATCTGATATTGTGGGACCCTCCCTAAAAGTGTTGCAAATAGAATGATGAGCTTGAAAAAATATCGGGGTAGAATAAAATGTACCTTGAAGGATAGTCTACTTTGGTAAAGGTGTATTAACATTTTATACCATTTAGAAAGAAAGAAAGAAAGAATTAACTTTATTTTGCATACACTTTAAATACAATAAAATGACAATAGGTTGGACACTATGTAACCTATAAAAGTGTTACAAAAATGGATACCACTCAGCGTATGCCGTGGTACAGAAGCACCAACGGCGCTGGTTTTCAGTGGACCCGATAAAACTACAAACTAACTATACTAATTAAGACTAAAAGTAACCGTGGTCCGCACCACCTTTCATATACAAATACTAGCACAAATTATACAATTAAAGGAACTGAAAATAGAATTTTCTAACTAATGTGAAGACAGTAGCTATATATGTTTTAATATAATTTGAAATGTTTGCGTTGTTCAAAGCCGGGGAAAACATCATCAGTATATTGTGCGAACATGAGACGATTCTACCCAAGATCGGTAATCCTTACTAATATTATAAATGTGAAAGTGTGTATATTTGTCCTTCCTTCACGTCGCAACGAGTGGACTGATTTGGATGAAATTTGGTATGGAGATAGTTTGATACCCGGACAATAACATAGGATATGTTTTATCCCGATATTTCCACGGGATCGGGTTTTCCACGGGTCAAACCAATTTTCCAATACTTCTATAACTATAACTGTCTATATGTATCATCGGGTACGAGTAGGCAAATTGTAAGTCTACGCGGGACGAAGTTCGCGGGCATCGGCTAGTTAATAATACTCCTAAAGCCTATATTCGCTGTGTGCATATTTACTGGTGGAGGATAAGAAAACGATTACAGCGTAAAACGTAGCCAAATAGGAAATTACTGACAGACATTAGTGAAGCTGTCACGGTTGCGTATTTATTTGCATTGTATTAAGTATGGAGTGTGGAATGTGTCTTGGTAAGGAGCGCAATCTTATATGGCGAAACAGTTGAAAACGTGTCCAGCGGATTTGATAAGCAACAAAACAAAACACACTCTCCTCACAACCGTTTTCGCCTCAGCAGCGCCATCTCACGCTACTGCAGACTATCCGCCTAGGTGGCTTGACTGGAGTGGCGACCCCAGCGCCCTCAACCTACCTGATTTGGTGTCCACTTTGGGAACTATAAAGATTGCGCTCCTTTACTTCAACCCTCCATAGTATTAAGTACAGTATTCGAGGCTTCTTTTGTCTTTGTCTCTCACTATGAAGTTAGATAAAGAGAGTTACAAGCCGTTTATACTTTACGCCCGCACCCTTGCGCACCTGACACAAATGATCTCATAGCCCACCAAAGGAAGCAAAACTTAGAGGAAATAATACATGTGTAAGCGAATTTTGGAATAGTTGTAGGTGAAGGTGCCTTAAACAACATACTAAAAGTACTGATGGGGGGGAGCGCCGCTAACGTGTGGGAGGGGGGGGGTCCAAAGATCCCTTTTTTTGGTTTTTCGTAAATATCTCGTAAACAATAACCCGCAACAAAAAATGTTCTAAGACATAAATAATTTACATTAAATTTTCTACAAAACGATACACACTTTTTTGCTAGTGTAAATATTATTTTACGAAAAACCAAAAAAAGGGACCTTTGGACCCCCCCCCACACGTTAGCGGCGCTCCCCCCCATCAGTACTTTTAGTATGTTGTTTAAGGCACCTTCACCTACAACTATTCCAAAATTCGCTTACACATGTATTATTTCCCCTATGAGCGCAATTAGTGTCTTCCTTTGGTGAGCTATCAGTGGTAGTTCCACTTCCAATTATTAGGTCCTTACATATGAAATTGGCGTTTGGCGAACTGGCAACTTTGATTCAAAATATGTGGCGTTCGGCTAGGAATTCCAAATTCAAATTTATTTCAAATTTAAGACCATGTATTTCTGTGTTCAAATTACGAAATTTATTTGTTGGCGCGTCATTTGTTTTTCTTTCACATCGTTCTGTTCACAATATGGAGAACTTAAAATATCGCTATATTTACGAATATGAGTTTCACCTCGGCACTAGTGCTGCAGAAACGGCTCGTAGGATTAACAATGCGTATGGGGAAGCTACTGCAAAAGAAAATACGGTACGTTATTGGTTCCAACGTTTCCGTTCTGGAAATTTTGACCTACAGAACAAGCCTCGTGGACGGCCGGAGACACAAGTTGATAACGAAGAATTAAAAGCAATTGTGGAAGCAGATCCATCGCAAACCACGTCAGAGTTAGCGGCAGGCTTCGGTGTGAGTGATAAAACCATTTTGATTCACTTGAAACAAATTGGAAAAGTGAAAAAACTTGAAAAATGGGTACCGCATGAATTGAGCGACGCAAACAAAGAAACACGCGTCGAGTGTTGCGTTTCACTTCTCAACCGGCACAATAATGAAGGAATTTTGAATCGTATCGTTACTTGTGATGAAAAATGGATCTTGTACGACAACCGGAAACGTTCTTCACAATGGTTGAACCCAGGTGAACCAGCCAAATTCTGCCCGAAACGAAGGTTGACTCAGAAAAAGGTACTGGTAAGTGTCTGGTGGACTAGTGCCGGTGTCATCCATTACAGTTTCTTAAGATCTGGGCAAACAATCACGGCTGATGTGTATTGTCAACAATTGCAAACGATGATGGAAAAGCTAGCCATTAAACAACCCAGACTGGTCAATCGATCTAGCCCACTGCTGCTTCAGGACAACGCTCGACCACATACGGCACGTTTGACGGCCGCAAAACTACGGGAGCTGCGACTGGAATGTCTTCGACACCCACCATACTCCCCGGACCTTGCTCCAACTGATTACCATTTTTTTCGGAATTTGGACAACTTCATGCAAGGAAAAAAATTCAATTCTCACGAGGCTGTCCAAACGGCCTTCAAAGATTTTATTGATTCTCGCTCACACACTTTTTTTAGTAAAGGAATCAATGAACTACCTTCGAGATGGCAAAAGTGCATAGATAGCCATGGTACATACTTTGACTAAATAAAAAAATAGTTTCATAAAAAAAAATCGTTTTCATTTCTGCCATATGAAACGCCAATTTCATATGTAAGGACCTAATATATTAGTTACGACATCTATGGTTCATACGCCACCCGTTAGTTGGCGCTGTCGTCGTGCACACTGCCAATACCATATCTGATGTCAGTGAGAGAACTTTAAATATTATCATTCATTCAATCGGAGTACAATCGGAATCTCGAGCAATATAAATAAAGAACTACAAAAGTAAAACTCTCTTACTTGCAAAGCGTTGAAAGATCGGAAAATGAGGACAAGAAATAAATGTTGAATGCGTCATGAAACATCTAATAGGTATAAATAATTATAGTCCATAAATAATTGCATATATCGCATAAACTATACAAATCTCTGTCCTTTTTCCAAATCAAAGAGTAAAAGGGCTATACAAGTCGCAGAATTTGTTATTTAATTATTTTAATATTACGAGAAGCCGTGGTACCCTAGTGGTGTAACCTACGGGTAGAGTTGGAGGTTCGAATCCGACTCGCACCTCTGAGTTTACTTATGTGCGAACTTAAATTCACCACTTGGGAGGTAAGTGGGCTGTTGTGGTGGGTGGTGGTGTACGGTAGTGCCACAGACACGAATTTTCATCGTAATTTCGTTCAGTGCCTATAGTGTAAGTTTTCCCGGAAGGAAACGTCTCGGATCCGATTAGTTTTCTCAAAGCTTTTAACCCTAGACACAAAAGAGGGATGATATAATTATTAGCGTGTGTGTTTGTGTGTGGCTTCGTTTTTTTTTTGTTTGATGTTTGATGAGTGACTTAATGGAAAGCTTTCTTAGCTATATTTGAAGGAAATTGGTTTAGCGTTTTTCAAATTATCAGCTCTTTTCTGTCTTCGCATATCGTCGGTTTATGTAGAGACTCCAACAAATTTTAGTTATACTTCCATAAAGACAAAGTCTCACATTAATACTACCTAGTATCAATATTAATAGGAATCAATAACATAGTATATGAGTAGTAGACTGTACTGTACACAGTGTCGGCACGTTTGCAGCGGAAATTGCCGGAACGAGTGCCATAGGAAGCCCCGAGTCACGTTCGTATGACGCCGCGACCCAGGGTGGCTGCGTAGTCTAGGATCTCGTCGCGAAAGATGGTCGTTGATATGATATAATATACTAAATACTAACACATACATGGTGTGGCCCATAATAGGTGCAAAAATCTGAATGTAGACCCTTTATCTTATCGGTTATTAGTTATTAAGCCCTAATCGTTTCAACTGATTGTAATGAAAAAAAAAAACTTTCTTCCATTACTAATTAAATTAATTGAGCCAGTAATGTATGTATTGCAATTTGCACCCCAATCGTAATATGTGACACTGTCATTGATGACTACTACTACAGCCTATTTGCGTCCCACTGCTGGGCACAGGCCTCCCCTCATCATGAGAGGGTTTGGGCTATAGTCCCCACGCGGGCACAGTGCGGATTGGAGACTTCACACACATCTTTGAATTACTTTTGATATTTTCCTTCACCGAAAGCTCATGAAGGCTTTTTTTTAATATTGCAATAATTTTAAGTATGTACATTGATAATGGGCTGTAACTAAGAAATTACTTTAGCTCTCATTTTATATCTAGATGAATACATATTGTCGCAGTGGGATCTTATGCTATCGAGTGCTAACAAAAGCGATCACAAATATGCGAGTTCGAATCAGTCAGCAGTTCCTGCCTTCACTATATTTCTGATCGCTGCTCGATATAATAAGATAGGTGAAAAAGGCGTCGAATAATATAAAAATAAATACATGAAAAAAAAACAATATATCATTTAGGTAGGTACTGAAAAAAATGGAAATTTATTATAAAATATAGTGAAGTTAACACACGCATAATATTATTACGCTTTTGAAGTGCGCTTCGGACATTTATCCACTCAAACTATAAATCATTTTTCAAACATTTTATTCCTGACTAGCTTCTTCCCGCGACTTCGCCCGCGTGGAATTCGGTTATCGCGCTCCCGCGGGAACTATGCGTTTTTCCGGGATAAAATGTAGCCTATATCCTTTCCCGGGACCCCAACTATCTCCATGCCAAATTTCATCTCAATCGGTCCAACGGTTGAAGCGTGAAGAGGTAACAGACAGACAGACAGAGTTACTTATATTATTAATATGGATTTTCATTTTATTTTTATTTTGTATTCTTTCTGACGATCTCAATGTGAAATTATCTTATTTTGACATGTAAAATTCTGTAATTTGATATTAAGAAATAAATGTCTATGTCTAAACATCTAAAAGTTCAAACACGATTCTGAAATTCTGAATTTAGTTTTTTTCAGTGTCATTAGGTAACTTTGTTCATCTATTATTACAATCTTGTTCAGATGTATTTTATTTAAAAGCTAGCTACTAGAATAACCGGAATTAAAGTAATAAGTAGTAAGCCCAATAGCGTATTTTCTTCAAATTAATAAGGGATCTACGTCAATTAGCAATTTGGCAGTTAACACTACCACAATATAATAGCCTACTTCTGATGAATATTGAGTTTTCCGATGAAAGGCATCGTTAACGTGTCTCGGTTGTTTATTGTTCAGATAACACATAATCAAATTAAAATATTAATAATTTAGAGTTGTTGATTTTACAGTCAAGTACTTACCTACTTATTAATAAAGTCTCCTTTTCGATTTGCTTGTGCAAAATTTCAAGTTAAGTACCTATATTTTATTAGGCATTATCTTTAGCACTCGTGCGTCAATATACTTACCTACATAAATACACTTTGAAAAAGATAAAGAAAAGTCGTAATTGCGACAGTCTGGAGAGAGAGGCAAATTAATGTAAATATAAAGAAAAATAAGAACGAATGAGCTAAATATTGTACCTTAATTACTTATTATTTATAATAAGTAATCAGGACTTTAGTCCTGAGTTGAATAAAAATGTAACATTACTAGCGTTTGTCATTACTGGTGGAAATATAACAAGGGCGATAAAGAACTTTTGCAATATCTGAGAGGTTGAATAGAAACGTCATAATTGCGGCGTTATTGGAGTCCGAGAAAGAAAGCTCGGTTCAGAGGGTCGGATTGATTGGAGGTTGGTCGGTTTCGCTGGAGAATTCAGGATAATGAGGGGTCAATGCAAAGAACCTGAATTCCAACCAGCAATCCAGGTTGGCCAGAATTAACGAAGCGAATCTATTTTGCGAAGATAATAGCAAAAGGGGCATCTTAAGTATTATAATACTAGCTGACCCCACGGACATCGTACCACCTGAGATATTTTTTTTTGCGTATGAAAAAATAATAGGTAAAAATATTACGTCCTATTCTCAGATCTACTGAAGATACACTCCAAATTTCATAAGAATCGGTCGAGCCGTTTCGGAGGAGTTTGGTTACAAACACTGTGACACGATCAAGAATTTTATATATTAGAGAAGTATAGGTAGTTTAATAATAAAAGTCAATCGATATCAAATATAAATTAAATAGGTAGTGTAATTTATTTAAAGTGTTGGATTATAACATGCTAGTTTCTGCCTGCGACTTCGCCCGCGTGGAATTTCCAGGGACCCCAACTATATCCATGCCAAATTTCATCTCAATCGGTCCAGCGGTTGAAGCGTGAAGAGATAACAGACCGACAGACAGAGTTACTTTCGTATTTATTAGCTTCTGCCCGCGACTTCGCCCGCGTGGAATTCGGTTATCGCGTTCCCGCGGGAACTATGCGTTTTTCTGGGAAGAAAAGTAGCCTATGTCCATTCCCGGGACTCCAACTATCTCCATATCAAATTTCATCTCAATCGGTCCAGCGGTTGAAGCGTGAAGAGGTAACAGACAGACAGACTGACAGAGATACTTTCGCTTTTATAATATTAGTATGGATATGGATGTAATATAGTAATTGAAACTTTTTATAAATCTATCCCATCTTTTTGTACACTTAACACGCAAGTGACAAATTAAGTAGGTACTCTTAACTGTATCATTCCATTAGCATTTTTTGATGAAACATGTTAACGCTTTTAATTAACTAAAAGTACGAGCTCACTAAATAAGAATTTACATTTAATGAACCCGTAAAACTTCAAATCATTCCATAAAGTATCTCTGTTTATATTATAAAATAAGGGCCAATATTTCACAGGCAAGCATAAAATTTCAAGCTTAGGATTCGCGGCGTATTCGCCAAATCTGGACGCTCCTTTATAACACGGATTGTATACTACGTATAGTAGCAAAGTACCTCCTAAACCACGGTTAGAATTTGGAATTGAGTTCAGTTCAGTTTATTATCCACAACAAACTTACAATCGTGTTCGAACAGTATTTATAATACTACTACTACAACAGCCTATTTACGGCCCACTGCTACAGGCCTCATATCATCACGAGAGGGTTGGGCTTTAGTCCCCACGCGGGCCCATAGCGGATTGGGGACTTCACACACATCCTTGAATTACTTCGCAGATGTGTACAGGTTTCCTCACGATGTTTTCCTTCACCGAAAAGCTCAGTGGTAAATTCGAATTGAGTTTCGCACATAAATAATTTCAGAGGTGCGAGCCGGATTTAAACCCGCGACCCTCTGTATGAGAGGCGGTAGGTCAAACCACTAGGCCACCACGGCATTTCAGTATTTATAATAATTTCATTAAAATTAAAAATATTAGAAAAAAAGCAAAATACAATATAAAATTTGAATAGACGAGAATTTAAATTCACGAGACGGATAATACATATTTACTGATTTAGGTAACATTGATCTTTTCGACTAAGGAAATCTGCACGCATCTGCGAAGTAATTCAAGGCTGTGTATGACTTTCCAAATCCGCTCTAGACTCCTGTCATCTCCAAAGGTGTGACAACAACAGGACACAATAGACTACTTGTTATGGTTGTGGAATCCTAACCTATCTCCACGTAATCCACGACTCATACGTTTCTTCTTTGTCCATTTAATCATTAGAGCTTGTCACTAGTTTAATTAATAAAGTTTCATATCCAGTTTAAACCGGTTTACTTGGTATCAGGATCAAGCGTCGAAGTTCGCCGTAGAAATCGAGGCGAAACCGTGCCCTAGTTGCAGCTGTCTTACTTATTAGATTTGGATGCGGCAGGTAAGGCTCCCGAGTCCTCGGTGAATGAACTTGCTACTTGGATATTGTATTTAGTAACAGATATGAGGGCCTTATTCGAGTTTGGAAAAGAGATATGGGATTTCCCATTTCCGTTAGTATTTTGAATCATTATACTTATCCCGATTTAGCGAAGATTCTATTGTATATTAAGTATCTAATTGCAACATCACCCACCACCATGTAATTTTGTAGACTGTGTAATTACTAATTAGTTTATACCTAGTATATTGTTTGTATGTGTTAGCTATATATTTATGCATATGTGTATTCATATATAATAGGTATTAATATATGTATTCTTATGTAAGTTTATATAAATATTATATATAATATATAATATTTATATAAACTTACATAAGAATACAATGAATGAATTATATTAGAAATTTTCGTAGGATCACGATCATTATTTTTTATTCTATCCATATTGTTTTAAGAGCAGCCGCACTTTGTCTGTTTTACCATAGGGTTGACTAGTAGAGAATGCCATTGGGCATTAAGCTCGCCAGTTGTACAATGTACATATTTGTTTTCTTTTGCAATAAATTAATAATTAGGAATCCTGAAAATTGAGATAGAAATCCATTTATCCGAATAGATTTTTTAATTATATTTCATGTAAAAACAAGTTGATCTACCTACTCAATAGATGTACGATTCGATGACTAAACAGCAAAACATTGACAACGGTTCAACGCACCTTTTTTCATAATGAAAATTTATTAACGGTAATTCAAAATCAAAGTTTGTAGCAATCAAATACATGCAGAACAATAAAACCGAATTTAATCTCACAAATTAAACAAACGGAAATGCCGAATTAATTACAAAAACATTTATATCGGAAAGAGTAACGTGACGCATATTTGCGGCATGTGAAACGTGCTAACGGTACAAATGTTCTTTATAAAATGCTGCCAACGGGTGACACGGAACAACCAACCAGGGAAACTGACCGCGATCCGACGGAGATAGCCTTTACGACCACTAATATGAAAGGGATCACATTTTTGTATCTTATATTTACTACTACAGCTTATATGCGTCCCACTGCTGGGCACAGGCATCCTCTCATCACGAGAGGGTTTGGGCTATAGTCCCCACGCGGGCCCAGTGCGGATTGGGAACTTCACACACATGTTTGAATTACTTCGCAGATGCGTGCAGGTTTCCTCACGATGTTTTCCTTCACCGAGGAACTCAATGGTAAATTCAAATTGAATTTCGCACATAAGTAAACTTAGAGGTGCGAGCCGGACTTCACACACATCTTTGAATTAATTCGCAGATGCGTGCAGGTTTCCTCACGATGTTTTCCTTCACTGAAAAGCACAGTGGTTAATTCAAATTGATATTCGCACATAAGTAAACTTAGAGGTGCGAGTCGGAATCGAACCCCCGACCCTCTGCATGAGAGGCGGTTGGTCGAACCACTAGACCACCACGGCTTCACTAATCTATATTTGCAACATGGTATTATTTTTCAAGATAATCTTTAAGAGGAACAGAATCATCTATACATATTACGCTTCTGAACTAAATAGACTAGTAACGTCGAAGCGGATTGGAGCCCAATTTGGCTACGGAAATCTTGCAGTTGAAAACGATCATTTTTGAAACGTACGGTATACCATGGCGATGCATAATTATTAATTATTATGCTTAGTAGAACTATTTACGCTGAATAAGAAATAATATTTGCATTGTGTACATGTTTTTGAGTAGTCCATGATTTTTTTGCCGTTATTAGGGTTCAAAAACACTTTCTGGTGTTTTTATTACACAAATATGCCTTAATTTACTATTTCAAAATAAAAAACGTAAGTTTAACTGTCTGCCACGAAAGAAAAAACTTGAGCTTTCGTTGCAGTATCAACCAACTTGAAACATCTTGATCAAATGTTATTTTCTAAGTCAAGCGCATTTCCTCTGCAATAATATGTAGGTCAGAAATTAAATTAGCCGTGGTGGCCTAGCGGTTCGACCTACCGCCTCTCATGCCGAGGGTCGGGGGTTCGATTAAGTTTACTTATGTGCGAAATTCAATTTGAATTTACCACTGAGCTTTTCGGTGAAAGAAAACATCGTGAGGAAACCTACACGCATCTGAGAAGTAATTCAAAGATGTGTGTAAAGTCCCCAATCCGTACTGGGCCCGCGTGGGGACTATAGCCCAAACTCTGTCGTGATGAGAGGAGGCCTGTGCCTGCTGCTAGCAGTGGGACGCAGATAGGCTGTAGTAGTAGTAGTAGGTCAGAAAATGTTTTGTTAATATCAGAAACGGGAGTTAGATGGCGCAGTATAATTACGTTAAGTTTTTCCCTTGTGGCCTCACCGCAAGCCGGTAATTTAATTTTCCAACACTACCTAGAGCCTAGAAGCCGTGTAACATTTATTAAGGAAACTGTGTCAGGAATTCTTAATAAGGAACTAAAAACTGAGCATATTTTTTTTTGTAATTTCTTGGGAATGTTCGTGAAACTCTAACGAAACGAGGGAAATTATGTTTCATAGTCACTTGACTGAATAATTTAAGTATTGTTCGGAGTAAGGGAGTCTAAGGCACGTCTCTGCATGGAGTCAAGGGGATTAACCCTTGACTCCATGCAGAGACGTGCCACTCGAATCGTCAACGATCCCCTACTCTCAGACCGGTTAGAACCTCTTAGCCTTCGGAGAGACTTTGCATCTCTCTGCGTCTTCTACCGTCTGTATAATGGGGAGTGTTCAGAGGAACTGTTTAGACTGGTGCCTACCGCTTCCTTCTATCATCGCACCTCTCGTCATCGGCAGGGTGTTCATGCCCATTTCCTTGAGACATTACGCTCGTCTACGCGTCGGTTCTCTAGAACGTTTTTAGCGCGTACTATAAGCATTTGGAATGAACTCCCTGCTGAAATTTTCCCTCTGCGCTACAATATGGGTTGTTTTAAAAAGGGTGTCATTAAATATCTACGGGACCGGCAACGCATTGGTGACGCCTCTGGTGTTACAAATGTCTCTAGGCGGCGGTAACCGCTTTCCATCAGGTGGGCCGTCTGCCTGTTTGTCCGTCTATAATAATAATTAAAAAAAAAAACATCACATCTGTCTTCGAAGTATGTTTCTAACGCGTTTAATATTTAGTTTTTCAAAATATTAAGGCGCCTGTAGCCGTCGATGACCTTGAGAGTTTTGAGCCCGATCCTCTCAATAATAACCGCGCCAAATACGCTAACGTAAATTACAACGATAGCAATGGTTAATTTCGCCCGCTGTCTTGAGTCTACCGTGGCCCAGCGGTCCAAATTCATCATGACGTAGATGAGAGCGCAAGAGGGGCGCGGGTTCAAATCACCGCTTATAATAACTTTTTGTATATTTTTTTTAATGAATTGAATACTTTTTTAAATAATTTACATGCTGAACATGGTACTAGTGATATTTAGATATTTTTAATGTTTTTTCGTATCAAAGTCGTAGTTTAAGAATATGCAATGCAATTAGGCATTATGCGTATGTAGGGTAAAACCCCGATAAATGACTACATCTAAATCTAAATATATAAAACTCAAAGGTGACTGACTGACTGACTGACTGACTGACTGATATAGTGATCTATCAACGCACAGCCCAAACCACTGGACGGATCGGGCTGAAATTTGGCATGCAGGTAGATGTTATGACGTAGGCATCCGCTAAGAAAGGATTTTGCAAAATTCCCACGGGAACGGCAAAAAAAGGGATTTTTACATTTTAATGTTTAGGCGCGTTGGAAGTCGAGGAAAACATCGTAGAGATCTGAAATTTGGCATGCAGGTTCCTTGGGGAGCGTAGGAGAGCACTAAGGAAGGACTTCCCGAAATTCCCACGGGAACGGGAAAAAATGTTTTTTTTACATTTTAAGGCGCGTACGAAGTCGCGGGGATCATCGTAGAGAGCTGAAATTTGGCATGCAGGTTCCTTGGGGAGCGTAGGGGAGCACTAAGAAAGGACTTCCCGAAATTCCTACGGGAACGGGAAAAAATGGGTTTATTACATTTTAAGGCGCGTACGTAGTCGCGGGGATCATCGTAGAGTGATGAAATTTGGCATGCAGGTTCCTTGGGGAGTGCAGGGGAGCACTATGAAAGGATTTCCCGATATTCCCACGGGAACGGGAAAATGGGATTTTTACATTTTAATGTTTAGGCGCGTACGAAGTCGCGGGAAACAGCTATCTATCTATCTAAATATATTAAAGAAGAAACTGACTGACTGACTGACTGACTGACTGACTGATTGATTGACGGACTGACTGACATATCAACGCAGAGCTGAAACTACTGGTCGTAGAAAGCTGAAATTTGGCATACAGGTTCTTTGGGGAGCGTAGGGGAGCACTAAGACAGGACTTCCCGAAATTCCCACGGGAACGGGAAAAAATGTTTTTTTTACATTTTAAGGCGCGTACGTAGTCGCGGGGATCATCGTAGAGAGCTGAAATTTGGCATGCAGGTTCCTTGGGGAGCGTAGGGGAGCACTAAGAAGGGACTTCCCGAAATTCCTACGGGAACGGGAAAAAATGGGTTTATTACATTTTAAGGCGCGTACACAGTCGCGGGGATCATCGTAGAGAGATGAAATTTGGCATGCAGGTTCCTTGGGGAGCGTAGGGGAGCACTAAGAAAGGATTTCCCGATATTCCCACGGGAACGGGAAAAATGGGATTTTTACATTTTAATGTGTACGCGAAGTCGCGGGAAACAGCTATCTATCTATCTAAATATATAAAAGAAGAAACTGACTGACTGACTGACTGACATATCAACGCAGAGCCGAAACTACTGGTCATAGAGAGCTGAAATTTGGCATGCAGGTTCCTTGGGGAGCGTAGGGGAGCACTAAGAAAGGATTTCCCGAAATACCCACGGGAACGGGAAAAAAAGGGATTTTTACATTTTAATGTTTAGGCGCGTACGAAGTCGCGGGGATCATCGTAGAGAGATGAAATTTGGCATGCAGGTTCCTTGGGGAACGTAGGGGAGCACTATGAAAGGATTTCCCGATATTCCCACGGAAACGGGAAAAATTGGATTTTTACATTATAATGTTTAGGCGCGTACGAAGTCGCGGGAAACTGCTATTATATATCTATCTAAATATATAAAAGAAGAAACTGACTGACTAACTGACATATCAACGCAGAGCCGAAAATACTGGTCGTAGAGAGCTGAAATTTGGCATACAGGTTCCTCGGGGAGCGTAGGGGAGCACTAAGAAAGGATTTCCCGCAATTCTCACGGGAACGGGAAAAAAGGGATTTTTACATTTAAATTTTTAGGCGCGTACGAAGTCGCGGGAAACATCGTAAGGATCTGAAATTTGGCATGCTGGTTCCTTGGGGATTGTAGGGGAGCACTAAGAAAGGACTTCCCGAAATTCCCACAGGAACGGGAAAAAATGCGATTTTTACATTTTAATGTTTAGGTCGCGGGGATCACCGTAGAGAGCTGAAGTTTGGCATGCAGGTTCCTTGGGGAGCGTAGGGGAGCACTAAGAAAGGATTTTCTGATATTCCAAACACTTTCAAGAAACACGTTATGCAGATTACCTACTGTTAGAATACCTGCCTATTGTCCAGTAAAAAGGAAATGATTGATGAGTTCACTAAAACATTCTTTAAACCAGTCTGCTATTAGCCTATTACCTAAATAATGAATTTTGGCACTAAACTATTTATTCATAAGAGATTAATGAATCAGAGAAAAAAAATGAAAAATCTATACCTACATATAATAAATAATAATTCTGTAGAAGTCGCGGCTGAAAATTGAAAATTAAAAGAAACTGTCAAGTAAAAGGGACTATATGAACGATACTGAACACAAAATAACGATTTTTAGAAAAAAATACTGTATGTATGTATGTATGTCCGGATTTAGCTCGAAAACTACTGGACGGATTGAAACAAAATTTGGTATGGGGGTAGTTTATAACACTGGTCAACATATAGGCTACTTTTTATCCCGAGAAAATGCATAGTTCTCGCGGGAAGGTTATTAACAAATTCCACGCGGACGAAGTCGCGGGCAGAAGCTAGTTCATAATAAAGTTCAAACAGCAGGAAAACTGGCCTGTCTGGAAAAAAAAATGTTCACGGTTTTATTAATTATAATCATGATTTTTTAATGTCAAATATTCTTGAATAAAGTCATTGTTAAAATCCGATCATTCTGTACAATCTAAATATATATTCTGTACATCTAAATATATAAAACTCAAAGGTGACTGACTGACATAGTGATCTATCAACGCACAGCCCAAACCACTGGACGGATCTGGCTGAAATTTGGCATGCAGGTAGATGTTATGACGTAGGCATCCGCTAAGAAAGGACTTCCCGAAATTCCCACGGAAACGGGAAAAAACGGGGTTTTTCATTTTAATATTTCTGCGCATATGAAGTTGTGGGGAAAAGCTAGTCTAAATATATAAAACTCAAAGGTGACTGACTGACTGACATAGTGATCTATCAACGCACAGCCCAAACCACTGGACGGATCTGGCTGAAATTTGGCATGCAGGTAGATGTTATGACGTAGGCATCCGCTAAGAAAGGATTTCCCGAAATTCCCACGGGAACGGGAAAAAACGGGGTTTGTCATTTTAATATTTCTGCGCATACGAAGTTGCGGGGAAAAGCTAGTCTAAATATATAAAAATCAAAGGTGACTGACTGACTGACATAGTGATCTATCAACGCACAGCCCAAACCACTGGACGGATCTGGCTGAAATTTGGCATGCAGGTAGATGTTATGACGTAGGCATCCGCTAAGAAAGGATTTCCCGAAATTCCCACGGAAACGGGAAAAAACAGGGTTTTTCATTTTAATATTTCTGCGCATACGAAGTTGTGGGGAAAAGCTAGTCTAAATATATAAAACTCAAAGGTGACTGACTGACTGACTGACATAGTGATTTAGCAACGCACAGCCCAAACCACTGGACGGATCGGGCTGAAATTTGGCATGCAGGTTCCTTAGGGAACGTATGGGAGCGCTAAGAGAGGATTTCCCGAATTTCCCACGGGAACGGGAAAAAACGGGATCTTTCATTTTAATATTTCTGCGCATACGAAGTTGCGGGGAATAGTACAATATTGCAGAGGCCGCCAAGTAGCGCATTGCCGGACGATTCTATTAGTACGAGTCCGGCAATCGCAATTGCGGCCGACGTATATATAATGCTTTTCTCAAACAGCGAGGAAATACGTAAGGTCAGTCGGGGCAAGTGCGCCAGGATGGGGTAAGTGCGCCTAACATAAATATATCGAAACCTATAAATATTACTCAACTAGTAGTTGGCTGTTTACAAGGCATAGGGGCGAAATAAATTTAGGCGCACTTACCCCACATCAGTATTTACTACTTCCATGATCGTGGATGATTTGGCCATGGAAGTTGTACTCATTACCTCCATTGATTTGTCAGTTGCTTTACAGAGGTGTCTCAAATAGCAAGCGAATTTAAAAAAAACACACACGACAATAATGTTTTTGCTGGCCAAGGCCGGCAATGGACAGCCTGGCGTCTTCTTTTTTTGAAAGTAACACGAACATTACCGAGCATGTTTGAGAAAAAGCTAGTTACTATAAAAACATCAATTCAGATTCCTTTTCTAAGTTGGTGGACGCGAATTGGTCCATAGGTGGACGCAATCTGGATTAAGTGGACGCAAACTGGGTAAATCGCCTAATTTGCCTATTTGTGTCGTTTTTTTTGAAAACTACCAGATGTTTCGACCAAAACTATAAGTTATATTGAAAAGGACTATATCATCAATACATTACATCCCTTTTATAATCAAAATTTCAATTAGAACATTTTTATTTTCACCTTCAAACTTGCCAACTCCAGTAAGTGGACGCAAACAGGCGAAGCGACCCTACTTTTCAGCGACTTTCTTGAGGTAATAAGCGGTTCGCCCTTGTCGCTTTCGTATCAACTTTATAGAGCAGTGTGATCTTCTCCCCTTTTTATTACCCATTTTAACACTAGGTAACAATAACAATATTATAACAAGAACACTATTACGGAGTAACAAAACAAACTTAACAAATAAGTATCTATAACAACAATAAAATGCAAATCCTCGAGACAAATCACTCCACTCGACTTACTCTCTCGCTAGTTACTCACTCGCTATTCACTCATTTCCGAGTGCCGGCCGGCAGGCCGACCATGCTGTGCGTCCTCTGATCGAGTTCGGGATACCTACCTAGCTGGCAACAGCGCGCGCGACCGCGAGGTAAACAACACGAGTGCCGAAACTCGCAACGTCGCCTTGTTCTCAACCACAACTTTATGTTTAATGCAATGAATTTATAGAAAAATAACACTACTTCAAATCCAATATAAAAGTCAAATTTATGAAACGAACTTTTATCCTTCTTTCTTTAGTTATCATGATAGTTTAGATATTTTTTAATCAATAAATAAAAATATTTAAAAATATAAAAAACGCCGCATAATTCAACAAAACGCCTACCATAACAAGCGCAGCAAATGTGTGTTGTGATACTTGTGATTATACACTAAGGAAGACATAGGTTTTTCGTCTAAAAGCTATTTATCATATAAGTTAGAAGGTCAAGCCCTAGATAAAATTCTGAAAAGTACTTGCAAAAAATTTGTCAACGTAGATTTTTTCCTAAGCGGAAATAAATGGTTACATATAGGAGGATTAAGGATTTCTTAAAGGACATCCATAGTACAAATCATTACATATAAGACGATATAAAATACCAGAAACACTAATTGACTATATTTGTGTTCCATATTCGTAAACTTTGCAGATGACAACTTGTTACAATTATAGAAAAATGGTTACAAAAACACCTCGAATTTGCATTTTTGCCTCACTACTCACCTTAAGGCATTTCTATAAGCATAATAACATCAAGTTATTTAGTACCTATTTGCTGAAGAGTTGAGATAGTTAACAACGAAAAAAGATCATCAAAATCAGTTGATATCCTATATTAAAAATAAGTCTGTTGAAGAAGTCGCGTCTGTAACTTGAATAATAAAAGAAACCATCAAAACGAGGGGATATAAACGATACTGAACACAAAATAACGATTTTTAGAAAAAAATTATGTATTATGTATGTCCGGATTTAACTCGGAAACTGCTGGTCGGGTTGCGACCAAATTTGGTATGGGGGTAGTTTATAATACTAGTCAACATATAGGCTACTTTTTATCCCGCAAAAACGCATCGTTCCCGCGGGAACGCTACTACCGAATTCCACGCGGATGAAGTCGCGGGCAGAAGCTGTAGTCTATCTATATTATTATAAGTTAGTCATGAACGTACATGCAATGAAAGTAAAAAAAATGAATTAAGTGCCTCTTTTTTGCAGTTGATTGAAGTAAGATAGCTCTTACAGGTACCTACTAACCTAAAGGTTCATATTTATGTTCACAGCAGACGTGTTCCGAATGTGGTATCACAGCAAACTAATATACTAGACTCTTTATTATGGTACGCACATTGCCTTTGTTATTGGATTAACCTGTAGGTTTAGTACGGGAAATTACTATCGAAAAAAAATATATGTAAGAGTCACCAGTATATTAGCTCACGGATTGTCACGAAATTTAGTATGGGATACCTAGATATAAGATGGGTCAACATACTCGTTTAGGCTACTTTTTATTCCTTTTACACCTTTACTCTCTACCGTTGTGTAGGGAGAGTCTAGATTTCTTAGATTATTATAACATGTTTACTTTAGTCGAACGAGGAAATTATACATCAAAAAATTGCCAATTTCTCCCTATATTAATTGAAATACGGAATGGAACTTCTCACAAGTACCCAATAAAATATGATTGTAATAAAATATGATGCATAATAAACTCGGTAACAGCTCAAAAATGATTCATGTTTTTAATATCAGAATATCATGTCTAGGTAATATAAGATGATACTTAATAACAATAAGATAATAAAATCTTAAAAGTGCCTAGATGTTGTAACCCTTTCAGCTTCTCAGTAAGCATTCATGAGTAACATCTCAAAGTTATCAAGAATATTGAAAATTCAAACTAAGTTACGCTCCGTCTTCAAGAGTTTCCTTCATAACTTTTTCTTTTCCAATTTTTCCTAATCAATCGCAAGCAAAATTCTGAAGTTGGATTTAGATTTGTAAGAAGGACACATGTCTAGATTTCTTATACTTTAGATATTTTATCTCTAAATTATTTTTCGTGAATCATCTGATATGGGCGGAGCACATTGCTCGCAGAACTGATGGCCCACGGGGCCAGAAAGTTCTGTAGTGGCGTCCGCGAACCGGGAGACGAGCTGTCGGTAGGCCTCCAAGAAGATGCATGGAGTGACGACCATAAATCTCAAATAGTTCGCTAACCACGTACAAGATAGAAAACAACACTTTCCAAATTCAACGCAATCGAAGGTAAACCGCACGATTCTATCGCTTTTCACCTCTCATCTTTACTAATTCAAAAGCAATCATATTTAAAATACCCAGTAGCCTATTTAAAAAAAGATAGTCGGGCCAAGTGCGCCAGCGGCCTGACCTTCTTCTTCTTCTCAGTCGGCTCTCCTTGTCCGTGTCTTCCATTCAAATTCAATTCACTTCAAAATAATTTATTGCATAAGCACACGTCAAAAATACATTAATTATAAAAGTAGATACAAAATAATCGCGGACCGCGGTGGGTGCGAGTGGCACAGGACCGGTCTGAGTGGCGCGCCTTGGGGGAGGCCTATGTCCAGCAGTGGACGTCTATCGGCTGAAATGATGATGATGATGATGATGATACAAAATAATAATAAAATTACTTGCAATATTAATTAGGTGGTATTTATAACATGACATAATTATTCTTATATCATTTTTCCCTATTTTGAGCTAGTTCAGCGTCTAAAAGCGTCTCCTTCATGTCCTTCTGGACCGTCCTCACCCAGGTGGCGGGCTGTCTGCTGCGACGTCGCGTTGTCGTCAGTAGGCACCTAAATTTTTTTTTTTACCTAACAACTTGTGATCATATCAGAATTGTGTATATGCAGTGTCACTATGGTATATTTGTTGGATGGATATAAGATATCATTAGTCGAATAGATTGAAAGCCGTCGTAGCCTAGTGGTTTCATATAGATCGTCGGGGGTACGAATCCGACTTATGTGCGAAATTCAAATTGAATTTACCACTGAATTTTTTGGTGAAGGAAAATATTGTGAGGAAACCTGCACGCATCACGCATTTGTAAAGTCCCCAATCCGCATCGGGCTTGCTTGGGGACAGTCCAATCCAAAAACTGTCGTGATTAGAGGAGTCCTGTGCCAAGTGCAATGGGTCATCAAATGCTGTTGTGGTGGTGGTGATGGAGAAGAACACGTTTTTTTAGCTATCGATATATTTATGCGAGATTGACCTTAATTTACGAGGCAGCACCCTTGGCCTAGTGAGTGGTTCGACCTACCGCCTCTCATGCAGAGGGTCGGGGTTTCAATTCCGGCTCACACCTTTAAGTTTACTTATGTGGGAAATTCAATTTGAATTTACCACTGAGCTTTTCGGTGAAGGAAAAACTTCGTGAGGAAAGCTGCACACATCTGCGAAGTAAGTCAAATATGTGTGTGAAGTCCCCAATCCGCAGTGGGCCCGCGTGGGGACTATAGCCCAAACTCTCTCGTGATGAGAGGAGGTCCCAGCGTTGGGACGCAAATATAAGCTGAAGTAGTAGTAGGTAGTTACGACGTTCAGTAATAAACTCGGCTGTATAAAGTTCGTAGAGCACGACACAACTTAGAAGGCGCGCGGTGAAGCACTTAAGCCGTTGACGCAGAGTTTATTTTCGCTTAATCCACACGCCTTCTAAGTTGTGTAAACTACAATTTCATTAATTTCAACCGCGCCATTGCTGATTAGTTTACGGATTGATTTTCGGTTGTGGGATGAATTTTAATTAATGAAACTGCGCCAGCGACTGATGAGTTCGTGACATTTTTGTGTAATGAATTTCCGTTATATTAATATGTAAGTACTGGAGATGAATTCATAGCAGTATGAATATTAAAGTCCTTTTTGATATTCATTTAACGATTTGCGCAGCGTATCGTGACTTTTATTTGATTTTGATCTAAAATATTAACAACTCTCAATGAAAATTTCCTTTTGAAAGTCTTATTTAGTGACTCTTTCATATAAGTTGATGAATAGTGTCTGAAAGGGTGAAAAAATTAAACTATACCCAGAAAATATCGTTTACAAAAAAAAAAACAATTAAAGCAAGTAACCACACAAAAACCCTCACTGTAAAACAAAAAAACTATCAATATACTAAGCAATTTGGTATCACGGCCCTAGAATCTCTTAGCCGGATCAAAGCACAGTATAAGAATAAGTACAGTAGGTCGATTCCTTTGACCTTCTGAAAAATGCCGCCCGCGGGGAGTGGGACGAGAGGGCGGAAGAACGGTCCTGAGTTGCATACACCACCGACGCCACCATACTTAACACCTCGGGACCACTCCCTTTCGGGACCTTTTCCTCTCGAGTCTTCACACATGCTCCTCTCTCTTTTGCGGGGGGGGGGGGGGGGGCATTAGCCCCTCTTGCCGTACCGGCAAGACACAACTGCGAACTTGTCCCTTCCTTATATCCCTCATAGTGTTAGTTGGTATCTTCTTGGCGTGCGGGCTCGTCGGCCTGTCTACAGCTTTGTGGAGTCTTGGGGCCTCATTCGGGCCGCAAAAGGGATTTCATAGGGAATCTATAGGGAACGTCAAAACGTGACGGCATTCAAACTGAACTTTAAGTAGCTAGATTTAGTAGCGTTTTGACGTTTCCTATAGGTTCCTTATGAAATCCCTTTTGCGCGCCGAATGAGGCCTCTGGGCTGTTTGTCGACTCACTGTATGTTTTATTACACTGTGGCCTGATCATGGGCAGGAATATCCGATCGCGATTGGTCGGTGCCTCATCTAAATTTCATGAAGCGGGACTCCATCTATTAGACCATACGTACGTTCGTTCCCGTCTTGTAATGGTAATGATATAGCGTACGTGCTATGGTCTAGGAAAACCACGCTAGTACAAATTAATGGTACTAATGGATACAAATGTTCATCTTTAATGTTATTGGGTAATTGATTTACGGAGCAAATAAACTTGAGCTATTTGTAAAGTTGGAAAAAATGTGTACTTGCTTCTGTGTGCAATGTTTTTCAGTATGAAAGCCAGTTCTTATTTCTACAATTTCTTCTAAATTGAACCGGAGTAGTGTAAGGCTATAAAGCAGACGAAGTCAGTAGCATTTATTTACATTAATACAAATTTTACAAAAAGTAATATTGTTGAACCGAAAAATATAGCAAGTGCCTACTTTGTCGAAATCTAGGTCGTGTTTTACGAGAAATATTTTTCTTAACGACATTCGCTTTTACGGCTGCAACACGGCGTCACACAATAAAATGACCCTTTTTTCAGATTATTCCCTATATTTAACTTTGAGTGACATCTTGTGCTTAAAATTTTAGTACCGCTGGTTATAAACAGAAGCGTAGGCCCGTTTTTAATTTGACAAGGATGTATTTTCTTTAAATACTGTCATATCAGATTAGTATTAATTTACCTTCAAGTACTCATTATTACCAACAACAAAATAGCCTATTTACGTCCCACTGCTGGGCACACAGGCCTCCTCTCATCACGAGAGAGTTTGAGCTAGTCCCCACGCGGGCCGGATACATGAATAAAGTACATACTTCGCAGATGCATGCGGTTCCATTAGCATGTTTTTCTTCACAAAAAAAATTCAGTGGTAAATTCAAATTGAATTTCGCACATATAAATATCAAAACTCAGTGGTGCGATCCGGATTCGAACCGCCGAGTCTCTGCATGAGAGGCGGTAGGTCAAACCACTACGCTACCACAGCTTTTTTAACTCATCAGTTGTATTATAGTTAGGTACTTTAATTAGATTGCCGGTGTTGGCAAGAAGAAGTTGGAGCGAACAGAAAAGTTATTTAATCTTATAAACCTGTGCACGTCCGTAATAATTAAGAAAAAGCAACTATAGAAGTCTATAGACTTCATACGGGAAATGATGCCACTATGCCTGGTATAAAATATCATTGGACCTTTGATTGCGGTAAGATGAAAGAAATATAGAAATATGTGAGTAAATTTATATTAAATTAGTAACAGAATATTTTTCAAATCATTTTACAGTGTTGATATTCGTAGAACTTTTAATTTAATATTTTGAAGGAAATAGTGTTTATGGAACAAAAAATATTCATCATCATCATCATCATCATTTCAGCCGAAAGACGTCCACTGCTGGACATAGGCCTCCCCCAAGGCTCGCCACTCAGACCGGTCCTGTGCTACTTGCTTCCACCGGTTTCCCGCAACCTTCACGAGGTCGTCACTCCATCTTGTTGGAGGCCTACCGACAGCTCGTCTCCCGGTTCGCGGGCGCCACTCGAGAACTTTCCGGCCCCATCGGCCATCAGTCCTGCGAGCAATGTGCCCCGCCCACTGCCACTTAAGGCTCGCAATTCTTCGGGCTATGTCGGTGACCCTAGTTCTACTGCGGATATCCTCATTTCTGATTCTATCACGCAGAGAAACCCCGAGCATAGCCCTCTCCATTGCCCTCTGAGTGACTTTGAGCCTTCTTATGAGGCCCATCGTAAGCGCCCACGTCTCGGAACCATAAGTCATCACTGGCAACACACACTGGTCGAAGACTTTCGACTTGAGACACTGCGGTAATTTGGACGAAAAGACACTGCGAAGCTTCCCGAACGCTGCCCAGCCGAGTCGGATTCGACGATTGACCTCTTTCTCGAAGTTGGACCTACCTAACTGGACTGTTTGTCCCAGGTATACATAATGGTCAACAACTTCGAGCGCAGAGCCTCCGATTATTACGGGAGTTGGCACAACATGGACATTAGACATAATTTTCGTCTTGTCCATGTTCATTTTAAGACCAACTCGATCGGAAACTCTGCTGAGGTCAGCGAGCATAATACTGAGGTCCTCCATGGTCTCAGCCATGACTACAATATCGTCGGCAAATCGAAGGTGAGAGATGTACTCGCCATTAACATTGATGCCTCGCCCTTTCCAGTCCAGCACCTTGAAAGCATCCTCCAATGCAGCGGTGAACAGCTTCGGAGAG
Source organism: Aethes cnicana (assembly GCA_963971205.1). Taxonomy (NCBI): domain Eukaryota; kingdom Metazoa; phylum Arthropoda; class Insecta; order Lepidoptera; family Tortricidae; genus Aethes; species Aethes cnicana. The sequence goes on along the minus strand of OZ020287.1, from coordinate 7,627,438 downwards.
ATCACATCTCCTTGTCTGACTCCCCGCTGCAGTGGAATAGGCTTCGTGGTCTGGTCCTGTAGTCGGACGGACATGGTGGCATTTTCGTACAAACACTTCAACACTTCGATGTACCGGTAGTCAACTTGGCACCTCTGGAGAGACTGCAGCACAGCCCAAGTCTCGATCGAATCGAAGGCTTTCTCGTAGTCCACAAATGCAAGGCAAAGGGGGAGGTTATACTCTTCGGTCTTCTGTACAACCTGCCGCAACGCATGTATGTGGTCTACGGTACTATAGCCCTTTCGGAAACCGGCTTGTTCGGGAGGCTGGAATTCGTCAAACCTGCGCGCGAGACGGTTCGTAATGACTCTCGAAAACAGCTTGTAGACATGACTCAGAAGTGAGATGGGTCTATAATTCTTCAGCAAGGTGTTATCACCTTTTTTGAAGAAGAGCACCACCACACTTCTGTTCCATGCTCGCGGCGTTCTCCCTTCATGGATGACGGAATTAAACAGCGTCTGAAGGGCCTTAAGGACTGGTTTACCACCCGCCTTCAGGAGTTCAGCTGTAATTCCGTCATCACCGGGGGCTTTGCCGTTCTTAAGCTGTTTGAGAGCCATACTAATCTCGTACAGGCTGACGTCCGGGATATCTTCGGTATAGTGTCGGGTTAATCTAGCTCTAGGGTCTTTAGCTGGATCAGCGACGGGTGTTCGGATTGTCGTGTATAACTGCCCATAGAACTTCTCGACTTCTCCCAACAGCTCCGGTTTGGATGAGACGATCCTGCCGTCTTCGGTCTTCAGTTTTGTCAATTGGCTTTGGCCAATAGACAGATCTTTGGCAAACACCTTCGAGCCTCTGTTACGCTCAATAGCCTTTTCAATACTGTTGGTATTGAATCGGCGTATATCACGCTTCAGAGACTTCGAGATCTGCCTATTGAGCTGCCGATAATGACTAGCGTCACCTGAAGACTGCAGAATCATCTCACGCCTCACCTCCATGAGCTTTAGGGTTGAGTCTGAGATTTTCTTGGTTCTTGTACGGCGGGTCTTGAAGAACTTGGACCCAACCGTATGGACAGCTTCCACAAACCCGTCGTTGTAATCGTCCACGTCGCTTTCTAGGCAAGCAAAACGGTTTTGGAGTTCGAGCTGAAAGCTCTCGGGGTTTTGGAGCTGGGCCGGTGCCGGGCGGAGCGTAGACTTTATCAGTCGAGATCTCTCAAGCTTCACTTGGATATTCAATGTGCCTCGTACCATACGGTGATCGCTCCCGGACTTAACCGAATTGATCACTGAGACATCATCGAATATCTGCTTCCTCGTCGACATGATAAAGTCTATCTCATTCCTCGTTACACCATCAGGGCTCATCCAGGTCCACTTTCTGTGCTCACGTTTCTTGAAGAAGGAGTTCATCATATAGAGTCCCTCCTTCTCCATGAAACCAGCCAGTAGGTGGCCCCGGTGATTCCTGCGCCCTACTCCAAATTGCCCCACTCTCAGCTCTTCACCGTCTTGTTTGCCCAGTTTCGCGTTGAAGTCCCCCATAACAACTGTGAAGTGAGTTCTGGAGCTATGCATGGCTCTGGAAATATCCTCATACATAGCCTCCACCTCATCGTCGGAGTGCGTCGAGGTCGGAGCGTAAACCTGTATAACCTTCAACGAATATCGTTGTGTTATTCTGAGTACAAGGCACGCTACCCTGGTCGACACACTCTCGATCTTCACCACATTGTTTGCGAGGGACTTGTGGACGATAAACCCGACACCTCCCTGGGACTGTTGGTCGCCCTCCCGGAAATAGAACAGGTTACCGGACTTCAGGGTTATCATGTCCTCCCCCTCTCTCCGGACTTCTGACAACCCTATGATTCCCCAACGTAACCTGCTCAATTCTTCCTCCAGTTCCAATACCTTTTTCGTCGGTCCGCAGTGTACGGCAGTTATATGTTGCCAGGGCCAAGGGTCGTCGTTTTTGGTAGCCGGGTCTCTGCCGGGGATTAACTTTAGCACCCCCTGCCCCGCCGTTACCATGGCCGCTACCGGAGCCAGGAATAGCGGGGCCGCCGGGGACTGGGGGTCTGGGTTTTAATTGTGGCCTCATCGTTCCAGTTTTATCCCTTGGGGGGGATTGCCTTAGTCGCCACGCTTGGCAGGCGGGTTGGCGACCGCAGTTTGATGAAGGTAGTTCTCGGAGGACGCTGCTGCCCATCCTCCGGTTTATCCCTTAGTCGCCTCTTACGACACCCACGGGAAGAGAGGGGGTGGTGCAATTCTTTGCCGGCACCACACGGTACGCCGGCACCACACGGTACAACTCAACTCAACTTTTTTCCATAGCAGTGCCGGTAATTACATATTGCGGGAGCTTCTTGGTACCTCTAGTCTATTAGCAATAGAGCTTTGGTGACCGTGACTTTAATGACCTACAAGTGATGTTCTAACGGTAAACGAAATGGTCTTCAATGATATTTTATGATTATTAAATTTGAGAAACTATTGAAGATCACCAGAGACCGAAGATCTCAACCCGGGAATTTCCGCCAGCATCTTCGATACTTTGCCGTGAACGGACACCATTTCTGGATTTGATTTCATTTGTAAGTAGTTTTTAATATGTTTGAACGAAACTAAAATAGAGCATTATTTACAAAACTCCACAATAAAGCCAATTAATAAATTAAAAAAGTTCACGGATTTTGTTTATCAGTCTCCGTTTCTAAAATATCGAGCGAAAAAATCAAAACTTTGGAAAAAAGAATATTTTTCCACTATTTCGCCCATACTTTTTTCGTTTTTGACTTTCTCGAATAATTCTTTTTGCACCTTATAGCTCTCGTGCGTCTTTTGAACCTTTTTTCTATTATCATATCTTCACAACTCTCCGAGATATAAATGGATCGCCCTATTTCGTGAAATCGGAACCTATACTGGAGCGAACGAAAAGACATTTCCAATGTCAAAACACGACTGGAGCTGACTTGGTGACTGGGTTTTGTGAGGAATAAATGTATTCGTTTTTTAATTACAAATTGCGATAGCAGAAAAAGACAAATAAATTCTCTTGAACATTCATTCACTTTTTGTCTTGTTTTTGCCGTAATGAAGAAAGTTCTTGATAGCACAAATGGTCCGAACTCCACACACATATACTGCTATCTATTGGTGATATCAGATAACGGACTAAATGTTTTCATTTTTTATTACTAACCGTTTGCAATTAAGTATAGTGGGATCGATCATCTTACGGCTCAACTGTTTGGCATTCTTTCCACGCGTAGCTACTGAACAATGCGTTATTATTGCATGTCAGTTAGCGGTAGTATTTATTGCTAGATGATTACAACAGCACCTGATAGGCTCAATATGTTGCTATATCACAGATACTAGTTATTAGGGAAATATTGTGCTGTTTTGATATAAAAAAGTAGCTAAGATAGCTTTATTCGTGACTAGAAGTGATGACAATATACTACTACTACTACTACTACAACAGCCTATTTACGGCCCACAGCTGGGCACAGGCCTCCTCTCATCACGAGAGGGTTGGGCTATAGTCCCTACGCGGGCCCAGTGCGGATTGGGGACTTCACACACATCCTTGATTTACTTCGCAGATGCGTGCAGGTTTCCTCACGATGTTTTCCTTCACCGAAAAGCTCAATGGTATATACAAATTGAATTTCGCACATAAATAAATTCAGATGTGCGAGCCGGATTTGAACCCGCGACCCTCTGCATGAGAGGCGGTAGGTCAAACCGCTAGGCCACCACGGCTTTCGATATGACAATATACACAGCAAATTATTCCCTTCATGAACTGTTTGCAAGTATACTGACGGAAAATTAACAAAAGTGTACTACACATACTGTATGTACGCGGATTAGCTTGCGTATTTTATAAATATTTTTAGGTATATCTAAGTAGTTTTAAGTTGATTGGAATGTATTGTTTAATTAACTTTGCTCATTTAAACGATTATATCTGGTAATGAATAAATATTTACCAACTTAAAAAAAGGACAATAACTACACGTAGAAGAGAATATTACCAACACCAATTTTATCATCCTACTACTACTACTCCTCCTACTACTACTACACCCTATTTTGCGTCCCACTGCTGGGCACAGGCCTCCTGTCATCAAGAGAGGGTTTGGGCTAAAGGTAGTCCCCGCGCGGGCCTAGTGCGGATTGAGGACTTCACACTCATCTTTGAATTACTTCGCAGATGCGTGCAGGATTCCTCACGATGTTTTCCATCACCGAAAAGCTCAGTGGTAAATTCAAATTGACTTTCGCACATAAGTAAACTTAGAGGTGCGAGCCGGAATCGAACCCCCGACCCTCTGCATGAGAGGCGGTAGCCACCACGACTTCATCATCCTTCACCTAAGGGAATCTTCAAAAGTGTTCCTCTAAAGGTCATTTACATCACTTCAGCTTAAGCGTCGTAAATTGCCAAGCCACTCACTTTTGTGGTGGTAAATACCCGTGAAGAATTAAAAACTGAAAGAAAAAACTGTATTTTTCCCCCAATCAAGTAATTAGGCAAGGAGATAAAGCACGTCCCGCTACTACGAGGTTTCTAAGGACCTAGTAAAGTACCATTGTGTTGATTGTGGATAAGGTTCTCATGGTTTTAGCAGTCTCCGAGGGGCGAAATGTCGGCGATGAGTCATTTTTATCACCCTAATTACAATTAGGGGAGGTTTTTTGTGCAACATCGCAAGGCGGCATTGACCTATAATAACATATAGACGAACAGTGCCTAACAGAATATGTCAAAATATATGGAGCAAATTGGCATTAGAAAATACGTTCCAATATGCTAATAACGCCTCTTTATAATATGTGTCACGATAAATATTTTATATAAAAGTAAACCTAACACTATAAGACTTAAGTGTAAAATTTAGTGAGCGCCAAACGGGTGCCCGAGCTGTTCGGGCGCCCGTTTTGACGGGCCATTTTTCTTCGGCTGATTGTGAATCCTTTACTTATAATAAGATCAACGCATAGCGGAAATCTTTATGCTGAGAAAAATCTTGCCCAGTGTCAACTTTTCCTACCCTTGCTGAGAGTACATGATCTTATCACTGAACACGCGATCTTCAATTATCCTACAGCTTTTGGCTATGACTTCCCTAACAGATGTTTTTTTTTATATCAAAGGTGTCCTTCGTTTCTGGATAGGTGAAATAATGTTATTATGTACATATGTAGGTAGTTTCTTTAGTTGATCAAATCTTCTTCTTTTTCACCCACCAATTAGGCTTCTTTGTTTTTGTCTCGAAAATTTTAATTCTCGGGAGTAAATAGTTATTTCGATTTAATGGATTATATCTAATCTATTTTTAACGTTTATTTTGGAAGCAGAGGTACTGAAAAGGCACTTTACGCATACGGTGTTCGTTCAACCGCTTCGTTTATTTCCCCTGGGTGCCCTATATTTACTCGCGATACAAATATTTGCTACAATCAACGCTTATCTTATAACTTTATTACCATTAGCTTCTCGCCGCGACTTTTTTCGCGTGAGATTCGGTTAGAGTATAGGTACAAAGTTTTATCGCCCTTTTTACCTCCCTTGGGGTAGAATTTTCACAAATGCTGCAAATGCAATGCACAAAGCTGATGTCTTCCACATGGTAATTATTAGTGTGCCAAATTTCAGTCTGATCCGTCCGTAATTTGAGCTGCATGATAGATCAAAAAATCATGTGTATTTGTAGATCATATTAGAGCGTATTTTTGATTGAAAAATATAGATATAATTCAAGATCTAATTTTTACTCTACGCTAGAAAGCAATAATACTTACTTAGAGAATTTCTTCGAAGTTAGAATACGTATGCCTTTTAATACGTTAAAGAAATTTATGTAAGGTAATCAATGGATTATTCGATATTTAAGATTCTCATTAATTTTATCTAAAACTTTCATCATTCTGTCATTCATCGTAAACATAAAAACAATATGCACTTAAGCCGCGCAAGACATAACAAAACGTCACTGAACTATTAAATGTAAGTAAAAGTTTCAGCAATTTTCGCAGCGGTGCGTACGTTTAAACTTTCACGTTATGCGTTACGTTGGTGTTTTCTTTGTTTTCCCGCAAGGTCGTCTTGGACACTAGTGTGTCTGGTACTTGTAGCCATTGTTCAAAAGCCGGAGTTTTTATGACAAGTCTCCACGTCCTTGAAATGACAATTGAGTTGTTTTTCTTTTAATGAAGATCTCGGAATGCTTTGATTCTGCGAAGGGAGATGGTACTTCTATGTCACGCCACGTTTAATTAAGTTTGAAAAAATCCATTGAATTGATAATTTAATTGTAGTCGTAGGTGTTACTACTTATACACCTTTATTGCGGGACATCTAGGTAAGCGTTTTTAAAACAGCGCGAGTATAGTACCGAGCTATTATAAATATATAAGATTTTTGAAGTTGACCCCATAATTGAATGAAGAACAGCAAGGAAAGCACCATAAGGACGCAAATCAATAATGTCATCATCATCACCATTTCAGCTGAAAGACGTCCACTGCTGGACATAGGCCTCTCCCAAGGCTCGCCACTCAGACCAGTCCTGTGCTACTTGCTTCCACCGGTTTCCCACGGCCTTCACGAGGTCGTCGCTCCATCTTGTTGGAGGCCTACCAATAATGTAATGTCAATGTAATAATCTAATAATGTCTGTAAATCAATAAGGACTCTACCCATAAGGGAAACTAGATCTTATAAGTCCACTTGTACCAACGCCGCTATCCTCGGGTTAGCCTCTAACTCGAGTTAACTCGATACAACTAAACCTATGTTAAGAGACTAGCCCGGGGTTAGTGGCTCGGTGCAAGTGGCTTTAGTGTTCCTCTGCGCTGGTAACTTGGAGATATGTGATGTCAAGTAGTACCTACAAACAAGTCGCGGGAACTGGACCTGTGTGGCGCAGATTCATTCTGATACTTCATGCGACTGAAATCATAATGATGACAATTTTCATACTAAAAAGCCAATATTACTACGTTTTATATCCATACAAGTCGCACCCCCAGTACAACACTGTACTGTCAAAATAAATATAAATACGCCGGTCTTCGTGGTATACTCGGCAAAATTTTGTCGATTCAACTATTATTTTCAAGTAAATTTTGAGATTTTTTGACATAATACAGTGTTGTACTGGGGGTGCGAAGTATACATGCGAAAGTAACTCTGTCTGTCTGTTCACTCTTCACGCTGGATTGATTTACATGTGGTATGTATGGAGGTAGTTTGAGTCCCGGGAAAGGACATACCTACTCGTAGGCTACTTTTTATCCCTTAAAATGCGTAGTTCTCGCGGGAAACGTGATTACAGAATTCCACACTGGCAAAGTCGCGGACAGAAGCTGGTCTAACTATACATTATTCGCCATTATTTTGGAAAGTAATTCGCGTTGCGTTATGATTTTTAGCACTGATTGCAGCGGCACCCGCAGACCGCAGAGAAATGGCGCCGGTTGCGCCGACAATCAATTGTGGCCGCGCGCTAATATTTCACTGTGGGTACACACATATATTGATTTACAGGATTGTTAGTCTATTTAACTGCACAAATTACAAAATTTACTTTTAATGGCATACACGAAGATTCATAGTAATTATTATTTCATTGTTTATTTCTACCGTCTTCTTAAACTACTTAATTTTGTTTCATAACTGCATCCACCAGCGTCACCACAACAGACTATTTACGCTGCTGGGCACAGGCCTCCTCTCATCACGAGGGGGTTTGGGCCATAGTCCCCACGCGGCGGTAGGCGAGGCGGTAGGTCAAACCACTAGGCTTGCGTACATTGCATACAACATAATATTACGTTTTCAGGACATACATGTACGCCCTTCATAATGTAAGCCAAAAGACGGCCTCTGCTGGATGTTATAGACCTGCACCAGGGCTCGCCACTATCTCAAAACAGCTATTACATTAAAATTATCGATTAAACTTTCAAAAAACGATCATAATTAATAACTTTCACCTTTGCTTTTCGGCATGTAAATGAACATAGGACACTTACCTATGTTAATACGAAAAAGGTAACTCTATATTAAAACAAATACTTGTTAATGGTTAGTTAACAATCCTGTCACACATATCTATGGCGCGGCCGCAAATAGCGGATGCTCCGACGCGCGTCAAGCGACACGCATGGCGACGAAGTTTCATTTTCATTTGCACCTAATTTGGCCACGCAATCATTTTCATTTCGCATTTGGATGAGAAACTGCTGACATATATATTTTATAACTAGCTTCTGCCCGCGACTTCGTCCGCGGGGAATTCGGTAACAGCGTTCCCGCGGGAACTATGCGTTTTTCCGGGATAAAAAGTAGCTTATATGTTGACCAGTGTTATAAACTATCCCCATAGGTACCATTTTTTTTGCAATCCTTCCCGTAATTTTCTTGTTAAATCCGGATATACATACATACACACAGACATTTTTTCTAAAAATCGTTATTTTGTGTTCAGTTTTGTTATATAGTCCCGTCGACTTGATAGATTATTTTAATTTTCAAGTTCCAGACGCGATTTCTTCTACAGACTTATTACTATTTAGTTTTATAATTTTACTAACCTGATATTTGTGTACTATACTTATAGGTATAGGTATAGGTTCGCGCGGGCTGGTTTTCCGCAACTCGACGTCATGATTGCGCCTATTTTGCGTGATTTTTGGCTGGCGGGGCTACTCCTGCCAGCCCAGCTCCTGAAGAAAGCCTAGCAGACCCTTAATGTTGCCGACGACTTCCTGGAGCGACCTCGGATTTCCGAGGTGTGTTGCCCGGTACGTTGCCACTCCGGAACATTCCATGAGGACGTGAGTGGCTGATTCCTCTGCCTCCATGCAGGCTCTGCACAGGGGGCTGTCTGTAATATCCAAATTGTATAGATGTTTGTTTAATAGGGCATGACCAGTTATTGCTCCTGTGATTAGGCGCAACTGCCCTCTCCCTAGCTTACGAAGCTTACGTGACAATCCGGGGTTGACCGTCGGGAGGGCCTGCCGGGCCTGCCTGCAGGTATCCAGGGTCGACCAGATCTGTTGATGGGCGGCCTTGGTGTGTTGCCGGATTGCTTGTTTGAGCCATCCGAAAGGTAGTGGCACGATGGGTTCTGGTCCTATAGCTGCGTCCTCAGACCCATGTCTCGCCAGTACGTCGGCTGCGTCGTTGCCGCGCGAGCCGCTGTGTCCTTTGATCCACTGCAGGGTTATGCTGTTGGTGCTACATACCTCAGACAGGGCCAAGTGACACTCGTAGATTAGCCCAGAGGTGATGGTGTTGCTCTGGAGGGCTTGGAGAACTGCTTTACTGTCCGAGAGTATGCGGATGGGATAGTCCCTCACCTCTCTGGCTATAATAGCTGTAGTGGCTATTATGATACCCATGCACTCTGCCTGGAACACAGTGTTGTGGGCACCTAGTGATGTTGATATTCTCATGTGGAGGTCCTCCGAAAAAGCTCCGGCGCCTGTACCTGGGTTAGTTTTTGAGCCGTCTGTGAAAATCCTCAGTTCTCTCTCGTTGAGGCCTTCCCAGGGATCTTCATGCAGCTGTACCTTGTATTTCTTGTCGAAGACAAACTGCTTGGGTATCCTGTCGGTCTAACCTACATACTCGTCGAGTATTAAGGTGTGGGGTACCCTAGTTTGTCTCCAAAGATGAAGTTTTTTGAGGCGTATGGCTGTAGCTGCCGCTTCCTGCCTCACGAAGAGATGAAGGGGCGGCAGGTCGAGCATGGCTTCCATGGCTGCGGTGGGTGTTGTCCGCATGCAACCCGTTGCAGCCATGCAAGCCAATCTCTGGAGCCGCTGTAGGTTAGCTACAACTGTGGATAGGTTGGTGCGTGGCCACCAAACTACCGCACCGTAACTTATGATGGGCCTTATGACGGCGGAATATAACCATAAGGTGATTTTAGGGGTCAGACTCCAGGTCTTACCAATCATTCTGCGGCATTGCCAGAAGGTGATTGTGGCTTTTTCGATCTTTTTGTTTAGATGACTACTCCAATTTAGCTTGCTGTCCAGTATTACGCCCAGATACTTTACCTCAGCTGCGAATTGAAGTTGCGTGCCGAACAGACTAGGTGGCTGATAGTCGCCCAGCTTCCGTTTGTTTGTGAACATTACCATTTCCGTTTTCTTAGGGTTGACAGATAGTTCGTTGGTTGTGCACCAGCGTTCCACGATCCGCAGGGCTGCTTGGGAGACATCACATACTGTACTGGTGACGTTTCCGTTTGTAAGGATTACTATGTCGTCAGCATAGCCTACCGTGTAGTAATGTACTATACTTATAGATGGTTATAGTTATAGAAGTATTGAAAAACCTGTTTTGACCCGTAGAAAACCCGTTCCCGTAGAAATATCCGGATAAAAAGCATCCTGTGTTATTCCCAGCAGGGTCTCAAACTATCTCCATACCAAGTTTCATCCAAATTGGTCCAGTCGTTGCGACGTGAAGGAAGAACAAACAAACACACTTTCACATTTATAATATCAGTAAGGATAGTATGGATAATATGTAAAATTTATTGTACTTGTAAAAGCTAAGTTTACTTATGTGCGAAATTCATTGAATTCACCACTGAGCTTTTCGGTGAAGGAAAACATCGTGAGGAAACCTGCACGCATCTGCGAAGTAATTCAAAAGATGTGTGTGAAGTTCCCAATCCGCACTGGGCCCGCGTGGGAACTATAAGCCCAAACCCTCTCGTGATGAGAGGAGACCTGTGCCCAGCAGTGGGACGCAAATAGGCTGTAGTAGTAGTAGTTATTTCTTTCCAAGAACGTGCAAGCTGAGGAATAATCTTCCTCATCTTATAAGAGTTTCCATAGCGCTATGATAATGGTATCTTCATGGAGCGAGTTAATAAGGCCGTCGACTCAAAAGCCAGTAGCAATACCATGAGTTTACAGTGACCGTACTCGCTAGCGACTACGTAAACGATTTCTATGAAGAATAGTACAGCGCCCCTGGCGGTCACTCGTTGAACTAAAATTCTTCATACAAATCCTTTACGTAGTCGCTAGCGAGTACGGTCACTGTAAACTCATGGTAGTGCTACAGTTGTTTGTGACTCCTCTGACTGTCGGTGTCTGCTGTCGAAAAGTTGCGCGACGATGACTTTTTTAGGGTTCCGAAGTCCACAAGGAACCCTTATAGTTTCGCCATGTCCGTCCGTCCGTCCGTCCGTCCGTCCGTCCGTCCGTCTGTCCGCACTATTGCTCGGAGATGCTTAGGTCTAGAGAGCTGTAATTTGGCATGAATATGCATATTAGTTACGCTGACAAAGTGGTACAATAAAATTTTTAAATATATTTTTTTATAGGGTACCTCCCCTACTCGTAAAGTGGGGATGTAATTTTTTTTCTTGCGTACCCCATGGTGCGGCATATCGTTGAATAGGTCTTGAAAAAATATTGTGGGTTTGTTAAAACCATTTTTTTGATTAAGTGATGCGTTTGTGAAATATTAAGCTTTAAAGTGCTATTTTTTGTTAGAGTCACGTGTCCCCCCCCCCCCCCTGCCAGCTAAATGGTAGTATTTGGATGGCTGAAAAAAATCACGGTTGTGGCATATATAACGTAGTTGAAAGGAAAACTATCAGAGCTAAGTAGGCTGTACAAACTTACGAGTAATAGTCGACCAACTTATAATGATGATTTTTCTCGAGCGGCAGGGGCGTCGGGCGGGCACGTCATACCACAGGCTAGCTAGATGCTAATAAGTCTTAGAAAGGTACTGTGGGCATCCTCAACTTCGGAACCCTATAATTTGCGCGTGGCCCGACACGCACTTGGCCGGTTTTTATCAATATCAACAACCTCGAATAGTCTGCTCATTTGCCACCTTTTAGTATCAAATTAATAGTTAAGATTTCTAAGAGAACGCACGCAATGCTCTTTGCGCTTACATGTTAATTAACAGTTAATTATTTACAGAAAAAATGGCAGGGCGTGTGCAACTGTCAGACGGAGGTGTGACTAATTAGTACCGTGGAGAAATATTACTAATTATGATACGTTTAACCACAAATGTGCCTCATTAGGACATAAATTTAAATCATTGTTGTTTGATGCATGAATAAATTCATGATTTCAGTTGCCATGTTGCTATTACAACATTAATTTGTGTTCTTGGCGTGGTAATTTTATATAGGTTTTTCTGTGTAATTAGACATACACGATGATATACGACTTTTAGCAGATCTATGCAATGAAATGAACAATGAGTTTACAATAGTACAATTTGAGATCAAAACTTATGTATTTTTGCAAAATAACAATCGCTATAAGCATACGTGGTAACAATTACTTTGTAAAAATCATATCTTTCATCTACTTCTATTTTGTGATTAAAGACTCAATAGAAAAAAAAACCACGATTCCTTTCCGCGTGTTCCAGCTCCACGAAATTTGAATTAGATTAATCGAACGTGCGGAATATCCGCGCCCGCGCTATTTTTAACGAGCTTTAATAACGCGCTCTGAAAAACTTAATCAAATTAAATGGCATTTTATTTGATGTAGGTACGTGCATTTGCATGCCAGTCACGTACTGCCTGTTCCGGACTTACTGTCGTTCCGGCATGAAAATCACTCGCTTAAAAGCATTCTTTACTGTTCTTTAGTATTATTAACTGCATGTGAATGTCTTCAGCTAGTCATTTTATACAGCTAATGTACGTATGTATTAATGTAGGATATTTTTTATAATTAATCATGTATAGAAATTATAAAGAGCGGCATGGCATGCCTGGATGGCTTTACTTCTTCAGAGGTATTTTATGGCATTGGTTAGCAAACCAGTACAACCCTAATTCAGTACATAATCTATGGACATGGATGTTAAGAATCACAAGATCGCGAATGTGTTGTAAACTCGGTGGACTTAGGTTAAATGACCCTATGCCTGTCATTTCAGCTGGTAAGAGAGCCCTTACCGAAACACAACAGTGCTAGCACTGCTGTTCGCGCTGGGTTTGATTTTGCGTTTAAATATTTTTCTGAAAAAATATTTAAATATTGATCTCAAGTCAATGTTGTACTTTTGATACTTACTTAATTGTTCTTTTAAGTATATATAATCATTCTCGGACATTCGGTGCACAAACAAATGAACATCAGAAAACTCTTACAACTAATGAGTTGACAGACATCTTCGCAGGTGTTAAAAGATGCGGCAAGAATATATTGACTTTTGTTTTCTGTTCCGTTCCGAACTCGTAAATAAAAATATAAATGTTACGGAACTGCCTGTTCTGAATTTAAGCAACCCATTTGTTTTAACTTGCGTGATCTATTATTCACTCTATATCTCCGTTCTAAGGAAATTTATTACCTTCCGTTTTCGACGGAGCTACTAGTCTAATATTAAATGATCGGCCTTGAGGAATCTTAACACATCCCTATTATTATGCCAACGGTAATTGTTTAATTGTGGCGCAGCTCTAAAGGGGATTAAATTACTGTTTCAGTATTTAGGTACTTATATTTATATAACTAGCTTCTGCGCGCGACTTCGTTCGCGTGGAATTCGGTCATAGCGTTCCCGCGGGAACTATGTGTTTTTTCGGGATAAAAAGTAGCCTATATGTTAACCCGTGTTATAATCTATCCGCATGCCAGATTTTGTTGCAATCAGTCGTGTAAACGATCAGTAGTTTTTGAGTTACACCCGGACATACATACATACGGTTACGTGACTTCAACAGAGTTAATTGTTAGTATAAAGAATAGTAATTAATTTATTAAATTATTATAAAGACTATATCCAATTACTTATACCCAATTACCCAATATAACTTTATACAACTTCTCTGTTGGCTATGTCGAATTAATGATTCAATTAAACTAACTCTAGGCATTTGGAGTCAGGGTTAAATTTTTAATTTGAATACTACACGATGCACTGTAAAACTAGGTAGGTACTTAACTAAAATATCATCCCTCAAGTCCCGTTTTACAAAAGTGTACTTTTTTAGTGTTAATCCATTTGTATTTTCACACATGACTGTATATTTTGATATTCCTGCAACAAGCAGGGTAATTGCTCAATTGCTCATGGCATGGGGCGCGCGTCGCCTGTATTCATGTAGGTACCGTCATTAAAATTGGCACTTTGCGTACCGCCGCGCTCGGCCGAACCGACCGTTCCTAATTGAACCGTTTTTAGGGATCCACAGGTAAATAAAAACTTGATGATCCATAGGGAAAATTGAGTGTGAAGAAAGGTATTGCAACCTGCTCCCTTTCGGTTATACAGGCGAGCGTGCAATCAACTCAGTAATCGAGATCCTATATCTATATAAGACCGTCAAACTTTTCATCACTTTACGGTATGGAACGATAAAGCATTTAAAAAAATCTCTAAATGAATAGGTACAAGGGTTTAAGGGTAAAGGTTTTGAAATGACTATATAACTACTTAGTATATTTTGGCTTACTTGGTAGTATCAGTAATGGCAATATTTCAATTAGGTTCTAGAATAATACAAATAATATATGTAGTTTACAAAGATAATTAAGTTGACGAATGGAGCCCTAAGATTCTTCCATAACAGTAATGAGAGGTATTAGAAAAATATTTGGCATAACACTTTTATTTTTTTACACAATTTCACAAAATCGATTAAGGAAAATCGCCAAAATCCTGAAATCCGGACATACGAAAAAGTGTTTCGTTCGGATGGTCAAAAAAATAATCCCTTTCTTCAGTTAGTTTTTGTATTGTTACTTAAATTATAGACACTAACTTTTCTATAAATGTATGTAGTACTCGTGTCATGCCAAGAATTAATAGAGATTCATTTGTCGACGAGTCTTTAGTTTTAGCAGACTTGGAGTAGGTAGCCCAAGTAACATTTTGGCCCTATAACTTGGGTTATCATCACTAAAAGGTCGAGTAAACGTCGTATAAAGGTCTTAGCGGTGACTACCAGTTGTATAAAGGCGTTTGGGAACACATTCTTGCTCTATAAGCTAAAGAGCCAAATTATCCTATAAGTTGTTGATGTAAAGGTTTATAGAACCATTTTATAGGGCTATTATAGTGAAGTGCTATAAAAACTTCAAATATAGCCACTAAAGAGCTATGTTACTGTATAAAAGTGATTGAAATCACCATTATGTATCTAATTTGCGCTATAAGGTTTCCCGGACAACCGCTATAAATCTTGCGTTTTAGCAGTAATGAACGTTCTACTATACAAGGATTTTACGATATTGTGGTTCCACAAATCACTCCTATAGTACATGGTCTTTAGTAGCCATAATGACGCCGTAATAGAGCGGTTTTGTTTTATAATCGATTTTTAGGACATTTTTATAGTACTTAAAAGTGTTCTAATTGTTTTTGAATCCCTATTATAGGCTCGTACGATAGTTGTGACTAGGACTCTTTTATATGGCCGAAACTTTCTATAATGGAGTTTGTAGATCCGTCATAGGATAAAAAAGCACATAAAGGAAGTGAACAGTTACTTTTATATGATAATTTTGACCTATACAAGTTACATACGTTACGTTAACGTACGTAGGTAACATGGAAATTGACTTATGTAAAAAGTGCATGTAAGGTTATTTTAAAATCCTACCTACTATGCTATAAACTTTCAATCGTTCAAATGTATTTCTATTGACTTTGTGTGGCCCGGCTATCGTCTTAAGGAACTCTAATTTTACTCAAACTTTGACATGACAGGAGTCGGTGGTACTATAGTGAGCCGATAAGACCCACGGATGTACTTAATGGCTCTAAAGTAGAAATGACTGTGAAATTAATTTTATAATATCAATATATTTTATTCAAAACTCAATTAATCGAGGGCGCATTGAAAATACTAAGCAAATCAAATACTATTCTATCAGTAAAACTTTAGTCGCACGTGCTTTTTGCAGCATTGATCGAAATATTAAATGTCTAAATAAGATAACATAAACTTACCACGATAGAATATAACTCCTTTATATAATTGAATTATTTTTGTTGTCCGTCAGTGAAGTTCACAGCAAAAACACACAATACCAAACTTTGCCGAGAAAGCGCCTCAATAGAAATCACGGATTCTACTATAGACTAAAATAGGACTATAAGGGAATCAACGAACGCTACTACAGTATAAAAAAACACTATATTAGTGTTACTGTGGCCCGTATGTCACTAAATTGTGATACGAGTCATCATTACATCACCTTTACAGACCTAAAACGTCACAACTAAAGCTGCTACGGTTCCACTGTATCACTAAATGGAGATATAACTGCGCCAGATCGGCGTTACTCAACCTTCTATGGCCTTTTATAGGGCTAAGGTGGTGTTTTGAGAAATGTTCTATGGGCTACTATAGAACCAGAAATTGTTACTTGGGAGTCTACGGAACCTCACACCCGTCGAGTCGCTCCGTTCACCTATTCGTTACAGCATCGGACGCGTTGAAGTCTGTATTTCCACACAGAAGCGTATTATGTTTATACTGGATCCATCGCTAATTGAGTGGCTGGTGCGTAATAGGTTCTGGCCAAACCACGAGATACCTACCTTCATGAGGATCTACAGTAATTTTTTACCGATACAAATTTCTCGATTACTTTTATAATACAATGAAGTTAATGGACACTTTAATTACTAAACGTCGCAAACGCGCATAAATATATCTACGATTTTTTTGATTCCCTGAGAGTAGTTTATACAGGTGTTTGCAACTTTCAAAATCCTGTGACATTCGAAATATTGCGAAAGTATTAAGAGGATACGTGAGCTGAGCCCCTTTTCATATTGGAGAAATTTAAATCAATGTTGCTGTCTCGCAGGCGCGGGCGGAGCGACAAAAGGCGCGATAAGGACAACTGCAGCTCCGTCGAAAAATCCGACGTAAAAAACTCAGAAATCGAGGTTTCGTTCTCGACATTTTCCTCCTCCAAAATTAAACTAATCGTAATGAATTTTGGGAACTGGATGAGAAGGAAATTATCTGTATCGGACAGTTTTGATTTTTGCGTTTATTATTGTGGTTTTTGTATACCAGGAATTTCTTTGCGGCCTATTCAATCGGGCCGTTTTAAGTACTGTTTGGAGTCACCTAGTTCTATTAAGAGAGTTTATCCCGAAAGTTGGCAACGTCGCATATAGCTGTCAAATGTTTCGCTGTTTTTATTAATTTCTTAATATTGCTGAATTAAAAAGGAAGATATCATTCTATGGTTGAATGACGCGTCTCGTTTTATATTCGTTGGTTAGGCATTCAACTGATAAGATTACATTAAAATGCATGAAAACTGCGATGGTAAGTTTTCAAAAGATATTACTTCCATAGTATTAAAAAAATCGTGTTCCTATGATAACTGTTGCAATCCATACTCAATGTTTTATTCAACCATAGAACGATAATTCATATTTTCATCCAGTATTATTCAGGAATTAATGAAACCAGCAAAAATTTGACAGCTATTTGCGACGTTGCCAACTTTCAGAGTAAACCCTCTAAAGAACAAAAATATCTCTAAAAGCAAAACGTACCGCCACAGATACTGACGAAATTGATCATATTTCAAAAAATCATTGATCTACGATCAAAATCCAGGGAGGAGTAAGTCGACTTACAAATTGTAGATTGTAGCAAATTTAGACAACTTTTCTGAAGAAAGTTAATGGAACAATACCGCTGAGCGCTATATGAGAAATGATTTCTATACAATTTTTTCAGTTTTCGCTAGGAAATTAGTTCCTAGCGAAAACTGAAAAAATTGAACATAAGCAGTATTAACCGAAGTCACCTTCACCTATACGTCAAGTACCCACCCCTACTATCTACCTACTACCTAGTTTGCCCCGGACGCTAAATTTGCAGGTCTAGGCAAGGTCCATAAAACATGTGGACCGTTAACCCATGGAGTTCGGGTAAGTTGGGATTACTAACATATAACAATAAAGTTCCTTTACAGCTACATGCAAAGTAATTTAGTCGGTAGCAATGCGTGACCCTGTAACACTACTAAGCATCTGAATGCCTATTAGGAGTTATGTGCAAAAATAATTAAATTACACTTATTACAAAGGAACCTATTAGTCGGCCGTAAAGTACTTTTAAAGAGTGGATGTAACTGGAAAATACCTTGGAAAATGTTTGTTAGTGTCAGTGACTGAATATAAGAATCCAAACAGATCGGTTTGGAAAACTAGCTACTGATATTTCATCATACGTAACTAAATACAGTTTGAAATTCTTCCTCAATCAAATGGAAAATCGAAGCACGCCTAACCACTACATAGAATACAACTTACAGTCAAGTAAATCCACCCTACATCTAGAAATTAGCGACATTCTGGAACCATGTTTTACAATTATTCAATGTAATAAAATACACTATTGAAGAAAGCTCAGAAACAATTTCATCTCAATGTACTAAAGATAATCATATCATATCTATATATGATATGTTATATAGATATGGAGTGGTATTAACAATCTGTCAAGTAGTAACTGGAGACGGGTCTAATCAGGTAGGATAGACCTAGACATCTAGAGGTAGTTGCGTAGTAGGTATTTTGTGTATGTACAGTCACTCTACTATTATTACTATAGTATAATAGTGATAAATACGCTACTTTTTAATAAATAGTTACGAGATTCCCACGAAATGGTGATTTCCTCGGGTAACACGGCGGAAATGTTGTAGTAAAGTAAAGAGGACAAAGTAATATAGTTTAGAAATACTCAATCGTTACTAACTTGCCTCTACGCAGAAAATACAAGAAAAGACAATTTATCACTGCTCGTTTTATAAGAACTTACGAAGGTACTGCAATCAAGAACTGAGAAATAGAAGCCACTGTCGACTGATCTTATAAGTCGTGAAGTGAACCGAAGCATCAAGGTCGAAAAGTCAACGGGGTTCATGCATTTATCACTTGCGTCGGACACCTGGCAGGGATTTATGTCGATCCATAAATCTGAGAAATTGGGGGGTAAAGGTTACGCAATGCATAAATAGGAGGAAGATGGGCCGAATGGTCTGAAGACATCGTTAGCGACACAAGATTCTGTTTAAAAAAAAAACATAGTTTCACAGGTCACAGGTGAACAATCTGTTTTAAGTTATAAGGTAAAAAAGTGTACAAATAGGTACTGTAATGAAAAAGTACTTTTTACTTCTATTAACTTTTTGATTGAAAACGGGTGTCTACTTTATATTTACTGACTAAGATGTACTCTCTACGGGATAATAATAATAAGGCGATCACTTTCTAAACATTGTAGAATTTGTAGAATTTCAGGAAATGAATATTCTAACACTCAAGCAACAAATCTCTAGAAATAAATTTACTCACTGAAAGCGACTGCAGATTTTCAACGCTTCGTGGAAGAAACAGGCGTGTAGTATAATCACTTAGACGTTGGTATGTACAGTACAAGAATTGCCTTAGAAAGGTCAAGTTACGAGTGAAGTACCTGCTGAGTCATATTAGACACTCTATCACCGTCTGGCCTGTTTCACCCGTAAGTGATGCGTAATAAATTGTCGGGAAAAACTAGCCAATCATCGTTTAACCTCACTCAACGTGGCTTAAAAGGCCCGTGTGAGCCTGAGGGCTTTCCGTCTGATTGGCCTGGATAACCTGGATTAGCAATATGAAACCAATGAGAACAAAAACAACATTTACATCACCCTTGGCCGTAAAGTGGGATTTTCTGCCCGCTACGCGGAGAGAAAATCTCACTTCTTGACCAAGGCAAGACGTAAAACTTTTGACAAACCACGGCGGTAATTCGTAAAGCCCCAGATCGCATATTTATGGCCCTCACCTTCGGTTCGGGCCACAGAAACCTGCGATCTGGGACATTTACGAATTCACCACCCTAGGTCTGTAATGTACTATTACACTAACCATGAAGTATAAGGGGCACGTTTATGCCCTTGCCCCTACTTGGGTAGACAATTAATCGATACTGATTTTTATTATTTCTGAGGAATTATGTAGTTTCAGTTTCAGTTTTATATGGGTAAAAGTAAGTGTTTTACAAGTCAGATTGTTTTACAATTGTTATTATGCCTACCAATTAATTTAATTACTTCTATGGATAATATACATAGTATTATGACTTCATTACCTACTATACAGTAATAATAGTACATTATTGCAGAGGCCACCAAGTAGCGCATTGCCGGACGAGTCAGTTAGAAGGCTGAGCGAAGCGAAGCCTTCTATTATACGAGTCCGGCAATCGCAATTGCGGCCGAGGTATATATAATGCTTTTCTCAAACAGCGAGGAAATACGTAAGGTCAGTCGGGGCAAGTGCGCCAGGATGGGGTAAGTGCACCTAACATAAATATAGGTATCGAAACCTATAAATATTACTCAACTAGTAGTTTGCTGTTTACAAGGCATAGGGGCGAAATAAATTTAGGCGCACTTACCCCACATCAGTATTTACTACTTCCATGATCGTGGATGATTTGGCCATGGAAGTTGTTCTTATTACCTCCATGGATTTGTCAGTTTCGGGGCAAGTGCGCCAGGATGGGGTAAGTGCGCCTAACATAAATATATCGAAACCTATAAATATTACTCAACTAGTAGTTGGCTGTTTACAAGGCATAGGGGCGAAATAAATTTAGGCGCATTTACCCCACATCAGTACCTATTTACTACTTCCATGATCGTGGATAATTTGGCCATGGAAATTGTACTTATTACCTCCATGGATTTGTCAGTTTCGGGGCAAGTGCACCAGGATGGGGTAAGTGCGCCTAACATAAATATATCTAAACCTATAAATATTAGTCAACTAGTAGTTGGCTGTTTGCAATGCATAGGGGCGAAATAAATTTAGGCGCACTTACCCCACATCAGTATATACTACTTCCATGATCGTGGATGATTTGGCCATGGAAGTTGTACTTATTACCGCCATGGATTTGTCAGTTTCTCTACCGAGGTGTCTCAAATAGCAAGCGAATTAAAAAAAAACACACACACGACAATAATGTTTTTGCTGTCCAAGGCCGGCAATGGACAGCCTCGCGTCTTCTTTTTTTGAAAGTAACACGAACATTTCCGAGCATGTTTGAGAAAAACCATAAACAAAAAACAGTCATATACTTTTTTAATACTTTTGACACATTTATCTATAAATATCATTAACATGTCAATCTAACAGTCAAGTCAAATATTGTCGTACTTAGATTGACATTGTTCTAGCTAATAATTTTAGACCACATTAAACCGAATTTACGGTATTTAGGTAATAATAACGTTTGTAATTTCGTGAACCAATAAAACAATTTATTTACTCGTTAACATCTCAATCTAACGGTCAAGTCAAATATTTTATAGTAGGTACTTAGAGTGAAATTCTTCTAACTACTTATTTTAGACCGCCATAAACCGAATTTACGGTAGGCGCTTAATAATATAATAACGTGGTAATTTCGTGAACCAATGAAACAATCTATTTACTTGCCAATATCTCAATCTAACGCATTATAAAATACCCTAAACATATAACTTGTTCACGACTTAAGCAAACGGAAGTGCAAACCTTATTCAACTCTTTCTAAACTCCGTTTAGTTTTTTAATGAAATATGGCCAGTTCCAATGGATTTTAAACTGCCAAACAGTTTTTTACGGTTGAAGAAAAATGTATTGAAATTGGATCAAAACGAACTGACCAAGGTTTTTGTAAGTTAATTTATGTGTAAGGAAAATAATCGGCAGCGTTTGATTAGTCCGTAAACTTATTAAAAATATTTTAAGTAAAAATTTGAGTTGAAGTAAAGACGCGACGCTCTAATGATATTTATTTGAAAAAATGAAACTGTATTATTACCATAACACATGCATGGATGCATTCATACGAAATTCCAAAAATAAACAATGGCGCAATGGCAAGCATAACTATGTATATAATATGTATTAACCTACTCCAATCTGCGAAGCAGAGTAGCCTACTTTAACAGCTATGCAACTGTAGTCAGAGAGCCCGCCGCGTTGCTAAATGTACTTACTCGACTGTGAAGATCACATAGTTGAAAGAAAAAGAAAAAGATAATATTTAGGAAATAATTTAGTTCATGTACAACTTTAAGAGTTACTTTAGCGCATTAAATATTGATAGTCTATGGGTATCCCACGTGTAACCTATTAGTCATATTACATAAGTATGTCATATGCTTATACTTTTGAAGAGTGAGGCTGCCGCATCAAAGGTCATACAAGTCCCAGAACCTGAATGAAAATAATAATAGACGTAGGTTTCTGAAAATAACTTACACGCGTTGCTCTAATATGTACTCCAAATAAATGCAAGGTATACTACATGGTCCTACATGACATAGATAGATACATAGATAGACGAGTTTTATTGGTACAAAATTATTGTAAGGTACATTTATGCAAGTATACATAAACCTTTTTAGGCCTTTTTAGTTTTTACATATTTATCTGAAGCGCTCGAGTGAGTCCATAAATCCCCTCTTCGGCTCCCCAATATTGTGTGGAACATGAAATTAAAGGAAGCTACGTCGAACTCTCGTGCCTCATTATTTCCGCTAGCTACTAAAATATTTGAATTAAATCAAATTTCAATTTCGTTGCTGCTAAGTTTGCACGTGCCCGGAAGTGATCCGAAAATTTCTAGTATAATATGCTAATGATTTCTCTATTAATAGCTTTTAGAATTAAAATTAAATAATTGATAGCTTTTAAAAAAATGTACCTTCAATTTATATGTTTGCTTTTGCAAATGTATTCACATCAAATTTTGTGTAACGGCAATTTATCGGGACATTGGAATGTAGAATCGGGAGAATGAACAATACATTAGGGTCTAATAATCACCACAATCTCATCCAGTTCAGTTAGGTAGTGATTCTTGGGATAAAAACAAGAGACAATAATTATTTACCAGTGACCACCACACCACGCAATCCTTACAGTACAAAGATAAATAAATTGTTCTGAGGATTTGTTTAATATCGGTGCACATAATTGGTTACATATGATTCACAGATGTACCTTTCACACGTGTAGGCACATAGAGTTGTTAACAATAACGGTAAACAACAAGTCAAATATCATTATTGCCGAAAACTTGTTGAATATGGTGGCTCGCGTGCTACCCCGGGGAAATCAGCAAAGGCGGTGTTTGGCAGTTCGCTAACTCTTATGAGATTGACATGTTGCCGAACTAAATATGTTATTAGAAAAGTTTGTTACAGCTGCTGATTCGCTAAGAACGTGCTCTAGAGGAGAGTGAGTGTATGTATAAGCTTTGTGTAGTATATTTAGAAGCCGTGGTGGCCTAGTGGTTCGACCTACCGCCTCCCATGAAGAGGGTCGGGGGTTCGATTCCGGCTCGCACCTCCAAGTTTACTTATTTCATTCATTGAATAAATTCCTATTTCATTAAATTCACCACTGAGCTTTTCGGTGAAGGAAAACATGGTGAGGAAACCTGCACACATCTGCGAAGTAATTCGAAGATATGTGTGAAGTCCCCAATCCGCACTGGGCCCGCGTGGGGGCTGTAGCCCAAACCCTCTCGTGATGAGAGGAGGCCTGTGCCCAGCAGTGGGACGCAAATAGGCTGTTCTAGTAGTAGTATATTTGTGATTCTATTTTTATACTAGTTCTTGCCCGTGACGTTCTTCGCGTGCTTTCAATTTAAATTGTTTCATGGGAACATTTGTTTGGATATTAAGGTCATATATGTGAAACGGTGTAACGATATATCCCTATATCAAAATTTGTGGCAATCCGTCAAGTAGTTTTCGTTTTATTATAGGCTAGATATAATACTGACGCCTATTTTAAGTTTAGTATGGGCTTTAAACTCGCTAAAAACCAGACACTCATCGAGAAACCAAAAATCACCCACACATTATGCAATTATACAATACTTTATGAATAACGTTTATAACTCCGTCTTCTTTCAAGTGGAGCTTTGCATCGCTTGCTAACTAGTGAATTCTTAGTCGATCCTGAACTTTACAGTCTGTTCAACCCATAGTTCAACCTTAGTTATTTTATTTTGGTAAACAAAATTCTTACCTCAAAATGCTAATTTTTGGGATAAAATAGGTTTATTACTGTATCAAATCCTGATTCAACATATGGGACTTTTTTATGGGACGAGATTTTTTTATGTCATTGGTATAGGGAAACGAGCGCACTTTGCAAGTTTGAATTTTGTTTACCAAATAAGACAATAAGGACAAATAGATTTTAACTCCATAAAGAATTATATAAAAACTAGCTTCTGCCCGCGACTTCGTCCGGATGGAATTTGTTAATAGCATTCCCGCGGAAACTATGCATTTTCCGGGATAAAAAGTAGCCTATATGTTGACCAGTGTTATAAACTAACCCCATACTAAATTTGGTTGCAATCCGTCTAGTAGTTTTCGAGTTAAATCCGGACATACATACACACAGACAATTTTTCTAAAAATCGTTATTTTGTGTTCAGTATCGTTTATATAGTCCCCTCGACTTGATAGTTTCCTTTTATTTTCAAGTTTCAGACGCGACTTCTACGAACTTATGTTTAGTATAGATAAAGATAGATAAGTATAATCAAGATTGATCCGATTCACTTTCAGTAATAGGCGAATGTTTTACACACAAGTGCATAAAAATCAAGATTACATTTTTAATGTCGAATGTTATGGCCGCAGACAAATTAAGTGGTTAACACTCTTAACAACGTCGTAAAACTTTTACATCCCAACTTCAAACGAGGTTTTGATATCAGACGAGGGGCTAAATCATGCGTTATTAAAGTATATACATAAATCAATGTCAATAATCCATCCTATCTGTTTCAATGCAAAAAGACATGTTCCTCCGCCTTCAAGGCTGTACGCACAAAGGATTTCACTGCCTATTTATCTTCGCTCCGATACATCAGACAGGCTTTTGCATGTATCAAAATAAGCCTTAACGAAGCCTTTTAATCTCTTGCATTTGCTTGCCAAGATCGAAACGATCAGGTCGCAAGGCATGATCAAGTGTCTGGAATCACTATGCTATTATCTTGTGAGTACCTACATTTGTAGCTGAATATAGTAACGACTTGCCAAAATAGTAATTTATGTAACTAGTGTGTGAGGTTGGTGAGTGTGGTTTTATGAAACGAACCGAAGTATTATGAAAATTTTTCAAAAACTGTCCACACTGACTTCAGTTCGAATACTTAGGTCAGTGTCACACTTGATTGGTTTTCATTTTACACTCAAAAATATACAAAGGTTTTTAGAGTTCAGTTTAACTATTTATCTTTATTTATTTATTTATTACGAAACCAAATACAATTAAATTGGTACTTGGTTTAACTTTGTACGAAATTATTTTGGTTCATATCTTTCTCAAATGCTCTAACTTGACTTCTATAAGGTTACCAAGTCCCCATAAATCGTATCACGAATTGAAGAACCAAAGGGAAACTCTATTTCATCGTACTGTCTGCAAAGATCAACTCTAAACAAACACAAAAGCCTACAAAAATAGGTTTATCTCTTATTTCTCACATGTGGCAGCCTCGGAAAGTAATAAACCTAATATATCATGTCGAGTGTTGATATATGACTCGGCTCAGTCGAAAGGACGTATGTCAACATTAGTTTCAAAGGTAGATAAGTCTTTTTGTTTCAGCGAGAGGTTCATTGACCGGACTCGAGTCAGATGTCAGCACGTCACTGAAGCACTGCACCCTTTCGACACTGCGGCACCAGCCAGTGTCGTACTGCGCAATTGTCGATACTTTCAATTTCATGTTCGAAGCGAGTAGGTAGTATACAGGAGCGGTCTGAGTCGAGAGCTTTGGGGGAGGCCTATATCGAGCACTGGACGTAATTCGATTGAAATGATGACGTGTTAATCGTGAAAGTTCCACATAAAGTCCAGATGTCTTATTATGTCCAAATATTTAGAATTTGTAGATGTACCATGTCATTGTATAACATTTAAAGTGCATTTAGACTTACGACAATTATTTGACTATAATTACGTATTTCACACACAGGCACAGGACCGGTCTGAGTGGCGCGCCTTGGGGGAGGCCCAGCAGGAGGATGTCCAGCAGTGGACGTCTATCGGCCGAAATGATGATGATGATGAACTACGTATTTCATTTTTTCATTACGTATAGGTTCTATTCGTTACATTATTATTATTTACTAAACCTTATATCATTTCAATCCAAATTATAGCTTTATTTGTACCTACATACCCCTAATCTCTTCATTTGCTTTTCTTACCTAGTTATGAGACCGCCTAAAACACATTTACTATTAAGCATAGAAGTGGTCATAAAACAGTAGCACCTAAGTAAAACAAGCCGCTTTATAAATACCCAGTGCCCATTAGGTACTGCGGGATTATCGTGGCCTAATGCCGTGAGCCGGTCATTATCGATGTCGATAAAATCCCTTCCCTAAAAGCCGCTTGTTCCATCTCGCGCTATAAATGACCAGATTGTAACTGAATAGCTACTTTGTCCTGTTGATATTGCCTACTTTATGGATTACACAGATGCAGCAAGACCACTTCATAGGACGCGGAAGGATATTAAGCATTCCACTCGTTAAGTGGACTTATCTTGTTTTTGCGCTGTTTGATGGGTTGTTGGCGGAGATATGTTCGATCTATTGCAATAATTGTTTCTTTCATATTAATTTACATGATTATCGATACGGGTCAGGAAGGCGATATAGTTTTAATGATAAAGCTGCCCTGTAAAAGTAAATACCTACCTTAATAGTACAGTCAGCACCAGAAGTAGATAAGCTGTCCAGGTGTTCAAAATGACCTACACACGCCCTTAACGTCTTAAGAATAAGGTCGTGTGTAGGTCATTTTGAACACCTGGACAGCTTATCTACTTCTGCTGCTGACTGTACCAGGTAGCCTAAGTGCTATAAATCTACTTTCAGTTCAGATAGCAGCAATAATGAGAGTTTTATCTTGGATTCATTACCTTCAATTATTTTTTGGCGACAATAGTATCTGTTCGTTTCACAGATTAACAATCAACTCGTGTACTTAAAAAGAAAGACAGGTATTAAAAATACAGTCCCCAGATTCAATATTTGCATAACTTCTTTGGGAACATTATTATTCAGATGAAGGATTTGCATTAAGTCGGGAGGCTGAGGTCAATTTGCTTGAAGAAAACTGGATCCGGAATTGCTTTTTCCTTCGAGATAAAGCTTGTTTCCAGAGCCACTCTTCGCTTTCGATCTTGAAGTCGGAAGGAAACAGAAAATGTCTGTTCCGCGGCTTTGAGACTATGAGTAGCTACCTATCATAACGGCACTCGAAAATGATCAGTTAAAACCATTTTAAGCCATTAAGTGTTTCATCAACAGGGATTTTTTTGAACATAGTTGACGTGCAGTGAATTGTACAACTCTCAACCATTTGACAAGTTAACGTAAAATATGTTTCTATTAACGTTTGTATTTTCATTTATCAATGATGTGATAGCTGCAGCAACTGGTATGGAAAAATAGTAATTTTTCAAATTACTACTGAATTTTTCAAATTACTGTTGAATTTTTCTGTAACGGGAGGGCTTGCAAGGTAGCTTTTATTGTATGATTTCAGTTAGGTTTATTTTAAAAAAGCGCGTTACTTATCACGCTTCAACATTGCTTGTTTACAACGTGTGACAATAGGTAAATAATTATAGGCCTACGACATATTATTTGTTTTACTATTGCAGTCCAAAACTTTTGAAATGGCTTACGAATAAATGCGATCATCGCAAACAATTACAAAAACATGTGCTAGTTTTTGATCACGCTACGTGAAGAGTTTTGCGACACGACGATGTATAGGTACTCATGTTTATTTACCTTTACAGTAGCTGTAAATCTTAATATGTTGGGACACTACACTACTTATAACGGCTCCGAGACTATTTCCTAACACGCCTTGTTTAATGTAGTACAGAATTAAAACCTAAGGCGTAATTTTTTTTTTCAAAATGAAATTTATGCGACACGCTTTTATTACTGACTGTACTTTTCTTTGTAAATCCTTCATCTACCCTTCAAGACGAATCAAACGAGCTCAAATTCGATGGGTTTAGTAGTTTTCTTACGGAGTTCCTATGGCCACCTTCCAGCTCCATCAGAAGATCAGCTCCACGTCATCATAATATTGCATTGTCATTCGTGCAAAATTTCAGCTCAATCGGAAATCGGAAAGTGGATCTTTAACTTGCAAGATTCCATTAGTTACATACAGGTCGACCTAATAAAAGCGTGTTAAAAAGATGACTGACGATGACTAGACGTAGATGGATGTTACTAACACACCATAATGAGGTACCTGGGCTTTTGCTGGGGTGAAAATAGTTAGAAATAAGGTAGGTATGAGATCAAGTTACATCGTTTTTCGCCCCATTGAACCCCTACATTTCACATGAAGTCCGCATTGGGACCGCGTGGCGACTATATAATCCATATTAATATTATAAATGCGAAAGTAACTCTGTCTGTCTGTCTGTCTGCCTGTCTGTTACCTCTTCACACTTCAACCGCTGGATCATCATCATTTCAGCCGATAGACGTCCACATGCTGGACATAGGCCTCCCCCAAGGCGCGCAAATCAGACCGGTCCTGTGCCACTCGCATCCACCGCGTTCCCGCGACCTTTACAAGGTCGTCACTCCATCTTGCGAACCTTAAGTGGCAGTGGGCGGGGCACATTGCTCGCAGACTGATGGCCGATGGGGCCAGAAAGTCCTGGAGTGGCGTCCACGAACCACTGGATCGATTTGGTTCAAATTTGGTATGGAGATAGTTGGAGTCCCGGGATATATGCTACTTTTTATCCTGGAAAAGCTCATAGTTCCCGCGGCAGTGCGATAACCGAATTCCACGCGGGCGAAGTCGCGGGTAGAAGTTAGTTATGTATATAGCCCAAACCCTCTTGTGATGAGAGGAGGCCTGTGCCCAGCAGTTGTGGGCTGTAAATAGACTATTGTGGTAGTGGTGGTGTGGGATCTGTAGTTATACTCAGTGTTAGGTATGAATGAAGGATAGAACCATCGATTCTCTGAATGAGAGACGATAAGTCAAACTACATTCAACAGCAATGAAAACGGGTCACTTTGTATGGGAAATCTTATACAAAGTGACCCTTTTTTATTGCTGTTGGGTGTATTTTGCTACCACTACAAATTTGTAATATTAGAACGGCAACAATGAATAACGTACGTCAATTCTCAAATTCATTAGACGAGATATCATATAAAATGGTCAGGTAGAAGTTAATAATGTACATGCTTGATAATATAGACGGTTTCTTAGTAGTGTTTAAGTATTTATGTTTCGCTGAAACTCCCAATAAGTAGGTATTTCATAAGAAATTGAAACGTCTCAAATTGAGATCTGAGGAGTAAATATTTAACCTTGCTTCTTCACGGGCTGAAATATTTTGTCATTGCCGTTATAATATTTTTATATCTGTTAGTAGTTTTGTTAGTACTTTTTTTACCAATCTTCCATTGGCCACAAGAGTACTGAACTTAGAGTATAAGCAGAATGTTAGAAGAATGCACATTCTTAGATTATTCGCCAGTCAAAAGTTAATGAATTTTTTTTTTTCTAAACAATCAACTTCTAACAAAAGGCACAATTCGTTCGTGCTCTTCACTCCAAAATCATCTAGCTTTGTGACGTAATGCCTCATCGACTGAAGATCACTTAGCCAGTGTATTTACTCGTACCTCCGACTGATTGGATCCCAAAGACATTTACAGACGTCCACAAGGATCCACTCAGTCTAAAGTACCCTCGAGACTAAACTATAATCTATAGCTCCAAACTATATTAGCAGAATCTATTCCACTTTGAGATGCTTTGAAATCCACCTGAGCCGGAGTTCAAGTTGCTTTGACATAATTTTCTTAGAAATCAGATATGGTGTAGCAACGAATGTAAGTTTTATCGCATTAAATATGCACAACGAATGAGAATCTTCAAGATTATTCAAAAACTAGATCCATTAGGTAAACATAATAATTAAAATAACGTAAGAACAAGTCGTCATAATTCAGCATTCCTACTTATTTGTTACAACGTGTTACGTGCACGTAGGGTACCTAACAATAATAAGGATGAATATTTACTTAAATTATTCATTGTTTCAAGTTCATTATACGTAACTTTTACTCGAATGTAAATGCCTTCGTTATGCAAATATATTTATTATCTGTAATCAACGTTTAAATTGTTTGTTTCATTTAACAAGAAATGCTGGCCCTTGTAGAATGCTAACAGTTGACGTAAGCACCTTAAATTAAGTACGTTTGTTTAGTTAGGACCTGCTTAGTTTACTTAGTATACTTTTACGTTTGTTTAGTATACTTTTCTTTGATGAGGTTTGGGGCTGTCCATTAATCACGAGATGATTTTTTAGCATTTTATTAAGCCCTAGGGTGACACGACTAACGAGGGGCCCTATCGAGTGTCACTTGTTTTTTTTTGCACAAAGCACCATAAAAATCGAATTCAATTCTGTTTAATTAAATCACGCGTTCAACGGAAAAATACACGTGATAATCCTACTACACCCCTAAGGACATAATAGTGTGTAAAAATGCATGCATTAAGCTATTAACCTTCAAGTTATTATTAACCTCGGATGTGACTTACTTATTTGGTTACCCTCGCTTGCTTGGTTGAAATGAACAGTCGATGCAGAATTTAACCCTCTATAATTTATAAACATTACCTAAGACTTTTTCCGTCACACATAATGTTTTCGAGTAAAAAGAAAAAAAACTGTACGTAAAAAGAGCAAAAACTTCTGGGATGAAAAAACGGATTACACATAGATATTTAGGACCAAATAAAGGCAATAAAACGATTTGCAGCATAGACATAAATAATACTTCGTATGGACCCGGCCTAACGTAGATACATGTCATGTTTCCCGACTTCATTGGTGTCCAATCCAAAGTTAAACTTGTATCGTTGTGTGGCTGGGTCACATTTTTCCAACAACGAGACGAGTTTTTAGATACTGAGAAACAGTTTCGAAAAAAGTTTTTTTAAAAACGCTTATTGTCACGCACGCTCGGTGACAGAACTTTGGATTGGACACCGTGGAAATGGGGACATATTACGTGTACGTTAGACCGGGTCTATATTATTTACGTCTATGATTTGCAGCCTACTGAAAATTAATTCTTTGATAAAATCTTATATCAAGTTATTTAATAGAAAATAGACAAAAAATACAGAAAATAGTTGACTTTGCCTATAAGAGGAAAACCTTGCACAGTCTGGAAGAAATCTTTATAAAATTAACCATCGCCAAACATTAAAAGCGTTGATTTTTCAAAAGGAAAACCAAAGAGAAAATGAAAGAAATTGTTAGTGTTTCGTGGAAACTTTGAAAACGTGCAAGTAATATTTATTAACTATCATATCTCATGTTTCAAAAAGTTCAGTCCCTTCTGTACATAACACCCTCCCTCAGTATTAATCTAACAGAGAACGACGAATTTCGCTCCACACGCAAACTGACAGATTTTCACGTCAAATCTTACATTATTATGACGTTACGATAAATCTACGGAGACCTCTTTTCGGGATCCTAATGAGATTCCTTCCACTTATTAGATTACGTTTGCAAGTTGTTTAGCGGAATTAAAAATTTTCAACTGAAATAATGTTGGGAAATATTTTTTGGAACAGATTAAATTACTTTTGGATGAGTATAATTAATTTTATTTTAAGAAATAATATTAAAGGTCTCCGGGCAAACATGTTTAATTTAATACTTTTAAGAAATATTTTTAGGTTCTTTAGCGTAATGTTAATGGTCAAAACGGATCCTATTACAGTTTCTTCATGCGTCTGTCCGTAGATATGTCACAATCTTTTTTCAGATGTCGAATTTGGAACTCGTATATGTATAATTGACAACAAAATGTGTTTTATGTTAACCTTTGCATGTTAAGTAAGTAAAAAAAAAACAGCCAAGTGCGTGTCGGGCCACGCGCAAAATATAGGGTTCCGAAGTTGACGATGCCCACAGTACCTTTCTAAGACTTATTAGCATCTAGCTAGCCTGTGGTAAGACGTACGTGCCCGCCCGACGCCCCTGCCACTCGAGAATAATCATTGGTTTTTTAATCATTCCATAAGTTGGTCGACTATTTTTTTAAGACCTATTCAGGATATGCCGCACCATGGGGTACGCAAGAAAAAAAAATTACATCCCCACTTTACGAGTAGGGGAGGTACCCTATAAAAAAAAATATATTGTACCACTTTGTCAGCGTAACTAATAGGTATATTCATGCCAAATTACAGCTTTCTAGAACTAAGCATCTCCGAGCAATAGTGCGGATAGACGGACGGACGGACATGGCGAAACTATAACGGTTCCTTGTGGACTTCGGAACCCTAAAAATGTATGTGCCTACCCCAATCTAAAACACATAATTTCTCTTTGATTATAAAACCATAGGCTTTACGTTCAACACCTAAATAACCTACTACTACAGCCTATTTGCGTCCCACTGCTGGGCACAGGCCTCCTCTCACCATGAGAGGATTTGGGCTATAGTCCCCACGCGGGCCCAGTGCGGTTTGGGGCCTTCACACATATCTTTGAATTACTTCGCAGGTGAGGTTTCCTCACGATGTTTTACTTCACCGAAAAGCTCATGGTAAATTCAAATTGAATTTCGCACGTAAGTAAACTTAGAGGTGCGAGCCGGAATCGGAACCTAAATAACCTAAAAGATATAAATTCCTTTGTGTTTTCTTCCGAATAAATTCGTACTTAATGAAGGCAACAAAATTTTATCTTCACACTCCAATGCCTGACACTTGAAAAATGATATCTTTAGAATGCCGTGAAAACATGGAATTCAAAAACAGATGGAACGTAAATTCTTATTTAAAAAATAATAATGTGATGTTTTTTTGATTGAGTTCTATAATCTACTTCATGAAAACGATTAAATAAAAAATACTGTCGATCCGACATCCTAAAGGGCGCCAGGGTGGGGTAAGTGCACCTACCATAAATATATTGAAAACTACTATAAGTAGTACTTTAGCTAATGATCTTATGTCCAGCAGTGGAATCTTATAAATAAGACACAATGACACACACAATAGTTGGCTCTGTTCTGTATGAATGAGGTTGAAAAAAAAATTTAGATGCATGTACCCCGACGGCGCAATTGCCCCGACTGACCTTATTTTATATACCTACCTACCTAATATACACAAAATGACATTGAAATCGACCAAACCCAACCTCATCCGTTTTAGTTCTAAGATTTCAGACTAGGCTGTAATCCCTTCATTGCTAACAATGTTTAATGGGACCAACCCCAGATCTGTTTAATGGGTAGTACTTCGGGTAGAGAGACCTAATAGGGCTTAGAGGTAAACCTACCAATCAGGCAAAGTAATGGTTATTGCTACAGGAATTAACACTTTTTTGTAATGAGTCTGTTATGGCACCTGTAACCTTCCATTTCTTCCGCCTACTGTCTTGAGTTTAGTTGAGCGCTTGTGTCTGCTACTCTTTATCAAATGCGTCGAGTGAGATAAATATTAGTAATATAAATAGCCATACAGGAAAAACGCTTACTGTATTTTACAAAAGCAAAGTATAAGATTTCACGATGATATCGTCCATGTGAGGTCGGCTTACACTAATTGTACCCTATTCCGTTTTATTCAGGTCCAAAAGTCTAAACATACCTTTGACGTCGACTATGTAAGCTTAATAACGATAATGGTGAATTTAATGGCTTCGTTGGACAGGTTGAATATGGTTCACATAGAAAGTGGGTCGAAGTTTTCATAGTGAATACTCTATTTACTATCTATCTGCAAAAAATTCAAAGGTACATTCCATTAGTAGATTGGTTCCCCGAATTCAGAAAATGCGAAGTTTTGAAATGCATATTTTATGTTTGTATAGATATTTTAAAACGTGATTACTAGGTATGGGTGCGTTTTCACAGTGAATTGACCAATCACAGTAACTAAAGTGTCGACTCCACGTCGTTGTTAGCACTGTGATTAGTCAATGCGGGCCACCGTATTTTTTAGGTCACCAGCGCCACTGGCGTTGGAGACTAAGTTAGAGGTGATTGAAGGGATATATAGTATAGGCGTCAATATCAAACCACGCAAAATGGCCAATGACTGTCTTGGCCGACACCAACGCCCCTACCGTATTTCTTCATAAGATTTCAGTGAAAAACGGAAGTGTGCTCTGAACGGGCGACTATTTGAAAAAACTTATAAATAATATAACCTGATGAAAAAAAAACAAACGCACTACCTTTTCAATTCCCTCAGGGTGAGCTTAGACGGAACCGCACTTTACTACATGCTTCGTAATAGTGTCTTGATTTGGTAGTATTTTAGTACTTTATTTTGATTTCATGAACAATATTCTTGTTCTGCAAAAATTAGGAACATATAGTTACTATATATCTAAAAAACTAGTTACATATAATTTGAAGTCGGCATAAAATGAACCGGTGGGCAAAAAAGACTGATGATGTTGATGATGAAAAGATGTTTAGACAGACTTTACCGGCTTTACGCAGGTGTGATTTGGTTGATGTGCTTCGAAGCTTTGAAGGAGGTTTTTTGTGATAGCTTTCTCTTTTGAAGGTGATATTTGATTGAGTGTTGTGTTTGAAGAAATTAGATTATAATGTTTTTTAATCTATTTTATTATTTATTCATACCATATCTTATAGTTTCTGTGTACTGCTCATAATACCTGGAAGATAAGCAGAAGGCCCTGAAAGGGTTGGGATTCGGGTATATATCAACGAACGAAGTGGTTTTCGGGGTTTGCTAGAATTAACATAAAATGACTTACATTCTCCTGTTTGAATACCCCTATTAAAATATAAATAAAACATATTTGCAAATATGGTGACAAAAGTGATGAGCACTTCAAGTAACAGTAACACAAGTGCGTTCGTTCGAATAGGGTTGATTTTTGCATGTAGTTAAATCACTTTTTGATTACGTTGATTATTCGCACCTCTGTGAATATCAACGAGAAATGCCACTAACAACAGTCGGTTTATTTAATGTGTTCTTCTGTTAGATATTATCTGTAATCAGATAGCCTTGAGCTTTTGTTTAATTTACATTATTTTTGTTTCAGGTAACTGCAGCAATATTAGTATATTTTCAGTAAGTTACTTTAGAAATATATAGAGTAGACTTCCCTTCTAAGATTACGCTACACCAATTCGACTTTGAATACCACCATCTATTTGCCTAAGTAAGAAATAATCAATAATCATATATTTCAAAGATATACAAACAAAATGCGTTTTCAATGTTGAGTTTCACCGGATACAATCAGTCGCGCTCATACATTTTCCAATAAAACAATTCATAGCCTCGCTACTGTTTCAGTTTGAATTAGTTACGATATGAAAACCTACAATCACTAATAGTACCTACTATTTTATATTCAGTGCTTATGCGTCAGCGCATTGCCAAACGATTTTAATTCTTATTACTTTCATTTGCTTTATTAAAACCGCCTGGTTATTAAAATTGAAAGTCAGTTATTAGATACATTATTTTAAAGCATTTATATCCATATTTAATATTATAAATGCGAAAGTAACTCAGTCTGTATGTCTGTCTGTCCGTTAGCTCTTCACGCTTCAACCGCTGGACCGATTTGGATGAAATTTGGCATGAAGATAGTTGTAGACCCGGGACCTTTCCCGGGTCTACAACGGAAAAAAATATTATATTATTATATTATTTATATTATTTTTTTCCGGAATAAAAAGTAGCATATGTCCTTACATATGCTACTTTTTATTCCGGAAAAAACGCATAGTTTCCGCGGAAACGCGATAGCCGAATTCCACGCCGGCGAAGTCGCGAGCAGAAGCTAGTAACTAATATTTTCATAAAAAAAATTGTAATCAATACCTACTCTCTGTACTCAAAGGTTATAAAAAACATTATTTTATATCGTAAAACCTGACTAGGTAGGTACCAAAAATCTTCGATCATTAACGAGTAGGTATTGAATATTTTTTATGGTTTATCTTTGAAATTATTCATCGTCTGTAATTCAGAATTTTCTCTTCTTTCATTTGACACCCCATTCACCATTGTTTTTTGTATGAAAGCCCCGTTGTTTATTTAAAATCTGCCATGATGATTTTTTTGTACGAAATTTCCTTTTAGGTTTGCCGTAGTCGAGTAAAAATAGCAAATGGCCACGCGTTACGTACCATAAGCCTGTTCATGTTCATAGATTGCATCGCGCTGCCTGCGCGTGACAGTTTAATTTTATTCCAATACACCGGCTATTTCTGGAGCCAAAATATTAGTTTTGCCTCGTGACACACAGCGGGAACTCTGTATTTCCCGAAATATTACTGGCACGTTTTGATAGACTGATTTAGTTTCGAGAACGGATTTAGCATTTCTACTACTACGGCTTAGGGATGAAAGTGGATTCTACTATGGAAAGGAACGTTAGAGAGTGACCAAAACCCACTTGTGGCCACCTTTGGCCAGTCTCCCCAAAGAATGGCCAAACAGATGTGTCCTCAAGCATCCAGAAACTCTCGCAACTTTCAAAAGTTCTCTATCAAGAGAACATAAGAGTCAAGAGATGGGATTGACTTGATACCTATATTACAAGTACCTACACATCAATAAAAATGTAACATTGGAAAAGCTATCAGGCGTCAATCGAACATTACCGACCTTCGCTGCCATCTAGAACGTGAGAAAATTCATTCACAAAGTGAACAATAGGGAAAAACAAGACCGGTGTTTTCTTTAAACGTTACCTACTACTGTTACAGAGCTTGTGCAACGCTGTCGTATTAAGTTTTGATGTGAATGTAATTGGCTTGTGCAATGCGCAAGAGCCGCTAAAGGCGGCGTAAAAATTATACTTGCATATTAGTGTCGAAGATAGAATACTGTCACAACTTGTGTTACTTTTTGGTAAGACTACTTATAACATGTGTTTGCACTTTTAACCCTTACTACATGATCATGATTTAGGTACATTAATTTATTAACTGTTAAATTAATTTCAGTTTATAATTACATTTCAAAGTTTGAGTTCCGATAATGGTAAAAAATGGATTAATAATATACATCTATCCATAAATAGACAACAACAAACTAAACACACATCACACTGGAAAAAATAACAATTAAACGTCGTTTTATTTATCGGAACCACGCAGCATGTCTAATTTCTACCATTTATAGCATCTTTACGACCATAAACTGTTTTAGTTAAACAGTAATGTTTATGTTCACACGTCCCAGGACGGACTGACAAGCCCATAGAGACTTTCTATCGAAATATTTACCACGCGTGCGTCTGCGCATAGAATATTCATTATGGAGTCTTTGACTATGTTTTAAGGCTACGCTACGTGAGCTCCACATTTGGAAACGACGAGCACAATGGAATCGATTTGTATTTATTTTTGTTTTGTGACCTTGATTACTGAATGATGTGAGGGTAATGACGATTTGAAGACTAGTAGTCAATGTTAGAGATTAATCAGAGTTTTGCTGACTGTCATTAGAGCCGTTTTCGAGAACGTGATTACAAATATATGTATATTTATTAGTTACTACATCTTATATATAAAATTCTCGTGTCACAGTGTTTGTAACCAAACTCCTCCGAAACGGTTCGACCAATTTTTATGAAATTTGGTGGTTGGTGGGTACCTATGTTCAGTAGATCTGAGAATAGGACGTAAGCTATTTTTCACACTCACCCTAAAAAAAAACTAAGGCGGTACGAAGTCCGCTGGGTCAGCTAGTCTACTATATACAATTCTCGTGTCACAGTGTTTGTAACCAAACTCCTCCGAAACGGTTCGACCGATTCTTGTGCAATTTTGAGTGTATGTTCAGTAGGTCTGAGAATAGGACGAGCTATTTTTCATACTCACCCAAAAAAGAAATTCTTAGGCGGTACGAAGTCCGCGGGGTCAGCTAGTAGGTACATATATATATACAAATATTGCTCGTTTAATAGTATAGGATGGGATAAAAAAATAGGACAACCTGATAAAACTATCGTTATAAAAACAATATTTTTTTCACCTCACTGGCTCGAAAGTGGTCGTTTTGCAGCTTGATATCCGAGCGCAAAAGTTGTTTTTATCCGCTAGCGTGGAAAGTGTTTTTGAAATTCGAACGACGCATGACGCCACTGTCACAATAAAAAACAACGATACGTTCTGAAACGCAATTCGTCGTGAGAGATTTATTAAAATAAAGGTTCAATTTACTTAATATCATCATTAATAAAATTATATTAATAATACACCGTTTCAGATGTATTTCATTATTTCACTATGTTTTATCACAAAATTACTTAAATATGTGTATATTTTAACTGTATTCAATGAATAATTGAATCTTGAAGTACGAGTAGGAGTGATTTGGAACGCAACCTCCGGAAAAAAAAAACATTTAAAAAAAAGTTTTAGATTGCTGGTTTTGTAATTTAGAATACCTATACGAAGTAATAAAGAAAATATGAGCGATCTAGAATCTAGATGAAGCGATCTAGATGAAGATACGAATTTAACTCCTCCAGAGTTAGCACAAACTGTACGTGACGCCGAACTAAGTCTTCTTCCCGAAAAATCGCGCGTGAAGTGAAAAATTTTGTGTTGCGCTCAGCAGCAAAGTCGTTTGCTGTCTCGTGCCTTGAATTGAAACCCTCGTTTCACTCAGGATTCTATATTTGAACCACTCGCTTCGCTCGTGGTTCAACCCTAGAATCCTTCGTTCACTCGGGTCTCAATCACGCACTCACAGCAAACAACAACTTTGCAGCCTTGCATAACAAATAACTATTTATTTACCGGTACATGTACAATTTCATGAAAAATGGTGAATCCGTTTTAACGGGAAGGAAAGACAAACACATTTTCACAAATTTAATGTTAATTATATGTAGGTATCTTAGTGCCTATGGATAATATGGTCTGAGCATAATCATGATCAATGTTTAATCAAGCTTAATAAATGTTCTGAAAGGATAAGAACCGAAGAAAATGCAAAAAAAGACATAAAAGCAGCACCCATAATATTAGGTTTTATTGTGATAGGATTTCGTATATTGAGGCTTGCCGCATAATATCGGGCATGTTATAATAGGATATCTAGGATAAAATTGACACTTTCTTCGTATTATTGTGACAGAGCTGCGATATTGGAATCTTTTATGAGATAATATCGAAGAGAGGGCAAAAAATCAATGGAAATATTTCCAATAAGCAAAATTGGTACTGCGAAAGTAATTCTATTTTTAGTGAAGGACACTAAATCCTAAGTATATCATTACAAATAGTGCATTAAGAAGTCCAGTGATATGAGCAAGGTATCTTTAGAACCATGAGCAATAGTAAATAAGACGCGCAGAAAATGTCTATTAGGTACCTACAGTACCTACCTACAGTATAAGACGAATAAAACATACCTACTCTTTATTGGACCACACACAACGGATAAAGACAGACCAAAGGTTAATTGAAAATCACATTGTAGTAGAGGATGATGAAAAAAAATGTACGAAAGAATTCCAGCTGAAATTTCATGTCGCTTTATGACTGAAGTACCAATTTCGGAGCAGAGGGCTCTACAGGAATTGCTAGAATCTTTTCCTCCACCGCATCAATGGATACTTAGGACGGCCGCATTCAGCTCGGAATATTCGGGCGCAGGCCGATCACGGGCATAGAAAATACAGGCCTATTATAGAAGCACCAACGTTGCCAGGGTTCTTGGCTTAAAAAAGAAAATATTTTTAGGGAAAAAGTTACAATTTCGTTTTTCTTTTTAGTGCACATTTATTTGATGCATTAAATTATCTAAAGTGGGTATGATTTAAATTTTCTAATTACATATCTCTATTATTAAAATGTTTGTTTCATTCAATAAAATTCCTGGAAATTGAGGCACAATGCAATATTTACTGCTTAATTTAGCAAAATCTTGGTTGAAAATCAGGACCGGAAATAACTTGGTATGATATTGACGAGTAAAAAGAATACGTTTAGTAAGGTTGCATTAAAAAGTGACTCAATTATGTAGAGTCGAAGTTACGCAATCTATCTATATACTCCCGTAGTGTGTTTTCAGTTATTTATTATTGCTGCTGACGTTGTAGGAACGTGTGTGTTAAAACAGCATTTATCTTACATTTCGCTTTGGAACAGGAATGTTGCTTGCATATAGAATGCGTACTGCTTTTCGGGCCTTTATAAATTTTGCATATGCAATCTCGATTTGCTCTCGCCTAGACTGGATGATAAAGGTAAATAAGCTAGTAGGTATACAGGGTTCGGTCATTTTTTGTATCTGTAGGTGAGAGGCTACTGTTTCTAAATGTGATTGTACCCCAGCAATTTATACCAATAATGTTTTTTCCAGTCAACATTTGAGCAAAGGAGATGTAATAACTCCACTGCTGACCACAATATACCCCAACCACTGTAGATATGCCCCGTCCACCATCGCCACCCGCAATCACCGTATTCCTTCGTCAAAATGAACATGCTACCCGCCACCATCTTACCCGCTAATCTGCCGTCAAACATCAGTGCTTGCACTGTTGTGGTCCGGTAAGGGGGTAAGAGTTGGTGAAGTTACCAGCCCGTACGTAATACGTTTCCAAACACGAGGACCAATATTATAGAATGAAGACAGGGCAGTGTCTGCAATCTATCTTCGTCCCCGGGTTGGAAAATTATTCTAAATCTTATATGTCCATGGGTGACAGTAACCACTTACCAGCATGTTCATTTGCAATAGAATGCCATAATAAAGGGATAAATTACTGTTAGTGACTATTAACTAAACTCCAAAGTGAAATGCAACGAACATCCGAGCCGATGCTTCATTGAATATAAACTATTTGACCTCGACCATCAAATGTAAATTATAAAATTAACATTCACAACAAAGACAATTGAATAATAGATCGAACTGCGGTAGCACTTCCATTAGTCTGTTCATATTAAATTAATAAAATCAATGTATTGTGGTTCCTGTGGATGTTGGTAAGTAAACAAGGTTTATTTGCATAAGTACTCGAATATAGTACCCGAGCGAATGTAGATCTTAGTGGTGTTTTAGAAAGCCGTACCTACCTAGTAGCCGGTTGTCATCCATAGCCAATTAAGTCCCCAAGTCTGCATCAAAGGTAGATTGAATTACTAAGTACGCTACTACGGCTTTCTAAAACACCACTAAGTTCTAAATTCGCTCGTGCTTGCCACTGAAAGAAGATTAATCGATGAAGAACTGCACGCATCTGCACATATTTAAAAAAAACGTTATGTGATGTCATCTAGGATCTGCATCCTGGCTCATAATGAGAGGAGAACAAGTTTTTATTGGGAACATACATCGCTTTCACTAAAGCCTATTTTGTGTAATTCCTAGTTCCTGAAGGATGGTTTTAACACGTTATGCAAAATGCTAGTGATGTTTGCAGGAATGGTAGCAATTTCACCCAAAGAAAAACAAAACAAACCCAAATTGAATAAGCGGCTAAATAGTGGATAATGACATTAAACGAAAAACTGTGAATGCCGTGAACACCTACAGTATCTTACGAACACGGAATCTAATCTGCCATTTAGCTTGCGTAACTACAACTGTCTCATAATAAAACCATATTCGCATATCTGTCACATTGCAATTCAGATCACAAAAAAACGTGCGCTCGGCTTTCCCTAAGTACAACGAGTATCAGAATTCCGGTAATCTAAAGTGCCAAATCGCTAACTTCAAAGTGAAACTCGAAGCTGTCCGAATTTTCTGAATACATCAAGGAAATTACTACCTTCTTGGGAATCTAAAAATAGATGAACCTTCGGCTCATTTTAGCCGTTCGAGGTCAATGCCGAAAATGTCCCGCCCGATTTTCAGGCTGTTAATTAGTTTAACTTTTACAATATTAGTGCTAAAAGCATCAACTCAATCAGCTTTAATTTTGCTATTATTCGCATCCCACTGGATTAAAGTTATAGTTTAAATCAAGCACTGCCTATTTCGGATTGACCCTGGAAATCATGTTTGATGTTCAACTGGTCCATTTAATACTGTTACACGAAACATCCTAAGGAAATGGTACCTTAACACACACACAAAAAAAGGACACATGCCTTAACGGCCCAAAAACAGCAAATACAGTAAAGATGACGGAAAGAAATTATGCTAACATCGTTCCCATTACGTACGAGTCGTCAAATCGGGAGTGTTTGTGTGAATACGAAATAGTCAATAAAAGTCGGTTCGTGTTGCGAATATTTATTTTGAAGCTGTTGATGTTGGAGATTGACAGCCTTCTTAAACAACTTTTCGTAGTCCCCACACAAGACCAAATTATTGGTGCATTTGAAAGCGTGAACCCATTCTGAAGCTTTTGGCCAACAGCTGCATGACTCAACTTTGGAAGCACCTGTTTCGTAAGTAGGTTCTAGTTTTGATGGCTTTACTACAAACCTGAAAAGATAAGTGACAAGTATTCGTATAATTATGTATAACTATTTTAAAAACAGAGAAATAAACTGACTAGAGAGAATAGATCCTTACTCCTGACTCGGTACATTTGCGACGAGCCGCACTAAGTACGCATTTTCGAGTTTATTAACTTAATTTAAAGGGTGCCATTTAAGGAAAGGTCGTTGTACCAAAAACCTATTGGTACACTTGAAGTTAAATTATTAGTGTAGTCGTCACGTCACATTCGGTATGAGACTCTTGAAGTACAAGTCAAAATATTTAGTCTGATACTCTGAAATCGTTTTATAAATAACCAAATTTTAAAGTTAAGGAGACTTTCCTTTAATTTATTATACACTGGTGGATTTCTGGTCCAGCTCAGTTATTGGCAAATTAATATCTTTCGTTTAGTCCAATCCTCACTAGATTTTAAATATGGATTTTATGATGAATGACTTTTATCCAACTGCACAAAGCAAAGGAGCATTGCTCATTACACTATGAAACTCATGATTCGAGATGGTCATTTGAACTTTGAATTTTTATTCCTTTAACAGGTCATGTGCCCAAACCTCGCATAAATCAATACTCGAGTGAGTTTGTTTGCTAATTCTCCCCTATTTAGAGAACTGCGTGTCAATATGTGACGCACTTTGCGATCAAAGAGCCTCGCTCGATCATGTGGAAAACCCATACTTGTTCAGGCGATGTATTAGTGGCTAATATATTATGTTCATAATAAATACTCATTAATCAGAATCGATGACATTGTTCAAAATAGAGTTCGTTATCGCATTAGGTCACGATGGAGACGGCGGGACGAACCATGCCTTCAACAATGAATTGGCATGATGTCGCAAAGGACCGAAGAAAAAGAGGGAGACTTTTGCCCTAAAGGGGGACAGCACTGTCTGATATAATAATATCCCATCGTAATTCAGTTTCTTAAGATATTTTTTGTTTTATCGACGCGTGTCGAAACTCAAGGGAGGGCTATGAAGCGAATAGCAGTAATGGAAAACTTTCGGTTGATACGATGATGATAATGATGTGACAATAATTAATTATATTTATTATTTAGAACAAGCTTATCAAAAAAAAAACTACGATGGTGGTCACGTTAAGTAGAGCCTATGGTGGTGAAAGCAAACCACAGACCATGTTAACCGTAGGTACAAAGTTGGCACAAAACGCTTGTGGTCAAAATGCCGACGTCGGAATTCGAGTTGAATGTTTAGTCAAACCGTCTAAAGAATGGAATCTCTGGTATTTGCTTGGTGAAATCAGAGCTTCGTACGAACGAAAAGTGTGAAAATTGCCCAGAGTTAAAGTTTAAAGGGAAACTATTTAAAGTAACGCGTAAGTTTAATCCAATCGTAATAAAGGAGCCCTGTTTTCATCAGCGGGGATGTAAATAAACTGTTGTGAAGGTTGCTTTATTTTTGTGGCGATTGTCGAAGAATTGTCGTATTTGGTTTTTGCCATTGGTGCTAGGTCCGTCCGGGGAGGTACCACCGTCTTTCCCCGCTAACCTGTCGCCAAATAGGAGTACTCGCACTATTGTGTTCCGGGGGGTTAA
The DNA here is from genome assembly GCA_963971205.1 of Aethes cnicana. NCBI lineage: Eukaryota > Metazoa > Arthropoda > Insecta > Lepidoptera > Tortricidae > Aethes > Aethes cnicana. The sequence goes on along the minus strand of OZ020287.1, from coordinate 7,583,259 downwards.
GGCAGCCGCGGTGAAATTTCTGGCACAGAGGCATTCCATCTTACGCCTCAGGGTAGGCAACGCATTCGAGATCTTATGGTTTCTTAATGGAGGATCAAAGGATTTCGGTGTGCATGGGCCGCAGTGACCACTTACCATCAGGTGGGCTGTGCGCTCGTTTTCCTATACCATCGACATGAAAAATGTTTTAAAGTAAAGCATTCAAAAACATTACTACCTACTTTAAATCTATCTCTTTCTTCTCAAAATTACTTGCACAATTTCACACGTCCACAGATTATCGAATTGTATTGACTGGTCTGGTCGTAGAGGCCCTGTGCCTCCCACAGTTACTAGATCAAATAGATTTGGTCAGCTTACACAATGATGAGGATGATGTACTTAAATTGTACCTAAATTTATGTAAAACTATACGCAATTATTACACGTCAGCGTAAAATCATTGAGCTGAGCTGGAGCCCTTTCGGCTAATAAAGTTGTGGTCTGACCTACCGCCTCTCATTCAGAGGGTCGCGGGTTCGATCCCGGCTTGCACCTCTAAGTTTACTTACGTGCGAAATCCAATTTGAATTTACTACTGAGCTTTTCGGTGAAGGAAAACATCGTGAGGAAACCTTCACGAATTTGCGGAGTAATTCAAAGATGAGTGTGAAGTCTCCAATCCGCACTGGGCTTGCCCGGGGACTATAGCCCAAATCCTCGTGCGATGAGTGAGAGGAGAGACCTGTGTCCAGCAGTGGGACGCAAATAGGCTGTAGTAGTATTAGTTACCTAGTTATTAAGTAGAAGTGATCTTAATGTATGTTTATAATTATTATCTTGTAAGTATTAATTATCCGAATATATATATTTTTACTTTACTTACTTTACTGATATAGAGCCTTAGAAACGGATTTCAGCATTAGTTCATCCAAAAGCATGATCGAAGTTTAATTTATTTAACGGTTATAAACTTCTTGGCAAAGCAAATAGGCGGCGGATAACTTCTCGCGTTGAACTTTTTATATTTATTTGATGCTTTAGAATTGAGTAGTTGTTAAGATGGCATTAATCCGGAGTGTTTCTGGAGCAGCAACTTAACAAAGAAAATGCATGAACGAATGCACTGACTATAGACATTCATTCAGTAATGATTGATTTATCATTTCTAACAGTCTTATTCATAGAGCTGTTCTTTTTTACATGAACACATTTCAAAAATTAACAATCAAGGTACCGAACGTCTATCTTAAAGTCACCAATGAATTTGTAACCACCACCTGTATTAAAAAATACACTTACAAATGCCTGAGCTGTTCTACGGTAGGTACTGGTTTCCCCCCCCCCCCCCAACCCCCTTTTAGAACTGTTGACATAAAATAAAACTTTGCACTTCGACTTTGCAAACCGGAACTCGTCTGCTTCGTAAATACTAATCAATTTCCTCATCATTTGTTTTCAAGATGAATTATTATTTCAGTTTGCTCTGCAGAACTTCCGCGTTCATCAATCACAACAATAACTTAATTTGGAAAAACATTTTTGCTTTATCTCATTAATTATTTCAGTCTTAACTCCTTTCATTAATGCAGATTACAAAATTCTTTAACACACTATTATGACGGATCGTCACGCGATAAGTTTCGCTACCTTCAAAGAGCTATACATATAGTACTGCACAACTTAGAAGGTGCGCGGGCATATTATTGCTTACTAGCTTCTGCCCGCGACTTCGTACGCTTGGAATTCTTTAATTATAGCGTTCCCGCGGGATAAAAAGTAGCCTATATGTTGACCAGTGTTATAAACTACCCTCATACCATTGTTGCAATCCTTCCAGTAATTTTCGAGTTAGGTAAATCCGGACATACATACATACAATTTTTCTAAAAATCATTAATTTGTGTTCAGTATCGTTTAATAGTCTCCTCGACTTGATAGTTTCTTTTAATTTTCAAGTTTCAGACGCGACTTCTTCTCCAGTCTTATTATTAGTATAGAAGACGCTGAAAAGAGCTAATGACCTTGAGCAATCGAGGCAGGCAACTGTCTCAGAGGAGAATGTCTGTTTGCATTGGAGGGAGCGAAAAATACGACCGCGGCATGTGGGCGAAGTACGTAGAAAATCAGAAAAATGAAGATTTAAAAGATCCCACATTGCATAAACACTAGAAATCAGCAAACTTTTTAGGACGACTATGATAAAATATTGTATTTAATAATAAACATCTGCGTTAAAAAACTAAACATATCTAGAACCGTTTAAGAATAAAGTCAATTTAGGTATTTTCAGCGCTTTCTAAGTTGTGTGAACCTGTATATCAGCCACGGAAGGCCACCCCGACAACCAACAATGGTACCTAGTCATCGAGTGACCCGTTCCGATCGGCCTCGCGCCGATGCGTGATTTCATTTTTAATCATCGATCCCAGCCGACCGTGAATTAGGAACATGCAGCTATGAACGTTGACAAATAATCACTTTTTTAACGTAATTAATATGTCAATCTATCACAATAATGAATCGGGAAATCTCGTGGCACTTTTGAGCTGTCGCAGTGCGACGCAACAAGGAACACAAAATTTTATAGAAGTGTTGCAATAAAGCTTGCGGCAAAACCAGTGACGGATTTTTACATTCGCCGCCCCTACACTTTTCACCATCGCAATATTAATTACAATTTAATGAAAAAACAGCCGACGGCACAAAGTTGCACCATAGGCCTAGTGTAGCCTAGATGGTTACTTGGTAAATCCTGCACCACTGACAAAAAAGATTAGGTAGTAATTTAATTTGTGTGAAGTGTTCTAGAAAATGTCTGCATAAGAACTTCAATGATCAACATTGAAATACCGACTTTCTTACAACACTGTTTCATTTTCTTTGAGCAGTATTTTGCACATGCGTTTACTTTTAATCTTGTTAAAGTCGGAATGGGAAGGTTTATCTTGATAAAGGCTCCATTATTCCAACAGATGGCAGATATAATCAGTCACGTACTGAAGTTATGGGTCCATTCGTCTAGTGATCTAGACCAGTCAGTTTACTTTTTACATCATCAACTGGTTATTATTATTTGTTGCTTTTATAAAGAAACCTTTATATCTTGCTGTTTCATAGCTTTATTGCAATCGATCGATGCATTTATCTATGGTCCATTATTTAATGTTTTCATTCGTCGCCTGAATTTAGTGGAAATAACTCTCTGTTCTGTGTTTTGGATACTACTTAGGTAGTCACATTTTGTTTGTTATTGGAAAATCTTACTCAAAACATTGTAATAAAAATGAAACCTTGAAATTATTTAACATTGGCAACTGAATCTCACTATAGCAGTAGGTAGACCAAATAGTCATAAAGTTATGATGTAAATGTTTTTGCATGTAAGTTTTTATGATGTCATGACATGACCATGTCATATACATAACATCAAGCCTTGAAAATGTACAATTTTTAAAAGAGGGTCGGGTATAGTCACCACAATATTAAAAAAAAAAAACAATCCGTTCCACTATTTTTATAATGGCCAACTTTATTGTCACCTAAGGCACATTGCCACTGTAAAAGTTATGTTCAAGCAGCGTCTATAAATTCGAGTAAGTACTTAAAGTAATATTCGCCCCCAGGACACTGTTGTCCTACATTTTTTACGGTTTACCCGTCGATAATGCGTCTCGGTCGCGGGAGCTGTAAACTACAAGTAAAGTCCATTTAGACTATTTACAACGTTGGCTACAAAACTGCATTTTATCAGAGCAACTTTGTTTCTCGTGTCTACTTACCAGTATCTAAGGACCACCCACCATGTAATGGGCGAGCTGTTAAAGATTGCACTTTGAGAAATTTTGTACGGATTCAAACAAGTACCTACTCAGTCCGACTCTTGTGATTAGAATAAGAATAATAATGGTTTATTCGGCGAAAAATAAAAGAAATACACTTTACAAAACAACAAAAAATAACGATCAGCCGAAAGAGCTGGAAAGCTCAGCATGATGCTGTGGCTAGGAGCAACAACTTTCAGCTGTAGCCTAAAATAAAAATAAAATACAAAAGAATACTTAATTCTACTGCTGAGCATAGGCCTCCCCCAAGGCTCGCCACTCCGACCGCTCCTGTGCCGCTCGCATCCACCGAGTTCCCGCGACCTTCACCAGGTCAACGCTCCACCTTGTTGGAGACCACCCACAGCTCGTCTTCCGGCACGAGAACTTTCTGGCCCCATCGGCCGTCGTTCTACGAGCATGTCGGTGACCCTAGTTCTACTGCGGATATCGTCATTTCTGATTCAATCACGCAGAGAAACCCCGAGCATATCTCTCTCCACGGTGGACGTCTATCGGCTGATATAATGATGATGACTTAATATTCATCATCATTTTCATCGAAACAATATCGAATTAAATCTAAAAGAACACAACGGGTCACATCACATTAAAACTAAAACTTAAAACATATAATTTATAGTCACTTTTATTAGCGTGTATTAAAGTGTATACAACATACAAAATAGATAAGAGGATGATATGTGTCCCGCAATGAGATTTAAATAATTACGTAACCTGGTGGCGTGAGAAATTTTGTTAAATTATGAACCAGAGTTGAAATTTTCAATTCACGCGCCGCCGGTGATTCGGTAATCAGATCACGGAGGCATCCATAATTTCTACCCTTCTTTTTTGCGTGGCACGACCTATATTCTGGACAGGACAAATTAAATAGTATAGGCAGGTATGTTTATTTATGATGAAACTCAGATAAGAAATATAGCTAATTGAAGCCTATCTCCGTCTGGTTTTGTTTCAATTTACCTATTTATAGTGCTGTGTTTACGATTAAGTATTATTGCTAACTTGAAACTTTAAAATTAAGGATGAAACGCGGTTAATTGACGATCGGATTGGCCACGTTCGTAGAACCTGCCTGCTGTTCCGATGATGGTCGCGGGTCCAAATCCCGTCTCATTCAAATTGCAATTTTGTCTCCGGCCTCTATACACAGGTAAACATACACTTAGGGCAGATTACCACATTTTCTCGCATTTACCTACTGGAGAACGTGCCGATTAATTACATAATTATTATATACCGGTTGGCGGTATAACCGAGTTGAATCCAACGGAAGTGTTTAAGTATAGGTACCTATAGAAAGAAGATCAGTATGTGGATTCTAATAAATAATTATCTCCATATCCAAGAGTTTCAAAACATTTGCACCCGCTTCTGTAAGATAAAATCTCTAAACCCCATATCGAGAATTTCCACATTGAAATTTCCATATTTTCTTTACAACAGAGGAATAACCGAATCTGCGTGAGGAGTTAAATTAAACTGGGCACTTTATTTTCATTATAATTGCTGGCAGAGAATATTCTAGAGAATGGTAATTATTAGCATAGTTTCGCTATACTTAACGCTATAGTTACTAGGAAAACTACTTCAATTAAAAGTTTCATTAAAATTGCGAGAATGTTTAGATAGTACTTATTTTCCACTCTAAAAATGATAACTATAATTAAAAATGCCAAGACAGACTTTATTTTCCAAACTGTCGAGCAGTGTAAATCTTTAATTATTTCTACAGCCTTCTAAGTTCCGACTGCACTGTAAATTTTGCTCTGTATATAAAAAAAGTACCCGCAATAAGGCCAGAGGCTCTATTGTGTTTGCCACTACCAATTTGTTTGAAACAAATTAGACTTTACAATTGTGAATGCCACTCGAACAAAGTGCAATTGGTTTGAAATGTCCCAATGCACAATGACGTCTATTGTATTATTGTCGTTTGAAATCGACAGATAATGTCGTTTGTCGTCAATAATGAGACAGTGACAACTGTCTCATTATTGACGTTTGAAGCAAAGAGTAACTGTCATTATTGACGTTTGAAATAAGCAGTAACTGTCAAACTGTCTCATCAACTCTATACGAAATTGAACCAGACTACTTGCCAGTTCAATTTCTCATAGAAAAAATGACGATTGGTTTGAAACGAATTGCCGAAGACAATTGCTACAGAACGCACAATTTGTTTGGATTCGAACAATAGGAAAAAATCGCGATTGGTTTGGACTGGGCAAACGAAGTGGCAAATGCAATACAGCGGCTGGACGGTGCCGTGCCGTAAACGACCTTTATTTCTCATCTCTCAGTTTGCAATAACCACGTTATGGGATAATATTCTTCAACAAGGTTACCCACTTTGTGTCCGAAGAAAAGACTAGCAGCGGGCTTTTGAAATTGAATCTTCGCGGCCATTGAAACTTTATCGTGCCGTATACTAATACTACTACTACTACAGCCTATTTACGGCCCACTGCTGGGCACAGGCCTCCTCTCATCGCAAGAGGGTTTGGGATATAGTCCCCACGCGGGCTCAGTCACACACAGTGCGGATTGGGGACTTCACACACATCCTTGAATTACTTCGCAGATGTGTGCAGGTTTCCTCACGATGTTTTCCTTCACCGAAAAGCTCAGTGGTAAATTCAAATTGAATTTCGCACATAAGTAAACTTAGAGGTGCGAGCCGGGATCGAACCCGCGACCCTCTGCATGAGCCACCACGGGTTTTTTATCGTGCCGTATGTCGTTTATCAAAGTAAGTATATACTTACTTATCTAATGATTCATTTTAATCATGAAATAAAGACGATTAAAATTAACTCTTTCTGCTTATTAACGTTACGACAAGAACAACGCACAGTCGAAACTACTGGTCGTAGAAAGCTGACATTTTCCATGGTAAGTTCCTTGGGCAGTGTGGGAAGCACTAAGATTTCCCGAAGTTCTTACGTGAACGGTAAAACTGGGACCTGCCTACTTCTGCTCTGGGAAAACCTACACATTTGACGGCAGGTTTGGCTCAGTTGGTAGTGACCCTGCCTACTGTTCCGACGGTCGCGGGTTCGAATCCCGGTAGGGGCAAACTTTGCATGTTGAGCGCGAATGTTTGTACTCGAGTCAGGGGTGTTTAGTATTTATATATGTAAGTATTTCTCTATGTAAGTATTTATATCTTTGTCTAATATGTCTAAGAATAGTGTAAAAAAGTGTAAACTTCTCTTTGACGTGGACCGTACAAGCTTTGCCTAGCTTGGGGCTAGGACAATTTGTGTGAAATGTGCCAAGGTATGTATTACTATTATTATTTATTTGTTTATATTATTTTGTTATTCTAAAATTGTATGAAAAGTTGACATATGAATGAATTAAATCCGTATTGCGGGTAGATCTGGGAGGAAATTATGTAGAATACAAAGGACTGCAATAATAACAGACCACAGATAGGGCAGGTGTTGACCGGCTAACCCTGCAGCTTATTAACCTTTTCACCGCCACAGTCAGCCGACAAAGCTTACTGCGTGAAATATGCTTTAGGTTAGGTCGCGCTCAGGTACTTAGTTCTTAATTAACGATACGATTGTACTCGGTGTGGGTTACATTTAGGCCCGGTTCCTATATCCACGAAACGCCTCGTTTTGCCTACGGACGGTTGATTTTTGACATTTGTTCCATAGAGAATCTGTCAAATTTTAACCGTCCGTAGGCAAAACGAGGCGTTTCGTGGATATAGGAACCGGGCGTTAGTCCATGTTGATGACTTATGCTTATATTTTGGTAGGAGTTAATATTAATTAATTCAAATGATCGTTCCTTTTTTCAGGTTTTTTGTAAATTACGAGGAAATATGTTTTAAGACTAAAACCGTTATTATTTACGGAAGCAAGCAACACACACGCTTTTATTAGGTCGAACTGTATGCAACTACATATGTAATGGAATCTTACAAGTTAAATTTGACCCACTTTCCGATTTCCGATTGAGCTGAAATTTCGCACGAATATGTAAATCGCGTGACAATGCAATATTATGATGACGTGGAGCTGATCTGATGATGGAGCTGGAAGGTGGCCATAGGAACTCCGTAATAAAACTACATACACCCATCGAATCTGGGCTCGTTTGATTCGTCGTAGGGTAGATGAAGGATTTACAAATAAAAGTACAGTAAGCAATAAAAGCGTGTCACAAAAATGTATTTCTTGAAAAAACTTATTTACTACTTTGTTTGTGTTGCGTTTTAGTTTTGTACATAGGTACTTACGTATTTTCGCCAACATATTTTCCAAAAGCATAATAAATACAAAAATCCTATTAGACCTTTCTTCAAGACCATCATAGGATGGGAATCGCTCCAACTGTTTTTTTTTCTCGCACCCAAAAGCAATCGACCCAACGGCCCGTTAACAATACAAACCTATCCCACTCACAATGGACTATCCTTCGCATCTTTTGTTCCATTACCAGAGCAGGTAGATTTTCTACATCGCGCTATCGAAGTTTCGAAAATCTTTCGCATATATACAAAATGTTGGGTCCCTTGGCGGGGCGTCCGTTTTCTTCTCGTGGAACCAGTGCGTGGGAGCTGGCTAAAGTCCTCGTATGCTGTAGGTCCCTGGCCTATTCCTGGTTGACCTCTGAAATCCCAGTTACTACCTCTATAGAAGGTCGGCGTGGCACTTGGCACCGAGTGTATGCTACGTCGGCCTCAACACCAACTTGAAGATATTTTGACACCCCTTTTTAACCTCCGATTTTATTACAGTTCTTTTTCTTCTCTTTAAATAATGGCTTCTGTCTTATTACAGTTTAATCTGTGAGTCTGTGTGTGTCTTAATAACGGATGAACCAATTTAGATTCTGTTTTTTTTTATATCAATGATATAAGCAAACGAGCGCACAGCCCACCTGGTGGTAAGTGGTCATTGCGGCCCATGGACACCGAAATCATGACCCCCATTAAGAAACAATAAGATCTCGAATACGCTGCCTACCCTGAATGCTTCTGTGTTTTATAGGTGAGTTAAAAATTGGTTCAGTGGTTGCAAAAGCAGTGGTAGCCTAATGGATTGAGCTAACACCTCTCATGTGGAGGGTCAGGGTTTGAATCCGGTTCGCACCTCTGAGTTTACTATGAGCGTTTAATTTGAATTGAGCTATTCGGTAAAGGAAAACGTCGTGAGGAAACCTGCATGCATCTGCAAAGTAGTTCAAGGATATTTTGTGTGTGAAGTCCCTAGTCTGCACTGTCCGAGTGGGGACTATAGCCCAACCCATTCGTACTGATGTGAGGAGGCCTGTGCCCAGGAGTGGGACGCAAATAGGCTGTTGTGGTGGTGGTTGGTGGTTTAAAAATTATCGGATCTTTTCAATAAGTATGTCATCGGTGTAGATCGGGGTTTTTTTTCAATTTATCTATAATTATATATATACCGATATACCTATGGAGTCGATTCTTTACAAACACTCCTTGGTAAAAGTGCTTTTAAAATAAAACGAAATGGTGTAGGTACTAAAAATAAAAATGTGTTTTATAAATAACCATCGTTTTCTTTTGCAAAGTTTTTCTATTGAAATACTCTCTCGTACAACTTCAACCCTTTGAAATACGAATTTATTTTTAAATGTTATTTCAAGCCATCGTTGTGAAACTCCATTAAAATGTTAATAACTTTACTCCAGTCTGCATGAACAATGTTTATTTTGGGAACTGAGAAGTTATTGTCCCAGAAAAATATTCAAAGAGTAGGTATTATAATTGTCAGCGTCAGGCTGACTTACACCAACGTCGCTTACCTACCTTGGGTGGAATACCCATAAATTTGTAAACTAAATCGCCAAAAAAATCTAATTGCATAAAGGAAACCAAGTGCTATAAAGACGGTGTTAATTAGCAGGTAAATGTTAAACAACTTCGTTATTTGGTAAAAAATCTAGTTCCAAGTGTCAAGAATTGGCGTTTGCATTTTATTTCACTCCTAAACTGACACTTGCTCTGGAATGCTAGAAACTAGATCTTGGAGTTAAATGTGAGTATACGTATATTTATAGGTGATTATTTACTTCCGTGTCTCAGGTTAATGCTAAAACCATTACAACACTACAATTTTAACTGAATGAATATTACATTAACAAGCATTTTTACATTAATACATACATATAATTATCTACGTAACTTTCAACACACGTCAATAACAGCACAGTGTTAAAACAACGTCTTAGAAATAAAATTGTAATATGCAAATATCCGTCTACCCACATCTTCAAAAATTATGAAAACTTTGTTTTGATTATGCCAGTGAAGCGATAAATAAAATTAATGCTATCTTTAGTAGTTTATTTCACAATCTTCTGGTTATTTATAAACATATCTACCGCGTTACATACTATTTTATGCAGACACGTGTCAGCTCCATCGTTTTCGAGTAAAGTTAAAATTGAGTTCTAGATCGCGCTATCGAAGTTTTTACCATTTCAACACATATGAAAGTTACAGAAACAATGTAATCAGGTGTCCTGCTCTCCACGGGAAGTCACAAAGTGACCTGAGATTTGATAAATTGATTGCTATAATATAACCTGTTCGAAATTTAACTGTGCGTTCTAGCGCGGTTCCAAAATTCCCTGAGCTGCCGCGGCAGATTTCGTGGGTCGGGGGGAGAGGTTTGCGCCGCGCCTCTCTCTTCCTCCCGTGGTCGAAGTTCAGTCTACTGTTCTCGCCATCACCGCAGGAGAGCAAATTTGACACCTATTTTTTCCCCGTACAATTACAATATCGAATTTAAGTTATCAAGGACTAACTTCTCACTTTTTTCATTAATAAAAAGTTCAATCTGAAAAATGGCACACGTTTTTATTAATTAGTATGCTGACCTGAAGACCGTAATAACAGAAATACGTATGGAGACAGAAATAAATGCATATTGATATTACAAAAACATAATTGGTGGTTTTTAATATTCAGATATCATAACGCCTGAATGTAAACGGGGACTCGATCCAGCAGTTCAACGCTATTGCTATTCTATTTCACCAGGCGCTTATAATAAACTTAGTTTATTTCCTAACATGTACCAGCTCTATCTATTGGTCCTACAATTCAATTTATATATACTGTTTTAATCTTACTCAAATATCTAAAGCAAGTCCTAGCCTCATATTTAGGTACGAAACATCGTGATTTAAATTGGAACAAGTTGTTCATGCGCCCCGAGTTTTCATTTAACAGCACACGACCATGTCAAACTTTCCTCATTGATTTGAAAACTTCGGTGTGCGATAGTCAATTATGGCGGCTATACCTAGGAGAAGATTAAACACGCTAGCAACCGGGCAAAGTAAGATATAAATTGTTTCTATTTCGAGTCGAGCGGTGATGAGGGTTTAACTTAGTCCGGTGGTTTTGATTTCATTTATAAATGGTTAGAAAGTGTTTCTGATGTGACTTTACATAATTATATTGAATAGAAGCTTATTTTGATTAATTAAGGTCCACCCAGGATCTGATCATTGGATCGGTGAGAAATACTACAGTTCTCGCCGTTTTCCTTTGGTAATAACTCTTGTTTGACAAACTTAGGTATTTAATCATTGGATCTATATAAGTACACATGCTATAATATTTCAATCATTAAGTGGCCATAGATACCTACCTATGGCCACCAATCATTGAAATGGTTGTAAGAATAACATACGAAGCTTCTAAACATGTACATAATACCTAACTATGGAAGGAAAACGTTCAAAAGTCAACATTCGCGGTGAGACAGGACAAGCACTTATCTCGAACGCTTGGGACCCACCTGCGCAGAGCAAACTGTTGGATTTATTGCTTTCATCCAACACAACGAGACACATTTTAGAACTAGCGGTTGACTTAGAATTTGTTTGCGTTTTAGGTCATGGTGGCATGGCATGTTTGACAAAGATCTCATTTCTTCTATTTCTCGGCCTCATCTTCGGTGAAATTGTCGAGTAGGTATTTTTTTATGCACTCATAGTAAAACAGGCTTAAGTTAAAGTTTTAAAGTATGTGATATTCAAAATAGCACTCCGACCCGGCTCATCATCATAATCATTTTCTCATAATTTTTTTGCTCCACACACCTGGGCGCTCTTCTCCTCTGATAGGGGTTAACGGTTTGAGTAACTAGTTACGAAAGATTCGTTTGAGCCAGATGCGAATTGCCATAAGTAAATCAATGAAATACGAGTATCTAAGAGATAAATTAGCAGACATTTTACAATAAAAGTAAGTTAAATAATTTATATTATTAAAAACGAACGGTTTTATTAGACAAAATCTGTAATTTAACATTGTAAGAAGACGGCGCTTATTTGCATTTTCGCTCGACGTTTTATCCAAATGAAATCATATAAAACGAGTGTAGCGTTTATAATTATGTTGCCAGTCTACTGAAACTTGAATGAGGCTATTAAATAAAAGAAGTCAAAATTTCTACGGCAGTGGTGTTGAGTGCTAAGCACGTCCCTTTCCTCATCAAACAGCAATATGCCCTTCGACGTACGCTCCATACTTCCAAGTACTTCACGCCCTTACCAATATGATATGCAACTGTTATCTGCCAGTCTGCATTTCCAGCGTAGAAACGGACTTCTCTACAAAGCAATCCTCAAGAACGTATATATGGGTAGAATTTCAAAAACTCTAATAGCGCGTTCTAGGATTCATAGAAAAAAAATGGATGGTTCTATGACGTAGGGTGCAAGGGACCCAGGTAGTTGGAAAAAAAAGTTGCAGTTGGGTGCACGGAAATGGTGTGACGCAACGGTTATGACCGTTGCGAGAATTGTGTCCTTTCTCGCAGCCGTCATTTTTTTTTCTGGTTATTGTTTTTTCTACATCACATCGTCAATACAATATAAATTAATCTACTAATTACGCTTCGCATTAGTCAATACCACCCTGTACCTACGCAAGGTTTCATCGTGTTTTTTCCCTGATTTTATCATGTATTTTCATTCGTTGCAATCCCATATTATGTTTGATGTTATTTTTAGTTGCATGTACCTCATATTAAATTTGTACTTAATAAAATGGTTAGACAAATAGAAAACATCATCAACATGCCTATTGCTTACATCCTTCCTTTGCAAATGACATAAAATGAAAAATAAATACATGAATAACTTTATCATGCACTAAATAAGAATTAAATTTTAAAAGCGAATAAAATTGTCAGAAATTACGCACGATTAAATACATACTTTATATACCTAAACACACGACTCTTTGTCATGTCTTATAATAGTCATCATTCGTGTTCACCCCATGTTTAATATTTTTTTACTTGCATGTGTTTAAAATGAGCTGTTCCAAAAAATCATCAACATAGGCGTCGGATACGTTTACTAAATTTGTTTTTCTTTTGTTACAGATCCCCTATATGCTGTGTGTTTTAAATAAAATGATTTGGTCAGTTTAGTGTACCTAGTGTACTTAATTAGTGTAAATGTGTAACAAGTGCCAAAGTGCGGAGTCGTTGTCATGTCATGAACAATGTTGAAGATACAAATGCTAGATTCCATCGTCAGTAATGAGGCTGATGAAAACCAGGAGCCGCAGCAAAATGGGTAAGCAAAAATATATTTAGAAGTAAGTACATTTAACTAGATGTCCAGATTTACGTTTTCCTAATAAGTTGTAAGGAGTTTGGAATTGAGCCATTAGGCTGTCATATGTCAGAAGCGTTGTTTATGGGACAAATCGTCAAAACTGATATACAAAAGTTCCCAGATGTGCCAATTGACTGGAAAAAATATAATACGGTAGTTTCATTACCGTTGGTCGCTAATATTGAATTTACAGGGCAGCGAAGAGATCGGCCGGTACGGTACCTACTCGTCAATACAAAAATTACAAAAAGAGAAAACGCTTTTCAACTTCTAAATATTTTCCAATCTCCATGATTTTTTAGTATGTTATTGACACAATGAAATACTAGGTTTATATAGGTTTTCCTTTTTTTTTATTTGCAAGAACTTTGAATCCATTTCAAATAAAAAAAAAGGAAAACATATAAATAAACCTAGTATCTTATTGTGTCAATAACATACTAAAAAATCATAGAGATTGGAAAATATTTGAAGTAGATAAACGTGTTCTCTTTTTGTATGGACGCGGAGTAGGTATTCCTCCCCCTTAATTCTGGAACGACCGCACTAAACCATTATTGCTAGCGACCACCTAGTGAAGGTCGTGGGAATACCTACGGTGGAAGTGTGTACAGGATCGAACTCAGTGGCAAACCTGGGGATAACTAATGACCAGCAAGGGACATCTTTTGGCTGAAGTAACGATCATGATGATTGTAATGTTGCCTTTGTCTACTTCTTACCTCGGCACGGATAAAAGGATGTTCTAGTTTTAGTAATTTAAAATTTTAGTCAAAAAAGGTCTCCGCTTTAACATTTCTTTTCCCACTGGCCCAACTACCAACGATACAGGCTAGATGACTTACAAAAATAGAACTGAAAACAATCTGATAAAACCCCTAGGCAAATAAAATACAAAGTGAACCATTAAAGAAATATATTGACCATTAAACAAAGACAATCTGTGATCTAAAACCGGCAATTCGTTTCTAGAAAGCGCTTACATATCACTTACCTATCTAGGCAGACGGCACCAGTAGAACCGGTGAAATTACTGGCATATAGCGCGGCATATGATGAGACGTGAATGCATACTTGCATTGCATAGAGACACCTTCAATCTCAGTCCTCAGGATTGATAACGCATGCGTTATCTTATATTTATGATTCCTTTCCCTCCCGTGATGAGAGTAGGCCTGTGCCCAGCAGTGGCCGTAAATAGGCTGTTGTAGTGTGTATGATTCCTTATGGCCAAAAGTAACTGTGGGCTACTTTTTTATACTCATAAGATATGAAAATCGATATATTAGTCTTCTGTCCTGACCTAAGGACACCCACATCCTATTTTCCTTCCTATCGATTGCAAAGTAACAGACGCCGTGTCGCCATTCCTACGTACAGAATAGCGAATAACTTTTTATGCCGATGTCTCGCAGACACAATCATCTTGTTTACCACGATCCCACTGCCCTATTTACTAAAGGAATCTCACAATCCATGACTCTGTTTGTTTGAAGATCTGCATTAAGTAGGTATATTATAAGTTTTTCCTTAGTACCTATACGAAAGTTTTAGATTTTACCACTTTACTTATTTATAACACCTTACTTGCTACGCCTTATGTAGTAAGGTTCATATCTGTACTACTTAGGTATCTACTTGTTTTTGACAGCATTAATAATACTTTTGCAAAGGATTAAATTATTAGGTGCCTAATGATTATTTACTGATTACATACTAAGTAAAAGATGGCTTGAACCCAAAAAACTACTCATTTTTCTTTCTGTTTGGCCTTATGGTTGACTGGTAGAGAATGCCTTTAGGCATTAAGTCCGCCAATTGTATACATTTTGTATGTGCAATGAAGTTTAAATAAATAAACAAATAAAAACTACCTACTTACTGATACGATGAGTACGAATAACGATAAAAGCTTTGTCATAATCATTATGTTAAAAGAAAATTATATTGCTAATCCGCAAGGATCACGACATACACAAATCCAGCGCCAATCAAGGGTTGTTCAACAGAGTTACCTACACTTAAAATATTATTGATGTAATTTTTAAGCGTTCAGCTTAAGTCACCTGTCATCTAGACATATAAATAGTAACATCAATAGCACAGAATATTAATAGTACTCGTACTACATACAGAATGGCCACGGAATCACCCGCCTGAATCTAACCGGCACGCAACTCGCTCCCAACGCGCCCTTACCGTTATTTGTTTCATCAGGAGATGGAGAGTGAATCATTGGCCCGCGTAGTGGTACACACACGTTTACAAGTATACAGACGTCCTCACACGCACACAGACGTCCTCGCACGCAGCCATTGACACTTAATTCGTATTGTGTTCGAAATCGTGCTTTGATAGGCCGTGTCCGCCCGCCCTGTGACGATAGGTGACTCTATAACCTAAAAACCCTTGATTAAAAAAAGTTCCCACTGCGACATAACTAGAACGTAGCTGTTTGTGCTCGTAAAAATGTTTAATGTAATTACGAGGAACGTCCCGCCGCGACGTCGCCGCCGGCAAAACACATGAAAGACATCCATGAACAGCTTCCAATATGAGAACAATATGGTGACATATGTATGTATGGCAGGTTGGTAGGTATTTAGGTTAGGTATAACTTTGCCCAAAATCTTTTGACGTAAGTATTTTTATTTCATACAGACTTTTAACCTACTATTTACCTACCCCCTTAAACATCATCATCATCATCATTTCAGCCGAAAGACGTCCACTGCTGGACATAGGCCTCCCCCAAGGCACGCCACTCAGACCGGTCCTGTCCTACTTGCTTCCACCGGTTTCCCGCGACCTTCACGAGGTCGTCGCTCCATCTTGTTGGAGGCCTACCGACAGCTCGTCTCCCGGTTCGCGGACGCCACTCGAGAACTTTCCGGCCCCATCGGCCATCAGACCTGCGAGCAATGTGCCCCGCCCACTGCCACTTAAGGCTCGCAATTCTTCGGGTTATGTCGGCGACCCTAGTTCTACTGCGGATATCCTCATTTCTGATTCTATCACGCAGAGAAACCCCGAGCGTAGCCTCTTAAGGGGCATAATTTCTAAAAATCCCTTCTTAGTGCTCAAAATACTTACATCGTAAGAGGAACCTTCTCCCAAATTGTACCATAATCATGTTTTTATAGGTGTAAAGGTTTTGGCGGTGCGTTGATCGATCTCTCATCAGTCAGTTTCTTCTCTTATGTAGGTAGGTAGGCTGGTAAATGTATTTATTTATGGTATAGTTTTGATAGGCATTTTGTCTTTTAAAAATACTTACATTTAGAGTTCGTTCTTTTCAATCATTACCATATTTTCAATTACGTAAATGCGAGTGGCTAGTCCTCGGGGAGACCTATGTCCAGGAGTTTTTTTTATTATTATTCCCTTTATTATTTTCTTTACATAAGTTAGGTTTTTACAATATGGATATAAATGCCGCCGACAGCGAAGCAGGTCAAGCAGGGCTCCAAGCTACCGGTGGTGACAGCTACAGAGAGAGGAACCTCCTGACGATGCGCGCCGTATCCAGGAGTACCGCCTTCTGCATCTGACCCTTGACCTAACCACCCAGCGAGAGACAAACAGGCAGACGGCCCAACTGATGGAAAGTGGTTACCGCCGCCTAAAGATATTTGTAACACCAGAGGCGTTACCAATGCATTGCCGGTCTCTAAGATATTTACACCCCCCACATTGTTGTAGCGGGAAAATTGCAACAGAGAGTTCTTTCCAAATTCTTATAGTAGGTACGCGCTCAAAACGTTCTGGAGAACCGACGCGTAGATGAGCGTAATGTCTGAAGGAAATGGGCATGAACACCCTGCCGATGACGAGAGGTGCGGTCATAGAAGGAAGCGGTAGGCAATTTTGCTGCACATTTTAAACACTTAGGTTGCCATTCTTCTTCGGGTAAGTGCTTTCTCTCCACTTTCTTACTGTAGCGATCCTAAAAAGCTTAGGTACTTCATTATTAGATGGTCGAGCTTACAAAAATGACTAGGTACCTACATAAATAAGGTCAAAATCCGAATTTCGAAATCTTGCAGTAGTTATTTATTATCATGGATCATGGATTAACTACATACATTCATCTATCGAGCATTTTTACTCGCTCATTTTATTTCCATAGCATTTGCTGGCAATTTTCAAGAATTTTTCTTATTCATGTAAATCTATCGACACCTATAAATTTCCCGCGTCATCTGTGATAAAGGTATAACCTGTCAAAGACATGGCCTCGTTACAATGTCACTTTATCCCTCACCGGAGGCCCGAGGAAATATCGTATATAAGAAGAAAATGTTTCTTTAAAACGACCAAGATCGGACGACCCGTAGCCTTGAGAAGCCGATAGCGTCACAAATTCTAGGAAACAGAAATGATGTAGTCACAAAGTCTAAGCGAAGCGAAATGAAAGGCCTACTTATATTGGGATAAGTGTTTGAAATTTTTCTAAGGCCGTGTTATGATTATGACTTTCTTTACTTTACACAGCTCAAAAGTTTCACTTTTTACTGGTTATGTTTGATGGTTTAATGTATGGCTTGTCTGGTTGGTCATTGGAGCTTTTATAAAATTGATCCAGGAACGGCAGTCATAGGAAAGGTCTTTTTTATTTTCTGCAAGATTAATCATTACTTCTAATTCTCTAATTGTTTCCGTCTACTTTAGCATTTTAGAATGGTATCATAATTAACCCCTTATTTATTCACTAGAGTTAAACGTTAGGTATCCACGTAAATACTCGACTTCGACTTTTGTCTTCTTTAATAAGATCGCAGGTAAGCTGCGGGGGTCTTCCGACGCCGGTTGCGTGTAACGAAGTAAGTTTGCGTATTCGATACCGATGTAGGTTAGTTGCCGAAGTTTATGCTCAGGCGCCGAATAAAGTGGCACGATCGCGCCATTTTGTTGGAACATTTCAAACTATCGCTCATTTCCCTCGTCCTCGAGTTCTCGGTTCGTTAAAACTCGCAAACTCTTGGAGTTTTAATTAAAACTTCATAAAAGATGTAAGCCGTAGATATTTTTGTAATCAATTAAATTGCGTTGGTTATTAATTTTGTTTAAGCGAGTAACGCGATAAGATAAATACGGTAAACAATTTCATGGATTTTATGTTTTCAGTCGTTTATGAATGGAGTAGGTACCTACTTTCGCAATGACATGCCTATATACTCGTAGTACACTCGTAGTTCAAGGAAGGCCTTGAAGTATACCAAAATGTGTTACTTGCAAAAGAAAATATTCATTTTGTTCACTATTGAATAGTCTGATAATGGTGTAATGAATATCATTACTTTGCTAAGATAATGTTTAATAAAGTGTTCCAATTCTATTCAAACACGGCCAATTTTCTACCTAAAAAGTTGATTAGGTTTGGTATGATACACAGACATCAATGGGTGATAAGATGATACCAGATTTAATAAAAAATAGGCCTATTCTTAGGTACAATTACGCCTTAGTTATGTTTACCTCTCTGTAAAGGATTCAATTTGCGGTCCAAAAATAAATAAACATCCGAATCGGGCCAAGTAGGCCAAGGCAAGTATTTGCTATGCAGACCCGGGTTGTTGCAGGACCGTATTGACCGATGTTTTTGGTTCTATTTAGGGGCTAGACTTTCAATTTAGTTTGTTGGTTCACTGGGACGTTCCCGTTACTGTCGCCGTGGTTGAATATTTCGACAATTTGCTACGTTTTTTCTAAAAGTACAGTAGCGAAAGGATTCTGAAAACATTGATTGCGTTAAATTAATCGATCTTATAAATTCATAGCATATAACTCGAAGAATTGTTTTAAAATCAGGGAGACCTCAAGAGGAGTGGAAAACAGTCTAATTTTATTTTATTTTCCTTTAGTCTTTGGATTTCCATTGTGATTTGTCACTGGTAGGTACTAGATAAGCCCACACCTAAGTCATCAGCCTGCATCAGTCCACTACAAGACATCTGGCCTATCCCATTACTCGGCCATCTCTTATCTAAGTGATAATAAAATATTACCGGTCATCATCATCATCATCATCATTTCAGCCGAAAGACGTCCACTGCTGGACATAGGCCTCCCCCAAGGCTCGCCACTCAGACCGGTCCTGTGCTACTTGCTTCCACCGGTTTCCCGCAACCTTCACGAGGTCGTCGCTCCATCTTGTTGGAGGCCTACCGACAGCTCGTCTCCCGGTTCGCGGGCGCCACTCGAGAACTTTCCGGCCCCATCGGCCATCAGTCCTGCGAGCAATGTGCCCCGCCCACTGCCACTTAAGGCTCGCAATTCTTCGGGCTATGTCGGTGACCCTAGTTCTACTGCGGATAACCTCAATACCGGTACTTTAGGCAAAATTCGATGCTGGCAACTTTAAGCGATAACAAATCCCTCGGTTTTGCATTAATACAGTCCTAATAGGGCCCGAACGACCTACGCGCTCGCGTCAGGTAAGCCGCAACTAATGAGTTTGCTGGAGCACTAACGGCGCTTTAAATAATCTGCAATGGTAAGACATGTTCATGAAAAAATTGTGATCCATTGCAGCAATCGTATTATGGCAATATTACCATAACCCCTCTCTGGGCCGCTTTTGAAGTTGTGCAATGACAGTGTCAAACTCCAGTGAAACGTTTTTTTGGGTAGGTGAGCGAACAGGAGTTTTGCTGATGTCAAACAACCAGCGCCGTCCATAAATACCGACGCTCTAATTCGAAAACACATTGAGGAAATACTTATTATATTACAAGTAGCGGGGTATCCTAAAAAAAACAAAATTTTATTGTACCACTTTGTCGGCGTAGCTAATATGTACATTCATGCCAAATTACTTACAGCTTTCTAGAACTAAACATCTCCGAGCTATGCTGCGGACGGACGGACGGACGGACTGACAAGGCGAAACTATAAGGGTTTCTTGTGGACTTCGGAACCCTATAAATGAAGAGATCTGATGGAAGTATGTAATTTTAATTCTGTTCAGTACATATGTAATCAGTACAGTTAAGTGATGATGACAATGATGCGATTATGAAAAAACAATGGACACTTAATGCATTTTCTCTCTTTTCTCTGAATAGCTCGAAACACCATTCGAAAACATCTCTATTGCGTCTGAATTGAGGACCACAACCAAGTTTTCCTTAGACGCAACCAACGAGCGTACATTTATTGCCTCCCTTATGTTTATGTTCTTTATTACCATGATATTAAGGTACGGTACAATTGCTCTAAGATCGTTGAGATGCCAATTAACGTCACAAATAACGGCGCAACCTTCCTCCGTACAAAAAATGTGTACTTACCATACAGAGAGCCTCAGAGAGGTAAACTTGGCAACAAACGCATAAATGTGTATACTGGCGAAGATAGGTTGATTTTAAACCCGACTTTCTTTCTACTAATGAAACCCTATAAAAGGTTGCAGTAGCACATCATTATGTCATCCACTTAGTCAATTGGAATATTGTTCACAGGATCAAAGTACCAGTGACCAATAAAATTAGGGCTATATCTTATTAACTTTTTATACTGAAGTAATTTGACCAATAAGAATAAGACATTGAAGAGAATGCATGCCTCATTAATTTCAGTAACACATTGGAACACATGTCGTGCTCGAGAAAGTATTTTATTGAAGGAACATTAAACATGATTATTAACACGGCACTTAAACTTGAAGAGAAATCGACGTCTTCAATTTCGAAAAATTGTAATCGAAATTGGACATATTAATGACTGCGATGCGATATTAATAACAACAAGCTTTTGCCCGCAGTTCCGGTTTTTTTCTATCCTTCGAACGCAATATTTTTAGCGAATGACGCACTTCATTGACTTTTGGGCACCTATGCTGAATGTTTGGATTTGAAGCCGAAACTAATATTTAGGTATTAGGATTAGAAATAGTAAATACGTTAGGGGATGGTACTGTTTTGTAAAACGTAAATGTGGCAGAGTAAAAAATGTTAACTTTAATAGTATTAAGTAAGTATATAGGAATATTCTGTACTTATACTATTGTTTAGAACCAAAATAAATGTATCTTGAGCATCCTTCGTTTTCTTAGATCTAATGAAGGCGCAGACAGAGATGTTTTTTTACAAATCAACGAAACATGATCTAAGGATCGGTATCATCTTTCTCTTTGGAGCATTTTAAGAAATTCAATCTTATCTCTGGACTGATAACCATCTGGGGTGGGAAGGATTTTAAGCAAACATAAATAACAGTAAAGTAATTTCGCCACAAAAAAAAACACATCTGGACCGGCACGTGGCAATCAAGGGGCTTCCTTCCGGCGCAATCCCCTCGCGAAATTCATCCATATACCAAAACGTCGTATCCACTGAAGTTGAAAAAGTACCTTAAGAGTCTTCCGTATAAGCTGACCGTTTCTCGACTTTCGAAAGCGTAACTTAACTACGTTTGTATGGAAAAGGCGACTCTTAAGTCAATCAATATGGCATAATATCGATTATCATGTATTCATTGTTAAACTAGCACAAGACAGTAAATAAGGAATACCTTAGGGTGTTATTTGAATAAAACGGCAAAGCGAAGGGTATTGAAATAGGAAACGTAGGAGTCCAACACATTTGGTGTTTCTATTTGACTTTCTTGTGGGTGTTTTTTCCTTGTTAGTGACCCGTTGACGTTACACCTGGAACAACACAAATACTTATGTAGTTTAAGGTAAGTACGTGATCGATGCCTATAGAACGGTTCTCATTATGCTGAAAATCTAGAAACGAAATATTGTGACGAATAAAAGTAAAAGAAATGGATCCAAACGCTTCAGTGTATGACAATATAGTGGAATAATACTTTCATTGAAAAAAATAAGTAAGAGGTAGTGACAATAAGGTGTGTTACACTACATATAAAGATGTCGAGAATCGGTAAGTTTACCTTATTTCTTAATGTCTCAAGTTAGGTTACGGTTTTGTCTTTGATTTTAATGATAACTACTTCCTTTATTTCCAAGACGAATAAAGCGACCGATAAACATAACGTTCCAGGAGGATTCACACTTGACCGATTTTTATAATTTAATAAAAACGGCCCGGAAACGACGGGTTGCCGTATTGTCGTTGCGCACGCGCCTGTGACTTGGGGATTTTTAGTTGTTAGACAATATTATTTTAGAGGGAAAGTCAATGTTGACTGCCTGTCTGTGACCTCTTCATGCTGAAACCGCTGGATCAATTTAGATGAATTTTAGTAACGAGATAGTTTCACGCGGGCAGAAGCTAGTTTTTTTCTTTAAAATCAAGTTTATGAAATCGTTTAAAGGTTTCTAATAAAGATCCATCCCTCAGTTTTATTTTTTAATATTTTGAGTAGCTTAGATACATACATGTTTGCATAGCGCAAAGTTTGCATAGTGACATTTAAAGATTCATTAGGTACTAAATAAATATATTACAAGAGTCCGTTTCGTTTATCTGTCACGTGAATTCTAGTAAGCTATTTCCCCTATGGTTCGTTTTATAACAGACATTTTTGGTAACTAAAGCCGATTCACAATTGCCAAAAATATCGAAAGGTACCCACTCGACAATGCCACCAATTCAATAGATAACAATAAACGTTCGCGGCTGGGATTTATCGACGTCGTTCAAAAAGCGAGAAATATTTTTTTGTTCCTACGATACGATAACTCGTACCCCTGCTGATGGTGGGTTCCATACGGAACTTTTGGATGTGGCTCTAGTGAAACTTTTTCACCGGTCAAAAGCGTCGGACATTTTCAATACCATTAGGTATCTACAAATTTGCCAAGAATATGCAAGCACGCGGGTCTCTCTGATGGTAGTTAAATCATTATGAATAGGGATGACGACAACTTTTTATTCCTTAGTCTATCAGGAAGATTATTGAAAAGTATTGGACACGTATTTTTTCTTTTTTCACGTAATCAAACTTATACGGAGATATATTGAGTTGAAATGTCGCGTGACGTCACGGTTAGGTACGATTTATACCTAACGGTGACGTAGTTAGCCCCCGCTCTCTAACTTTAATGCGTTTTAACTTAGTCATTCTTTGTTAATTTGATAAAACAAAAATACGTGTCTAATATTTTTTTATTACCTGACTGACGGACTAATTAGAATTTCGATTTCTTCACCCTGTCGTCATCCCTATTGTGCAATTAATGCTATTATTATTGGAAACATAATAATATTAGTTTTAGCAGTATTTTCAGGTAATAGTTAGTAACTGTAACATAGTCCCATGTACGGCTCAACTGGCGTTAGTGGCGCCAACCAGTAAACCCCGGCAGCTCGACGTTATTTAGTGTTAGTAGGTTGGAATTGGAACCCACTAGTGGTGCAGTGCGGAACGAACCAACCTATGAAATAATAGATACGTGTGCTTGCAAATCAAATAGAGCTTTGTTTCATTGCCCTTTATTTATAGTTGGAGTACTTTTATACCCATAGGTTTGAAAATATTAGAAGAGACGTGGTCACAACATTAGGAAGGAGCTTCTAGAAGTGTTAATGCCCGAATTTTTGCCTCATAGTGCTCAGATGAAAATGGTCGGATGAAAATGAGTTTTCACAGATGTAAGATCAACCAAGATCGTTTTTTCGCACCTCTATTTCAAATTTCATCCTTATCGTTAGAGCCGTTTCTGAAATAGTTTTTAAGTATACATAGGTCAATAAAGAAAAATATATATACAAGATTGGCTCGTTTAAAGTATAAGATCATCAAATACGTTCACTGATGAACATAGCCTTCTCCCCGGTTCGACACTCAGCACAGTCTTGCGCCACACGCATTCAATGGATTCCCGCTACGCTTCACCAGGTTGAACCACCAATTTTGACTGATCTATCATAAAATGGTTAACACTTTATGAAAATGTTCACATCATGTACATTTCATTACATTTAAGGAAACAAGTAAAATTTGCCATAAATGCTTAAAGAGCGCAAACTTACTTTAAGAAAGTTTTCGACGAGTTAATTAAATTTTAGGTGCATGTGTTATAAATTCAACGATGTTCGTTTAATTCTCAAACAGATTATTTAACAAAACAAGTTAATCGTGAAGAAACAGTCTCACCTTGAGAACTTTGTTTCTCGTTTCAAATTAGATTTATTTATTTGGTATCTAATACTTCATAATAATAATAAAAAACGCAATTATTTTAAAATACCATTAACGAGGAAAGTGTTATGTTACGTTTTATAATTATTGCGTTTTCACTCTAGACAATTCGTAAATCTATGAATATAGTCAATGCTTGCAAAAAAGGGTGTTTGCACAAATCATCCTATCCAGTGCGTATTTACACATTTTCTACTGTAGGTAGTGTTGTTTGCGGTAGATAACAAACACTAGGCAAATTTACATTAACTTTGTTTGCCTATGGTACACATTTTTTTACATAATTTAAACAAACTATACGCTTGAAGTGTATTTTAGCAACAATTAATTATAAAATGCTTACCAGGAACTTACGTTACATCAATTAGGTATCATCATTCATCATCATTTCAGCCGATAGACGTCCACTGCTGGACATAGGCCTCCCCCAAGGCGCGCCACTCAGACCGGTCCTGTGCCACTCGTATCCACCGCGTTCCCGCGACCTTTACAAGGTCGTCACTCCACTTAAGGTTCGCAATTCTTCGGGCTATGTCGGTGACCCCAGTTCTACTGCGGATATCCTCATTTCTGATTCTATCACGCAGAGAAACCCCGAGCATAGCCCTCTCCATCAATTAGGTATGTGAGGCAAAAAATGATTAATATAGATAGTTACTCACAGAAAATTTCATTCATAAGTGGAACAAACTATTTTTTACAAAATGGTAGGCTATCAAAATTACATCACCCAGCGATCATCGTTGCTTATCATTATTGTCTTACAAAATTTCTTTGTACTTACGACAAATTTGTCTTGAAAAAAAAAAGAAACGAAAAAAATATATTTTAAACTGAATTTTTGAAAAAGCTTTTCTTACGTTTGATTGGCTGTCTTGTTCGGGCGGGCTAGCCAGCGCTGCTGGTAGATTCATCTAACTTTCTGGCATGTAAAATTGCCCGTATTTGACTAATTTGCTGAATAAATGATTGAATTTGAATTTGAAATTTATATTTTATACTTATTGTGCTAACCTAACCTATCATTTGCGAAGGCACGCATTTTTTATCTGTGTCCACCCTTTTTTCAGCTTATACCAGATTAACCGCAGAACAATCATCCTAAATTAAACATAGGAATGAATAAATTAACCTCGTTTCTATTCGTATTCTGCATAATTCATTTGTTTGTTCAAACTTGAATACGTTCACCGTATTACTAACGATTCGCTGAGATGAATTTTGTGGTTGAAAAAGCAATTGGTGAACTTAGATATACTCGTAAACAGCACTGCCATAAAGTAGACTGCTACTTTTTTCATTGAAATTTGCAAAGCAACAAACAACCCAACAACATTCATTGGCACGTTGAAATGCACAAACTAAATAAATTTGTGCTCCATAACGTTTAAAGCTCTTAAAATAAGGCATTCTAAATTTCGTAAAGTAAAACTTTGAGTCCATAAACCGAGGCTAAAAAGTTAAATCGTGTGTGAAAATTGGCATTATCGTAAATAAACTAAGCACAATACAAAGTGGCGTCAACAGTCCTTGTGCAGTCACACCCTTTGCTCCGGATTAAATGTAGGTAATAAATTTTGTAATAAATTGGTCGCGTGCCGTTACGATACTTATTTTGAAATCCATGACATGAGAATCTAGAAAAGTCCAATAAGATCATGTCGTTATTTTTTGATGTGATAACGTCTTATAAGTTGATGAACGCCGGCTGCGCCCACGATCATAAAACCATGACGCCATAGTAGCGTTACGTAGAATTGTAGCGTTACGCGTATAACATTATCGTCCGTAAACCGACTTTACAAACAACCAATTATATCTGTGTAACGAGTATAAGTATTTAAATTAAAAACCAGTGTATATTTCTATGGTGGTAAAAGATCCATGTTTTCTTTACGCATAATCTTTACGCTGAAATTAAACTAATTAAGTAGCTATGCTGAAATAAAAAATATTTTATGATTACACACACACACACATAATCATAAAATACATACACACCCACGCGTACAAACATCCACGCACACATTCTTAAAAAAAAATGTTCTGTAACTTAACAGTAAATTTCCTATTCCTCTTTTGCGGGTTAAATTTTAAATAAGATCTTTGTCAACTTAAGGAATAAAACAAATGTAATGATACATATTTTAATATACGAGTACTTATAGTAGATAATAAAATTGCATAATCTAACAAACTTGTGAAGAGCGGCACTGCATCTTAACACCGGTATCTCCAATACTTTCAAAAACTGGCATCGAACATCCGATGTTGAATGTGTAGGTATTTCCCGTAAAAAAGAAATCTATTATTATTATTATTATGCTCCCAGTGAGAAGGTACTTTGCTGAGCTTTGAGACATTCCTACAGGTTGAATACTTCGGTGGGCTAAAAATATCTACAACCGAACAACAGGTGGAACTGGAACACCTATTAAAATCCTGTGCGAACCTATTACCTATTGAAATGTACCAAAAACAAAGTGCAGTAATATGGGGTTATACTTTCTCACAATCTAAACAAAAGTTAAGTCTATTGTTTAAAGTGCCTATTGATTTTTCATTCAACCGTCGCAGTTAGTGGTTTTCATACAATCGAAAGAACTGATTGTTAATATTTTATAATTAACAGGTCGGTAATTTTTAAAGTGAAAGAACTACTGATTCTTATGCAAATATCTTTTTGCGTAAGTGTATTTTTTTTAACTGCTTTGTTTGTCTTTTCTTTTAATTTGAAATTAAAATCTATAGTGAATTAATAGGTAGTACGTTACTTTACACACTACACTCGAAAAATGCGTGCGATATCAATGTGACACGACCACTTCGTGTTTTTATTCCCACTGTCTTACAGGTTTGCACAACTTAGAAGGCGCGTGGATTGAGCAAAAATGGACGCTGCGTCAACGGATAAAGGACTTCGCCACGCGCCTTCTAAGTTGTGTCGTGCGGTACGAATGTGGTTGTAAATACATATAATCAAAAATAACATAGCCCGAAGAATTACGAACCTTAAGTGGCAGTGGGCGGGGCACGTTGCTCGCAGGACTGATGGCCGATGGGGCCGGAAAGTTCTCGAGTGGCGCCCGCGAATCGGGAGACGAGCTGTCGGTAGGCCTCCAACAAGATGGCGCGACGACCTCGTGAAGGTCGCGGGAACGCGGTGGATGCGAGTGGCACAGGGCCGGTCTGAGTGGCGCGCCTTGGGGGAGGCCTATGTCCAGCAGTGGACGTCTTTCAGCTGAAATGATGATGATGATGATGAAAAATAACATTGCAACTTGCATTTATTAACGATTAGCTACCCATCCGGCTTTGCCCGGCATTCTATAATAAATAAATAAATGGTTTTCTGTAAAGTCGGTTTACGGATGATAATTTTATACGTGATAACGTCACGTAACGCTAAAACGGTACCATCGCGTCATGCTTTTTTGTGGGCGCAGCTGGCGTTCATCTAAATATATAAAACCCAAAGGTGACTGACTGACTGACTGACTGACTGACTGATATAGTGATCTATCAACGCACAGCCCAAACCACTGGACGGATCGGGCTGAAATTTGGCATGCAGGTAGATGTTATGACGTAGGCATCCGCTAAGAAAGGATTTTGCAAAATTCCCACGGGAACGGGAAAAAAAGGGATTTTCACATTTTAAAGTTTAGGCGGGTATGAAGTCGCGGGAAACATCGTAGAGAGCTGAAATTTGGCATGCAGATTCCTTGGGGAGCGTAGGGGAGCACTAAGAAAGGACTTCCCAAAATTCCCACGGGAACGGGAAAAAATGTTTTTTTTTACATTTTAAGGCGCGTACGTAGTCGCGGGGATCATCGTAGAGAGCTGAAATTTGGCATGCAGGTTCCTTGGGGAGCGTAGGGGAGCACTAAAAAAGGACTTCCCGAAATTCCTACGGGAACGGAAAAAAATGAGTTTATTACATTTTAAGGAGCGTACGTAGTCGCGGGGATCATCGTAGAGAGATGAAATTTGGCATGCAGGTTCCTTGGGGAGCGTAGGGGAGTACTAAAAAAGGATTTCCCGATATTCCCACGGGAACGGGAAAAATGGGCGCGTACGAAGTCGCGGGAAACAGCTATCTATCTATCTAAATATATAAAAGAAGAAACTGACTGACTGACTGACACATCAACGCAGAGCCGAAACTACTGGTCGTAGAGAGCTGAAATTTGGCACGCAGGTTCCTTGGGGAGCGTAGGGGAGCACTAAGAAAGGACTTCCCAAAATTCCCACGGGAACGGGAAAAAATGTTTTTTTTACATTTTAAGGCACGTACATAGTCGCGGGGATCATCGTAGAGAGATGAAATTTGGCATGCAGGTTCCTTGGGAAGCGTAGGGGAGCACTATGAAAGGATTTCCCGATATTCTTACGGGAACGGGAAAAATGGGATTTTACATTTTAATGTTTAGTCGCGTACGAAGTCGCGGAAAACAGCTATCTATCTATCTAAATATATAAAAAAAGAAACTGACTGACTGACTGACTGACATATCAACGCAGAGCCGAAAATACTGGTCGTAAAGAGCTGAAATTCGGCATACAGGTTCCTTGCGGAGCGTAGGGGAGCACTAAGAAAGGATTTCGCGAAATTCTAACGGGAACGGGGGAAAAAGGGATTTTTACATTTAAATTTTTAGGCGCGTACGAAGTCACGGGAAACATCGTAAGGATCTGAAATTTGGCATGCTTTTTCCTTGGGGAGCGTAGGGGAGCACTAAGAAAGGACTTCCCGAAATTGTCACGGGAACGGGAAAAAATTGAATTTTTACATTTTAATGTTTAGGTCGCGGGGATCACCGTAGAGAGCTGAAGTTTGGCATGCAGGTTCCTAGGGGAGCGTAGGGGAGCACTAAGAAAGGATTTCCCGATATTCCCACGGGAACGGGAAAAATTAAATTATAATTCTAGATTACAAACACTTTCAAGAAACACGTTATGCAGATTATCTACTGTTAGATTACCTGCCTATTGTCCAGTAAAAAGGAAATGATTGATGAGTTCAAACATTATTTAAACCAGTCTGCTATTACCTAAATAATGAATTTTGGCACTAAACTATTTATTCATAAGAGATTAATGAATCAGAGAAAAAAAAGGAAAAATATATACATAGAATAAATAATAATTCTGTAGAAGAAGTCGCGGCTGAAAATTGAAAATTAAAAGAAACTATCAAGTCAAAGGGACTATATGAACGATACTGAACACAAAATAACGAAAAAAATACTGTATGTATGTATGTATGTATGTCCGGATTTAACTCGAAAACTACTGGACGGATTGAAACAAAATTTGGTATGGGGGTAGTTTATAGCACTGGTCAACATATAGGCTACTTTTTATCCCGAGGAAATGCATAGTTCTCGCGGGAAGGCTATTAACAAATTCCACGCGGACGAAGTCGCGGGCAGAAGCTAGTTAATTTATAAGCGTTATCACGTTAATATACAAACCATCCTGGAACACTAACAAACACGACAAAAAAGAATCTGCCAAATCGGTCCAGCAGTTCACGCATGCGGCAATTGTTTTTTTTTATAGATATAAAAGTTCATTTTATTCAAAATTTACATTAGTCAAGATATGGAAGTATAAACTTTATATTGGATTCCTAAACGAACAAGGCACGAGCCCAAATTGAATATTAATATGTACCCTTTTTAAATCCCTGTTTTCGAATTCCAATGCCACTATTATTGTTATACAGCCGTCGAACGACATGCAAAATGGCAAACATTTTTATTAAAAATAATAAGATGCGCAGACGCCGCGCCGATACTGTCACAGCGAATGAATCCCGCGCACCGACAATGCTTCAAACCCTCCATTTCGATTGTTAATGATGTAACGGCAAAATCATAATGAAAATAAACCGTAAATCGTTTTTGCATATATTTCACCATACACGAAGCTATAATATAGCTTTTTAAATATATTTTATTCCAATTATCAGGAATGCGAACCTGAGGGGGTGAACGCAGATAAAGGAAGTCGCGGACAGCAGGTAGTTTATGTAAATTATATTTTTTTGGAAATAGAAGTACCTATGTATTAAATTATTAGGTATTAAGAACATAAATTTCCCGAGTAAAACTAACGTAACCGTATAAATATATGTTTCGGATATTTTTATAAATAACTAATTAAATGAGATCGTATTTAAAATGACAACACTACATTTAAGTTTAAGACTCCTTAATAAATTTCTCGGACAGGTATAATTTATTTAAATTTTAAACTAATTTAATACAGAATTAAAACTACTTAAAAATAACTAAAATACTTATAAATAATTAAAAATACATAAAAATTAAACAAAATCTAAAAACTTCTTATATATTATTTATGGCGTGTTAATTAATACTGATTGAATCTCATGAGCGTTTCGCCAGCGGGCCCCTCCGCAAAGACACCTTTTGCTTATGAGGGGCACGCGCTTATTGTCACCGCATGATAGATGGCTGTCATATTCAAAGTATTGCTATAGTCATGTAAATTTTTCTACGTTCGTGATGAATGTCTGCGGGACTCGTCATGTGTTAATGTCAACAAAAAGTGAAAGTTCGAAGGGTCCGCTAGCGTAGCGCATTGTCTGAGTCTTGTCCGTTTTGATTTTTTTATCAAAATCTTATTATAACTTTTGACGTAAAAAAAAACAAATATCCGCTGGAAAAAATGTACTTTTTGGCTCATTTTAGTAATTCCCCATGATACGAGTAATAAAATGATGTCCATGTTGGAGTTGGAGTATACACAAATCAAACAGAGTTCTATCATAAAATAATACATAAGTACCTACTAAAAATCGTTAAATATAAAATCCTATATGGAATGCGAGTATTTTGTATTATTGTCCTTTTATTTGATATACGCTCAACAGCAATGAAAATGGGTCACTTTGTATGGAAAATCCTATACTAAGTGACCCGTTTTCATTGCTGTGGAGTGTATATGGCACACACTGTACCCATAAGTAGTTTGCAAAAAAAAGCCGTGGTGGCCTAGTGGTTCGACCTACCGTCTCTCATGCCGCCGATTCCGATCGTGAGGAAACCTGCACGCATCTGCGAAGTAATTCAAAGATGTTTGTGAAGTCCCCAATCAGCACTGGGCCCGCGTGGGGACTATAGCCCAAACCCTCTCAAGATGAGGGGAGGCCTGTGCCCAGACGCCAATAGGCTGTAGTAGTAGTAGTTTGAAAAACATTTAAATTTACCATAGCGTTGATCGGAAACCGGTAAACCACAAAAATTACATATATGGATCCGCGGTGCCTAGTGATTCGATCTCCCGCGTCTAATGCAGAGAGGAAATCTGCACGAATCTGCGAAGTAATTCAAGGATGCGTATGAAGGAAGTCCCCAATCCGCACTAGGCTCGTGCGAGGACTAGGAGGATAGCCCAAACCCTCTCGTGATGAGAGGTCTGTGCCCAGCAGCAGGACGTAAATAGGCAGATGTGATGAATCTTATCGAATTACGCAATTTCCTAAAGTACTAAATCCACAGTAACAGCACAGTGATAAAACTTGGAGTGGAATCGATAAATTTTATCTGCTTTTAACGCCGCGTGTAGAAGGCCTTTCCAATTAATTTCCTCATCCACGTGTTAAGACCACAGTCGTAAATCTCCTGTTATCATATCGCCGTATTCAAAATATTGTCGCCATACTTCTCCGCCCAAACGTTACACGCCCGGCGCAGGCGTCACAACTGACAACCCTATTCGAATTTCAAAAAATATTTTCTCAGTCGTCCTTTGTCGTCTCGCTCGCACATGTGATGCTATTTCAGGCGTGAGTGAGAGGGATGATAGTCTGGATGTGGCAGCGTTTTTGACGCTTTATCAACTTTTTAAACAGAAGGGTTGATGCACAATACTCGAATCACGTTACATTTAATTCTTTGACAGCATTGTCTGATATTTGGTGTTTTTCAAACGCAGTGGGCCGGTGGCTCACTGACACCATTCATCACATGATTGATGTAACTAATTAATTTTGTCGTGTAGTGTACCTACTCGAATTTGAAATTAAAAAAACTATGTTTTTGTAAAGGATTGCGTCGACAATGGAATGGATTTTTTTAAATTTCGATGTGCATTCGTTTCGATTTTGATGCAAAAGGTCGCGTTGCATAATGCGTATTGTTGCGTGCATCAATTTGTTGTTCAATGACATCTGCTTTGTTTACGGGTTGTCCATCAATGATTCCCGGATTTAGAAGTGAGATTTTTAGGGTGTTAATAAGTTTAGGGCAGTACCTACTCCTGCGATGTGCATGCATTTCTAATTATTTGGTAGCCAGTTAAAAAAAATACCCTTTTACTATAATACCTATAGATATAAGAAGATAAAGCAGCCCACTCTTGTCTATATTTTTGATTACATTCCTGTCCACGTGATTAACGTTTTCAGAACATTCGGGTCAAGGTGACGCCGTCCAAAATGAAGTACCTACTTACAACTTTCAAAGCTCTTAGTCGCGTGAAAGGGGTGCCCTATAGCTTCGTAGTAAACAGAACGTGCCCTTTGCCCGTGTCTGGCTGAGACAAGGTTGCATCGTCTGTGACCTTGTTGGAAATGAGTCAGGCGCGTGCCTTTTCGTTTTCGCTAACGAAAATATAAGATCAGTGTCATTTTGGTGACCATTGAGGAGCGTTTTGGGTGGTTTGGGTGATGAGGAGGGATGGATGGACGTTATCGGAATATAAAAGTATTAAATACTTAAGGTTGGTTAGTGGTAGGACCTGGCGCTGGGTCCGTCCGGGGTGGTACCACCGTCTTTCCCCGCTAACCTGCCGCCAAATAGCAGTGAAACTTCTGGCACAGAGGCATTCCATCTTAGGCACCCCAGGGTAGGCAACGCATTCGAGATCTTATGGTTAAATAATGGGGGATCATAGGATTTCGGTGTCCATGGGCCGCAGTGACCACTTACCATCAGGTGGGCCCAGGTATGACCCAGTATGGGATTGATGGTGTGAGCGGTACCTGAATTCATAAATATGTATATAAAAAATTACCAACTCGAAAAAAAATTCAAACTTAGAAAACGTGCTTAGAATCGATAGCTGATACTGTGGGTAAAATATAGTCACAACGTTTTGCCGGATCCTATATAAAGAACAAGCTATATTACTATGTCGTTAAATAAACGTAACTACTATCGACATTAATTATTATACATATTTTTAATGAAATCCTTTTGTAAGAAATCGGAGATTTCATTATTTCTTTACCTTACAATTTCTTGTTATAGTTACACTAGCTCACAGTAGGCTAGGTTGTGATTGTAACGCACGGCACCGCTACAAAGGCAAGCGGGATGGAACTTATGCGGTGAACTCAGAGTTTATTATTACTTCACTTAAGGGTAATTTTTGTGATGTCGTGCTGCACACGGTTCGTTACGCGTTGTTCTGATTTAATTAACGCCAACGACTTTTTCAATACTCTTAATTGTTTCCGTCGGAAGGCGTAAGAAACGCTTTAATTATGCTTTGAAGACATATTCGGATGTGATTTGTTCGCGCCCCGCCAATTATGTAAAAAAGTCTCAATACACTCGTAGAAATTGCCGCCGACATGAAAATCGATTTATGACGACATCTTATTACTTCTTTTATTAGGGGTCCTCAAGTTCGGATACTATAACTGTTATTACTTTTGATGAATAAAATTACCCTTCTCGCCTCACTTATCTTAAGAAACAAGGGTTAGATCTTGACTTTTAAAGTAGTTATAAGTAATATATGGGTTTTTGCTTAGCCGCGGTAAATAAGTTTATTGAAAAAAAACTGTTGGACATGGAACATTATGGCGTTATGCATCAGAAACTTGGAATAAACACACTGCAACATTAACGGTTGAGTTGATACAGATATATCAGTTTGTATTACGGGGAACTATTTATATAAGCTGTAATTATGTTCAATCAATTTATCATTATATAGTTTATGCCATTATTTTTGATACAGACAACTTTTTGGCAAACTGTAGAAAGTTCATTATAACGAACACACTTGAAAGAAATATAGCTACTTTTCCTTTCGTAAAACATTTTATCAAACCAGTTTTGAAGTGCAAATAATGTTATCTTATATGCATTTTAATTGAACACGTATTTACCATACATTCAATACCGAATTCTATATATACAAAAAAGTAGCATTAATCATATCTTATTTCACAGAAAATCTAGCGTAGCAACTCACATAATTACAGACCCGGGTTTCCATTCATCCGGTCAACCGGTCACTTCACTTGGTCATTGAATGAACTTGGAGTTTCAGACAATAGTTCGCTATTTGATTTTCATTCACATTCATAGCAAGGAAGCAGCTGAGGAACTCCATTATTCTACTTTTAAAGCTTTATTTACGACAAGATCATACGGTCGATAATTCTAAGAATGAATTCTTATGAATTAATATGCTTACTTGAAATTTGACTTTGGGTTTCATCACTCAACGCGACTACTTGTATTAGTTTTAAGTGTGCCACTTTAGAACTGTCAATATCGTTACTCTTCAGCGTCTGGAGTTAGTTTTACAACGGATATGTCATTTTCCCTTTGAGTAAGCATCGTCTTGATCAAACACAACCATAATATAGCTATTAAATATATTACATACATACATTAAAAAAAATACTATACTCGTTTAGTTATTTTGTGGTCTAAATAATGCCTATTAATTAATTCCCGGGTTCTACTGACGAGCAACCAAACCAGAGTGCTAGATTTGGGCCTCACCGTTACTTTCCATCAGGTGAGGTTGAGGACAACCACTGGTCAGTAACGAATTATTAAAGAAGAAGTCACCGAAAACGAAGGGCATTATATTTGTGAAACGAGTATCATAACAACCTGAAACACATTATGTTATCAAAGTGATCAATTAAAGTGAGTGCGTTATTTCGTTATCTGCTCTTGAAAAATTGGGACGTTTATGTTTGAATCAATTAGACCCAAAAGCATTTGTTGATAGAGGTCCTAATAAATGTGATAAGATAAACGTTACAGTTGGAACCATCTGTTCCCAAGGGGCAATGGATTTGTTAGTTCAGTTATAGATATAGGCCCATAATAATGTAAAAAATAACCAAAAATAACAAACATGACACCGTTATGCTCTTAACAACAGGGTTGAGAATAATGTTTTTGTTAAACCAGTTTACAGCTGTAGGGCAAACGCATAAACTACAAAAGTTTGTTTTTGTATTGCAAAAAAAAAGGTTACACACAATGGAGTTTGGCAATTGAAGTGGGGCACTCCAGCTACAGGGCAGACTCGTATTAGCTTGTGGGTCACTTATATCTTGCTATTTAGTGCAAAAATATCGAATTTGATAAGTGCCTGCTTTTACGCGAAACCATATGATTGGGGTATAAACGGTAGGAGCCAAACAATTTCTTTTTCTATATT
The DNA here is from genome assembly GCA_963971205.1 of Aethes cnicana. NCBI lineage: Eukaryota > Metazoa > Arthropoda > Insecta > Lepidoptera > Tortricidae > Aethes > Aethes cnicana. The sequence goes on along the minus strand of OZ020287.1, from coordinate 7,547,239 downwards.
TGAATATTTAATACAGGAAGTTCGGCACATGGACCATCATTTTTTTGGGATGTTATTGGAGTTATTTGCTATCTTTCACCCTTGGACCTTGGGCCCTATGGGCCACGGATTTGTATAGATATGATTTTTTAAATGTTGTTTCTCATATTAACCCGAATCTCGCCTTTAAACATTTGTAACTTTTTTATTATTACTTAGCTGTAAAATGGCACTTGCTTTTAATACGTGCCTAAGCCACTGATTTTTAGATCCAAATTCTATGGGTAAAGGATAGAAAATAACCCCAACCATATCACAAAAATACGGTCCAAGTGCCGATGATATTTTTATCTAAAAGTACCACAATGACATTGACCTTTTATATTCTCAACCCATTAAAAACACATTCACTTCAAAAGTTCAATTCACGATAAATTGTCAACTGAGAAAATGTAATCAGGACAAACCGACAAACACAGCCAAGTCGGAACACGTTTATTGTTTAGATGCAGTAATAATCTATAAGAAAACGTAATTAATTTCGTCTGCTGATCCTTGATAATCATATAAAAGATATTCCTTCGTCAATGAAATAAAGGGATTAATCCTTTCGTCGTAAATAACGTAATGTAATTTCATCTTACTGATATTGGTGTAAGATTTGATTTCTACTCCACCAATGCAAAGAAAAGCGTTGGTTCTAATAGTGAAAAGTATAATTAATACGAGTACTTTAGTTATATGTATATATATATTTTTTTTAATATTCTAAAAGTTATATAAAAAATAATACAGTATTTTTCGTAGATTCTCAAGAACTCAAAAGTCCATCCCAAAAATTACATTAAGAATTGAATGCTGGAAACTAATTTATCCATCGTATAAATAATAAAGACTCCTTTATTAAAAACAAATTCGGCGTACGTCAATTACGGGAACCAATTCTATCATCCAAGTCATAAAAGGCGTATCACCCATTTAGACTCCACCCCACTTTTGACTTTTCTCTATGGAGCCCGAAATTCTGCCCTTGCGGCGAATCGCGTAACGTTCCACGTCCGTAATTTATCGCTCAATAAAAACGTCGTTCATTCAATTTGGTCACTGTTTTATTAGTTTGTGCATTTCATGGGACTTAGAAGAAAATGAAACACGCAAAGCTTAAATTAGGACGGCCCAATTATAACAGGCGTCTGGAAGTGAAAGGCTTTATCTCAGAACTGTGATAAATATAATATTGATTATGATAATATTCATATTCATTTAATCCTTTGCAACCGTGGTATTGATTAGAGTTACATAAGTTTCCAGTACATTCATGGACATAATGATAATGATGATGTTGATGATAAAGATGATGATAATGACAACGGTAATGATAGTAGTGATGCTGATGGTGATAATTGATGGACGAATACGATGATGATAGTTATCCTTGCTTAAATAGTAGTTTCTGTCTCTGCACATAGCAATGGCACGAGCTGAGTTGTCTTCAAAGCTTATAATCCTGAAAAAATATTTGTCATTTTGCACTTATCTTTTTCCGGACTTTTATTTTCTCTTCATTGACTTCATGCACGTTAGTTCTACTACACGTTTTAATTGGCTCTAAATATCATCAATTTTTTTATACTTTTTTATGTATAAGCTTCGCAATTTGTGAGACGGAGCTACCTAATGTTTATAAAATTTAAATTTATAACATTGGAACCAATAAAAGATCCATAGGTAAAAAGCAGTAAAATTCTCTATTAGTCCTTTGTAAAGTTAAATGGCGAAGATCATTCATAGATCCCATTTAATATTGGCCTGCTGTATTTCGCTGTCTATTATGTATGACGCCGTAGTAATTTTATTACCAAAAATTATTGCTCGTTTTACGACTTGCACTCGCACATTTTTGGACATTATTTTTATTGCCTGACTATGGCTTAACGAGTAATTTTTTTTTCGACTTCAATAATTTTATTTATTTTAACTTAATAACAATAAAACCTTTAAAAAAGGGTTTTTGTTAGGAACCCTAATGAGGCGAATGTTATTAAAATACCTTTGGTGTTATGATTATGAATATTTTCTTCTTAAACTTCTGGCACAGAGGCATTCCATCTTAGGCACCCCAGGGTAGGCAACGCATTCGAGATCTTATGGTTAAATAATGGGGGATCATAGGATTTCGGTGTCCATGGGCCGCAGTGACCACTTACCATCAGGTGGGCCCAGGTATGACCCAGTATGGGATTGATGGTGTGAGCGGTACCTGAATTCATAAATATGTATATAAAAAATTACCAACTCGAAAAAAAATTCAAACTTAGAAAACGTGCTTAGAATCGATAGCTGATACTGTGGGTAAAATATAGTCACAACGTTTTGCCGGATCCTATATAAAGAACAAGCTATATTACTATGTCGTTAAATAAACGTAACTACTATCGACATTAATTATTATACATATTTTTAATGAAATCCTTTTGTAAGAAATCGGAGATTTCATTATTTCTTTACCTTACAATTTCTTGTTATAGTTACACTAGCTCACAGTAGGCTAGGTTGTGATTGTAACGCACGGCACCGCTACAAAGGCAAGCGGGATGGAACTTATGCGGTGAACTCAGAGTTTATTATTACTTCACTTAAGGGTAATTTTTGTGATGTCGTGCTGCACACGGTTCGTTACGCGTTGTTCTGATTTAATTAACGCCAACGACTTTTTCAATACTCTTAATTGTTTCCGTCGGAAGGCGTAAGAAACGCTTTAATTATGCTTTGAAGACATATTCGGATGTGATTTGTTCGCGCCCCGCCAATTATGTAAAAAAGTCTCAATACACTCGTAGAAATTGCCGCCGACATGAAAATCGATTTATGACGACATCTTATTACTTCTTTTATTAGGGGTCCTCAAGTTCGGATACTATAACTGTTATTACTTTTGATGAATAAAATTACCCTTCTCGCCTCACTTATCTTAAGAAACAAGGGTTAGATCTTGACTTTTAAAGTAGTTATAAGTAATATATGGGTTTTTGCTTAGCCGCGGTAAATAAGTTTATTGAAAAAAAACTGTTGGACATGGAACATTATGGCGTTATGCATCAGAAACTTGGAATAAACACACTGCAACATTAACGGTTGAGTTGATACAGATATATCAGTTTGTATTACGGGGAACTATTTATATAAGCTGTAATTATGTTCAATCAATTTATCATTATATAGTTTATGCCATTATTTTTGATACAGACAACTTTTTGGCAAACTGTAGAAAGTTCATTATAACGAACACACTTGAAAGAAATATAGCTACTTTTCCTTTCGTAAAACATTTTATCAAACCAGTTTTGAAGTGCAAATAATGTTATCTTATATGCATTTTAATTGAACACGTATTTACCATACATTCAATACCGAATTCTATATATACAAAAAAGTAGCATTAATCATATCTTATTTCACAGAAAATCTAGCGTAGCAACTCACATAATTACAGACCCGGGTTTCCATTCATCCGGTCAACCGGTCACTTCACTTGGTCATTGAATGAACTTGGAGTTTCAGACAATAGTTCGCTATTTGATTTTCATTCACATTCATAGCAAGGAAGCAGCTGAGGAACTCCATTATTCTACTTTTAAAGCTTTATTTACGACAAGATCATACGGTCGATAATTCTAAGAATGAATTCTTATGAATTAATATGCTTACTTGAAATTTGACTTTGGGTTTCATCACTCAACGCGACTACTTGTATTAGTTTTAAGTGTGCCACTTTAGAACTGTCAATATCGTTACTCTTCAGCGTCTGGAGTTAGTTTTACAACGGATATGTCATTTTCCCTTTGAGTAAGCATCGTCTTGATCAAACACAACCATAATATAGCTATTAAATATATTACATACATACATTAAAAAAAATACTATACTCGTTTAGTTATTTTGTGGTCTAAATAATGCCTATTAATTAATTCCCGGGTTCTACTGACGAGCAACCAAACCAGAGTGCTAGATTTGGGCCTCACCGTTACTTTCCATCAGGTGAGGTTGAGGACAACCACTGGTCAGTAACGAATTATTAAAGAAGAAGTCACCGAAAACGAAGGGCATTATATTTGTGAAACGAGTATCATAACAACCTGAAACACATTATGTTATCAAAGTGATCAATTAAAGTGAGTGCGTTATTTCGTTATCTGCTCTTGAAAAATTGGGACGTTTATGTTTGAATCAATTAGACCCAAAAGCATTTGTTGATAGAGGTCCTAATAAATGTGATAAGATAAACGTTACAGTTGGAACCATCTGTTCCCAAGGGGCAATGGATTTGTTAGTTCAGTTATAGATATAGGCCCATAATAATGTAAAAAATAACCAAAAATAACAAACATGACACCGTTATGCTCTTAACAACAGGGTTGAGAATAATGTTTTTGTTAAACCAGTTTACAGCTGTAGGGCAAACGCATAAACTACAAAAGTTTGTTTTTGTATTGCAAAAAAAAAGGTTACACACAATGGAGTTTGGCAATTGAAGTGGGGCACTCCAGCTACAGGGCAGACTCGTATTAGCTTGTGGGTCACTTATATCTTGCTATTTAGTGCAAAAATATCGAATTTGATAAGTGCCTGCTTTTACGCGAAACCATATGATTGGGGTATAAACGGTAGGAGCCAAACAATTTCTTTTTCTATATTTGAATATTTAATACAGGAAGTTCGGCACATGGACCATCATTTTTTTGGGATGTTATTGGAGTTATTTGCTATCTTTCACCCTTGGACCTTGGGCCCTATGGGCCACGGATTTGTATAGATATGATTTTTTAAATGTTGTTTCTCATATTAACCCGAATCTCGCCTTTAAACATTTGTAACTTTTTTATTATTACTTAGCTGTAAAATGGCACTTGCTTTTAATACGTGCCTAAGCCACTGATTTTTAGATCCAAATTCTATGGGTAAAGGATAGAAAATAACCCCAACCATATCACAAAAATACGGTCCAAGTGCCGATGATATTTTTATCTAAAAGTACCACAATGACATTGACCTTTTATATTCTCAACCCATTAAAAACACATTCACTTCAAAAGTTCAATTCACGATAAATTGTCAACTGAGAAAATGTAATCAGGACAAACCGACAAACACAGCCAAGTCGGAACACGTTTATTGTTTAGATGCAGTAATAATCTATAAGAAAACGTAATTAATTTCGTCTGCTGATCCTTGATAATCATATAAAAGATATTCCTTCGTCAATGAAATAAAGGGATTAATCCTTTCGTCGTAAATAACGTAATGTAATTTCATCTTACTGATATTGGTGTAAGATTTGATTTCTACTCCACCAATGCAAAGAAAAGCGTTGGTTCTAATAGTGAAAAGTATAATTAATACGAGTACTTTAGTTATATGTATATATATATTTTTTTTAATATTCTAAAAGTTATATAAAAAATAATACAGTATTTTTCGTAGATTCTCAAGAACTCAAAAGTCCATCCCAAAAATTACATTAAGAATTGAATGCTGGAAACTAATTTATCCATCGTATAAATAATAAAGACTCCTTTATTAAAAACAAATTCGGCGTACGTCAATTACGGGAACCAATTCTATCATCCAAGTCATAAAAGGCGTATCACCCATTTAGACTCCACCCCACTTTTGACTTTTCTCTATGGAGCCCGAAATTCTGCCCTTGCGGCGAATCGCGTAACGTTCCACGTCCGTAATTTATCGCTCAATAAAAACGTCGTTCATTCAATTTGGTCACTGTTTTATTAGTTTGTGCATTTCATGGGACTTAGAAGAAAATGAAACACGCAAAGCTTAAATTAGGACGGCCCAATTATAACAGGCGTCTGGAAGTGAAAGGCTTTATCTCAGAACTGTGATAAATATAATATTGATTATGATAATATTCATATTCATTTAATCCTTTGCAACCGTGGTATTGATTAGAGTTACATAAGTTTCCAGTACATTCATGGACATAATGATAATGATGATGTTGATGATAAAGATGATGATAATGACAACGGTAATGATAGTAGTGATGCTGATGGTGATAATTGATGGACGAATACGATGATGATAGTTATCCTTGCTTAAATAGTAGTTTCTGTCTCTGCACATAGCAATGGCACGAGCTGAGTTGTCTTCAAAGCTTATAATCCTGAAAAAATATTTGTCATTTTGCACTTATCTTTTTCCGGACTTTTATTTTCTCTTCATTGACTTCATGCACGTTAGTTCTACTACACGTTTTAATTGGCTCTAAATATCATCAATTTTTTTATACTTTTTTATGTATAAGCTTCGCAATTTGTGAGACGGAGCTACCTAATGTTTATAAAATTTAAATTTATAACATTGGAACCAATAAAAGATCCATAGGTAAAAAGCAGTAAAATTCTCTATTAGTCCTTTGTAAAGTTAAATGGCGAAGATCATTCATAGATCCCATTTAATATTGGCCTGCTGTATTTCGCTGTCTATTATGTATGACGCCGTAGTAATTTTATTACCAAAAATTATTGCTCGTTTTACGACTTGCACTCGCACATTTTTGGACATTATTTTTATTGCCTGACTATGGCTTAACGAGTAATTTTTTTTTCGACTTCAATAATTTTATTTATTTTAACTTAATAACAATAAAACCTTTAAAAAAGGGTTTTTGTTAGGAACCCTAATGAGGCGAATGTTATTAAAATACCTTTGGTGTTATGATTATGAATATTTTCGCTTACATAGAATAATGCACATCATAGTAAAACTATGAATTTTTTTTCTCCTGTATAAATAGGTATGTCTTAAAAATCCAAACAGAAACGGTTGAAGAATAACCTTAACTTTTAACTTAGCTTTGCACTTGAGCTTGTTTTTAAATAAATTTTTTTTTTGATGATGATGTTTTACTTACACTATTTAATAAAATTATGTAAGTACAACATCATCATTAACTGTAGAAAGTGAAATCGACATTGTGTAGGTACTTATTTGACTTTATCATCAGAGTTTAATAATGACAAACTCCCTGAGAAGAGCTGAAAAATGTTGGCCGCACACAACTAAAAAATTGCTAGCTTTACGCAAAACAAGGCCCAACGCAAGGCAACAAGGGGCAAGGATTAACGCTTCTCATTTGAAATTTCCTCGAGTTCTTCATTTACATATTTATTGGGTTGTCAATCACATAATCATACGCGTGCCGACTTGCCTCGTCAGAGAATTAGGTTGGCTACACAACCAAGTAACGATGTTTGTGTTTACACCGCGTCACAAAATTAATACCTATGGTGTGCGGTGTAACAGTTACGTCCTTGACAAAAGAGTCTGTTATTGCTTAATCAGCAAGCCATATTAATTGTGCCGTCTTGTACATTGCTATCAGTGGGTAGTGTAAACAATGCGTAATAATCAACACATTCAACATGTTATACTCTGTGTACTCTAATTATAAAATGATTGAATGGGTCGTCTAACATGGATGAAGAGAGAGATATCTAAGCAAATAGGAAATATAAAGTGGAAACAATAACAGGAAGACGAACTTATACAGCCAACCCACCGAAGTACTGTAACTTTTAAAATTTTACCATCGACTCAATTTTTGCATAGATTTTGTATTAATAATAGGTAGTACCTTACCTACCTATTGAAACATTAACATCTCGTGTCTAAAAATGTGACGTCGATGATGAATGATTTCATGACGATAATGAAAATAATGATATTATTATATTTATTGAAATTTCATATAAGTTATGATGACCAAAATAGATAGAAAATATTCAGTTGCATTCATACTTGAGTCTTGTTAAACGTCTACTTGACTTCAATCCTATCAAAAACACCTCAAACCTAATCGCAATAGGCGATTCGGGCATTGACCTTAAACTTTTCATTTTTCTAACAAATTATATTATCACACTCATCCAATATTAAACCGTAAATGCTACTAGTAAAGTGTCATTTCTAATTCTTTCAGTTTTCAGTTTAATGGCCAGTTACCCCCTTTAATTGTCCGATGTGCACCCTACGTCCTTCACAATGTTTTCATGCCCGGCTGGCCCGATTATGTTAATTTTTATACGCAAATCTTAAATTAACACATCTACCCCTGAAACGAGTTGAATTCCGACAAAAGAGTGTTGCAACTATTAGTTATTTCACCGTGTTTAATGAAATAAATTGTTTTTCACCCCTCCTATTCGAAAAGAAGTGTTTTGTTGCCCGTTTAGAGGGAGCAAAATGCGATTTTGCTCCCTCTTCGCTTTTTTTTTAATTTTTTTCATTTCTGCCCCGCTAACAGGGAGCAAAATACGTTTTAGCAGTGCGTTCACGGAGCTGCGGAGACTGTAAAAAGTTGCATTCAAAAGTCGCGTCTTTTTCGTATTTAGAATTTTATATATCGGCATTTTACATAAATACTTTATATATACACATACTAAAAATCCATCAATTCATAAATATAAACTTACTTTTGATAAATTATTTTCTATTTATTATTTTCAATTTGGCTGAATGGTGCAGGCCAATGCCGTAGCATTCCTCGCAAACTCGTCGTGTGATCGAATTAAAAAAAAACTCGAACCCGCGAATTTCGTGAGCGCTCATTTCCTTGCCGTATTATTTTACACTTAAATTCCAAAATAAAACGTACCTTATGTAGTGTTATGAATTATTTCGTAGAGAATGAATGAAATCAAAAAGTGATTTAGGTGATGCAATGTATTGGGATCAACACCTCAGAGAATTCCAAAGGAATATTATGTAAGTACGTAATATGAATTGCACTGCCCTTTTTCATTTTATCGCAAATGTATTAAAAAACTTTGTTTGATACATGAGCGAATTTGTCATAAAATGTTTTTTTTTTCACATTTGTTAAAGTTTACCTATTATTATGAACGCAACGCATGCGAGCATGACAGAATATAAATACAATGAAGTAGTTAGAGATTCTTCGATATGGAAGTCATTTTCGCCTTCTACCTATGAATTTATGATAGGCGCGCGAAACACACGTTCTTTTTAACCTTGTTTGTTTCTAAATGTATTATTTTTTGTTTTACTTAATTTAATGACAATGATGAACGAATGATCTAATGATTTTCTCATAGGAGGGGTGAAAAGCAGAGTGTACAACACGGTAGCAAACTTATTTATGCCTTGGGTGACAAAGCTTGAATCCTTCGCTAGCTCAAGATTCCACGCTAGAATCCCTCGCTTACGCTCGGGATTCTATTCTGGAATCTTTCGCGTCGCTCTGGATTCAATCCGTCACCCGCGGTAAAATATACCATTTTGCTCCCTAGTCATACAATCTACTATTTTGCACCATACTGACCCATTGTTCATGGAATTGAATTCGTCACAAGGCGGATATCCGATTTCGAATTAGTGTTTGCCCGGTTGACCTTAAAAGACTCTGTAAAAATCATTAACAGAACATGACCATATTCAGATGGGCCGTCTGCCTGTTTGTCAATCTTTTAACATAAAAAAAGAAGAAAATACATCTTTTTTTATACCTCTACATCTGATAGTTGGTGTCCCCAACCTGGGTGCGCTTGCCTTGGTGAGGTGATGATAGTCCTGTGCAGCAGATATATCGACTGTTGTTATAATTATAAAATTAAGCGTGACCATAACGTGATGATTGAGAGATAAAGAAATTGCTAAGAACGAACTCAATTAACGTTTTAAACGACACTAATTTGCTTTTCCACTTAATGTTTTCTTTTTTCTTATCCCACGAAGATTACGTTGGTAGTTTTGGCGTCACATTCAGATTATCATTCTGATCAGAATGCAAAGGAAACTATTCTGAAATCGATGGCACATCTGTCTGGCTCCAGTCAAAATCAAACTAAGGACTGAATTGACACCAAAATTGTCGGGTAGTATTGTAACCTTTGTCTTTCATTCGCTACATATTTTTAGCAACCTTTTTACCTTACATAAATTAGCGACCCTCGATTGTTATTCAAACCATAAGCTCTCGAACTCGCGGATTAGAATTCAAATGCGAATCAACATTGCATTTATTATTCTGTTTCTAGTTACTTATTTCTTTTTGTAGAAAACGTGTAATCCCCTTTTGGTGCATTGTAATGCAACACTGCATTGCAGTGCGTCCATTGAGGGGTGAGATTCTAATTCTAAATTCTAATAAAGGACCCTTGAATTTGGTAACGGTGGTCAGTGTAATGTAATAGGACACTGGCTATCCAGGTTTTTGACTACCAATAAGCTTATAAGTAATAATAAGTTGCATTATATGCAAGCTATGGGTACAAATATTGGTTGAAAGCATAAACTAGGAGAGAAGACAGATGTGTACTAGACATTCAATATATTTATTTCGGACCCATGATCCATAATTTGTTAGTAGTACAATAATACTCTAGGGTTTAGTATACAGGTAAAACACAACATAAAATAATATTTAAATAGGTACAATCTGAAATACAATATATTCAAATAATTAATGAATTAAAAAATACATTAATAATCATAATAAAAGCTGCTTAATTATAATGATTATTAGAATTGACGTAGCTTGTATTTCCTAAAAATATAACTGGTAAGTATTTATACATATAATGTACCTAGAGGTACTTTATTTCTTGTGCACCCCTTTGGAATTTACTAAATGAAATTCTTTAACGATCGGAGCTGTAAGAACGTCAGATATTTACCAGAATCACTGACGATAATGCAATATTATTAAAAAGTAAATTTTGTATAAGCATCGCAATCTCCGTTGAAAGAATTTCATTGAAAGGTAAACAGTGTTTACTTATAGCAACACTGCATTCAACAAGTGCAACCTTGAGATAAATTTCTTTCCGACATTCAATTTTCTTGACCTACTTTTAAATCCTCTCGTTCCCAGGCAATCCTATTTTGGCAAACTGTTAAGCTTAATGCAAATACGAATTACTTACCTAAACGTCGGATTTTTTAGCAAATCTCGATAAATATTTACTCGAATAGGTACTTATAATATGGTACTTAAAGAGTAGTGTATTGTCAAATGAATGAATTCTAAAACGTTTTTATTGAAATTAATATTTAATAACTTACCTTTAACATTTGCATATGCCTTTCTATATGTCATGAATAAAATAATTATAATTGTATCAATGTGTGTTGGTGCAGACAGTTGGTGCACTTGATAAATATTATATGTACATCCCAGATATCACAATTTACCGATAGCCAGCATATAATATGTCAAGATAAGGACAAGGAATAAAGGTTGAAGTTTCAGATGAGATGCCCATCTATGATTGGACTTGAGCTTGTTCAGACCCCAGTTTCGTTTACCTTAGTTACCTCTAGAAACTAGGGACAGTATAAATCTCAAGTACAAACATATACATTGTCATAATATTGAACACTTGCGTGACACCTAAATATGTAACTACTACTTACTCCCTCTAGACTTCTGGGAGCCATTCATAACATTACACATTTCGAACTTTACACCTCCCGTTAGGTGACAGGAAAGCAAAGTTTCACCGAGTTGAATTGTAATGATATAACACCATTTGAATGACAAAGCTAACAGGTCACTTTAAAGGCAATGTGTCGTTCAAAGTTATGAACTGCATAGCGAACAAAGACTTTAAAAGAGCTATTGTAAAGCTCGGAGCTGAATCGTCTTCGCTTTTGTACGAAGAAATCTTTGAATTTAGGGTCGCACCGCACTGCATTTGTAGAGGTCGCTTAAGGCCGTTCATAGACCCAGCTCAGCCGTCACTGTCACTCGTGGGACGAGTGAAAGAGAAAGCGCTACGCACATAACGCCCGATTTAGTTTATTTAACGCGTTCTATAAAAATACCGTCTTAAAAAATGGCATTTATGAAGCTGTCGATGTATGCATATAATATGGATATTTTTTTGTGTTATAATTAGTTTTACACTGTTTGATATAATAAACTGGAGTAAAGTTGGATTAGCGGTCCGAGTTAGAGGTTACTTTGGATTTAAATTGTATCGAGCGAAGTTTCGTGAAACGTGTATCGAAAGCTGTCAATGTAAGGATGATATAATCAAATATAACATATGTTTTTTTCATATTTTTTACTTTTAACATTTCTTAGAAAAGTATGATCTCAAATGAGCAATTTGACGATGCTGGGTCAGGGAAGGGCCTTAAAAGTGTTGGATTCTGTCAAAAGTGCCAGTAAACTATTCGCAGCATTTGTAAGATTTACTCTGAATCGTTATTATTCTGCAAATTCACCAACTCGATGTTGAAAAAAAATGAGGACTTACGATTTATGATTTTTCTTATCATCTACATAAATGCCAAAGAATCAGGATCAGCGTTATAAATATCTACACAATAAAAGCTCTCTTGTCATCATAATAAATGATTACCATCTTTACTAGACGGATATTAAACTAGGTATTATACCTAAGTAGGTAAGATCGACGTAGATGCTCTATCTTCTATTAGAAAACAACGAGAGAGATAGATGTAAAATCCATGTAAAAGATAGATTTTTCTCTTGAAGGTACGTTATCCTATTTTAATATTATTCATTGACATCAATACATTTCCCATTAATCAAACTGAATCGTGTAGTAAAATCTTAAATATCGATCAATATTCCAACCACAGACTATGGTGACAATGGAATTCTTTCACAGGGGATGCAAAGGAATGGGGTCAACGCCCTTTGGAGAATAAGGGTGGTTCCACAAGACCGTTGTTTTCGTATTGTGTCCTTTGTGCTTATTGTTACACACTTGTCTTCGCTTCACCTTGCTTCGTAAAGAGTTAGGATGTACGTACAGTATGATTCAAAGTGCGGTGGATATCAGCTTCACCATGTTGATAAGTTTCTCTTTATTTCTGTAACTTTGACAAGTTAGGTATGAGTTCACTAATATCGTGGTCCATATTCAGTGAAACTCTAACATACAATACATAATGTATTTCAATTATAATATATCGAGTTAAATTAAAATATATAAAATAAATACTTATCTAATGTTCGTAAAAATAATAAATTGAAAACTACTCGTACCGTTTTTCATCATGTCACGCGCAATTCTTAAAATAAAATCGCTCATTTTCAAATTAACAACATCCTGTGTTCCTCTAACTGGTCATCTAAACCTGAATTGAGATCAACTAGAGTAATATAGTAAAGAGTTAACTGTGTGAATAACAGCATCCCTTTATGTTCCATTGTTGGCATGGGAACATCTTGGCACTGGGTCATGCCCCATTGTCCATATTGTCCGAGATAATTCTATGAGAAGCGTATAAATAACAAACAATACGTGTTTATGGCTATATTAAAATTCAGGCGTTTTGGAAACTGTGAGATGGGGAAGGAGGGACGTAATAGTAGTGTATTTTTGAAAGAAAATAGGAGCATAGATTATTACTTTTTTACTCATTGTGTGGAAGACATTTTTGAGTGCAGTTTGCCATAAACTACCTTCAGCGCCTTATTTGTATTTTTATGTATTTCAATTTTCAAGTCTGCACTGCATATTTTTAGTTCTAAATGTACTTTACCAGTAGTTTTTTTATTTTTGAGAAAACTGTGTGTTTACTTTTGCACATACAAAACGTTCATCAGTCAGTCAAATTCAATACTTAAGAGTTGGTTCGATTTCTGGAGTCCCCTTGGCACTTTCTGTTGCCTATTAAATGTTCTTTTACAATGCCATCTTCACCTTGAAACTATTTTGTAGGTCTATCTATATTGCCTGAACAAGTTCCAAGAATTCACATAAAATCTTAGTCCTTTAATTGGAGTCTCAAGGATATTTGTAAAATTGCCTAAACGTCTGGAGGTCGGCTATCTATAAACGTAATCTGGCTGAGTAACTTCTTCATATAGTTCGACGAGGGCTTGCCTCTCTTGAACCGTATTTTTGTATAAAATAGTAGGTATTCTATTTATTGTTCGATATCCGTTAATATCACACAAAAACCGGCCAAGTGCGTGTCGGGCCACGCGCAAAGTATAGGGTTCCGAAGTTGACGATGCCCACAGTACCTTTCTAAGACTTATTAGCATCTAGCTAGCCTGTGGTATGAATGAAATGCCCGCCCGACGCCGCTCGAGAAAAATCATCATCATAAGTTGGTCGACTATTATCTACTCGTAAGTTTGTACAGCCTACTTAGCTGTGATAGTTTTCCTTTCAACTACGTTATATTTGCCACAACCGTGATTTTTTTCAGCCATCCAAATACCACCATTTAGCTGGCAGGGGGGGGGGGACACGTGACCCTAACAAAAAATAGCACTTTACAGCTTAATATTTCACAAACGCATTACTTAATCAAAAAATGGTTTTAACAAACCAACATTATTTTTTTAAGACCTATTCAACGATATGCCGCACCATGGGGTACGCAAGAAAAAAAAATTACATCCCCACTTTACGAGTAGGGGAGGTACCCTATAAAAAAAAATATTTCAATATTTTATTGTACCACTTTGTCAGCGTAACTAATATGCATATTCATGCCAAATTACAGCTTTCTAGAACTAAGCATCTCCGAGCAATAGTGCGGACAGACGGACGGACATGGCGAAACTATAAGGGTTCCTTGTGGACTTCGGAACCCTAAAAAAGCCATAGAGTGGGTTCCACGAGATGGCTGCCGGAGCAGAGGCAGACCCAAAAGGAGATGGCGGGACAACTTGGACGCATTTGACCCAGATTGGGGGGAGCTTGCACAAAATAGAGGAGAGTGGCGAAAAAGAGGGGAGGCCTTTGCCCAGCAGTGGGACACTTTATAGGCTATAATAATAATCCGTTAATATAAACACATTACTGTTCCCTCAGTCCGGTGAAGCTGTAAAAGCCGCCTCCGGCTAACAGCATAGGTCAATGAAAAAAAAAACATTACTGTTCCGGCACCGGTGTTAGATTTACGGACGATATACATCCATATTAAAAATAATAATCAATAGTAATAGTTTTAGGTTATTAAGATAATGAATCTGTAGCTTATATTGCCGCCTTGGCGTTCAGCTGTAAAGACAATGTAATTGTGTTAAAATAAATATTAATATTATAAATGCGAAAATAACTCTGTCTATCTGTCTGTTACCTCTTCACGCTTCAACCGCTGGACCGATTTGGATGAAATTTGGTATGGGGATAGTTGGGGTCCCGGGAAAGGACATAGGCTAGGTACTTTTTATCCCGGAAAAAACATAATTCCCGCGGTAACGCGATAATATAACCGAATTCCACGCGGGCGAAGTCGCGGGTGGAAGCTAGTATTTAATAGAAAAATACAGTACATAAAATTAACGACCCTGTAACGTAAAACCCGTCTGTATTCAGCGTTTCCTCATTAACTCTCGTAATTGTATAATTTAAAATGGAATTGCTCGGAATTCCATTTCAAAGAGTTATGTCTTAACGAAGTTAGCCATAATGAAAATATCCGACGTCAGAGCTTTTCCAAATTAAAAAAGGACGAAGGCTTAACCAATAAACATCCACCATAACAGCTTATTTAAGTGCCATGTTGGGCACAGGGTTTGGGCTATAGCCCCCACGCGGGCCCAGCCGATTTGGGGATTTCAGAACAAACATCTTTGAACAACTCCTCAGATGCATGTAAGTCATCACAGTGTTTTATACCTATTTATATATCTGATAGCGACTGTCTCAAGTAGGCAGATAGGTTCACTTTCATAAATAAAACTCAACCATGAAAATACAAAATACAAACACATTTTACCTATTTTTTTCCTTTACACACATCTACTTTTGCGTGAATTGTATCTATTCCATTATTTCACAGGAGTGTTGCCATCTATTCTAATGTACTCGTGTCCCTAAGAGCATCATACCATAATATCTTCTTTTGTCACGAGTGCGAAATATCCACGTGGAATTTTGCACAAACTGACGAGGTCGAAGAGCAGTATTTCATTTTCAATTATTCAATAACCAACTTTCACCAGTACAGTTATTATATGTTATGTGTTGATAGATTGTCATCATATCATTATAGCAGTAGGGTTATGAAAGAGTTTGAAAGACAAAGACATACAGGTAAGTATATCATTCTACTACTACTGCCTATTTGCGTCCCACTGCTGGGCACAGGCCTCCTCTCATCACGAGAGGGTTTGGGCTATTAGTCCCCACGCGGGCCCAGTGCGGGGACACACATCTTTGAATTACTTCGCAGATGCGTGCAGGTTTCCTCACGATGTTTTCCTTCACCGAAAAGCTCAGTGGTAAATTCAAATTGAATTTCGCACATAAATAAACTTAGAGGTGCGAGCCAGAATCGAACCCCCGATCCTTTGCATGAGAGGTAGGTCGAACCACTAGGCCACCACGGCTATAGTATATTGTTCTATTCTGACAAGTAACAATAACTCAATAAGTTACTTACTTAAGAAATTAAGGTGATAACACTAATCAGGTTTTAGGATAAACTATAATTATCGACCACCACAATTTTTGACATAGCTATTTCGTCTCGTAACAAAGAATGAGGGGAAAATTTCAAGAAATAACAAGCTAATGAATCTTGACAATGCAAGTCCTGTGGGCATAAAGATATCTTCGCCGTTTGATTTACCTTATGGCCATAGCATAATTTCAAATTAAGTTGACACAAGCATGGTGCTTACATCATTACCGTTATAACCGAACGTAAGCACGCTATTCTCACGGCGGCAGGTCCTGTTTGTATTCACGCAAGCCTGTGACTAATGTTTGGGACCTTTAATAAAAATTAATCTAAACGAATATAGGTAGTTCAAACAGTACCTAGATTAGGATATGGAAGGAATGCAGAAAGGATAGGAAAATCTCCGCGATCAATGCGCAAGTAAGTGATGCGACCATCGCGTGGTTGTATGGCACGTGGTAGCGATACGGCGATTACGCAAATGTGAATAAGAACACTTCTTCTAGTTCAATATTATACTTATTTGATCGCGCGTTCGCGAACTTGGAATGAATGGTGTGGGTGTGACTGTTCTATATTTAACAAGAAATTCTTTAAAAAGCATTTTTATTGCAAGGTAAACATAAATTGGCGTGCTTATATCATGCCCATAAATGTTCACGTTGAATATTTCAGAAATATATTGTTGAATTGTTTGAAATAAATACTTGTTATCATCATCTCACTACTCGTAGATATTTAATTTCGCTCAACAATTCGCTATTGCGTTTAGTTTTATTAAATTAACATAACAGGTAAAATAATATGAAAATTCAAGTTATTTTTTAAAATGAACCTATAATCCGCGATCTGCCTCAGATTGGAGCGATTACAGATCTAATCCGCAATCAAGTCAAGCATCAGCTCCGCTGTATACAATTTATTCAATTCCAAACACGATTTAGTATTCAAAAAGGTCGTCACAAAATTAAATCAACCTTTCCAAAATGACAAATGGCCGCAAATATTTGGTGAGGTCAAACTTGATGACGCTCTCATCGGAAAGGTTGATAAAAAACAGGATTTCGATATTTTAAAACATGTTACAGACGGAGACAATCAAACGAGATTATTCCCGCTAACACTTGCAAAAACCGGTCGCTTCTCTAATAGTGGTACCAGGGCCAATTTTTAACATTTTAATGTTACAATTTTTTTTTATTTAAACGACTCTTTTCATTTCAGGTAAGGGTTCCCACAAGAGAAAACACGTCGTTTAAGAAGACCTATCATTAACGGGCAAGTATTGCATTCCAACCAATAGCCATTTCCCAACTGAAAACCCTCCAAACGACTTCTTGAACAATGAAAAGTCTTTGTACGCTTCAAATCGTTAGAAGTTCCTTACGTAGTTAATTATAGGTCAAGCTGGACGCTTAGGACTGTGACCCTATTTGTATAAAAGTAGGGCCTTTTGTAAAGAAACGGTTGAAGTGTGCTAAGCTGTTTAAGTAATAATGATACAGAGGACTTTGACCTTTCCCAGAGGGTAAGAAACTACTTGTTTTGGAGAAATTTTCTTTTGTGGCCTCCACGTGCGACGAATTTCGTTAGCCCTAACGATTTGTTACGAAAGAAAGTTTATTAAATTTCAAACTAGTGACATTTGTCCTCATTCAGAATTCCTTGGAGAAATTTCCACTACACTTTCAGTGACAATTTACTACCCTTGTCAAATATTTCCTTCGTTGATTTGTGTTGTTGTGACAGCTAAAAAGCAAATTGAACTTGACGTCGCCATTATTGATTCCACTTCCACGTTTAATATATTGAATTCGGTAAAACAAATGGTAAATATTTCGTACCTACTCAGGGTCCTTCTGATGTCTCCATTGACAGTCTTCCGGAGAAGCGCGAGTTCTGAATCCGGAATGGACGTAGCTGCA
Organism: Aethes cnicana; assembly: GCA_963971205.1. Classification (NCBI taxonomy): domain Eukaryota; kingdom Metazoa; phylum Arthropoda; class Insecta; order Lepidoptera; family Tortricidae; genus Aethes; species Aethes cnicana. The sequence goes on along the minus strand of OZ020287.1, from coordinate 7,528,892 downwards.
TGTCTGATCACGTCTGACTCAGAGATGCGTACGCGCATAGCAATGTGCAACGTAGCCTCATATTATTGCGTAAATTATAAACCGAATATATGGCAGTCAATATCTATTCACCTGACGATTGCGTTAAATAATCCTTTTAAGCAGGCATTGTGAAATATGGAATATAAAGTGGATGAAGCTCGTTAAATTTAGTCTCAGGGAGACGATATTAAATTTTATCCATATCTATTTGTATATCGACCAGCACGGCTTTTGTCTTTTCTTCCGAAGGTAACTAAAACAAAATGGAGTAGGTACTCCGCTTTACCAGTCCCACAGTACTTTATACTTCTAGTATCTCATTTGCGTAATTTGATTCAATTAACTGCAAGTACTGCAACAAAGTGCCAAAACAAGATTGGCAACTTCCCAGCCACTCCCTTCAGCACAGGTGTCAGTGGCGGCACAGTGACCCCGTTGTCACGCCGCGGGACGCCGCCACCCCTAGCGATCGGCAATAATCACGCCATCTCGGGCCCAATTAGGAGGCTGCAAGATCTTGATAACGCTAGGGCTGCTATCGATGTAATAAATACGATGTTACGTTACCTTTTGTTCGACGAGGTGTAAGTAATGAGGTCTGATGCCGTAATAACGGTTGTTTTTAGCTTTTATTGAGGGGTTACGTTCGCGATCAAGGAGCCTAGTACGTCAGTTCTTAGTTTAAGTGTGAATGTAAATCACCATAATTAAACGAGATTCCAAGTGCTAGCTCCATTTTCATGGACGTTGAACAATAGCTTCAGCATCAGCTCAAGAATCACTGTATTATTTATGCCCTGGTGTTTAAAGGTACGGTGATATATTTGTTTCGTTCAGTGTGATAAGGGAACATTAGTATGCGTCGCGCACTGAGTGAGGAGGCGTGCGCAGTGCAGGTAACTAACTTAGAGTCTCCTGGGATTTAGGAATTATGTCGGATAGGCTTATTTAATTATGGCTATAGAAACTTGCACAATGGTGCTTTTTAAACAGACTGTAGTGCCTAACTAAACCATTTACCCACGCTGATGGAATCTATTTAACATAAAATGCAAAAGGAATTATTGAAAAAGGCTTATCTCAAGCAACGGGCATTAGAAGCGCTGATAAATTCATTTCTGACGTGTAAAAGTGCCAATTAGCAGAATAAATGATCGATTTTTTATATTTCGAAGGTCATTCCTTAATACTATGATGAGGCCGATTTTTATTCGTATCAAGATAACCCATGCGCAGTAGGTCATGAGGGGTTTCCATCATTAAATTCTCGAACAAGAATTAGGTAGTAAACTCGTGATGTAGGTTTAGGTGTAGCTATAATTTATTCTGTGGTTCAGTACACCTGTTAAATACTAGCTTCTGCCAGCGACTTCGTCCGCGTGGAATTCGTTAATAGCATTCCCGCTGGAACTATGCATTTTTCCGGGATAAAAAGTAACCTAAATGTTGACCGGCAAACTACTCCCATACATTTTGTGGCAGTCCGTCCAGTAGTTTTCGAGTTAAATCCATACATACAGACAATTTTTGTAAAAATAGTTATTTTGTGTTCAGTATCGTTTATTTAGTCCCCTCAACTTGATAGTCTCTTTTAGTTTTCAAGTTTCAGACGCGACTTCTTCTACAGACTTATTATTGGTACAGATGAACTTCGTTCATGTGGGATCAGCATCGTGTTATTGCATGACGAACTTGAAAATACTTTCAGTGTTATTGCTCTCAGGCTCACGAAGCACGAGCGCGGGCTGATAAACATTGGTAATAAACTTGTTAGAGTCCCGCTTGGCATATGTGCAAATGAATCTGCATGCTAATACTATAAAATATATGTACATGTGTGTGTTTGGAGTTCCCAGTACGCACGGCGTTTCTCAACTTTTCATACAAACCTAGTTTCGCTTGTATTCCCAAATTACTAAAAAGATTGATTGACTCGAAACTTGGTACACATAATAAAATCATTATTGTGAGTGTCCGAAATTAGTATAAGTCGTGGTAAAATAAAACACAATTAAATTACAGCCAAAAAACCGAATTGTGAAGTTTGTATGGAGGAAACTTAAATGCTCCTAGTTTCTTTGTTATTCAATATATTACAATCAAAGTGTATTTTGAACCTAATATCTCTGCTCCACTATTACTTGTATAATTTGGTGCCAATCTGATAAGTAGTTTGCGAAATAAAACATAACTCGTTTGTATGGAGAAAGGAGCGTACAGGGGACTCTTAAAGTCAAAGCAGAATGTAATAAGCTTTTGAAATTTTCGATTTAGAGTTATTAGGAGTCTTACTTATCCGTAAATATTACCCATTGACCTATAATAACATATGGACGAACAGTGCCTAACAGAATATGTCAAAATATATGGAGCAAACTGACATTAGAAAATACGTTCCAATATGCTAATAACGCCTCTTTATAATATGTGTCAAGATAAATATTTTATACAAAAGTAAACAAAACACTATAAGACTTAAGTGTCAAATTTACTGAGCGCCAAACGTTTTGACGAGCCATTTTTCTTCGGCTGATTGTGAATTCTTACTTATAATAGATCAATGATATTACCTGATTTATTTACTCAAATGTTTTATAAGTGGAAGTGCACCTCAAATACTGCATCATCCACAGTAGGATAACGACGTTCACAGTAGTTCTCTACAGATCTAACATTTTTAAGTGAACTAATATTTTTCTACACAGACCCCTTGCTTTAATCGCGATGTACTCTTAGCCGGTTTTTTCGTACATTTCTCTAGCGTGTCTATTACATGCCTCAACAGTTGAATCGTAGAAAGAAACGCGTCTTGAATTGATAAAATGTTTACTCCACGAAGCGTTTAATGCCTACCCACCGTATATTTATATTAAATCAGGTACATTTGTTGATCTTCAAAGTTTTAATCAAGTTTGAGGATTATAATTATACTGTTCGGGTTTATTTAACTTTATCATTTTAGAGTTTTAGAAACCGCTGACAAAAATGTAAATAGATATTTGTATGCATATGGCAGGTATATGCATTAAACATGCTTTAGCAGCATCAGTCGCAACTCTAGGACTAGCGGAATCGGTAAAAAACCAATGGTTTGTAGACAAAAACAAACACTACATTTTTTAGTTAGCTGGAAATTTTATGCTTAATCTGACTCCTGCTGTATATGTCCACGTTAGAAATACCTACATTTTTACTCTTAAAGGCCAACTGGGAAATAAAATCAATGCAGTAAAAATAAATAGAACACTCAACGTATAGGGACTTTATACAATAAAATTAACATCGATGACAAAATGATCAAAGTTTTAAAGTAAGTACCTAGACATTGACACCCGGATGGATGCCTCATATGTACGTGCCAGGATCTAAAGAAACGGAAAAGGGATGGCGGAAATTAGTATCCAGGTAGACCATCTAATTAGGTACGTCCGGACCTAGGGGCACGTTCGACCCTGCGGTTGACACAGCAGATTGCGCACTAATATAATATGTACAGTGTAGAAACCTTCAAACCACGAGTTTCCACCTAACCAACAGCAAAGCTATGGAAATGCAACAGCAAAAATGATAATGTAAGTAGGTATAATGTGTCTATGGAAATATCAATCAGCACGTTGATGCTAAAGGTTATTGACCGTTTTCAAAACATCGTTCACAGAGAATCATAGACATACACATAGACATTTATTTCTCAATATCAAATTACAGCATAATCCGTTAAAAAATCACAATCAGTGGCATCAATGCGATTATTGAATTTATTATGAGACCCTTGCATGCGCACGCGCTGCATCTCGGCCGCGGAGCACCCGGCGTTCGACCAATCAGCGCCTCAGTAGCTCGCCGCCCGCCGCCGCAAGCGCACGTCTGTGATGTGACGCTCCGCGCATCGGACATTACAATTTCGAATCGATGTTGTGAAAATGTGAATCGGTGGAAATGTCTCCCATAACTTTGAAGTGACATTGAATGACTGTGTTATAAGGATTTATAACTTGAGTTATTTGGATTTCTACTATGGTGATTGTTGGCGTTTTTAACAGGTATTTTTGTGCATGTTTCTGTTTTTATTTGTGCGTCACAAGTTGAATTGTCTGCAGCAGAAGTAAATAAACAGCCGAAGAGCTCATTATAACCTAAAGTAACCCTAAAAAGAAAATCTATCTGTAACACAATTTTGCAGGCACTTCTGAAAGCTTAGCTTCACTCTGCGCTTTCTAATTGATGTGCTCGACATTTTACAATATGTGATAATGTACCTATCCATATTCTTATAAGATGCCACCACATTTTGCATATTATTTATCGGGTTGTACTCCTAGGACCTAAATTATTAGAGGGTAAGAGCCCGAGTAAGCGACCCATGCATGTTTTTTTAGTAAACTAACTAATAAGGTAGGTAGTAAAACAAATAATTACTACCTACCTTATTGTAAATGATGTAGGTACCTATTCAGCGTCAGGCTACCCGTAATCGTTCCAACTGATCAGTCCCTGTGGATGCTATGTAATGGTGTTACGTTTCTGGCTTTCTGCCCGTGTAATTAATTAATTAAATACACTACAGTGCTTCATTAGAACTGTTGACTTAGGTAGATATAATAGCAGCAGGATTATGTATCAGAATTGGAATTGGTAATCTGGTTACACTCTCCAATGTAGGTACAGTATGTTTTATCAGTAAACCTTCACGTTTATTTATGAATAAGTCATCTTTTTGTCTTATACCTAGTAAACAGTAGGTATTTAAAATATTTCTCCAGTTGCATAATCTAATAAGAATGAATAAAAGTACTGCCCTAATTAATTAATATTCTATTGAGTTTAAAAAAATGTCATGCAAAGAATAGCTTCTAAAAGGTACAATTGAAATAATTAGATAGGTATGTAGGTAAGTAATTTAAAAAAACCTACCATTCGGTGTTGGAATTATGATTAAATATCATTAATATTTTGAATAGTGGTACCTACATACTGAACGGTGAAAATGGACAAAAACAAAGCATCGTGCCTATAACTCGTTAAACGACTTAGTACATAAAAGTTTAGAGAAATATAGAAGGTACTTAACTACCTGCAACATACCAACTTAATTCTGTCTGTATAAATTATAAAAACTTGTTTTTTATAATTTATCGTCCACTTCTGATTTTTATTGTCTCAGATCTTCGATTAAATACCTACTCTGCTTGAATACATTCCTAAAGTCAGAAGTCTGACGCCATAAACCAAAATGCTTAAATAAAAACACTTTCACCTGCCCTATTTCGGCATCTTGTACCTACTTAATTAATCCTAAACCGCCTAAATTAATTAATTTGGACACACTTAATTAGAAAATGCTCGTAATTTATTTCAATAGATATGCAATTGTTTTACTGGGGTTTTTTTGGAGCGTTTATTTATTTTGTTCAGTCCCTATTTAAAAAAAAACGCAGGTAGGTAGGTACAGTCGCCATTATAGGTATGTAAACGAACACGATGATCATAAATAAACATGCAGTCATTCGTCTTGATAATAAGATCGTGTTCAGATATTTATGATCACCTTGTTTGCTTCTTATCTGATGGCGACTGTACATTACTTACATCAAAAGGTTAGCTGTAGACTGAAATGGTTCTATTGAAATGTTGTACAGTCAAGGAAAAAGACATACCTACTATGCCAAAGCATCAAAAAATGTGTACAACGACTCTATTTCTAGAGTTGCTGTATACTTATTTTGCCGCTTTGCATGGATACATATTATCTTTGCCCTTGACGTACTCGTACAGTCAAGTTACGTCATTGTTATTGAATCATTTCCATCTTAGGAATACCTACGAATTTGCTTAGCCATTATTGAACAGCATAGATCACTCAAGTACCTACCTCTACACATTTTCTTACAATGCATGGCTCATTTCCATTTTACTTTGAAACCCTAATGTTTGTCTAACTGCCAATACGAAACGGTAATCGATGCCTTTACCCTTTTCTTCCCGGTTCCCATGCCTAATCAACGACTTCCTACCCAGCAATTTGACACGGTAGCTTACTAACCAACATTCTACCACCTGTCAATATGAATATTCGTGACGTCTATCCATCACTTTCTTCCGTTAGACAATCGGTATATCGCCGTCACAGTTAGCCGCGTGCTATATTGTCTTCTTTTTTACGACCCCTGTTCGCTCTTCCTCTTTAGAGTAATTTACAAAATGAATAAACCATTATCGAGTAATTAAATGTAATTATGTTGTTATCTACACTAGTATTAAGGTCCGCATTCGCCTAGCACAGATATATGCGTTTCCGATTACGCACGCGAAATGGAAACTGACTGATCTTTGAATATGGATGTGCACGCATGGAGCCCGCCACACATCGATGTGTTTGTGCAAACACTTGCCGAATATCGGTGTGTTTCTTTCTGTTGATGTAAATAATGAAAGAGATGATGTGACAAAAGTTTTCCGAAATATGGACTGATCGTGTAACCCTAGTCTATAAGTTGTATCTTCTACAAATAGGTCAAAAATATGTGGTTTCAGAATCATGAGCAATTTACTTATGACAATGCAAAATAAATTTGTTTTTTTCTCATAGTGTTTCTTTACTTTGTATGAGTGTTTATTTGACGCACTAATCGAGTTAACAGGCGATCTAATTTAGCTGTAGCTAGTCAGTGTAGACTCATCATCACATTACGACCTACATACCGGTATTCCTTATAATTTTGATGCATAAGTTTAAGCATTAGATACATATTTTCTTCTTACTGATCTAGACCATGATATGTCAAACATGTATTAAATTTCATATCCAAAAACCAGAACAAAACCAACAAGATGCCGTTCAACCGCCTGAACATCATTATCAAGTTCGATGTTCTATAAATTCTTTACCATAAAGACAAAGCCCTAAAATTTAGATACACAGTTGAGTACACTAATGACTCGACACGGTTCCCACTGGACCTTATCAAAATTTGAAGGCACCAGTACTGATAAATAAACAATGAGAGTACAATGATAGTTCATTCTAGGTCAGTTTCGTACGCTATCAAATTTTATACTGCGCTATCTCGTTCCGGCTTCTAATTAATAGCACGTATAATTCTATGTTAGAGAGAATTTAGAAATTGTTCGTAATTGAAATATCCTAATCAAACGACTCCTAAATTTCTCATCAATTTTGTCTGTGACTCAGTCTCTGTTTGACAGTGATCCCCGTGTTCGCCATTGCCTTCTGCAAAATGGGATTATTGATCAGTTCAGCAACTATGATGATTATGATAGGTATGTCAGTGCCGAATTGATGACATAATTTGCCTACACTAGAGACTGCTATGGAAATCCCCAACAATTATTAAGAACCAATTCACTATTTATATTTAAGTACTAAAGGAGTTAATAAGCATCTGAACTAAGAGCATTTACATGTTTCCTTCATGATGAGAGGATACTTGCGTCTAACGTAATTTGGCATGCAGCAAAAAACAGTTTGGCATTCCATAGATTACTGAAAAGAAACGGCTCGCAAGAAAAATAACTATTAAAATAGTCCGATTAATTAATTAATCGGACTATTTTAATAGTTATTATTATAGTAATTTTGCAACCTTGGTTAACTTGTTGCGGTTGCTTAGTAGAAGCGTTACTTGCCCGCCACTTTTTAAACTATGCATGCATGTTTTTAAGTTTGTGAAACGTCCATTATAATATTGTCACCATAAATTATCAAATTCTTCTCCTGTTTCTTTTAGATGATACCTATGATGCGAGAATTACATAGGTACATACATGTTATGTTGTACTCATCTAATTTCAAATTCAATTGCTTTTAGTTGCTATAAATGTATTTAGGTATCTATCTGAAGCAATGGTCCAAAGAGATTAAATAAAAAAATATACACGGTGGGTCAGAAAATATGGCAAATAATTAACCCTCAGTATCGGCTATCGATTCTAAGTATATTGTATAGGTTTTTATTTTTTTTCGAGTTGGTAAAAAAAAAATGTATATGGGATTGGTTGTGTGAGCAACGCTTGCATCCTATACAAAAGATTTTTTTTTTACAACTCAAAAAAAAATAAAAACCTATACAATATGCTTAGAATCGATAGCCGATACTGTGGGTTAATTATTTGCCATATTTTTTGACCCACCATGTATAGTGACTTAAGTTTTTAAGTAGGATATTTCAAAAAACGAAAAAAGTAAATAATTGGTTGTAAACTCAATTCTCGTAATTAAAATGAGCCTGTAAAAAGCTTGTCTTACGTTAAACATTGCTTTTTGATGTAATTCATCCTCCATGCGATCCAAATCTAAAGATTTAAGACGTGAATCCAGCGGAAACACTGAATCTGACAAAAGATACAGCGATATGAATTAGGGAAAGAAGTTCAAATGTAATTAAGTAAAGTTAGTTCTAATTTATTTCAGTAAACTTATTATGTGAATTCTACGTTTTATACAATAGAGATAGATAAAATAGAGTCGTTAAAAAATGCTTGACAATAAACATACATTAGTTTGACATTGCCTAACTGGCAAAAAGTGAAGATAGAAAGAAGAAATGCTGAAAGATGGTCATTGTCACAGAATGTTAAATTTTAATAGTACTACATACAGAATGGCCACGGAATCAGCCGCCTGAATTTAGCAACTCGCCGTGAACTCGCCTCACCTCCATCCGGTGACGGTGAGTGAATCATTGGCCCGCGTAGTGAGACACACACATTTACAAGTGTACAGACTACAGACGTCGTCGCACGTATACATTGACACTGCCGCGCGCTGCCCGGCCTGCGAAATTCGAGTTGTGATCGAGATCATGTTTTAATAGGCCGTGTCTACCGTCCGTGTGTCATATTTTAATGCCGCTAAAATTTCAAGTTTGTTATCGAATTATTTTGAACTCTTTGAACTTCCAATCCTTTTACGAGTCAGATTTTTGGTACCTTTGGATAAATCTAAAAGTGAAGCATCCGCAATGAATCACCGTTCGTATCTTCGCCCACAGGGCGTATATACTTACCTCTCAGATTGCTCTTGATTCACTACGAGTCACCGTTGAAGTCTTGAACTTCGTACTTTCGCAATAAGGTCCACCGTACCGGCACAGGTAATTCTGCAGCACCATATTTACTTCGAGGTCGTTCACTGCACCCACTTGAAAGACTTTGATTCATGTCGTCTTGATAGTCGTTATCGCCAGGTATTCAGTTTTATCGCAAATTCAGCATCGGGTATTATGGGCTCCTTTTCAGTAAGACTTTCCATTGTTTTAAATCTTTAAAAATGTTGTATCCACTTGCACTAATTGAAACGTAAACAACGCCAAACGTCGACAATCAAGTTTTGATTGTCAAAGACATAAGTTTAATGTTAAATTCCTTAATCGTAAAGATATCGCACAAAAGTGAAACGTACGGCTTTCAATGTATGCTGCAGTTAATTTTATTTGAAATGAAATCGTAGCCAATTAGGTCACACTCGCTTAATGAGCGGAGTTATTCATTCGTCGTCTGTCCCTAGGGACGGGACTGCAATGAAAGTCTGCTTCGTTCCACTTTGCAGAATTGTCTCTAATTTATTTACATTAAGATTGCCTAGACTTTAAGTGGGATTGGCTGCTTAATAATGTACCATCTTACCTTTTTTATCTCTTAATAATTTAATACTTTCTATCCATCTAAATACCTTTCAAACTTACGTATACATAAGTAGGTGTTCCTCCTCAATATTCACCATCAAAATGTGCGCCATTCTATAAAGATCTCAATCATTCTATAAAAAACTCAATTAATGAGGATGTGCATTGTAGGTAGACCTTATCATTATGTTATTGAAGTGTTATTTAGGCAAAAATCTAAATAAGGTTAATAATGGCAAATGCTAACAACCCAAAATACAAGCAACAAATCTCGCAACATAGGATAGACCCCAATTTTGTAAAATCGTCTTCTTGGAAATCTTTGTGGCTACCGGCATTAATCGAATGGGTACCTAATTCGAATATAATGAAAGGTCTTCCATCAAAGCGCTCGCGCCATTTCAATTCATTTTTAACAGTATGGAGATGAAAGCAATTTGGCAGTTGCGTAATGATGTGACTTTTAAGAACCAACTTCGCTCGCTTTTTTCAAAATTTCACGTGGATTGAGAACGTTTTGTAATTTGCAGTTTACCACAAAGCTGTGTATGGAAACTATTACTATTCAACCGCATGGTATTATGTATCTTGGCTTGACTGCCCTCGCTTCACTTAAACTAACCAACTTTCATCGCCATACATCACCAGTGCATTCGCATGTGATGTCGGGTTTAGTTAGCTAGGTATCCGCTCCGGATTTACTAATAAAGCTATTTTTTCATATTATATCAAAAAAAAACCTGAACACTAAAATAACATGACAGAAAAGATGACTAATTCTTTCTTCAATCGGTACCTACAGCATTTCTTGACTTTAATCATACCAATGCATTAAATACGCATACTTTATCACATGTATCCATACTGGTTAGATTCAAGAATTGCTCCACATATGTACAGTATATCCAGTTAATATAAAGTTGCGTGTCTGTTATCCAGCATCTAATAACAAAGGCCGGTGATCTACGCCGCACGGCGAAAGCTACTCATCTCTATGATGCAAAAAGTTTTAATTCGCTAATTGATCAGATCGAACAATCACTAATTAAACTGTGATTGCGTGATGTCGTCGATGCGCGATGTCGTCAACATCAATAATACGTCTTAAAATAGTAAAACATGAGAAATAAAGTATACTATTGATTCATAGACGAAGAAGTTCTTCAGCCATAAGTACCTGTTGGAATCATGGAAATAAAAAAGTGTGTAATTGAAACAAAAAAATATAAAATAACATAAAATTGAATTAAGCATAATATTCAACTTCAGAATTATGTCATTTTTGAACCTTAATCCAATTAACACGCACGCGACATTGTGTGAACGAACAAAACGCGTCAATAAACGACAGGCGCAGGCGCATACTATGCATTTAGTTTCACCTTAAGAATAGGTAGTAAAAACTTTCTGTCTTTCACAATTTATCATGAATATAAAAAGAATGTTATGTTCCATTATTACTTTGTACTACAGCCAGCTACAATAGGCTCTTTTATAACAAGACCGAATCTACATTCTATATCTTGAGAAATTTTGCTCTTGTGAATTGATTGCTGTTTGATTACTTCTCTGTTGTGTGAACTCTGGTATGTGCTCATCGTTAACGATTGCTGTACTGACTGTATCGTTCTTTTATATACTAGGTATATTATTAGAAATTAGTTCCTGTATTGTTGGCTGATTAGCAGGGGTTGCTTCATCATTTATACTTATACATTACGATGTGGATGAATTCGCTAAAATCAACTACCTTCATTTAATAATGACAGTCAGTCAGTCTTCAGTTCAGACATGTCAATTTTTCAACAACTGCCAATTTAGCCACTATTGTGCAACCAATATGAACGTAATCCGAAACTGTCATCATTAGTAGATGAAAAATCTATACCAAAAAGGATCGATCTCAGCGTGAATACGCGGAATTGCCCCTAAAACTAAAATCAATCGGGATTGGTCTAACAAAGGCATTCCGCTGTCTCCATTGTGTACGCCATCTGTCATTGGGGTTCAATCGCACTCGATAATCGCATTTAAACCCAACGTCGGTCGACTGTACTAATTCCGGATAGAAGGGACCGCAATTATGGACATGCTCTCCCCCAATGCATTACGAAATCGGCGTCTTCTGATTTTGCAGACAACTTTTCTGGGGTCAGACTGATTTTGCTTTGATTCATTAGTATTTAGTGACGATAGACTATTCTGCAAAAATTCTCCACTATCACAGACTTTGAATTCATTTCTTCTTTTATCATATGAAAATTCAAACTTGCATTTCTGATTTATCTTGTAACCAACTTCAATGTCGTCTGTTATGTCTTAAACTCGCAATATAAGAAGAAGCAGTGTTAACTCCGTCATTAATATCTTCTGCTTTAACTATATCATCAGAAATATAATCCAACAAATATTTTTCTGCGCACGAGCGCTTGAATGCAACATCATTAAAAATATCCTCCGATCGTGTTTTTATCGAACGCTGTCCGACAATCGAAGGTTTATTTATTAGTCGAGCAATAAAATCTGTATAAGGGTCCGCATTGTAGCTAAGTTTGTTTTGTTATACGAAGGGATCTGTCCGGAGTTGTCTGTCAATGTCTGCTTTGTTGGAAGCTTGTTAACCTCAAGGTTCTCCAATGATATTATTAAAAGAACCGATCGGTATTGTGCACCTTTGTTGCTTATTTAATCCAGTAAAGTAAGTGAATATTAAACAGACTGAATGCAGATGATTGTCTTACTACTTTTTACATTAAAAGTTAAATCATGTTTTTTTTTTCGTACTACCTATAGTACTTACTTATAGACCTTATATTACTGGTAAATGTTAGTTGCTTATTTGTCAATTTCAATGTCCACTAACAAATCGCCTTAATGTAAAAACATCCTTGATGCCGAGTTAAACTTTTAACTCGGCATTATTTGACAGTTGATACCACACGCGTTTCATGAACTAATAAACCGGTAATTTCAAGTTATAACAGTCATTATACGAGCGCCTAAACTATGAACAATACTTATCGCATTATATTCATTCGGAGGGTATTGATTCGTATGATTTCATTGTGATATGAATTATGAATATTAAATGGTTTAGCGGCCATTTTAATATGAAAGCGGTCATTGTTGTTTAGGGTGGTCGGTCTGGTCATCTGGACTTGATAGGTTATTGGAGTGGGTCGAATTCTATAGAACTAATTCACCGTTCCGTTTTCCATTGTGAATGTTGCATCTTAGTTATCCGCAATGGTTTTGGCGTGGGTCATCGATAATGGACGAATCTGAACTGAATGAACTGTCCTTTTTCCCCATAATACGAGTGAAAGTAACGCATGTTATGTGACTTACTCATTGACATTATTTCAGTTTGAAATTAAATGAGTGAGATTGATGTAGGGAATTTATTTATTCATTTATTTAAAAGTACTTCCTACTACCGTAAATTCTACTGACCGTGACAGTATTACAGATATTATTGAAAAGATTATGTTAATTTGTTGTTCAAAATCCAATATTTGTTACAATGGCCTGATTGACATAGGCCGGATAAAAAGCCTTTGTATAATTGTATTTAAAAGCCGATGCGTAACTGTATTCGACGGTGATTCCTAAATCCGATAAATCAGAATTCCTCCCGTCCATCCATAGTACATCACGACACAACTTAGAAGGCGCGCGGTGAAGCACTTAAGCCGTTGACGCAGAGTCTATATTTGCTTAATCCTCGCGCCTTCTAAGTTGTGTAAACCTGTACCGGAGACGGCCGCACGATTGGCTGTATCATGTAGTATTACTATTGGTCCGGAGTTTCAATACTTTTGAAACCGAGTTCAACTTATAAAAAAAAAAAAATGCTGCCTTCCATAGAAATTCATTTTTGATAGAATCTATATCAATCTAATATCGAATATGAGTGAATGATGAATTTGTGGGACAGAACTACCCAGGAGTAGTAGAGTTGGCAATAGTGGATTTGTTTATTTAGTAGCTACTAGCTATCCCCCTTAATTTAGTAGTACGTACCTATTAAATATTTTTAGAATGTTTATTACAGGTTTTAGTAAACGTAACTTTCGAAATGCTTCGTAGCCTACTCGTGTTAGATTTTTAGACATAAACTATCTAGATTACACTTTTATTAATTCACTCAACACTAAATCACTTTTTACAATGCGCCGTTGCCCCTATCGCAGTATTGCAGTATTACGGTACATTTTGCCGCGTGATAATCGGATTTTGATAAACTGATGTAAAAAATCTGGATGCCTCGCTGATTCGACGTAGGTCGTTCGGAAAAAAATAGGGAATCAACTGTAGCGTATCGAGTTCCGGAGATCAGTATCTCATTGCTTAATTTGCGGTATAATGGACCTTAAAAATAGGATGGACAATATAATAATACCGTGCACCGTTACTGCTGGGCAGATATAATTTGATAGACCGAGATCGTGCTGCTTCATTCATTAGTTTCATTACTATTACTTATTCTGTGTTCACAGCCTATACCTGTGCCATGGATGACTTTCCCGTAGTGCTTTGAACGCACATGTGCGTTGCAATGTTCACTAAATGCCAGATGTGGCACCTGGCGAAAGTTCGTAAAAAGAAGTGGCAGTGAATGCGTTAAAACTAGTAATTAGGTAGGTATTTACTAAAAAATAGAAGTAATATAGTTTTTAAATTTACAATCACATTTTACATGCTTTTTAATATAATTATAAAACGACGCATCATTTACCAACAAACCGAGTTTTTCTTTCATTCATTAATATGGAGAAAATAATAATGACAGCGAAATATTTGACAGTTATACATAAATATAGGTACGCGACGTTGCCAACTTTCGAAATATACTCTCATAAGCACTTCATCATTGATTAGTGTTGCCTTGATTAATATTTGCAATATTTTCACCCACCCTCCTCGGTAGGTACTAAATCAAGTTTTTATGTTTGTTTGTAGAAGTGTAAAACGTGTTTGCGGTCAATGAATGGGTATTTGAACGAACGGAACGTCAGAAAAGAACGTTTATTAACGCTCCATCGATTTGTTTTGTGATTTAATCGAATCGTAATCAGACTTTCTGATTGTAAAAATATTTAAGTAGACGGTATTGTAGTGCATAATGCATGTCCATGAGCATAGGATAAATAATGAGTGAAAAAAAATATAATTTCAAACTATCGTAAGTATTTCACATTTTTATATTTGTGATGATATGAAAGATGCGGTACCTACCTACTTGGCGAATTTTCGAATAACAAATTTGGCAATATTTATATTTGTATATTTTTATTAATTGCATTCATGTACCTAGTCAATATAGATGTTACAAATGTTAACGATGCAGCTGTGGCATGCTGAGCCTGTTGGGGCGTAGCAATATACTTAACTAACATAATTTAAATTAATAGTTTATAGTTGCATGCGTATTGAGATCTTTTTGTCTATTTTTTTTACATTGTACAATATTCTTTGCGAAATTTTCAAAAAGTCTACGAAATTTCGCTAAATTAGCGATTTAAATCAACTAGCCGTTCGATCGTCCCGCGTAGAATCAGAATTTGCGTACCCGATGATACTATAGGTACATATTGTTGGTTATAGTTATAGAAGTATTGAAAACCTGCTTTGACCCGTAGAAAACCCGTTCCCGTGGAAATATCGGGATAAAAAGTATCCTATCTTATAGCCCGGGTCTCAAACTATCTCCATACCAAATTTCATCCAAATGGGTCCACTCGTTGCGACGAGAAGGAAGGACAAACGTTTGTTTAAACACAGTAATCTGATTAAATTACTGTTAGTTTATTATATTTATACCATATTTAATTTTATATATGCTATTTCATAAAGTTAAGTATCTACGAAGTTGTAGGTATAAGATAAGAATATCTTGTTATGTAAAGGTTTAGCTACCTTCGGATAGAACCCACGGATCCAGTAAAAGTGCGCGCCTCTCTGTCATACATATCTTCAAATGGTTTTAATTCACCTATTTTGAGTCTGTGTCTAGAGATACTATCAGCATGTCCCGTTTCTAAGCATAATGCGTAGTTGCCAACGTATCCGTCAATCGGGAACCGACCGGCCCACCTGACCGTATGACCTGACTCTAAGGCTGTACACATTGGGCCAGCGTATTGGCCCAAGCAACGTGTAGAGAGAGCTAGTTGGCGGTATGTTCGTAATTGGCGCTAAAATTGGCCGGCAAACCGAATGTTCTTGGGTGACGTTGGCACAATATGCTGGCTCAATGTGCCTAATGTGTACAGCGGTCTCATTATGTTGGCCCAACATGCTGGCCCAACACATTGGCTCAATGTGTACAGCGGGCTTTTAATCTCACGGCCCAGCTTCGCGGGGCTATAGCCAACGGGAATGCATGCACGCTAACTTAAAATGTACTCTTGTCAATCAAACTACCACAGCAACCAACTAAATACAGTCAACGGCAATGGAATCGGGTCACCCGATTGTGAAAGTGACCCGATTTCATTGCGGATGAGTGTACACCTGAACTCTAACCGAATTCTACGCAGGCAAAAGCTAAGTTAATAAGTAAAAAGTTTGTTTGTTATTACTTTATACGTAAGAATAGCTCGTGAAACGTACATTTTATTAGTTAAGGTGTGAACGGTGCGATTTCACACATAAAATGACTTTTTCAACCCATTAATTAATGAACCATGCCATGGACCACGTAAAATTCAAGCAATAACCTTTTGTTACCGCTGCAACACATAATCAGCATTAGAGATGCGTTCTCAGCATGTTATACCACCGTTTTATGACTTAAATGATGTATTGATTACTTAAGAGTTCATTTTACCATTGCCCTGCTTGTATAGCAGAACAGATTAGGGCACAATGCCTGTCTGACGTGGGCGCGCAATAATGGCCGATCTCGCGGATATGTTCGGGGAAACCATGTTTTTATAGAACAGTCGTAGGTATAACAGTTGTATTAAGGCAGCCATTGTGCTCGATTATCTTAACGGTAGTTATATTTACAATTTCATTTTATAGTTTTAAAATAATGAAATGAACTGTGAATGCCTAGGTTTATTGCACAGTTGGAAGACCAATCATTTCCACCTAAGGCAGCGCATTCAGAAGATACCAAGGTGCTAAAGCCTAACTGTTGTCTTGCAGTGATTTGGCCGGTCTATTCGCCTTCAAAACGGGACAATACCTTTGGATTTAAATTCATTGGATTTCCTTAGGCCATGTCAGATAATATCGACTTGACAGTTCGTTTCTTAGACACGTTCGATTTATTGTTATGGTATACTGACACGCTAAGACATCAATAGGTTAGTGTTTGCAAAGCTGTCGCGTTTCAAATCTCAAGTGTTAATAATAAATCAAAACACTTCGAAACGCTGCTGAATTGATTTATGTTATCGAAACTTTTAACGTTCTAACAAATAATAGTAGTTTATGTAACTGCTACATAATAAAGGTACATTAAAACACGAGTGGGGTTTTATGAAACGAGTGGCTAGGCGAGTTTCATAATAATATCGCACGAGTGTTGTAAGGCCCAATTATGTACTTACAGTTGCATACACAACTTTATCTACACTCATTTTATAAATCCTCTAAGATGATTCAAAATCTGTCAACAATGGCGGCAATTCCAATACGTCAGTGTCTCACGTTCGATTTTCAAAAAGCATAAGACTAAATTGAGCCGAATGGTCTAATACCGCTATAAGAACATTTTCACCGATAAGAAATCTGTTCTCACTAAACAGTTTATCTTTAATCATCATCATCATCATCATCATCATCATCATTTCAGCCGATAGACGTCCACTGCTGGACATAGGCCTCCCCCAAGACGCGCCACACACATTTGGGGCACATTTCTCGCAGGACTGATGGCTGATTGGGCAAGAAAGTCCTGGAGTGACGTCCGCGAACCGGTAGACGAGCTGGCGTTAGGCCTCCAACAAGATGGAGTGACGACCTCGTAAAGGTCGCGGGAGCGCGGTGGATGCGAGTGGCACAGGACCGGTCTGATTTATCTTTAATGCTGGACATAATTTGCGGTTTTTGAACGCATCATTATGATATGAGTGTAGATAAAACGCCATTATGCTAAAGTACCTAAGTTACGATTCTAGATTTTCGTTGGCTTACAAATGTTCAGGTCCAAGATAGAATCTAATATGATACGAAATGGTTCCCGGTGAAGAAAAGCAGTTTTGCAATTTCACAGTTAAGCTTACGCTTAATCGATACGATGTGAATCATCGATCATATCTATAATCGCTTCACGCGTCGATTTTAATGTTTTACTGCTCGTGAGTCGATGTTTACAAATATGGACCGATTTGTTAGGACGGCCGGATATGGGATTTCACAGACCACTGTAGAATTATAAATGAACATTTTGCCGAATAAAAGTGGAAGTTTTGATTGTTTCATCTTCGTGTTGAATTAAACTCTGCACGACATCATTCTTACATACCTGAATGGAACAAAACATTTAGACTTTACTCATCCAAATTCTAGTTGATCGAAACAATATTTCTCCTTATTTGAAACGTTTATATGACTTGTCATTATGTTTTCAATATCCTGTAATAGCTTTTAATAGAACCAAATTGAGGACACAACATGTGATAATAAAGTTTATATAATATCCTAAAATGCCAACAGCCCACACCTGATGGTAAGTGATGGCTGAGTAAGGAAACTGGTAATGCCACTCACTATTTGTACTCCATTAGATAATGCAAAATTAAGTGTTCCATTTAGTGATTAATATAATGAGTTTTTTTACAAGCAGTTGGCTTGAGGATTATTCTGAATATGGAAACTTATTGTTTAACTCCATTTATAAATAAATTTATAGATACGTGATGCTGATGATGAAATACTTTTGATAAAAAACATATTTATTGAAAGAACTGTTATGTGTAACTTGAAAATGTTTGAAACGCTTGCAGGGTTAATAATTTGAAGAAGAAAAGAAGCTTTGACGAAATCTTTCTAAATAATTTTGAACATTTAACACGTGATTTTAGCAACATTTTTGAGTTAAAATATTTGTTAATAAGACATAATGAGAACTGAAAAAGAATGAGACTATACGACGACAATTGACCCTTTTTGGTATGGGTTAACCCATTACCGCTGATCTGATTTAACTTTTTAACTTCTACAGTACCGGCAACCTAGATTGACTTACCTTTATTTAGGTTAAAACGAAAGTTAGGCTTATCCCGATTTAGCCAGGAGAACAATTCACTAAAAGCCGACTGCAGTTAAATATGTTACTACATTGTTGTATTGCTTATTCGTGGTTAGTTTATTTTCAGCAATCAAATTATAAGTAGGTTCAAAAGTGTATATGTAAGTACATATTGTTTATTCCGACTGTAACTTTCACTCAGCTTAAAGTATTTTTGTGAGGTATTCCTCGGAAAACTGAAATATGAAAAGCTAGAAAGCAGCCTAGTGTAAATATACGGGGTCAAGCTAAACGTTGTGACGGCATTTTATCCGCAGACTCAGCTATCGATTCTAAGTACGTTTTTAGGTTCATTATTCTTTCGAGTTAGAAAAAAAATATAGTATGGGATTCAGGTATCGCTCACACCATCAATCCCTTACTGGGCCATACATTTTTTTTCACTACCTCGAAAAATTAAAAACAAAAATGCTTTAGACTCCATAGCCGATTCTGTGGGTAAAATACCTTCACAACGTTTTTCTTGATCGCGTAGGTATAGCCTAGTTAATATTTGCGATCTATTTTGCATAAAAATGTCATTTGGTGACTGATGGTGACCGGTGCTTCTTTCTGGAGAATTTTATAAGAAAGATCAATCAGTTTTTAATTAAATTTAAGACATTTCACAGATTGTCAAATAACCCTGTAAGGTAAGTAATTGATATGAAAATTTGCTCCTTAAAATAAGGAAGCTATTATGTGTTTACTCATGTACGTAATCGATTGAATAGACCAGTGTAATTCACGGTTAGTCCTTATTCGGCGTAGTGACCTATATCGTTTAAGACCGGTTCACTGGCGCCATGGTTCCGCATATGATAATGATTTTAAATGAAATTAACATATAATTGTCTTTGTACTAAACGGTTAACCCACACGCTGTACCGAGGCCCAGCAATGGCAATGGAGCTGTGAGCACACGTAACACAATATATGACGGTGTAGGTACGAGTACTATTCGAAAATTAAGCATATCTTTGTGAAAACCGAGACCCGCAACCCTCGACATGAGAGGCAGATTTCACAAGTTCGCATTCCAATATAACTTAGGTAGGTACCCAATGTTTTCCACCTAATTAGCTAAGAAATCTGCTAAAGACAGTGATGACTCTTGTCCACTTATAACTTGGTTGGACGGTAAGTACCTACCTACCTACCTAAAACCAAGTAATCTTCTGATTCTAATAATAAGTATGTAGAACAATCGCGTCTGTAACTTGTAAAAAAAGATCTAGTCGAAACGATACTGAACAAAAAAAGACGATATTTAGAAATTTTGTCTATATACATATTGGTATGAAAACAGGTCGGATAGCTACAAATTTTGTTATGGGGGTACTTAGGATACTTTATGTATATTCCGGAAAAAAGTGCTCTTACCGAATTTGAACCGAACCTAGTTATGATTTAGTATATAATAATTAAATTGATAGTGTCATATATATGTTATATATATCTTGTTGAACTCGATTGTACCAGTTTAGTACATATAAACATAAAATGAGCCGACAGAATGAGCGAACCTAATGTGACCGCCTAATATAGCAAAATGATTAAATGTAATTACTACATCAAACATATCAAGGCTTAACAGTTTTAATAATAAGTGTCTCGTCGCATATAGATACACTTTACTTAGGTATTGACTTAACCACTTGCCTTGAAGTTCTAGAATAATAGCGGCTTGAAGCGACTTAATACCAAGCATTTAGTTCAATGAATTAATTATTAAACTCAGCACATATCATGGAGAAGGGATTGAATTTCATTTTAGCTCGTAGTGTCGTGCAGTACACAAACATAAAGGGTTATTAAATGTAAATAAAATAAAAAATCTACTGTTTCGTTGCTTGGTCAAAGATAATAAAAGTCGCGTATTTCCCAGAAAAGCTTTAACGAGCTTAGTTTTCATTATAAAGCTATTATTGTATGGCTACTTGGCAGTCTTTTATACGACATCAAAGTTAGCTGCGAAATGAATTTTGCGGGCATTTTTCTATTTAGTATTAAGTATATTTAATAAGTTTATATTGCAGCCTTGACCTTTTTATTCTTGTTTGTATCTTTTTATAATCTATGTTTTAGATTAAATTTCCTCCCATGGAAACATACATAGACACAATATTAAGTCTCTATATAGACCAACCAAACCAATACCTATAAGTATTGTATCTACCAATATTGTAAACCAAAAAAAATTGCAAGAGAGCACAAACTTACTTAAAGCTTTACATATGGCGGCGATGTACTGAGGCCTAACAAGCGGCATTCATACCCGTAAAAAGGATTTTGAAATCTCTTGCTTTCATGCAGGCATTCATGATAGATTTAAATAAAATTACTTTATATACTAGGTATTGTTTTCGTTCTAGTAAATGAGTTCGTCTCTAGACCCAGGTGGGTAATATATTGGGTCTAAGCTCCGTAAGATTTATCGACACTGAAAATATCTTATTGCAACAGTAACTTTGTGTTAACTGCGAATTTTCACCCTCACTGGGCGGAAGATTATATATTATTGTACTTCAGGATTAAGGAAGGTTTCTAGAAAATATTACGACCTTTTCTGCTTGATATTTCGCGTTCAAGACGTGAAGTGAGTGACTACTACTACTACCACAGCCTATTTGCGTCCCACTGCTGGGCACAGGCCTCCCCTCATCATGAGAGGGTTTGGGCTACAGTCACCACGCGGGCCCAGTGCGGATTGGGGACTTCACACACATCTTTGAACTTCGCAAATGCGTGCAGATTTCCTCACGATGTTTTCCTTCACCGAAAAGCTCATGATAAATTCAAATTGAATTTCGCACGTAAGTAAACTTAGAGGTGCGAGCCGGAATCGAACACCCGACCCTCGGCATGAGAGGCGGTAGTAGGCCACCACGGCTACACTAGTGAAGTGACTAATATGGTTTAATGGGTCAGTTTTATTTTGCTGCGAAATGTAACATACATGAAATTATTTCACGAAATTCAGCAAGCTTATATGGTTGTTAGTGAAATGAACGAACCAATTCGTTAAACACAGACTTGAAATTACGTGGACATTACATAGTTTATTTCATCCTAATATTGGATCAAAAAATATTGCGCCATGGAAACATAAAAGTAGATTTATAACCGCTTAGACAGACGACAAAGTAATTAGAGACCTAGGCCATAAAAAACTAATCCACTTTTTGCGATACTGAGACCTCTTGCTGGATTGTGGTTACGAATATGGTATAGACCACCCGTCAAATGAGATTTACTTTACCAAACATGTAGAAAAAACTTGTTGATGATTTGACCTTGCCGTCAGCAAATGTATTTTAATTTCATGTCACCAAGTCTGGAGAGAAACGCTTTGAGGATAACTTTGATAAAATTATAAAAAGTTGTCTTGATCGGCGATTAGGTTTGACTTTTGAAATACTCTTACTGGACCAATTAAATACTATCATTTGATCTTCTCTCGTACATATAGCTCGAGGAGCTGTTAATTCATGGTGAGGATTAACAATATTTTTTTATAATTATTAGAAAGGCCGGTGACACAGACACAAAATAGATTCAGCGTTAGGGTAGTATCCCTAACGCTACCGATAAATGGTCTTATTTTGATTTAGTAAAACATTAATGTCGCCGTTAAGGTCTTATCGTCGTAATTTTAATGAAGCACCACACTTAGGTAGGTACCTCTACTTGTAATTGCGATCTCAAATATTAATAAGCATGAAATTTCAAGTCAAACTGAATAGTAATCGCGCAATCTGTCTCGCACGTGGCACGTTTATCTTCTTAAAATTACTAATGACCACAGACGACCAAACAGAAAATTTACGGTCACATGTGAAATTAAACGTGTCCTTACAAAACGTGTCCTTTCCTGTTATCAAAAGACTGGCTAGATACTCGTAATTCCAGTAAAAAAAAGTGATGAAATAAATAGGTACCTCACTTTTATTCTCATGTCGCTTTTTTTGTACTCTGTAAAGTTGTGTAAGGATCACACAGCCATACTCAAAATTGGAATCTAAATTTATGTTTTTGGAAATGCAAGGGGCTAACTAGTATAGAAAAGTTTATCGATTTGCTCATTTTTCACACGGTATGTGACGGAATCAGTGCCATATTGTTCTTATTTATGTTTAGGTCTAAACCGGCTCGGCTTTCACACAGCAAGGCCGGATGAGATAATGACATAATCTTGTTTTCTGTGATATTCTTGACACACATTCTGTGCTATGGTGTTCTCAGAAAATTCCAGCCGCTATTACCTACTTAACATAAAGCCACCTAAACTTCGGTCATCACTGTTCAAACATACCTTCTGTTGAATTATATCTTGTTTCATGCAAGTTTGGTAAAATTATGAAAAATAAAAATAAAAGCCATGGAATAAATTAGAACAGAAGTTTTTAAATGGCGTCCAGTGTCCAGTCAATTGATTAATACTTACATAGGTAGGTATATTTCAACTTTGTCTTTTTCTAGTGTAATTTTGTGTATCTTAGCTTTTCTTGTAGTATATTCCTACACTAAAACTTAATTGAGTACCAAGTTCAGGTTAAATGAATTGCAGACCAGCGTCGTTTTATAGTAAGAGTCATAAAATGCGCCCGAGGAATTTTCTAGTGGGGCTTCTACGGTTTGAAGAAAGGATTAAAACTGTCTGTCCATATTTGTTCCGCTACTTACTCTCTTTCGCCTAGTTCTGGCTCTCGAGTGTTCCTTGAACGCTCAGTTTCCTCGCGTTTTCTGATAATTTTTTCTAGGTCACACTTTTATTAGTTTCTTTGCGTTCTAATATTATTATATCGTCACTGTAGATACCTTTTTAGATTTTAGGTTTTTCAGGTCTTTTTCCGGTGGTAAGCGACCTGATGCAGAGTTTGTCCGGATGTCTACCATCATTTTACCCGCTAACACGCCGGCGAAGAGGAGTGGTGTTGTTTTCAGGTAAGGGGAGTCGGTGAACCAGCATAGAGGCGTCCAATCTTAGTCTTCGAGGATGACATACGAAATCTTATGATGTTCGTTCATGGGTCACAATGACCACTTACCATCAGGTGGTCTGTGTGCTCGTTGCCAAATACACAACGACGGTGGCAAACAGGTTTAGATTGATTATGTATTCATCTCGAGTCAATAACTGATGATTGATCATTCTCACTGTCAGCACGAACTCCTCAACAGCGGTTACAATTTGGCAATTGGATCAGATTGGTTCGATAATTCTGTCTAGTGTCTAGACTCAGCCAGATTTACGATATTATGACCCGAAGCGTGGGTGTTGTTCGCCTTTACCTAATATACTTCCCACTTGAATTCTAAATTAGTCGATAAAAGCTTCGTTTTTGACAGTTTCAATAACCCATTGTTCAAATGGCAGGGTACTAAATATTTGTCAAATTGATGAAATCATGCAGTCCTTACTAATATTATAAATGTGAAAGTGTGTTTGTTTGCCCTTCCTTCACGTCGTAACGACTGGACAGATTTGGAGATAGTTTTAGACCCTGGGAATAACATAGGCTATATATTTTTATCCCGATATTTCCACGGAAACGGGTTTTCCACGGGTCAAACCAGGGTTTTCAATACTTCTATAACTATAACGACCCATATATAAAGTATCATCGGGTACGCAAATTCTAGGTCTACGCGGGATGAAGTCGCGGGCAAACGGCTAGTAACTTTATAATTAGTAAACCAAATAGATAATGCAGAAGCCATTTTATTACAGTATACTATTAGAGCTTTCAAGATTAAATTATAAACATATTCAGTAAATCAAAAAACATTGTCCAATTTACTGACAATTAATTTTACCAATGTCATATACGTATAGTACTATTAATTATTCTGTGCCAATGTAACAAGACTTTACTGTCAACAAAAGTTCATTTAAAATTCATCACACACTACACACTACATTCAACAACTGCCCTTCCTGAGAAGTAAACACCGAAATCACATTTCTGCGAACAGCCCTCGGCGTGGGATTACCTAATGACCCGCATAGTCCCGGAGGCGAAATACTTAAACTAGACCGAGTTGAATTATCGCCCGAAGGCCGATTATCAGTGAAGCCTGCGCAGGCGTCGCCGGTTGAATAATTGCAGCAATGAAACTACAAATAAATCGACTGTTTTATACCAACATAAGGTTGGGTAGTTATAAACGACCGATAATATAACAGTTATAATTAATTTATGACCGAAAACCGGTAAATTGGCTTCAAACCGCTAAGGAATGCTTACACTTTATCAGATCTATATAAACATGCGATGTTGTTAATTTAGTGGTCAAAATATGGACTTCTTAATTTTATTTAATGACTAGTTTTTTCTTTAATTTTTATTAGGATTATCTTTTGTTGCTACTTATCCTTTACCCATTGTATAATATAACCGTATTTATAATTCATTTAATGTAAACCTACAATAATCAACTAGGTATCATATTATCTGCTGTAACTCCTACTGTTGTTATGTAGTATTAGTAAGGACTCGTATACTGTTCGCCACTTAATATGTCTGTATTATAAATCTCAGTAGGAACTGCTCCTGGATGTAGACTATATTTTATTAAGGCTATCTCTCTGTTTATGTATCTTTTCTGTGTATATTATCTGTTTTTTTCCCCAATAAAGAAAAGAAAACAAAATAAAAGGATGTCAAAAGATTTCACACATTTTTTCTTATCGAGTAAACATTTCGAGACCAAGTTAACTTCGAGAATCGTTAAAATGCACAAGTTGTTTTTAGTTTTCTTTGTGCTCGTTTAAAACGTCCTCCCTATAATTTACAAAATAAGCAAGAAAGAAAAGCAGCCGTTAATTAAGTGAGTACATAATTTAAACTCGGAAGAAGTAGCTGCTGCATTCCTCTAATAGGGTTGCACCGAATTTGTCATTTTGTATGAAATATACCAATTTTATTCTAGTGTCTATCTAGGATTCATTATCAATGGTTCTCTTGATCAATTCTTGACTGAGGTGCTGAAGAGGTAGAGATATTGAGTACATTGAGTATTTTTTTTAAATTACCTACTAATAGATTTAATTTATTCACTTCGTGAATGTCTAGTACGACTACTTCTCTATTATAGTCTCTTTATTTCGTACAATTTGTTTACTTACGGTAGCCGAAACCGACATTTTGGACGAAACTAATACATATAAACCCCGTGTTTGAGCAAAATTTGCATCAGCGCTGTTGTGCAAAGTTTGTGAGTGCTTGTTCAAACGCTTGCACAAAATTTGCTTTATGGAATATGCAACGTGTTTCGGGGAGCTTTAAATGAGCTTTCGATATAGGTAGAGTGATTAAGGAAGCTTTCCTTAATAAGCCTTTTATGGTTGCCCGTTAGTTGTTCATACCTACTAACAAACAATTTATCAGAACTTGCTGCTGCAATGCTGACCTGTTAGCGCATTTGTAAAATAACAATATATTGCTGTATGTTCCAATACAAACCCTGTTGTTGCTGTTGTTAGCACACACCCTCTCGTGATGAAAGGAGGCCTGTGCGCAACAGTGGGACGTAAATAGGCTGTAGTAGTAGTAGATGTTCCAATGCCTTTTCCAATTAACAAAATCTGTAAATAAAAAAAAGATTTTACATAATATTAAACTATCAATTTCCTTAATGTGTTTGCAGGTTATAATAGGATCTTATTCCAAAATGTAGATTGCCACATATAATAAAAGTAGAAGAGTGAGGAATGGACAAATGACATCCACCAACACCACCGCGACAGCCTATTTGCGTCCCACTGCTGGGCACAGGCCTCCTCATCACGAGAGGGTTTGGGCTATAGTCTCCACGTAGGCCTAGTGAGGATTGGGGACTTATGACTAATGACGTCGTCAATTATAAGTTGTGTATAGTAAAATCTTCTATACAATTTTTATCTCCTCAATATATCTTTGACCGAACGAATGACCCTGTCGCCTATTTATTAATGTTCCGACATCCATCACTTGTCGTCTTGGTTTAATTTGATCGAATAGGGATCATGTGCATGAAGCGTAAAGATTTTCATTATCCTTGTAAATGCGTCCTTCTTTGTCAAATGATTCGTAAGATTAGGATTAAGTATTATTTATAGCAGCAGTTTAGTCTGATTCTTCATCCTTGTGATCTTTTTCACTGTCGTAATATAGATGTCGTAAATAAGTCTTCTTATCCGTTAAGTAGTTTTAGAGAGACTGACAGGAGCAGATTATAATATGGATATAATGATTTTACCACGTTACTGTAGTTTTCTATTTGAACTGTAGATTTTTTCTATTTTTCCTGTACTTAAGATGTAATGATAAATTTCGTCACTATGTACTTCAGCAATACGTGAAGATCGTAAGCCTGACAAGGTCTGTGACTATTTATAGTAAGAGTGTTATTTGATCCAATGATTTATCATTCTTTGTCTGCCGTTCGTTACTGCGTCGTGTGGGTGCGATCAAATTGATCGATATCTGACGTTGCTTTGGATTGAGACGTTAAAAATCGACATTGCAACACGAACAATTGCGAGGTGCCAGACAATAAATAGTTGGTGCCTCGGGCTATCATGTTACCTAATTCATACCTTTCTTTTAAGTTTCCATAATGAATATTGTTGAAACCTTAAGAAAAAACTAGGTAGTTAAGCTATTATATTTATAAAGAGACTCGCAAGTTTCTCAAGTACTCTGAATACCTATATTATTAGTGGAGAATATCCGAACATAGGTCTGAAAGTGGAATGTTGTTCGGCTGTAACGCCATGTTTATGACACATGTGTAACACTTGCCTGGACAACTTTGCGACCGCAAAGTACGAGTGCCGTACCACTGCATACGACCTAAACAGACGATTATGAATGAAAATAGTATAGAAATCTCGCGCTTTTATTCATTGTTGGTTTATTCAATCATGCTTCAGCTTAAAGTTGTGTGAAACATCGATTTTTCGCGTATAATACCCGCAGTTTTCTTAAATTTCACATGACGTCTTTAAGTGTTTACGTCTGTATCAGACGAAACCGCCAATTTAAATTGGCAAGCCACACCACATTATACCTAATGGGAAGTGACATACAAAGTATATTATTTCCTTGTCCAATTCAAGTACCTAATGTTACCGCCATCTACTACTTAGTTTACTTTTACTAAATGTTGTATTTTTATACTACTGTAACTAAATGAATTGAGGAGACTTTACGGCACTTTCTGCTCAAAGAATCCACTTATATCCAGTTCTTTGTATAAAGCAGTTCAAATTGGTAATTTCATGGGTATGTTGAGACGTTCCAGTTATACAAATTTCAGTGTAGCTACTCGTAACTTGCAGTATCCCACGATTCCAATTAGCTTTTTGTTTATAATAACGGTGAAGATTTTTATTGCCGCACCTCATTCGCATAAGTGCTAAACTTACATTTTTATAATTGCTGGTTTATATTGCTTGTTAAGTTGACTTACGTTATTTGTAACTGCATTCTATGTATACATCCAAATCCTTTATAGCAGTAGTAGTATCATGTACTTAACCAAAATTTCTTATCTTAATAATGTATTTATTGTTTCTTTTTTAAGCAGATTTATCACACGCTCCGCTTCTGTAAGAATGTGGACCATTTCTAGGTGGTATAGCACAATATTTTAACATTTCGTATAATCTCACGAATATAAGATCGAGATATCAGATAGCCTCTTACTTCCGCTAGATGTTTATATTCTCTCATTATCTTTGTTTTTTCATTGCTATTTTAAATATTAGGTTCTTTATTTCAATTGTAAAGTTTGTAAATACCTATTTTAACTGCTATAATCACTTGAACTAGATTTGCATGTGTGCCATGTGGGATCTATCGGATTCCGTTGATTTCCGATACCTATTTGTCACAATACTACTTTTCTGTTCTCTCCAACTTTTTTCATATTAATCATCTGGAAGGAAAGCGTCTCTGTATTTGATAGAAAGTTAATTACTATCTGAGCCGTGCTCATTGTGCCCATTGCTTCAACATCTATAATTTCGCCGTAATATCAATGATCTGCCCAGGGCCTGATAAGTCCGAGATCCGATATCGACCATTGTTTTCTAATGAAAACTACCGTTATGAAATAATGTGGACCGTGGGTACGGTAACTGGGCTGGTAATAATCCATCTTGGTATGAAATCAATAATTTTCTTTAAAGTGACCCGACGGTGATCCATCGTTCGTGAAATGACAACTGTTGACGATGTGCGCTTTAAGTGAACATGATTGCTCATGATTGACACAAAAAACTATTTTACGTCCCCTTGGCCGTAAAGTGGGATTCTGCCCGCTACGCGGAGAGAAAATCTCACTTCTTGGCCAAGGCAAGACGTAAAACTTTTGACAAACCACGGGCGGTAATTCGTAAAGCCCCAGATCGCATATCAGAAACCTGCGATCTGGGACATTTACGAATTCACCACCCTAGGTCTGTAATGTACTATTATGATACTATAAATTGTCAATTTAACTTAAACTGATGCTGTGACGGTACAATATTTATTACGACTTATTTTTTTACACATGGACTTTATTAACAGGAAGCTCCGCTTTGTTTGTTAGTGACTAATCTATGCCTTACCGTGTATTTTAATGATTTTTTCCGCTTTACTGTTAGTTACTTGTTGCTCTTCCAGTAGAGTTGTCCTTTCTGTACATACCTTCAAACTTCTTTCTCTTTAATTTTAGGGCACGCTGCAGTTTGGGGCCGAAGACTTGGCAAAGTGGTTCTTAGTGAATTTTGCTTAGATTGTAGTGAAGTTGAAGAGACTGTGAGGGGGTCCGCCGAATGAAGTCGAAAATCGGGAAAAAGTATTTGCCCACGGGCGGGCACAAGGAATCTTATGTGTTAGTCACGACCAGAAGAAGATATATGAAGAAGTTAATGTACGTACTGCTTGCACTCTTTTCTTTGCATGCTTGTTTAGATGGTAAATAAGTTATTACAGAGGATAAGTATTCTTATAAATAAAGTCCAAGTATTTTACAATGAAAAGGAAGACGTTCTAATTAGTTACTTCTTTCACAGATTAATAAAATTGCTTTCTTTATTCGTTAACTCCGTTGTATCATTGGGATGTTGAGACGGTAAGTAGTAGGTATTCGCCGATTCTGGAACACGGGGTGGGCGGGTCCGTGGGGTGAAAATGGGCGGTAGGCGGACCACCATCCCCTAAAAAAAAAAAAAAAAAAAAAAAAAAAAAAAAAAAAAAAAAAAAAAAAAAGCCCCCCACTTGGAACGTTTGGGATAGGTCTCAGGACTCTCAGATAGCTCGGTTACGACTTACACGATGTGCTATATCTTCACTAAAAAATCCAAACCCCTTATCTAGACCACCGACCCTTTTCTATTGTCTATCCATGCTCGGTTGCTATTGTTTACCATTTCAATCCTTACCTGATCCGCGGACCCTTTTCTATTGTGTGTTCGTGCTCTCGGTTGCTATTGTTTGCCATTTCAAAGCGTACCTGACCCACCGATCCTTTTCTATTGTCTACTCGAGCTCACTTTTAATTGTCCTCTCAACAATTTGATGAATACCTAAACTATTTCTATACTACTGCCACTTTGGTTTTAATTGATCATAGTTCTAACCTAACCTAACCTATGCTACAGAAGTCTCTACAATTCTGAGGAGATTCCGTGTTTGGAACGTTGTCCTAATATCATGTAATTTAATAAATGCGCCAGTTTGGTTTTAATTGATCACAGTTCTAACCTAACCTAACCTATGCTACAGAACTCACTACAAATCTGAGGAGATTCCGTGTTTGGAACGTTGTTCTAATTATCATGTAATTTAATAAATATCCAAGTAGTTATTGCCTAAATATATTTTATAACTTGTGTTAGCGTATGTGTTTATAGAACTATTCAGTTCTTTGTATAATTGGGTGGTCGTTTAACTTGTAACAACACGATGGTCGTTTAACTTGTAACAACACGAATAACACGATCCATTGGACTCTATCTATTGTTAAATAATAAAAAGGTTTAATGTTTTTATGATGGGCGTCTATTAACAAAGGGCCGAATGACTATTGTAATTTTATTATTTCGGTGTCGGTGAATGCAGCAAACGCGTTCCAACTAGTTAAGACGAGATTTTAACGGTAAACTATTGTTGCATCCTTATAAAAACCGAAGGATGGAAACGTTTTATATGTATTTCGACTCCAGTTGTGCTTGCTATCAGAGCTCTGTTAGTATACAGTAGTACAGTGTTGAATCGTGCTAAAGTGTTTTTGGTGTAGTGTTTATCGACTCCACATTATGGATGTAAGTATTTAAATTAACTGCTTTTTAATTTATGTGACCTAACCTAGCCTAACCCATGCTACATGACTCTTTTGATGATAGAACTCACTACAATTCTGAGGAGATTCCGTGTTTGGAACGTTGTCCTAATATCCTGTAATTTAATAAATGTCCAAGTTTAACTTGTAACAACACGATCCATTGGACTCTATCTATTTTTCACTCGTGTTCATAGTTTTTGATAGTGCTTTAAATAGTTGTGTAATTGGTTTCAGTTTACCGACAATACTTTCAAGAATTATTACTACCTTGAGACTAATGGCGAAGCTAGCGATGAAGAAGGAACGGTTGGACACCAAGTAAAACAAGCTATCGCGAGAAAGCGTGCTGGAAACAGCATAGATGGATTTTTTGAAAGACCAAAAAAGAAACCTAAATCGGCGAAAAAGTCTTCAAGTGTTTCACAAAGCACTAATGACGGTGTGGCATACATATCATCGGGACAAGATGACGGCGTTTACTCATCCCATTTGATAAAAATAGAAATTTTTGATATTCAAAAAATCAAGAACATTGCACCAGGGGAGCAGTGGAAACACGCTGACGTCAGGTTGAAGTTTTATACGTCTTCAGAGGAAGACAAACAACTTGAAAGCACTCGTGATGTTATTTTTAACATCACAAAACAATTGGCGGAAAAGGACACCTGTGTTAAATATTTTATAGACAATAAGAAATTGTGAATTGTGCTTGTGTTATCTTAAGACTAGGTTAAATTTTTATTACATAAAAAACCCATAAACTTAAAAACAACCTTCATTTGTATAACAAAAATATTTTAGTATCGTATTGCTTTTTCTTAAAACTCATAAACTTTAGTGTAATGTTTTATTGCACACCTAAGTTCTAGTGAAGGGTCGGTACCTCTTAATGTACCTCATTGTTCTTATATACTAAACATCCATGACTCGGGTACAAACATTCATGCTCATCACACAATGTTTGTCCTAGCAGGATTCGAACCCGCAACCGTTGGAACAGTGGGTATGATCATTACCAACTGAACCAAACCTGTCGTCATTGTTCTTATCTAAATTTTAACTCTTATTGTTTGAAGTTGTTGTAAAAAATGTTCTTTTTTCCTTTTAAACCGAAATCTATTCTTAAGTGTAGTATTTTTGTTTCTCGTGTAGAAGTGGTAATAATGTGTTTTTTTATCTTTTATGGTATTCATATAGAAATAAAAGCCAGTTTTTAGTGAACACATTGTTTTATTTTACAAAAATGACAAACATATTTCTTAAAATTAAATCGTTATACCCTTCGTTACCCTCGATTCTTAAAATATAAGTAAAGTAAACAATATTCATCACAAACTGAAATAAATGAATTTAAACATATTTCTTAAAATTAAATCGTTACATAAAAAATTCTCAGAAAACAAACTCAGCAAATCACTCATATTATTCCCTTGATACTTAAAATATAAGTAAACTAAACAATATTCACCGCAAACTGAAGTAAAATAATGTTGAAGTGGTTTTTGGTTATAAAACCATCGTTTCGCATTTCTATTTAAAAATAACTTATGATACCCAGTAGGTTTCCGTCCAAACGAATCAAAGTATTCCCCTACACCATCAGTATCAATATGCATAGCAACCCAGTGGGAACCTGGTTTCGAATCAGGATCCAAATTGCTTATAATAAAAACTGGAAGATCAAACCGAATAGGGATTTGGTTAGCAGCAAATACGTTTGATTTCAATCTAGAGTCTAGTTTTTCCATACAATATTTAATTTCATTAGTATCCATAGTAGATTATAATATAATACATTCATCGATGATGTTTGGATCAATGATTAAGAAGAAATGAAATTCTTTACTAATGTCATTGTATTTATATTTATCTTAACTGTTATAATCTACAGATACTTCGCGATTTTTGTTTATTTCAATAACATTATCAAATTCAGCGTACACAATACAGTTAACAGTAGTACTCAGAGCTGAATCAAAACGAACTTCTATTCGAACACTTCCGTGTCGTACAAGGTTCCAGTGTGAGGTTGAACTTGCTGATAGATCAGGAGTTAGATCAAAACATAACAAACAGTTACCGCCGCTATAATCGGTTCTGCTTATTGCATTACCTTCATTGTGAAAGTGAATGCCAGTCCCAGAAAAAAGAGTGTGATATGATGATGCTATTAAACCAGTGCTAAATGATGGTTGTAAAGTTTTAGAAGGAACTTCATGACCATCTACAAATAAACTGAAAGAATTCATGTTATAATGTTGAAAATTGAAAGGGTTCAATGCAAGATTACCATTAAACGCAGAATTTAATACAAAACCAATAATACATCTCTTAGGTACTTGTCCAAGAAATATGTTATCCAAAGTTTTACCCTGTATTCCCGATGGTATTGTCAGAACCTTCACTTCAGCTCTTGTGATAGGATATTTTGCTGTTGTTGATGCTAACACTTTTTGGTGGGCTAACAAAACACTAGGACTGATTCTAGCTCTTCTTATGATAAGGCTAGCATCTGTTATTTGTACCTTAAATTTCTTATCTTGGTGACAAATAAGATTAAATGATTCTTTTGATCGCACTAACTTAACACGCATTTCTACACCATTGATTAGAAACTTCTCTTGATTAAACATATCGCCATGTAAGTGTCCAATCATTTCAACTTGATTACTATTTTTAACAAATTCCATTCTTTTTTGAAACCCTTTGTTATTTGCATCAACGGCATCCACATAATGTGCTGTATCTTCATACCAT
This sequence comes from Aethes cnicana, assembly GCA_963971205.1. Lineage (NCBI taxonomy): Eukaryota > Metazoa > Arthropoda > Insecta > Lepidoptera > Tortricidae > Aethes > Aethes cnicana. The sequence goes on along the minus strand of OZ020287.1, from coordinate 7,494,905 downwards.
AATCCACATGTGAGGTGAGTTTCTTTAGCGGCTGGTCCATAGTTAAGTAGATTTTCCATATAAGCACGGTAAGCATATGTATTGTTTGGTGGTGAGATGAGTTTTTGATTTAAATACACATCGAGCTGGTTAAAAAGGGAGTGTAACCAATTATTAACGGGGGCAACTTGAGTATCAGATTTTAACTTTGTACCATCTTGGTTTAATATTTTAGCTTTTATGTGTAATAATGTATGTGATAGGTCAATGTAGTCATCACCTGATCCAGGGATTTGAAACTCAATAGGGCCATCATCACTTAAAGATGAAATTGGATTGTAATGAACCCACTGTCCACTCTCAATACTCGTCTGAGTCGAAGGAAGGGCAAATATATCTAATTCAGATTTTGCACATTCACACGAATGACTATGTAGGAATGACATGATTTACTTTGAAAATATATCGTCACTATATTTATTTCTTTTAGTTCCTCTTCGGCGTGATGCTTTCGAGGTAATGAGAGGTTCCCGTCTTTTGGTTGACATTTTATACCCAGATCCCGACATGAGAGAATCAATCTTTTCATCAGCTTTTCTTTTTAATTTAGCACTAGCTTCTTTAAATCGAGTCCTAACTGAACTATCCATAGGACGTGAGTTTATCATATCAGATAACAAACCAACACCAGCATCTAACGCTTCTTTCCCCACGGTTTTAAAACCACTGGATAATAATGGAATTACTGATCTAAATAGTCCTCCCAAAAAACTTCCTATACCATGACCCCGTTGAAATGGAACACCTTTATAGACAATTCCTACACCAGATCCAGCTTGATGTGAATAATAATGATCGTAGGGACAAGAGTGATATGATTTTTTATGATTCATTTTATTCGTTGAAAGTGTAGTTTCACACAAGAATTTCCGAATTGAAATGGCACTCTTGCACCGGTAGTTGTTCTTATATCTATTTCCACGGTGTCAAATTCTCTACGCAAAACAGATACATAATGAGCGGGTGAGAAAATGTGTGTTTTATATGCACCATAAATAAATTTTGTAGGGTCTAATGGTATTATTCTAAGCAATGTTGTTATAACATCACCAACTATCTGTGGTTGTATGATATCGGTATAAATGAATAATTGTGATGGTAATCCTAAATATAAATTAACGGGGTTTTTCCCAAATGTAACTTCTCTTAAATTAGTTCTTGGTTTAAAACCTAACTGCAGACTTAGTATTGGTGTTGTTATAAAAGAGGTTAAGTCATTATTGATTGTTGATACCCCAACCATTTTGGTCAAATTATCATATCTAAATTTAATGTTATTTTTTAATTGTGGGTTTTCATTGAAAGCATTAATAAAATGTTCAACGCTATCATATGTAGTCGCTGGTATATGACTTTTTATATCCACAATTTTGGTTGTTTTATCAGAGGATGACACTACTTTCTTTTTTAAATAAATCATATTTTCATGATCTTGAACATTATACATTGAACAGGGGTATTGAAATTCTACTAATCCAACTACCCATTCTCCTTCCAGTTTTATACTCTTGGGTAATTTGGTTAAGAAGTGTGCAGTTGTATTGTCCGTATAGTAGTCTGCGGAACTGTTACTTAACAGTGTAATATAAAAACTGTTATCCATCATATTTTTTTCAAGCTTGAAGCGAGTATCCAAGAATTAAATTTGTTAGGATAACCTCGCCACTTCACTAGTACTTCTTTTCTGGCACCAACACCACGCGAGCGTACTATTTTATCTATTTTATATTCAATGGTGGGGAGGTAAGTTACTTTTTGTAATTCTTTAGAATAAAATGTACCAACGATGGGTTCACCATCTAAATCCCTTAACGTATAGACAACTCGCGGAAATCGGTTTATTATTGATTCAATTGTAAATATTTCATCACTCCAATTAGTTTCATAACCCTTTTGAAAAATATGTTTATATTTTGTAATTCTAACGTGATCACCAACATTCAGTTTTGTAGTTTCCAATGAAATTTGTCTATCCTTCTTTCTATCATACAAATTACACCAAACAGTCATGATGTTATCAGAATTTACATCAATAGGTCGCATTTTAATACTAGAATGATAGCTATGGTTATAAGAATAAAGGAGATCTTGCAAAATATCTACATAATTGTAAGTATTTTTATGAGTAAAGTACCGCCACATTTTCATTTTAAGAGTTCTTTGAAATCTTTCTACTATACTTGCTTTAATATCGGGATTATTAGTAGTATAATAATTAATGTTTTTGCTCTTAAAGTAATCTCTAGCTACCTTTGAAACAAATTCGGTACCTTTATCAGACTGGATGTGACGAGGAGTAGAATTAGCTTCGGTAAATATGCTTTCAAAACATTTAATAACAGTTGTGCAATCTTTCTTCTTCATAGCTCTTGCGAAAGCATATTTACTGAACACATCAATAACACACAGAATATATTTGTATCCATCATTATATTCACTGTAAGTACTCATATCACTAAGATCAGCTTGCCAGAGTTCATTAAAGTTAGATAAAATGTATCTATTTCTGGCGAATCGTCTGTGAATAGGTTTATGTAACGTGTACGTCTCTTGAGATTGTAACCATTTTTTTACTTCATCTTTGTTCATTCGACATTTCATTTGTTGACTTAATTTATTTAAACTACTATAGCCAGCTGGATTGGAGACATCATAGTAAATTTCATGAATGTCTACTAAGGGTTCCATTTTTCCCACTCTAATTTCTTTTTTGCCCTGAGGAGTCCACTTGAAAGAGGTGTACTGGTGCTTGTGGCTTTAAAAGATGATGACGATCGCGCACTTGATGGAACAGATGATGTGCGAGGTTTATTTATAAATTCTAGATTAGTAGGATTACCTATACAATACGTAGGCACTTTTATATCCCTTAATACTGAAGCAAACTCTTCCCATCCTGTTGGTTTTGGACGTTTAAGAGATCTAACCGTATCGCTTACCAAATCTAGAATATTGCTATTTGGAATAGTTCGATTGTATATTACAACTTCTCCATTAGTTTTCCACCAAATTTTTGGGTTACTCAAAACAATATATTCCAATAAAGTTCTAGTTTTTTTCTCATATGATTTTGGTAAATTTTCTATGATACGAGATGGACTAAATTGTACAAGTTCTGGATTTGTTCCAGACGGTGTTGTTACAGTATTTGTAGAAACATCACCTTCTGGTAACGTTTTATTTGATACTGATTCATAATTTTCATGTTCCTCATTTTTAATTACTTCCTTACTTTCATTGTTGTGTTGATCAACCCCCTCCATCATAATTGGTATTTTAAATGGTTTTCGATCTGAATCAATAAAGTGTAAAAATCGTTGTAGTGCTTGAGAATATAATGCCCACTTTTCACGATCGTTCATTTTACTCTTAAGTATTTTTTGCATCTCTCCATCTAGACGAGATGATACATTTTCGGATACACTATCATTTCGTTTCAATCTCTCAATAAAATCTGGTTCAACTAACAACATTTTTTTTGTGTTTTCCATTTTATTTATGCTACAGAGCTTAATAAAGCACTTAAAACCGCACCTAATATTATAGGTAGAAATGCACCTCCTTTTTGAATAATAACAGTTTTTCTAAATTTATGTTTCCCCTTCGAAACTAAGTTTCGTAATGTGTCTTTATATTTTTTTAGCTTTGATTTATCTTTTTTTTCCAGTGGTATTTTCCCCTTTAAAACGTTGTAAATACACTCGCAAATAATATTAATCTCTTCATCATCACAAGATTTTAACAACGCCGTGCGATACTTTGGTTTAAGTAACTGCAGCGCTTCAAGTAAATGTTTATATGTGTTTACTCTTGCAGACATTATTTGGAACTGATTAAAACATGTTGATTCTTATCGTATTTAAACCCTTTTTTAGGAACGTATACAGTACAATGTCCATCAAAAGGAAATATTTTAGTTTTAAAACGACATATGTCATCTGTATTTTGTTTCAGATCAATCATAAGGTAACCATGAGCATCTTTAGTGGCATCTTTGTAAGCTTCATCTACAAATTTTGGGTTTTCTGGATAGACTTGTCGTGACAAGTAGCGGATTTGTGTTTTATCCCTCGGATTCTTGAAATATACAATATAGCTAGTATTCAATGAAATATCACGTTGTCCCCTACCTTGATGAAATATGTTTTGAGTTATATAGAAAACACTTAGGTTTCTATGATGACTACCTTTTGTAAAAATATCAACGATTCGTCCATCTGATTCTCTCATCAAATCATCAATTATGAGAAGTTTGGGTCTTTTCCCATCAAATATAGAAAAATCTGGTATTCCTTGGTTATAATTTACATTTTTCAGATCGTATAAAGGTTGCATTTCATCATAACACCAAATAATTTCATCAAATTCAACATTACATACTTCTTTTGCATTGTTCAAAAAGTTTGTAACAAACTGAGTTTTACCACAACCACTAGGTCCTGCCACAATAGTGGTGAAAGGGTGAAGAAACTGTATCATTATAAATTCTCTTACTGTGTGTTGATATGAAAACGTATGGACTTCAAATGAAAGGAATCAAAGAATTACAAACATTTATAGTAACATGGAATAGGAAATAAATAAAAAAAAAAATGTTTTTAATACTTTTGCTTTTTTATTATGTCTACTAGTGCTACAAAAAGGAGGTTGTTGAGAAGAAACAAGAAAAAATACAATTCTTACGTATAGATTTTATTACATAACTTATAAAAGTAAACATTCTTTTACTAAACATTAACTTCTCAAGACAATCATTTTAAACCCATAAACTTATATACAAAAGTTTCATTTACACTAATTTGTATTTACAAAACTTAAAATAAATTTTAAATATTTACAATGGATACCAATCCCACAATTGAGGTTACATATTCTTAATACAGTATTCTACAATTTAGATTTGATTTCTAAAATATACAATGTACAAAATAATGATGGAAAAAAAAAGAAAAGAATGTACTATAGTTTACGTAAGTATTTATTTACATCGACAACAGATATAAGGTTTAAACTAAAATGTTTGATTTGGTATCCTGTAATGACCCCACGCTAGTGTGTCTGTTGAATTTTTTAATAAGTATCGTTTAGTATCATTGTAAGATAACGATATTTTATTGATATTTTGAGTAAATATACTATGTTTTATTGATTTAAAACGCAACATTTGAGCATACTGTATTGTTTTTTCAAACAAACAAGTCTTATAGTCACTAAGAGTTAATTTTTTAGTAACGCACTTATTAATTCCTTTAGCTTTAGATATAACACCATTGTTCTGAATATCCAAGGCATACATTTTTGATCTGAGACCTACAAATTCCTTTAGAATTTTACCATTATTTTCATCTTTGAAAAAACCTAGCTTTTTTTTGTTTACTAACGGCAACCCATATTCGTTGTTGGGTTTGTAATCCGATGTGTCGTAATGTAAATTTAGGTCCGGTTTCATGTCCTCATAAAAGTTAGAGGTGAATATTTGATATATTAAACTATCGGTATCTGTATAAAGAAGCTTGAGATTGTCTTGATATTTGGTTTTCATATAATCGTAGTGGAATTGATACATTAAGGTTTTCGATAGGTCTAAAATGCAGAATCCAAGATAGATTGGTTTATTATAATATATTTTTGTTTTTTTTAGTTGCACAGCTACTAAGTTTTCAGAAAATATTGATAAACTATGAAATTCAGGTTTAGCTATTAAAGTTTGAACTCCTTGAGATTTACCATGATTTTCCCAGTGGTTTAATAATTTAACATTTACACGTTTTGCAACATTTTCCATGGTTTTTCCAAAAACAGAATTATTCATGAGTTTGAAGAAATCTTTTTCAAAATCAGTTGATGCCAGCGAACGCATGTGGGTATTTAAATCTATATAACTTTTTAACCAAGGAGATTGTTTAAACTTTAAGATTCGATGAACTTTTGTTAAACGCAAACCATTTTTTAAACATTGTTTTAGATTTCTGTAATGTATTACGTATTTGCATTTACTATTTAAATTGGGAATCAATTTTTTATTCTTGGTTTCTCCTAAACATACATTTTCTGGACAGAACGGCAAGTCTGAATGAGAATCATGTAATTCCTTAGGGTACTCTAGATCGACTTCTAAAATAAACCCGGATTCGGCATCATCCGGAACATGAAAATCAGTTTCGTTATTTACCCATTCAAAATTACCGGTGGGAAGACATTGAGACATCGCCCACCCATATAGATTATTTGCGTCTAAATACATGAGATAGGATGTCGGAATATTGGGGTCATAGTCATCCATAAATTCATTATTTGCTTTTGCGTGTCTGTTGCTACATTGGGAAATACCTCCTCGAACATTATTTGCTATAAAAGCTATTTTATTGATATCCGTCAAAAGTTCTAAATTAATTCTGGTAGTCCTTAACATGGCGTCCCACGAAAGTCCTGGGGCCGTGTAATAATGGGCAGGATCTAAACCATATGTCTTAAGACACACATTTCTAAAATTTTCAAATACATCGGTTAGTAATAAAACATCTGTTTTTAGATAAAGATCGGAATAATCCCCCATATTTTGACATTGAAAATGAGACCAAACATCTTGAGCATGTAAAAAATCGTTTTCTGAAATGTGATTGTCAGTAAGAGTGCTATAGAATTGATCCCGAGCAGGTAGAGAAGTTAATTTCAAGGAATCATATGATTTCATGTATTCATAAGGATAGACACCTTTTCGTATTAGACGTTTAAAGTCTTCTTCATTCGGGAAATTCAATTTCATTTCATTAAATTGAGCGTTTGTTAAGTTTTTAGCTAATTTGTCTAAGCTACTCGACATAAATTTTAGAGAATCAACGAATCTCAGTTTTACAACACGGTTATTTACTTCTAAACATTTAGAAAACGAAATGTACTTTTCTTTATTCTCTGGGATCAATTCTATGTCACCATCTTCAAGTCCAAGACCATGCACTATGAAATGACTATCATAGTTGCTTAAATTATGGAAAAATACTGGTACAAAATTAGGAGATCTGTATTTTTCGGAACAGAACTTATGTGCAATTCCTTCATAAACACCAGTATGGTGGTTATAAGAAATATTGATATCCCCGTTTAAATTTTTATCACAAATATAACAAGTACTAGCTTGTGCAATGTCTGCATTATTTTTGGATGACAGTGGTAGGGGAGTTTTCACAAAGGTGTTGCTTCTACAAATAGCTTCTAAATCTTTTTTAACTGATTTCATAAATGTTTCTGCACAATTTTTGCCTTTGTATGTTCTATAAACGGATAGTGTATCATCATACGAACATTTGATATAATAACCAAAACTATACACTTCATGTTTTTGCACATTAGTAGTCGAAGATGTTATTGGGTTATTAGAACAGGACTGAATTGGATTTAAAAATGCTTCAAAATCTGCATAAATGACAAAAGGTACGCGTAATTTTCGATCATAATTATCGAAAGTAACTTCATTACAAGGTGTGTTTTCATTAAACCAATTTTTCTTTTGATCTTGTTCAGAAGGTAGTTTTGTGCAAACGTGAAAACAATCATTTTGTTGGTGATTGTTTAAGTTGTCTTGTGATGTAAAGTGGGTTAGACAACCATCACAAATGTAAATGGCGTGCTGTGTGTTTGAAAATTGTTTTGATACTAATCGAGATAAATTATTGATTAAACAATAATGTCCTTGACTACCATTTGTCAAATATAACAAATTAAAATGGGTTGGTTTTCTGTTTTTTGTTAGGTGTAATGGACCTACAACATCATGTTTTTTGTTTTTAGAATCATACTCCAGACCAAAAACGTTTATACTCATATTATTCATATTTTCAAATTTTTGTGCATCACTCAATTTAAATGGGAAAGCTAAGTTTCCGAAATGTAACGCCTCTCTGTGTTGCACATACGAACTAACAAGGTTAGAATGCTTTGTAACAGGATAAAGTCCTGATAAGATAGCCCACCGGAAACATTCATGATCATTATTTTTGACATTTATTATAGCTTTTTTGTTTTTTATGTCAGATGGTAGATCAACATAAGAAGATCCACGAAGCGGGTTATACTTGTTTATGTTAACATCTAGATGATTGAACTTGGTAACGCTCCACCCACTGTCTTTTCTCTCGAAGTTCGATAATCTAGTTGTCACTTCATTAATTAAAGATGTGAATAAGTCATTTTTATCGCTACTGACATCTATAATATTATTACTAAGTTGAAAATCAAATGTATTATTTAGTTGTTTAGTTTCCTGAGTAAAATCAGCATTCAAAATAAAATTTACTTTTAAAGCACAATGAATAGATAGTGAACGATCTAGCAATGTAAAAATTTTATCTTTATTATTTTGCAATATTATTTCGGGAACAAGTGATTGGTTTTCTTTTTCATTAAAAAGTATTCTATAGGTTGCAACCCTATTCCTAAATGAATTTTCAATTAGTTGCACATTAACGAATTCGCTATCAGATTTAGTAACATTACCCTTATGTATGTTACTATTCAGGTGACTAGCAAGAAATCTTTTTGATATGGTTATATTACATACAGAACATTCAATTTCATTATTATTTTTTGCGCTTACATTGTTAGATCCTCTCCTGGATGGTTCTGTTGATGATGCAGCTGCAGCTACATCACGACTGGTTGAGACATGATCCCGACTGGTTGACGGACGGTTTCTCTTCACAGGGACTTCTGTTTCGAAATCTGTAGCTGATCTCTTAGCTCCTCTTCCTATTTGCATAGATCTGTAAAATATAAAAAATAATTAAAGTTGCGATTCAAAAACTTAATAACACATTCAACATGGTTATCATGTTAATTATACTAACTTAAATCTTCTCTACATTGTTGACAGTATGCTTGCATTTTTAAGACCCCATCAATTGCATCCGATGACAATGTAATAGTATTTCGTTTCGATTCATCGATATGACCGTGACATGGTGTATAGTAAGGTATGATATCCGGATCTTCAAGAAACTTTTGGGGCAATCGATTGTCTATAAACCACAATCTTATATTTCTATGAAAACACTGTAAAACGAATTCTTTGCTTAAAACTGCTATTGTATCATAAGTTAAACTGGGCCCCGTATGAAAATATCCGAGCACCATGTTGGAATTAGTATATACGCACACACACACACAATACACTCAGTAACTTGACCACGGTAAAAGAATGAATGAATGAGATCAACTCGAAGGTTCTCTCTTTTATAGAGGTTCCCCACCTAACAATAAACAAACAATGAAAACCTGTCATAACAAGTTAACAGCAGTATTTGAACACATCGAAACAAGAATACAATATCAAGTTAAAATATAGGTGTTATAAACGTGTTGGAAGAGGAATATTCAATATAAAAAAAAGCATTACTTACGCGTTACGATGTAGCTGACTCATTAGTTCACCAATCTCAAATAATTTCTGATCTTCTTCCAGTTCTTCACAAAGGCGGATAAGTTGTACATCGTAGATATCACAATTCAAACTGTCCATGGTGAGAAGAAAACAAGAAATAAAGTATTATATTGTACTCTTCGGTCCTTAAATAGTGTACATCAGGTATGGAATCTTTAAACTATAGTGGGGATGTAACCTAACGAAAATAAATATGTAACACATTTCCTATTACCGCTTTTAGATAAGGTACAAAAATGCCACACTTAACAATAGATTTCGGTTTAAAAGGAAAAAAGAACATTGTTTACAACGATCATAAACATTTAGAGTTAAAACTTAGATAAGAACAATGAGGTACATTAAGAGGTACCGACCCTTCACTAGAACTTAGGTGTGCAATAAAACATTACACTAAAGTTTATGAGTTTTAAGAAAAAGCAATACGATACTAAAATATTTTTGTTATACAAATGAAGGTTGTTTTTAAGTTTATGGGTTTTTTATGTAATAAAAATTTAACCTAGTCTTAAGATAACACAAGCACAATTCACAATTTCTTATTGTCTATAAAATATTTAACACAGGTGTCCTTTTCCGCCAATTGTTTTGTGATGTTAAAAATAACATCACGAGTGCTTTCAAGTTGTTTGTCTTCCTCTGAAGACGTATAAAACTTCAACCTGACGTCAGCGTGTTTCCACTGCTCCCCTGGTGCAATGTTCTTGATTTTTTGAATATCAAAAATTTCTATTTTTATCAAATGGGATGAGTAAACGCCGTCATCTTGTCCCGATGATATGTATGCCACACCGTCATTAGTGCTTTGTGAAACACTTGAAGACTTTTTCGCCGATTTAGGTTTCTTTTTTGGTCTTTCAAAAAATCCATCTATGCTGTTTCCAGCACGCTTTCTCGCGATAGCTTGTTTTACTTGGTGTCCAACCGTTCCTTCTTCATCGCTAGCTTCGCCATTAGTCTCAAGGTAGTAATAATTCTTGAAAGTATTGTCGGTAAACTGAAACCAATTACACAACTATTTAAAGCACTATCAAAAACTATGAACACGAGTGAAAAATAGATAGAGTCCAATGGATCGTGTTGTTACAAGTTAAACTTGGACATTTATTAAATTACAGGATATTAGGACAACGTTCCAAACACGGAATCTCCTCAGAATTGTAGTGAGTTCTATCATCAAAAGAGTCATGTAGCATGGGTTAGGCTAGGTTAGGTCACATAAATTAAAAAGCAGTTAATTTAAATACTTACATCCATAATGTGGAGTCGATAAACACTACACCAAAAACACTTTAGCACGATTCAACACTGTACTACTGTATACTAACAGAGCTCTGATAGCAAGCACAACTGGAGTCGAAATACATATAAAACGTTTCCATCCTTCGGTTTTTATAAGGATGCAACAATAGTTTACCGTTAAAATCTCGTCTTAACTAGTTGGAACGCGTTTGCTGCATTCACCGACACCGAAATAATAAAATTACAATAGTCATTCGGCCCTTTGTTAATAGACGCCCATCATAAAAACATTAAACCTTTTTATTATTTAACAATAGATAGAGTCCAATGGATCGTGTTATTCGTGTTGTTACAAGTTAAACGACCATCGTGTTGTTACAAGTTAAACGACCACCCAATTATACAAAGAACTGAATAGTTCTATAAACACATACGCTAACACAAGTTATAAAATATATTTAGGCAAGAACTACTTGGATATTTATTAAATTACATGATAATTAGAACAACGTTCCAAACACGGAATCTCCTCAGATTTGTAGTGAGTTCTGTAGCATAGGTTAGGTTAGGTTAGAACTGTGATCAATTAAAACCAAACTGGCGCATTTATTAAATTACATGATATTAGGACAACGTTCCAAACACGGAATCTCCTCAGAATTGTAGAGACTTCTGTAGCATAGGTTAGGTTAGGTTAGAACTATGATCAATTAAAACCAAAGTGGCAGTAGTATAGAAATAGTTTAGGTATTCATCAAATTGTTGAGAGGACAATTAAAAGTGAGCTCGAGTAGACAATAGAAAAGGATCGGTGGGTCAGGTACGCTTTGAAATGGCAAACAATAGCAACCGAGAGCACGAACACACAATAGAAAAGGGTCCGCGGATCAGGTAAGGATTGAAATGGTAAACAATAGCAACCGAGCATGGATAGACAATAGAAAAGGGTCGGTGGTCTAGATAAGGGGTTTGGATTTTTTAGTGAAGATATAGCACATCGTGTAAGTCGTAACCGAGCTATCTGAGAGTCCTGAGACCTATCCCAAACGTTCCAAGTGGGGGGCTTTTTTTTTTTTTTTTTTTTTTTTTTTTTTTTTTTTTTTTTTTTTTTTTTTTTAGGGGATGGTGGTCCGCCTACCGCCCATTTTCACCCCACGGACCCGCCCACCCCGTGTTCCAGAATCGGCGAATACCTACTACTACGGTACGAAAACAAAGTTATTCACATAAATATTTTATGCTATTCACACTTAATAGGAAGTTGTCATATTAGGGGGATCGAATCCAGCTCGCACCTCTGATATTATTAGGAAACTAAAGTTCTCTTTATAAAATTTTATTCATGCATGATTCCAATTACGCGAAATCATAAGCGAAATATTACCACAAATAGTGGGTAATTTGTAACAGTTGTACACAACCGTGGCTAAATAAACTATTGTATTTTCCTACTACGACGTGATCAGTTCCGGTCGAATCCACGAACAACCGTATTTCACCTGATTATCGTTTAGTTACAGCACAATAGTAACATTAAGTCCTTTACTTGGTAGGCCGTTTAATTTCCACTCTACTTCTGAGATCATAAGGTTTAGAATTTCTGGGATTTGTGTGCTACCGTTATAGTGGCATGATGTTTAATCATGACGGATGATTCTTGACCTTGGTGGTCCCTTTAGTTGGTAGATAGGCTTTATTGATGACTAGCCGTCGCCCGCGGCATTACCTACCCTGGATCTCCAGGTCTCTCCGAGAAACTTGGGATATAATTTAGCCTATGTCACTCAAATTATGTATTTCGCTTATTGTAGCTTTCTACTGGTGAAATAATTTTCAAATCGGTTCAGAAGTTTTCGAGTTTATCCGTGACAAACAAACAAATGTTTTCTCTTTATAATATTAGTATAGAATATAGATTAGTGTAGATATGCCTCATGGAAGTTCAATATGTATATTTGAATGAAAAAGAAACACAGTAAAAGAGTCCACACTCCAGAGTATATTAGGTGGGAGAACTTAGGTACTAACTGTACTGAACTTACTGCTGTTACTGATGTGACCTTGATCTCGTCCAAAAAAAGGATCCTGCTCTTATCTATCCCCGCAAGCTGACAGTTCACGAGTTAAATAAATGTATAGCAAACTTATACAGACATTAAAATGTATAGGTAGATTAAACACCGTTGTTTTGGCTTCATTCTGCTCGCGGTTTACCGTTTACCCTATTTAAAAAAAAACTGCTATGATGCTTTATGATATGATTAATACTGATAGAGAATTCCGATAGGTATTGGATAGATGCAAACGATACAAACTCTAGCATACTTACCTTGTTATGTATTATCTCAAATATTTATTGAATAGTTAAGCTCTCTGGTTGATTTAAGAGCTAATCTAAATAATAAACGATCTGAGTGTAGATCAAATTCATCAAATTGTTTTATGTTTTAGAGTTAATTAGTTTTTTATAGAAAGCTGATACTTTCCACGTTGATAGGTTTAAAGGATTATTATTATACGAATAAAAAAATCGCTCAGTTGAGTAATGATTTTATCTAGACGGGATCGGCGGCCAAGAGATTAGCACGCAATAGGTCCAGGTGGACTGACGCTCTAATACATCTTCTATACGTAAACAGGCCGTCCCAAAAGTCAACGTCAAATCAAAAATGCATTATAAGTAGGCTAAGTCATAACCATTGTAAAAAAATACTAAATCATCAGTGATAAAGTGTAGAAAATGTAAAAGTTTGAGCCAGATGTTAGTAAAATAGATTATATCGGTAGCGTTAGAAGAAGGTTAGAACTTAACATAATTGCACCTCTTACTTAGCCTTAGGGATCAATTATTACGAATTCCTTTCCAAGTCATAGATCCTGACCGTGAAACTAATAATATGACTGGAGTAGCGTTTAATAGGTATAACTAGTTATTAATTAGTTAAATACCATATCCATTGTTGTGGTTGTGGCACATTTGAAACGGAACCCACAGACTCGAACCATGGCATTTCATTACTGCATTTACTGTGGACCATTCAAATGAATTATATTAGGGATCTAAAAGAAATACTGGCATTGAACAACTAAAAAAAAAAGAAAGAAATATCTTTGGACATTTCACTCAACCTAGCCCCAAACTAAGCAATGCTTGTACTAATGGGTTGTTTAATGCTAGATGACGATATACAATATACATTTTTATATTTATTTAAAAATATTGTATTTTTAAATAAATATATTCACAATACATGTCTATATAGAGAATACACATAAATAATAAACATCAGGTTCAGCATTTTAAGCAATTAGACAAGATAGAGTAATTTCGCATTTATTTTATTAGCACGGATGTAAATTTAAGTATGCCAATGGACATTTAATAAGTGTCCCTGCATTAGTTACTGGTCAATGTCGTGTCGTTTCCAATTCTAAAAGAAACTCGATGTACGTAATTAACGATTTTCTATTATTAGGTACTTATTACAATTTGCCCTATATTGCAGTCTAGCAACTAGCATATCAATTAATTATTATGCGGGTTATAGGAAACCATCAATTTGCAATATGTTCGCATATAGAATGCCGTCGCACGCGCACCTGCGATGTTACGCGATTACACACGATTAGACTCGATTACAGTCGTAAATTCAAGGTGTTTATTCCATACCGAATGTAATTGCGTTTACATCACCCTTGGCCGTAAAGTGGGATTTTCTGCCCGCTACGCGGAGAGAAAATCGCACTTCTTGGCCAAGGCAAGATGTAAAACTTTTGACAAACCACGGGCGGTAATTCGTAAAGCCCCTGATCGCATATTTATGGCCCTCACCTTCGGTTCGGGCCACAGAAACCTGCGATCTGGGACATTTACGAATTCACCACCCTAGGTCTGTAATGTACTATTTTATGCGTGTAACCGATTATAGTTTTTTGTGTAATCCATCAGGCTAACACCTTTTACCCTTTTAAACAATTTTGCTCTTTCTGCATAAGTAGGTAAAATGCTAATTTCATGAAGTTATTTTTTGCTGAATAAAGCGAGCTGTCGAATGACTTTGGATTTGACTAAAGTTATTTTTATCTATTAAAGAAAATTCTATTCCAATTTATTGAACCGTTTCAAAAGCAATGTGATATTTTTTAATATTTTGCACTTTGTATTCTGTCAAACCATATTATCGTAAAAGTATCAATATCGAATTACTTTTTGTAATTTGAAACTCTTTTGAAGTATTTCCGTTTTGTTACCGATAATCAACGTTCAAACAAACCTTTCATAAAATTCATCCTCGAGTAAATTCATGATAAAAGTTTCTAATAAACTGAACCGTATTAAAACAAGAAAATCGCAAAAAAAAACTCGTTTGTTTTAACTGAAAATATTCTCTGTATCAAGTTTTTTATTACACTCTTGTGTGTGATCGTTTGAGTTTCCATATGAATAACGACAGTTTCTCTTGTTTGTGTATTTTATGCCATCTGGTTTTAAAGCAGCTTAGTAGCTAAGTTTTTTTTATTTATGATAAGTTCGTACTAGATACCACCCCGAATCCTGGGAGTTTCACGATAACATAAATTTTGGAAATATCTAATGTTTTGATATCTAGTATCCTATTATATTTTGATCTTTATGATTCCTTTTTGTATTCAAGTACCTACCTATCTATTTTATCCGAATTAATTCAACACGGCTTTTTTCCTTGCAGACAAATACTTCAAGTCGATAAGGTTTCACGACATGTTTGGTATGTCAGGTACTTAATAATTTGAAAATGTCATCATGAGCTATGACTGTTACTTAAGATCTAATATTAGGTATTAAGCACCGCAGTTCTAAATTCAAACAATGAAAACAGAGGCGAGGCAAACAAAAGCCAACCGATTAATTTCTCAAGTGTGTGAGCGACAGTCATTTGTCTACTCCAGTTTGATCCACTTTGAATAGGGCTCTTAAGGAGTCTTAAGGCAAAATACGTTGGTAAAATTCATTTTATTTCCTAATTATTAATTCACCTAGATTTTTGGTAATCTCCGGTTAGAAATCACTTTTGTAGTTGAGGCTAGTGCTTTCAGTAATCATTGAACATGACTTTAGTTTGGCGTAGTGGCAATGTCCGTGATGTCCGTCCGTACCCTCGACATGAGAGGAGGCCTGTGCCCAGCAGTGGGACTTCAATAGGCTGTTGTGTTGTGGCTATGGCTATGTAAACGTAAGTACTAGATCATTTTACATTTTTCGGACATGCATCCTCTGTTCGTCTGCTAATGTACTTAACTAATTACAAAAATGTCGTGTACCTACGACACATCTTAATGTTGCTTTCTTTAATCTTAAGAACTGCATCACTTGGATGTTTCATTGAACAAAAATCCATGAAACGGGGTCCGTAAATAAAATTGGCGGTACCTATACAAACTTAAAAATTCTAACTCGCACTCTGAGGATTCAGGAGGTAGGTACCTATCGCCGCTATGATCTAAGGGCAAAGAGCAAGTCGTGGCTATTCTTCACAAATTCTTTCCGAGCCCTGTTGAAATGTCAGGATCGCGGGGTTCAAGTTGAAGAACAAACTGAGTTACTTATCTATTTAATAGCCACTGGAGTGCAGGTTTCCGCATAGCTTTAGGTCGTAAATAAATAAATATTTTCTGAGCTCGGAAACTGCGAGAAACTTTTTTTTCTTTCGTTGCCGAGCCGCTCTTGCCGGTGTGGAGTATTCGCCACGTCTTTCTCTTATACTTACTTAATACTATTAAATATATTTAATGGTAAGTGCCTACCTCTACCTACTATACCTACCTGGATTTGAGTGCCCTCGACTATTTTATCCACTTCCTGTTTTTCCTATTTGCCTTTGTCATGCTAGCCTGACTAAATTTGTGTAAGAAAAGACCCCATAACATGTCAAATTTTTAGTAAGTAACCAAGTCTGTGTAAGTAACGCGTTTTTTGCTGACAGTAAATACTTTTAATGTTCAATTTGTTTCCTGTTGTTTTGAGACTCTTTGTTACTTTTGTCAGTTAAATACAGCGGGAGGATCGTACTCTTGTTCCTAATTTTCAGTTAAGGTATGTAAAAATACTCACAAACACAATGCGCGTAGGTAGATGTTTGTAAGTAAGGTAGAGGCCACCATTTAGTTTTTCGTCCAAAAATACTTTACAAAATCTAACTTTTAATGTGCATTCAGATTTCATCACTATCCAAGTTTAATTCCCAGCGTGCTAGTTGGGATAGCTTCGCTAAGTGGCTCGCTGTAGCTGAAAACATCGCAGCCCGCAGGTTAAAGATCAAAAGCCCAAACACGCTTCCCAATGTCGCTGGCATTCGCGTGCTCGAGCGAGACTTGCTAGTAGAGGTTAATCGTTTTGCTTAGCGGTAGGGAATTAATTTAAGGGGAGATAATTAAGCGTTCGGAATAGCTTAAGTTTCGGAGTATTTTCGATAGGATTCTTACACATATTTTACAGTTCCATGTCAAATATTGTTCTTCGTTTCATTCCACCACAACAGCATTTACGAATCTGCTGGGCGCAGGCCTCCTCTTGTCATGAGAGGCTTGGGGCTAAGGGCGGTGTTGTAGGTAGCTTTTTTAACCAGTCTTTAAAAATACCAGTTCGTAGACATCACGCTGCAGTAGCGTCGTTCAGTAGAAATGATCATGATGATATTAAAACTGTATAGTAGTCTATCGACGAGTTCTTACTGCGTGTATTGGACTACAACCTTGGTTGTAACTTTGTACTCGTGAAATGTACCTTCTGAATTCCAGTTCGAAAACTATTTTAATAATTTTCGTCTCCAAAGCTGAGGT
Source organism: Aethes cnicana (assembly GCA_963971205.1). NCBI lineage: Eukaryota > Metazoa > Arthropoda > Insecta > Lepidoptera > Tortricidae > Aethes > Aethes cnicana. The sequence continues at coordinate 7,477,369 of OZ020287.1, read as the reverse complement.
CGCTGTATTGTCATCACTCATCATATTAACCTTTACCGGAGCTGTCTCAAGTTCTCGTTACACACCCGAGTTTTCGGGAACAATTTGTATTGTGGGTCCTAGGGATACGGATACCTTACCTATACTTACTAACATAACTGCTTACGTGGACCTATTAATAAGGTAATAACCTTCAGAATTTCAGATGGCATTCTTAAAATATTTAGAATAGAAAAGGAAATGTTAAAAGAAAATAACAAGTTTGAAAACGCATTTTCATCGTGGAAAGAGATGAGTCGTGTCCTATCACATCCATAGTCCAAAATATATGAAGTTTCGAAATCTGATGCATGTACGAAAGTACGAAATCAATAAATTGGTGGCTAAGAAAATTTACGTTGCAACTGCACAATAGTGAAGCAATCTTGTTGCAACCGGCCGCTAACGAAGATGATTAGGGTAAGGTTGCGATTATTGGACCACTTAACTTCGGATGACCATAACAGCTGAAGTATTATAATAAGAGGAATAGTGAACAGTCATTTTGATAAGTCTTGTATAAAAGAACATGTACACGTCAATTTAGATTTTTTTCCATAAGCATAAATTAATAAAAAATATAAAACCGGTTTCGCAACGGTTGCTTTCTTTGAACCACTGTTTCTTTGATTGGACCAGTTAGTTGCTATAATTGGACTTCGGTAATTTTCTGTAGCGGTCCAATTACCGCACCCATTGGAATTCAAACAAATAAAATACAATTTAATAATTAAGTTAGTGCTTTATTAACGAAGCGTGTTTAACATATGACCAACGTTACAAAACTTAACAGTAATGTTAAAAACAAAACAACACAATCTTCTTACCTCAACTTAAATTCTGAGAAAAGTTTTTACAACTCCTAAAAATAAAATAAAAACTAAGACTAAACTCTTCAATACAATTAAATAATTATAAATTTTCGGAATGCTCTCTTCGTGCCATGCGTAATATTCGCCACGTTTTTCCATGCTAAAACAAAATATACCAATTAAAACTTCAATTTTAAAAGTTTCTATGATTGGACCAGTCCAATCAAAGATCCTCCCTCCGGTCCAATGATGGCAATTTACTACCCAAACATAAAACAATTTTTAGAAAATAGAACAATATTTATAGAAGCACATAGACTAGAAAATTGGTTGAGCAGATAAATGAAGTACGCAATTTATGAATAACCTGGATTCAACACCTCTAAAAACTGTACTTACATGGTATAGAGACTCGCAGAAATTTTATATCGGGAGCGCGCGAAACACTCCGAACGTACATGCTTCCCCAACAAGGACGCGGGTGAACTGGCGGGAGCGGGGGGGTGTACCGGTACAAATAGGTAGCGTTTAGACGCCATGGTGGATTTTTAAATTAGTTCGTTTCCGAGAAATCAAAGCGGTTCAATCAAAGAACCGGTCCAATGATCGCAACCTTACCCTACTGGCATCAGTTGAATCAGGGCAGCGGTTTTTTAGTCGTATTATAGGTTTATTGAGTTGATACATGCAACGGTGCATTCTATAACGTTACACAAAGGTAAAATAATTACAAACTTTTAATTTCACATTACTTACCACATAGATTTCGGTGAAGGATGACTGAACAGAACGCTTCGTGCAGGTATTTTCGAAGCGAAAAATGTCTACAAAGTTCAAATTATCTTTTCAATAGGGAGAGTAGGGGCTATATTCGAAGTCTTTAAATAGGGATCTCGCTCTTCCCTACAGGACCGCTCACGCGTGAACTTTAAGCAGCTAGATTTAAAGTTCAACTTGACGCGGGAGCGATCCTATAGGGAAAAGCGAGATCCCTAATTAAGACTTCGCATGGAGCGCTAGGTCTGTGCCACGTAGTATTATAGGCACCTTTATGTATTATGTGCCCGTGCCCATTTAGTAGGACGTAATAGTTGTTGTAGTGGAGAAATAAGCCATAATTTTTGGAACACATATAAATAGATACTTAAATGAGACTTACTGGACCAGAAGCTTCAAACCAGTGTGAAAGTTAGTACTTTAGCCAGTTAGTTGAACGCGCCATCTGGTTGAAACTTTCACAGTAGCCGTAAATCCATGATCATCCTCGGGTTATAATATTTTCACTAACGATAAATTTGGTCAATATCAAACCATTCATCAAATCAGAACTATGTCGATGACATCATAAATTATGATGTCATTTCGGATGAATTTCTACTTGAGTCCATACTACCAACACTCAGCAATACGCTCAGCACTCAGCATGCATGCTTTTAAATCACTAGATCGATTTAGTTGAAATGTGGAGATAGTTCGAGTAGTATATAATAGCACGACCTAACTTAGAAGGCGCGCGGTTTAAGCAATAATAGACTCTGCGGCAACGGCTTAAGTGGTTCGCCGCGCGCCTTCTAAGTTGTGTCGTGTTATACCGGGGGCAGGACATAGGCTACTTTTTTCCACTGAAAAACGCACAGTACCCGCGGGTACGTAGGCTATATAATATCAACCGAATTCCACGCGTACGAAATCGAGGGTGGAAACTAGTCTGACAATAAACCTGCTTAGATTGTAGTTGGATGGTTTTAAAGTAGAATCATTAAATTTTTACCACAATCACTTCTCAGTAACGAGTTATCTAAATCACCTAATAATACCAAGTACTCTTTATTTTACGAAGAATTCTCTGTTGTACCTAAATTGTTCTGTTGTGTACTATGAAATTTAATTTGCAGACAATATATTTAGACATTAGCGATCACAACAACTTATCTCGATGAACTCAAATACCTATGTCATTTTATTTCAAGGTGAATATGGAACCTCATGACGTAATTCTTTTACAAGTGTAGGTACAGTCACCGACAAAAATAAACCTCTTGTGATCTTAGTACTTTAATTTCAGATTCAGACCTTAGTAGGTACTTTAAATTGAGATAAGTAAGCTTATTCTTGGTTTTCTTCTTACAAGGTCGATGAAGAAAGCAACAATTCCTTTGGCTGTTATATTTTAGTTTACGTCTGAAAAAGATGAAAAAATACAATTTGATAAATGCAGTTAAGTTTAGTGCTAATACCAAGGTAAAGTGGTTTTCCACAAATAAAATCATGCTATAACTAGTCATAGTCACTGATCGAACCAATGATGAATATTTCGTTCACCCTCTATTGTTTATACATTTGTGGTAAATATTTTGATAATTTGTTTACTTAAACACTTGGGTGTCATTTACACTTTTACTTTAAACGAGGTCCGGGTTAAGTGACTCACTAGTCTCCGAAGTCAATGAATTTCACTTACCGACGTCATCTTCCTTGGCCAAGGTCCGCCTTAATGCGTTAGGAGATTTCTTCTGGCGTTTACTCTTCAAACAAATGAGGCCATTTGTAGACGTGACTCATATTTTCATTTCTATCCTTCGCTACGAAATGTCGGTGGGACTAACAAGATAAAATGATGACTTGGTGAACACCGCGGGAATCCGGTGGAAGCGTGCGGCACAGGACCGGTCTGTGCGAAGAACCTTGAGGCGGCCTATGTCCAGCAATGGACGTCTTTCGGCTGACATGATTATAATAATCCTTAGCTAAGTCTAACTAAAAAAATATCTCGATTTATATGTATAGATAAGTACATTACTTAGGTAACCAGTAACCACCACTGCCACAGCAGCACAGCCTACTCGTATTTACGTTCAAATACTGGGCACAAGCCTCCTCTACAGGGTTTGCGCTATAGTCCCCATGCGAGACAAGTGAGTATTGGTTACCACATCATATAAATCCTTGAATTTCCTAACGATAATTTCCTTCGCCGTAAAGCTCAGTGGAAAATTCAAATTGTTTTTTTCACATAAGCATACTCAGAGGTGCAAGCCGGATTCAAACCCCCGACCCTCAGCATGAGAGGCGGTTGGTGAAACCACTAGGCTACCACAATTTTTAACGGTAAATTGGTAAAAATATTTATGGCATTTTTTTCTACTTAGACACTAATTTCAGCCGATAGACGTCCACTGCTGGACATAGGCCTCCCCCAAGGCGCGCCACTCAGACCGGTCCTGTGCCACTCGCATCCACCGCGTTCCCGCGACCTTTACAAGGTCGTCACTCCATCTTGTTGGAGGCCTACCGACAGCTCGTCTACCGGTTCGCGGACGCCACCCCAGGACTTGGTTTGAGACACTAATTAAATTCTGAATCTTACAACGAAGTTCTAAATTGCGCGTGTAACGCTATTAAAGTATCTAATAGAATTGCCTTTGCTTTTGCAGGCAGTGTTCATGGTTTTGGGATTCTTAGCAATTGCTTTTCGAATTGAAACACATAATAATCATAATCATGATCATAATCATAAATCATTTATTTGCTTTATTATTTACATTATTTTCTTTTTGAAAGTGCTATATTCACTACTACATAGTGCATTCGCAGTCACTACATAAGGTAGGTATATCACGACACAACGTAGAAGGCGCGCGGATTAAGCAATACCAGACTCTGCGTCAACGGCTTTAGTGCTTCGCCGCGCGCCTTGTAAGTTGTGTTCTGCTATACAGTCGAGTTCGCCAATATATACACACTTTTTCACCTTACCACGTTGTAATAAGGTCCAAAAGTGTACACATATTAATGAACTCGACTGTACTCTAATCCCATTACAAGTTGGTATTAATTAACTTACGAACAAACATAAAACGGAATTGTGTAGTGTACTCTTCTCTTTAATTCAGATTCGCTCTGTTGTATACGTACTTCCATTATTATGTAGTATAGCAGTTTTCTAAAGTATACTATCCAATTTTTTTGTAATAATCATTAAAAACACGTTATTCTTTCATTTATTTCTTCATTAATGTCATTCATTATAAAGATATTTGTTCCTTCGCAGAATCTTTGATTAAATGTTCGAAACTTCTTTAGATATCATTATTACGATAAAGTTTTTTATGATTGATCTTCGCAAAACTTTTTGCTGTCTACTTCTTTGTGTAATTAAATTACAGACTCTGGTTTGGTTTACAAGAGGGCAATGTCCTTCATTACTGTGTAATTTTATTCTTTTTCCCTTTCTGTTCTTTTTGTAACATGTGAATTTTAATTATCTGCACTGTTTTAAATTCACCCATTGTTACTCACATTCATGGTTTATTATGATAAGTTTGACAATTACCTATTTGTAACTTGTAGATCTTAAAAAATACGCCATGAAAGCTAGACACTATACTTTAGAATTCCATAAGACAACAATATACCGGTGCATATCTTTACAATGCAAACATATTTTGTATTAAATACTGCTCCCTAAGGACGCGACACTTGTCTCGTCCTCCACTAATAAAAAAAGGTCTTAAGTTAACACACACTTTGTATGAACATACAACTTTTTGGGGTTCCGTAGTGAACCAGGAAACTGTTCTTTGTTGTGATTCACACCTTCGCCAGACGCTTAGGGTTCCGCGGTCAAATGCCAAAAACAAATTGAACTAAAGAAAAGATACATATATAGATAAAAAATAACTTTTGTCAATCGACGTAGAAGAGGTTCTGAAAATCCAAAATAAAAGTTGATCTTTCACGTTGACGTTTGGCCGAATTTTATTCTAAAATGCTTCCGACTATTGCACAAAGCGGAAACCAAATTGCTACTACTACTACTACTGCTACTACAGCCTATTTGCGTCCCACTGCTGGGTACAAGCCTCCTTTCATCATGAGAGGGTTTGGGCTATAGTCCCCACGCGGCCCCAGTGCGAAAAACCAAATTACGTACCTACGAAACTTCGTGAAGTTCAACTTGATAAATTAAAATGTACTAAGGACTTGTGTAGCCCCACTGGTAAACGTTTTAAATATTCAACGTACGGAGCTCGGCCTATTCGCGATCTGACATGCACTTGCCGCTTTTTAAAAGGCTTTTGTGGAACGTCAAGTGTGACTGTCCTATACGTTAATGTAGACGCGCTTTCAGTGCTTCCCTCTTGTTTCTTTTACACGAGATTTATTTTGTCCTATGGTGTGAGATGAAAATGTGAATTATCTTTGTGTATAAAAATCCGGGTTTGGTTGAGTGGGCGTCTTATTGACATTAAAAATATATTGCCTCAGCTTTTAGTAAAATAAATAAACATTGTTCTTGTAGTGAAGTATAAAGTTTTGTCTTTGCAATACGACAAAATAGAAAAAAATATAGCTATGTAAATTGTCTAGAAAAGTCTTCTCTCTATCACCATCACACATTGTACTATAAATGGATCATTGTACTTACAACCCTAGCCCTTATATTATACGTCTATTCCAATCATAGAATCATCTCAATTCACATGCAAATGTACGCGCGGGCGCAGCGTCCCAGAGATCACGTTACGGGATCGATTTCGGTCACGCGTGTGCGCATGCCTGACATTTGACACCTACAATAAGAACAAGTTCGTCTTAGAATACAATGCTGCTTATGCACTGTGACAAGGAAACGTAAGGATGTCAGTATTTAAAAGACACACATGGGAGAGTATGTAGGATGGCGGTGACTTGTCGTAAGTAAATATATGTACATTATTCAAAAATGAAATGATAGCTTGGTACCTATGTGTATGTTTTGCTCTCGACATTTTCTAATTCGCTTACACCATTGGTTAAAGTTTTGAATCCGGTAATAAACATCGGACTTAATACTTAATCATTAGTTGTTCACCTACTGCCTGCGTCTGGTTTAATTAATTTTAGCTATTAAGAAATAAATCAGATTGAAGTGATAAGATTGAACAAGTATTTTGTTACCTAGCGTCTCCGCTTAACTTTTAGTTTAGCCGTAGTGTTTAGTTCTCCTTCAAGCTTTCATCATGAAATTTCGTTTAAAATTACTCGTAACTTCCACTTCTTATTTGTCAGCGTTGTCTTTTTGGACACGCGGAGGCAGGATGCCACATGTGCTTGCATCGTTGGCATTACACCAGACTGAACGCGGGGGTCAATTCGAAATTAGTATCGTGGTTCGTGGGAAATAATGGTTTTGTTTTTACTTTTGCAAACATTTTCATTACTTCATGCCAGTTTGTGACTTTAAAGTTGATATCCGCAGTAGAATTTAGGTCACTACTTAATATAGCCCGAAGGATTACTAAACTTAAGTTGCAATGTTGGCTGGGCATTGCTCGTAAAACCAATACCGATAACCGATGAAGCCAGAAAGTTCCCAATCCAATAACAGATCCGAAATCCTCTGAGAAGTGACAACTGGTGAACTACGTATGGATGTCGGGCAGGATGTGTGGCGCTGTACAAATCTATATGGTGAAATTGACATGGCTGTGATCGGTATTGTAGTGATGATGATGGTGCCAGTGATTTGTCACTCTTACCCATTAACGCAGCTCTTTCTACTCAAAATATCGTTTCCAGGCGTAAGCGCAGCGTCAGAACATTAGCGACCTATCCCAATGTGTGCGAGCATCAAGCGATAAGGTAACGAGCGATGCCTCAAGCGAGAGGCATGCGTCTGCGCAGGTGGAACCCGTCTCGATAACACCGTAATGGAAACTCGTTAAAATGTCACGACGTACTTGTAATGTGTAAGACTAATTGTGCTAGATTACGGAGTTTCGTTCAGTTTCTTGCCTATAATAAGGTTGACATTTGACGGAATACATAATCTTTTGAGACTTTGAAATCATTATCATCATTATTATCATGTCAAGCGAAAAACGTCCACCGCGGGACATTAGGTTAGGTGTACCCAAAGACAGGCTACTCACTCAGACCGATCTTGTAACCCACCGGACTCCTATACGGGAAACGGACTCATGAAATTATAGAATAAGCTTGTTCATTGTCTTGTTGGTATTTTAGCATTTATTTTGGTATTTTCTCTTGCCCTGTACTTCGAAACCCTCATTTGTGGTCTAGGATACCAATTATTTCAATATGAAGACGTAAGATTTTCACAGGTCCTATTTTACTGACTTTTCTCTACTCTGCAACGTTAAAAAAAACAAATCCAAACTCATTTGTTGTGAGACGAATTTTAGCTTAATTATTGTAAAGGGGAAAGGGGAAGGTATCATTTTATAGCCTTAAGTGATTATCTCAGGGAATTATGATTAAGGAGCATTTAAGAAGATTACACACATCTTAGTGCAACAGGAGATGGTGTTGGCTAAGCGGATCATGAATTCTAAAGACAGATTATTTAACGGGGTCGGATTTTGTCGTCTGATGATGAGACCAGCCAGAGTGGGTTTAGAACATTATGTAATCCTAATTAACAGTAAGTATAAGGTATAGCTTCAGGATTTTATTTTGAAAATATATAATACTGAAATTTTATATCCTCTAATTTACCGATGTTTTCTCGTTTAATATAAGTACTTATAAGTACTTATGTGTTAAATTGTAATCGTTATTCACCTTTAGCTAGATATTGTTATTTCATTATTACTTTATTTATAATCTGTTTGTGATGTACCTAACGTTTCCTGTCATGTTTTGTGCAGTCTTCCATTGTACCTACATTGCACGGTTGAAAGTGCTGTCCAATTCGAGAAGACCTTGTTACAGCTGCACACGGTCTACCTATATAATATGCGGCCAGTAACGCTCTTTTGCAGTTCAAGCAGAACCTACAGTCCAGCGTAAAATATTCAGCGTTGCACACAATTGCAATTTCGCAAACGACATCTGTTTCCTCGCTGAATCATAGACCAAAAGCATTACCGCCCACATTTTGCGTCTTTACAGCTTTTGACTTGACTTGTTCGAATTATTTTCGAAAAAAATTCTCAATTAACGAGTGCTCGCGGTTAATGAGTTTATCATCTTCATCTACATACAGCAGAGATGTCTTTCACAGTAGGAACTTACTTTGTCGACAAGTTTGAAGTTTGAGTACTTTTGAAAGTGATTTTAACTCATATCACACTCGAAACTACCCAACGATTATCAACTATGTACATCAAAATAAACTTACTTACTGATGCAAAAAATGATTTCTGTCCTTATGAGTTATGATAAACTGACCTGAATAATCAAAATATTGACAAACAGGCCCATCTGGTCACCACTAAGGTTACCGCCGCCTATAGACATTTGTAACACCAGAGGCGTCACCGATGCGTTGCCAATCTCGAAAGGGGAGGAGGATAGGACGTATGGGATAAGTGAGGATAGGGTAGAAGGATAGGGAAGAGGACAGGCGACCTGGCGATGATGTTTCTTTCTATATCCTCCCTATAGTCCCTTGTAGAGCAAATAATAATAAACAAGTAGGTAATACCAACACAAACATATGAGTTGAGTACCTATGAGGTAGGTAAGTAGGTATTTGAAATTAATGAACGCGTCGCCAGACTTCCAAAACTGTCTTCCAGTGCTGGAATTTCATTTTAATAAAACAACGTAAAAAGCTAATATTAAAGCTTGTCCCCTGCATACCCTAATCGGCAACAGGCGTGGGTTGAAGCAATTATAGAGTAATTTTGGTGTCGGCAACATTATTTGCTTGAACAAAGGGTTCGTACCGTACAATTGTTAGTATAGGTGTTGTAACGTCGCCCCCTGATTGATTATTGTAATTGAAACACAACATTTGGTACATCTGCTCTGCTCAGATTTACAAAGCTGTACTTACATAGGTATAGACACAACAGTATCCTGTACCTATTACACTAATCCGTAAAACAAACACTCGTTGATTACGTTTGAAACCGGTTGTAGGATCTATTCGCTCTCCCCCTTGATTTAATTCAGAAATTGCACGCGGTCTTAGCGCTTAGGGCGCCTGAATGGTCAGTTAATTGACTCATAAATCACGTACAACTATTATTTAGTAGTTCCGCGCTTGACCGGTAGATGGGGTTCATTCGCACATTTTTATTGTTAATCGAGAGGACCGGTTTTAGATGTTTTTATTGAGCCTATTCAATCCTTTATTTTGTTAAATATTTTTATCTCGTGCTGTGAAATGGTTGCAATTAGAGTATTGTCCGACGTGATAAATAACTCGTGCTGTTTTGTTGTTTTTTGTTCGGGATATAAGTAATTTAAGTATGCTTTTGTGGAGTAGTAGTACAGGCAGCTAAATTAAACAGTAGCCAGCCAGCGGCTTTAGCTGATAGGTATGGTAGGTACTTTATTCCCTTGACTTAAAAATATGCTATTGCTGAACTAATTTAAGTTTTCTTTAAATTAAGTATGTAGGTAGGTAAGTATAAGTAAATATTCTTGTATTACATTTTTAATTAGTTGTAGTACCTACTTAGGTACCTAAAATGAATCCTGCTGCTGGTTGGTTTTAGATTCTAGTCACTTAGTACACCCTACCTAACGAGCTAAGTATTGTAGTTAGGACTTGTAGGAGAACAGAATAGACGCAGATCGAACCTTCGTCTTGATATAGGTACCTACCTACGCACGGCGACAAAAAATACAGTGGTTAAAATCTTTATCTTAATCTAGGTATCTGTCTGTTTGTTAGAGTTAATCGCCGGCACATCGCCGGATTGAATGCAGTTTTCAAAGGTTGATAGAGCATCATTCGGAGCTACATATACCTACCTAAGCTATGGTAGATTAAAATCGGATATCGGAAAGAAAAGTTTTCGTCAATTTTATATTCCACGCAGATGAAGTCGTGGGACACAACTAGGTACTTACATAAAACAACTCGACTAACATTATCATCTCATCACATTTAGGTACGTTCATTTACCTTAATTGTTTATAAACGGCGGGTTTCTATTTCAACAAAACGCATTGTTTTGGCCACGGAAGGTTAAAGTTTGACAGATTCTCCATGTTGAAAATGTCAAACAGGTACTAAAGGTGTAGGTAGGAAGAGGTATTATTGCGGGGATAGGTAGGTATAGCACGACACATCTTAGAAGGCGCGCGGATTAAGCAAAAATAGTCTCTGCATCACCGGCCCAAGTGCTTCGCCGCGCGCCTTCTAACTTGGGTCGTGCTATACAGGAATAGGAACCGGGGCAAAAGTTTGACATGTCCGATGGAATCATCGCGATTCGACTTACTGCCATCTAGTAACGCGATGAACGAACTACAAATGCTATTAACAACAGCGCCATCTACATGCGATGACCCGCACCAAGTGCTCACATACATAGCTAACGTCAGTTTGCTAAGTAATTCCTCTATTTGCCGACAGGCGGCAGCACGTCGCAGCGCCATGGAGCTCGACGGCGACGGGTGGCGCTCGGGCACAACACGAACTATTCGAGCTTCTAGAACGCGTGCAATGTTCGCGCTTGGACGACCAGAGGGCGGTGCTACCGCCGTACTTTTCTCAGGTAAGCGAAGTGAAATTGAGATGTTCTTAATATTTTCAGTGAAAGTTTGAACGCAAATTTCAATTCCGTATAAGGCTCGTACGAATAATGAAAATTGTTATAACTTAATCCCGTTATTTAATTTACTAGCTTTTGCCCGAACCCGTACTTTGTCTGCGCTGCGGGGGATTTTCTTTTTTCAGATTTTTAAGTGATAAAAAGCATACAAAAAATAAAGAGGTATGTAAGTAATAGGTACATATATTTTTAAAATAGCTTCGATAGAACGAACGAATCTTTTCTATGTTTTTAAAAAATTGATTGGTTATAACGTACAGTAGGTACCTAGGAACCTACAGGTTTACTTACTTACACAACATAGAAGGCGCGTGGGTTAAGAAAAATAGACTCATGCGTTAACGGCTTTAGTGCTAAGCCACGCGCCTTCTTAGTTGTGTCGTTACACCACTTTACTTTTTCATGAACAAACTAAAGCAGAAAAATTAGGGGAGCAACAATACAATTTTAAGGGTCACCAAACACGAAGTTCGTTAACACCCGACCAAGCCAAGACAAGTGCGGATGTGGGGAGGGTAGCCAAGCATGGCTTTAGTCACGGGCGGTGGTCATCGGAACTTGGCATTCTTTTTTAAATATTTTTGTATTCTTTTGATGTGATGATTTGATGACGGTTTTATACAGTTGCAGGCAGACAATTTTCTTATAATAAACGTGAAAGTTTACTTGTCCTTCCTTTCTGTCTCTCAAAACACTTAATAAAGAAATGAATGAAGGCCTCCCGCTAGCCGTTCCATACTTAATAACAATAGCGATTGCACCATACTAGGTACTAACCAGGCATATCGTTAACATATACTTACTGAATTGTATTTCTTATAATATTGACCCTGATTTTACTATCGTAAGTAAAAGTAAAGATGCTCGTGTGACCTCATTACAGCTTTATCGTTTATATGATAACCAATTGTACCAAGTTAATGGTATTTATTTAAATATTAAAAAATATATATTAACGTTTCGTTTCGTCATAGTTTCAATATTATGTTTTTAATACGTTTCTTGTATCGGATACTTAATTTTTATGCTTTAACTGATAATGAAAGTAAGTAGGTAAATTATTTTACATATTATCAAAATAGTATTGCATATTTTTTTTACTGTTCAGACAGTGTCAAAGAACCTACCTAAAATACCCGAGCATATACCTGCTGCATTAAGTACTCGTATATATAATAAATATAGATTTTTTTTATCTTTCCAGTATAAAAAAACATTGTATGAGAACCCTCTGTAATTACTATTACCGATGCTAATATTGCTGATGGGATCCCTCAGTTCCATGAGGTTGTTGATTAAAACGGATATTTCATCCAATATTAAAAAAGCATGTTCGTTTATTTCTATCGAATCAGAACTGAACACCTACTCTTTTATTACTTGTCGCTTTTTTCGTTTGTCATCATTCTTATTATATGTTGTATGTATGTGTGTTTATGTATTTACGTATATTTATGTATATTTATACTATATATTATGTGTGTAGTTTATTTATTTTTATTTAATTTGCTTCTATATGTTATATTTTTACAGTGTGGCTACTTGTAAGTAGCCTCTATTGCACCGCCACAACATTTTCCATTATGTCCAAAGGTTTAACTGGTAGAGAATGCCTTATGGCATTAAGTTCACCTTTTGTATTAGTTTTACTAATGTGCAATAAAGTTTAAATAAATAAATAAATATTTAACAAAGTTTTTAACAACTACTTATGTTTCTATCAAGGTTTAATTCGATATCGGATCTTTGTGGTCACATAAAACGGCCTTCGATCGAATAGAGGTTAGGTCAATAAGAGCATAGACAACTCCGTACTGATCAAAACACATATATCCCTATAAATACGATACCACCTGATACTGAATTCGGAGTCTTATCTGAAACGAAATTATGTCCAATTGAGATTATCTGTTGGTTTTTGTCGTGATTTTCGATTTGCCAACACTTTTATGGTCTTTTAATTCAATTAAACCAAGTGATCGTTTTGGAGTCTTAAGTTTGAACGAAGGAGTGAAATAAGGTTTTGTGTTATAATTGGGAATACCGCTTCATTAATTGTGAATTTAAGGAACCCATCATATCGCGGAAATGGAGAAAAAACAAAATTTGTTTTTGTTTTCCTATTTAATAGGTAAATAAACCTGACAACCCAATGATGACGCATCTGGAGTTGCAAACGTCTATCAACTTTCTCTTAACAAAACTAAATACATCTGGATACAACCGTATAGAAAATAAAATCACCGAAATAAATAAGTAGTTACTGTAATCAATCACTGACTAAAAATACGTTTTTTTTTTAAAGATGGAATTTGACACACTTATCTTTGTAATTTGACAACTAGCCACAGTTTCGGGAAATTATCACGTGTTCACAGTCGTAAATCCTGATTATGTGAGTGAATTATTTCTTGGCAGCCATTTTGGTGTTATCAGATTTTAAGAGTTAACTAGTTTGCGGGCGTGCGCCAAATACCACATAACCATTAAATATTATTCCAGGTTGAAAATGTTTTACAGTTTTTGTTTTTAAAATAACGTTAGGTGGGAGCACGTTAAAAAAATGTTTAACAAATTCACACCACAGTATACTCGTAAGTACTTAACTTACCTAAAAAGATCCATGGCGTTAAATTTTTCATTAAGTATTTTGGATTAAGTATTTTACATTGACGCCTTCATGAATATAATTATTATATTTTTAGAATACAAGCTTTTCTTAACATTTTCAATCCTTAGATGGCCTTGTTATGGTAAATGTTGTACGTAATACCAATAATTTATTGATTAGGTACTAGCTTCTGCCCGCGTCTTCGTCCGCGTGGAATTCGGTTATCGCGCTCCCGCGGGACCTATGCGTTTTTCCGGGATAAAAAGTAGCCTATATCCTTTCCCGGGACCCCAACAATCTCCATGCCAAATTTCATCTCAATCGGTCAAGCGGTTGAAGCGTGAAGAGGTAACAGACAGACAGAGTTACTTTCGCATTTATAATATTAATAATATGGATAACTGTTCTTATACTGTAACAATATGACTCATCGCCGTCCCTAAAAATGCCATCACAATATTTCATGAAGTTAAGATAAAGAAATTGTCGCAAAAGCTATATTTGTTAGCTAAGGTAGGACGTAAGTCAGAAACTGTAAGCTCAAGCCGACTGCATTAACAGCAGCTAAATGAGGCGCCCCCAGTTGCATAAGTGATGCATCGCTTACGTAATCACAGCTAGTGTTGGGACTACGACCTTATGGAACTCATTGTTCTTTAAAATATCAACAACGAAGTACCTACCAATTCCCTTCAGAACTCTCCTTTCTCCATATAAACGTAGTTATACGTTTTATTTCGTAAACTACTTCTCAGATTGGCACCAAATTTTACAAGTAATAGTAGAGCAGAGATATCAGTGTCCAAAATACACTTTGATTGTAATAAATTGAATAACAAAGAAACTAGGACAATTTTAGTTTTCTCCATACAAACTTCAAAATTCAGTTTTTTGGCTGTAATTTAATTGTGTTTTATTTTACCATGACTTTTACTAATTTTGGACACTCACATAAATGATTTTATTATGTGTACTAAGTTTTGAGTCAATCTGTGTAGTAATTTGGTAATAAAAGCGAAACTACATTTGTATGAAAAGTTGAGAAACGCCGTGCGTACAGAGGACTCTTAATACTCGTTTGAGAATTTATTACGGTGTGAGATCAGCAATAGATATTATCAGAGTCTGAGACGAGATGACTTAGTCGACGGTCGTATCAATCCTTCTAACTCGGTTTTAGGCGAAAGGTAAGATCAAATTTTGTTTACAAATTGTAATTTGGAATTTAGAATCGGAAATTTAATTGCAAATACCTATATCCAGATAGCTTGTTGTGCTATCTAGATATTAGAAACAGGTACAGTTTATGGAGACCTGTTCCAAAGAATGTAAACTTGGTCAAATTGAACATGCAGTGTGATTTTATCATGTCATTAAAGGTGGGTTGTCCATGTCTCCGATCGATCGCTATCGAAAACTAGTTCCCGCCTATATGTTGACCCGTGTTATAAACTACCCCCATAGGTACCAAATTTTGTTGCAATTCGTACAGTAGTTTTCGAGTTAAATCCGGACATACGAGTATACACTTAATACATACAGATTTTTTATCTCAAAATCGTTCTTTTGTGTTCAGTATCGTTTATATAGTCCCTACGACTTTATAGTTTCTTTTAATTTTCAAGTTTCAGACGCGACTTCTTCTACAAACTTATTATTAGTTTAGATTTTATTTGATCATTCAAGACAAGATAGACTGCTTTCAATATTGTTTCATTCTATGAGATGAGTAATAAAAGTAATAAAATGACTATACCTAAATTTCAACTGTACTTTATAAACATCAATTAATTTTGATTTGGTTTTGAATATTTGATCGATGCAACGGCATTCCCTACTCGTACGTGATCTTGAGTATGCAAAATTGCACCCAGCGCCGCGACTGCGTCCAATCAGTCACGTTTTCCAGGCGCATGCACACAATGGGGGACCTGCCCCACCGTTGGGAAACTTGGGAAGACTGCGGTGCCATTACTTTTCCTGATTTTTTTATATACGCCTTTTCCATCAGTTGGGTGGGCTGTTTGGAGTTGTAGGGAAATAACTTTTCGTTTTGTATATACTTAAAGACTGATGTGTCCGATGAACCAGAGAAGACCAGGGGCTATATTCGAATTCTTAAATAGGGATCTCCCTGTTCCCTATAGGATCGCTCATGCGTCAAGTTCAACTTTAAATCTAGCTGCTTAAAGTTCACGCGATGCGTGAGCGATCGTATAGGGACCATCCCTATTTAAGACTTCGAATATAGCCCCAGGAAATTTTTGAATAGTAAAAAAATAAAAGGTTTAAGTTATCAGATCCAAATTAATCGGTTCTTTGGTGGATAAACTGTAAATAGTACATTTACTTACGTCACTGTGAAATAGTAAAAAGATACTGTAGAAAAGTTGGAAGTAGGGAAAATATACCTATGCAAAATATCGTACAACTTACACGGTAACACTTTCCGAAAACCTTCATAATATTAATGTGAATATGTACCAATATCTCCCGACATTTTGCCCCAAAAGCGAACGGGACAAAAGGGAAAAGGTCACAAAGTTGTTATCTTAAGGGGAATTCGATAAGAATCCCATTTATTAGGCTAAATACATACGGGCCGATTCTGTAACGATGGCTAACGATGTACCTTATCGGTCGAAATGAAAAGTAGACTTTTATAATAAAATGAACATATAAACACTTGTCTAATTTGCGGTTTTGAGATGGTGGACGGCAAATGCTAAATCATTGTAAATGCATAACCATACGCGATCAAAGTAATAAACATAATAAAATAACCACTGGCCAACAGGGCCCGAAAGTTCTCGAATGGCGTCAGCGTACCTCCAACAAGATAGAGTGACGACCCGGTGAAGGGATGGGCCTTTGTCCGTCTTTCCGCTGAAATGATGATGTTGAACTTTTAGTTGTACACTGATCTGACAACTCGTATCTGGACGTAAAACTAGATAAGAGCGAGAATAATAAATTCAGCTTAGCCATCGTAATACTCGTAAGGACGTAGAATTCCTAAATTATATTAAGAGCTCCAGATTAAAAAAACAATGAAAAATTATTATTAGTACGGGCGACCATGCTGTGCCGGGCTGGGGTAAATATAATATAATATATCTAAAGTGAATTTTCCCAGACTTGAGAGGTCTCTCTTGCTAGGTAGCAAGATCTTTTTTTCGCCCCCGTATACGTCCCTATATTCTAAATTTCGTCCAATGGTTAAAGCAGTTGTCGAGATATTTGTGCAAATAAATAAAGACGAATGGCTAGTTTAATCATATGACGTAGTAAGAAAGTCTTTAGAAAAAGAAAAGGACGCGGAATAAAGTCGACGGCTTATCTAAATGAATACGATAAATTGCAAAGCACTGCGTTGATAGCGCGATCGTTGCATTTGATTATCGCAAACAAAATTAAACGTTGTTATTATCTGAGGACAATGAACCATTTTATCAGTCAAAGACCCATATAAATTATTGTTTATGTTTCTCCACCAATACTTGAGAAACGCAAGTGCAGTATCACGTTCTGTGTGCAGTGTATTGAAATTATATAATGGTACTAGCTGACCCCGCGGACTTCGTACCGCCTCAGAATTTCTTTTTGGGAATGAAAAATAGCTTACGTCCTATTCTCAGAGCTACTGAACATACACACCAAATTTCATAAGAATCGGTCGAGCCGTTTCGGAGGAGTTTGGTTACAAACACTGTGACACGAGAATTTTATATATTAGAAAATGTATTCCGACTAGATTATTTTGTCATTAAAGTTACATACGGCACAGAATAAATATATACTAGTTAATAGTATCGTAGTACTAGTAACTAGTAGGTAGGTACTACGTACTTAAAACTGTTCTCACCACAACAAAATCCTATTTTCGTCCTACTGCTGGGTACAGCCTTCCTCTCGTAGGGTCTGGCTGGGCCATAGAAATATAAATGGATTTCTTTCTGAAATCTGAGGTCTGGGCTCAGTCCCATGCGAGCCCAAATTAAGCATACATTACAATACAACAATACAAATACACTTTATTGAACACCAAAAAAACAATTACACAAGTAAATACAATTAACAAAGAAGAACGGTGACAAAGTCAACGGTCTAAAGAGCGATCTCTTCCAGACAACCTTTGGGTAGTAGAATGTGTGTGAACATACGACTTTCTTTGAACTATTTCGTAGATGCGAGCGTTGTGTAGTTTTCCTGACGATGTTTTCCTTTACAGAAGCTTTGCTAAATTTAAACCGAATTTCGCGTATAAGTACCTACTCAGGTCAGAGGTGCGAGGCGAGTCGAGAGTAAGATTATGTTTCACTACAAGAGTTTGAAATAAGGCTTGTGCTATAGGACCAAGGATTAATTACATATCCTCTTGAGGTATAAGATAAAGTCACAATTTTAAATACGGTAATATTTTCGGTAAAATACAACATAATGGGGAAACCTGTATAAGTCTATAAAGTAAACAAAGATCTGTGTGAAGCTTCCAATCCGCTCTGGGCTCATTTGGGAACTATAGTACCCAGCTGTAGACTGTATTATATTTTTTTGTGGTAACAAAGTTTTGGGCATCTCATGGCAGGTCATTGCAGCTTGCGAATTTTGCGACCTCCCACAAGCGAGTTATGTTTGCCGACAAAATATATTTTTTATTTACATCTATTGTAATCTGATATTAAAACAGACCCCATTTTAGTTGATGCACGGCGCCCCGCTGTTTACAGTTTTCGAACAAAACACCGAAATGCAATTTGTGGATGCACTTGTTTGAGGTTGCTCAGTTGCGGTCGTTTTGTAATTAATGTATGTCGTTTTTGTCACATCAATTAAGATTTTAATGTTAAACATGCAGAAAATTCATGGGCGTTTCAAAATAATTAGAGGTTAATTTTTGTTTACTTATATTTAGGTATTGGCTGTCTGTGCATAATGATTCATGACAGGAATCGGAAATAAGTAGGTTCGCTCTCCAATATTTATGGAGACGGCAGCTTTCTTTTCTTTGTACATATTTTATTTTTACTTTTTTATTATTATTGTTTTTTTGTAAATGTGGGTATATTACCTGTTTCGTAAAGACATTTCATTTCTTATTTTATTTTTTTAAATAAGTAGACGTTATATCTTTACCTTTAATACCATTATTTTCCCTATTAGTCCATACCTAATCTATTTTATGATATTTAAATTACTTATTTTGTATTGATATCTCGTTTTCGACGTATTAAAATCCCTAATGTCTTAAAATATAATCTTAGATCTGTGTAGTTGTAATTTGCAAGACTTTACTTTCAAAAGTAATACAATGTATGTACGTAGATGACATGGTAACCGCATTGTATTCGCAATTTTATTTTCCAATGTAAGTAACTGATATTTAATACTCATTATGCAATTTCAAGTTCCTTACGTAGGTAACCTGACCGCATCCTACCGTAGCGTCCTTCCTTAAGTTCCATGGTATCCTCAGCTCCTTTGGTTTTCATGGCTTCGGTCGGAAGCAGCTGCATTCAAGGACACCTGAGTGGTCCAATGGGAACTGCAGTCGATATGGTCGGGTAGTTCCGGATGTTCCCACGACAGTAGGCACGCCTCGAAATACGGGCGGATTTAAAAGGGCTTAATGTACATGAAGTACCATATTTTCAATTCAAACTTACTTTTATCGATTTTAGGTTGTATTTGAATAACACTTTTTTGGGATACATATTTGCAAAATTATGTTGCGGTTTCTTAATGTGCTTATTATTATTGTCAAGGTGGGAGAGCTCTGGAATATACTTAATTTATTTCTTGAACACTTTTTGAGACATGGCTATGTTTGTGTAGTTATGTGTGTGTAAAATTACGCATCATATTATTATAAATCAAATTGTATAAGTACAATTCTGTAATGACTGCATAAATGGGTTTTTACTAAGCTTATGTAGAGTTTTCCTTTCCTCAAGTCAAGATGCTAATTGTGATTTCCTAAGAAATACCTACGGATAATTTTGTAACACGGAAGTATCGGAAAATATGAGTTGTACTTAGATGGTAATTTGAAATTCTAATTGGCTTTACGCTATTGGAATATTTCGTGACGGTAGACCGACATGATGTTCTTTCTCTAACTAAATATTTATTATCAATTAATTAATGCCTTCATTAACGCGTACATCTTTTTAATTACGTCTTGCGGTTACTGCTGTAAAACTGTTGTTGTTATGAGTGTTTATTTTTACCTAAAATTCTGTTAGGTATTTGAAAGTTGTCATTTGCACGTGACTTATTAACCCTCTGTTATGCTTGCAGTATTTCTTTTAAATATCAGCTGCATACCTACTCACTTAAAAGTGCGGCAAAAAAGGAACGAAAGTGTCTAAACTGAATTACTTATCTTGCATTAACGCCATTGTGAAATCTGATTTCAATCTTATCGGCATTCTTGTCGTTTCATTATTTACATAATTATTTTCTTGCCTGTTAGCTACCATTCAACTGTATCAATCTTGAACTGACAATGGAATCGCACTAGAAACGGTTGGAAAACTTTTTGTTGTATTCTCCATCGGTTACATTCACCTGTCTTGTATTGTATTGCTTTTGATTATTGAACACTGCGATATCTACTTGTCCTTATCTGTCTCGTATCAAGATAGGCATAAAGAAAGGGACGAGAAGTCTTCGGTGCCCCATGTGGCACGCGACCGCGACGCGCCTTTGCATTGCATTCGGTTTTTGAACGTAAGCCCGAGTAGACGCTGTGGCTCCGACTCGATTTTCGCGCCGCGATCGTGTTTTGATTATTCCGATCCTCTGTCAGATAAATCAAATCGCTTTTCTAAGATCATTGACTATTTTCAATAGTGTGGACTGTGCCAACAGTGTGAAAAGAAAGTGTTTGGACTGTATTGGAATAAGTGCTAATGAAGTCTTAAACAGACTTACCCGGGATGACGTTTTTGTGAATAACTCAACGAAAGAAATTTGTCTAACCTACATCGAAGCGACACCGGTGCGAAGTGAAAGTTTAAAAACTTTGCTGTTTTTCTAAAGCCTTAGTTGGACTTAACAAAAGACATTCGGAACTGCCTTTTGTCGTTCGAACGGCCGTTCGGGA
Source organism: Aethes cnicana (assembly GCA_963971205.1). Classification (NCBI taxonomy): domain Eukaryota; kingdom Metazoa; phylum Arthropoda; class Insecta; order Lepidoptera; family Tortricidae; genus Aethes; species Aethes cnicana. The sequence continues at coordinate 7,456,303 of OZ020287.1, read as the reverse complement.
TTATTTTTAAGGATTGAAAAAAATAATTGGAAAAGTTTCGGTACACTTATGGGAAAATTCGCAGCTGTGTGACCCGAAAACTGTAATAAAAATAAACGATTCCGCAAGATTTATCTTCAGCCTTTGAAGTTGGATATCTTAGGATGATTAATAACTTGTATGGCGAGGGCTCAGTGAGGATGCTTTTTGGGGAGCGTTGAGACAGCAACTCTCAACTTGGAGGGAATTTTGGCGGTCTTTATGAGGGAGAGAAGGTCTTTTCCTATAAGCGACGTGGCGTTGAAGAGTGATAAGAATGGAACTGGGAAGGGGTTGGCGGTGAACACTGTGATTTGTGGGGTGGTGGATGAGTTGTCTAGCGGGAGGAGCAGGCGCGGCTCGTGGGTGCGCCACGCGGTCATGGGGGTGCTCCGGTGGAAGGACCTGACCGGAGTCAGGACTAGCACGCCTACGGAACAAAAAGAGGTAAGATCCGACATACTGACACGGTAGACCTACTATCTGGTTTGAGCACGTCAAACATTGCATTGACCAGACTTTGATCGCTCGGAGACTTTCCATGTCCTTGAGTAGGACATGGACAATATTTTCTTACAAGTTGAAGTGTCCTCTTATGAGGCATGTTTATTATTTAATTCCTATCAAAGTTTAGCGGACGTGAATTGCGTCACTGATGATCTTATCTGTCTCAGTGGACTAGGAAGCTAGATGCTAGTCGAACTGGCAGCAAAATCATTGAGTCATAGGTGTAATATCGTGGTGCGGATTCTTAATTGTTATCTTTGTATAAGTACCTACTTAGATTGTTAATCAAAATTATTCTAAGGTTATTTTTAGTACGATTTTGAGTTTTTGTGGAAAAGGGGTCTTGGCTTATTTAAAATTTCTGTTCCAGCTTGTTTAAACATGCCAACAGTAGGTACAGATACCAAACTTCTTGCGAAGGCTTTCATTTTGTAAGTGATAGCTGACGGCTTATCCTCAAAAACAGAAAAACCCGTTGTTCTATTCCGGTAACTGTTTACATTTCCAGCAATTGTGACATCACATTCACGAAAGTTATTAGGTACACATAAGATTTTTGTGAATCACTTTGCATCAGCCTATGATCTAAAAGTAACAGCCCTTAAATCATGATATTTCAACATTGTTATCTTGATGCGTGACAATAAAGCCTTGTTTTGTTTTCATGTAACCATGCTCATGACTAACGGAGAAAGCTATAGGTATATACTTATCCTTGGTATCAAATTAAAAAAAAAATATATATACTTTTATCTACTGTTTGTCATATGTAAATTTTCATTGCAACTTAGAACGTTAGAATATCAGTTCTGAAAAATTATCTGGTGAAAACAACTGACGTAGTTTAGCGAAAAGGATCCAAACCTATCGAATGACACATTCCATTACAAGTCTTGAAACATTTCGGCATAAGATTCTTTATACAAAATTTTCATGTTGTGCATGGCTTGTGGATTCGATCCTTTTCCCTAAACTGCGTCGAGTTGAATTGGAGTTTTATTTAATTTTCCAAGATGGCATAAGTCGTAAATATGTGATGAGAGAAGCTTTTAAGCAAAGTACTATTGAGCTCGTTGTGCCCTGAAATTTTCATCTTCATCATCAACGTCATATCAGCCGATAGACGTCCACTGCTGAACATAGGCCTCCCCCAAGGCTCGCCACTCCGACCGGTCCTGTGCCGCTCGCATCTACCGACTTCCCGCGACCTTCACCAGGTCATCACTCCACCTTGTTGGAGGCCTACCGACTCGTCTCGAAATTTTACAGAGAGTTAATTGTAGGTACTTAGGTATAGTCATGCATGGTTTGGAATTGCATTTAGTTATGTTTTGTCCTACACCAAACATCGTTCACATAACAATACGGAATATGTATGAGCTTTCTGAATTACATCAGTGTGATACAACCGTTTTTTTGTACTAGGGGTTAGGTAACAATTGCGCGGTAAAATTACACACAAAAAAAAAAATCCAATTGGAAACATATCAACTGTAGTAATAATATTTTTGGGGAAATCTTGTCAAGAATTAGTTCTTATGATTATCCTTTAAAGGGGTTATAAAATTAAATTTTCTGAATCCTGCACCCATTTTATTATTTATCTGTTATGGAAACATTGTTATTTTATTCCAAGTTAAATTAATAATAGTTAGTCCATTATATATAATAGTTTATCCAGTATCCTGTTTACAAACACGACAGGATTATTTTAATTAACACTTAAGTAATTAATGCCTTTGAAAACCACAACGGTGTTATTAATGATATAAATGATATTAAAGTCCTTAAATCACAAAGTTTAAAATGTCATCCCACGAAGATAAAGTAGTAATATATAGGAAATTTAATATTTAATAAGTATAATAAATTAATTACATTCGCGTGCAATATGACGAATCGCCAAAGTAATCAAAGTATTGAGAAGGTAACATCGCAATACATGAGATAAGATACCTGTAGTTAGTGAAAGAAACAAAATAATTATTCAAGATAATGATTCACGTTTAAAGATGTGTTTATGACATAACGTAACTTTGTAGCTAGATTACAAAAAATTGCTACCTATCGATATATTACATTGAAATAGATAACATAAAAGAATGTGATCTATACTTGATAGCTGTTTTGTTTTTATCACGACTGCTACAATTTACGAAAATGTAGGTACTATTATGGACCCTAAAGTAGGTACCTAGCTATTTTAGGGTCCATAATTTTCTACGTAATCTATGTACGAAACGATGTAGGTTCCTACAAAAATAAGATTTCAAGAACCAAATGTCTAGACTACACATATAATTATCTTATATTTATACTTGACTTCGTATTGACATTTTCCTCGAACTAAAGCCCTCAACTAAGTCTCATCTCATTTCTCATACTGTTATGTTTTCTAAATTTTCGTCGTATGTATGTCGATGATTCAATTACAAATAAATGTCCCCGTGCGTTAGTCTGGCTAAAACTCGAGAACTGCTAAACTGATTTGGTTGATACTTTTTGTTTTATTCAGATTCAGGGAAGTTTTGGAAAGGAACAGCTAAAAAAAAGAGAGAGAGAAAAATCTATGTGTTCATGACTTCATTGCGAACAGATTTTAATTTTTCGTCCTAAAAAAATTACTTAATCTTTCAGAACAGTATGTTTCTCGTTCTCGATACATAAATCGTAATGAAGAATACGGATAAGCTCACGCGAACTTCCGTATTATTAGTTCTTATACGTCTATGGTGTCAAGTGTATTAGTTCTTATACGTCTATGGTATGAATGAACTTACCGTCGTAAAAATTATCGTAATTGGGCACAAAATGCATACATTTCGCTAGTTACATTTCATTCTGTTTTATAATTATTCGATAAGTCTTATGTCCAATGATTTATCGCGTGTAGACAACACACATTAACCCATTAAATGATCGTCGCGTTCTCTGAAATATACTTTGCTGTTGTTTAAATAATCTCAAGTTGCCTTGCACTGACATGTAATTATGAATCATATCGCCAATGTCTTGTAACCAAAATGATATTAAAATAAAGTTGGACTTACTGCGTTTCGAGAGCGACGAGGAACGTGACAGTCATTACGTTATTTTCTTTGAAATAACCGCTCTTAATTTATTTGTAAAACACTGACTTTTCGCTTTGGAAAATGTGTTTGTGCCTATTCCAGTTTTAATACTTGCTACTTCGTGGAAATTTAATTACAATTGTATAATGTATACGTCCGAATATTTGTAGCTGCTTTCAAACGTTAAATACCTATACTTCCAGACTAGTTATACATATATCCTGTAGTTACAATTCAGATTCAGAGTACCTAAACTAAATGGGTTTTCATTTTATTTTGGTACCTAAGAATACATAGCATGAAATATGTTCTAGTTGCTAACAGCTATTTTCCACCTAGCACTGGCATCATTTGCAGAATCAGCTAGCTTAGACTTAACACCATCATCTCACGTATTTTACTCACTGACGACCATTTCAAAACGTCTTGTGATATTAATTTATTTTATTACTACCGCATTATGATGCCTAACTGGGTCGATCGATGCACTTCAATTTCTCCAACGCAGTGTAATGCAAGTTGGCATTTTGACAAGTATTCAAGGCATTTCGCTCGCACGGTGTCATCGGTCGGTGACTCGGTGGGTTTTGCTCGTTTTATGTCGTTTTCGGCCAGCGCGTGCGCATGGTTGCCATGAGATCACATTAAGTTTAAAATATTGCGTAATAAGAGACAATAAAAGAAAAACTAAAACAACTCTTCGAATTTTCTGTGTCCAATCATCAGATCAGCTCGATGCGGTGATACCATATTATTGCATTGTCCTCCAATCTTCATATACTTGCCAAGTTCCATCACGATAACTAGAACTGAGTGAAGTTTAGCTTGCAAGATTTGTTTACATAGGTTGTGTGTTAGTTTACACGACGACCGCATAAAAATTAGTCATCTTATCTTCTAGTAAAATGTACTATCACATCACAACTGACCCGTTTTGCCTACGACTTCGCTAGTGTCACCTGACATTTTTTTCAATGAAGGTTACAAAGACGATGGTACCTTTGCGGGCTCATTGTGAATGCCACTTGAATTGAGAACCCCAAGGGTACTTTTTCTATACGAGAATGAACCTTACATGCGCCACTTGCCATCAAAGTGGTTAGTTTGGACCATGTTTGAACTTAAACTAAACACTCTAAGGAAAAGGTTCATGAGAAGGAACCTGTACGAAAGTACATAAAAAGCACCGGTTGACATCGCCAACCAAGAGGCGTTCACAATGATCCCGCTGCTGTTGCAAATGTCTATAGGTGACGCTGACAACTTTCCAACAGGCAAGCTACATAATGTTCCCTATTTGCGGAAACATAGTATTTCGTTTTATATCCGGGATCGTCTGGGGATCAGCTGGAGTTATGCGACCAGCTGCGCAAGCGCCTGTCGTTAATTACAAATTTAAAGCGTTATTATTAGGTAGTGAATGACGTGTGGATAAATTCTTTGGTACTTTGTGTAAATATTTTATACACTCTATTTTACGGATTAGCATATTACTTACCATCGTCATAACCATCATCATCATAATCATTGCAATTGTCATCACGTCATAAACCGATTTTCTTTTTATTACATTCAAAAGCGCGTAAATGTTTTTACACTTACACAGCTTTTCACTTTAATCGCACACGGACTGTGGTTCCAGTCGTGATTAAGTAAAATGGATACATTTGACCAAAACCCATTTGTCCTTAAAAGGTTTTTTTATCAGGTGTCACTTAACGGTAACTAATGGTCTGCTGTAACTGACCTAACACTTCGTACGTTTTTTTTAAACTGTCACAAGTGTCACATCTGTATCACTTAAGTAAACAAAAAAAAACTTCAAACTATATGGCGGTGACACAACGAAAGGGTTTTATCTACGGATATATGAATAAATGAAAAACGTTTTTTCAACATTTCCATTCTGCCAATGAGCAAGCAAGAATGTTTTTGTTAATAGCGACATATTCCAGATATGACAAATCCATTCTGATTTAGTATACTTACACGTTATCTTCAGACTGCATATGCTGCGATTCGCGTAATGTATCATGCACCTAATTACGATAAGTTTACGACGCAAGTTCATTGGTATTCGTAGGTATAAGTAGTAAATCAGCACACGATTTTACATAGTAACCGCAGTAACTGGAAAACACAACATTCTATTGATGGTCTTGCTTTACTGACCAATTTCCATTTAATCCACCTTGAGAACATTTGAAGCCTGCTTTACGTACCTACGCTTACGTATTCCACGCTCGCCTTGCACTGAAAACATTGCTCGTACATGTTCTGATATTGGTCGTCACGAATTTCGTGCCAACACTAACGTAGGGCAGAATTACCGAACAAGATAAACGTAAGCATTAAATAGACTACTATGTAGGTAGTCCTTTTGATTCGATAAATGAACAGAACATTCATATGGCTCCATTCAATTACTTGATACTTTTAATCCATGTCAGCTGTTTGAGTCTCGTTACACGCGTCAATGCTGTAAATATGTAGTTAATTATTGACACGTTTCTGTTCGTTAGCAAAGGAAGAAACCCGAAGTTTTTTATTACGTAATTGTTAAGTTAGTAGCTCCTCTTGGATTATCGAAAAACTTATCGAACCCCTTGTAACGTTTCCGTTTTGCTGCTATTTATTTTTGCTTTTTTCTTGTCATTGGTATAGGCAAATGAGCGCACAGCCCACCAGATGGTAAGTGGTCACTGCGGCCCATGGACACGGAAATCCTATAATCCCCCCATTAAGAAACCATAACATCTCGAATGCGTTGCCTTACCCTGAGGCTTAAGAATGGAATGCCTCTGTGCCAGAAATTTCACCCTAGTGCTACCATTGCTATTGCGTTCATTTTATAGTTAGCTGTGTTTTTTTATTTTATCATAGCACCTTGTTTTATAAAAACGATGCCCTTAATATTTCGTGAACGGCGTATTTTTAAAACACAGTCATTATATAAGTCAACAAAGTTTGCGTTTAAATTGAGAAAATCAGAAAACGTTGTGACGAATAAACATTTTAAACTAAAGCAATACAAGTTTTAGATCTCCAATTCACTAAGTCCTTTGTGCTGTCACAAAAGCAACGGTTTTCGAGGGTATTAGAGAACTTTTGACGTTCCCTGATTGTTGCTGAAGTTCCCCTTCGGATGTAACTTCGGAACCGCTCCAGCAAAATGTAGGCAATTAGAAACAGTTTGTTTTTACGATTGTCTTCTTAAGGTAGAAATTTAAATTTTAATGAGGTTCTGGAGGTAGGCGAAAGAGATTTTGCCCATGGCGTTGAATTCAAAACAGTATTATAAACTACAAAAAAAGTACTGATCTTCAAATAAAATATATGCCGGTCAATCATTGCATAGCGTGCAGACATGAATATCTTGGAATGCGTGAAATTTTCCGACATTGCAAATTATGCAATCAACCAGTTAGCATTGTAAAATATTTGTTTTACAATTTACAACGCGATGTGATTTTAGTATAAATGTTGAAATTGTTGATGATTGATGCCTTTCTTCCTAGTTAATAATAAAACTGATTAGAAATAAATTGCAGCGTTCAACACTCATATTAAAATTCATTGGCGACAGCCAATTGCACTGTCGGATGGACTCGCTAGTCTTTTCTCGCCCGCCATTAGACGTTACATACCAGTCGTACTTTCCATTGTGAAACTAAAACTTCTTTGTTCTTCCACTATCTTAGTCATGCAAAACTAATTGCTGAATACGCTAATGACGATCTTGAGCCGATGTGAAAATCGTGGGACAGTAAAAATGTTTTCAATGCTGTTAGATATACTTGTATTCTGCACGCGCTTTGTTCATAGATTCATAGACGTGGCATTGGATTCTTGTTTTATTTCAGTGCATTCGTTGCCAAACGAGCGCACATGCCTACTGATGTTTAGTAGTCTCTGGGGGCCATCATCATCATGCCAGCCGAAGGACGTCCACTACTTGACATAGGCCTCCCCCAAGGCTCGCCACTCAGAGCGGTCCTGTGCTACTTGCTTCCACTGGTTTCTCGCGACCTTCACGAGGTCGTCGCTCCATCTTGTTGGAGGCCTACCGACAGCTCGTCTCCCGGTTCGCGGACGCCACTCGAGAACTTTCCGGCCCCATCGGCCATCAGTCCTGCGAGCAATGTGCCCCGCCCAATGCCACTTAAGGCTCGCAATTCTTCGGGCTATGAGAGGTGACCCTAGTTCTACTGTGGATATCCTCATTTCTGATTCTATCACGCAGAGAAACCCCGAGCATGCATCTGGGGGCCATGGATATAAGGAATCGTAAGATTAGTCGAGGACTAAAATTAATAATTACAGCTGTAATTTTCTTGTGTCGCTATTAAGCTCGCTTCTATATAATTATAACGATAACATGATTGTGATTTTACTACCAAATAACTTAGCGGATTCGAATAAATCCTTGCAAGCGCAGTGGAATCATCATTATGAATATAAACATTTGATTTAAAAGAACACGCTATTTACCTAATTACAGAAACAATTTTTGAATGGAAAGTTTGTCTGAAGTCTGATGAAATTGAGAGACAACATTTAATTTCATCAGAAAATGTCTGTTGTTTCAAGATTTTTCTGCTTTGCTGTTATTATGTGATTTTAAATGATTTTTATTGAACATTTTCGCCCGCAAAATTGTAATCTCAATACCCAAATCGGTTTATCAACGGCCGTAAAGAACGTCTCTATACATAAAATTACCGTTAGCGTTGAAACTCCTCCGATAAAGTCTGCGATTATGCCATAAAATGCTGAGGGTACTTTACTTTCTTACCGTTCACTTGAAGACACTGCTCGTGGGACCTAACCGTTTCAGGATATAGTAAGACCCATCAGTCCTATCACATTATGCATTTTTCTGCTACATAAAAAAAAACAATTTCAACACTATTTTGACTTACTCACTTACTACTTCTACTACAGCCTATTTGCGTCCCACTGCTGGGCACAGGCCTCCTCTTACTCACTTATCAAACAAAAAGTTAAATTAAAATCGGTTCATCCGCTGTGGAGCTACGAAGTCATAGATACACACACGTCAAACTTCCCCTCTTTTTTGTGGTGTTTAAAAAGTGACGATACTATAATGGGTGATGAATGATGATATCTAATTGATACCTAATACAAAATCATCCAATCATCGATCAAATGTGCATACATTTTCCCCAACCCAACCCGAGGTGCTTATACTAGTATGGACTGGTTTGATCCGTCTTGACGAGTACTTTAATAAAAGCTAGTTTTAAAAAAGTTTTTTATTTAATGGTAGCTTGTTCCTAAGCTAATTTCAACAACATTAAATCCAATACACTTTTAACTAGCAACAAAGGCCTCTATTGCTCTGCTGCATGCTTATACAGGGTGGAAAGATCGAATGCCACATATAAGGCAACTACAGTCAGCAGCAGAAGTAGATAAGCTGTCCAGGTGTTCAAAATGACCTACACACGCCCTTAACGTCTTAAGAATAAGGTTGTGTGTAGGTCATTTTGAACACCTGGACAGCTTATCTACTTCTGCTGCTGACTGTAGTTGCCTTCTATGTGGCATTCGATCTTTCCACCCTGTATATATGCAAATGTGTGATAAATACCGCAGAGCTGAATTTTGATTGACGCTAATTAGTAATTCAGCTAACTATTACATTAACATTGTACGTGGTATTTGACAATTTGACGTTAAGATATTGAGATTATAGTTTCATGTATTTCTACCTTCTCTGGGAATGTTACGTTGAATATATCTAATTGATAGATGTGTCAGAGAGAGTAGAGTTATTTGATTAGGTACGCTATTAGTACCTCGCTGATTTTTTTTACTATTTTTCCCATAGGTAACTTATTATTTTCTTCAGTATTTTACATTTATGCCTAAGGCAGTAGGTACATTAAAATGAATTTATATTTTATCCACAGTGTACACAGCTTTGGGAGCTTAAAGCAAAGTTTGGACCTTTGTTTGTATTATAATTTACTTCGCCGTAGGGATACACAGACCGATTTTCAAAAAGATACTGAATTTTCTTGTAGAATTTCGGTAATACCGCTTATATGGCAGGGAATATTCTGTTTTATATTGTTACTAGCTTCTGCCCGCGACTTCGCCCGCGTAGAATTCGGTTATCGTGTTCCTGCGGAAACTATTGTTTTTCCGGGATAAAAAGTAGCCTATGCCCTTTCCCGAGACCCCAACTATCTCCATGCCAAATTTCATCTCAATCCGTGCAGCGGTTGAAGCGTGAAGAGGTAACAGACAGAAATACAGACAGACAGAGTTACTTTCGCATTTATAATATTAGTATGTATTTGAATGTACAGAATCCTAAAAATACCAAAGAAGAACAAGAAACTTCTATTCATGTCTTTGACGACAGGTTTCGCTCAGTTGGTAGTGACCCTGCCCACTGTTCCGACTGTCGCGGTTTCGAATCCCGCTCGGGGCAAACTTTGTGTGATGAGGACAAATGTTTGCACTCGAGTCATGGATGTTTATTTATTTACACATTTATGTATTTCTCTATACCTACACGTATTTATATCGTTGTCTCGCACACATAGTACAAGCTTTGCTTAGTTTGGGGCTAGGTCAATTTGTGTGAAATGTTCCAAGATATTTATTTATTAAGTAGGTATTTATTTATTTTAATGACATATAAAAGCATAAAAAATACAGGTTCAAAATATCCACACCATGCTTCGTCATGAATGACCGCACATAAATAAATAATCCACAACACATTTCGTCAAATAAATACGCTACCCTACCTCATACACAAATCTAGCATCCGTAACAGACTTCTTCAAACATATAAAAAAAATGCAATAAAATATACATGAAAAAAAAACATTTATTTATTTACATCATATCCCTTCAAATGCCTTTATAATAACTTAGTATTACTTTTGTTTTATTTTCTGTCTCAAACAACGGTTAAGAAAAACGAAAGTAATTAGTAGAACCCCGGTTAATATGGTAGTTCAGTTTGATGCTCGATATAACACGGTGGGATGCACTTGTCTAGTCAGCTAATGCTAATAAAATGCTGGGGGTGCGCAATGGTGCGTAACAGGAAATGAAATCAGGGTATAATAAAATGTCGATTCTTCAGGGAAAAACTGTATACGATTTGCACTTGCCTTTTTTAAACTATGGGAGCCGTTTCATTGGTTTTGCTAGTCACTTTTAGTCTTCACAATAAGTCACGTGGTCTGTGATAGGAAAATCGTTCGCGCGTTATCTTGTCCAAATTGTTTTCAGTTGGCTGTTGTGTAAATCGTTTCAGTTTGTGTACTGATGTGTGAATTACACATATTATATTAGCTGGAATCGGATTAAAGCATGAAACCAGTACAATGGAACCGGTTTGTATTGACAGAATGCAAGATTTATTTTATTACTAGCTTCTGCCCGCGACTTCAAGGCCATGAAAATTGTAAACGAAAAATTAAAACACAAAATAAAACAATATTCATTTAATAACCTTACTAAAACCTTGCTTACTAAAGTAGTTGTTCAAAATGAGCCCCGTGTGTTTTAATTTTTCGTTTACAATTTTCATGGCCTTCCGTTATTCTGATTGTATTTGTTATTTAGAGAAAAATGAACCTTATCAGTAACCCTTTCAATCTGCATCATAAAATACAGCACATTATTTTTTGTCACATTTGACCGGTTCGAGTCCCGACTGAGGCAAGCGATTTTTCATAAATCCTTAAATGCAGTATTTATTGTTTTTAAAAACAAAGGAAAGTCTCCCTTACACAAAATGTGCTATTTACAATATTTAAGGTAGTTGCCATCCATGTGGCATTCGATCTTTCCACCCTGTATATATAAATATTGCTCGTTTAATAGTATAGGATATATGTAGTTCTTTTAGGGAACTCCAAGTGCAGATTAAGTTCTACAAACAAATTTTGAGTTGGTAGTGCTTGCAAAAAAACAGGTACGTATTATAGGTGGCTGGAGATTCAGTGGAATGATTTCAGCATTAGAAGCGGAAAGTCAAACGGATGAGAACCACGACGTACCAAAATTTAATATAAACTCGATACAGCTGCCAAAATATGAACAAACTTCAAAGTTACGAGAACAAATTTAATAAAGGCACTTTCGTTGGTAATTTTATGTTGGGAATATGCATTGTTTACGGGTTTACGTCGCTAAGACAAGTTTACTGGTCCTGAAACAATGTTTATTTTTACAAAGTGCACTTGAAGTTCTTGTGAAAGGTTTTGTTTGAAAGTTCAGCATTTAAAATACGTGTATATCTATACTTCAGTCGAAGCATAGTATAAGAATAGCGATAGTAGTTTTAAGAGGGTTTACTCCGAAAGTTGGCAACGTCGCAAATAGCTGTCAAATATGTTGCTGTTTTCATTAATTTCTGAATATTACTGAATGAAAACATGAATTATCGCTCTATGGTTGAATAAAACATTAAGTATGGCTTGCGACAGTAACTATAGGAACACAGAATTTTTAGTATTATGGAAGTAATATCTTTTGAAAACTTTCCATCGCAGTTTCCATGCATTTTAATGTAATCTTATTATTTGAATGCCTAACCAACAAATATAAAACGAGACGCGTCATACAACCATAGAATGATATATTCCTTTATAATTCAGCAATAATGAGAAATCAATAAAAACAGCGAAACATTTGACAGCTATATGCGACGTTGCCAACTTTCAGGATAAACCCTCTTAAATTACTTTTTAAAGGCTTTATTAATTTGTTTCAGACGCCAAAAACCAGAAGATGATTTAGGATAGGTTTGTTCACTTCAATATACGTATTTGTAGTTTGTAGGAGAGGCACTTGGTATTTGATAAAAAATACTTCATACGTTTCTACCACAGCATGATGCACTGTCGCAGTATTTTATGATGTGAAAAAAGTTTACGATGTGAATTTAAACCTTAAAAGCTTTTTCTTACTTAATTAAAAAAATAATGCTAATTTGACTATTCTTATTTCAGGTAATCATCACGAGATCTCGCTCGACCCAAATGTAAAAGTAATCAGGTATTCATCTAAACCTGCAAATTCCCACTTTCTAGAGAATTCCTACAAAAAAGCCTAGAAATTTAATAATTCACCGTAACACGGTCACCTTAGCACGCAAGCTGACGTGCTGCCTCCTTCCATAATCCTGTATGGGTCTATGAAATTACTCACATCAAGAAATTGCCTAGTAATTCCGTAAACTATAGTTTACGCTAATATGAAAATGACTTCCGCGTTACGTTTGATTTTAACCTTAATTTTATTTGCAACTATAATAGTCATTTCTCGCGGTTCCCGCGTAAATCCCATTTTTCCCCGTTGCCTTAGGAATTTCGGGTAATCGTTTCAAAGTGCTCTCTTACCTATACCGTTAGTACTATTACTTATTCTGTGCCTATACTCCTCAAGGATCCTAAATATCTACGACTAGTAGTTTCGTTAAGTCAATCAGTCAGAAACGGAATCTTAATATATAACATTCTCGTGTCACAGTGTTTGTAACCAAACTCCTCCGAAACGGCTCGACCGCTTCTTATGAAATTTGCAGTGTATGTTCAGTAGGTCTGAGAATAGAACTTAAGCTATTTCTCATACACAAAAAAATCTATGGCGGTACGAAGTACGCGGGGTCAGCTAGTAGTTTTATATTATATTGATTGACTAGCTTTTCCCCGCAACTTCGTATGCGCAGAAATATTTAAAAGTAAAATCCCGATTTTTCCCGTTCCCGTGGGAATTTCGCAAAATCCTTTCTTAGCGGATGCCTACGTCATAACATCTACCTGCATGCCAAATTTCAGCCCGATCCGTCCAGTGGTTTGGGCTGTGCGTTGATCGATCACTATATCAGTCAGTCAGTCAGTCAGTCAGTCACCTTTGAGTTTTATATATTTAGATTGATATTGATTTCATCGTCCACGTGTTTGCTATTTAGACAGAGTAATAAAAACGGCATTATTTAAGTTTTACTTTTACTGAATTGCTTTATTCAATGCAGCAAAATAATTGCAAAACGGTGTAAAATTTATCAACAAACTTCCGAAGTGAGTCAGCAGAGAACTCGTTCGCTTTTTATTTGTAGCTTAAGGTATAAATAGGTAGTCCATTAAAACACGTGTGCGTTTTATGAAACGTTCACACCAAGCTAGGTGAAGGCCAGGTTACGTCACCTAATAGCACTAGGTTTACATCTTACCTAATCTGCAGTCTCCTAATTCTCCTAATTGACCTAAACCATGCTTCACTATGGGGAATTATCGGGCTTACTATTACGTGACAGTGATTGATGGATTTTCTTGCTACTTCGAGGCAACATGTGTAACATGAAAAATTGGTGGAGTTGGTTATTTGATTATATCGCAAACCTACCCATAACTTTGTCTTACAGTCAGACATATAGTTAGTAGTTAGTATAGTAGGTTAGAGGGCGGATATGTACTTAGGTAATTATTTTTTTACTTTTTCATGTAAATTGTATAGTGCGCATTACCTATTTCATGTATGTAATATGTGTTGCATGTTACTGATGCTCGCCTTAATTAAGTAATATTCCTTTGTGATTCAATTAACACCAACGAACGAGGAAATATCGTGACGTGTGTAATGGCGCCCGCAATTTTATTGCTTTATTTTCCACTGGACACGGCCAATCGGGTTAAAATATTGTGCTGAGCCTCACGGGCGATAATAAAGCTTTTATCACGTAGTTGGGGGATTTAAGATAGTATTTTATTAAAAGAATATTTTCAGTTAGTACCTACAGAAAGACATGAATGAATATTTTAAAATAAAAGATAATAATAAAACAAACTCAATTCCTTCTAATATTTTCCAAGCTGAATTTTCCATTGGGTTTATTCTACGACTTCCTAGAAATTATAATTGTTTTTGTACGATCAGATTAATAAAAACATACTTTGAACATTTGCCAGTGTTTCAATATGTTTATGTTGTTGCGCTTAGGTAGGTACCTACTTACAGTCAATCTCCCGAAAGTAATAATAAATATTTCTGTTTCGTTCCTCCCTCGGGAAATATGAAGGTAGAATGATAAAATTATATTTTAAATCACACGTGAAATAGCGGAATGCGTTTACGAATTTCATAAATAACCATTTTAGCGCAAAGCCCTTAAAGGGCGATAAATAAATTTCGCTAAAAGGGCGCATTCCCAAACGGCCCGACATTGTTTCAATGCTTTACGGCGACATTGTTAATACCAGGTGAGCCTGTGTAGAAAATCCAGCTGAATTTCAACCTGCCAGATGTATCATCTCTCTTTAATGAGAAACTGCGTATTTTGTTTATTTTTGTTTGATTACGAAGGTCAATGTCGAACCGTTAAATGTGTATAAGTACTTACTTAAATAATTCTACGGTATATCCAGCAGATACCAGTACAAAAAGAACCTACGTTTACATTACTCCAAGGACATTTGAATAAAACAAGCTTCATCGACACACTAAAAACTGTATGAGGTAGGTATAAGCATCGCAAATATTGCAGCGCCTTAGAACATAAAGAAATATTATGTTAATCAGCTTTATTTGACGCTATGATCACATTCTCGGGCACGCTGTACATTTTCTAAGTTTTCACTTTGCGAGTAATGCCGTTGAAGCGAAAGTACACAGATTATTAGAAAGTAAACCAAACTATGGCTATCGTGTCTAAAGCACAGATAATCGCGGGTAATAGCCCAAGTTTAACTCCAACGGGAGATTATGTGAATGAAAGTGAAGCAGATTTACATTGCATAGTTTACGAACTTATACAACTGGATAAATAAAGTCTTACAATACAATACAATACAAATACACTTTATTGAACACCAAAAAAACAATGTGGTGTGAAAGAGGATGTAGTGACAAAAATAGAAAAAGGTATGCTATATTGGTTTGGGCATATGGAAAGGATGAATGAGAGAAGACTGACAAAAAGTATTTATATGGCTAGTGTGAATGGAGGTGCTGGAAGAGGAAGACCGAGGCGAATGTTCTTGGATCAAATTCAGGACAATCTGATTAAAGTCCAGGTCAAAAGTACTTTAAACCGACGAGCATGTATGCGGAACGGGATGAAAGTTGAAGAAGCGAGAGAAGTATGCAAGAGTCGTAGCAAATGGAAAGAAGTGGTCTCTGCCTACCCCTATGGGAAAAAGGCGTGATATTATGTATGTATGTATGTAAAAAAAACAATTACCTACACAAGTAAATACAATAAACAAAGAAGAAGGGTGACAACAGGCGGTCTTATCGCTAAAGAGCACTTCACTTTTTCTTGGTCTTACGTTAAGGTATTAATAGTTACTTTTGAATACATCCGACCCAAACTGTCAAATTCACTCTTCCGGAAGGCTGGTACGGATTGCGTGTCCTTCGATAGACATTCGTTGAAGTGTTTCTTATTTTACGTGAATAATATTGATGCTGGGAATTTTGCTTTTTTCGTATATTGGAAGCCAAACGAGCACACGCCACAAGGATGGAAAGTTGTCTCGGTTGTTCATCGGCATAAGGAATCTTAACATCATGCATGAGTTGGCAATCCTGAGGGTTAAGATTGAAGAGCTCTGTTTGTAATAGTAATACTCTGTGAGTAATTACAATGATTAACAGAGAGAGAGAAAGAGTCTATTTTACTTTACAGTTACCTACAATGAAATTGTATCTCGATATCCGCCGGTAGACATGCTCTGTTTACATCTATCATTATTACAGTAAGCATTAGTTCAATACCTTTCTCTTCTATTTATTGCATTAAACTCTGAAACATCTCCAAGGTAAACGAGATCCAACCTGATCGTTGCATAAACAAAGCATCGAGATGTCCAATTTCTTCTAGGACGTATGTCGGTCTTCGTTAATATGCATGAGACAAAGATGTGAACTCAGGCGACGGTGCTGCGATTTCTTTGCAATAACAGCTGACCCGTGTCAGCAAATGGTGTTCTCCGAAAAATAGATGGTGCCCCAACGCCCCACGACATTTTTTCGTCAGACCAACCCGACGTAAATTTTGAGACCCCTGTTAGATCTCCTGTGTGTTTACGAAAGGCGAGAGGCTTATTAATATTTATGAGGAAAGACAAAGGATGCGGTCTAGCTATTTATAGGCGGTGTGACGGCTGGAAAGCCCTGGGGATTGAATTGTTGAAATATAACCAGGAAAATTGATATTTTTTTACAACAGTCCATTAATATTTACCTATAATAGATATCTTATGAATGATGCTCTTAATTAGAATGAAACATTAAACGCATCCGTGAAGTAGGTAACTAAACTATTATACGTATATGTTTGATAATAACACTTAAAATGAAGACAGCGGAGCAAATATTTTTACCGAAAATCAGACTTACACGTGAATATATATGTATTGCGTCAGTTAATATGAATTACATTACACTGCTATCATTAATTTTTCTTATTTACAAATAAGTGAGGTCTAAATTTGAGAAGCCTCGCACGTGCTCCTCGTGTAATATTTCAGGGCAGCGGGCCGTAAGCGTAAACATTGCACGATATTGAGACCGGCACCGCTTGCGAAGTACTAGTGCAGAACTCATTTGGAAGACTAAACTGTCTAGGAAATTGTCAAGTACTTTGTCGTTCTTAGCTTTCAGCAATTAGTTAAATGGTGTGTTTGTAATTTTGCTAAGTGGGAAACTTGGGGATAAGCTGAAGCGATATAACATTCAAAATATTTAATGACGGCGATTTCCACTGTATTAAAAAACTAATAAAACATGCTTAGACGTAGCACAAAGTGTGCGGTAGAGCGTTAGCTAACGTCTTTCGCTTTACCGGTACAGTGAAGAACGTAAGTGCAACTGTAGGCAACTTGACAGCCATAAGGGCTTCCGGCTGGCAAACTTTTCAATCGGACCACTTTGCCGACGAGCAACTTTATCTTTTGTGCTCGCCCCTATTTTGGTAACCAAATTGAAAGAAACAGTATGGTTTTTCAAAGATTTGACCCGGAAAAGCAATGTTTGTTATTGTTTCACACGATTTTAAAACAACTTTTGAGAATATTTAGGAATTCAAAATGTTAAGTTTATTTTTTTCAATGGGAACGAAATATGTAATGTGTAAGTAATTGAATTATCAAGACTCGACTCTCAAGAATGGAGAAATTTCAGTAACTCCCTTAATTCCTCGAAGCTATATTAATCAGCCACGGCGTTCCCATATGGATGTTCCTGATATAATATTCAGCGAGTTACCTCAAGTTCGATCTATTACTCAGGATGCCGGAGGGACTGTAATTTAGGTGAAAATAATGAAACGGACGGTAACTTTCGTGGAGATGTTTTATTCAGTTCCTCTCCCGTCTACATTTTGGTACATGTTTAAGATAACACGAAAGTACCTACGTCTTCCTCAAACATGTACTTCCGTTCAACACTCTTGCATGTGTAGGGCACGTTTAATTATACGTATAGAAATGGATTGCTTGCGGGCATTTTCGATAGGTACACAGAGAACCCATAAAATGTGTTCTCGTTGCCGTTCCCAATAAACCAACAATGCTCATCCCATTAGCAGTTTAATTTTGACATAGATTTTGTTGTACTTATCGAAGTACCCATCTATTTAATTGAATACCTTTTGGGTTGTAATGAGCAATCAAATACATCATTATCTTATGTCATTGATTATTGTGGTCCATGTTCATAAGGGAATCATAAGATCTATCAAACTATTACAAACACCTTTCTATATTTATTCTTGGTTCGAATTTGTATTCGAACAACCATGAAACGCCCTGCTGTTTACTCATGCAAGAAATATTTCCCGCCTTACATATATTTTCTTCTTCACCCAAACACTCGGGTTTATTTTTTGCTCGTTCTCGAGCACTCCACCCGAGAGGTCATTTTACGTTACGCCATTGTGTTTTTTTAAATCGTGAAGCATTAGTCTTTTGTTTCAAATAACCTCGTAGCCTGACTTTTCCCCTATTCGTTAACTTTCCTAGCGGACAGTGGAAATCCTTGTGTACACTTCTTTAAATCCTGTATGGCAAGAAAATGTGTTCCACAATTTTGAACCCAATTCAAAGCACTTGAACTTTTTAATTAACATGTGTGTTCAACTTACAACTATTGTCGCTTAGAAATGTTGAGATTGGATGGTTGATGAGCTGTACCTTAGTCATTTAACATAGGTATATTCATTTATTTTGTTTAGAAGATTATATTAGCATTATGTAATGTTTTAAATTGTTCCTTATTGTGTATCATATTAAAAATGGTATCAAAATCAGCCTGGTAGTGCTTTAATTAATTGGCGTATTCATCCGATTTCGCAATATTACGCTGCATATTGCAAACCACGTAGATATCTGTCATTGAAATTTAATATACTTAATTGGAATTTGCTTTGACATAGGTATATTAGTAGGCATGATGACAAGACATGAACACCGACTGAAAAAAAAGTTCATACGTGCTTTTTACCAAAATCCACTTCCACATTTCAGAGAGTTACTTAACATAAAAAATACGTTATTTCAAAATATTAAACTTTTCTAAATTCAATACTAGCTCGACTTCACAGTCTGTTCCAAATTCCATTAAACGTAAACTGAACCCAATTATATCGCCTTAAAAATACACGTCGATTCCGGATGGCGTGTCGACTCTTTTCCTGTTGGTAGGTACCTTTGCTATCAATGTTTACAACACGGCAGTTTTCAGGCCATCATTTTCCTTTGACAATTCGCCCTGAACGCACGTTTGCGCTGTAGTTTATTTTTATTGATAACAACCGTGCATATTGATAAGGGAGTGTGGTGCTGGTGAACAGACGTAGTGGACGCTTGTGTGATGTATTCCCGAAGGCGATCATGGACAACAGTTATTGACAGTGTTCTGAAGAGGAGGAACTCTAAAGATTCCCCGCTTCAATCGCCTCTTTCAGACAATGTAAGCTATTTTATAGAATAGAATAGAAATAGAAATCATTTATTATATCACAAAATACACCACCACCAAATTATACTAGGTACAATAAGTATAAATCTTAAGACTACGCAATGGTGCCGAAATGTGACAGAAAAAGGTCCTCCTCTCAGCATGTGCTGTGGCACGGAGCGCCGCGGCGCTGGTTTTCAGGGAGGCCTTAGTGAGTGGAGAACGACAGCAAACGACATCATGAGCATAAGAAATACAACATCTATTTACAAAATTAAACTATAGCCACTACCACTTCTTTTTCTTATTTTTTCAAATTCTCTTTTTGTCAGAGTAGAGGCTTGTCTGTTTAGTACACCAGGTTACGTCTCCGTGTAGGTACTCATACAAGTAAAAAATACTAGGTACTTAAAATATAACTTAGAATTGGTACAAATATGGAGAGGCATATGCTCAGCAGGGGGGCAAATATATGCTGAAGAAGAAGAAGAAGACGACTAAGAATAAATACTTAGCACATTCCTGACATTTCAACTTCAATGCTGAATCTTTTTCATGTCCCACATAGGTATTTTTATATTCACATATTTTATTACCACATATTTCGGGTATTTTTTCTACTGGTGAAATAGAAAACCATTGAAATTATAACTGTTCCAACTACAATTGACTACACTCTACAGTGTGCGATTACGCGTTTTCTAGTCGTTGTTACATCAATTATTTCAAGTAGTAATATAGTGTATCAATATTACGCGCAAAAAAAACGACGCCCGGCGTGCCCTTGAAAATTGATCCAATCTTATCTATGGCTGATTACAGAGTTTTGGTTGTAGAGTCGAGTGGTCTAGCTGGACGTCCCTTAGGTATCGTTTACGATACTTTTCATGGTTCCTACGTCTTTTTTTACGTACAGTCACGAAGTTTAATAGATGAGCCACTTTCCACTCTTTTCATGTTAGCCGTGTAACGCGAATAGTGTGGAAATGTCAGTCCTGACATTGCGTGAATGCATTAGGTATACCTACGTATTACAAAATTGATAAGCTACAAGAGAATTTATTCTTCGAATAGTCCATACAAAATCCGAATTTATTAAATTCTAATTTCGTAAGGACTATTCGATTGAAATTATGAAAGAGAAACAATTTTCTCTAACACTTTTAGTTGATAACAGCCCCATTAACTGTGTTACGTCTTATCGTACCCTCAATGCATTTTTATGGCGACTTAATGAACTTCAGCCAATTTACTTGCAGTAGGTATTTACGTATTTTGATGTTTTTTTTCGTAGGCAAACGAGCAGACAGGCCACCTGATGGTAAGCGGGCACTACGTCCCATGGATATATAAGATTAGAATGCGTACATTGATGGCTCTCTTCATTACAAAATTTATCTATCTACCAAATGCAAGTTGCAAGAATTTCGCTTGCAAGACAGTTATGAGATATTTTTCGTGAGACCAAAATTTATTCATTTGCAATCCAAATCGGTCCTAAATTGAAGTAGTAATGCTTGGAAAAACATTAATATGTGTCTATCTAGGTTCGACGTTAATCTACGGTGTTGACCGAATAAGGAAAAAAAATAAGGAAATACTGTTAAAATATGGAAAAACTACTTACCATAAAATATTGATGACAATTGAATATTTTTAAATTATATTTATTCTCCCACCTTGCGGAAAGTCCTTGTCGTAAATAAAAGTATCCATGATATTTTTATACCTAAGTGGGTAGGAAAGCAAACGGCTCTAACGGTTGTATCTGTCAAAATCATCCGAGAGTTGTTTATTGTAGTGAAATTTTGATTTAGGCATCTTAGGTACCTTACGTATACGTAATACCAAAAATCAAGCTGTTGTACATAGCAACACTTAGGGTGAGTTTATTCATGCATAGTTGACATACTCCTGGCCGTTAAATATGGCCGCCGAGCAGTCATTCCATACAAAACCGTCATTTTATCCCATACTAAAATATTTAACGTTAACTTTAACGGACGATTTGAATCAACTCACCCTTAGACGCACTGAACGACTTCGAATGAAATTCAAACGCCCCTCGGTTTTCTTATACTCAGGATGAAACTGAAATACCTGAATACAAAAATCATTTTCACGTTAAATGATGCCAAGAAGTGTAGAGAGTAGTAAGTATGTTGTTTGCATTATAAATCAAGGTACAAGATCTAATAGAGAGCCAAGCTGTGTCGTTCTAAAATTCAAAATGTGTTGCCGGGCCACTCAGTGCCTCAGTGATGTAGAACCAAAGGACACTCCTTTGGGCTTGTTAACAGAAAATAATCCGCTGTGCATTAATTTTTAACCAATAGCTCCTTGAGTAACGAAACCGCCAAGCCACACATTTTGACTTTCTGAATGACACAACACAGCTTGACTGGCCATGAGGTCTTTTAACTTTTTTATAGTGCAAGCAATAGGGCAGTCGTGTTGGCTTTACCAAACCACTACTTGAATAATTTATATACAACGTAGTTTTAGCGGTTAAGGGTACCTGATGGACATGTGCGCTAAGTGCGATCGATAGGCGTTGACAATACGTCGAGTTCATCGCCATTCCGATACGCTTCAAGTGGTACAAGGTCGTGCAACCTTCAGGTGTGAGGATCCTTTTACGGCGACTATGATAGCGTCTAGTCGACTTTTTCATTTCAGACCAATTTTGGTGTGTTTGAAGACAGAAGCGCTGAAAAGGTAAAGCGCGGATAGCGTTTTCCCAGAAATGAACTGTTAAGGGGTGATAATGGGAGTAGAGGCTTTTATTAAGTTTAAGCGGGCTACGGCTTATCTATATATAATAAATATATATAAATATTAATCTGTATAAATAAAAGAAATCCGTAACTTACTGAATGAGTGACTGACAGTCAACATAAAGCCGAACGTGGTCGCAGACCGCTGAAATTTGGCATGTATATGAAATTAGGGAGACAAGGGGAGCACTGTAAGAGAGGATTTCTCGAAATTCTGAACGGAAATAAATAAGTCCTACGCGGGTTTTACGGCGGAAAGCGGTAGCAATATTATCAAGATAAAGATGAAAATTTTGTTTGACTGTTAAGAGAAAAATAGATGTTATTTATAAAATTGACATGTAATTTGTCTCTTAATTTACAATGTTTGATATGTTAATTACCTATCAGTTTTAACACTAAACAGATGCCACTGCCAAACTTTCTGCAAACGTTAGCCATATGGCCCGAAAGGTGTGTTTTGTGTTTGGTTGCTATAACGACAGTTGCGTGCGCGCAGGTGTCAACAACAGCTGTTTCTTTTCAACAGACAATTTCACATCTGACATCTTAGATATAATGATTGTTATATTTAATTTTGGTTATTAGCTATACTATTTATAATCAAAAACTATTGAAGCGATGTCAAAAATATTTACCTGTAGAAAGCAAAAAATGTCTTGAGTGACATAAACTAAAGTTTATTCCAATTTTGAACTAGATACGCGGGTTCAATGGGAGACAAGACTAGTAGAGTCCATCTACTTTATGCATATTTTATTTATATCACTCATTTACTGGTGTTTTCAACGTACCTGAAATTTCCATTTGCAACCTTTACGGTACCTATATGGTACTGGATCGTTGTGATAATATTTTATAATGACGTGCGATACTGATACTGCCCAGATGTGGCCTATTTGCAGAATAAATTAATTTGACTAAACGTACAGTTTTGATTATTGTATTGAGGACAATTCATCGACCTTGTTTATTCAGGAAAATGTATTAATTAATGATTTGTTATGGTTGTTTTAATTATGGCCCTGTTCATGTAAATTTGTTTTCCGATTTGTGTATAATATCCGTAGTACAAAGGTCTACAGGTCACATTTGATCACATTTTCGTACCACCTGTTCATGACATCATAAATTGACAATAATTGGTTTCTATTAGCCGCTGTATTCGCTAAATTGGCCTTTAACATAATGACATGTAATAGGCCAGGCAAAGGCTGACTGAGGCTGACAAACTGTTAACATTATGTACTGTCAGAATAAATGATGCTCGTATTAAAGTAATTGAATAATCAATAACCTATCGATCAGTTCATTTCTAATTCATCAACTTACATCGACAGCCCTCCTAAATCTCATCTTACCCGCTAAACTGCCGCCAAACAGCATTACCTGCACTGTTGTATAGTAAAGTAGCCTATTAAATTAAAAGCATAGAGCGATTTCAATCTTGGTCCTCAGAGTTGGCAAACCTTTCGCGCTCTTGTGATTCCATGTCTATGGCCCACTGAGACCACTTGCCATCAGGAGGCCTTAGTGCTCGTTTGTTGAACACGTCATAAAAAAAAACTTTAAATTGACGTCGCGTGTATATTCTGTACCACCTAAAAAGATATAGACAAGTTCGTGCCTATAATTGTCTTGTTCTCAAACTTACCGGTTTTTGTAGATTTTGTTCTTTCCATATTGATGCTAATTGTATTGACGTGTCTATTTTGCGTTGGTTTTCGTGACGTAAGAAAATGAAAGTGAAACCCCTGATTGGAGTAAAATGTTAAATTCAAGTGTTAATCTGATAAACGATCCGGTATTGAAATCGGGTCTCTTTGTATGGAAAATTATATACAAAGTGACCCGATTGAGTGCCGTTGAGTGTATTGTGTGCAATCTTATTGCGTATATACTTTCCGCTAAATAGCAGTGCTCGCACTTGTTGTGGTCGTCGGGTTGGCAAAGCATTCGAAATCTTATCCATGAGCCACCGTTACCACTTACCATCAGGTGGAACGTATGTTCGTTTGCAAACAAAAAGTCATAGAAAATACATTCTGTTCTGTATAAGATTCTTACTTTTGGGTTTGGGTGGGTCCGTATGACTCCCGTACTCAAATATAAATTAATGATTGTTCTGGGTCGGGTTTCGAGTAAAACGAAGTTTGAAAAAGATTTATACAAGTATAGCAAATGTTTGGATCGGCATGTAACACCTTTCAATGACACCCAACGGTAGGTAGAATCAAGGTTTCGCTATCCATTGTTCAGTCATGCAACGGTTAGATTCCCATGCAAAAACTAAGCTATTGATGAGTTCTAATGTTAAGAGTATTGTATGGAAAATGTATGTGAGAATAATTAAGTTAAGGTCATACTTCTAGGGAGATTTATCTTGTCCGTGTGTTCATGTTAATGAAATCTTAATGGCTATTGTTTTTTGTTTCACTACCGAATCTTGTAATTATAATGATTTCATGGCTTCGCTATTCATGGTTGTATCCCCTTAATTTATCTTTAGTGTCTTAATCAAGGTTAATATTACTCATATCCATTTCTGTTTGACGTTATGGTTGACTGGTAGAGAATGCCTTTAGGGATTAAGTCCGCCAATTTTGTATGTCCTATGAAGTTTAAATAAATAATAAATATCTGTTATATTGTGTCGACGCAATAAAACTAGTGGAATAAATAAATTTTTGTGTCGGGAAAAATTTGATGCCAATTTACATTGGATTATACTCGTACTTACTTAACTACATTTTGTGACAATTCATTTTGTCTTACATCCTTTACGAAACTTGTCATTCTATTATGCCAATGATCACACGAGGCAAATATGAACATGTTTATTCATTCAATAATTATGATAATTTACTTACCAGACTTCCATCGTTGCGGTAATTCGTCATCATGGGTGTCGATACACAATAGCTAACCAAGTTCCTGATGCATTGTTGCATTAACATTGTCATCAATGTCGTCGAACACTATTGTAGGCCTTAGGCACCAAGGCTTAAGTTATTTGCATGCGACAATTTGCATATCTATTTGGTAGCGTAATGTGTTGATTGAAATAGTGACCTAATTAGTCGTTGCTGATCGAATTACTTATTATACCAGTTAAGTTACTCGTATACGATATTATTACTTCCCAATACTCTTTTATATCTATTGATTCGACTCGTGTATTTTCTCACATTCAGACAGATACCATATTCTACATCATAATACTGCATATATCTTTTTATTTTCTCTTTTTAAAGAACAGGAATTGGCATAAGCCGTGTACTACTCGGAAAGTCGATTTTCGTTCCGAGAAAATCGCCTCTGGTGCAGCTGAATTCCTTGTAAGCTGGATACATTGGCATATATCAGAATATCTCCAATTTATATCATGGCTGTTTTATAGAGACGAGCGTTCTCTAGAGATTTGTTCGTCTGAAAGAAAATGATCTTGGAACTCTCAAAAAGTTCGCTCATTACTGTTCCTTTGTGGTAATTCGCTCCGAATTTTCTTGGTCTCTTTTAAATTGCACGCTGCATTGATTTTACATCAGTCTTTCATTACTCGAGAAAATTGGTTCCACTGACGGGCCGTGTCAATGAACTAATCAGTCCAGCGAACAGTAATCAGTGGTTTATTGTGGTGATTTTATAATAACGTAGTTGTGGTCGGTACTCTAACGTTAATCACTAGTGCTAGCTTGTTAAAATTATCAACGATTGCACACGCTCCATGCTGGGATCAATGGATTGCATCGTATTTTTTTCTGGCGCGAAGTCAATAACATTGTTGTTGTTAATACTTTCTAGTTATTGGAATATGAAAACTAAGCTGATCATCTTTATTACTTATCTAAACGTAGATTATGTCTTCAACTATAAAATACCCAATTCGTATAAAATAAACATGATCATTAACGAAGTTTCCGTCATTTGACGCAATACGCAAGACGAAGAGCCTACAAAATCGGATGACTCAATCCATGAGTCACAATCGAGGGTTTCCTTGCTAATGCCCTCGATCGTCCAGTTTGATAAAGTCCGAATCTACGTTGATGACATTCTCCTTAACGGAAAAAGTCCGTTCCTCACTTCTCCCGTTTCAATTCTTTATCTATTTAAGTAGTAGTTGTTTAATATCTCTATATTATTAGATAAGTATTAAAATTGAGATATGGGTCATTTGAATTCGTTGAGTCTTTTCGTTATAATGCGTGAAATAAAATCAATTGTACCTACTTATTCTATTTTCCACTGTCTCTTTCTTCATTCAATACAATTTTGTGATTCAGGAATCTCTTTTGGGTGCGAGTTAAAAGTCGCCTTATTGGCGGGTATAAAAAACACGACAAAATGAACTTAGTGTAAGTCCAGTCCTGACCGCAAAATCAGACACACCTTATCACTTTTGAGTGCTGACTGCTGACTCATAGATGCCTTTTTGTATCAATGACAACATTTTAATTTGCATCCAATTTCTCCTCCGAACTCACTTATCGGAAGTGCATAAGATACAGAATCTGGTAGCAAATTGTTTAAGAATTTGAATTATTAAGGTGGTTTCGACGTAATCGACTTGCAGTTTGAATAATCGACGGGTGTTGTAATGGCTTTAGACGGGCGTGAATATTGCGTGTAAATAGATGCAATGAAACGTGCCGTGCGATTTAGGGGCTTGTTTAAATTGGAACCCTGAGGCTTAAGGTTGCCTTTACCAAAGCGATGTAGCTAACACCCTTCATCTTGGTTCAAGTTGTTTATGGGAAAGAACCAATAGCAATGTAGCTTCTACAGTCATCATCATCATTTCATCCGAAAGACGTCCACTGCTGGATATATGCCTCCCCCAAGGCGCGCCACTCCGACCGGTCCTGTGCCACTCGCATCCACCGCGTTCCCGCGGCCTTTACAAGGTCGTCACTTCATCTTATTGGAGGCCTACCGACAGCCCGTCTACCGCGCTTCTACAGTAGGCCCGGTGATAAATATTTCACATCGGCCTTTGGAAATAAAGTTGGCTAATTTCGGCTTTGCAGAGCGTCACACACCTATCTAGGTACCTCATTATCAGAGTTGTTGAAACCCTTACTTTAATTTGCACGATAGCATATTTAGGAAAACGAGGGAAAAACTTATAAACGTCGGGCACTTGAAATATTTGACAAATGTTAATGATATATTTTTCAATTATTTCTATACTTACATATTCTATGTTTACTTAAAATTTTGAAATGTTGTCAACCTTTCACAAAATCACAATCACGATAGCGCTATTATTAACAGTATTTTTATTATTAAAAGAAAATCATAATGTAAGTTATGAATATTCTCGTATTTAAGGAAGTCAACACGGAACCCCACATAAAAGCAAGTTTTTTACTATTTATTGTTTTTGCTAACGCAGAAATTCATGAAGAACCGCGTATGGAAATATCCGATTGTATTGAATTACGATATGGTGCCCTAAATACAGTCTTGAAGCGAATTTTCTGATATTTATTTGGCATTGTATGTTGATATATTTCACTTGAATGTT
Source organism: Aethes cnicana (assembly GCA_963971205.1). NCBI lineage: Eukaryota > Metazoa > Arthropoda > Insecta > Lepidoptera > Tortricidae > Aethes > Aethes cnicana. The sequence continues at coordinate 7,428,446 of OZ020287.1, read as the reverse complement.
ATGCAGAAAGTATCAAATACCTACGAGTAAGTGAAAGTCTTATGGTCAATTTTCTACGTTTGTAGATTTTTTATCCCATACCCAATAATTGTACATTATGCGTTTCTTATAAAATTGTTGCAGAAAGAAAATGTTGGCCATCACACGTACGTAGAGTCCTAACATTATATTATATGCAGCTCTTAATTGTATCGTTCATCTAAAGATGTCTGTTTTGCGTCTGTTTTGCGTCTCAGTTTCACCTAAAATGTTCGATTTCATACTCTATTCCAATATGTTAATAAACATCTTTTAAATAATTGTTTGGACGTATTGAAAAAGGTTCTGACATTTTGTTAGCATTTGTTCCCTTAGCGCCTGACATTATACAATAGCCAACCTTGAGATACGCCGTAGCTTTGTCTGTATGACGTCATGGTCATATGTATAGGTCAATTACAAGCTTGTATTAAATATAAAGTATGTAGTTGTAAAGTTAATATGTAAAATGCGAAAGTAACTCTGTCTGTCTGTTACCTCTTCACGCTTCAACCGCTGGACCGATTTGGATGAAATTTGGTATGGAGATAGTTGGAAGCCCGGGAATGGACATAGGTTACTTTTTATCCCGGAAAAACGCATAGTTCCCGCCCCGCGGGAACGCGATAACTGAATCCCACACGGGTGAAGTCGCGGGCAGTAGCTAGTATTACTACTACTACAGCCATTTGCGTCCCACTGCTGGGCATAGGCCTCCTTTCATCACCAGAGGGTTTGGGCTATAGTCCCCACGCGGGCCCAATGCGGATTGGGGACTTCACACACATCTTTGAATTACTTCGCAGATGCGTGCAGGTTTCCTCACGATGTTTTCCTTCACCGAAAAGCTCAGTGGTAAATTCAAATTGAATTTCTCACATAAGTAAACTTAGAGGTGCGAGCCGGAATCGAACCCCCGACCCTCGGCATGAGAGGCGGTAGGTCGAACCACTAGGCCACCACGGCTTCAGCTCTTCAGCTTCAGTAGCTAGTGTGGAGACTGGCCGAGTATAATCGGTGAGTTGACACATTTCCTTTCAAAAATAGGTAATTTTAAGCGTAGAATTGTGTCGCATTTGTTACTTAGTCTTTTTATAACCATTGTAATGCCAGCATCTCTGGAAATATAACATGAAATATAAATAAAATCTATTATTTCATAGTTAGGGAAGTGTTAGGGCAGATTTTAATTAGCTAGACATTGTCTTCGTGTCTTCGGGTTCCACCGCTGATCTCCATGCCTGCAACAGCTACCTGAGCTAACACCAACCCCCCTTTACACTAGTATTGAATAGTAGAAACTACTGGTCTTTGTAATGCAACTATTTATGTTAGCGGGGTGAATCATTACAAAGATGTATCAGATGTCTATTGTGCAGTAAAATAATAATGGGAATTGTAACATTCGATCGTGCAAGTGAGTCGTCATTTTACCTGTAGTTTAACCGAATGAAAAATGAAAAGGCAATTCAAGTTTCTTATTTTTTCAATTCAGTTTATTGGAACGCGGAATATTTCCGGGGATCATAATTCCTGTGAATTCGTACTACAAATTACTCAAAATGCTGTGATTTATTAGAAACATCAGGTTATTTATTTCTCCATTTAATATGTTATGTTTGACCTTACAAACTTCCACAGTACCTATATCTGGGCAGCGTTATCTCACGTCGGCAGTTCGAATACGAAATCTGTACATATAAACAACATTATAACTTTTGTCTGGTTGTTGCCAATCCGTTGGAGTTTGGGAGTCTGCCAGGCTAAGGGTTGTAAATTCGAACGGTTTTGGTGTAAACTTTATGTGTGAACGGAGTTTTTCTGAGTTCTGATTATGGCTGGGTATTATGGCATTACTAGCCTTGGGGTAATTATTTCATTTGGTGTAAATCGCCTGTCCGCTATGTCTATCTTCTACAAATGAAGTTGGATCTTTACCGTGGCTTATAATTATATGTAGTATGGAAGGTCTTCTATCTGGCATATACTTCAGACATAGTATATATTCAAGTAGTCTATTTTTTTTAATGCCTCAAAGGGTCAAAATGTCATTACCAACTAGTGTCCGCTTTCCAGATTTCATTGTAATTTAAACAAATAATACCGTTAAACTTATTTTAAATCCAAATCGACTACTTATTTTGAAACTACAATAGTGAAGATATTCTATAGCGATTGCAGAAATTATATCCCTTGAAAAAATATTTTACAGCAACCTCGCAAAGTACGGTGCGCACCAAACAGGTCCTTACCGTGAGCTTAACTGTCGGTAGGTACAGCGTTTCTCTCAAGGACACCTACTACACCTTACCCCTTTTCCCGCACGCCGCCAATCATGGAGCATACGCCAAAGTGTACGCACGTCGCTCGCGGTAGATAGAAAAATAATTATACTTGTTTTTGTGTGGTACCGTGGCTTTGAAACTAAAAATTTCGTCTTCCTCGTGGATCGTTCACCTCAGTAAATACACTACCTATTAAAATAATATTTATCTTAAAATGACTACCTAACTATTGGTTATGACGCAATCAGCCGAATTTTCTAGAATATGTAACATGTTCAAGGTTAAGTGGAAAAAATTACAATTTTGTCATTACCGTGTAGTCATTATCGTGGATTAACATGGTTTGTTGTAGCCATGGTGTTGACCGTTTGCGCATGGTAAGGACTACTGTTAACAACGGTAATGACAATAATCACACGGTAAGGACTACATGTATTTATTATGAATAATTAGACGTTTACTTGCGGTTATAGGTTAATTAATATTAAGTTATATACTTAATATTATTATACTTAACATATCATAGAAGCCGTGGTGGTCTTTTGGTTCGACCTATAGTCTCCCATGCAGGGAATCGGGGGTTTGATTCCGGCTCGTAACTCTCAGTTTACTTATGTGCGAAAATCAATTTGAATTTATCACTGAGCTTTTCGGCGAAGGAAAACATCGTGAGGAAACCTGCACGCATCTGCGAAGTAATTCAATGATGTGTGTGAAGTCCCCAATCGGCAAAGGACCTGCGTGGGGACTATAGCCCAAACCCTCTCGTGATGGCAGGAGGCCTGTGCCCAGCAGTGGGACGCAAATAGGCTGTAGTAGTAGTAGTAATTTAATTAAGAATATACCTAATATATTATAAATAATATACTTAATATTAATATTACTATAACAGACATTTTTTATTTAGTTTCTCACATATTTAATTGAATTGAGTACTTGTTTCAGTAAATTAAAAATAAACATGGCACGTAAGAAACAAGTAGGTAGAGAAGAGTTCTTAAAAAAGAAAAGAGAAGCTGAAAAGAGAAGACGTGAAAAAATGAAATCAAACCCAGAATTGTACAAAGAGTACCTAGAAAAAGAGAAAATGCGTTACATTAAAAGAAAAGAGTCAAAGAAATTGAATTCTAAAAGTGAATTAACACCCAGACACCAGAGAATGCAAAGAAAAAAAATGGAAAATTAATAAATAAAATTCACGAGAAAATAAAAAAGTACTAAGAAACTTGTTAAAAAAAGACACACCTCCAGCATCTGAAGCTGAAGATTACCCGATTATTGAAGGAACTGTTTGATTAACAAGAGAAATGAAGCCAAAAATTTAGTGATTGCTATGAAAGTTTGGAGATTATCAGATTGAGTTTTATTTATTTAACAGCATTGTGAACTACTTGAGTCCTGCAGTGAAGTTTATGAATAAATGCTACCAATTAAATAAAAAAAACGCATTTTGTAACTCAGTCTACGATATTATGTCATCACCGTGTAGCCCTAGTCATTACCAAGCACGATAAATATCATTACCGTGTCACTTAAAACTTTGGAGGCCCATATCTCCACTGTCCGGAGTCCTAGAAAGTGTACAAACCCTTTTTCATACTAATTATATCCTAATCTTTCGATTGAGATCAAATTTGCGTGAGAAATTGGATATTTTTTACAAACCACAAATATCGGTCACATTTACATCAAATGAAATAATTACCCCTTGGCCGGGACTTCGTCCGCGTGGAATGTTGTCGCCTTCTCGCGGAAACTAAGTTTGATTTTTTCTCAGATAAAACTTAGCCTATGTGATTCCCAGAGACCCCGACTATCTCCATACTAAATTTCTCTTAATATTTGTATAGATGTTGTGTTATGTTATGTGGTATCGAAACGTATAACTATATTTATATACGTATACAGTTTCAAAACAAACTTAGTTCTTTTACAGCTTTAACTTGATATCCATGAAATGAATGTGCATAATCGTAAAAACATTTTTCATTAAAACAATTTTCTGATTTTGTACTGATTGTGTTTGATTCAGTTTAGTTAGCAAAGCACTTTCTTGCGAATATTTATAAACATGCATTGTTGGTTGGCATTATAATTTAAAATTAAATTCGATGTTTGACTTTCATATCACTTCATTACAATTTGTTGTTTATAACTTTTTAGAACTCGTAAACAATGATTCACATGACTATTATAGAGATGTTTGACTCTTTAACAGAATATAAGAAGCTTTAGTCTCTTCATAGTCTTCTACTGGCTTATGTTTTAACACTTTACAATTCATTCGTAAGAATAAAATAAATATTATGCACCTGTGAATACATCGGTACAGTCAGAGGTGGCCTTGTCGTAGTTTTACAAGAACGTCGATCGCAGCTTCTTATTGGTCAATATCGATGGTTTATGTTGTTCATGATCTTCAGTTGTAGTGTTCAATATTAAACATGGTGTAACTGTTAGCATCATGGCCCAATTTCCATGATGAATTTCCCTCGTTATTTCAATGAAAAATGTTTAAAAAAAAGAAAATGTTATAAAAATAGAAAGGTAAAATAAAAAAATAAAAAATAAAAACGAATCAACAAGAACATGTCTTGAAGATCCGTTCTTTAGTTGGAATTAAATTCCCTTTGGCTTGTGATCGTTTAGTCCCTTTGTCATGATAGTAATCCAGATTCTTTGAGTAGTCTAGTCGTGGCTCAACCAAGACTACATCAGTGTCTCGAGTGTGTCAAAGAAACTTAATTTAGCTATGTCGGTAATTGCCCCAGCTTGGAAGTAAAATAAGCAAAGCACTTAAATACTAATGGCAACGCCTCACCCATAATTAAAAGAAAAGAAATGTAATTGAAAATAATATTCATTTAAATTAAGAATTAATTTAAATTAAAAAAAAAAAAATGGGTGTGGCGAAGAGGATACGCTCCTACCAACGCGCACCCTGATCAAGGACAAATCCATCCATATAGTAATCGAATATTCCAAGCCCCCCCACCACTCGGGGGCAACCACCACACATACCGTCGTACACCTGTTATAAAGGAACCACTCTGTGGACACAATATATAGATAACTTTGTGTGATAAACAATATAAATTTTGCTTGAAACACGGCGTATCTGTAGGATGTAAAAAATATGTATGGAGGTGCTGCGCTGAAAAAGAATAGCTGAAAAAGAAATGTTAAATAAAATGGTTTTATTATCATGACAAAGTGCCGGTTTCCCAACATTCCAAGTAGCTGACACGTAAGTGAAAGCTGTATTGCGTTCGACTCCCTTTCTCGTCTTTAGCTTACTCGTAAGAGAAAAGCTGTATAGCGTTCGACTCCCTTTCTCGTCTTTAGCTAACACGTTAGTGAAAAGCTGTAATGCGTTCGACTCCCAACCTCGTCTTTAGCTTACTCGTAAGAGAAAAGCTGTATTGCGTTCGACTCCCAATCTCATCTCAAGCTAACACGTTAGTGAAAAGCTGTAATGCGTTCGACTCCCAACCTCGTCTTTAGCTTACTCGTAAGAGAAAAGCTGTATTGCGTTCGACTCCCAATCTCATCTCAAGCTAACACGTTAGTGAATAGCTGTCATGCATTAGACTCCCTGCTAGTCTCTAGCTAACACGTTAGTGAAAAGCTGTAATGCGTTAGACTCCCCTCTAGTCTCATTTATGTCGTTCGTACACAATCACAGCCAAGATTCAAACGTCATTGTGTCGCTGACCAACATTTGAGCGATGCGTCAAACCTACTATTGTTCGGTTATCATCCTGTTCACTCTGTTACTCCAAACACCGCAAACATAAGAAATCCTAGCCGTAATGCGTTCGACTCTCATCTCGTCTCAAGCTATCACGTTAGTGAATAGCTGTAATGCATTAGACTCCCTGCTAGTCTCAAGCTATCACGTTAGTGAATAGCTGTAATGCGTTCTACTCTCATCCTCATCTCTTAATGTGTCGTTCATACACAATCACAGCCAAGATCCGAACGTCATTGTGTCGCTGACCAACATTTGAGCGATGCGTCAAACCTACTATTGTTCGGTTATCATCCTGTTCACTCTGTTACTCCAAACACCGCAGACATAAGAAATCCTAGCCGTAATGCGAATTCCAACATCATCTGTTTTAACGGGGCATTCATATCCAATCACAGTCAAGATCCAAACGTCATTGTGTTGCTGACCAACATTTGAGTGAAAAGTCCAGCTTACTGTATTTCGGCTTTCATTCGATTCTCCCAACCAATCAAAACACGCAAACATAAGAAATCATGATACCACAATCAGAGTATCCCATTATTTATATAAAATACAAACTCCATCTCTTACTCCACCAAAACCTCCCAAGAATGTTCCCCCATCCTGCTCTGTTGCCGTGCTCAACAGTTCAAATTAAATAAAATTATTTAATTATTTGATTTTCCCAACTCACTTTAATTATTACCTTTTTGTGATAATCCGTGTACCTCAAACTAGCGATCTAATTCACCGTCTCATTTAATCAGATTTCGCACGTATTCAATTTATTATAATAACCCCCCCCACTTTTCTAGGGGGTTAATATTTAGTACACCTTTTAACCGAAATGCCTATTCCAGTATGCCTGGATCACGCCCATCACGCATGTCCGGCGAGATCGCTCATTCAATATTCCAAACATTCCGAGCATCGATCTCTGGGCCTTCCTCCCATATATGTTTTTAGCACATCAACACGCGCGGGCGGGTTGTTTTTCGAACTTCAAACTTTACCCGTTTTTCGATGAATTTGAACAGAGTCCGTTATCTACATTCATTACACCTTAATTCCGTCTGGTAAATTCCTCATAGTTTACGAGATATTTGACTTAGAAAATATTTATTTCTATTACACGAATCCACTCCACAGGAACTTTAACATTTCTATTACACGAATCCACGCGGTAACATTTCTATTACACGAATCGATACGAATTTCTCAATTTCGTTTAACCATTCCAGATTTAACTCTAACGCATCTATTAACTTCCTTTTGGTATCTAGACTTTATTTATGATTTAAATACTTCTTATTTTTCATTATTTCTCCATATTTAAGTTAAACTTTAATAACTTATAAAAATCAAATTAGGCTCTAGGGCACATAGTTACAATGCACCCCTAAATTATTGTTTTCTTTGTTCTTTTGACTTAAAGGAGAATTAAAACAAAATTTGAAAACTTATTATTTATTTTCCCGGAAACGGCCGCCACCTTCACCCCATCGATCACAACTAATTTCTTGTCTATTTTAATTAAAATCAAAATTCCACTTCCATATTCTGCATTACATTTGTCAAGCAAATGTATAAACCAAAATTAGTTGTGGTCGAGCCATTCCTCGACCCATTCCCCCCTTTTCTTTTCCTTTTTTATTAATAAAATGTTACATAAAAATAATTCACAATTTCAACATAAATCATATTTGATCTTCACAGGTTCACCGCATCATCCATGCTGCACCCCTAGATTTTACAATTTGAAACACTTATAATTTCCACCAAATTATTTATAATATCTTGTTAAATGTATGGTGTTAAATTGTCCTCTAATCGTTCTGGATGCCTCATCATACAATGTGTATACATTATCAAAAGGTACTGCTGCTACCACATAAGGACCCTCATACAATAGATTAAATTTACCTATTTCCTTTTGTTTCGCATCCGAACGAGGTGCCCTTCGGACCTTCACTAGGTCTCCAATTTTAAACTCAATTAATTTGTTATTTTGATCATATTTAATTTGCCTTATTTTACTTGCCTTTAATAAATTATCTTTCACCAATTCCCTTATGCGATTCACATCCAAAGATTCCTCCCTTCGAGGTAAATATTTGTCAAAGCTCATCTTATTACTTTTGCCATATAAAATTTCACAAGGTGTATAACCTGTGCTATCATGATAACTGTTATTATATAACTCTTCAATCTTGGGTAACAACGTAGCCCAAGTTTTATGATCATAATGACAGAAGGTCCTAAAGATTCTTCCCAATTCTTTATTTACTCTTTCGGTTGTGTTTGGTCTGGGATTTCTTACAGTTGTATGTATGATCTTAATCCCCATTTCCGTAAGAGTTTTATTCCAAAGTTTACTGATAAACTGGGCACCATTATCAGTCATCAATGCCTTAGGCTTAATAATCTGTATAAAATGTTTTAATTTTGCTATAGACGATCTCGATGTCGCCCTTTTCAACGGATATAATTTTACAAACTTGCTGAACGAGTCTTGCATCACTAGGATGTATGAGTAACCAAATACCCCTGAAGGTAAAGGCCCATAAAAATCTGCCATAACAAGATCTCCCACTTCTGAAGTTACTATTGATTTACAAGGTCCCACATATTTTATATTATTGCTTTTTGATAGTTGACAGACATGACAAGCTCTCACTACTCGTCTAACTTCATCATTCAAATTTTCCCAATAAAATCTTTCTTTTAAATACTTAATGATTTTATAAGCTCCTTGATGACCCATCTCTAAGTGAACTTGCAATATTACTTCATCCGTTAATTCTTTTGGCAAATAAAGTAACCGCTTTTCTCGCTCATAATAATATAAAATATTATTTTCAAGTTTACATCTATTTATTTTCCTATTTTCCCTTGGACTTGTATCTTTATTTCTTTCACCTTTTAATATCTCTTTAATGTTTTTAATATTTGTGTCTGTCTTGTCTTTCAACTATTTCTTTGAAATCTTTGTTCAATTTTTTATTGTCTCCTTTTTCAGTGTACATGATCTCTGGGCAAACATTTTTCTCTTCTTGTCTAATTTCGCTACTACTTGAATATCGAGATAAAATGTCTGGCACGGTATTTTCCTTTCCTTTAATATGTTCCACTGTATAATCAAATTGCTCCAAATAGATTATCCATCTAGTTACTCTACTATTATATAGTTTCATGTTTTTCACAAACAAAAGTGCCTTATGATCCGTCCGAATGATTACTTTGCTTCCTCTAAGATAAGTCTCAAATTTCTTAAAGCAATTTATAACTGCAAAAAATTCTTGTTCAGTTACTGTCCAATTAAATTCAGCCCCTCTCAAAGCTCTACTATGGAATCCCAAAATTTGCATTATCCCATCATCATCATATTGATACAAGACTCCAGCCAATCCAACACCAGAACAATCGGTCTGTAAGTAATACGGTTTCTCAAAGTTAGGATGATGTAACATTATGGTCTTTATAAAACCGGCTTTAATTCTTTCAAAACTATTTTGCTCTTGTTCGCCCCAACTCCACCTTCTGCCCTTCTTCAACAAATCGCACAAGGGTTTTATGTTTCTGTTGTAATTTGGAATAAATCTTCTATAAAAATTACAAAGACCTAGGAAGGCCCTCACATGCTTTACTTTCTTAGGATTTGGAAAATCCTGTATGGTTTGCAACTTTTCTGTGTCCGTCTTAATGCCTTTAGTTGTTATAATAAATCCTAACATTTTTACTTCAGTACAAATAAATTCACACTTTTGTAAATTACATGTTAATCCAGCTTTATTTAATTTATATAAAACTAGGTCTATATGCTCCAAGTGTTGTTCCAAGGTGCCAGTCGTAATTATCGCCAGATCATCCAAATAATTAACACAGAATTCTCGTACTTCTGGTCCCAATATGAGATCCATTGCTCGACTGAAACTTCCAACTGCAGTTTTGAGCCCTTGTGGTAAAACATTATACACATAGGATTTACCGTTAAAGGTAAACCCAGTATATTTTCTGCTGTCCTTATGAATGGGTATTTGGAAATACGCATTGTTCAAATCAATTTTGGATATAAATTTCGCACCATGAAATGAATTCAAAACGTCGAGTTGTACAGGAGGTTTTTCAGTCTCTGGTACCATCCTTTGGTTTATGCCTCGGGCATCCAACAAAACTCTAATTTGTCCATCCTTTTTCAGAGTGAAAGTCAGTGGGCTACTATAAGGGGTTGTCTCTCTAGATATGACACCCATATCTTCCAGTTCGTTTAGTTTTTCTTCCATCTTTGATCGGTACGCATACGGAATGGGATACGACTTCTTTGTTAAAGGTTCCTCATTCGTCAACTCAATTCTATGCTCGTAACAATTCGCTCGTCCAAGTTTCGATGTGAACATCCCAGAATATTTCTTTATCACTCCTTGCAATTTGCCTTTTGCTCTTTCACTGATAATATCACCTGTGCCGACATTTATACTGAACTCTTCCCCTCCTTCCTTTCCAATCATGTATTCCACCGCGTTTAAATTCTTATCTTCATTAGTGTTTTTAAATTTAATAAATTGAATTTGATCACCATATTCCATATAAATACCCTTCTTCGAACTATGCAAGTCAACGAAGATTTTATTCTTCTTTAGCCAGTCAAAACCTAATAACATAGGTCTAACAAGCTTGGGAACAATGAGAAACTCTGCGTCCACTTCGAATTCACCAAACTCTAATCTCAACATGGCCATCTGTTGTACCTTTGAACTTCGTTGTCCAATAGCACCCCTTATCTGAAATGACCGTACTGGCATAACTGACACCTTGGCATCTCTTTTCTTAATTTCAAGCCATAATTCTTCTGAAATGCAAGTGATATCACTACCAGTATCAACTAAGGCATCAATTACAAAGTCCATGACCTTGACTTCTATCTCGGATTTGATAGCTGCTGATATCTGTTCTTCTCTCGAACTGTCATCAAAAACAGTTAATGTGTCATGCGCACAAACAAAATGCTCGGTCAAACTGGATCTGGTCTTAAGAACATCTACTACGTCCTGGATCGTTTGTTCCTCTTTATATCCAAACCCCGCTTTGGATGTTTGTCCATCTACGTTTATTGGTGTTCTAAGGCCTTTCATAGATTTTCCCAGCGTTTGACCAGGTTTCCATCCTTGTTTAAGCATCAAGCGTAATCCAATATCCCCTTTATGAATAACTGAGGCGGGGATGAGAGTCTCAGCTATTCTACGTTTAAATCATTTTCCTCAACTTCTGAGGTTCCTTCTATCATCTCTTCCGATATCACTTGCACCTCATTTGTGTTCGGACTCGTCGTCTTCTGTTCTGGTTTCTTCCAGTTCTTGAACTTGTTTGTCATTTCCTTTTGTTTATTTTCTGGACCTTTAAGACCTTGATACAATTTCGCTTCCTTATTGCTATATGTAATTTCCTCGTGTTTAATTACATTGTCCAAATCTCTCAAAAATTCGGAAGCTTCCTTGATGGAATTTCCCTTTGACAATACCCACAGCTTGTAACTGTTGAACATTTCGGGGGTAATGATGCATAATGTCAGAGACAATCTGTTGTTCTGGCATATGTATACTGAGCATCTTTGCTTGTCCAACCAGTTTATAAAAATGCCCTGACATTGTCGGTTCTTTGTCTTTGTGCCACTTACTGAACACAATCTCCCTTCGGAGCTTATTCTGTTCAGCCTCTCCCCAATATGTCATCAGGAAATCCCTCTCGAAATCTTCAAAATTATTCCAATTTTTACTAAAAATTCTTTGCCAGTCTCGAGCTTCGCCCTGTATACATTCCCTAATAATATCCAAATCATTTTCGGACACGTTAATGCGTTTAAGATACACTCTCAAGTCTTCGAGAAATGTAACAGGGTGTATCAACCCATCATTCTTAAATATGGGTTTTGTGGCATTGAAGTTCGATATATTATAGATGTGACTACCAACATCTTTGGGTAATTCCCTTACAGAAACTTGTTCCGATATCAACGCGACTTGATCCACTTCGCTTGATTTAGTTGAAGCTTTTAATGCTTCATTTTCAAACTCCTGCCGCAATGTCCCCACATTCGTCACTGCGTCCAGCTTCTTTATCATCGTATTCAAGTGGGCATTAGTCTGTGCCATCATCTTGTACAGCATTGCCAGACCTCTCCCGTTCCTCTTGGTCTTCTTTACTTGTGGCTCATATTCAGGCTCCGTAGTAGTAGCCTTCCTCTTCGAGTCCTCCGTAGCGCACTTGGGTTTCGTCGGCACCGGAGGTATCGTTGATACCGATGGTTTCTCTGACACTGGAGGTACCGTCGTCGCCCTTCGCACCACAGCTTCCTCATCAGACGAAGACGTACTGTCGGAGTCATCTTCCATCACCGTTCTCGATTTTGGAACGTTAGCCGCCTTTCTCACCATTATAAATGTTTTCCCTTTTTCAAGCACTATTTGTTCTGTTTACAGACAATCTCGATTTCCACGCACTAAATTATTCCCTTTACACAAACTCAATTTCCACGCACTAAATCGTTTTCTATTTAGACATTAAATCTGTAACAACAAGAAGTCCACGTTAGTCTATATTGTTATCGCACTCATGACACACCCGAACCACCGATGCAGTCCCAGCAGCGGGCTCACAATCTCTGACACTTCCATTTCACGAACAACATTTGTAGGCTCAACACGTGAACCTTTCTTATATTATATGGTATCCTGGTCACGGCACCATTTGTAACTGTTAGCATCATGGACCAATTTCCATGATGAATTTCCCTCGTTATTTCAATGAAAAATGTTTAAAAAAAAGAAAATGTTATAAAAATAGAAAGGTAAAATAAAAAAATAAAAAATAAAAAATAAAAACGAATCAACAAGAACATGTCTTGAAGATCCGTTCTTTAGTTGGAATTAAATTCCCTTTGGCTTGTGATCGTTTAGTCCCTTTGTCATGATAGTAATCCAGATTCTTTGAGTAGTCTAGTCGTGGCTCAACCAAGACTACATCAGTGTCTCGAGTGTGTCAAAGAAACTTAATTTAGCTATGTCGGTAATTGCCCCAGCTTGGAAGTAAAATAAGCAAAGCACTTAAATACTAATGGCAACGCCTCACCCATAATTAAAAGAAAAGAAATGTAATTGAAAATAATATTCATTTAAATTAAGAATTAATTTAAATTAAAAAAAAAAAAAATGGGTGTGGCGAAGAGGATACGCTCCTACCAACGCGCACCCTGATCAAGGACAAATCCATCCATATAGTAATCGAATATTCCAAGCCCCCCCACCACTCGGGGGCAACCACCACACATACCGTCGTACACCTGTTATAAAGGAACCACTCTGTGGACACAATATATAGATAACTTTGTGTGATAAACAATATAAATTTTGCTTGAAACACGGCGTATCTGTAGGATGTAAAAAATATGTATGGAGGTGCTGCGCTGAAAAAGAATAGCTGAAAAAGAAATGTTAAATAAAATGGTTTTATTATCATGACAAAGTGCCGGTTTCCCAACATTCCAAGTAGCTGACACGTAAGTGAAAGCTGTATTGCGTTCGACTCCCTTTCTCGTCTTTAGCTTACTCGTAAGAGAAAAGCTGTATAGCGTTCGACTCCCTTTCTCGTCTTTAGCTAACACGTTAGTGAAAAGCTGTAATGCGTTCGACTCCCAACCTCGTCTTTAGCTTACTCGTAAGAGAAAAGCTGTATTGCGTTCGACTCCCAATCTCATCTCAAGCTAACACGTTAGTGAAAAGCTGTAATGCGTTCGACTCCCAACCTCGTCTTTAGCTTACTCGTAAGAGAAAAGCTGTATTGCGTTCGACTCCCAATCTCATCTCAAGCTAACACGTTAGTGAATAGCTGTCATGCATTAGACTCCCTGCCTCGTCTTTAGCTTACTCGTAAGAGAAAAGCTGTATTGCGTTCGACTCCCAATCTCATCTCAAGCTAACACGTTAGTGAATAGCTGTCATGCATTAGACTCCCTGCTAGTCTCTAGCTAACACGTTAGTGAAAAGCTGTAATGCGTTAGACTCCCCTCTAGTCTCATTTATGTCGTTCGTACACAATCACAGCCAAGATTCAAACGTCATTGTGTCGCTGACCAACATTTGAGCGATGCGTCAAACCTACTATTGTTCGGTTATCATCCTGTTCACTCTGTTACTCCAAACACCGCAAACATAAGAAATCCTAGCCGTAATGCGTTCGACTCTCATCTCGTCTCAAGCTATCACGTTAGTGAATAGCTGTAATGCATTAGACTCCCTGCTAGTCTCAAGCTATCACGTTAGTGAATAGCTGTAATGCGTTCTACTCTCATCCTCATCTCTTAATGTGTCGTTCATACACAATCACAGCCAAGATCCGAACGTCATTGTGTCGCTGACCAACATTTGAGCGATGCGTCAAACCTACTATTGTTCGGTTATCATCCTGTTCACTCTGTTACTCCAAACACCGCAGACATAAGAAATCCTAGCCGTAATGCGAATTCCAACATCATCTGTTTTAACGGGGCATTCATATCCAATCACAGTCAAGATCCAAACGTCATTGTGTTGCTGACCAACATTTGAGTGAAAAGTCCAGCTTACTGTATTTCGGCTTTCATTCGATTCTCCCAACCAATCAAAACACGCAAACATAAGAAATCATGATACCACAATCAGAGTATCCCATTATTTATATAAAATACAAACTCCATCTCTTACTCCACCAAAACCTCCCAAGAATGTTCCCCCATCCTGCTCTGTTGCCGTGCTCAACAGTTCAAATTAAATAAAATTATTTAATTATTTGATTTTCCCAACTCACTTTAATTATTACCTTTTTGTGATAATCCGTGTACCTCAAACTAGCGATCTAATTCACCGTCTCATTTAATCAGATTTCGCACGTATTCAATTTATTATAATAACCCCCCCCACTTTTCTAGGGGGTTAATATTTAGTACACCTTTTAACCGAAATGCCTATTCCAGTATGCCTGGATCACGCCCATCACGCATGTCCGGCGAGATCGCTCATTCAATATTCCAAACATTCCGAGCATCGATCTCTGGGCCTTCCTCCCATGTATGTTTTTAGCACATCAACACGCGCGGGCGGGTTGTTTTTCGAACTTCAAACTTTACCCGTTTTTCGATGAATTTGAACAGAGTCCGTTATCTACATTCATTACACCTTAATTCCGTCTGGTAAATTCCTCATAGTTTACGAGATATTTGACTTAGAAAATATTTATTTCTATTACACGAATCCACTCCACAGGAACTTTAACATTTCTATTACACGAATCCACGCGGTAACATTTCTATTACACGAATCGATACGAATTTCTCAATTTCGTTTAACCATTCCAGATTTAACTCTAACGCATCTATTAACTTCCTTTTGGTATCTAGACTTTATTTATGATTTAAATACTTCTTATTTTTCATTATTTCTCCATATTTAAGTTAAACTTTAATAACTTATAAAAATCAAATTAGGCTCTAGGGCACATAGTTACAATGGGAGTAAGATATATATCTGACATGTATTTATTTAGTTTTAATTTCTAATACATCGTAAATACTAATTACTCAGGTACTCTTCATGTATTTTTTATGGTAGTTGTGTTTTGGTCAGTTCATATCTGTCGAATGATTTTCAGACTTGCTTGCTTGGTCTAAATTATAATTTTAAAATAATGATTGAACGAAACGTCAATACTTACTCGTATTACCATCTACTCGTATAATGTTAAAATTATCACAGAAGCAGAACCACTTGTGTTACTTTTAAAGACGTAAAGTGAGTTATTGACATAATTACTGTAACACAAAAACTAAAGTACGAATGCGCTGGTTTCAGTCGGTCGACAGCTATGAAGCGGTCACATTGTTAAAAACATTTAAAACTTTATTAGTGGCCATGAGTTAATATGACAGTGTACAGTGCGTTAATGGATGCCCAGGATTTAATTTTCAACGTGAGTACTGTTTGTAAAAAAACTTATCAGTATACTTGTTACGCTTAGATAAAAAAAACTTCCCTAGCAGTGCGCCCTGCGCTCCGATGTTACCTTCATCCATCCTGATCCCGTGAGAATATTAATGGTCAAAAGTGATCTATGTATATTATTCCTATGTATACCTATATCCTATGTCTTGACTATATCAAAATCTCTTGGAGTGGCCATTGAATAGGTAAACATGCATTCAAGCATACAACATTTCACCTGCTTATTTCCCCTTTGATACAAAAGATTTGCGCTAATCTCACACATTTCCTTCAGCTGTAAAATCTATGCTAGCATTTCCATAGTAGGTAGTGTTGTAAAGCATATTTAGGTCGAATGTCGTAAGCTCGTAAGAGTTCCGTACAAAGACTTTTATGTTTATTTTCGTAGTAAACTGCAGCGCATCGATCGGCCCGGAGCTAAAAATATAGGCATTCTGCGACCTAATAAAGTCACCAGTACATTTCCTTCTGGTATAGATTTTGAAAGAATCAAATATAGTGTTGTCTATAGACATTTGCATGACTAGATACTTTACCATTGCGTTGGCCGTCGCGAGGGGGGAACTAGAGTGACGTTTTTATTTATCTGAACGTGTCTATTAATCATCTATAGTGGTTTTTCTCGATCCATATACCACTGCGTTACGTGAAATCCACTTTCTTTGTAAGACTTTCCAATGCACTTACAGTGAGTGCGGCTCGCCATTATGCAGAATGATCTTGATGATAACAACATAACTTGCGGAGAATTATTTATGCTATTGCATGCGAGCACCAAATAATTTCATGATTTTACTGCAATTAAAGAAATGGCCATATAGGTTGATGGTTTAGTTTGTTATTCTTCATCTTCACTATCCAAAGGTTGTCTGGAGGAGATCGCTATTAAGCGATAAGATCGCCTGCTGTATGCCATATATTTTGTGTTATTACATTATGTCTGTACTGTTCCTTGAACGTGTGGTGTTCAATAAAGTATAATTATTGTATTGTTGAATTTTATTAAACAATGCCTAGCCAATGTGACAAGAAATATCCGAAGACATTTATTTTGTTTGTGGTTTTCTACCGTTTTTTCAATGCCGCTTTAAGATATTTCAATTATCATGATCTCTAAAACAGTAATGTCAATTACCTAAATCATCTTCCAATTATCATTGTCTTAGTGATAATCGATTCCTTGAAACAGCGGTCATTGTACAAGATTGACATCATCTTGTCACGCGATGTTCGCTAAGACTTAGCTCATTGCACAACAAAACTTTAAATTTGCATTTATAATGTATCTGGGTTACCTAACATGCAATGGTAAATGGTAAAATTAAAATTTGAAGACATCTAATTCTAGCAACTGTAATTTTACGTGCATTGTTTTGCCAATAGCAACGTAGTCTAACCTACAAACTTATACAGAAACAAAAATTGATTGCGCCCATATCACGATATTTGTCAAGTATATGATAGTTCTTCTTAAAAACTTTAGTTTAAGTACCTAACCTAATCACAAGAACAAACAAAAACGGATTATCTCGAAATGTTTTTACCGAGAGCGTGAGACCATATTGTTTAATGATTCATCAGAAGGTGAAACTGTATGAACAATGCACTGATTTAATGATAATGAGTGAAATTTGATTCTCTGTGATGAGAAAAAGTCCCTTTATATGTATGATAATAAGAGCCCATTTCTGACATGCCCATAAGCGCTTTGTTAATTAAGTTACGATTTGCACAATACGTCCCCTGAATTTGCGTACAGCAACATCATCTACGTAAACGTCGTCATACGCTTTTCAAATGTAAAAAAGAATTTAGAATTTGGAAGCTGAAAAACTCGTTATAAGTAACATTAAATTACGTTAACCTTACTACAAGTCCTGTCGGGGTTCTACTTCATTTGCACGATCTATTTAATGACTCGGTTTCGGTTACCTTAATTATTTTATCCCGAACTTTGATTTAATCACTGACTGATAACATATGGACGAACAGTGCCTAACTGAATATGTCAAAATATATGGAGCAAACTGACATTAGAAAATACGTTCCAATATGCTAATAACGCCTCTTTATAATATATGTCAAGATAAATATTTTATAGAAAAGTAAGCCTAATACTATAAGATTTAAGTGTCAAATTTACTGAGCGCCAAACGGGTGCTGCAGCTGTTCGGGCACCCGTTTTGACGGGCCATTTTTCTCCGGCTAATTGTGAATCCTTACTTATAATAGATCAATGGATTTAATTAAGATAAGTAGGACTGTAATCAGAGTTGATTGAGAACCGAATTCATTAGCGTTATCTGGTACGTCGGCAGTAGTGGAGTGTCAAATTGACACGTTCTTTGGTTATTGATGTGCCAATTGACACGTAGGGTGAGAGTTTTGTCACGTGTGACGTCACTGATGCTGTCAACATGAGTTCATTACGGCATTTAATTTCCGTAGGCAGCCTTTGTTCATGTTCATTACAATATATTATCTATGGGGATATCTATCTATGGGTTTTCATGACTTACAGATAGACTGCACACAGTTTTAAAATTAATTCAATATGAGCCTAATACCTCTTCAAAAATCTCGTCTACTGGTACGTCTCTTAAGTTAATAGACTAAAAGATAGATTAGATCTCACGACTACAATGGCTGCTTTGACACGGTATAAAAAAGGAGAGAGTAGAGTGTAGAATTTGTATCGATATAGGGAGACCAACTTAGAAGCTGTACTTACATAGATTCAGCTATAATGTACCTTGGATTTACAACGTTCTGGTGTTCCACTCCATTGCAATTCCTATTACGTCTTTGAAGACTGTCCTACCTAATTACGTACCTAGTTAAGATACCCACCGAATGCAGCGAGAATCTGCTCAAGCTTGAAGACCGATTCAAGTGAACTTTTGAACGACACGATCCATTACCTGTAATGGAACGAACGATTTAAAACGGAACCTGATTCAATTAGCGACGGTTTCAACGTAAGTTTAGTTAGTAATAATCCATCAATATTTAGTTCTACTTTAAATCGGACGTCTAAATAAGACATTATAAAATTATTTACGATCGCAAAATCCCTGAACTCTATCAAGGAAATCGTTAACGGTTTTTTTAATATCCCAATAAACCTATTCTCGGACGCCACGCGTGAATTTTCATTTTCCAAATATTGTTAGCTCAGAATGAGCTTCGCTACTTCATAAATTCGTTTCGTTACTTAAAGTTTGTGTTGCTAGCGCAAAAAAGGGGTGAACATAAATTATGGTTTATTTCGTGCCAGCATTTTTCCGTGGTTGAATGTTCAGAATTGCGGGCGACCTTAATGCACTCGTGTGCCTATGGCTTTGCATTTACCTGTACCACCGAACATTTTTACGCCGTTAATTTTTGCAACACTTTTGGCATACTGTTTACTTTTAATTTGTGTGTGCAGTAAGGTCTGCAATGGTTTTATGAAAACGTCCAATGCACCTTAACTTGTTTAGTTTGAGTTTCACACAAATCAGTCAAAGAGCAAGACGGATTTATAGTGTTTTTATAATCACGAAGTTTTAAGTCACAACACTTAGATCCATCACCCTTAACGAAGGTAATTTTAAGTAACTTTAGTCTCGTTCCAAAATTAAATAAGTCGAATTTGAGTTAGGATTCAGCCAAGAAGCCTACATCTTATTTACCGCGCGGCCAAATATAAGCCGGCTTATTCTAGAGCCCGCTAAGGTTTTCCTATTTTCCGTCGCCAGGTGCAGCGTTGGAAATAGAAAAGTTTTATTTCATTTTTCCCAAGAGCGCGGCCGGTTTGCTGATCCGGTTATAACTGGTTCAAGTTGAAATCTTTGAGCGTTTTTAGCATTTAAATCATTGTAAGTAAAGTGCGTCTTGAATTGCAATGCACTTTTTGTATAAGGCACTTTACTTATTTCAAGACCAAAGGAAATACAAGATTAAAATGTTTAGACTAATAGACATGATTAAAACTTTTTTTGATAATACTTGTCAGTGAATAATTTTAATAGTTTTGAGTTTCATTGTGTCTTTCAAAGTGGCAGTTGAATTATATGATTTTGTAATATCTTAAATATCCTTATTCCTCTACCTTGGAGCTACTCGTAGGTTGTTGGTAGATTTTGTAATGAGTAGTCCGTGTCTAGGACGTTATGGTTATCAGTGTTTGCAAAGTTTCATGGTGTCCATGCAATCAAGATGCTTGTTTAAACTTATATATCAGATAACATAGTTCTAACTTTCACAATCTTGCAAGCATTTTTAGCTCCATGTGCATGTTTAGTTATGTTTGCGTTTGGTGATAGGTGTAATCTTTGTAGCTTTATAAACATTAATTATCATGGTGTAGTTTAGATGATTACTGCAGCCGATAAAACAGCTCCTTCAAAGGTCTTGTATTGTATTTTTTGTGACTGTATTGATAATAAACTACGCTAACCAAACCGATAATTGATTAAACCACATTTGGCTGCACTGCATTTAATTCCGTGTGGCCCGTGTTTGCAGTCTGTTTTGGCGCCGATCGCCATTTTGAATTCAAGTGACGCGATCTGAATTGTTTATCGCGCCCACATTCGGCCGCAAAAGGAATCGAGCGGTTATCGTAAAATGTCGTAACATCATCTAATTTCACTTTCAGAGCTTTTCAATTAAAGAAAAGTGTCACTTTCACCTTTAATCCATTTGGCGAAACTTCAATGATCAGAATATAACATTGTCGTTTTATGTAATTCGTTATTTGATATACAGACATATATATTCGATTTATTCTAATCTAATTAACAAGGAAATGTTAATAATCTGTGGTCAGCTATATTAATCTTTTTTGATACATTATGCGTGTTCTGTTTAATACCTATAATAGCAACCCTAATAGTCCCTTGTTATCTTAACGATGGTAACCGATTTGCCTTTGGGAGTGATTTCAATGTCAATAATCGATTATCTAAAAGTCTACGCTCGAGATATTTGGATACCTATAGATACCTAATACTTATTAATTGTTATGCGTAGGTACTTATTGCACGATGAAGAGCTTATAATTTCTCCTTTGACTTTTTTACTTTCACGTTCGACATTTTTTATTTAAGTACTATAAATAGTCCTCTTTTTGCGGTTGAATTACAATATTTGCCAGCCATTCGTGTAAATATATTCGATTTATTCTAATCTAATTAACAAGGAAATGTTAATAATCTGTGGTCAGCTATATTAATCTTTTTTGATACATTATGCGTGTTCTGTTTAATACCTATAATAGCAACCCTAATAGTCCCTTGTTATCTTAACGATGGTAACCGATTTGCCTTTGGGAGTGATTTCAATGTCAATAATCGATTATCTAAAAGTCTACGCTCGAGATATTTGGATACCTATAGATACCTAATACTTATTAATTGTTATGCGTAGGTACTTATTGCACGATGAAGAGCTTATAATTTCTCCTTTGACTTTTTTACTTTCACGTTCGACATTTTTTATTTAAGTACTATAAATAGTCCTCTTTTTGCGGTTGAATTACAATATTTGCCAGCCATTCGTGTAATTTGACGCTCGCCCATTTACCCTAAGAGTTCATACTCCCCCGGCGAATTTATATTCATAAAACACTCATCTGAAGTATAGTTTGTAATTTTCCCGAAAATTGCTTCATAAAACTCTTCGGCACCTGCGTTGGACGTTCACGGACTTCAGAACGCTCGTCCGAAATCTATTTTCTCGGTATGGACAGGTTTTTGAACGGTTTCCAAATTCGGCTCGTTTCGATCACTAATTTATTATCTTACTAGGCAGCTTTTTCCGTAAAAAGGACCAGAATAACGAGTATATAATTTATTTTATTTATTTATTTATAAAAGGCATAGTTACAAGTTACAAACATACACATTACTAAAGTATAATAATAAACTAGGAACAATAATAGTCTGCGACTCAATTACAACTACGCACAGCATTTGTACTGTATAAGTAAAGTTTCTACAAACTACAGGTTAATCTAACATGCATTACATTTAAGTTGGCGAACAGAAACGGAGCTATAAGAATATTTAATTTTAATTTTTGAATATTTAATTTTATAAAACAATAATTAATTTTGAAGATTATGTTCCTTGCGGGAGGCATTTAATAAAGTACTTATACTGTCAAAAAAGATGTCCAAATTTTGATTCTTTTTTAACAGGTCATTGTAATGTCTTGTCATGCGCATAATTGGGCTGTTATAAAATACATTATTGGTAGCTAGAGGCGCAGAAAACAATTGGTGGGTGCGACTTATTCTATTGATAGCTCTAAGTGAAAAATGGCTTAATATGTCAGGGGAATCTATTTTGTTATTGACAATTTTATGACACATAGCCAAGTCAGCAATTCTGCGACGGGATTCAAGGGTTGGCAATTTGAAGTGTGCGAGTCTTAGTTCGTAACTTGGGAGAGCTTTTCTGACACCGAATTTAGCACTCAGTCGACGTATGAAACTTTTTTGAATAGATTCTACTCGTTCAATATGCGTTTTGTATAATGGAGACCATATTACACAACAATATTCTAATATACTACGGACAAGCGAGGTAAATAATAGGACCAATGTTTTCCATTTCTTGAATGGCTTACTGATTCTAAAAAGAAATCCCATAACTTTATTAGCCCTAGGAATAATTGAGTCATAGTGATCTCGAAACGACAAAGTGGTACGACAAAGTGAACGATAAGTATGTATTTTTTGTTAATCTCCAGAACAGTATTTTTCTGGAGGACCCAGACTTCAGTAATGATTAATTATAGATACACTTCTATTTAACAGATATGTCAAAACTTTAGCATTTATAATTTTGCAAGATTTCGTGATTAGGTCAAAAGCAATATTTTTAAAGGAAAATTCGGGAAAAGGTAGTCCTTTATCCTTGTTTATATGTCACAGGAGCAATAAAATAAACGTTCGGGTTTTTCACTTATCTTCAAAAAGGAATGCCGCGAACGCGCTTGAGGTGTTTTATAGTACCAATATCTCTTGAGATAAGCTCCCCTACACCTTTTATTTTATTCGATTTATTCGTGTCTTGGCATAAATTAGGTGACGATAAAAGACCCTTTCGTTATTTGCCTAGATTTTAAAGTGAACAGCATTATTAATGTAGGTGTCCACAATTAAAGATTCTTACCTGTATGAAAATTTGTGTTGTCGCTACTTTTCTGAACTCAGTTGCATTCAAATAAATAAGTTAAATATGTTAGTATTTAAATGAAATGTATTTTAAATAAGTCTCAGACAGTTCCGCATAATCCGGAATCCGGTTGGATTTTCCCAGCCAGTGTCTGATATCCGGCCGAAATCCTTTATTGTTATGTCTATCAACTTAGCACATTCCTTCTTTTTGCAATTCTTATTGTTGATGTTTCTTTTCTCTCATAGCCATTGCTGAAACTCTGTAGGTATAAGTACTATTACTTTCATATCACTCTTTAATATTAATTGTATTTCTAACGATTCCTTCCTCTTGTTTCAGGTATTTTGGGACGACAAGAATCACTCTCCGGTAAGGGAGTAAGAACTTCAAACTCCAAAATTCGACATTATCATAAAAGGCTCGTTGAATTTAAAATGCCCGTTGAAATTCAAATTGAATTGTAGATTTAACCCGCTGCGCCACGAGTCGCAGCTTGCATAAATGAAATTTAGATCTGGCAATTTTTCATTGCGTCCAAAATCGTAATTTTTCCTGTAAACTGTTAGACCGTTATTTGCTCAGTCGACGCTTCATGGCGGCTTTCGCTTTATGATGTGGTCTCATTCACCGCCCGCCGCCCTGCGTTGCATTTTTCATTCGAAACCTGAAAACTGGCGTCGCATATTCATGCGATGACGTCTATTCAAACGCTTCAAATAGAAAACTTAAGAATTAAGTTTTTTTTAATGCCTGTTTTAAATGAGGCATCATCAGAGTAATTATAACAAAATTGTAGCGCGACAGGCAGCGTCCATTAACCTCTCCGGTAAACGTAGCTCTGTGTAAGTAATAGCCATTTAAATGTAAACGTTAGTGAAATAGTTGCTATTTCATTTAATGGATGTTCATAAAGAGACTAAGTATTCTTGTCTATCTATAGATAGACGATGGACGTTATGAAGTGAAACGCCGCTGTCGTAGCTTATACGAAACAGCGTGAGGCCGTGTGATATTGCGTCAGGAATGACACCGATTTTTATTCTTGCTTTATGAGCTTTATGGCACGCGTTTATGTGTTCATTTATTTTGCGGTACATACATTTCTTCTGTCTTAATATTGATGTTTGCTTTATGTATGCAATGAGGGGAAGTCTAACGCCTCGTAATGTTATTTCCGACATACAGATAGATCGGTGAGTTTGCATTTGTGAAGTCTGAAGTTTATGAAGTCATTTGTTATCAACAGACTTTCTCATGTTGAAATCTATCAGTATTATTTAAGGCCATACAAACATTACATTTCATTTAGCACTTTTTTACTACTTTGCTGATAGGGTTTCTGAAATAAAATAAAACTAAACCGTGTTCTGTATAGCCCAATTCACTTGCGCGCCGACACGTCCCATTAATTCGCGAAACTTGTTCTAAAACTAAATGAACATCCTGTTCGACTTCAAAGACGGTTTCTATAACTATGAACATCAAAACCAGGACCGCGGTTCTATGAATTTGTCTAAAATACTGTCACGGACCATCAAGGTCACCGTATTGTTTCTCAGTTCATTGTGACGCACTTCCTTTGAGTTCAACTAACCTTTCCCTTCTAAAAGGCATGCTTAAAGGTCGCTTAATAAGACAAATATATAAATGTATTTTGCTAGCTTGTTATTGTTTTATGTCAATTCTTCGACAGAACATTGGATCTAATACACGCGAAATATCATTCTGTGTAAATGTACTGTCAAATAAATGGTTATTTTCTTATACTTATTCTTATGAATTTACTAGCTTCTGCCCGCGACTTCGTCCGCGTGGAATTTGTTAATAGCCTTCCCGCGGGTACTATGCATTTCCTCGGGATAAAAAGTAGCCTATATGTTGACCAGTGTTATAAACTACCCCCATACCAAATTTTGTTTCAATCCGTCCAGTAGTTTTCGAGTTAAATCCGGACATACATACATACATACATACAGTATTTTTTTCTAAAAATCGTTATTTTGTGTTCAGTATCGTTCATATAGTCCCTTTGACTTGATAGTTTCTTTTAATTTTCAATTTTCAGCCGCGACTTCTACAGAATTATTATTTATTATATGTATAGATTTTTCCTTTTTTTCTCGGATTCATTAATCTCTTATGAATAAATAGTTTAGTGCCAAAATTCATTATTTAGGTAAATATCAGACTGGTTTAAAGAATGTTTTAGGGAACTCATCAATCATTTCCTTTTTACTGGACAATAGGCAGGTAATCTAACAGTAGGTAATCTGCATAACGTGTTTCTTGAAAGTGTTTGTAATCTAGGATTATAATTTAATTTTTCCCGTTCCCGTGGGAATATCGGGAAATCCTTTCTTAGTGCTCCCCTACGCTCCCCAAGGAACCTGCATGCCAAACTTCAGCTCTCTACGGTGATCCCCGCGACCTAAACATTAAAATGTAAAAATCCCATTTTTTCTCGTTCCCGTTGGAATTTCGGGAAGTCCTTTCTTAGTGCTCCCCTACGCTCCCCAAGGAACCAGCATGCCAAATTTCAGATCCTTACTATGTTTCCCGCGACTTCGTACGCGCCTAAAAATTTAAATGTAAAATTCCCTTTTTTCCCCGTTCCCGTGAGAATTTCGCGAAATCCTTTCTTAGTGCTCCCCTACGCTCCCCAAGGAACCTGTATGCCAAATTTCGTTGCCGTGGGAATTTTGTAAAATCCTTTCTTAGCGGATGCCTACGTCATAACATCTACCTGCATGCCAAATTTCAGCCCGATCCGTCCAGTGGTTTGGGCTGTGCGTTGATCGATCACTATATCAGTCAGTCAGTCAGTCAGTCACCTTTGAGTTTTATATATTTAGATTGCTGAACCCTTCTGGCAGCTTTATTTTTCTTTCTTTTAGTGGAGTTACTAGGTGAAATTTGAACTTTAGGTACCTATAGGTAAATTCAGCATTTCTATACCTGTGTTGACGATATTGTCAATTTTGGATCTTGCGTAAATAGAGATCTTCTACTATCTACAGTCCCGCGCCTTCACATTTCAAAACGCTTCAGTGTATTTAAAAAACACCACCAACACTCTCAACACATGTGTGCGAGCTGAGACAGCCATCAACTATGCAGTGAGAGTGTTGGTGGTGCTTTTTAAATAATAATAAAAAAATGAAGCGTTTTGAAATGTGAAGGCGCGGGACTTTAGATAGTAGAAGATCTCTACAGTGATGTTTAGGATGTCATGTTTATTATTCCATGCTTATCGTAGTTTACAATCAAAATAGTTAACCGTGATCACTGTGTGTTGTTGTATTAAGTGATTTATTGATTATTATGATTCCACGAGTTACAAATTAATTATATTTATCGTAGTTAATCCATATCAAAGGTAAACCATACTTATTTCGCTCTTACGCCACTGTACTGTTAAACACTTCCATGAAATTTTTTACATATAAAAGTAGACTGGACGTCAGAGAGGGAAAGCTATGTCACCAAGTTCAGCAAATCCTTTAAGTGGCAATTATTTTCTTTAATCCGCTATTTAGCTCCTAAAAAATAAACTGCTGCCCATTAGGCAACCAACATCATTCGAGGGTAGAGCAGTAAATCGCAAGTGTGCGGCCACCCTAACGAGCCCGTAAATAATCTACAATAGTTACCCAAAACACGTAGCTTCGTTGACCCAATGTTAATCCGCGGGTACTTGCATAATTGCACTATCATGTGGGCAACTTACGCAATTTCAAACTCGGAACTTTTGCATGACTCCTTTCCCCTATTAGAATTAAAACTAGCTTAGGGAGGCAGTTTATATTCAAAATTGTTGCGCTCTCTTCCATAACTGTAAAAAAAGATTTAATGCCTATTGCGTAAGCAGAAATCTTATGAAATTATTATTTTCTGAATCTAGAGATCCTTTATTTCACCTGCAATTTCATGATACAATTTTTGAAGTAACGGCTTGGCCAAAGTTTGCACTTTTATCTCAAAACAAAGTTCTCCACATGCTATATCTGACGAAAATCTGTTTCATAACAAGCTATTGAAACTAATCGATGAACGATGAAACGTAATTTTTACACTTGGCTTCTGTCTACAAAAGGGTAGGTACCTATCTTATTTTCAACACTGTATAATGTTCTCTTTATTGTGTTGCTGTTGCGCTCCATTTAAAAATCCATAAGGGCCATTATAAATTCGGTTTACTCGCAAAAATTACGAATGTCTACAAAAGGGGACAGTTACCATGAATCGGTAAACATTCACGTAGCGACCATATTATAAAACTTGGCAGCGCCTATAGTGGTTCTAGTTTAAAATTGGAATTTGAAGTAAAGTTCTCGTAGCTCGAAACTTGGGCTCGATAACGTCGTCAATTAGTGCGGTGCTCGAGAAAGGCCCGAGTCTGCCTGAGTTGGCTCGAGTTCTCACGTGCTCGAGCACAGGCAACTTAATATTAGAGCGCTTAATTCGTTGATTTTAGTGATGGGTTTAGGCTTTAGTTGAAGTGGATGTTCTGATCAATAATGATAACGTTTGACTCGATTTTTTTGTACATTGGCTATTGTTTGTGTATTCATAAAACTATTAAGAAATCAGAGGAATGGCAGGTACACAATTTGACTGACACACCATTCGCACAACCGCAGAAGAAAATAAATGTTTTCACGATAACTTGAAACCAAGTACCACCTAGATTTTGCACAAAAGAAATAGACAAAAAGAGATTTATTTACAGCCTTTGACTGCGTCGAACATAAATCCCAGAAGATAAAGGGGTACTGAGAAATTTCTCACATTGTACTTTACTTGTGGGACTTAATTTAATACCGGCATTTACTTGTTTCAGAGCCAAGCTACGAATGACCAAAATGATTTTTTTCGAATATACTTCGTTTCTTACAAAATAAAATATTAGCAGCAGTTTGCAGCAATATTCGTCTTGATATACGAGTGTCTATTTATAGGTAGACCAAAAAAATAATGTGGATTCGAATCCCATAAGTATAAACATTGTTTGGGCGGGCACTACGAAGGCGGGCGAGGTCGATGAACTCGCTAATAACTTCCGGTTTACCTGCAAACGAGTCGTTAAGCCTAGACTCTTTGATAGACGTTATACCTACCTCCTTACATTGTAGGCCAGAAAATGAGTAACTTTACAAATTGCCTTTAGCTTCGTTTTATTTATTGGGTGTGCAGTTTATTAATGTTAACCTACCATTGACGGGGTATAATAATGTTTTACGATTTATTATTAATCCATATCCATACTAATATTATAAATGCGGAAGTAATTCCGACTGTCTGTCTGTCCTCTCTGTTACCTCTACACGCTTCAACCGCCGATTGAGATGAAATTTGGCATGTAGATAGTTGGGGTCCCGGGAAAGGACATAGGCTACTTTTTATCCCGGGATAACCGAACTCCACGCGGGCGAAGTCGCGGGCAGAAGCTAGTACTTTCTATAATTATGTTAAAACGCATCTCTTATTAGTACCTGCCTCTTATATCTCTTGTAGCGTTCTAATTTGTTCAAGTGTTTTTATTTTTTATTTTATCACATGGGAAAGTTTTGATGACATGAAAAAAATTATGCTTATGGTTCTTCTAGGATTTATCTCCGCGCCAATTTTTTTACAAGTTATCAAGTAGTTCCCTAGTCGTAGGTACCTAAGATATATACGAAGGAATATTACACACGGACAATTATTATAAAAATCCTTATTTTTACCGTATTAATTGAATCTTTTTCCAACTTAGAAGCGTGATTTTTCTACAGATTTATTCCTATCTTAAATAATCGTACATGCATTCTTAGGAAGATTTATTTTTTATGAAAACAGTCAAACATTGACTTGACAGACTTTAACATAGAACACTCTAATGTAGGTACAAATTACTGCAAATTGATCCCGTTTGGCAACTCAACACTATATCGCAACCGCCCCTGTCAGAACATTCGAGGCTAAAACCTGTCGAATGTTCACATTTGGCCCCGAGCACTGCTTTGATTTCGAGAGGCAGATTTTTCTGGCAAAGGTATTAAAAGTCGAAAGGTTTGACGGCAACTTCAAAGTTTTCAAAGATACTGTTCTCTTTGTACATTTCTTCCGAGGATAATTGTGACAGCTGATTGTTTATTCGTATATCGTTTGATCCTCTTGAACTCTCGAATCTTTACGAAGTAATGCAAATAAACGTGACCACAAATTTTATATTGGAAAAAGAAAATCTTTCTTTCGTCATTACAGTAACTACTACTACTACAGCCTATTTACGGCCCACTGCTGGGCACAGGCCTCCTCTCAACACGAGAGGGTTTGGGCTATTGTCCCCGCGCGGGCCCAATGCGGATTGGGGACTTCACACACATCTTTGAATTACTTCGCAGATCCATGCAGGTTTCCTCACGACGTTTTCCTTCGCCGAGAAGCTCAGTGGTAAATTCAAATTGAATTTCGCACACAAGTAAACTTAGAGGTGCGAGCCGGAATCGAACCCCCGACCCTCGGCATGAGAAGCGGTAAGTCGAACCACTAGGCCACCACACCACGGCTTCATTACAGTAAGTAACCTGTAATTTCATAGATTCCTAGTTTCCATACTCATTGTACCTATACTCTCGGACCTGTATAGGTAAGTACAATCATTTACTTCTATTCTATATCTCTCATCCCAACTGATAATATTACCTACCCCTTCAAAGCTCTTAAGGGGCTCCGTATAATACGTGTCTTATACACGATCTCTCTCCGTAGACTATTCCCCATGAATATTTGAAACCTTAATGACTCCATTGAGGAGTTGCCTCAGTTGTAATGCTGCAGTTGCATAATGAATGCCGTTCGATTGGACCTATTGTCAAGGAGTCTAGAAAACGGACGTGTCTATTTTGATACTTTTCACGCTGACGTTTATGTCGATGATGTAATACATGGTTTTATTAAGTTTTGTTTATTTTGTGCCGACTTTTTGTATTATGTCCTGTTGTCCTTTTAGTGAAATATCGATAGACATCAAATTATAATATCTTCTTCTCTTCTTGTCAGTACTGTTTTCTTCAGTATTCGTATTATCTTGTCCAAGGGATATCATTTCATATGATTACCTCTTATTTCCCTGCTTAAACATAACGTAAAGGAGGGTATCATTAAGTCATGGGAAAAAACACCACGGTTGCATGTCGTCAACGTCACGCGAGACAATCCGTGAGCTCCCCAGATCCAATCCCACGACCTAGATTTATACTCGTACCCGCAATCCGCAATTTGATCCCAATACTTGCTCAGGGCGATGCAGATTATTTCCACTCGGCACACGCAATCTTAGTCATTATGCCGCTCGAATCAAAGAAGAGATTAGCGACTCCGTCTCTCGCATTGTTAAATGTAGGGATCAGACCAAATGAGAAGAACTGCTGCTGCTACTGCTATGAAGTTTTAAAATGAGGATTATGAGTTAATTTGTAACTTGAATACGGACATGCTAATAATAATAATATAACAATAAAATTTATTTAATCAGATAATAAAATCCAGGTGAGACTTGGATACGTTTTATTATACCTGCCCAGAAGTGGCCCAAGACTGGTGTTGAAAAAAAAACTTAACTAGTAGGTAAGAGAGAGACATACCCATAAATAATAATTTCTATCGCCAAATTCGTTTCTTACTTAAGGAAATTATTACATTGTCATCATCATCATCATCATTTCAGCCGAAAGACGTCCACTGCTGGACATAGGCCTCCCCCAAGGCTCGCCACTCAGACCGGTCCTGTGCTACTTGCTTCCACCGGTTTCCCGCAACCTTCACGAGGTCGTCGCTCCATCTTGTTGGAGGCCTACCGACAGCTCGTCTCCCGGTTCGCGGGCGCCACTCGAGAACTTTCCGGCCCCATCGGCCATCAGTCCTGCGAGCAATGTGCCCCGCCCACTGCCACTTAAGGCTCGCAATTCTTCGGGCTATGTCGGTGACCCTAGTTCTATTACATTGTGCTTTTAAATATTTTTGGTGAAGTCAGCAGGTCACCTTGTCGCTCATAATTGCTCTATTAAAACAACGTATGAGAAATTATGTGATTAAAACAACAAAAACCATGGGAACAATCTGGGCCATTATAGGGTTTAGAAATTTGTAATGCAAATGAGGTGGGCGAATGGCAGCAATTTCCACACTACTGTGAAAAGCATTTGTTTCTCACGCAAACGCCTCCGGCGTTCCACTCGGTAAACCCGATTTGTATGGTCGATTTTGAAGCAGAATCGCACCGAATAAAACCGTGCAATGCTTGAAAATTGGACAAATCGGCTGACTCATGCGTTCGCATCGCGTGACTGGCAGCTAAATGAAGAGTCGTGAAATAACAATATTAGATCAGACAAGAGTGGCGTGAGTATCCAAATCGCAACCCACAACTCTCCTACAACACTTAAACTCCTGCAGTCTGATATTTTGATTGAAATAAGTAATACATTGCGGATTGGGGACTTCACACACATCTTTGAATTACTTCGCAGTACAATCCGCACTGGGCCCGCGTGGGGACTATAGCCCAAACCCTCTCGTGATGAGAGGAGGCCTGTGCCCAGCAGTGGGACGCAAATAGGCTGTAGTAGTAAGTAATACATTTATTTATAATTATGATGTTCCACCATATTATATGTTTGTTGCAGACCTATATTTTATATTTCTTTAGAAAGTCAATGTGACAACAAAACGAGCGTTCTAACTACATACATAAAGCAGCATGTCGGAGACGACATGTATAGAACTCCACCTCGTTATTCCACATGTTTGCTTATAATTAGTTCCGAATATCAGCGTACCTTTCCCACATGTAATGAACCACTCTGCAGACGCGTAGAACGAATCTGACTTTATTCAAAAAGTTCACAACCGTGAATGAGGGCGGCACAAAGCGAGTCCCGGGATTGCATCATTGTGCTCCACAAAAATGCACCAGTGCTAATTTCACATGCACCGCGCTCCTCGTAAATACCATTACGAATGTAGGATACTCGTCCGACGTTTCACTGCACTAGTTTAAGCAGACCTCCTTGAACATGATACGAAAATGCTGGCTGAAAAAAAAAGAAATTAAAAGAGATGTGTTTAATACATTCCAAATATGAAAATTCGTAATCGAATTTCTTACGAGTCTACGGTCGAAGTTTAGACGGTATCCAAGCCATTTAAAATGTTAAGAATAAAATTGAATAGCGTCTAGTAATGGATAACAAATATTTAACTATTAACATGTGTACAAAATGTGTGACAGATAGAGAGCTTGGCAGTAACAAGTTGCTCACGACAGATACTGTTATGTGACACACATTGTTGACCGAGAAGACGTAATCTTAGTTCTTTTTATAGTTTAGATGTCAGTAAATGACGTGCAATGTGTTTGATTTGTACAAGGAAGTAATAGAGAGAAAGGAAAACATATAACTTATATTTATTATGATTGAATCATTAAATGCTTTTGTGTGATTATAAGTGGGAAGTTTTATTGCTATATTCGCATGACAGTCTCTTTTTTGATTCTATTTCTTCCTGATTTCTACTTTATTCAACAGCCTTGGATCGAGCCAAGTCAATTATTTGGTAGCAATTCATAAAAACCAAACATGGATACTTTCAGATTGTCTTTTTTATTAGAAACCGACCAGTCTTCTTTTCGTACACTTACATTTGTCTTGAAACCTTCATGCGCATTATGCATGCATACAAAGTGAGAACGAAGCCTACATTGCAGATGCACTTATGGTCTCGTTGATAGGTCTTGAATGCAGTGCAGTTACAACACTGTTTTGTTTTGCCTTATGCAACAATAATGTGCATATTATCGTGGCGATAACGTGGAAGATAATAGGAACATGTAAAATGTCGTGTGGTAAGAAAGAGTTGCGGTAGCGTCTGGCTAGATAAATATCTAAGAAAATGTTAAATTGTGTATTTGCATGATATTGACATATGATAAAACAAATATTAGAGCAGTTCTAAAAGTTTATATTGCGTTATAATACCCAAGTTTTATAGAATTGGAGTATCTATGCCGAAAATTCATCTGTTGCTTATTGAAGTGCAACATTATTATGATTAGGTAAGTATAATATATTCCCTGAATATGTTTGTTTGTGGATTACGAGAATTCACAGAATCTAACGAGAAAATGTTACGCCTTAGTTAGCCAGTGAACAAAGGCGCATCAACCTCATTATGAGCTGAATGGTACGCATCTAAATGCTCTCAGTGTGCTTGTTATTTCCTAATTACTACATATACATATACAGCACGATACATCTAAATACGGCGCGCAGCGAAACACTTACGCCGTCGACCCAGAGTTTACAATTGCTTCATCCGTGCTCCATATTAATCATGTCGTGCTAATACGCTTTGTACCCCACATTGTATACGGACATGGCCGAATTATACGCATCATTTATGGCACTTTCTTCCACGCAAAACCATTTCAATTCGCTTATGAGATATAAGCATGTTCATCGCTCCACGTGGCGTTATCTCGTGCTTTAAAGTACCTACTTACCGTCTTTCTCAATTTGCCGAGTATTATCACCACTTATGCACATTACAGAGAATACAACAGAAATTACAGAAAATAAACAGTCATCTTGGTTGGGCTTTCGACTGTGGTTTTTAACGTGAGCACTCAGCCCTAATTCTGAAATACGCGAATGTGACTTTGTTTTTACGAGAGAAAATCCGAAGTGACTTCATAGTCAGTGCGGATTTTCATCAATCATGCATGAAAACACAAGGGTGTTTTATTTACTTTATATTATGGTCACCGAAACCCAATACCCCTCCAAACTCCCATAAACTTCAGGCTAATCTGTGATCAAGTAATTAGGAGAATCGCGAGAGATTTAATTAAGTTCACCAGTTTCACCACCTAATTTCAACGAGTTGTTCCTGTTACGCTCGGTTTTGTTTGAGAACTTTCGTAAAGTTGATTGCGTAGATGTTTCTAGCAAACAAACAAACAAAAGAGATCACACGCTACAATTGCCCTGAGCGTGACTGTAACGCAAGTGCGTAATTTGGCCGAATGATTTACATGTTGCACAATTCAACATTAATATAGTCTTTTCATGTGAATCCGACCAATGACAAATATCGTTCAGCTTGATAGGTTTAACCTTCAAGTTTGTAAAAGTTTTTGATTGTCAAAAACTATTACTTCAAATGAATCTGTTGAATAGCTTCTCAAACTCTGGAATGATTGAAAAAGTTAACACTTAATTCAAATTATTCACAAAGAAATGCTTATGCGATCGGTTATGTCAAAAACTCGATAAAGTTTATGAT
Organism: Aethes cnicana; assembly: GCA_963971205.1. NCBI lineage: Eukaryota > Metazoa > Arthropoda > Insecta > Lepidoptera > Tortricidae > Aethes > Aethes cnicana. The sequence goes on along the minus strand of OZ020287.1, from coordinate 7,393,885 downwards.
TTTACAGACTGATTTTTCAGTTGATTTGAATTTTACATGAATGTAGCCGTTAATATTAGACACCCAATTAAAATACGCATTGTAATTACTCAATGTTATGCTGTCATTATGTAAAACTATATACATTGTAGTTCGTTTACGCTAACTACCACGTTAACTGCAGAAGTTACGCCAGTTTGATCTATACGTACTCTGTAAATGTTGTCGGCTGTGATCGACTGTGGTATTCAAAAGGTAAAATAATCGCAGTCGTTATAATTAGTGTTTATATATGAATATAATTGTCTATTACGACATCCCAGATGCTATAATTTAGGTGGCGCCAAGCCGACAGTGCGTGGGTCGGCCAGGCTGGTCGCTTGTGATAATGCCTTTGGCAATAATACCTTTCAATATGACTGAGGGTGATTTCACTATGAAATTTTACACCTTAAAAGTCGAATTTTTCGTAGTTACCCAAGCTTCGGTGATATTTTATTGTAAAATAAAGTACTTAAATAAAAGTATATAAAATAAAATAAAAAGTCTATTTATACTACACCTACTCGGAAAGTCAATTCAAACTAACCCATTAACTGGGGAGAATGTTGCTCATTAATCCTCCTTCAAAATCTGGTTAATAATGTTGTATGCAAATCCATTATTACACACTTTACCCATGTAGTAATATTGTATGAAAATCCATTATTCCACAGTTATGTTTTTTTTTTAAATTCCAAAACGAGCCATGGGTGCGTGTAAGTTAATACTTTTTTTTATTTGACACTGCCGACTTTACACAAGCTATATAGACGTTCTAAACGATAAGCGATAACAATATCGTTAAATGGTTTGAAGAAACATATGCATTGATTAATTATACTAAATATGATTTTATATTTTCGGGTTGCACGCAAGAAATTTTGTAATGATCTGTCTCGTCACTGGCTGTAAAGACGCGGCGCGCCCAAATTAAAAAAAAAAGGTAGGCGCGGTTTTCACTTTAAAAAAAAGAATATCGCGCGCCTTTCGTTTCATTGTAATAATTTTGAATTTGCTTTTGTGTTTGAAATATCTTCAACACATGAGGAAAGTAGCGATGGTAGTATTATTGGAACGCCACCTGAAATATTAATTCATGCTCAACAAGCAATTAACAATCTTCTACCGGAAAAATCAAAAAATAAATACATGAAGCAGTATGAAGAATTTATGCAGTGGAAGACTGAAAAGCAAGCTTCTTCTTTGTCGGAAAATGTTCTTCTAGCCTATTTTAGTGAAAAGTCTTCAAAATATAAGCCTAGCAGCCTGTGGGCTATATATTCAATGCTGAGAAGTACATTGTTATCCAGAGATAATATTGATGTAAAGAAATACTCAAAATTAGCAGCATTTCTGAAAAAGAAGTCTAGCGGGTTTCGCAGTAAGAAATCCAAAGTGCTAACGGCAGATGAAATCAATTCTTTTTTGCAAAACGCTTCAGATGATACTTATTTACCTATCCTATATATCAAAATTTTTGTACGAGATTTTGTTGTTTTTTTTTCCTCGTAAGAGTAGTATAAAGTATTATATATCCCTCGAGGGTAAGTATTGATTACTCAACTCGTGTTGTTTAAGGCCCTCCGCTTCGCGTCGGGCCTCAAATGGCCACTCGTTGAGTAATCAATGCCTTACTCCTCTTGGTGAATAAATAACTATTATTCCACAACCCCATTATAACTAAATTACATTTTAAGACTTAATACTAGGCTTTCGAGGTTTGGACCCCTTTTGGGGTAAAGGACTCCAGCTTTCCAGCTCGTGCCATGCCGATATTTTATTGTACAAACGTTAGAATTAGGGATGGATTCTACATAAGTCCTTAATTCCGTTTCTCTGGCAGTTGCACGCCATTATAGTCTGATATATTTCATTTATTAATTGGTTAACATAACATGACATAAAAAACTCCAAAAAAATCAACTCCCATGACATATTTTACTGATAGCTAAATTATTCGTGAAGGCGTAAACATGCAAAACACTTACAATTGGTAATTAATAAGCGACGGTACACGGCACGCCAATGTTTCATGCATCCGCTTGCATGCTTGACTACAGCTAGGCCTTCTCCATTTAATTTATGAAACAGTTTGCCATATCGGCACCTACATTGTATTGTACTAGTAATACTAACATTCAGTATTCTGATACCATCTTGAACTGAGTAGAAGCATAGAACATATTTCCACGTCGGTATCAAACAATAGCCAATTTTCTAACCAGTGATTAGCCTGGTTGTAAACAATGACTTTAATGACGACACTGTAATAAAACACCTTACAATATTTGAAGATTAAGAATTGGGAAACTTTATAGTAGACATCAAGTATTCTTAATATGTATGTTAAAAATGAAAGCTTTTCATAGCATGATGAAGCAATAACTCCGAATAATACAATAGTTTTGTTAGATTCAATAGAATAAAATGAATTATTCAATGTTAATAAACAAGCAAACTACTGGGTACTGTGTACAGCCGTGGAATTTAAGGAGGGCAAACTGATTAAGGCTGCAACGCTCATTTAATGCCCCGATAAACGCAATCATGCCGGGATCTCGGAAAAGCTATTTCCCGCGCTCATTCTTTTTATGTTGCAGCCTTCGAATTGCTACTTAAGTTTCGCTTGTCTTACAAAAACGCACTCGAAATAAAAAACCTTAAAATGTAAAATAACAAAGAACGACAAGTTGCATAACAAACAAAATATAATACGCGTTAAAATCATAAGATAAGCTTAATTTTGAGACAAACAAAGGATCCAGGATAAATCTGGTACATCTCGAATTGTACCTTTATTCAGCAGACCGTAATACTGGAATTAAATGTTTGCATTTCTAACTAGGTAAATGAAAGCTTTAAGTCCAGAGAATACCTACCTTTTATATTCCTGCTACTAGTAAGTACTCTCACTAATGAAATTATTTTAAAGCAGTCCATAACATAATTATGTAATAGAAGAAGAAAGAACAGCTTAACTACGTGAATATTGAACAAGTAGCATGCTAACCGAACATAATACACGTTTAGTTCCATCTTCTATCTACGAGTACATAGCATGACATCTTCCAATTTAAAAACATTGCCTCAGTGGTTCAGAAGCAAACTCCTTTGCCACCTTTATCTCGGAAACGAGTAAATGGCTCAGCAATATCGCTACATCCGACGGCGAACAATGCACGTACCTTGTTTTAATGAACACGAGAAAACCGTTATGGGATCTATTTGTTTGTGGTAGCGATGTTAGACGATTTTCAATACGCTTCTTGTTGACTAACGCCCGGTTCCTATATCCAAACAACGCCTCGTTTTGCCTACGGACGGTTAAAATTTGACAGATTCTCTATGGAACAAATGTCAAAAATCAACCGTCCGTAGGCAAAACGAGGCGTTTCGTGGATATAGGAACCGGGCCTAAATGAAACATCGCATTCATTAATTTTTTAGGTAACTTAAAATGGCTTTGAAAGCATCTTAAATGTGCCTTTACGATGCTACCGCGCGTGAGCCACAAGTCTGGCAATAACTCTTGGAATTTTGTCTCTGCTCAAATAATTATTGGCATTTTTAGGTTATCTATTAGAAAATTAATTAAACTGGATATTCTAAAATTGCTAAAAACGTCTGCGAAATCGGCTAGTAGTACACACGCCTTTGAATCATAGTCCTCGCGTCTATTATTAGACGATTCTGTCAACAACCTCACCTAGTTTCAGGATATTGAAATCCAAAAAGTTTACGCGCGTGCCCGATGACAGACCGGAGCGACCTTTGTTTTACTCTGTTTCAATACCCAAAGGTTCATTTGCATGTCTTTTGGTGGCTTGACGAGTTTATTGAATAGAATTTTCTGTTGGTTTAGCCCGAAATTAAACGATTTGAAACTTTCCGAATACCGTTTTTGCATTCCGTAGGTACAATTTGTCATTACGCTGAACATTCCCAACGGTTTTTGGTATTGTCAAGGCTTTACAAATGTTGCGACACACGCGTCTTTGCGGTTGTAGATAAGATTATCTCTTATCCCATATTGTTTGTAAGTAGATAAAACAGTTAGTACACGGCTTTTGCGGATGAAATTATACTTGCGTATACCTGAAACTTGAAAAAAAAAGAGATTTTTTCAGTAATATAAAAAGAAATGGTCGGTACGCAAGTTTTAAACCTTGCATTTTGTCGATGAGATATTTTTGTGCAAAAACATAAGGTGAACGTTGTAGATGCTCGATAGTGCAATATGACCGTCACGAATTAGTCACGATGCAATTTACGCTCCCGTCGCAAACTAATCACCGGTGGCGTCGGCCGATTCCCCTGTTCGACTTGGGGCCAATGCCACGGCAAATATTTGGTCAAATCGAACAGCGTTGCACTTTTAGCTCGCTGTCGGATGTCTTTGAGTTACATGTTCAGTGACGATCAAAAGGTAAATGGAATTTGAGTTTCTTAAGGTCTTTGCGGACATCTTAAACGTTACGTACCCTTAAAATTTGGAATGTAATCTTTAACCGACTTAAAATAATATTATCAGTTTTGACGAATAACTCCGACAACTGATCAAAGTATTTACGATTTCATGAAATAAATATAAAATCAGTTGAGGATAAACTGATTTTATATTTATTTCATGAACAGCGGGGATTTTCCTTTGATGTGACCATTAATATTCCGATATTTATTTAAAACCGCTGAAGCTTTCTGTAAACGTTACAATGTAGCAATAATAAACTGAAAATAGATATCCGACGGTCTAAATATACGTTTCCTGAAATACTGGGGATGTAGAGCGTCCATTGCAAGCTAGTGGTTTTAGAAGATAAAATGGAACATTATATAAATAATGAAACTAACAAATTGACGAAATAATTTTGCACTATACGTGATAACGTTACCCTCTCGTGATGAGAGGAGGCCTGTGCCCAGCAGTGGGACGCAAATAGGCTGTAGTAGTAGTAGTAGTAGTAGTGATAACGTTTCTGAAACCCGTTAAATAATTTTCTCTGAAAATTGTAGCTCGTATTAATTATTATATTACATGGCTGAATTTACGATAAAATGTACCTACTTACAAATACTATTTTATAGTAGAAACAAACAGCTTGTTTTCACTATGTTTTGGTTACCCACTTTTAAATAAAGTTGAAAGGTTTGTTTTTAGGTACATTTTGTTGAATAATGTTGTATGCATGAAAATATTCATTAAAAATATAATCAAAATGTTTCGAGGTGGATCAGTAATTGAATTTTATTTCCATTACTTTTCAGACATTACCGTTTTTGACAGAAATCATGAATTGTTGTTACAATCCATACATAGGAGTAACTGAGTCCTGAGTTTAGTTTTTTTTTGTACTACCTACCTATCTTCTACCTACCTACTTTCCATACCTACCTACATGCAATATTATTTATTTCACATGCTTGAATATATCTGGATCTACATGTTTAATTTTTGAGGATCCTTTGATACGATAGAAATATTTATAGATTGTAACTCCGTTCGACTATTTTGAGTGTTTGTATATCAATGGTTCAAAAAAAGTGGCACGTTCCTCAATTCATCAGCAACATTTCTACGACTTGTTCCATACATATAGTAGGTAGATACTTAAATGACAACTTAGTAGTGGAATCAGATTAATGTTTTACACGCTATTACTGAAGCCGTAGAAACAAACTGACATCCGATACTTTAAAAATCCTACTTTGCAGGACGTGTGTTTGTTGCAATTAACTTCGTCTGTCCGCGACTTCGTGGGGGAACTATGCGTTATTCCGGGACAAAAATAGCCTATGTCCTTCCCCGGGACTCGAAACTATCTCCATACGAAATTTCATCTAAATCGATCCAGCGGTTGCAGCGTGAGGAGGTACTTAACAGACAGACACAGATTTACTTTCGCATTTTACATATTATTAGTATGGATAATAATGGTATTTATAATTCAATATGAATTTACCACTGAGATTTTCGGTGAAGGAAGACATCGTGAGGAAACCTGCAGGCATCTGTGAAGTAATTCAAAGATGCGTGTGAAGTCCCCAATCGGCAATGGGCCCGCGTGGGGACTATAGCCCAAAGCCTCTCGTGATGAGAGGAGGCCTGTGCCCAGCAGTGGGACGCAAATAGGCTGTAGTAGTAGTAGTATATATATATATATAGTACCTAGTAGTATGGATAGTTTATCTGCTTTTTTATTTTGAGTCATCCAATCAGACTATGAGTAAGTCTTAAAGTTATCAAGTAAAGAAAATTAATCATTCTTTACAACATTATATCGCAAATATTTATGCTTCCTAACAAATTAACTTACTAGAAAACACAATATTTGTTTGTCGCTCGTTTCCTAAAATTCCACCTTAGCTGCCATCAATTTACCACCGAGACGGTTCGCGGCTCGATTTATCAGTCAGCGCATGGTTTTTTTGTGTCCTCAACGCTTCCGTTAGCAGCGTGATATCGCGCTCGAGGCGCCTTTTCATCGTCCAATGAATACACCTGGCATCGATCACTGCCCTGTTTGATTCTTTGAACTCTCGACTCCATGAAACATCGATTGTCATTCGAACCGTTCAAAAGTTCCTTCAACTCTATTAATTTTACCCTGAATTGACACCATTTTTATTAAAGTAGGTAGTTTCAGATTTACTTAACTAATGTTAGTTGCTGAACGATTTGATTTCAACGGGGTAAACATGCTTCCACCGTCAGATTTATTTGATCAAAGTGAAAACGGCTCTATATAGCATTTTCCACGCTATGTTTCGCCGCGCTGTCAACGGCTCGACTAATGCTTCCGCCGGCTTCCAATTTTAAACTTTTGATGGTGTTTACGGCCAGTGAATTTATCGATTTACGGTAGTCGATATAGGCACTGTCGTATTAAGTAGCGACTACCGAGTCCAGTTCGTTCGCGGCACCTGTTCTTTCGTTTGCCGATTCAAGCGGCAAATAACAGAAAATTCTGAAACAATTTTACGGGCCAAGTGATAAAATTGCATTGTTTTACAAATTACGTGAATAAAACTGCGACGAATTTCAATTTGCTTGCGGTTACACGATCGTTATGGACGCTATCGAATGGTTTGTACCCAATTCTCGTATAAATTGAACTACGATAGTTTTGCGGTGGTTTTGTACGGGCCCGTACAGTTAGAATGAAAAGCAACAATGGTGGGATCCCACGGTTTGAGGTCGACGGACGATGCGCCCGTCACGGTTACTTGCGTCACCGAGTGTACTTTGAGATTAGAGTTATAGCTTCCTTTCCTACGTTTTAAGAACAATGTGAGAGATTTGCGTTACATTTCATTCGATAGCTACATGCGATACACACAGACAGGAAACAAAATACTTACGCCCCATTCATAGTAATCACAACGAATAATAAATAGTTAAGAGTTATCTTTAGATACCATAAATTGACGATTTGCTTCTTAGTCCCCACGCGAGCCCAACACTTACTAGGAACTTAACACACTCTTAAATGACTTCACAGATGCGTGCACATGCATGCATGGCTACAAAACTTAACAATCATCTCACCATTTCATGTATGTTCACAGGTTTCTCTTACTCTACTCCACGAGTTTTTAATGTATACCTACCTACGCGTCTTTGACAGCCATTCTCAATGTTCTATATTTTCCAGGTCCCACGAATAGACCGTCGGACGGTGTCGTTGGGGGCCTCAGGCCCCGAGCGGCTCCCCAGCGCCGAGGGCCGGGTGCCAGCGCTCCATGGGCCCCCGTCGTCGCCGGGGGCGGTCGCCGCTCAGCGCCGGGTGGCTGCCGCGTGCCAAGCAAGCAGGAAGCTGTTGGAGGAGATCCTTGCTAAACCTGGTGAGATAGCCTGGGAAGGCAGTCTATTTTTTTTTTTAAATACACATTTGATGGGTGGCAAACAACTATGCGTCTCTAGGAGGTCTACAGTGAGCACTTATAGACGTTTATATCACCAGAGTTCATCGTTCGAATCGACATCGTTGCCGACCTTTGAAATTCCTTCTAGGAAGTTTTAGCCAAAAATCGTCCTTGATTCTTATTAAAAAACCAAGAAATGTAAAATTTGAGTCAAAGTTAACTCGCTAAGCTATGCTAAATCATATATAGAAGATTAATTGATTCAGTGGTAGACGTTAAAATTCAAAATATGCCGAATAACAGCCAGAAACTAGACATAGGCCTCCCCCAAGGCTCGCAACTCAGACCGTATTCCAAAATATTTACCCAACTTAACATTTAAACAGTGGTAATAAACATGCTTGAAAAAATCCACTCCGCCAACATTACAAGTAATGACCTATTAAAATTCTTGTTAAAGCATAAACGGTGTCTTGACCCCCGTCACGGGGGCCCCGTGAGACAATTCGGCTAGTAAAAGGTATAATATGTTTTGAGCTCTGAGATATCGCACTAATTTGGTAATTCCCGACTGCTCTATTTAACTTCAAATTTTCAGTCAAGGTGATGCTAGCTTAATGAAATGCGCTGTAGCTTGAATTTTCCTTTATGAGTGTTTCATATTAATTTTGGAGCGCTGAGGGAATGCCTGAAGCAAAGTTGACCGCTTGCCATCAACGCGATATTTTTACTTAGAAGTCTCTAGTGAAATGAAATGAATATCCAACTAAACAGTAACTTGAAATTCTATCCTTTTTGTCTTTATTTGTTTGAATAAAATCGGAATTCCAGCTATTATTTTCTCTCTAAAATCCTCGTCTTCAATCGTCGTCCTCGTCTTCGACCACGCAATTGGAAACAATTGCGTGGTCTCTGGTCTGTGGTACATTTTCATGACAGCTTAGTGTCCATTACATAACCAAGTCTACCGGTAGGCACTTCTGTGTACTTTGATAGGTGTTTTTAATACAACTTGTCGGTATTATTGTCTAGATTATACCTTTGATATATTGAGTGAGATATCCGATTCAGTACTACTGTACTTTAAATGCAATCAAATGTTAGCTTATAAAGTTAAATCAACCTTGATCTTAGGTGTTACATCTAGGAAACCGGTGGATGGCTACATCAAGTCAAGGCCAAATTACTCAACTCGTACAAAAACTGCGTTCACCATTGTTTACGGTTGGAGGTTTATATTCATTTTTATTTTATTTCTAATAGCGTGTGCTCATCATCTGAAAATGTTTTATTTGAAAAATAAAGAGTTCACTATTTGAATAAATATGATAGAATAAAATTGACGTTTTATTCTATGAATCTTGAATTCTGTGTGAGGCGCCAAAATGAATGAAAGAATACTCTCTGCCTTTGTATTTTAAAAGGAGAAGCGTACCTTTTGCTTTCCATTTTAATGCGTTATGGTACTAGGAGTACTCGTATTTAGACAAGAGGCACCATTTTACGCTTATCAATAAATTATGCAACCACTAATATCAAAAGCATAAGTCAATCAGACAAATCGATGTTATTACTCATGAGTACGAGAGTTCATAAGTTAATATCATTTGATATAGGTACCGTCCTAGAGTTGAACAAACTTGGTGAAGATAATTTTAGAACGCGGGCGTCTATAAGGTTATTTCGAAGCATCGCAAAAAGAAACCAACGTCAAAGATGAAAACAGATCTCTAGCAGCCCCGACTTCGACGGTGACAAAGTAAACGCTAATTTTATAGAAATTAAAAAGTCTTCACTCCCTAGGCTCCAGCGTGGTAGTTAGCTGATTAAAACATTAATTTAATTAAGACCCAGGGCTGCCATATCTTGGGAAATCAGTCTGGGGAACGACTGCACTATGAAATGCATAAAGACGAGTTGTTACCCCTGTTTACTGCGGACATTTGATACAGTTGCAGCAGTATTTTAGACTGCACTTTAAGTGCACTAAAGAGCCGTACCACGTCGAATTCAATTTGGAAATTGCCCTCTTAGAAGAGAGGTTACAAATATAACAATGTATAAAAAGAGAAAAGATTTTAATCTAATATCTAGGAAATCTACTATTTACATCGTTCATCATGGATATAAATATACTCGGAAATTGTATCTACTAGATCCTATACCATTAAACGAGCAATATTTATCTATGTTTATCTATAAATATATTTGTAATCGCGTTTTCGAAAATGGCTCTAACGATTTCGTCTCATATCTGGGAAATTTCGGTTTCGGTTTTTGCTATTTTCACACGAGAAAAGCTCAGTCGCCCAGGTACTTTATATTTACTTATTAAACACCTATTTCATTATATTTTTTTATTTTGTTATATAGACCGTGGTACCAGGAATAAAGCCGGAACATAAATCGTCTCCGTAATTAGTTACAATTGCCATCAGATTTGTTGTAGTAGGTAAACAGGAATGACCAAAATTATGTCATAATGCACTCTAACGTCTTAACAATAAGACCTTGTTCAGATATTTTTTATCACTTTGTTTTCTTTCATAATTATATCTGATGGCGACTGTACGTACATCACACTATTATTGTTTCTCGAAAGCCATTAACTAAAACGTGTTACAGCGTACTGAATAGACGCATCTAACTAAACAACAGCTTCATACAAAATGGCGAACATTTAGCTTCAGAAACTCTATGCGAGTCTCTGCATACAACTCTCCCTTTATGAGAGTGGACGGACACTGAACAATGGGACGGCAGGACGCTTTATTGAAAGGCTTGTAAAAATATCCTGTCTACAACAGACTGGGAGCCCTTGAATGTTTCAACACAAGGGAAACAGGGCTTCGAATATTCTGATTACATGTAATAAAGAAGGTCTTCGTCAAATATGAAAGTCTTGCTAGCACAAAGAGCAATTTGTCTTTATTCAGAATTCATAAGTGGAATAACTGCTGGATTTTCTTGAAGAGCCTAACACGGTTCAATATGGCAATTATTATCAGATCAATTACGGACCTTGTGGTAACTACTTCTCTGTCCTTTAAAAATAACAACATTCAAATATGAAATTTTGACCACAAAGTGATTAGTTCATGCCATTAAGACAATCGGCCTTCATTTAGGTGTCTGCTGAACCCACAAAGTTAATTGTATCAATTTGTTACATCAAAACAGAACACAAGTACCCTTGGTACGGAATAATGTATTATTGAAGACGAGCCTCAGTGTGTTATAAAAAATCTAATTGCCATCACTACTTCCTCAACTGAGAAGGACTTTTCAACACAAAAAGCTAAATTTTCGCGTCGCGTAATTAATATTTACATCGCCCTTGGCCGTAAAGTGAGATTTTCTCTCCGCGTAGCGGGCAGAAAGAGACTGCAAGATGTAAAACTTTTGACAAACCACGGGCGGTAATTCGTAAAGCCCCAGATCGCATATTTATGGCCCTCACCTTCGGTTCGGGCCACAGAAACCTGCGATCTGGGACATTTACGAATTCACCACCCTAGGTCTGTAATGTACTATTGTAAGGAAGAAGCGCTTTATGATCTTGAAAAACATTATGAGAACTCATCGGGTCTTGTATTGGTTTGGTAGCAATTTTATCTCCCGAATTGTATAATTCATTCTCAAATTCTTTTACCTACTACTATTTTCAACAGGATTTCGGAGTAAATATCTACAATTTTTCTTGTAAGTTTGACTTAGATTCGCTTCTATTTGCTTCAGGGACCCCTCCGATGATAGTGCAACCACCCAGCGGTGGGTACTGGGTGGACGGGGTCGACGATGTCCCCTATGGCGAAGAGAACGAGCCCAGAACGCAGCCAGGTACCCCGCGGCAGGCCTCCAGTCGCCATTCCATCGACACTGATGACACCGCCAAGTATTATAGGAAATACTTTCTTGGACAGGTAAGAGGCTACTACTACAACCTATTTGCGTCCCACTGCTGGGCACAGGCCTCCTCTCATCACGAGAGGGTTTGGGCTATATAGTCCCCATGCGGGCCCAGTGCGCACACATCTTTGAATTACTTCGCAGATGCCTGCAGGTTTCCTCACGATGTTTTCCTTCACCGAAAAGCTCAGTGGTGAATTCAATAAATTTCGCACTTAGAGGTGCGAGCCGGAATCGAACCCCGGACCCTCTGCACGAGAGGCGGTAGGTCGAACCACTAGGCCACCGCGGCAACCACTAGGCCACCATGGTTAAAATAACTGTCCCAAAAACCGCCAGGCTTAGTCTGTGATATTTGGAAAGTAAGCTGCCCAGCCCCATTTGTTGAAAAAAATTCTTGGCACTACTGGTAGACAAAGCATTTCCAGTAAAAGTCGCAAAGTATCTGAATGAAAATGTCGTCCATAAATGTATAATTTGTGATAGTGATTAATCCACTTTATCAAAGAAAATATAGAAACTTTCGTAACATTTTATGATGAAATATCACCATGATTTTAGTGCCTGTTAAACACTTCATGATAGTACAGAACGGCACTGACCACTGCGAGTTTCTATAGCAAAATATGATAAGGTATCGCTTTTGAAACATCGTGCATTAAATCACGTTTCAAATGAAAAAAAAAGGTTCAATCGCCTGACAAAACTCGGCAAGTCCATCGAATAAAGAAATACACAAAATCACGATTTAATTGCTATCGTGACCGGCGCACTTTCTTCGAGTGGTCAGACTGCAATAAAAAGAGTACATTACGAAACGGGCACGTCCGACCAGATAAAGTAGCTACTGGTTATGCTTCGGATGCCATACAATTAAAAGGCCATTATTATTTGGTAGGTGTGTACGCAAACCATCTGGCTTGACATTTGTGCGCCAAGCTGTCTGCGGGAGCAAAATAAAACAGTTGGCAACTGTTTGCCATGCCAACTCCGGGGAACTTTTACGGGACATACTTGTTTTACATATTTACTCGTATTTCATAACAGATATCACTGTCAAGGAAAATAAAACTAGCTGGTCTGTATTCAACAGAAAACTGGCTGTTGGACATAACTTTAGAGTAGCGTAGCTGTAATTTCATAGTGTTCTAAAATACCTATTCCAATTCCACTTTTCAGGATATCGGTTTCAACTTGAAATCTTTTCCATGATTTTTAATAATGACATTCATATCCTAAATCGAAGCTAGCGTTGCATAAAACTCCACCCGAATATTCGTTACAGGAAATCGATAATGTAATTTGTCTGTATGTTGTTGTTGACCGTTACACATTGACTCGTGCGGACCGATATTTTTGTCACGAGACACGTTTAAATAATATATGACCTCATAATCGTGTTTGCCTTGACATATGGGATAGGTCCGTCAATGTCGTCGCTCTCAGACTGATTACCTTTAGCACTAACGAATCCTGGATTCGTGTAAAATTCAGTTTTCAATTTCATCTTTGTGTAGGTATTAAGATGTCGGTTTTGCAAGTTTTACGAGCTTGAGAATCATCCTTATTTTGGACTTTCAATGTTGATTTATTGATTTTATTAGTATCGTATATTTTCTTTAGATTACTATTTTTCTACTGTCTTACAAAAAAAATATATGGTAGGAACATGAAAAAGATAGTATTAATTATTCGATGTGACTCGGGTGACTATAAAGTTTCTACGTTGGACAGAATTACCGAAACGTTAGTTTTGAAATCGATTATACCTAAAATAAAAGATATTGATGACATACTCTTCATATGGACGTGTTGATCGATTATATTCGTACCTCAACATACAATAAGGAAAGGCGACCTGTCACGTCAATACAGATGCCTTATAAGCTGCCAGCCTTGTGTCAAAGGTCTGCTACATACATATCTTGGTCTAGATTTATTGTTTCTGTGTCATACATCAATAAATTCATGAACACTGAGATAACATAATACAATATCGTTCGGTTGTTTTGTTGAATGAATGAAGGAATGAATTGTTTATTGTGCGATAAATTTAGGTAACATAGAGTAGCAGTTACAATTGTTAGTAAATTAAGCTCTATTAATTGTTCATTGGTCTTGATATGTTTTATTGAAATGATGTTTAGGGTAGCTGTTAACGTTTAAAATGACCTTGAATTCTGAGCTTTTTATTCCTTCATTTTGACTAGATCATGCAGATCAGTACCTAGAAATCGCATTTTTGATACGGGCATGAGTTTCTGAAGTTTTGCAGAATCCAACTTATGTCACCTTCCATTTTCATCTTTGGTTTTTACTTGATCTGTTAAACGGATTTTATTCAATGAAAACGGCCTAAAGTCAAAGAGGAAAGCCTTAAATAATATTCTAGAGCAGCGTCTGTATTGTATAATATTTCACAGTGCACCTCGGCACAATGTCAGTCTCATAAGGCGGCGGGCTCACTCTCGGGCTCTGGAGAATTAGAGAACTCATGTGTGATTTGCAGCACATATTTCAGGCCTTGCAAGATTAAAACATACCCTTATATTATACTTGCCTTAAATTAAACCTCGCATACTACTTAAATATGACTGTAATGAAAATTACTTATCTAAATTATGTGTAGGTATTATTATTAGGTATTGGCATTGTGAAGTGTTATTTTATGTTAGAGAAATTCTAATGTAATCAATATCCGCAAGACTTGCGGATATTGATTGCATACATGAATATTTCTAGTATTATTCATGTAAATGAAAATTTTATATGCATTTAAGTATCCATCTTAAAAGCAATGAATTATGTAAGTAGGTTATTAGTCAAAAAACACTTAAGACATTAGGTATATTATTTCATAGTGCGCTGAAGTTGGTATTATCAGTAAAATATTCTGGTCTTAGTCTCAGTGGAATATAAAGATAAAAAGTTGCTTCTTTCTGATTCCCTCATTTGACGCAATGTAAAGTTTTATACTTATAAATAGTATTATGTGTAGATATTTTGTTTTAAATAATTTTCAGCAGCTTCTTTACGACAAGTTTCCATTACTTGAGAGATTTTACTTCACTTTTTACAGCTGAAACTCCCAACCTTGTCGGTATCAGTAAAAAGGTCCTCATAAAACGGTTGTTAATAAACCTATTACCAAATGAGTCGCTATGGGTTTGGTAAGCCATTGAGGCTAGGCCGCAACTTGACACGAATACAGGCAATATGAGTGTTTCTAATACAATGTGCGGTTAAAAGACAAGCTGCACCGCGGTTATTTGGCGTACGGAGCAATGGATTGGTAAAACGTTCCACACTGCACCTAGTCGCGCGATGTCGCGGCAGCTGGGCTGTACTTACAGCATGAAATATGCAGCAATAAGGCATGGTGAATAATGTAATCTAAGCTTTATAACAGTAGACACGTGTGAACTTTCTCACACCCACGACCAACGTCGCACTTTTTCTACTTTTTTCGTGTCATTCTTAATAGATAATAAATGTAATTGCCTGGGGCGGTTTAGATAATTATTGTGCCAGTTGAACCTTACATTTAAGTTGGTACTATTTCTCATTTGATTATAGAGTTGGCCGACTTTTAAACTTTATTGATTGATTGATTAAAACTTTATTCATTTCCAGAATTCACATGGTACAAATATAAATAAAATGTAATAGGCTTAAAAAACATGCAATTAAAACTAGAATTAAATTTGGATTGGGTATATTATGTAATTTATCTCACCTCCCTTTTTTTCTACGTTCTATTTGGTTCTATCTTTCGCGCGTCTTTGGAGCGTCCTTTTAAAATTTTATGATATCTTGTAGTGATGTAAAAAGGATTCTACTGATGAAAAAATCCAATGTAAAATTGAAGGCCCCTTAATTTGATCAGCGATTTGGAGCTTACTCTTTATACTTAGGTGACATGCTAACATGGCGTAACTAATACGTGCAATTGGAATCTTGTTGTGGGCTATTGAATTGTCAAGACAGTTATAGTTGTTAGTTTGAGCTTCAGGTTTTTTCTCGACCTCGTTACGTATGCTTTAAAGGCAATTGCTTTGAAGAATCTCATTATATTGTTAGATAAGCAATAACTTGGAAACGTGTTCTAAGCTTCTAGAATTACTTCAATTCTTATACTCGAGAGGTATCAGTGCATGGAAAGTGTCCGCCCGTGCATGCGCATAATCTAGAGGATATATGTTGTCACCACAACCAACGACGGGATACAGGGGAGCCCTGTATGTTTGTAGTCATTAATGGTTTCTTTAAATCTATAAAAATGATCTAATAAGTGAACCACACTGAACATATCTCGAATTGGTCAGTATGTTAGCAGTCGAAGGAAAAATCACTTCAAGATTCCTTGCCTTACCTACTCATACAATATGTACAATGGATACAATAAAGATTGGTGTATCTGGCCCGGAGCTCAAAGTATTTTCTTCATAAGCTTTACTTACATGTGCGCTACTTTAATTTCTTTCAGAAATTAAAATATTATGTTAAAATTGGGTACATAAAACGTGAAATTTATCTAAAAATAATTCGATCAAGTCATTAGTTTATTTTACAGCAAATATACCGTTTGGATTTAAGTATTGAATTGGCAAGGAAAAAAACGTTAACATCAGTTAAAACCTACTCAACGCCACCATATGAGGGTTGGGCATGTTTACTCATTAAATAAAATGTACAAAGTTAAAAACCGTGCTCTGCCCACCGACGTGGAACGTTTGGCTTCACGCTCACGCATCCACAAGTAAAAGCCTACCTTTTACATAGTTGGCTATTTCTAAAGACTGGGACGCCGTTATACGAGGAAGTGGGAAGGAAGCATGCGGATCTTTCTCTGTTGTATAGCGTTGTCCCTTTCACAGAGGACCATCAACTGAAAAGGTACGATGGTCTTCAAGTTCTCTGCCCATGTAGATTGGACCGATTACAAACCAATTTGAGAGCTCTCGTGGGTATTCAGCCCTATCGCGAACACATCTGCATCGTTATTAATAAGGCTTTTTGTTTTTAACTTTTATATCACACTTTAACCACACAGTTACGCGTCAAGTGATATAAAAGTGTGATAGGTAACGTAAATTTGCATTTGAAATAAGTACATGGTTCTCACACTTTGAATGACTAATTTGGGGCTCGAAGGCACAAGTGACTTCGGTTATCAGTGGTTTGAAGTTTGAATAGTCATTTTGATTCCAAAGATGATAGCCGCCCAGTTACTATGCGGATGATTCGCACATTTCTTTTTAATTTTGAGAGAGTAAACGCTGAGCAAAAGTTTCATAAAATTGCGTTTCAATTCAATAGAGACTATTTTAGTGTTTCATAATGCGAACGGTCAGCTGTTTCATCGTTTGCGGTTAAACGCTTACAAAGTCATCTAAATAGCATTAGGAAATTGTATTCTTATGAAAACCTTAAATTTCAGATCAACTTCTAACTCGAGGAACGTCACAAGACTGATGTTGTAATAACTCAAAGATAATACGCCCTTCACATCAAAACTCTGTAAACAGACTTAATAAAGTCGTGAGCAGAGGTTCTAAATTGGTAATCGTCCCATAACCGAAAGCATTCTATAGCTATTTACATAAAATATTACGACCGCATCGTGCCAACCCTGGAGTCAATGGGTCATTGTGGCGACAAGAGTTAGGCTAGATGAATGCAGCTGATCACTAAGCCGATAGCTCGAGGGTTTGACGTGTAAATACATTAGGGTTGGCACGTAAGGGATTTCGGACGTCGGCGATTTGTTACCTTAAATGGGGGTTTTCATTACCGGTTGGGGATTTCTGGAGTGTCAGATAGGTAGGATTAGAATTCAGTTTGTTATGAAATATAACAACTAATACCTACCTACAGTAGGAGTTTTGAAAATGAATCATCGGCACAGGTTGTTGACATCATTTTAAGTTGTAAGAGTTGCGCAAGTTGCTAAGATTCATTTCTTAATAACTTGGAAAGTGGAATTATAATATCATCAATCACTGCATCAAATACGTTCGTTTTTCAATTCGCTCTGATTAAAATCTGTGACGGGGACGAGCGCTCCCGTCTGACAAAAGAGAAATGGGAGCAATAAGCAAATGCCTTCTTTCATAACGCGAAATTGGTTCGAGGACAATTCGTTGCAGAGAAACGATGGGCCCTCAGAAATGATTGCCCTTTAGGTGCCGGCCCAACTAAATAAATCGAACGTTGGAACAAATAAATCGAACAGATTTTATGGCCGGTATGGAAATTTCCATAAGGAAGTTCCTGGAGGAATACGTTTGGAGCAAGTTTGCCTTTGAACAAGAAATAACTTATTCGCCACCGCTATCGTATATATATAGTTTATGAGTTATAACTGTTATGAGAAAGGACTAGAAAAGAAAAATGATTTTCAAAATTTTGGAAATAAATTCTTAAATAAATGAAACGCTTAGGTACTTAAGTACACAATACTGTAATTACGCCACGATGAGCCAACAATATGTTTACAACAGCAATTCCGTCGTAAAGTCCACACTCTCGTTGTAGGTAATAACGATTATTTAAGGAGTTAGGTCGCTAAGCAACTTAAGTCCCGTTAAGGTGAAACTACGTCACTAATCCGCAAACGGATGGGCACGTCATTGAGTTTACATCTAGGTTTGCTTGTTTAATAGTAATAAATGCATGAGAGTAATCCAAAACAATAACTGATGGATAAAATTTTTGATAAACAAGACAAGAAAGTGTAAAAGTGCCCGTATGTGTTTATTGTTAAATAAACACATACGGGCACTTTTACACTTTTTTAGATTAAATGAATCTACCAGCGCTAACAAGCCCATTGCTGAAAAAGTGAAAACAAGGTGGCCAAACATACTCGTAACTTACAAGACCCAATATGAAGCAGTCATTTGTTAACTTTATTATGTAGCGAAAAATGTAAAGTGTGCTCAGTGAATAGATATTGGCTATCCGAAATCTGTTGACATATCCCCATCCCCAGTACCTAATACAATCATCTATCATCATGAAGATAGATTTTCCGTAAATATAATCTTTGACGCCAAAGCCGAGCCGATGAATAGAGAAATTTTCACTCAACTGGGTTGCAAAAAATTGCCTGAAGATTCCATCACAGATGACGTGATCCATCAGTGAGTTCCGAAAGGGGCATTAACCCCTCGTCCCTTCAATTACCATCTTTAGCTTTCAATTTGCCGTTTTGTGGCAAAGATGAAAAAGGACGAGCAAGGGGAATTTGTAAAATGGACGAAGAGAGTGAAGTGGTAATGAGGGGTGTCATTCCGACATAATGTGTTTAAAATATAGATAGCATTGGGCCACTTTAGTGAAAAAGTGGCATCAGAATCAAAACAAGTGTTCACAAAATTTTCACGCCTGACCACACTGACAATAATAGGCGTTTCCTAAGAAGTGCAATAATGATTTCCTGGCAGGCACACCCGGCTGGAGGAAGTGGACTGCAATTATTAGAGATTGCGACACATTGCATACACTGATCACGTACCGCTCTTAAGGATATAGCTTGGCTTTGGGTTGGCACTGTCTAAGGACTACCGGTCGCACAAATAAAATGAACTTTTCAATATACTCTATTTGATTTCAAGCTCGGGATTTCGAATGGGATTGAGTTGAGTACTTTAAATAGAACAACTTGATAACGTTATTAACGACATGGCACTTAACACCCAATGCCTCCTACAATTCAATTGAGTACGTCTGATTCGTTAAACAACTAAACAAATCAACATGAGCAATGTTTCGTAATAAAGACGTAACGCGTTCTTGATTGACGTTAGCCAGTTACATACACAAACCTTATGATTTAAGCAGTTACCAGAGCGTGCCCAGTACTGTTACTTTCTGCCGTTGAACTTACTATTTGAATATTATCATTAAATATACGTAATTTAACACGAGCCATTAAGATTTCAAAATTGAATCTCAGGATGTCCGTTTGTGATTGAACTACATCACGTCAATCACTCAGTTGACGTCGAAACTTGATTACAGCCGTGAATGAGATCACTGTCTTCATAAAACGCTCTGATTCATACTATGATTACTACACCGAGCCATTTAATCAACTAAGTGTTATTAAAGTTCCAAGATTTCCGTAGTGGTATCAGGTCAACATTAGGTCATTTCACTAACATGTTCAGTTGACCTTCACTTATTAAAATTGACATCCTCACGGGACTGACCTATAAACATAATAACTTCATTACACAGTCGTCGCGGCCAGACAACTTTTGATGCTATAAATATTATCTAGCCATCATATTCCGTGGGTTTATAGGTATTGGGTGTGCCTGATGGGCATTTTACGGTCATTTCGACGGTCAATATTAGCTTTGTTATTTACACTCCTAATTAGCCCGATATCTTTTGTTTGACTAAGCACTATCAAATGTCACGGTTTCCAACCTTCATTTTGACGATGCTGATGCTAAATAGCCCATTATGTTACGTATATTGAATAATAGTAGGTTGTTATTCATTTATAATGATTACTATAATGTATTTTGTATCGATATACAATAACGATAATTTAACTTTGAATTAAATGATAAATTGTTGAGTAAATCTTGTAAAAAAATCCATTTTGTGATTGTTTCAGGAGCATATAAACTTGATCGGCAACGATGAAAACTTGGGCCCCGTAGTGATGTCGCTCAAAAGTGAGCATTTAGCTGGGTCGGACCACACCAGGATACTGCTGAGACTACGCACTGGGACCTTGTACGGCCTTACTGGATCTATCTCGAGTGAGTAAAATGGAGTTTTCTGCTTAAGTCTTCCTCACTCTTGTGGTTTCCGTTTCGTGACTATGCGTCTAACTGATGATGCAATCGTTATTCGGCCTATCAGAAACTGAACTGCTTGTTTAACGCATTCACTGCCACCGACGCATATATGCGTTTTGCTGACTTTCCCGCAGTGCCTTGAACGCACATGTGCGTTGCAATGTTCCCTTAATGACAGATGTGGCACCTGGCGAAAGTTTATTTTTTTTTTTTTTTTTTTGGCAACAAACAGTCATTACATAAGTGTGACAATATTTCTTACTTATACTACTTAAAAGACAAGACAGTGCCGAATCAGATGTGAAATAGTTCACTAAAGAGCAATACAAAAAATATGTGAGCTTACATAGGCGTTGCGAGAAATTTAATTTAATTTTGAGATTATATATAAATGTATATTTTTTTATGTTTTTACTTATATAAGGAAAAAAAAAAAAAAAAACAGTATATTAGGTTACTTAAAACGTTACAATTACTGGTGGCAAACTTGACAAATTCAAAATTTTGAGTGTTTATAAAAGAAAAAAAAAGAAAACTGTATAATTATACAGGCTAGTTACACAGGTTACACAGGTTAGTTTGCCTGGTTGTATAGGTGAGTATGGAGGTGACGTAAGAATTATAGGTGTATATGTATATATATGTATCTTTTCTTTTATATATCTTGACTTTCTAAGAGAGGAGTGAACAAAAGAAATCATGCTCCATATAAGTTCGTAAAACAGAAGTGGCAGTG
The DNA here is from genome assembly GCA_963971205.1 of Aethes cnicana. Taxonomy (NCBI): domain Eukaryota; kingdom Metazoa; phylum Arthropoda; class Insecta; order Lepidoptera; family Tortricidae; genus Aethes; species Aethes cnicana. The sequence goes on along the minus strand of OZ020287.1, from coordinate 7,372,537 downwards.
AATGCGTTAAAGCGTTAAAAATATTTCATGAATCAATTTTTTTTCCTGAAATCTTACGTTTCCTTTTACAGGATCAGGCGTAATGCAGCCGCCGTTGAAACTGGCTAGGACGCTGAACGAGCAAATTAACGTCGACAACTTTACACCCGCCATGTCTCTCAATGCCTCCACTCTTATTTCGACCTTTGATGAACATGTGCTGGTCGCCACATTTAAGTTCGGAGTTCTCTACCAGAAATATGGACAGACAACCGAGGAGGAACTGTTTGGGAACAACGAGACCTCGCCAGCTTTCGACGAGTTCCTGAAAATGCTCGGACAGCGAATCAAATTAAAAGACCACAAAGGTACATACTTAATATTGTTACGAGCTGTACGGTTCGGGATTAAAATTATACACGGATTTTACCGTTAACTACTACTACAGCCTATTTGCGTCCCACTGCTGGGCACAGGCCTCCTCTCATGACGAGAGGGTTTGGGCTATAGTCCCCACGCAGGTCCAGTGCGGATTGGGGACATCACACACAACTTTGAATTACTTCGCAGATGCGTGCAGGTTTCTTCACGATGTTTTCCTTCACCGAAAAGCTCAGTGGTAAATTCAAATAGAATTTCGCACATAAGTAAACTTAGAGGTGCGAGCCGGAATCGATCCCCCGACCCTCTGCATGAGAGGTAGGTCGAACCACTAAGCCACCACCGTTAACTATCATAATTTATTCGCAGTAAAACAACACTCCAAAAGTTACAAACACTGCACTCAAACACAATCTTTACAAGCACTACACACTTGACACTTAATTCGCACTTATAGTTCGCTTTCCGATCGCAGAATTAAAACTCCGCCGACGTCCAATGTTCCACCGCTTATATATATACATTATACAGTCAATCACTTCTCAAATGAATACTTACTGTACAAATTAATCGAAATATTTAACTAGTGAGAGAACTCGTTATTACGTACCTATTTTCATATTATAAACATTAAACGTTTTTTCTTAGTTTCACACAGACAGTGCTTCTCTATGTAGCCGACACCGTTTAAGATCTTATTGGCTATACACGGAATATTCGGCTTATCTGAGTTTTTTCGCAGGCTACCGTGGTGGTTTGGACATAGAGCACGGGCACACCGGCACGGAGGCTGTATACGAGGAGTTCCACAAACGAGAAATTATGTTCCACGTGGCGCCGCTGCTGCCGCACACCGCCGGCGACGCCCAACAGCTCCAGAGGAAGCGGCATGTTGGAAACGACATTGTAGCGGTTATATTCCAGGTAAGACTATTCTAGATAATAACAGTCAGGAATTTTCACAATAATAGGGTGGAGCCAAGGAAAGTGGTTAATGTAGACTTTTAGACATTCGTAGGACCAGAGATGTCACCAATACGTTGTCGGTTTCCGAACGGGACATACGGACTAACAGGGTTTCAGGGACATAAATGGAACATGGTTTAGGTTTCCATCCATTTAATTTTTTTATTCTTCCATTTTATAATTGTTCGTTCATTATTAAATACCTACTGTGAAAATGTTATACACTTACTGAGTTACTTACTTAATTTTGAGAAAAATGTACCTAAGCTCCTATTGGCATATTTTATGAGTAGAAATTATATGAGTAATACAATTGAAATCGTTTCGTCCTTATGAATTACATATAGGTACTCTCAATATAATGAAAAATCTTCCTCGTTAAGATGCTACAGTTATTAACTGTAATCAAATAATTTTCCAGGAAAAGGCGACGCCGTTCACACCAGACATGATTGCGTCCCATTTCCTTCACGCTTTCATCGTCGTCACGCCTTTTGAGACTGCCGGCGGGGAGACCAGGTACATAGATTTTACAACTACCTACGAACAATTATACATATATCCATGTTAAGGCATTCACCTTGGATATTTTTCTTTATATTTTGACTCATCTTTTACATTCTAAATTCAGTTACCATTCGTTTTCAATCCTCCTTGATCTTCCGTGTTATTATTTGCGTCTATTAGCATTAAGTATTTCCCGGACGCAATCTCTTTCTCATTTCACTTCGCAAAAGTTTGTTACGTTCTTATTGCGATACATTTGTTGCTTCCCGAGTGACTTGTTTAACATAAAGTTTACGTTGCCTCGCAACGCACAGAGACATTATTTGCATGAAGAACTCGTGGAAATGGCTCTGAAAGGAGGAATGTAAATTTCTTTTGTAATTTATATGCAAACGATTCGCCTTGCCGTAATTAGAAAGCTTTTTAGTAAGAGTTATTTGTAGGTGAGCCAGAGAAGTTTTCAGTTTTTATTATGCCATAGCAGATTTCGCGATATTTTATAACAGGGCAATGATGGTTTATGACAAGAATGAAGAAAGGAACTTTCTGAGGTTGAGAGATATAACATTATACACACTGGATATGGTACCTAATCAATAATAGTGAGCCGTCACTGAATCAAGATACCGAATATACCGATAAGGAAAAAATATGTTGACGGTGGTCTTTACTTTGTTTCTTTTTTTTCTGGTAAACTCCCTGTATTTATGCAATTGTATTTCTTTACAGGTACAAAGTGGCCGTCACCGCTCGTGAGGACGTACCATTTTTCGGGCCGACTCTCCCGCAGCCGCCGATATTCCGCAAAGGGCCCGAGTTCAAAGAATTCCTCCTGACCAAACTCATCAACGCCGAAAATTCCTGTTACAAGGCCAAGAAGTTTGCTCAACTCGAGTTGAGGACACGCGCCTCGCTTCTCCAGAACTTGGTTGAGGATCTGAAGAATAAGTCTGTTGAGTTCCTTGGTATGGGAGCGATTACGGAACCCGGGGCGGTGTCGCCACAGCCGGAAGGGACCCCTAAGCAAGAGGGGCCAAGTGCGAGGCTCATCGACTCCGTTAGGAAGGTGATTTCTAAAGTGAGGTCAGTAATCAACGGCGAATTTAATCACGATTGCCTTAAAGAAACAGTCTTTGAAAGTGTTAACAAATAAACCTTTTTGTTCACAGATCACCGAGTGTAGACACGAATCTCTCTGGTGATAGTGCAAAGAACGCCCTCAAGCAAAAAGTGAACAACTTGAAAGATTTACCCACACCAAATGTAAGTAATTCAACTTTCGGTTAACAAGAGTCTTTGTAAATTTCATAAGACTAATTTCTCTATAGGTATGTTAAAACTGTTTAAAGACGATCCATTGACGAGTTCGTACGACAAGTAATAGTTACATGCAACAATTGAGCTAGCAGGGACTTGTATAAAAGGAAAGGATCAACTGCTCCAAACTGCCCGTCTATGGCGGTTCTAACCGCTTCTTGCAGTCCGTGTTTTGAAGGTCTATCATTCATAACTAAGTAGGCACTCAAAGCAGATGAAGGCATCTGGCTGCTCTTAATTTGAAACTTTTACTTCTTCCAGAGCGGCCGCTCCAAAGCGTCTGTAGCCTCGTCATCAGCGAGCGCGGTGTCCGTTCGATCAGCCGGGGGCTCCGATGCGTCGAGCCCCGACGTGACGTCACGCGCCGCCGGCCCGAGGCCCCCTCTACACGACCACAGTGATGACTCCAGCCTTAACTCCGTGGATTTGGACCCTCTTGGTGAGCTTACATTAGCTAATTTATTAGTCAACATTTGAACAGACTCATTCGATTTTCATTATGTTCACGAATTTAGTTTCGAGCTGGTAATTAGTCTGAAGAAATTCTTATTAAAAACCCATTACATCGGTCCTCGACATTGTGGACTGGCTTATTCGACAGTTCATGTTCATGAACTCGATCTAACAATAGATTAAAATAATTCTTGTGTAATAAAGGAATTCCAGAGTAAATTGTATTTTTGAGCACCTGGTTCGATTTGATTTCGGGTTTTGCTACCACTGACTATCCACAATGATATTGTTGGTCGAATGAAGTAGTTACTAAATTATCCACAGTATCTTGGTATACAATTTTATCTGTAATAGTCATTCTGTGATTGAATTGGTTTTTTTCTTCAAATAGACGACAAGGACTGGCTGAGTTGTGGTAAAAATGCAACAGGTTAGTCCTGTAGAATGTTGTAGACAGAGTAGAGTAGTCGCTGTTGTCCTTTAGCATGTTCGTGGTCGTACTACTTATTTCTTTCTTTCATTTCAACACATTCTTGAAAGCCAAGTTATAATGATTCTCACTGATACCTATTGATTTCCCTAAACGGTCGAAGTAACCACCTGAATCTGAAATCGGCTTTGTTGATAAAGAGTTAGAAGAGGAAGAAGAAGAAGAAAAGACGAAAACCTAATTTTATTTCTCACAAACTAGAATAAATCCTGGTGCAGTAACTCCTCCATTAGCATGGCGAATGTCGGTGTCTAAGCTCGACTTAGTCTGGGTTGCATTTTAAGTACTTATCGACTCGTTATCGTCAAATAAGAATGGCGCTACCATTTCATGCACAAACTTCGTTTTCTTCGCTTCATAGTAAAACATTTAACAAACTCGCTTAGTTACTTATCGTAAAGTTTGAATCGACTCAGGATCGGGTGTGCTGATTCAAACCGCTCGATAGCCATATTTAACGGACTTGTAATCGTTAAGTTTCTTGATGCAACTCAGACTTAGGCTGCCGATGCCTTGGGCTGGGTCGCATCAAGAAGTTAACGTCATTTAGCCACCTGAGACCCGCCCTTGAAATCTATCATAAAATATTTACCTACTCGCTTTCCATTACAAAATCATCGAACAAAACTGACAGCTGGGAGGTATCAGGAGGTATGGACGCCTATTTTAGCTATGGAGAAAATTGAAATTTCGGTTTGGAATGACAGATCCTTGATGCAACCTAGACTTAGGATGCCTTAGTAACGTCCCCCTGAATTCCAGGCGTGGTGTACGTGGACAGCGACACGGGGCTCGAGTCGATGTCGTCTGCGGAGGCGGGCGCGAACACCAGAGCGGAGCCCGTCGGAGCGCCCCGGGGCGATGCCGACCAGCTGAGGCTCGAGGTGTGCAAGCTCAAGAACGATAAGCTGGATCTGTTGAAGCAGAACATCGTGAGTAACATTAAACTTCTCCTGATTTCTCGAACCTGCCAAATGATGATTTTGCACTAGCAAAATCACTACTACTAGGCCACTAGGTAGGGCCTGGTGCTAGGTCCGTCCGGGGAGGTACCACCGTCTTCCCCCGCTAACCTGCCGCCAAATAGCAGTGCTTGCACTGTTGTGTTCCGGTAGAGGGTTAAGGCAGCCGGTGAAATTTCTGGCACAGAGGCATTCCATCTTGTGCCTCAGGGTAGGCAACGCATTCGAGATCCTATGGTTTCCTAATGGGAGATCATAGGATTTTGGTGTCCATGGGCCGCAGTGACCACTTACCATCAGGTGGGCTGTGCGCTCGTTTGCCAATACCAATGATATAAAAAAAATATAAAAAAAAGACCTTTAAAAGATGTCTTTTTGGAACAATAGGTAGGTACTCCATGTTCAAGGTTACATTACACCATTTGATTGGCAAGTCCGATCTGACAATTTTGGGATAATAATGTAACTGAAACTATGAAACGTATATATCTTTCGTACTAAAAAATACGGTTTTAATATTCTTGTAATATCAAAAGTTCCATTAGATACAATCATTTACAATCCTTGCACTAAATTTGGTAATTAACTAATATTACTCTGATTATACTTATCTTGCATAATCATAGTTAGAGCATGACCCATTTGATTGTCTATGGACCTAATATCATCATCATGATTATCAATTTATCAGTATTCACTTAGAGCAACATAAATATATAAATGAATGTTTGTTCCCTTTTTTTACAGAGTTGTCAGAACGAGATAAAATGCTTACGAGAGAAAGAAATGACACTGCAAGCCAAGCTCGACGCGGCCACCCGCGAGCTCCGCCGACTGCGCGATCAAGGAGCGGCGGCTATCATTCCCAACCCGTCTAACTACGACTCCACCGCTTAACGTACAATCAACGAAAACATACCCTAACACCATATAATGAACGAGACCGTTTGCAGTGTTTTGAATGCCAATTTAACGAAACGCTTGGAAATCACTGGCATAGTGAGGATAGCATTAGTTTAAAGCAGTCTTAAATGTTTTTAATGGGCTTCGTTAAATCAATGTGTAGTTTGATGTGTCTTCATACTGTCTACATTAGATTCTGTACCTATTTGGTCTCATAGACAGAAAGATTTATGTATCTGTCAATCTTGAAATAGTTCTAATGTGGACGTAAAACCTGGATTTCAATTCGTGCAATATCTTTTCCGCTGCAATATAGTGTACTTTATGTACTCGACTGTCGCTCTTGCTATCCGTTATTGCAACTTAGATAGAAGTATTTACATGGCTATATGTCGTTTTATATGTAATATACAGCACGTATCTTAAGGTTTCTATGACTAATTTATAGAGAATATGATTCAAATCTTTATATTGCGTTGTTATACCAGAAATTTTCTATAATAAATGTGACGCATGACATCTACTTACTTGTATTCATAAAAGGTCATAACGATTGATTTGTATGGAAGTTGGACCTTTAATAAATACAAGTGGTGGACATGACTACTTGCTTTTGTAAATGTTGTGATAAACGTAGTTTATTTGGAACATTTAATCTAATGTAAATTGTCTGGTTGTTTTTGAGAAGTATGACGTTGGTTTGTATGCTGATAATAAAGGAATCTCATTATGGACAGGAAATTTTGAAGAAGTTAAATCACACAAGATTAAGTGTTTTTTTAATAATTGTAATGATCACCAGCTATTTTTTTTAAAGAAATATTAAGGGTTATTTTTGAGTCACGCACATCGATAATTTAAGTTTAAACTTTCAAAAGCTCAAAGATGGATAAAAGAGGATGAGAGAGATAAAGCTATTATAAAACATCCATCCCGCAATTCTTACCTTATTTATCTTTTCACTTACAGTTTTAATTAGTTGATGTACCTATATTTGTCATGATTAACTTTCCTTAATTCGCTGTCTTGTGAAACTGCAGTAATTATACTTTTTGTATCCTATTGCTTTCTATAAGGAAGGGTGCAAGGCGTCCAGAAAGCAGTTATTAACGTATACATAGTGCCCTTACTCTTTTTCGACTTGTATATATTTTATACATAGTTATATAGAATACCAGTTGTATTCCCTTTACGAATTACTTTACGCGCAAAAATATATTTACATGTTTTAGCAAAATATTCTATAGGTAGAACATTGGAAGGTCCGTTGAAATTAAATGGAGTTGTATAATTTTCAAGTATCTAATTATCAAAAACTTTGTTCATACGAAGTGTAAGAACGGATTTGTCGGTATTTTTCAGAACTTGAAAAATAAAAAAAAATTATGTTACAATCTCCCAAACAAACGGTACCTTTTGTTATTTATTAGAATGCCTATTCATATGGTGGTGCGTAAGGAAAACGTTAAATTATAATATATATTATACTTCTACATAAATAGATTAAATTTAGAGTTTGACATCATCCCAGTTCATTCAATCGTGCATACATATTCAGCGTAGTGCAATGTTAATTTCTCTTATTTAAATAGGTATACTTAGTTTCTATTTACTCTTAAGTTAGCCAGTTATTGTAAATATTAGCCAACTGGACCACTACAGATACAGTATTTTCTTAATTTATGCTTGTTAGCCATAAGTTTCTTCACGGTCTTTGTGTTGATTATGTTTTGTTGTTTATAATTAATATTTTATACCAAAGTTAACATTCCCCACTAAATAGTGTAGATTATTTTGTATGATTATTGCGTTTATAAATACACCAGTATTCTTTATGTTAAACCTTATTTAACAGACGGGGGCACGCTAACAATTGTTTTCTGAGTTTACATTTTCCTTTTGATCGATATGGAGGCATTACAATTGACAGTTGATAATTAATAACATTGTCACCTTTAATATCAATAGGTCTCTGATAGATAATTTCATAATGAACATTGTGATCACGTTAACTCACTTATTTGTATTTCAATAAAAAAACAGAACGAATGTTGTCTTAAACTCTAATTGGAATGCCACCATAAAATAATAAAGTGTAGGTAAACACTTGACATTTGGTGTTTGAATGTTTATGACAAAAAAATGGACGAACTGTTGTCTGACTCTGTCTTAATAAACCAAATATCGCCGAGTGGAGCGTTAGAAGAAATAGTTTAATATAAGAGATACTATTGAATTATATGATGAATAGTTAATACTAAATATTAATATCGTTGTTTTATTAAGTATACTAAACCCTTAATACCCGCTATTTAAAATCATCATCATCATCATCATCATTTCAGCCGAAAGACGTCCACTGCTGGACATAGGCCTCCCCCAAGGCTCGCCACTCAGACCGGTCCTGTACTACTTGCTTCCACCGGTTTCCCGCGACCTTCACGAGGTCGTCGCTCCATCTTGTTGGAGGCCTACCGACAGCTCGTCTCCCGGTTCGCGGGCGCCACTCGAGAACTTTCCGGCCCCATCGGCCATCAGTCCTGCGAGTAATGTGCCCCGCTCACTGCCACTTAAGGCTCGCAATTCTTCGGGCTATGTCGGTGACCCTAGTTCTACTGCGGATATCCTCATTTCTGATTCTATCACGCAGAGAAACCCTGAGCATAGCCCTCTGAGTGACTTTGAGCCTTCTTATGAGGCCCATCGTAAGCGCCCACGTCTCGGAACCGTAAGTCATCACTGGCAACACACACTGGTCGAAGACTTTCGACTTGAGACACTGCGGTAATTTGGACGAAAAGACACTGCGAAGCTTCCCGAACGCTGCCCAGCCGAGTCGGATTCGACGATTGACCATTTAAAACTAAGACTTTTGACTATTTAAAACAAAATGTAATAAAAAGAGAAAGGAGAAGATCAAAGTAAAAAGTCAATAAGGTAAAAGACTGGGATTTGATCTAGTTTGATTTTTCTTGCTGTACAAAACAACAACATCTATTAGTGGTCAAATAGTTTAGGTTGGTATTGTATTGTAGTTGGTTGTTGTAATCCATAAGTACCTACATGTCCATTAATATTATAAATGCCAAATTAACTCTGTCTATCTGACATCTGTTACTTATTAACGCTTAAACACGATTGATATGAAATTTGCTATGGAGATAGTTGGAGAACCCCAGGGAAGGACATAGGCTGCATTTTATCCCGGAAATAAGTAAGTAGGTAAAGTTCCTGCGGGAACGCGATAACCAAATTCCGCGCTGGTGAAGCCACGGGCAGAAGCCAGTTAATTACAATGAAGAACCTCATCCAGTTCTGAATAGTACGCTAAAAACGATGCATAACATATACCTTCCTGCAGTCAATCGTTAAGTTTAACGCCATCTATGAAACTCATTTGAAACTTAAGATGCCATGTTTCATTTAAGTAGCATGGTGTAGCTAGCTAATGTTTGATGTGTACTGTAGATGGCGCTCTTGAGGGTCGTAGATACTTAGATACGTCATGAAGAGAAAAGTGTATTTGAAGGATGCTTCCTTTCGGATGTTTAGATGGTGCTGTTCGCAGATTTTAAATAGAAAGGGGGGAAATGGTACCCAAATTTAATGGTACCTACACAACTTAAATACTCATTTCAAGTATATTATCTTTAATGTAGGTAAATATTTGTTATTGGATGACTTAGATAGAACGCTTTAAATTATGTTTAAAAACAAAGGAGATGGTTCCTTTGGGGTTTGCGGTAAAATACGTAATTGTGGATGCCGTGCCGGGGCGGCCTGCGCAAAAATGATGAATGTAGCTCTTAAGGTTATATCCCTAGAGTTACCTAACTAGATAGTTAGGTAACTCGATTTTTTTTGTTTCTCTTCCGAAGATACAGTTTTCTTTAACATTAAGTTCACTTTTTTTAAAGTTTACTGAATTACAAATTTTCGTTCGAATGAGCGGTTCACAGATATTTAAAACTAGCCGTTGCCCGCGATTGTAGTCCCTGGTAGACCGTAGACCGGATGATACACATAGAAGTACATAACTGGTTTGACCCGTACTAGAAAACCCGTTCCCGTGGAAATATCGAAATAAAAATTAGGTAAGTATCCTTTGTTATTCCCAACAATCTCCATACTCATTCAAATCGGTCCCGTAGTTTCGACGTGAAGGAAAGGACAAACAAACACACTTTCATTCACAGTTATAGTAAGTATTACCAAGTAAGTGTATGGAGTATGGATAATGATGTCTGATGCCACGCCAGAAATTTTAAATCGGCACGCTGCTTAATTGTATTAAAATGGTTTAAATGTCAATAAAAAAAAAACATCTACGAAATCGAAACATTAAATTTCGAATAATTAGCTAAAAACATAGACGTAAATAATATAGACCCGGTCTAACGTACAACGTAATATGTCCCCACTTCCACGGTGTCCAATCCAAAGTTCTGTCACGGAGCGTGCGTGACAATAAGCGTTTTTAAAAAAACTTTTTTCGAAACTGTTTCTCAGTATCTAAAAACTCGTCTCGTTGTTGAAAAAATGTGACCCAGCTTTAGTGTCACGATATAAGTTTAACTTTGGATTGGACACCAATGAAGTGGGAAAACATGACATGTATCTACGTTAGGCCGGGTCCATACGAAGTATCATTTATGTCTATGGCTAAAAATGACTAGGTATAGGTTAATTTATACCTAGGTACTTTCAGCTTATATTAAGCAACTCTATTCTATGTGTGTGAGAAGGTGTGTAGTGATAATTTTATTACATGCAATAAACTCGTGAAAAGGTTTTAGAGCGCCGAGGGATTTGGTAGGTAGATATTTATATGTTTTTTACGACCTACAGGTTAGACTGTAATAAAACGCCGAAAAAACCTCAATGTCATTGACAACTCTTTTGTAGAATGACACGATTACTTAAGAGGATATGAAACGGCCGTTTTTCCATACAAACGCTGTCCCCTGTTTCCTCCCTGGATAAAGCAAATACCGTCATGATTTTTTCCCTAAAAATCAACGACCACTAATTCTAGGTTCCTATTTTTTCCTTTTATTGATAAATATAATATTAACAAAGATATGAGCCTTCAAAAATAAAAATAAAATGCCAGATTTTTCGTTGTGTTCAAACACCCAGCAAACAAATTTAACGAAATAAAATCAAAACAGCAAAAAATAGGGACACAGATAAAGTAAACTAGGTAACATTTTGTAGATACTTATGTTTTTAATTATAAAAATATATAAATCATTTAGCTACCTACTAAAAATCCTGTCGTGTTTCTTTAGTTAGAAATCTCGCCTTCTAAATTACTAAAGAATCTATCTAAATTACTTATGTAGAATTCTAAATACCTACCTATGCTCCATTACATACTTATATTTACCTCCTCCGATATTAACAGAATTTTGATTTAAATATAAAGTTGTCACACGTTAAGCTAAAGAGTCCTCAGTCCCCAGTACGCTCTGCGTTTCTCAACTTTTCATACAAACGTAACTACGTTTTTATTCAAATTAATAAACATAATAAATATATTAATAGACTCGAAACTTGGTACATATAATAAAATCATTATTGTGAGTGTCCGAAATTAGTAAAAGACGTGGTAAAATAAAACACAATTAAATTACAGCCAAAAAACTTAATTTTGAAGTTTGTATGGAGAAATTGGACACTAATCTCTGCTCCACTATAACTTTAAAATTTGGTGCCAATCTGATAAGTAGTTTGCGAAATAAAACGTAAAACTACGTTTGTATGGAGAAAGGAGCGTACTGGGAGTATTAACCTGATCAGCTTTGGAAAGATTATGCACACGCAAGCAGATTTTTCCACTATTTAAAGCTATATGTATCTGAAGCTATACCCTATAGGTAGATATGTACATAATAAGTAGAATAATCCCTGAGTAATTCAAAAGTGGCATATGCATTGTTTTAGTTTTGTACGATTTTAAAATTTTATTTCTATTAAATAGCCGTGGTGGCCTGTCGGGGTTCGATTCCGGCTCGCACCTCTAAGTTTACCTACTTATGTGCTAAATTCAATTTGAATTTACCACTGAGCTTTTCGGTGAAGGAAAACATCGTGAAGAAACCTGCACGCATCTGCGAAGTAATTCTAAGATGAGTGTGAAGTCCCCAATCCCCGCACTAGGCTCGCGTGGGGACTATAGCCCAAACCCTCTCGTGACTCAAGGAGGCCTGTGCCCGGCAGTGGGACGCAAATAGGCTGCACTAGTAGTAGTATTTCTATAAAAGAATTCACGAAGCGCTGTGAAGGGGAATCTCCGCTGAATTGATAAATTAAACAGAACAAGAAGAAATACAATTTCTTAATTAAAAATGTTACTCCAATATTCCTTGGCTTGAAATAACACGAATATTCATTATCATTTAGATAAATTTTCCTTTTCACGTTTTAAATGAACACCTTTTCTTCTGCGAGTCCTTTTATGTCGTTTTCAGTCGGGCCCGAAGCATTTCTATTTCCGTGACATTCAGAAATTCGCGTAAGTTTTCAGATTTCAGTCGAACTCAGTGACGTCATTGCGTGATGTGACATACAATTCTTATTTCTCGAATTTAACAAAATAATCTTCCTCCTTAGTTGGTAAAGTAAAAGCGTTCCAGTGGAAAACAGACCCTTTTTCGGGATAACAAATAATAGTTTAAAAAACTGAACGCTTTGACTTTCTCTAAGCTCCATCTTCAGATCAGCTCGGTGATACCATTTTACTGCATTGTCATCAATCTACATAATATACTTGCAAAATTTCATCAGGATACAACAGCTAAGGACCCTCGGCGATACCACGCGAACCAGTCGCGATGCGGTCGCTAGCTGTATGGCCTCGCCTACTGTTAGCGATCTTGTAGGTACTATCTAAAGGCCCGCGCCTTCACATTTCAAAACGCTTCAATTTTTTTATTATTATTTAAAAAGCACCACCAACACTCTCAACGCACAGTTGATGGCTGTCTCAGCTCGCACACATGTGTTGAAAGTGTTGGTGGTGCTTTTTAAATACATTGGAGCGTTTTGAAATGTGAAGGCGCGGGACTAGATAGTAGAAGATCTCTACCAAATTTTATCATCATTTATCATTTTATCGGTCCAGCGCGAAAAGGTGGCAGACAGACAGAAAATACTCACTTTCGCTTTTATAATTATTAAGGAAGGATTCATACGTAACTCGAACGTAATGATATAATATCGATTGACATGGACGACCGACCATAAAACGTTAAACGGATCGCATTCATTGAATTAGTCGGAAGATCCGATTTTGTCGCTCACTCAATCGATTGACAAATGCAATAAGACAAGTTCGTTAAGCCACCCAAATAGTAAGTATAGTACCTACTTTAAATATGATCGGAAAAAGAACTAGAACAAAAACAGTAGTTTTTTCTAGCCCCACAAGATTCTAGGCAACCAAGGCACCAGATAAAAACTTAGTCGAAGAGCTGAAGTTACTGGAAAAGGAACTCGAAAAGTTACATAATGTCAGATTTATTTGGATACTTCGCAAGACTCTGCCTTCTGTAGACATCCCGTTATGAAGATTTATTGCCTATGTAAAATATTTTATTATTCAATAATATTATACATACGAGAAAGCCTTCGATTCGATCGAGACTTGGGCTGTGCTGCAGTCTCTCCAGAGGTGCCAAGTTGACTACCGGTGCATCGAAGTGTTGAAGTGTTTGTACGAAAATGCCACCATGTCCGTCCGACTACAGGACCAGACCACGAAGCCTATTCCACTGCAGCGGGGAGTCAGACAAGGAGACGTGATCTCTCCGAAGCTGTTCACCGCTGCATTGGAGGATGCTTTCAAGGTGCTGGACTGGAAAGGTCGAGGCATCAATGTTAATGGCGAGTACATCTCTCACCTTCGATTTGCCGACGATATTGTAGTCATGGCTGAGACCATGGAGGACCTCAGTATTATGCTCGCTGACCTCAGCAGAGTTTCCGATCGAGTTGGTCTTAAAATGAACATGGACAAGACGAAAATTATGTCTAATGTCCATGTTGTGCCAACTCCCGTAATAATCGGAGGCTCTGTGCTCGAAGTTGTTGACCATTATGTATACCTGGGACAAACAGTCCAGTTAGGTAGGTCCAACTTCGAGAAAGAGGTCAATCGTCGAATCCGACTCGGCTGGGCAGCGTTCGGGAAGCTTCGCAGTGTCTTTTCGTCCAAATTACCGCAGTGTCTCAAGTCGAAAGTCTTCGACCAGTGTGTGTTGCCAGTGATGACTTATGGTTCCGAGACGTGGGCGCTTACGATGGGCCTCATAAGAAGGCTCAAAGTCACTCAGAGGGCAATGGAGAGGGCTATGCTCGGTGTTTCTCTGCGTGATAGAATCAGAAATGAGGATATCCGCAGTAGAACTAGGGTCACCGACATAGCCCGAAGAATTGCGAGCCTTAAGTGGCAGTGGGCGGGGCACATTGCTCGCAGGACTGATGGCCGATGGGGCCGGAAAGTTCTCGAGTGGCGCCCGCGAACCGGGAGACGAGCTGTCGGTAGGCCTCCAACAAGATGGAGCGACGACCTCGTGAAGGTCGCGGGAAACCGGTGGAAGCAAGTAGCACAGGACCGGTCTGAGTGGCGAGCCTTGGGGGAGGCCTATGTCCAGCAGTGGACGTCTTTCGGCTGAAATGAAGATGATGATGATGATTATACATACATTTTATATTGTGCCAAGCTCTCTTTGAGTTGGATTAGAGGAAAGAGATAGGTATAAAAGTTAGTTTGATTCACTCTATAAAGTACCAAGTGCCATTGAAAACATAGTTTCTAGTGTTTCTTTGTAAGTACCTATTTTAAAAGCACTGCGAGAGTGCTAACTACGGCCGTAAAGCATGATGAGATCTAACTTAAAGTCGATTTATAGGCTAACTTCACTATTGCGTCGTTTTAAAGATCTAAGCATACATAGGGTTTTATACTATGTAGTGATTTTTCTACTTAAGTAAAAAAAAATATGAAAAATTCCAGGGCTTTTGGAATTTGCTTAGCTTAGCTATACCTGGTTATACCTAACGTGATCTCACGTCACTATCTCTATACGTCTAAAACACATTTATTTATGGCACACACACACAATTTGTCATGTAGGTTCCTTAGCGAACGTAGGGGAGCACTAAGAGAGGATTTCCCAAAATTCCCACGGGAACGGATAAAAAACGAGATTTTACATTTTAATATTTCTGCGCATACGAAGTTGCGGGTAAAAGCTAGTTCTATTATAATAACCATTAATGTACCTACCTAGTTGTTAGATTAGTACCTACTTAGTACATTGCCGCATCTTATGCAAAATCTTGTTGGTTCAAACCTCGGCATTTCAGTTGTTAATAAGAGGTTAATTAATTGCTCACGTAACGGTTTAATTTTAATGGGTCATATTATTTAGGAATTGGCCCTAACTTTTATGGGACATGTAGCAGCGTGTACTTAATTAAGCCCCCAATTACTGAAGATTGATTGCCTTTTAAACTTTGCACATCAATTTGTAACGAAATTGTACCTATCCCTAATTTGCGAATTTAGAACGCATTAGGAAGGGTTGCCGGTAGAAATAAACTTTGATAACATGGCCCGCGCCTCCAAAACTGAAAACGCTTCAATACATTCATGAAAGTACTAGCTTCTGCCCGCGACTTCGCCCGCGTAGAATGCGGTTATCGCGTCCCCGCGGGAACAATGGGTTTTTCCGGGATAAAAAGTAGCCTATGTCCTTTCTCGGGACCCCAACTATCTCCATGCCAAATTTCATCTCAATCGGTCCAGCGGTTGAAGCGTGAAGAGGTAACAGACAGACAGACAGACAGACAGATAGACAGACAGAGTTACTTTCGCATTTATAATATTACTAGCTTCTGCCCGCGATTTCACCCGCCTGGAGTTCGGTTATCGCGCTCCCGCGGGAACTATGCGCTTTTCCAGGATAAAAAGTAGCCTATGTCCTTTCCCGGGACTCCAACTATCTCCATACCAAATTTGAACCAAATTGATCCAGCGGTTGAAGCGTGAAGAGGTAACAGACAGACAGATAGACAGACAGAGTTACTTTCGCATTTATAATATTATAATATGGATTTATGAAGCACCAATAACATTCCTGGCTGCAGGGAAATGGGTACCTACTACTACTACTACTACAGCCTATTTGCGTCCCACTGCTGGGCACAGGCCTCCTCTAATCACGAGAGGGTTTGGGCTATAGTCCCCACGCGGGCCCAGTGCGGATTGGGGACTTCACACACATCTTTGAATTACTTCGCAGATGCATGCAGGTTTCCTCACGATGTTTTCCTTTACCGAAAATACCGAATGGGTACCTAATTTTAAATAAAATTTGAATTTGCTCTTCCATAGATAATGCAAATTATAAACTAGCTTCTGCCCGCGACTTTGTCCGCGTGGAATTCGGTACGGTAACACTGTTCCCGCGGGAAATGTGAGTTTTTTTGGGATAAAAATCAGCCTATATGTTGACCCGCGTTATAATCTCCCTCCCATACTGAATTTTGTGGCAATCCGACCTTAGTTCTCGAGTAAAACCCGGACATCATAGACATAAATAATACTTCGTATGGACCCGGCCTAACGTAGATACATGTCATGTTTTCCCACTTCATCGGTGTCTAATCCAAAGTTAAACTTATATCGTGACACTAAAGCTGGGTCACATTTTATCAACAACGAGACGAGTTTTTAGATAGGTACTGAGAAACAGTTTCGAAAAAAGTTTTTTTAAAAATGCCTATTGTCACGCACGCTCGGTGACAGAACTTTGGATTGGACACCGTGGAAGTGGGGACATATTACGTGTACGTTAGACCGGGTCTATATTATTTACGGACATACATACATGCCGCCATGTTTTATAAGCCGTGGTGGCCTAGTGGCTCGACCTACCGCCTCTCATGCCGAGGGTCGGAGGTTCGATTCCGGCTCGCACCTCTAAGTTTACTTATGTGCGAAATTCAATTTGAATTGACCACTGAGCTTTTCGGTGAAAGAAAACATCGTGAGGAAACCTGAAGTGGAGAAGTGAAGTAATTCTAAGATGTGTGTGAAGTCCCCAATCCGCACTGGGCCCGCGTGGGGACTATAGCCCAAACCCTCTCGTGATGAGAGGAGGCCTGTGCCCAGCAGTGGGACGCAAATAGGCTGTAGTAGTAGTAGTAGTAGATACATACATGCATAAATATGGTCACGTGATTTCTAGACTGTACCTATAGGTACGAATAAGTATATATTAGCAAAATTACGAGAAATAAATGGCAAAATCGCCCGTTTTCCTCAAGAGACCAATTATATCCTCTCCGTGTGAGGACGGTTCAGGTCTCCATAAATCCAACTCAATAAATGTAATTGTAACAACCTATTTCTGGACTTTCGTAAAATCCTGTTTATAAGAGAACTAACTAGAGATTGGCGGGTTAATTGAGACTTAAGGGGATGTTAACTGAAATAACACTTCTGTGTTGTCTAAGGTCATAAAGTTTACAATCTGTTGCTTAATAGGATAACAATCTGGGGTGGGTATTTGTTGTTTTATTCGAATTTAATGCCGTAGTAAAGTTGCTGCTGCTATTTTATTAAATCTGACACTTTGTCTTGTGCTAAGAAGTGAATACTAGGACTACCTACAGTAGATATAGTAGGTACATTGTCTCAAACTTTCGCGATACACACTCATATTAAACACACTACTAACGGGTCTTAATCGCGTAATAGTTATTTATTCACCAAGAGGAGTAAGGCATTGATTACTCAACGAGTGGCCATTTGAGGCCCGACGCGAAGCGGAGGGCCTTAAACAACACGAGTTGAGTAATCAATACTTACCCTCGAGGGATATATAATACTTTATACTACTACTCTTACGAGGAAAAAAAAACAACAAAATCTCGTACAAAAATTTAGATATATAGGATAGGTAAATAAGTATCATCTGAAGCGTTTTTGCAAAAAAGAATTGATTTCATCTGCCGTTAGCACTTTGGATTTCTCACTGCGAAACCCGCTAGACTTCTTTTTCAGAAATGCTGCTAATTTTGAGTATTTCTTTATATCAATATTATCTCTGGATAACAATGTACTTCTCAGCATTGAATATATAGCCCACAGGCTGCTAGGCTTATATTTTCAAGACTTTTCACTAAAATAGGCTAGAAAAACATTTTCCGACAAAGAAGAAGCTTGCTTTTCAGTCTTCCACTGCATAAATTCTTCATACTGCTTCATGTATTTATTTTTTGATTTTTCCGGTAGAAGATTGTTAATTGCTTGTTGAGCATGAATTAATATTTCAGGTGGCGTTCCAATAATACTACCATCGCTACTTTCCTCATTTGTTGAAGACATTTCAAACACAAAAGCAAATTCAAAGTTATTACAATGAAACGAAAGGCGCGCGATATTCTTTTTTTAAAGTGAAAACCGCGCCAACCTTTTTTTTTTAATTTGGGCGCGCCGCGTCTTTACAGCCAGTGACGAGACAGATCATTACAAAATTTCTTGCGTGCAACCCGAAATATAAAATCATATTTAGTATAATTAATCAATGCATATGTTTCTTCAAACCATTTAACGATATTGTTATCGCATTTTCGAGTTTTTTTTCCGAAAAACTTTTTTGATGTACATTCGTTTAGAACGTCTATATAGCTTGTGTAAAGGCGGCAGTGTCAAATAAAAAAAAGTATTAACTTACACGCATCCATGGCTCGTTTTGGAATTAAAAAAAAAAAACATAACTGTGGAATAATGGATTTTCATACAATATTACTACGTGGGTAAAGTGTGTAATAATGGATTTGCATACAACATTATTAACCAGATTTTGAAGGAGGATTAATGAGCAACTTTCTCCCCAATTAATGGGTTAGTTTGAATTGACTTTCCGAGTAGGTGTAGTATAATAGTTATTTATTCACCAAGAGGAGTAAGGCATTGATTACTCAACGAGTGGCCATTTGAGGCCCGACGCGAAGCGGAGGGCCTTAAACAACACGAGTTGAGTAATCAATACTTACCCTCGAGGGATATATAATACTTTATACTACTCTTACGAGGAAAAAAAAAACAACAAAATCTCGTACAAAAATTTAGATATATAGGATAGGTAAATAAGTATCATCTGAAGCGTTTTGCAAAAAAGAATTGATTTCATCTGCCGTTAGCACTTTGGATTTCTTACTGCGAAACCCGCTAGACTTCTTTTTCAGAAATGCTGCTAATTTTGAGTATTTCTTTATATCAATATTTAATTATTATCTCTGGATAACAATGTACTTCTCAGCATTGAATATATAGCCCACAGGCTGCTAGGCTTATATTTTGAAGACTTTTCACTAAAATAGGCTAGAAGAACATTTTCCGACAAAGAAGAAGCTTGCTTTTCAGTCTTCCACTGCATAAATTCTTCATACTGCTTCATGTATTTATTTTTTGATTTTTCCGGTAGAAGATTGTTAATTGCTTGTTGAGCATGAATTAATATTTCAGGTGGCGTTCCAATAATACTACCATCGCTACTTTCCTCATTTGTTGAAGACATTTCAAACACAAAAGCAAATTCAAAGTTATTACAATGAAACGAAAGGCGCGCGATATTCTTTTTTTTAAAGTGAAAACCGCGCCAACCTTTTTTTTTTTAATTTGGGCGCGCCGCGTCTTTACAGCCAGTGACGAGACAGATCATTACAAAATTTCTTGCGTGCAACCCGAAATATAAAATCATATTTAGTATAATTAATCAATGCATATGTTTCTTCAAACCATTTAACGATATTGTTATCGCATTTTCGAGTTTTTTTTCCGAAAAACTTTTTCGATGTACATTCGTTTAGAACGTCTATATAGCTTGTGTAAAGTCGGCAGTGTCAAATAAAAAAAAGTATTAACGTACACGCATCCATGGCTCGTTTTGGAATTAAAAAAAAAACATAACTGTGGAATAATGGATTTTCATACAATATTACTACATGGGTAAAGTGTGTAATAATGGATTTGCATACAACATTATTAACCAGATTTTGAAGGAGGATTAATGAGCAACTTTCTCCCCAATTAATGGGTTAGTTTGAATTGACTTTCCGAGTAGGTGTAGTATAAAAACTATTTATATTATACCTCGACGTTTCGGCCTCTATGCAGCGGCCGTGGTCACGAGAAGACGTGGTCGTCGAGTTAAAATATAAATAGTTTTTTTACGCGATTAAGTCCCGTTAGTAGCGTTGATATAGTAGGTAGTATAGAAAATGATTTTTAAAATTACCTTGGTACCTAATACAATTTCAGGTTATGGGAGATGGTTGAGAATGAGATGATAACTCATAAGGAAATCTTCTGTGTGACGGACGACGACTTTGCTGGCCATAATCTATATAGGTACTATTACTACTACTACAGCCTATTTGCGTCCCACTGCTGGGCACAGGCCTCCTCTCATCACGAGAGGGTTTGGGCTATAGTCCCCACGCGGGCCCAGTGCGGATTGGGGACTTCACACACATCTTTGAATTACTTCGCAGATGCGTGCAGGTTTCCTCACGATGTTTTCCTTCACCGAAAAGCTCAGTGGTGCATTCAATGAATTCCGCACATAAGTAAACTTAGAGGTGTATATAGGTACATGTTTACACAACTTAGAAGGCGCGTGGATTAAGCAATAATAGAACACTGCGTCAACGGCTTAAGTGCTTCGCCGCGCACCTTCTAAGTTGTGTCGTGCTATACCTATTCATCGTTTTAAACAAATATGGTAATAATAAAATAACATTTCGATAATATATTAGAGTGTTCCGTCGAAAACTCAAATCGAACGATACATATCCGAATTAGCCGTGGTGGCCTAGTGGTTTGACTTACCTACCGCCTCTCATGCAGAGGGACGCGGATTCAAATCCGGCTCGTACTTCTGAAATTATTCATGTGCGAAATTCAATTTGAATTCACTACTGAGCTTTTCGGTGAAGGAAAACATCGTGAAGAAACCTGCACGCATCTGCGAAGTAATTCAAGGATGTGTGTGTGAAGTCCCCAATCCGCACTGGGCCCGCGTGGGGACTATAGCCCAACCCTCTCGTGATGAGAGGAGGTCTATGCCCACCAGTGGGACGCAAATAGGCTATAGTAGTAGTACCTAGTTATTAAGTAGAAGAGATCTTAATGAATGTTTATAACTATTACTGACTGACTGTTGTAGTAGATATCCGAATCAGGTAGGTAAAATAAAAGTACCTTTTTATTTCTTGATACGAAAAAATCATCGTTTCTTCTGAAATATGAAATCAAAGAAAGTCTTGAATTAATGACGCAAGAATCAAGCTCGGAGAATGTGCCTCACAATCTTTTTGAACGAATGATGTACCTGCTGGAGAACAGGAAATGAGCATTGATCAAAAACTCACTTCAAAAGGAGAACCTGATTTTTTTAGGAACTTATTTATTTATTTATTTATTTGGGAAACCAACCAACCTTATCTAATTACAAAGATTTCTTAAGTGAAATATGCTAAATGGCGAATTATACGTTACCACAGTTTATACAAGATAGAAGAGGAACCGAGTGTCATCAGTTAACCAAGTAAGTAACAATCATAAAAAACATAACCCTCCCTATGGCGCAGTCGGGTAATGAACTGAGCTGCACTATGGTACTACATGGTAAACATTACGGAAATACTTTTAAAACAAATTAACCACGAGAATAATTTGTGAACGAAATGTATGTATGTAATTGTGTGTGTGTGCGTGTGCGTGCGTGGGGTGTGTGTGTATATTACATGACTAGAATGTATGTATGTACGTGCCATAGGTATATGGCGCTATATATTTATTTATTTAACTTCACTACTTAGTATCGAGCGTATAATATCACATTTAAATTTATTTTTAGACGAGATGAAAGGGTGTTATGAGCTAAATATATCATTCATATTAATATTTTAAATGCGAAAGTAACTCTGTCTGCCTGTCTCTCTGTCTGTGTGTAATTACCTCTTCACGCTTCAACCGCTGAACCGATTGAGATGAAATTTGGACAGGACCGGGAGGACATAGGCTACTTTTCATCCCGGAAAAACGGCGGGAACGCGATAACCGAATTCCACGCCGGCGAAGTAACCGGTAGAAGTTAGTATTATTATACTTTACATCACCCTTGGCCATAAAGTGGGATTTTCTGCCCGCTACGCGGAGAGAAAATCTCACTTCTTGGCCAAGGCAAGACGTAAAACTTTTGACAAACCACGGGTGGTAATTCGTAAAGCCCCAGATCGCATATTTATGGCCCTCACCTTCGGTTCGGGCCACGAAACTTGCGATCTGGGACATTTACGAATTCACCACCCTAGGTCTGTAATGTTCTATAAACGCGCTAAACTTGTAAATATCGTTACGGCGCTAACGATTTGGATGAAATTTGGAATATGAGGGTTTACGGGGGCGACAAATCGATCTAGCTAGGTCTCATATCTGAGAAAACTCGGTTTTTAGCTATTTTCACCCCATAAAAGCTCGGTCGCCCAGGTCCTGTACAATAATGCAAAATAAACAAGTAGGTGTACGGAAATAAAAATGGAAATAAAATCCATATTTTACTACATACAACTTTTACTACTACATACTGTCCGTCCCTATGTATGCTTAGAGCATTAAAACTACGCAACAGATTTTGATGCGGTTTCTTTTAATAGATAGAGTGATGCAAGAAGAAGGTTTAAGTATAATAAGTATATAATTAATATAGTTTAACGGTCAATTACCGAGGGAACGCTATAACCGAATTCCACGCGGACGAAGTCGCGAGCAGAAGCTAGCTCTGTTGTCTGTCTTTCTGTAGGTCTGTCGGTCCGTCTGTTACCTCTTCACGCTTCAGCCGCCATTGAAGTCCCGGGAAAGGACATAGGATACTTTTTATCCCGGAAAAACGCGTACCTAGTTCCCGCGGGAGCGCGAAAACCGAATTCCACGCGGTCGAAGTTGCGGGCAGAAGCTAGAAAAATGCATAATAAGAACTTGTTAAAATGCTAAACTTGTTAAATTAATTTATTTCTACTTTTTACTTAGTTCAACTGCCAGAACAGATACGGTGGTGCAGTTCTAGCAAATTTTGACACATTTAGCACTTCCATGGACTACATTGTAGGTCTGATGTGTGCATTTCCAGTTTCGTACGTCAGAGGCGATAGGAAATACTGACCCAGTTCTCCCAGGACCTTCATAATGTGCAACGTAAATATCAATCTCGTACCACGTCCCTGTAAACTGTACAAACTGGAGCCTTACTACAGCCTATTTGCGGCTCACTGCTTGGCACAGGCCTCCTCTCATCACGAGAGGGTTTGGGCTAGAGTCCCCACGCGTGCCCAGCGCGGAATATGGACGTCACACACATCGTTGAATTACTTCGCAGATGCGTGCAGGTTTTCTCACGATGTTTTCCCGAAAAGCTCATTGGTAAATTCAAATTGAATTTCGCACATAAGTAAACTTAGAGGTGCGAGCCGGAATCGAACCCCCAACCCTCTGCATGAGAGGCGGTAGGTCTCTATTTACAAACTTGAATATGTTAAAGTATTTGGAGGGTTGAAGTAAAGGAGCGCAATCTTTATAGTTCCAAAAGTGTACACCAAATCGGGTAGATTGAGGGCGCTGTGGTCGCCCGTCCAGTCAAGCCACCTAGGCGGATACTCTGCAGAAGCGCCTTCAGATGGCGCTGCTGAGGCGAAAACGCAGCGAAAACGGTTGTGAGGAGAGTGTGTTTTGTTTTGTTGCTTATCAAATCCGCTGGACATGTTTTCAACTGTTACGCCATATAAGATTGCGCTCCTATAGTAAAGTACTTATGTCTCTATTTACAAACTTGAATACGGTCCCTTTACGTAGGTAAACTACAAACTGTACTGTAGACTACACGCTTCGCATGATTAAATCTCCGCGATGTGGGAATTTGCGTAACTACCTTGAAGGTTTTGTTTAGTTAGTTAAATTCCGTAGATATTAATATGATTTCTTGTTTTGTTTATTGTGGTTTTTTTATGGACCCTTGGAGACTTTACATCTCTAAGATCTCAGATTTAAGTTTAAGTTAGGGACTAAACATCCCTAAAGTGAAATTTTAGTAAGTACGTACCTTTATATACATATATTTTATACATGTAATGCAAATGTAACGTGAATTTGCATGTGGAATTTTTGAAAAAAGGCCTTCTGCTAAGTTTGTTGCGGCGCTCTTCTCAATATTTCTGACGTGTAAAAGTGCCGCAATGTGGCCAATTTGTTGAATAAATGATTGATTGATATTAATTGGGTAACTAACCTGACCTGCCACCAAATATGTAGCAGCTCTCGAACTATAGTAAGGGGGTAAAGGGGCCGGTGAAATTGCTGGCATAGAGGACATCAGAGTTTACAACACAACCGAAATCCTTACGATTTCTTAAGAGCATTGGTCGCAAATACCATTTACTTACCATTAATTAGGTGGTCTGTGTTCGTTTTTTCACCAATTGCATAAATAATACTGGGTAAAACTACTAAATCTAGTCTTGACATAGACATAAATAATAATTCGTATGGACCCGGCCTAACGTAGATACGTGTCATGTTTCCCCACTTCATTGGTGTCCAATCCAAAGTTAAACTTATATCGTGACACTAAAGCTGGGTCACATTTTTTCAACAACGAGACGAGTTTTTAGATACTGAGAAACAGTTTCGAAAAAAGTTTTTTTAAAAACGCTTATTGTCACGCACGCTCGGTGACAGAACTTTGGATTGGACACCGTGGAAGTGGGGACATATTACGTGTACGTTAGACCGGGTCTATATTATTAACGTCTATGATTAGACTGGATTTTTTTTACAAACTCTACGCCTAAGGGTGCGTTCCGAGTCACGCTCACAGCTCTTTGAGCGCGATTCGGGACACTTTGAGAGCGTGCTCACAGCGCAGCAATTCAATTCAATTCAATCATTTATTCAGCAAATTGGCCACATAGCGGCACTTTGCAGCGCTCATGAAATTGGTGACGTTATCGATGACGTCGCCAATAGAAGCTCACAGTGCTCACGCTGCGGGGCATGGGCGCTGTCAGCGCAAACGTCAAAGTGTCATTTGACAATATATTTGACAGGACATCGACTGTACCTATTTGTTGTGAATGGCAAGAGGGGTGATATTTTTCTTAATAATTTCAGCTTAGATTTCCGACATTCGGGTTTTATAGTTTTTTAATATTTTACTTGTTACCTCTTGAGGTTCGGAACCCTAAAAATGCGTAAGCGGTCTGACCCACCGCCTCTCATGCAGAAGGTTGGGCTTTCAACTACTCACTTATGTGTTTAATTCAATTTCGGTGAAAGAAAACATAATGAGAAAACCTGCACGAATCTGCACAGTTCAAGTTGTGTGTGAAGTCGCGAATCTGCACTGGGCTGCGTGGGGACTATAGCCCACTTCCTCTCGTGATCAGAGGAGGCTGTGGCAAGCAATGCAAATATGATTGTTACCTGTTTTGTGAGCCTTATAATAAATAAATAAATAGGCTGTTCTGGTAGTGGTGGTTATAATGTACTTACTAGCTTTTGTCCGCGACTTCGCCTGTGTGGAATTCGGTTATCTCGTGCCCGTGGGAACTATGCGTTTTTCCGGGATAAAAAGTAGCCTATGCCCTTTCCCGGGACCTCAACTATATCCATGCCATCTCAATTGGTCCAGCGGTTGAAGCGTGAAGAGGTCTGTCTGTCTATTGACAGACAGACAAATTTACTTTCGCATTTATTAATATGGATGTTGTACCTGTAGGTCGTGAAGGGTGTATAAATATTGCAAAGATTAAGAAGATCGTGAATGGTTTGAGTATCTCATTACAAATATTTTGGGTTGTTTGAACTGAAAATTCCCCTAATCTGTCTGAGGCATTAATAATGAGAAAACTAGTTATCAGTAACTTACCTATCACCCGACCCAAATTCAAAACAAAGTAAATTTGCGTTGGAAACAATATATCAAGCAGTTCCAGTCAAAGTACGTCAGCGCTTAACCCTTTGGCAACTAAGCCTATTTTAACTATACGCGCGCGACTTAAAGTTCATTTTACGATGTAAGCTTTGTCAGCTGTGGCCGACTCTGGCGGTCAAAAGGTAACAAACGCAGAACGCCACGCAGGAAGAAACTCTCCTCAAATAGCTTTCTTCACATCAAAGGAAGTTTCAAAGTTTTAATTGGGTCCTCGATGAATTACCTACTTGCGAGAAGCTGCTACACTTATGGGCAAAGTCGGCAATTCTCCATAAGCTGAGCTACAACACTGCAGTGGCCATAGCCATTAACAAGTAGGTAGGATGCTTAGAATGATTAGGATATGTATGTTTTTTTTCCTTCAATATTTTTCCATCGTTTTTAAATAAGTGAGTACATCGATCAAAGCTTAAAATCTCTTGATCGCGAATCTAAAAATTGAGTACAGCACGACCCAATTAAAAAGGCGTGCGGCGAAGCACTTAAACCGTTGACACAGTGTCTATTTTTGCTTGATCTTTCGCCTTCTAAGTTGTGTAAACCTGTTGTGAGTTGTAAATAAAGTCAGACAAATTTTCAGCTGCGACTCCTATCTTTTCTCTAAGAATGCAATTTATTAGATTCCATATTGCTCTAATAGTTGGCATTCTCATGAAATCACCAATTTAATTTTCAATAAGGCAATAACAGCGCAAGAACCTAATTTTCTTTCCCAATTTTCTTTTAACCTTATAGAATATTTTTAACTCGGATTCATTTGAAATGTGAACTGCTTCCTCGACTTCACGAACAGAAAACTAATTAATATAAGTAATTAAAAAAAGCGAATAAAAAAAGTAGTACCAATACCATCCTAGACAAGGAATGTATGGGATTCGGTATCGCTCACACCATCAATCAATCCTAAACTGGGCCATACAATTTTTTACCATTTCGAAAAACATTAAAACACTAAAAATCATGCTTAGAATCGATAGCTGATACTGTGGTTAGAATATCGTCAAACGTTTTGCTCTATACATATGCAGAAATAAGGACTATACTACTACTACTACAGCCTATTTGCGTCCCACTGCTGGGCAGGGAAATACAGACTCATTAGTGACAAAACGACGTAAAATGGCGACTTTTGTTGACATTTCCCAACTCGCAAGTAATATGGGAGGACAAGGTACAGGTTTACACAGCTTAGAAGGCGCGTGGATTAAGCAATAATAGACTCTGCATCAACCGCTTACGTGCTTCGCCGCGCGCCTGCTATGTTGTGTCGTGCTGTACCAGGAAGCGGCAATAAGTAAGAAGTTCGAGCCATTAACGGAACAATATTACGGCCTGTCATAGTTTATGATGTTTCTGGCAGTTTACCGACTCAAACGAGCTTAGTCGTTAAGCTTATTGGCCCCTTTTTCGTCCTGCGAAATGTCAATGAGGTTGGGGTTGTAAAGTAAGTACCTATAGATTCATCCTTTAATGGTTATATACTTAAAAATGACTATACAATATTTTGATTCTAACTATGTACCTCCAAATATATAGTTGAGTAAATAGTAAAGAATATTCATACGTTATGTGATCCATTTAATTACTTTCTTAATATAAATTTGAGAGGAGATTGCACCATTTAAAATATTCAAATCTTGGTCGCTTTTTATACACCGCTGGTGGTTCATGCTCACCGTGGAGGAGTGTGCGGCCTGGGCAAGCCAACGGAGTGCCCTGGTCGCCGTTGTCGGAACAGACCTCTCGCTGCCGACCATCGTCGGCAGTATGCTCGAAAGCGAGAGGTGCTGGGAGGCGATGGCCTCCTTCTGCGAAAATGTTATTTCGGAGAAGGAGGCCGTGGAGCGGGGGCGTGAGGACGATCCATTTGCGATCCGACGACGTAGGGTGGGGAGAGAGCGAAGGCGCTACGCGCACCTTAACGCCCCACCCTAGCGGACTAAACGATGGGGTCGGGGGGCCCCGCCGTCCGCCAACTGAGTCCGCTGGAGTTTGGGTGCCTCGAAATTCCCCCGGGGCACTCATCCGGAGGTGGCCCGCAGTGAAGGGGCCCCCGCTGAGAGGGCTGCGGTAGAATGCTCCAAAGCGAACCCGCAGCTCTCACACGTACAACGTGGAGGAGAATCGCTGGGGTTTTAGTGGGTATTCCGTCCGCTATTAGACGGCGAGTCCCACATAACCACCCTGCTCGCAGCGCAAAAAAATAAAAATGGTTGTTCATGCTGCCCTAGTGCTTTGAGAGGAGATTGCACCATTTAAAATATTCAAATCTTGGTCGCATATGCTGATGCATTGAAAACTATATTATAATCCATACTATTATAATAAATGCGAAAATAACTCCAGTCTCTCTGTCTGTTACCTCTTTACGCTAACCGCTGACCCGATTTAGATGAAATTTGGTATGGAGATAGTTCCAACTATCCCGGGGAAAACAAAGGCTACTTTGTATCCTGGAAACTCGCATAGTTCCCGCGGTTATGCTAAAACCGGGCAGAAGCCAGATTATTTATAAAATATACAACACTATATTAAACACACTATCAACGGGACTTAATCGCGTAAAAACTATTTACACACTATTTACACTATTTTTGAGACAATGTATACAACACTAGTACTTGAAATATATCTGTGCTAGGCTTTTACCTTGGGTTTACCACACGTCCGCCACTGAATCGGACACGACAAAATGAATCACGCTGAGATGGCTGCACTCGCCTCGGACGTATCAGGTCGCACCCCAATTTGAAATTCCATCGGACATATTATGTCCATTTCATATCGGTATCTGTCTTTGACGGTTTAGGGTTTTGGATGATATTTAGATAGGTGTACCAACATTAACTTGGTAATTACCTTTCATTTCAGATGACAAACAAAAATATTTATTGATTTCTTTTAGATGAGACTAATAAATAATACCAAGAGTGATTTGAATGAAATGGAGTGCAAATGAATAAATAGACACCATATTTCGCTTAGTATTGAGATAGTTCGAGTCATGGGGAGGACATAGGGTACTATTAATCCCGGAAAAATGCATAGTTCCCGCAGGAACGGTATAACCGAACTTCACGCGGACGCGGACGAAGTTCCCGGGCAGTATACTAAGTAGCTAGCTAGAGCTACATATAAGTCAGTATCAGTTTCAGCAATTCATGGCACGTTCATGGAAGTTTGCAACATTAAGGGAAAATCCAAAACGAAGTCCATTTCTTCATCATGTCCAATTTGTTCGCATTATTGCGGTAGAACAGAGCTGACGTCATTACGGGTTAGAATTCCTTCGTTACGGCGCTAATGTTACGGGTAGGAGCCGATCTGACCCCAGAGCCTCATTTGCTCTGTTTGTCCAGTACATTCAAAGACAAAACTAGAGATAATTTACATGAAAAATAAGAAAATATATATTCAGAAACAACACACAATGTTAAAAAATAACACTATACTATTATACATATGTAATATACTAGCTGTTCTGGTTCAATTTCATGCTAGAATTCTATCCGCCTGAATTAGCTAGTAAAATAATAGGTTACTAGCATTTTCCCGCGATTTCGTATGCGCATAAACATTAAAATGAAAAATCCCATTGCGTAGGTAAATAATAGGATAGATTTTTCAGTGAGAGTAACATTCCCCGTGGGAATGGCGGGAAATGCTCTCTTAGTGCTCCGCTACACTCCGCAAAGAATCTACATGGCAAAATTCAGCTCACTACGACTGATAGTTACGGCTGTGCGTTGTCATCTGTCAGTCAATCAGTCATTCAGTAGCGGAAGAGTTTTATATAATAATAGCATCGTTACTCTCCAGCAGCCCACACAAAAAAATCACGTCAACGCGTCGCTCTGTTTTGATGTGAAAGAAGGAACAATTAAACATTCGCCCTATAAGTATTAATATGAATGAACAGTAGCGACTAATGTCACGCTTCGTAGATAATTTTTACTGTTGTTGAATAAATTGTACGGTATGAAGTCTGTAAATAATGGATAGGAATTTGGTTACACGTGCATATTTGCAGAAGCGAACATTATTCACTGGTTTGACATTTTAAAACGGGTTTGTTTGCGTTATTTCCATTCGGCATACATATTTATGTACCAGTCAATACGTTCGAGTGTTTATGTAATTCTACCTACGTAAAATACGTTTCTATTGATTTCTTTGCATTTTAATGTAGGAGGTAAGTCCTTGTATCTAGATCATGAATGAAGAAAGAAGAGAAGTTTGTTGTAAATGCGAAAATATGCTTTTTCCCAATACGCTTCGGTATAATGCGTGTAGGACTCCCACACCCTCTCGTGTTGAGATAATGCCTTTAGCCACTAGTGGGACATTATAATGCCTATGGAATGTAAGGCTATACATAACTATAACACACTCACAGTTCTTCACTCAAATCTTCGAAATTCGTCGCAAATGCGAGCACGCGAGAAATCTCTTTCTCTGTGTTAAATAAAAGTAAACTAAACGTACAAGCACAGGGCGGACACGGCCTATAAAAGCACGATTTCGAAAACAATTCGAATGAAGTGTCAATGTTTGCGTGCGAGGACGTCTGTGTGCGTGCGAGGACATCTGTACACTTGTAAATGTGTGTGTACCACTACGCAGGCCAACGATTCACTCACCATATCCGGATGAAACAAATGATGGTAAGGGCGAGTTGGGCGCGAGTTGCGCGCCGGCTAGATTCACTTAAAAAACAAGTACACTCAATCTGTGTGTCGCATGAAAAACATTTAACACTCTCATCATGCCCCATAAAAACAGACACAACCAGAGATTCATGAACGTTTTACAATTCTGCTCTGAAATAACCAACGTGTCCTGCTATTTCGGGCTAATCCCATGCAAATGACTGGCGGACGGGCCTCGACGATCTGCCCCGTTTAGAACATTCCAATTGATTGAGCTAGTAGGATACTGCTGTAGAGTTTAGTTGAACTTTTGTGAGTCGAAACACTACCAACGAAGCCCTGTGGATTGCACAAGGAAAGACCTCGTGAAGGCAACTCCGCAATGGATAAAAGTCGCAAAAATTAGGCAGAAACAAAGAATTTTAAGGCAGAAACATTCTTAGTTTAAGTTTGATCCTTCACACGAGAAATAACGATACTTAGTAGGTTTTTTAGTACACGATTACTTTTGGTGTAAGTAGGTAATAAACTGTGCTGGAGAGGAATTGTTTCTTATCGAGAAAACGAGTAGTTTGGCCACAACGCGTCGTGGTTCCAGGCCAATCTATCTAATTATTATCCCAAATTAGGTACCTCTATCAACATACACTCAAGAGCAATGAAAACGGGTCACTTAAATGGAAAATCCTATACAAAGTGTCCAGTTTTCATTGCTGTTGAGTGTATGTTGATAGAGGTACCTAATTTGGGATAATAATTTGATAGATTGGCCTGGAAAGTGCTGTTGAGTGTATCATATCCCAGCACTGTCCTTGTTCACAACGACCTCATCTACCTACTGTGCTATCTGTAGGTACATTTCCGTACAGGTGGTTACTGGAAATGACAGATAAAATTGTACCTATTGTTTGTTTTATTTGTTTTTGCAATGTTTTTCAGTTTTTAGTACTTATTTTAATTCAAACGTTTGCACTGATCGTTCAATATGAATTATTTAATTATATTTAATCCTCTTGTATCGTTTTTTGGCTGCCACGAAAATAAGGCTATAAATGAACAGGCAATAAATTAATGGATAAGTTCATTCGTTGAACTCCTAACATTAAGTACTCCTAATATTAACATTAAGCAGCGAAAAACTTTCATTGATCGAACATTAAAAGTAATAAAATTCAACGAACCGTAGATAACCTAAGCACCTACTATGAATTAAAATCTGCAATTAATATTAAGTATAATTCTGTATTATTAAATACCAGCTTTCCCCCCAACTTTGCATGAACAGTAATATGTAATAATAATAATAATCTTTATTGATAAGAAGTACAATATTGCTCGTAAATAGTGGTGGCCCTGGGAACTGTGGTATTTAAAAACTGTATTACAGTTCCCAGTTGTAGCCCTTCTAAATGAACATTTAATAGACATGCTAATTATGCTAATAATTTAGGTAAAATTATAATAAATTTGAAATTGAATAAATTATAGGTATAAAATAGAAAAAAAGAATATTAAAATAAACATACATTATCAAATTAACTTATTTACATTGGACTAGGTATTTTTCTTAAATAAATATATCACGTATCATCTGACTAGTTACAATGACTTCTAAATTTTGTTTTAATTTATTTTATTTTATCCCACTGGCGCTTATGACTGTTTGAGTGCGTGCGCGCGCGTGTGTGTGCGTGTGTGTATGTTTGTGTGTGTATGCGTGTATGTGTGTGCTAGGTTGAGGATAGTATAAGATTTTCTGTGTCTTCGTAGTCCATTTCATACAACCATTCTAATACTTTTTTCTTGAAACTGTAATTGGATACATTTTTTATAGATACATGTACTGATTTAATCTTATTGTATAGTAGTGGTAGTGAAGCGCAATAATTCAGGTTTCGTCTAGCAAATTTACTTTTCCACATAGGCAGTGGGCATCTGTCTATTCGCTTATTCAAAGCAGAGAGTGTAGGAACTATTTTTCTATGGTATGTACGTAGACAATGAATAACGAATAGCTTGCGAACTGAGGGTACCATCGCTACTTCGAACAGTTCAAAGGTAGGGTAACGCCAAGGCAAGCGAAGTGATACCTTATTAAGAAGAGCCCGCTGCGCTCTCTCTAACTCTATCACATTCGTCTTCGCTGCACCACCCCAGGAGCCTATGCAGTAGTTAATAATACACTGGCAAAGAGCTTTGTAAGTTTGTATTATAAGTTCTTTATCAGCTACGTCTCTTAGATTTTTAAAGGCATAAATGAGTTTTCGTACCCTGGCGGAGGCGGTGCTAGAAATGTGCTGTTTCCAATTGAGATTTGCATGTATCAACCGACGAAAAAAAAGGAGGAAGTTCTCAATTTGACGCGTTTATATACATATTTTTTTTGTGTATGACCACGCATATTTCCGTCAATTGTGAACCGATTTCGATGATTCTTTTTTTCAATTAAAAAAAGAATGGTGTGTACCTCCAACTTGAACCCTTTTAATAATTAGTTTAGTTCTGATGATGGGATCCATGACAAAACGAGGGAACTCCTCGAAATTTGTTAGCATGTGTATGATTTTGGCATCAATTTCAAAGACTACAGTGAGACTTACGTCCCATCGTACAGATGTTCGGAAATTATAGCCGAAAAAAAATGTTTTAATAAAAAAATAGAACCGACTTCAAACTACGTCAGCCTGTGAAGTCGGTGTCAAGTGAACCACCCCAAAGCTATGACTATCTTATAGTGAACTTGACACTAACTACACAGGCTGACGGAGTTTGAAGTCGGTTCTATTTTTTTATTTAATATTTTTTTTTACACCAAGGTACTTGAGATGTTCAGCCCGTGTCAGGGTAGAGCAACAACATTGGAAGGAGATGTCAAATTGCCTATTACAGGGAAATGTGTGAATTGTAACTTTAAATTCTTTGGAAGGCTTTGTAGCAGCTGTTTTGCAAAAACAGATATAGTTTGTTTTGGCTACATTAAGAGACAGCAGAGAATCCTCCAGCCAAGCAGTAACAAGTTTAAGTCCAGTCTCCGCTAGTTGACGTACTTTTTCCCAACCCTTGTGATGAAACAGTAACACCGTATCATCCGCAAACATGAGAGTATCACAATAGGCTATCTTGGTTTTGCAAAGATCGTTAATGTAAATCAAGAATAAAGTAGGTACAAGTGTACTACCCTGTGGTACGCCATACGAGATATGTGCCCAATTGCTTTTGTGTTTGTCAATGCTTGTACACTGCGACCTGCCTGTTAAGTAATCTCTGAAAAAGTCGTGAGCTACACCCCTGACTCCGACATTCTCCAGCCTAGCTAATAAGATGGGTATGGACACGGTGTCAAAAGCTTTTTGGAGGTCTAAAAAAACTCCGACACATTTTTCACCCTTGTCGAGGTAAGATGTTATAGCAGTCGTTAGGCTAAGTACGGCGTCTTCAGTTGAAGTTTTGGCCCTGAATCCGTACTGGTTGCAAGCCAGTAAAGAGTTTCTCTCCAGGAAGGTTACAAGCCGTTTGTTAACAAGTTTCTCAATAATTTTGGACATGACAGATATAAGAGCGATTGGTCTATAATTACTTGGGACTTTATTGTCACCGGTTTTAAAAATTGGAGTGATTTTGGCTCGCTTAAATATCGCGGGGAAAACGCCTGAGTAGAAACATAGATTGCATAGGTGTGTTATGACATCCACAACAGAAGAACTACATAGTTTGAGTTTATCAGAAGTAAGGTTGTCTTCACCTGGGGCACTGCTGGACCTTAGCGACTTGATAGTGGCAGCTACTTCAGTGCAGTCGGCAGGATAGAGAAAAAATGAACATGATGGAGAACTAAAATTCTTTGACTTTGTTTTGGACGCGAGTTCAGTGTCTGTTGTTTTTAATTTACTAAGTGTGTTATAGTAGCTAGAGAATTCCCAATCGAAGTGAAATAATTATTAACTATATTTAAAGACTCTATTGCATCTGGTTTAATCTGTAAAAGTTCGTCTACTGATTTATTATTCGTGGACATATTGCAGACCTCTTTAATTACCTTCCATGTATTTTTTGTATCCCAATGGTATTTTTGTAATTGTTTCTGGTAATATTGTTTTTTTAGAGTTTTTATCAATCGATTACACAGGTTCCTGTGCGAACAGTATGTGTTCCTCAGTATAATGTCATTTGGATACCGAAGTGAGTTACGTTGCATTTTGTTCCTTTTGTGTATTGATCGGACAATACCTTCTGGTAATCCACGGCTTCAAAGGCCTTCTTTTCTCAGAAAGATTCAGGACCGCAGTGTGGGTTTCAATGGTTGTTCGGATATGTAAGTAATATCAAATGTTTCCCCTTTCCCGTGGGAATTTCCAAAAATCCTCTCTTAGTCTTAGCATGCACTTCCCAAGGAACCTACATGCCGAATTTCAGCTCCCTATGAAAAATAGATTGTCATCAGTCAGTCAGTCATTATCGATTTTACCATTAATAGGTACACATACCTAATTCGAAGACCAGAAAAATGTCTCGTAAATTTTTTTTTAATAACTCCTTTATTTCTATCTCCTTCTATTTATATCTCCTTTTTTAACTGTTAATAAACTAAAGCCAGACTAATTAATAGGGATGACGACAGGGTGAAGAAATCGAAATTTTTATTAGTTTGTCAGTCAGGTAATAAAAAATATTAGACACGTATTTTTTGTTTATCAAATTAACAAAGAATGACTAAGTTAAAACGGATTAAAGTTGGAGAGTGGGGGCTAACTACGTCACTGTTAGGTATAAATCGTACCTAACCGTGACGTCACGCGACATTTCAACTGAATATATCTCCGTATAAGTTTGATTACGTGAAAAAAGAAAAAATACGTGTCCAACACTTTTCAATAATCTTCCTGATAGACTAAGGAAAAAAAAGGTGTCGTCATCCCTATTGAAGGATTAACAATTTAACACCCAGTTAATCGCAAAATATTACTTATATTAAAAAAAGCTGATAATAATTAAGACAATCTTGTCTTAGCCCATTGGCTTTTCTACAAACTTCCTTACTGTGATGTACGTCCATTGTAGGAAAGTAACGATCATTATTTTACGGAAGATAGAATTTCTTAACAAAGAAGTTTCATTTCAAATGTAATGTAAAGTCATCCAGGTTTAAGTTCAGGTTTTACGTTCCTACAATAATATCCCACGCGAAAAGAACGTGACTGCCTCATTCACGTCTCAGGAAAATTTTAAAGGCTTTAAAAGTACAAAAAAAATTGTCAAACCACTTGTCTACCACGGCTTCAAAACTGATTACAAAAGCGACAAGTCCGAACTAACTTTCGTACAAAATCTTTGAAAAGAAGTTGATGGAGATTGTACGCGTACATCCTATTACAAACCGCTAAATGTTTTTCGAAGTTATAAAAAAGTTGCCAGTTTGAGGCTCAATCTCAGCCAATGAGACGTACCTACTAAGACTTTGGTACCAATAATCACCCCTGAAAATATTTGAGTAAAATTCTCGTTCACTTGTCGGTAGAATAACCCAGAGATATTAAGAGATTTCATTAAATTTATCTCAAATAGTAAGAAGAGATGACAAAAAAAAATGCCCTTCATCTTTTCCGGGCTTAATTTTTTCATGTATTATATGAATAATATTTGGAAATGCTGATTTGTATTTAAGTTCTAGTAATAGAATTCTAGGGAAAGGGAAAGAGAATCTCAATATAAATATACTTGGGTAAGTAAATATTATTTTTATTGGTACTAAATAAATATACTTCTCCTGTATTTTCTCTAGGTAATGTGGAAACATGTTCAAATAAAAAAAAAACAAGGAGATTTTTATTTTATACAGCCAAAGATCGGGGTCGAAATTATTTGCTAACATAACATTTTTTCAAGTCCGATATTCCCATGCTAAAATAGCGGTATTTCAAATATTTATTGATTCAAAGGTGCTAAATAAAGCCTTGCCTTCTACCTGCTTCTATTTATAGACTTTGCACCATAATAATCTAAATTACAACGGTGCCAAATTACATGACAGCAAAAATATCTTGAGAGCAACCTCCTAAAGTAACCTTTTTGTGGTAAGGCTCATAACACATACATGATACGTAATACCTAACTTAGCGCGACGACGCGACGCAACGTCGTATCGTGTATTTGTATTTTGGCCCCCAAGGCATCGCAGTGCGGCGTTGGTTAAGGACTCACATCTATCAGAATTCGAGGCTGAAACCAGAAATATATCAGTACGTATTCAGGCCTAATTCGGTACCTGTGATAATTAAGCTCATTGTAAGAGTGCTCGAGCATAGCGAGCGTTTAGTTTAATAGACAGCCTGTCCGTTGTCAGAGACAAGAGTTATCCATTCAGGTCGCAGTTGAGTGTTGTTGATGAAACAATGGAATGTGGACGCGAAAGCGAAATAAGCTGGGATTCGAAAACCTACCTATAAACTCTATGGTCATATTTTACTTTAGTATTAGGAACAAATTTATTTATTTATTCTTTATTTATTTATAAAAGTTTAACATGACCTTACAGCATAGACATAAATAATACTTCGTATGGACCCGGCCTAACGTAGATACATGTCATGTTTCCCCACTTCATTGGTGTCCAATCCAAAGTTAAAGTTATATCGTGACACTAAAGCTGGGTCACATTTTTTCAACAACGAGACGAGTTTTTAGATACTGAGAAACAGTCGCGAAACAGTGAGAAGCGTGACAGAACTTTGGATTGGACACCGTGGAAGTGGAGACATATTACGTGTACGTTAGACCGGGTCTATATTATTTACGTCTATGCCTTACAGCTAACGCCAATGCGTCATGAAACCAAATTAAAACTATTTAGGCGACGAAACGGCGTGGCTCCGCTGCGTCGTCATCTCCGGTGTAGGATTCGGTAGGTTGCCCCGGCAACCAAATGGTTGGGTTACAAATGTTAAACTTGAAGTTTTTTCAAGTACTTAAATACTAAAGCTTACATTTCAAGCACTAATACTCTCTATTATTAGTATTTCTACAAGTTTTATTTGGTAGCGAAGTGGTGGCTAATTTATGCCAACCGATTGGATTTAAGGTTTACGCGCCCTGAAAACGTAGATCCCTAAATATTTAAAACCATGTAAGTTGTAAAGTACAATGTTTCTACAATTTTCAACAGTAAGCCTAACAAAATAAATACTGAATGAGCAATCCTTTTTATTATGAGAGTAATTAACATATGAAAGATACCCAGCCCTAGGGAGCTTATCCAAACAATTTGGTTAATCGTTTCATCTACATAATTTTAGGCGTTGAAAATATGATCCAAGTTGCGGAATGGGATTTACGTAATAAATGATCAAATTTTGAGCGAAGGGAATTTAATAAAATGACCTCAAAATTCAGTTTCCTTCACGACCGGATTGGCTCAGTTGGTGGCGACCCTGCCTACCGTTCCCATAATCGCCGATTCGAATCCCGCTAAGGGAAAACTGTGTGCGATGAGCACTTATGTTTGTTCTCGAGTTATGAATGTTTAGTATTTTGCGTGAATCTTTCAGGTTGGAGAGTTTCAAAATATCACGCTTGGGAACAGCGGGAGGGGGGTCTAAGTCTTCGTCACGTAGTCAACATCCCCTAGGCAAATTTAGCCTTCTTTCACCGCTTTTAGTTCATAGGTGGCATTAGGTATATGTTCGGTACACGGCAAGCTACGTTTATGTTATGAATATAGTTACCGATGAGGTGAGAAAGACAAAAAATATTAAAACCGGGTCGCGCATGCACAAGATGTGAAAGAGACAAGATAGTTACCACCTGTACAGTCAAGGGCATTAATATGTATACACTTTTGCACCCTGTTCCGTTGTGTTAAGGTCCAAAGGTGTATACATATTAATGCCCTTGACTGTACAGCGTAACGATGGAAGAAAAGAAGATTTAGTTAAGATGAATCGCCGAACTCAAGAGTGACCAGTAACCTCTCCAGTTATCGACTTTCATAGAAACCTTGAACTCTCATTTTGAAGCCAAAATAGATTATTCATATTATGAACAATTTTGCAGGTCCAATTATATCCTATAGAATAGAAGAAGAAGAAAAACATGAAATACTAGCAATACTTGTAGATAAATGTATATTTATTAAAAGCATAGGAAATACAGGTTAAAAATATGCACACCATGCTTTGTCAATAAGAAATCAGTTTTTTAATACATATTTATCTACTCACGTTCTCG
Source organism: Aethes cnicana (assembly GCA_963971205.1). Lineage (NCBI taxonomy): Eukaryota > Metazoa > Arthropoda > Insecta > Lepidoptera > Tortricidae > Aethes > Aethes cnicana. The sequence continues at coordinate 7,333,644 of OZ020287.1, read as the reverse complement.
AAAATGGCTGTGATTATATCGATGTGAATTGTAGGCGGTCAAAAATCGATCTAGAATAATTTTAGCTATTTTCAGTTAAATCTCGGTCGAAATATACACCATAATATTATATACGACTTACATAGAAATATGAGTACGTGTTGCAATGATAACCTCCTTGTTTTGAAGTTCGTGAAAAAATATAAAACGGAGATTACTACCGTAAAGCTTTTTAACTTTAACATGTTGGTAAGTGTTTTTTAAACTGCTATCACTCTATTCGAAGTATACTACCTCATTGAAAACAAGTGGTTGGGCACAGAAAGCTAAGTACAGTTTTACGATAATCTAGCGCTGGCAATGGCGCTATTACGCTCCAATCACCATTAAACGGGAATATGCTATTGCTGCAGACCTTTCCATTAAACTGTCTTTTTCATCCCATTGCATCGCTTAGTTGTTAGAAGATCCAAGTTATCGACGACCTTCATCCATCTAGAACGTTTAGCCAAGTTTGTTTTAGCCAACCAAACACTTACTTAATTTGATAATAAGTAATTAAAAACAAAAAAACCCGACTGCTTAAAATAAAAATAAAACAGACTAAGTAGTTAGTAGCCGCTTAGAACGTAACACTATAATAATAATAATAATAACGGCGTAGGGATGTGGCCGTGGTGGCCTAGTGGTTCGACCTGCCGCCTCTCATGCAGAGGGTCGGGGGTTCGATTCCGGCTCGCACCTCTAAGTTTACTTATGTGCGAAATTCAATTTGAATTTACCACTGAGCTTTTCGGTGAAGGAAAACATCGTGAGGAAACCTGCACGCATCTGCGAAGTAATTTAAAGATGTGTGTGAAGTCCCCAATCCGCACTGGGCCCGCGTGGGGACTATAGCCCAACCCTCTCGTGATGAGAGGAGGCCTGTGCCCAGCAGTGGGACGCAAATAGGCTGTAGTAGTAGTAGTAGTAGGGATGTGACGACCCCATCGCCCACCTGGTGTTGTACCACCGGTGCAGTCAGTCAGCGCAGGGCGGCCTGTGACGGGCCGATGGTGGAGCGGCGACACCTCGCACCCGAGACCTCCTGGGGGCACACACACACATGCGCCATACAGACACATACACACAGCTACCAGTGGCGGCGCGTGAAAATTTTCGTCGGTAAACCCGGAGAAAAAAAAACACCTACCTCATTTTCTTGAATAGCAGACAGGACAGGCAATGAAGTGCGTGCATGGATGGGGGTTAGTAGTGGCCACCTTTGGCACCTTTACCATAATTGACATCACTGCACTGATATTATGTAAACAGCGTATGTCAAGTATGATAAAAAAGGCTTTGAAAAAAGCCGTTTTTGCTTATCACACAGTTACAGTAGGTACGTTAGGTTTATTTGCGAGCATGTAAGTTATTTTACCTAAAAGAACGACTGTGTCAATCAACCGTTTCATTAAATCTCGATTTTTCTCCACTTTGCGATTGTGAGCCTCAAAGTCATTGGCAAAAAGTTACGATTCTAATCGTACTGTTGACGACGAGCTCAATTAGTGTTCATTTTATTTAATATTTAAAGGTGTTTTGTGTAACCTACTTATGTCTATACATACATAGATATATACGTGACGTCACGCGGCGCTTTAAACCAACGGGCTCATCCCCCCGCGGGCCAGTCGTTCCCAACCACCGCGCGCGACGCACGTAGCGATCTAGCCCGCAAATTAAAGTGTAAATCGAAGTGTGGCAAATTAAAGTATTTTTCGCGAGACTGAGTTTTTCTCCATTGCGGACCACCTCCACCGTCTACAAAGTGGTCACTTCGAACCGGATTAAGAACACGGTGTGCCCGCAACAATGGTGAAAACTCGCAGTGCCACGCGGCTCGAGCGTGAACAGCAACAAATGACCATGCTACAAGTGCCTCCTGAGCGAACTAGTGGAATTCCGCAGACAGGTGACCAGGCTGGATCCAGCCAAGCCGTCGAGATACCGGCCAACAGTGTAAAAAGTGTTAAAACCGAACACCGAGCGCCGCGGCCATCTTGCTCGCGTACCGGGTCCAAGGCCATGTCCGCATCATCGTCTGTGCTTGCCAGGAGAAAAGAGCTGGAACTGAAAGCTGCTGAACAAAAAGCGCGCATCCAAATGCACCTCATCGACAAACAACTAGAAGTTGATTTGGCCAATTTGGACGAGGAAGACCGTACCTACAGTCCACTGTGCGACCTCGAAACGCAAGACGCGATCGAGGTAGAGAAGTGGTTAGAACAGAGCCGACCCGAGTTTGAACCTACGCAGCGTGCCCCCGATCATGGTACCCAAACGGGCCCGCAGTGTACGCCGGCGGCGCTCGCCCCCGGCACCTCTGATGGAACAATTCAAATGCTCGCGAGTGCACTACAGAATCTAACCACCAACCCCACTCGTAACAAGACCGAACAGAACCTGCTCAGCCGGGTGTGTACTCCCCGAGACCTACCTACCTACTCGGGCGACCCATTAGACTGGCTCCAGTTCAAACAGGCCTACGAGGAGTCTACCGAAGTGTGCGGGTTCAGCCCGCGGGAGAACTTGTGGCGGCTGCGAAAGTGCCTCCAGGGACCTGCGAGAGAAGCAGTCTCGGCGCTCATGATTAGCGCCACATCCCCAGATACCGTGATGGAAACATTGCAGTTACTATTCGGTAACGCCGACAGCATTCTTAATCGAATTATGCAAGGATTGCGAAAACTCTCGCCCATGTCCAGTGAATATAACAAAGATATTGTGGCATTTTCGGTGAAAGTGCAGAATTATATAGCAGCTGTATATGCCGTCGGCCGCTGTGAGTACCTACAAGGGGTTGATATTACCAACATCATTTTGTCCAAGTTACCGACTATAATGATATCCAAATGGTCAGATTACAGCTTTCTTAAAATAAAAGAAGCTAAAAAATCGCGGCTGGAAATATTAAGCGATTTTTTGACCGAAGAAGCGACTAAGATTACTACCACAGCAAATATTAGTATGCAATATCAACCTAGAAGCAAAGGCGATAGTGGTGTTTCCAGCCGCCCGCATGCAGTGCTAGC